>JAUIMM010000486.1:1313750-2627500 GCA_031769625.1 Taudactylus pleione
GTGGTCACAGCGTTGGGATCGCAGATGCAGCAAGTAGGTGTCTGTTTTCTAGAGACACCTCCTGCTGCATTTTCATTTGAGATGGACAAAATTTCACAGCTGCTTGTGTGCAGCCAGAGATGTTTCTAGGGGCGGGCGAGCTGTGCAATGGCATGGGGTGCGCAACCCCTGTGATTTCAAGGCTCGCGACCCCACACTAGTGTACTGCGGCCATACTGTAGACCCGGGGCCGGGCAGCATTGGGCTCTTCTTGGAGGCTCAGCAGTGCACCTGGCTGTGACCTATGTAAACGCGACGTGCGTGACCTATGATGTCACATAGTGCCTGCATTCCCTCCCTCTTGTCCACCCGCTGCCGCTCTGCACTGTGCCTGAGTGTGCTGACTACTCAGTCCCAGCAGATAAGGGACAGCTCAGCAGAGCTATTGACAGCAGGTAAATGTAGTTTTATTTTTTTCTAAGTGGAGCAAAGTTATTTCCTCTGTGGGGAGCAATGTTATTTATCTCTGTGAGGAGCAATGTTATTTATTTCTGTGGAGAGCAAATGTATTTCCTCTGAGGGGAGCAATGTTATTTATCTCTGTGAGGAGCAATGTTATTTATTTCTGTGGAGAGCAAATTTATTTCCTCTGTAGGGAGCAATGTTATTTATCTCCATGGGGAGCAATGTTATTTCTTCTGTGGGGAACAATGTTATTTCTTCTGTGGGATGCAATGTTATTTCTACTGGGGGCAGGGGAGTAGTGAGGGTGGAGCAAATGGAGCACGAGCTTCAGGCGCCGACGGGGACAGAGGGTGCTGCAAACGATAACTGCATGCAGTGCTCAGCCCCTTCCCTACAGCTCCTGCAGCTGTCTCTCAAGTGGCATGGGCGTATACTACTAAATGCATGTGGCAGTGTCTTGTGGCATAAAAATAACATATGGAGTGGTCTTGTCACATAAAAGGGGCATGTGGACAAGTGTGATGACATACAGTACAAAGGGCATGTGGAGAGGTCTCATGGAAAAAACAGGACATGTGGATGATTTTGGTGGAATAAAAGGGGTATGTGGAGAAGTGTGATGGCTTACTACGTGCATGTGGAAAGGTCTGCTGGCCTAAAAGGGGCATGTGGAGTAGTCTGGTGGCATAAAATGGGCTTGTAGAGGAGTCTAGTGGCATAAAAGGGACATGAGGAGGGGTTTGGTGGCCTGAAAGGGACACGATGAGGGGTCTGAAGGCATAAAAGGAGCATGTTGAGTAGTGAGATGGCATATTATGGGCAATGTGAAATGACATAAATCTTAGAACTTTTCTTTATTTTGCAAGCTCCTAGATTTGGGGATGTAAAAATGCATCCTATATTTTTATAACCAGAATATGGATTTGTCTCACTCATAAAATGTCTAAATTATGAAACTGATTAAGCAATAATGTGTTGTGTAATATACAGTAGAAGAGGGTAGACTATTTATAATTTGTACTTCCACCTCAAGTTAGCCTAACATGCTAGCCATGCCCTTTTGGAGAAATTCAGTTCAACAGAGGGGGGAGGCGCTGTTACATAGGCATGCTCCGGGCACCTTGGCTACACACTACACCTCTGTCTGTGGGAACCTGTGTTATTTCCTCTGTGGGGAGCAAAGTTTTTTCTTCTATTGGGAGCAATGTTATTTCTTCTATGGGGAGCAATGTGTTTTTTTTCCTGTGGGGGGGGACTGATGGTGTGCCTTGGAGATTTTAACAGGAAAACAGCAGTTGGTTTTGCTGTCCCTTATCCTATGGTTATGTTAATGTAATTTATTCATAACATAGTTTTTTCATTAGAGGATACACCCCTTATTGTGAGACCATGCCCCTTACTGTGAGACAAGCGTGCTCAAACGGGCGCATTTTGACTGTTCACACTGGGAGCCCCTAGAAACGGCCTTGTGTGCAGCTCGGCAATTCCGTCTATCTCTGAATCAGGCCCATAGTCATTTGTCCAGGATTAATACATTCTAGTCCATATTGTTTATACAGCTGCAGTTTATTTCTGTAAGCAAATTTTATACAGATTTTTGATTTAGCTTTATACAAAACTAGCGACCCATCCTGGCTTCACACGGGAGCAATTTCATCTCGCCACAGTCCCCTGCATCTCATAACAACCTAAGCCATGTCACCACAGTCCCCTGTATCGCATAACAACCTAAGCCATGTCATCACAGTCCCCTGTATCTCATAACAACCTAAGCCATGTCACCACAGTCCCCTGTATCTCATAACAACCTAAGCTATGTCACCACAGTCCCCTGTATCTCATAACAACCTAAGCCATGTCACCACAGTCCCCTGTATCTCATAACAACCTAAGCCATGTCACCACAGTCCCCTGTATCTCACAACAGCCCCTGAATTTCACAACAGCCTCCTGCTCTTACTCCTGCCCCCTGCATCTCACCACAGCATCCTATATTTCACCACAGCCCCTTGCATCTCACTGCAGGCCCCTGCTTCTCACTCCTGCCACTGGTTTTTACTAGGGGTGTGCACCGGCCACTTTTCGTGTTTTGTGTTTTGGTTTTGGATCTGGATCTTTCTTCGTGTTTTGGATCTGGATTGGTTTTGCCAAAACCACCCTTCCGTGTTTTGGGTTCTGGGTTTTGTGTTTTGGATCTGTATTTTTTTGAAAAAAACCATAAAAACAGCTAAAATCACAGAATTTGTAGGTTTTTCTGCTCCTATGCTATTATTAACCTCAATTAACCTTAATTTCCACTCATTTCCAGTCTATTCTGAACACCTCACACCTCACAATAGTGTTTTTATGTCCAAAAGGTTGCACCGAGGTAGATGGATGACTATGCTAAGCGACACGAGTGGGCGGCACAAACACGTGACCCATCTAGGCGTGATACTGCAGTGGCAGACAGGATGGCAGTTTGAAAAACTAGGCCCCAAACTGTACATAATGCAAAGAAAAAAAAGAGGTGCAAGATGGAATTGTCCTTGGGCCCTCCCACCCACCCTTATGTTGTATAAACAGGACATGCACACTTTAACAAACCAATAATTTCAGCGCCAGGGTCTGCCACACAACTGTGGCTGAAATGATTGGTTCGTTTGGGCCCCCACAAAACAAGCTGGCAATTAATGTGTCCCTGCACAAACTGGCTCTACGGAGGCAAGATGTCATCCTCATCCTCCTCATCCACCGATTCCTCACCCTCTTCAGTGTGTACATCCTCATCCTCACAAAGTATTAACTCGTCCCCACTTGAATCCACCACCACAGGTCCCTCTGTACATTCTGGAGGCTGGTCTCCCTGGAAGAGCTGATAATTCATTTTGATGAACATCATCTTCTCCACATTCTGTGGAAGCAACCTCCTACGCCTTTCGCTGACAAGGTTCCCGGCTGCACTAAACACTCTTTCGGAGTACACACTGGAGGGGGGGCAACTCAGGTAAAATAGAGCCAGTTTGTACAGGGGCCTCCAAATTGCCTCTTTTTCCTGCCAGTACAGGTATGGACTGTCTGACATGCCTACTTGGATGCTGTCACCGATGTAATCCTCCACCATTCGGTCAATGGTGACAGTATCATATGCAGTGACAGTAGACATGTCAGAAATTGTTGCCAGGTCCTTCAGTCCAGACCAGATGTCCAAACTTGGTCCTGCCTGCCCTGCATCACCGCCAGCGGGTTGCTTAGGATACCTAAGTTTTTTCCTGGCAGCCCCAGTTGTGGGAGAAAATGAAGAAGGAGCTGTTGACGTGTCACGCTCCGCTTCAGCTGACAGTGTGTTCACCAGCAGGTCTTTGCACCTCTGCAGGCTTGTGTCGGCCGGAAAGAGAGACACCACATAGGCTTTAAACCTAGGATCGAGCACGGTGGCCAAAATGTAGTGGTCTGATTTCAACAGATTGACCACCCTGGAATCCTGGCAAAGTGAATGAAGGGCTTCATCCACAAGTCCCACATGCCGAGCGGAATCGCTCCGTTTTAGCTCCTCCTTCACTTTCTCCAGCTGCTTCTGCAAAAGCCTGATGAGGGGAATGACCTGACTCAAGCTGGCAGTGTCTGAACTGACTTCACGTGTGGCAAGTTCGAAGGGCTGGAGAACCTTGCACAACACGGAAATCATTCTCCACTGTGCTTGAGTCAGGTGCATACCCCCTCCTTTGCCTATGTCATAGGTGGATGTATAGGCTTGAATGGCCTTTTGCTGCTCCTCCATCTTCTGAAGCATATAGAGGGTTGAGTTCCACCGTGTCACAACCTCTTGCTTCAGGTGATGGCGGGGCAGGTTCAAGAGTGTTTGCTGGCACTCCAGTCTTCGGCACGCAGTCGCTGAATGGCGAAAGTGGCCAGAAATTTTTCGGGCCACCCAAAGCGTCTCCTGCACGACCCTGTCGCTTTTCAGAAAATTCTGCACCACCAAGTTTATTGTGTGAGCAAAACATGGGACGTGCTGGAATTTGCCCAGATGTAATGCCCGCACAATATTGGTGGCGTTGTCAGATATCACAAATCCCCAGGAGAGTCTAAGTGGGGTAAGCCACTGGGCGATGATTTCCCTCAGTTTCTCTAAGAGGTTGTCGGCGGTGTGCCTCTTACTGAAACCGGTGATACACAGCGTAGCCTGCCTTGGAGCGAGCTGGCGTTTCTGAGATGCTGCGACTGGTGACGCTGCTGCTGCGTAAGGTGATACATCTACCCAGTGGGCTGTCACAGTCATATAGTCCTTAGTCTGCCCTGTTCCACTTGTCCACATGTCCATGGTTAAGTGGACATTGGGTACAACGGCATTTTTCAGGACACTGAGGACACTTTTTCTGACGATTCTGTACAGTCTCGGTATCGCCTGCCTAGTGAAGTGGAATCTAGACGGGATTTGGAACCGGGGACACACTACCTCCATCAATTGTCTAAATCCCACTGCACTAATGGCGGATACCGGATGCACGTCTAACACCAACATAGCAGTCAAGGCCTCAGTTATACGTTTTGCTTCAGGATGACTGCTGTCGTACTTCATCCTCCTTGCTAAGGACTGTTGGAGGGTCAATTGTTTAGTAAAAGTAGTGGTGTTCCTACTTCCTCTCTGGGATGATGAATGACTCCCAGCAGCAGCAACAGCAGCAGCGGCAGCAGGAGGCGTAGCAATGCAGGATCCTCCGGAGGAATCCCCGATAGGAGAGTCAGTCATGCCAGTGACATGGCCTGCAGGACTACTTCCGATCCTGACTAAGGAGGAAATTGACGAGGAGGGAGTTGACGGTGTGGTTTGCAGGCGCTTGGATACAACAGGACAAAGGGATTTAGGTGTCCCTGGACTGCTTACGGTCTTAGCCAAAGTTTCTGAACTTGACAGTAACTTATTATGAATGCGCTGCAGGTGCCGTATAAGGGAGGATGTTCCTAGGTGGTTAACGTCCCTACCCCTACTTATTCCACCTTTACATAAGGTACATATGGCAAGACAGTTGTTGACCGAATTTGGATAGAAATATTGCCAGACCAAAGAGGTGGAATGTTTGGTCTTCTGCCCAGGCATGACCGTGATGGGCTTTTTCATCCCACAGACAACAACTGTCTCCCCCGGAGCCTGATTTAAACAAACCACATCACCATCAGAATCCTACTCGCCAACTTCCTCCTCAGCGCCAGCTACACCAGTATCCTCATCCTGTTGTACTTCAACAGTGACATCTTCAATTTGCATATCAGCAAGTGGACTGTGGGTGCTCCTTTCAGCACTTGCAGGGGTCGTGCAAATGGTGGAAAGAGCCACCTCTTCCCGTCCAGTGCTGGGAAGGTCAGGCATCGCAACCACCACCACACTTGGACTCTCCTTGGGGATTTGTGATATCTTCTTAGAAAGCACAGTTCTTCGCTGTGCTTTTGCCAGCTTAACTCTTTTGATTTTTTTAGTGGGAGGAGGGCTTCCATCGTCATGTGAAGCTGAACCACTAGTCATGAACATACTAGGGATCGACCTTAGCCATTCCTTGCCACTCCGTGTCGTAAATGGCATATTGGCAAGTTTACGTTTCTCTTCAGCTGATTTAAATGTTTTTTTCAACGTCATTTTCCTGAACTTTGTCATTTGGGATTGTATGTGCCCTCAATTATGACATTGGGCATCGGCCTTGACAGACGACGTTGATGGCATGTTATCGTCTATGTCATGACTAGTGGCAGCAGCTTCAGCACTAGGAGGAAATGGTTCTTGATCTTTCTCTATTTTATTTTTATCGGAGAAAGTTTGGTCCTCCATTTATGTTATATATCGATTTGATATATACGTGCAGCTAAACACAGAAAATATTTTTTTATTTTTGCTGGAGAGTAGTGCACTTTGTGGGTTACACCAGCCTTTAAGAATTGAGCCAGCCGGCTCTTTACTTATGGGACACAGGCGCACGCTTGGCGCTGCTCCTTTGTTGATGCACGTGCGGCTACTGCGCACACAATTCACAAACACAGAAAATAATTTTTTTTTTGGTTTGGACTGGAGTGTACTTTGAGAGTTACAGCACCCTTTAACGGTAAAGCCAGCCGGCCCTTTACTTATGACAAAGGCGCACGCTTGGCACTACTTTGTTGATGCACGTGCGGCTACTGCGCACACAATTCACAAACACAGAAAATATAATTTTTTTGGTTTGGAGTGTACTTTGGGGGTTACAGCACCCTTTAACGGTCAAGCCAGCCGGCCCTTTACTTATGACACAGGCGCATGCTTGGCACTTTGTTGATGCACGTGCGGCTACTGCGCACACAATTCACAAACACAGAAAATCATTTTTTTTTTGGTTTGGACTGGAGTGTACTTTGGGGGTTACTGCACCCTTTAACGGTCAAGCCAGCCGGCCCTTTACTTATGACACAGGAGCACGCTTGGCACTACTTTGTTGATGCACGTGCGGCTACTGCGCACACAATTCACAAACACAGAAAATATATATTTTTTTGGTTTGGAGTGTACTTTGGGGGTTACAGCACCCTTTAACGGTCAAGCCAGCTGGCCCTTTACTTATGACACAGGCGCACGCTTGGCACTACTTTGTTGATGCACGTGCGGCTACTGCGCACACAATTCACAAACACACAAAAAATATTATTTTTTTAGCACTTGTGGGGAGCACCCCTGATGGACAGAGCACCCCCTGGACAACACTACAGAACCCCTTTAGGACTGGGACACTGCACAGGACTTTGGAGTGGACACAGCCCCTATGGAGAACTGACTGCACAACACAGTCCAGCCAGCCCCTATGGACTTTGAAGTAGTGGACACAGCCCCTATTAACAACAGCAGCACAGCACAACACAGCCAGCCCCTATGAACTTTGAAGTAGTGGACAACAGCAGCACAGCGCAGCACAGCACAGCACAACACTACTCTGCACTACACTACACTACACTACACTGCCCAGCCAGCCCTAACTCCCACCCTCCCTCTTCACTGTCCACAGCCGAGTGAGAAAATGGCGCCGACGCGGGTACCTTATATAGGATCCAAAACCCGCGAGACTCGGAAGGCGGGATGATGACGTTTTGCCTCGATTTCAGATCCGAGTCAGGCGGGAAAAGTCGAGCCTGACTCGGATCTGCCTCGGATTGGGGGGGCTCGGGGGGGTTCGGATTTCAGAAATCCGAACCCGCTCACCCCTAGTTTTTACCACAGCCCCCTGCATCTGACCACAACCCCATGCATCTCACCAGTGTTAGTACAACCCCCCCCCTGCTGCTGCCCTGCAGGAGGCTGGGGTCCAGCCTCTGGGATGTGCTGGGAAGGGCAGGAGTATCATGGATGAGAGATTTGTATTGCAGCTACCAAAAGTATTATCAACAGCATGTCTCCTGGGCTGGGACGCCTTTTGAATATTTCCGCAGCTTCTATGCGCACCCCTCTCCAGCTGCCTAACATGGCGATGAGCAATGTCCTCTTTGCACAATGTACCCTGCATTTCCTGGTCTTCCTGTTGAGCTTCTTAGTCGTGGTGCCCCTGTGATAGAACAGTGCTGATTTCCATGGGAGGTGCCTCCTGTTCACCGAGGCCATGTGGCTGAGCGGAAACATCATGCTGGAAAGGGAACACTACACAGTGGAGGAGTGGTGGCTGGAGTCCGCCTGCAGATTCAGCATAGGGATGGACATAGGAATCCAGTGGTTACTAACCATCGATGTATTTGTTCAGATGGTAGTTTTAGAAAAAAATTCTGTGGTGCTTCAAAGGTTGTTTTTTTTTTTTCTTTTTACATTTCTGATAGCTATGCCTCCCCTGGCTCCTTCCTGGCTACAGTGTCTGCATCAGGGCATTTTCATGGGATCGTTGGAGGCTGTCTCTCACTCTCTGTCTTCTCAGTCCCTGACTCCCCTCTTTAGGCTGCTGCTAATCAACAGAGCACATTGCTATCTCTGATTATCTCTCACTGGGCTCTATTTATTAACATTATTTTGACAAAAATAAAGTGAAAAAGGATGTTTTTACACCCTTGTCACATTATTTTAGTATCACCTATAGTTATTACAGGGCAATTGGAGTAGAATTCATAAAATTCTACTCCAACCCCCTAAGTATCACTTATATTTAGTGATCAGATTGCATTTCCCATAATTGTAATGGGAAATGTGATCTGTCTGGCAGTTACTAAAAATAAATTGTGAATAAAATACCTAGGGAGGCCCTGTGATAATAACGCCACCTGGAGGTGGCGTCATCCAGGGTCTCCCCCGGTTACCGGGCTCCTACTCTGCTCTAACGGGGAGAGCAGAGCCCGGAGCCAGTCCCAGTGACCAGCTGTGTGGTCTAAACAGACAGCAAGCTGATTCACTGCAATAAAAAATAGTAAAAAAAAAAATTAACTTACCTGACTCCAGGGACCGGGGCTCCGGGTGAAGTCCTCCTTCCGGTCAGCTGGTCTCCCATGCTGCACTGCGGCCTGGTCATCAGGTGATCGGGTCCCAGTGCAGTATGGGATATCACCTGACCGGAGGCAAGGAGGACATCACCGTAGGCCCGGATCATGCAGGTAAGTGTAATTAAGGGAGGGTGGGGAGTGAGGGGGGGTCGCGGGGGTCCATGACCATGGGGGGGCAGGGCTTAGCTCCAGGGGGTGGGACTTAGCAGCGGAGGCCAGTGATTAGTGTGTGGATGGGATTCGCAGGGACAGAGCTTTATCGCAAGCTCTGTCCCTGTTGCAAGCTCTGGCTCTGTTAATATCACACTACAATCTGCATTCAATATGCGGATTGTAGTAAATAGAGCCCACTGTCTCAGAGAGCCAATCAGAGCACAGTCCTCGCCCCTGCAGCAGCAGTCAATCATTCACACAGCACAACAGTTTTTCTGTGACTTGCTTCAGTAAAATCATCAGTGCTTGGCTGCCTTTTGTCACAGATGAATGGTTCATACACCTAAACCTTCCACGACTAACGCTGTATAGAATAGTGAAAACCCCATAAAAATTTGTTCAGTGGTTCAAGAGATTAGCCTGAACGAACAGACAGACCCCTAAACATGGGATTTTATTTTATATACAGCGGGTAAAATAAGTATTGAACACATCAACATTTTTCTCAGTAAATATATTTGTAATGGGGCTATTGTAATGACATTTTCACCAAATGTCAGCAAACTCCCATGCAATCCACACATGCAACACACCATAGATGTCCATAAATTAAGTTATGTGTAATAATGTGAAATGACACAGGGAAAAAGTATTGAACATGCTTACTGAAATGTATTTAATACTTCATACAAAAGCCTTTGTTGGTAATGACAGCTTCAAGACGCCTCCTGTATGGAGAAACTAGTCGCATGCATTGCTCAGGTGTGATTTTGGCCCATTCTTCCACACAGTGGCCCTGATTCAGAGCCGGATGCTCTGACAGAGCGCTCGCTCTGAATCAGTGCCGTCCCTCCTACCTTTTGGAGCGGCCTCCTGGCCGCTCGCATAGCTGTGGGTGACCACACACAGCTATAGCGAGCGGCCAAAATGATGGGCTTGCGACGAGACCCTGCGGTAGGGTCTCACTATCGCAAGCCCTGGAGTGCTTTTGGCTCTTTCAGAGCCAAAAGCACTCCCACTGACATCTAGTGATGCCAGTGGGGCCGGCCCCAGACGATAGGCGTTCCCATAGGAACGCCTCTGTCTGGGCAGCCACGCCCCCGGCACGCCCACCAAAGGGGGCGTGCTGTCAATAAACATCGACAGCACGCTCACTTTGGTGCGAGACCCATAATGACGGCATGGCCGTCGTTATTCGGGTCTCGCGCATGCGCACGATGAAACCGCCTCCGTCGTGCACATGCGCACTTGGGCAACATCGACCCGCTTGCGAGCGCTCAGCGCTCGCGAGCGGGTCTGAATCAGGCCCAGTCTTCAAATCTTGAAGGTTTCATGGGCCTCTTCTATGAATTCTGGGCTTGATTCAGACCCGGTCGCAACTGGATCGATGTTTGGCCACTGGGCATGCGCACGACGGAACCGGCTCTGTCGTGCGAATGCGCGAGATCCGGCTCCGTCACTCTGGGTCTCGCACCAAAGGAGCTCTGTCGACAGCTCGCCCCATTTGGTGGGCGGGCCAGGGGGGTAGCCGGCCAAACAGAGGCGTTCCCAACGGAACGCTTGCCGTTTGGGGGTGGCCCCACTGACATCACCAGTGATTTCAGTGGGAGAGCTTCCGGCTCTATTAGAGCTGAAAGCTCTCTGGGGCTTGCGGCCACGAGACCCTACCACAAGGGTCTCGTCGCAATGGTCTTGACCATCACCCACATCAACCTGGGCGGTCACCCAAAGCTATGCGAGCGGCCAGGAGACCGCTCCAAAAAAAAAAAAACGCCCTGATTCAGAGCGAGCGTCCGGCTCTGAATCAGGGCCTCTGATCTTTAGTTCTTTCCATAGATTTTCAATTGGATTCAAGCAGGGGCTGGCTGGCAACTTTTAGCCTGGCGGGTAATTCCAGAGTACTGGCCCATAAACAACGGCTCATCCTTAAATAGGGATTCCGAGATCTCGCTCGCAGACCGACCACGAGATCCTGTCCTAATCAATTACTCAAATAGGGATGTTAGTTTCAATACATACACTAAAATAAATAAAACATTATAAGAGGAAATAGAATGGTAGATATTTTTCAGTAAAAGAGACAATATAGAAAATAGGGCCCCATTTAACAATGAAACATAATACCTTTAGCACTTACTAAAGAGGTTATGGTCTCCTTTCAGTATTTAACAAACAGCGGTAAGCTTAGCTTATCTCTATTTATCACAGTACCTCTTGCGCCATCTATACATTAAGGATGTGCGCCGGACCATTTTTGCTGGATTTGGTTCTAATTAGTCATCCGGATTTGGATTTGCCAAACTGCGGTGACTGGCTTTGGATTTGATTTGGATTTTTTTACAAAAATTGACAAACAAGCTAAAATCACATAAATTGTTTTTTTTTTTCTTCCTAGAGTATTATTAACCTAAATAACATTAACTTCCAGTCATTTACAGTCCATTTAGACCACCTCACAGCTTATAGCATTGTTTTCACTATTATTGGCCAAAGGTTGCAGTGAGCTGACTGGTTACTAAGTGACAGAGCACCACAGTTTAAAGCACATCTATGAAACATTGCCACACAACAGTGGCAGAAATGAAAGGTAGTGCAAGATGGAATTGTCCTTGGGCCCTCCCAGGCCCCCAGTGGGGTACGGCCAGCAGAGTCGCAGTACTTGTATACACAGTGGGCTACAGCCAAAGGAGTCACAGTACACAATATTATTCATAGGGCCCCTGATTCACATTACACCATAAAGTAGTGTCTCTTAGTTATGTTACGACACACAGTAGTGCCCCTTTTACACAATGTCCACATTAGTGACCCTTATACACAAAGCCCACAGTAGTAGTGCCCTTATACAATGCCCACAGCAATAGTGTCCCTTACACAATGCCCCCAACAGTGGTGTCCCTTACACAACGCCCTCAGTAGTAGTGCCCCCAGTTGTATGCCCCCAGTAGTTGTGTCCCTAGTAGTATGCCCACATTAGTAGTGCCCCTAATTGTATGCCCCTATTAGTAGTGCCCCTAGTAGTATGCCCCCATTAGTAGTGCCCCCAGTAATATTCCATTAGTAATGCCCCCAGTAGTATGCCCCCAGTAGTAGTGTTCCTAGTAGTATGCCCCATTAGTAGTGCCCCCAGTAGTAGTGTTCCTAGAAGTATGCCCCATTAGTAGTGCCCCCAGTAGTTGTGCCCCAATAAGTTGTGCCTCCATTAGTTGTGCCCCTAGTAGTACGCCCCCAGTAGCGCCCCCTTACACACAAAGAAAAAAAATAGTACCTGAATCCCCGCTTTTGCCGTGACCGCAGCCGTCCGCTCCTCTCTGCACTATGGGAGAGATGTCATGACGTCTCTCCCATCACCCGCAGTGGGGGGAGCCGGAAGGAAGAGGTCATGAGTGAGCTCCAGCCGGCTCCCTCTGTGGACGCAGCAGCCAATGAGAGTCTGTCTGACTCTCATTTACTGCTATAGCAAACACATCTGTGGAGGGTGGGCCCTGATGTTGGATTCTGTCGCGAAGATCCGACTTCAGGAGACTGCAGTTCGGCCTCGAAGTGGGATCCGAGTCAGGCTGGGAAAACCAGAACAGCGTTTGGGTGGACTCGGATCCCCGATATTCGGATTCCACAGAATCCGAACCGCTCGTCTCTACTATACATAGCAATAGTGATGCGGTCCCCATAGCAGGCATTGAGGACCCAGCAACAGCCTTTCCAGCTTCAGCAAAGCCTTGCAGGCTTTTCTGTGCCCCAGACAGGTGAAAGTGGAATGCGCACGTGCAGACTGACCGTCACACATAACACAACAGCCCTTCACTGTCAGTCAAGTATGTGTGTGTGGGGAGAGGGAGGGTAGCAGTCCAAGTGTGTGTTTGGAGGCTGCAGGACAGCAGTCTGAAGTTCAGGTTTGTATGTGTGTGTGGGGGGGGGGGGGCTGGAGGGCAGCTGTCTGCAATCCAGGGGTGTGTGTGTTGGGAGATGTCTGCAGTTCAAGTGTGTGTGGGGGCTGAAGGGCAGCAGTGTGCAGTCAGGGCCGATGCAACCCACTCAGCAGTTCCTGCACAGCATAGAGTCGCCAGGCTGGAGAGGTGCTCTCCCTGCAGCTGCTGCTGAGACACTTGTTACTGCTGCGGGCTGCCGCTGCGCCTGTCACACTGTGTGACAGGCAGCAGCAGCCTACTGTAGAGAAAAGTGCAGCTGAGCATTACACAAACTAAACCCCCACACCCCTGGTAGAGTAGGCATATCTCCAGCATATCTCCAGCATGCCTGCCCACTTCCTAGTTAATCATGGCAATTTAGCACAAGGGGGCGGGGCTTAATGGGGCAAATCATCAGGCCCTGCCCCCGTCACTACCCTCCTGCTTCTCTTACCCGGGCCTCTCCCGGGAAGAGAAAAAATGGTAGGCAAGTATGACACAGTCACAGTCCCATCCATGGGGAGGGAGGGCAGAGGCAGGGGGATGATTAACTAAGAGGGTCAGCCTGAACTGAGGCCGCTGGGGTGGACTGGCAGCTGAGCTTCTGCTCCTCCTCTCTTCAGTCTTCAGTGAGTCAGGTTTCTCCCTTTCTGAAAGATCGTCACGCTGGGAGCAAGCAGGGACAGTCTGCAAAACATTTGTCACTTTACAAGTGTATTCAAATTGGGGTGAGCGGGTTCGGATTTCTGAAATCCGAACCCCCCCGAGCCCCCCCGATCCGAGTCCGATCCGAATCAGGCTCGACTTTTCCCGCCTGACTCGGATCTGAAATCGAGGCAAAACGTCATCATCCCGCCTTCCGAGTCTCGCGGGTTTTGGATCCTATATAAGGTACCCACGTCGGCGCCATTTTCTCACTCGGCTGTGGACAGTGAAGAGGGAGGGTGGGAGTTAGGGCTGTGTAGTGTTGTGTAGTGTAGTGCTGCTGTTGTCCACTACTTCAAAGTCCATAGGGGCTGGCTGTGTTGTGCTGTGCTGCTGTTGTTAATAGGGGCTGTGTCCACTACTTCAAAGTCCATAGGGGCTGGCTGGACTGTGTTGTGCAGTCAGTTCTCCATAGGGGCTGTGTCCACTCCAAAGTCCTGTGCAGTGTCCCAGTCCTAAAGAGGTGCTGTAGTGTTGTCCAGGGGGTGCTCTGTCCATCAGGGGTGCTCCCCCCAAGTGCTAAAAAAATAATATATTTTCTGTGTTTGTGAATTGTGTGCGCAGTAGCCACACGTGCATCAACAAAGTAGTGCCAAGCGTGCGCCTGTGTCATAAGTAAAGGGCCGGCTGGCTTGACCGTTAAAGGGTGCTGTAACCCCCGAAAGTACACTCCAGTCCAAACCAAAAAAAAATTATTTTCTGTGTTTGTGAATTGTGTGCGCAGTAGCCGCACGTGCATCAACAAAGTAGTGCCAAGCGTGCTCCTGTGTCATAAGTAAAGGGCCGGCTGGCTTGACCGTTAAGGGTGCTGTAACCCCGAAAGTACACTCCAGTCCAACCCAAAAAAAAAATTATTTTCTGTGTTTGTGAATTGTGTGCGCAGTAGCCGCACGTGCATCAACAAAGTAGTGCCAAGCGTGCGCCTGTGTCATAAGTAAAGGGCCGGCTGGCTTGACCGTTAAGGGTGCTGTAACCCCCGAAAGTACACTCCAGTCCAAACCAAAAAAAAAATTATTTTCTGTGTTTGTGAATTGTGTGCGCAGTAGCCGCACGTGCATCAACAAAGTAGTGCCAAGCGTGCGCCTGTGTCATAAGTAAAGGGCCGGCTGGCTTGACCGTTAAGGGTGCTGTAACCCCCGAAAGTACACTCCAGTCCAAACCAAAAAAAAAATTATTTTCTGTGTTTGTGAATTGTGTGCGCAGTAGCCGCACGTGCATCAACAAAGTAGTGCCAAGCGTGCGCCTGTGTCATAAGTAAAGGGCCGGCTGGCTTGACCGTTAAAGGGTGCTGTAACCCCCAAAGTACACTCCAGTCCAAACCGAAAAAAAATTATTTTCTGTGTTTGTGAATTGTGTGCGCAGTAGCCGCACGTGCATCAACAAAGTAGTGCCAAGTGTGCGCCTGTGTCATAAGTAAAGGGCCGGCTGGCTTGACCGTTAAAGGGTGCTGTAACCCCCGAAAGTACACTCCAGTCCAAACCAAAAAAATAATTATTTTCTGTGTTTGTGAATTGTGTGCGCAGTAGCCGCACGTGCATCAACAAAGTAGTGCCAAGCGTGCGCCTGTGTCATAAGTAAAGGGCCGGCTGGCTTGACCGTTAAAGGGTTCTGTAACCCACAAAGTACACTCCAAACCAAAAAAATATATATTTTCTGTGTTTGTGACTTGTGTGCACTGTGGCTGCACGTGCATCAACAAAGGAGCAGCGCCAAGCGTGCGCCTGTGTCCCATAAGTAAAGAGCCGGCTGGCTCATTTCTTAAAGGGTGGTGTAACCCACAAAGTGCACTACTCTCCAGCAAAAATAAAAAAATATTTTCTGTGTTTGTGTGCGCTTTAGCCGCACGTATATATATCAATATAACATAAATGGAGGACCAAACTTTCTCTGATAAAAATAAAATAGGGAAAGATCAAGAACCACTTCCTACTAGTGCTGTTGCTGCTGCTGGGAGTTGTTCATCATCCCAGAGAGGAAGTAGGAACATCACTACTTTTACTAAACAATTGACCCTCCAACAGTCCCTAGCGATGAGGATGAAGTACGACAGCAGTCATCCTGAAGCAAAACGTATAACTGAGGCCTTGACTGCTATGTTGGTGTTAGACGTGCGTCCGGTATCCGACATTAGTGCAGTGGGATTTAGACAATTGATGGAGGTAGTGTGTCCTCGGTTCCAAATCCCGTCTAGATTCCACCTGCATCCTCAAAGCAGCAGCGACAAGCGTGCGTCTGTCTGTTAAAGGGTGGTGACACCCTCAAAGTGTGCTACACAAACAATTAAAATATTGTTCTTTTTTTTTCTGTCTTTGTGAAATGTGTGGGCTGTAGCCGCACCTGCATCCTTAAAGCAGCAGCGACAAGCGTGCGTCTGTCTGTTAAAGGGTGGTGACACCCTCAAAGTGTGCTACACAAACAATTAAAATATTGTTCTTTTTTTTTCTGTCTTTGTGAATTGTGTGGGCTGTAGCCGCACTTGCATCCTCAAAGCAGCAGCGACAAGCGTGCGTCTGTCTGTTAAAGGGTGTTGTAACTCTCAAAGTGCTCCAAAAAATCAAAAAAAATTTTTTAATGTGTTTGTGACTTGTGTGCGATGTAGCCACACTTGCATCCTCAAAGCAGCAGCGACAAGCGTGCGTCTGTCTGTTAAAGGGTGGTGACACCCTCAAAGTGTGCTACACAAACAATAAAAATATTCTTCTTCTTTTTTCTGTCTTTGTGAATTGTGTGGGCTGTAGCCGCACCTGCATCCTTAAAGCAGCAGCGACAAGCGTGCGTCTGTCTGTTAAAGGGTGGTGACACCCTCAAAGTGTTCTACACAAACAATTAAAATATTGTTCTTTTTTTTCGGTCTTTGTGAAATGTGTGGGCTGTAGCCGCACCTGCATCCTTAAAGCAGCAGCGACAAGCGTGCGTCTGTCTGTTAAAGGGTGGTGACACCCTCAAAGTGTGCTACACAAACAATAAAAATATTCTTCTTTTTTCTGTCTTTGTGAATTGTGTGGGCTGTAGCCGCACCTGCATCCTTAAAGCAGCAGCGACAAGCGTGCGTCTGTCTGTTAAAGGGTGGTGACACCCTCAAAGTGTGCTACACAAACAATTAAAATATTGTTCTTTTTTTTTCGGTCTTTGTGAAATGTGTGGGCTGTAGCCGCACCTGCATCCTTAAAGCAGCAGCGACAAGCGTGCATCTGTCTGTTAAAGGGTGGTGACACCCTCAAAGTGTGCTACACAAAGAATAAAAATATTCTTCTTCTTTTTTCTGTCTTTGTGAATTGTGTGGGCTGTAGCCGCACTTGCATCCTCAAAGCAGCAGCGACAAGCGTGCGTCTGTCTGTTAGAGGGTGGTGTAACCCTCAAAGTGTGCTCCACAAACAATAAAAATATTCTTTTTTTTTTTCTGTCTTTGTGAATTGTGTGGGCTGTAGCCGCACTTGAATCCTCAAAGCAGCAGCGACAAGCGTGCGTCTGTCTGTTAAAGGATTACATCGGTGACAGCATCCAAGTAGGCATGTCAGACAGTCCGTACCTGTACTGGCAGGAAAAAGAAGCAATTTGGAGGTCCCTGTACAAACTGGCTCTATTTTACCTGAGTTGCCCCCCCTCCAGTGTGTACTCCGAAAGAGTGTTTAGTGCAGCCGGGAACCTTGTTAGCGAAAGGCGTAGGAGGTTGCTTCCACAAAATGTGGAGAAGATGATGTTCATAAAATGAATGATCAACTCTTCCAGGGAGACCAGCCTCCAGAACGTACAGAGGGACCTGTGGTTCCAGCAGGGACGAATTAATACTCTGTGAGGATGAGGATGTACATAACACTGAAGAGGGTGAGGAATCTGTGGATGAGGAGGATGAGGACGACTTCTTGCCTCCGTAGAGCCAGTTTGTGCAGGGACAGATTAATTGCCAGCTTGTTTTGTGGGGGCCCAAACGAACCAATCATTTCAGCCACAGTTGTGTGGCAGACCCTGGCGCTGAAATGATTGGTTTGTTAAAGTGTGCATGTCCTGTTTATACAACATAAGGGTGGGTGGGAGGGCCCAAGGACAATTCCATCTTGCACCTCTTTTTTTTCTTTGCATTATGTACAGTTTGGGGCCTAGTTTTTCAATGCCATCCTGTCTGCCACTGCAGTTTCACGCCTAGATGGGTCACGTGTTTGTGCCGCCCACTCGTGTCGCTTAGCATAGTCATCCAGCTACCTCGGTGCAACCTTTTGGACATAAAAACACTATTGTGAGGTGTGAGGTATTCAGAATAGACTGGAAATGAGTGGAAATTAAGGTTATTGAGGTTAATAATAGCATAGGAGCAGAAAAACCTACAAATTCTGTGATTTTAGCTGTTTTTATGCTTTTTTTCAAAAAAATACAGATCCAAAACACAAAACCCAGAACCCAAAACACGGAAGGGTGGTTTTGGCAAAACCAATCCAGATCCAAAACACGAAGAAAGATCCAGATCCAAAACCAAAACACGAAAAGTGGCCGGTGCACACCCCTAATTCAAACACTATTGATTACATTTGAATAGTGACAAGTAGTTTGTACACAGTCCATGCGATCGGAAAGCATTAGCTTGCTACGCATAGCCACCTTGCTAGAACGAGTGACAGGACGAGCTGTTTATGGGTGGTAACGGGATGGTCGATGAAAACGGGGGTGTGGTGGTGCGAACGCAGGCATATCTGAGCATCTTAACGCCATTTCAGAGGCGTGCATAATTAAGACGGAGCATCATAATACACGTCACATGGCTGAATTACACACTGAAGCACTCGCAGTGCTTGTGGCAGGGTATGGTCAGCCACAAGTGCTGCGTACGGGTCTGATGTTACAGATTGTTGCATACACTTCCTGGACGTGGGGAAGTGGGTGTCTTAAGACAGGCTGGGGGGCGACTAAATACAGACCGCGGTCATACGCCAAGACATAGTGGGCGTGCTAATGCCTTGCCATGCGATCATGGGATTTGCATACTTTGGCTGCGTGTGAACGCATCTAGTGAGCGGGTCTGAATCGGGCCCACTGTCCCTGCTTTCTCCCAGCATGACTCCTGAGTCCTGACCTCGTAGTCAGAGAGAATGTAGAGAAGGGAGACAGCACTGCAGCAGCCAGCACAGTAACTATTTTCTATTATGAATGTATGGGCATAATGGGCAATAAATAATTCACTGAGGAGGGGTGAGGAGCATTACCTGTCATTGTGTGTGTGTCTATTATACCTGTGCCCGCAGGGCCTGTGTTCTCCCTATGCTTTATCTATCAGATGGCTATGAAATTTCAGTCACAGGGTTTCCCTATTTAGTGGTGCATTTTTTGACCAAGTTAACTAAACTAAGGGCCTGATTCAGACCCGCTCGCAAGTGGGTCGATGTTGGCCCAGTGTGCATGCGCACGACGGAGGCGGTTCCGTCGTGCACATGCACGAGACCCGGATAGCAACGGGCAAGCCGTCGCTCAGGGTCTCGCTACAAAGGGGGCGTGCTGTCGATGGTGAGTGACAGCACACCCCCTTTGGTGGGTGTACCGGGGGCGTGGCTGCCCAGACGGAGGCGTTCCCATGGGTACGCCTACCGTCTAGGGCCGGCCCCACTGACATCACAAGTGAGGTCAGTGGGAGTGCTCTCGGCTCTGATAGAGCCGAAAGCACTCCAGGGCTTGCAGCAACGAGACACTACCACAAGGGTCTCGTCGCAAGCCCGATGGTCGCGATGGTCACCCACAGCTATACGAGCGGCCAGGAGGCCACTCTAAAAATTAAGAGGGACGGCCCTGATTCAGAGCGAGTGCTCTGTCAGAGCGTCCAGGCTCTGAATCAGGGCCTAAGGCCCGTATTCAATTTGACTTTCCACCGTATTCAATTTGAAAGACTTTCCGCGTAGGCGGAAAGTCAATACAACATAATAGGCGGAAAGTTTCGCCTATGAATAGCAGGCAGAAAAAAGTGCAGAATTGGGGTTTTGGGGTCAACGTTGCGGGAACCTCCATGCAGCCTTCAGACAGTCCCCCAAAGGTAAACTGCATCAACATTTAAAAAAAAAAAACACTTAAAGACACCCCAAAAAATCACTTTGAATTTGGGGGCAAAAAAAAAATATTGGGGGACAAATATAAAAACTAGCGAACTAGACTCCAGGGGGGTCCCCAAGTATGCCCCATGTGTTTTTTTCATTGCAGATGCTTGCGGCAGGTGGATTTTTCACGATTTTCTCAACTTAACTTTAGCAACTTTAAAATATGCTGGCCCCCATTTTCAAGTACCCCAAATTTGCTGGGATAAGTTATATTCTGCAAACAAAATTCCAGAATACTATTCTGCGCCACTTATACAAAAACGCTATTTAGCAGCTATTGAGCCCGTTTAAAAACACCAAATACCTTCAGCAAGCCAAATCGGGGGGTACCATAGCTAACCCCCATGTCAGAGCATCTTTTGGGGGGGGGGGTGTCAGGCTGCTTCCCCAATTCTGACAGTACTTTCCGCTAGTTCAAGTTTCGCCGGGTCCCATTTTCGCCTACTTTCAAATTGAATACGGGGTTAAGCGGACATGCGCGTGACACTTTTCCGCCTACAAAACACACGGTGTAGGCGAAAAGTCTGGGAGGCGGAAAAGTATCACGGGTCCGCTCAAATTGAATACGGCTCTAAACCTAACCTCCCCCTCCCCACACCCTAAACCAAATGCCAGGTACACACTAGAAGATATGTACATATTGGGCACATCAGCCAGTGTGTACCCAATATCTCACTGACGATGTGTGCTCCCGCAATTTGTCAGCGACAACGCCCATCAGACCTACATGCAGGTCCCACAGGATATATCATCAGAGGAGGCCATGCTGCCAGCATCGACGACATTTATTGTAAGTATGTTTATTTGGCAATCTAGACACCATGGGCAAACATGTAAATGGTAGGAAAGGCTGCGATGCGGTGGAAGAACAGGATCACATGACTGAAAGAGCGTGTCACATGATTTGCTTAAATTCTGCCCTAGAATGATGCTCCATTGACATCTGAGCCCTCTACAATTATTTTGATGCAGATGAGGATCTGGTTTCTTATCAGTACTACTGTGACATGTGTATAAGGGGCACTACTGTATAGCGTAACGTGAATAAGGGGCACTACTATTTGTCATAATGTGAATAAGGGACACTACTATGTGGTGTAGTGTGAATAAGATTGTGCTGTGTTGGCGTAACGAATGCGTTGTCAAGCTCCTTACTTGTGCGACCACAGCTTTTCGGTGCACGCTGTACCTTTATAGAATATGTGTGGGAGGGCGCAAATTTATAGTTTGCCTGGGGGGCGCTGAACACCCTAGTACCGGCCCTGTCTGCAGTACAGGTGTGTGTGGTGGAGGCTGTCTGCAATCCAGGTTTGTGTGTGCGTGTGTGTAGAAGGGTAGCATTCTGCAGTCTAAAGGAGCGTACACACGGGACAATCTGTACCACCAACGACATGAAAGATATCTTTGAAAGATATCTTTCAGTGAGTCATCCTGCCACATCTCTGAACATGCAAAGTTGACGATATCGTCCAGATTGGCCTGCATGCACGGACGATCATAGATATCATTATCGTTTATGCGGGAACGCGCATCTTTGGTGGTTCACTGCATAAAAATGAACGATACTAACGATATATCGTTAAACGATATAGTTATTGTTCATATCGTAACGATATATCTGTCCATGTGTACGCACCTTAAGTGTGTGTGGGGAGGAGGGGGCTGACTGCAGTCCAAGTGTGTGTGTGTGTCTGTATGTGTGTGTGTCAGGGGACTGTCTGCATCCAAGTGTGTGTGTGTGTGTGTGTGTGTGTGTCATACTTACTGACAGTCTGGCAGCCCCTCCTGGAGAGGGCTACCAGGTCAATGCAGCAAGGAGGGTGGGGGCAGTTTTGGTACGTAGAGCGGGGTCGTGTCAATGCGATCACATCATCATGGCCCTGCTTTATAATGCTGATGTTTCAGCGCGAATCGTGTCATCGTACCCCCGGACTGCACACTTTTGCGTGCGGGGGGTCAGCGGTCATTCCGGGGGACTTGACTACTCTTGCGGGGTGCAGGGAGCAGTACCTGATTTTTGGGAGGCTCCCGGCAGTCCTGGGAGAGTAGCCAAGTAAGGTGTGTGTGTGTGCGAGACGGGGAGGGTTCTGGGGCTTATTCATCATAACTAAAGTTTCTCAGGAGGTAATTAGGTTTAGAACTCCAGATCCAGTGTGTCTCTCAGCTCCACCCACCACACCCAGTGTTTGTCTCAGCCCCACTCCCCCAGATCCAGTGTGCATCTCTCTGCCCCACGCCACCAGACCCAGTGTGCGTCTCTCAGCTCCACTGCCCCAGACCCAGAGTGCATCTCTAGCCCCATTCCCTCAGACCCAGTGTGTGTCTCAACCCCATTCCCCCTGACCCAGTGTGAATCTCAGCCCCATTGCCCCAGACCCAGTGTGCGTCTCTCAGTCCCAGTGCATCTCTCAGCCCCAATGCGTCTTTCAGCCCCAGTGCGTCTCTCTGCCAAATTCCCCATTCTCCAGTCCATGTCACCCCAGCCCTGTGTCATCAACTTCAACCCCCCCAGCCCTGTGTTGTCAGCTTCAACCACATTCCCCCATCCTTGTGTCCTCAGCTCCAACCTCTCACCCAGCCCTGCGTCGTCAGCTCCAACCTCCCCCTAGCCATGTCATCAGCTCCAACATCCCCCTTAGCCCTGTATCGTTAGCTCCAACCTCCCCCCCCCAAGCCCTGTGTCATTAGTTCCAACCTCCCTCCTCCCCCTGCAGCCACCACCACCAACACTTACCTGTTTGGCTGCCTGCTGTGACTGTGGCAGGCCCGGCATCACCGTCTGCCTGTTGCAGATTGCCCTGGGGGCGGGGCACTGCGCAGAAGGTGTAAACTATAGCTGTCTGATCGGAGCTGAACTCCAATCATGGCAGCGGGCCACTGTAGGGAATGGTCCAGCGGGGACCGGCCCGGGGGCAGATGGCACCCTGCCCCCTGGCCCAGCCTGCCACTGTATTCAAGTCAGGTGATTTGCTGGGCCATTCTAGCAGCTTTATTTTCTTTCTCTGAAACCAATTGAGAGTGTCCCTGGCTGTGTGTTTGGGGGATCATTGTCTTGCTGAAATGTCCACCCTTGCTTCATCTTCAGCATCCTGGTAGATGGCAGCAGATTTTTATCAAGAATGTCTCTGTACATTTTTCCATTCATCCTTCCTTCAGTTATATGAAGTATGCCAGTACTGTATGCTGAAAAACAGCCCCAAACCATGATGTTCCCACCTCCAAACTTCACTGTTGGTATGGTGTTTTTGGGGTGATGTGCAGTGCCATTTCTCCTCCAAACATGGTGTGTATTATGTCAAACAAAGAGTTACATTTTGGACTCATCTGACCAGACTATATTCTCCCAGTACTGCATAGGCTTCTCCAAATGTTGTGCAGCAAACTTTAAATGAGCTTCAGCATGCTTCTTCTTGAGCGTGCATACAGCCATGCCGGTTGAATGCATTACTTATTGTTTTCTTTAAAACAATTGTACCTGCTAATTCCAGGTCTTTATGAAACTCTTCACGAGTGGTCTATGGCTCTTGGACAACTCTTCTGATAATCCTTATCACTCTTCTGTCAGAAACCTTGCGAGGAGCACCTGGTCGTGGCCGGTTTATGGTGAAATGATGATCTTTCCACTTCCGGATTATGGCCCCAACAGTCCTCAATGGAACATTCAGAAGTTTACAAACCCTTCTGTAACCAATACCATCAGTATGTTTTGCAACAATAAGGTTGCGAAGGTCTTGAGAGAGCCATTTGCTTTTGAATAATAAAAAATGTGTATCCCGCGCTTCAAAGAATGGATACCGCAAAAAAAAAACAATGGGGTGGTCACACCACACCTAATATACATACAATAATAAGAAAATAAAGGTATTTATGTGCCCCCTTCTAGGGAACCAGGTGAAGTTCAATGGAATTAATTTAGCAACTTGTTCCTTAATAGTTCCAAAAAGACATTCAGCATATAAGAAAAGTTCTTGTTTCTTTCCACTTTTAAAGGTTCAATGTTCCAATATGTTGCACTTTCTTTATTTTTTGTAATTTTAATCTAAAACACATATTTGGTGAAATAATAAACATTTTTAACATTTCTTATAACTTCTAGTGCCTGTTATAATTTTCTTCTATTGGTCTTAGGCATTTGAGTGTCAACTTTCACAGTGCAATTAAATACAATCCCCCGGTATGTGCTGAAAGGGTTAAAACTCACAGGATTTTATAGTTTGTTAAATTATTCACTGCCCAAAACTGTAGTGATGGTAGTGTTGTCCACTACACTATGGCCCTCATTCAGAGGTGGTCGCAAGAAGCGAGTGCTCTCTCTGAATGAGGGCGGCCGCTTGGGTTTGGAAGTGCGGCCTCCTGGTCGCTAGCTAAGCTGTGGGTTACCACCCACAGCTTCAGCGACCGACCAGGGTGATGGTCGTGATGGTCAAGACCATCGCGACCATCGGGGCTTGCGACGAGACCCTAAGGTTGGGTCTCGGCAACCGCAAGCCCCAGAGAGCTTCCTGCTTTGATCGAGCAGGAAGCTCCCCACTGACATCACTGCTGATGTCAGTGCGGCCGTCCACAAAACTGCAGGCGTTCCGTCGAGAACGCCTGTTTGTGCAGCCACCCCCCCGCCCAGCCTACAAAACGAGGCGAGCTGTCGATCACCATCTACAGCCGCCCCTTTTGTAGTGAGGGCCTAAACATCGACCTGGTTGCGAGCGCTCAGCACTTGCGACCGGGTCTGAATGAGGGCCAATATCTCCTTCATTCATGGTAGTGTTGTCCACTACACTATACCATTCATTGCAATACATTTGTATTAGAGATGTGTAGGCTCGGTTTTCTGACAACCGAGCCCACCCGAACTGCATGGATCCAAGTGAATCCGAGTGGCTGCTCAGGTTTCCCCGCCTTGCTTGGATTCCAAATAGAGGAAAAACATCATCATCCCAGTGTCTGAATCTCGCGGGTTTTGGATTCTATGTAAGTTCCTCCCGTGGTGATTTAGGCGCCATTTCACACTGACTCCAGTCTAGGCTGATGTGACCAGTGGCTGCTGCTGTGCTGTGTCCATCCTCTCCACCTCCAGTGGCTACTGCTGTGCTGTGTCCACTCCAGTCCCTGTGACCAGTGACTGCTGTGTCCATCTACTCCCTTACTAGTCTTACTGTTATACAACCTGTGTGCGTTGTCCCTAGTGCGTTTGTTCATGTACATATAAAAGAGCTATGACTGCACACAGTGTAAGCTGAGCTGCGAATTAAACAAAGCAGAAAAAAAAATATATTTTCTATTGTTTGTACTGTGTCTGTGCGTTATCCCCCAGTGCATTTTCTCACAAACATATCAAAGCACTCTACTTCCACGCAGTTTGAGCTGAGCTGTGAACTAAGAATAAGTAGAAAAAATACTGTATATATTTTCAGTTATTTGTATTACGTCTGTGCACTGTACCGTACTGCGTTGGTTCACATACATATAAAAGTACTGTGATTGCACGCAGTGTGAGCTGAGCTGCCTAATTGAAAAAAAAGCAGAAAAAACTATTTCTTCTATTGTTTGTACTATGTCTGTGCGCTGTCCCCCAGTGTGTTTTTCACGTACATATTAAAGTATTGTGTTTCCATAAAGGGGGAGCTGAGCTGTGAATTAAGAAAAAAATAGAAAAATGTTTTCTATTATTTGTACTATGTCTGTGCACTGTCCCCCAGTGTGTTTGTACCCATACAGTACGTATAAAAGCACTTTGGGTCTCATTCAGACCCGCTCACGAGCGCTGTACGCTCGCAAGCGGGTCGATGTTACCCAAATGCGCATGACGGAGGCGCCTCCGTCATGCGCATGCGCGAGACCTGGCGAGCGACGGGGAAGCCGTCGCTCGGGGTCTCGCACCAAAGGGGGGCGTACTGTCGATGGTGATTGACAGCACGCCCCCTTTGGTGGGCGTGCTGTGGGCGTGGCTGCCCAGACGGAGGCGTTCTCATGGGAACGCCTACCGTCTGGGTCCGGCCCCACTGATAGAGCCAAAAACACTCCAGGCTTGCGGCAGACGAGACCCTACCACAAGGGTCTCGCCGCAAGCCCGATGGTCGCGATGGTCTTGACCATCGCGACCATCTTTTTGGCCGCTCGCATAAGCTATGGGTGGTCACCCACAGCTATGCGAGCGGCCAGGAGGCCACTCCAATTTTAGGTAGGCCGGCCCTGATTCAGAGCGAGCGCTCTGTTCAGAGCGTCCGGCTCTGAATCAGGCCCTGTGTTTCCACAGTGTGAGCTTAGTTTGTTGCCGTTGGTGGCCAGTTTTTTGTGTATTTGTTTTACTTTTATCAAAATTTGTTTGTGTATTCTAAAAGATTCAGGCCATGATACATAAGTGTCTAAGAACACTAATGGTCAGTATGTCAAGGACCACAGTGTGTTGCAGTTGGTGGGCAGTTGTTTTCATTTGTTTTACTTCTATCAAAATAAAAAAAAATTATGTGAATTATCCCTCATACTCAGACTCTCTGGTGCACCTCATAAGTATACTACAGGGTTGTGTTACCCAATTAGGGGGAAAAGGGTAGTATGGCCAGCAGGTCAGCCACCTAATATATGTTAGTATAAGATAGGCTGATTTGGAGTTAGCTGCTCTGCAACTATTAATTTTCTTGGATTCTCTTTCAACCCTCTTGAGGAATCCTTGGCTACTGTATAAACAATGAAATATTTCATGGCGTAAAATTTAATTTTATTAATTTTATTTTTTTAGCATTAATAAAATAATGATTAACCAAGCAATCAATTACTCAATCAATCAATCTCTCTTCCACAACATACTCCACCCTCCATTTGCCTGTACTGCCCTCTGGTCTCGTTCTTGATTAATAAAAATATTCTATACAGTAGCATTGTATAGTTTATAATAAACTGCCATCCTGTCTGCTACTGTAGATGTGCCATGTTTGCAGTTGAACTGCCACGTGTTTGTGCCGCCCACTGCTGTCACTTAGATTAGTCAGCCATCTAAACCTTTTGGCCTAAACTGGATGAAAACAATATTTCAAGGTGGTCAAAATTGACTGGAAATTAATGTTATCTAGGTTAATAATACTGTAGGAACAAAAACAGGCCCAAATTATGTGATTTTAGTTGTTTTTATAAATTTAAAAAAAAATACAGATCCAAAACCAAAACACGAGGATGATTTTGGCAAAACCAAAACTAAAACACAGGTGTCGGCGTAGATCTCTAATTTGTACACATTGGAACTATTCTCCAAACTAGGAGTGGGCAATAAGCGGCCCCCAGCTACACATCCCAGCATGCCCTGCCACAGTTTTGCTATTTGGCCATGCTAGAACTGTTGCAAGGCATGTTGGTATGTCTAGTTCTACAACAGCTGGAGGGCCGCTTATTTCCCACCCCTGCTCTAAACTATTGTAGTGTAGGGAATACCTTGAACACGGCTGGATTATGGGTGCTCCATGGAGTGATTGCCCTGGGGGCATCTGCATACATATCAGACATCCCCACAAATGTTCCTCACTGCTACCCGCTTCCCCAATCTGCTGGTCCACACAACATACAATGTATTAAGAGAGTTGCACCAATGCAGCCTCATCCCCAAACCCTCAAAAAAAAGTGATGGAGCCCTTCTCTTGTATGGATCGAACACTTAAAGGGAATGCAAACTTACACTGCTAAGTGTGGAGAGCAGAGTGGGTAGCTGAGTGCTGTAGTGCTGCTACAGAGGTGGTGACACCAAAATGCCGACTCCTCTGCAGTGACAGGAGCTGGGTGCTGCAGTGTGATATTCTCTTGCAGCACCCAGCTCTTGTCATAGAAGAGGAGCTGACAGTCCAGTCTCCGGGGGCAGCCCAGCATCTCTGGCGATGCTGGGCTGTCACCGGAGTGACGCAATTGGGATCCCCATGAGGCCACACCCCTTTACTTTAGGCCATGCTCCTCTTTTAGGGTGTGAGCACGCCTCTGGCATGCAGGGACAGTTGGTTCAGGTAGAGTGTGCACCGGGTGTCAACAGACTGTGAGGTTCTGGTTTTGTTGTGGACCCGGGGTGGTAATAGGAGCAGACACTGAAGCAGGTTTAAAGGTAAATGTGGAGTTTTTAATGACTGGCTTAACAGACATGAATGTGGTAAAACAGGCAATGGAAAATGTCCAAGTAGTGACTGGTTAATAGAAAATGTCTAGGTTGTGGCAGACAAGGGTAAGGATTCTGCCTTTGAACCTCTATATACCCCTGCCTATATCTTGTAATATCCTGCCTATAAATCTCTAAGGATGACGCTAATTTGCCTACGCAGTCATACAGTAAATAAAGACTCCAGACCTAGAACCAGTGGTTCCAAAGCACGAAGTATTATTCAAGTAAAAGTACAGCAGTTACACGCTATGATCCTCATATAATCTTAGCGCAAAGAGATTATACAGACCCAAGTACAATTATACATATACATACGCAGCGCTCTCTGGTCGAGATGTTAGGCATCAGCAAGAAACCCCTTGTCAATCAGTATTCAGCACGAAGACTAGTAACCCAGGGTCAGAGCACACATATTTATACCCCCAGAAATAAACAACACAATAGAGAAGTTTGTTGCTAATACCATTGGTCCTAAAGGAGAGGGCATATGTTACAAGGCATTTAACAGGTTGGTTCAAATAGACATGATCCAGCCTCTACTCTAACAACTGGTGGTCTCTGGTTTCCCGCCCCATGCAAATCCTAACAGTTGTTCATATAATGTACATTTTGTTGCTTGAAGTCTCTGTGGTCCATAAGTTGAGAATGCAAGTTGCAATCTCTCCATCGATATTAACAGAATACTGTTGAGAGAGTACGCATCAGTACAATACCAAACATGGCTTACTTATCACGTATAAAACCTTAGTTACGAAATAATCTTTATTTCCTAACAATTATAATAAATGTGCATACTTGAATCTTATACCTTAAAGCTTATGGAACCTTGTATGTGAATATGTAATGTGCGAGTATGTGGGGTTTGATGTAAAGATGCTAGTTAACTTGGGGCAGATGCGTGTGCGTGAAGCTAATATTCAGCATTTTCATACAGGGTCTTATGCATTCGCTAACATGCGACTAATTAACAGCGCAATTGTGCGTATTAATGTGTGTATGAGAACACCTAGCAGTGTGGAATGCTGAGCATTATAGTTCCATGACTTGCTCATGCCCCAGCAGTCCCCACCCTTTTCAGGCTCCAAAATACTGGTCTTTGTTCTCCCAGGGCCTGTGTGGATGCAAATTAGCACAGCTACAAGACCCAAACCTCAGATAACGCTCTTGGCTTTGAAGGTATTTTATTGTAGGAAGCCTGCTAATGTAAGGTGCTACAAACAACCCTCTTGCTATATTCGAGCAGGGCCACCTGGAGTGAGAGCAGACGTTATGTCCATGAAGCTTGTCTTCACAGGCTAGTTGTCATGTGGCTATTTGCTATGTTTAGCTAATGCAATCCAATTTTGACTTACTGTACAGCCATTTCTGAAATATATCCTTTAGGGGAATTATAATACACACACTTTATTGAGAGCACCAAAACTACGTAAAGTCATGAAATGGGCTTTTGATGAATCGCCGTAACTTATGGCGATGGTCACAGATGTAATTGCATGATGCTAATAGTAATATCGCCACATGTACTAAAGTGTGAGTTTATCTAAAATGGCGCTTAGGCGGCCATTTGCAAAATGGCGTCTTGCGATCTCATTTCCAAGATGGCATCTTTCGCCCAGTTGCAAGATGGTGTTGCTGCGATTCAATTTTAAACTGATCTTGTCTCAGCCAATAATCCAGCTTCGACAAGGGGAAGGGTCCAGGTGGTGACTGATTAATGAAGAATGCAGACTGAGGAAGAAATATCCAGCAGAGTGTCACTGGAGGCAAGGTGCAGGGTGAACAGCAGGACTCAGGTACTCAGGCAAGGGAAAGGTAATGGAGGATGCAGTGTAGTCCAGCGGGGTTGGAGCAGACAAGCAGGCAGGTAGTGTTTCACAGGTAACAGGTGGTGAGCAAAGGGAACTCTCTCTCAGCTATGCTGAGAAACACGTTGCACTGGCAATGAAGTGAGGCTCTGAACCTCCCTAAATACCAAGTGCTGTGCCGTGACTGGCCAGAGAGAGCATGTGACAAACCAGGATTGGGCGAGCAAATCACATGGCCGGCGCCCATGCCAAACGGAACGGAAGCACTGCCAGGCCTCACCAGCCCAACGTGACAGCATGCCCGTGCAGAGCCACGCATAGCCAATGCCCCTCACCACACACCAGCACCACCGCCAGACGCCCCCCACCACAGTGACCTTACAGGTAATACCCGTTGACCACCATGCTGAGAAACCCTGGTCATGACAGTACCCCCCCTTATGGGTGGCCTCAGGACACTCACCAGGTCTTCCAGGATGAGCCAAGTTTAATTTCCTGATGAGTGCGGGAGCATGGATGTCTCGGGCATCGGTCCAACAGCGCTCCTCTGGGCCATAACCCCTCCAATCTAGGAGATACTGTAGTCATCCCCTGTGGATACGAGAATCCAGGACCTGGGAAACCTCGTACTCCACGCCTCTCTCAGTCTGGATGCGGGGGGGAACAGGAAGGACCTTGCGAAATTTGTCAACAGTAGGGGTTTCAGGAGGGAGATGTGGAATGAGTTTGGAATTTTTAGGTAAGCGGGCAACTGAAGATGATACGCCACAGGCTTGATGATTTCTGTGGTGGAGAAGGGTCCGATGAACCGGGGAGCAAATTTCATTGAAGGTACTCTAAGGCTGAGGTTCCGGGTGGACAACCAGACTTGGTCGCCAACTTGCATGCAAGGTAGCTTCCTACGTCTCCTACCTTGAAAAAACATAACTTTTGTGAAATGTACGCTGGCGTTTTGCAGCTCCTGCTACAGATAGTGTCCTATGTTGTGTCAGTAGCACTTGAAAGCATTGCCTCCACTGTGTGTATAAGAGAATGTGATTATCACAGTGAAGAAAATGTCATGCATTAACATGCTTTCCTAGTAGTAAGAGAGCATACACACGGTCAGATTTGTCAGACTTGTCAGATTTGTCAGATGAACGACTGAACTATTGAACGATTTGAACGATTTGAACGATTGAACGATTTTTGACTGCATTAAAATGAATGGAATCGTCCAAGTCTGACTGCAAACCCATCAGATGTCAGATATCGTTATCTGACAAACGGGAACGCGCATCGTTGATCGTCCATCGTTCAGGCATGTCAGATATGTCAGATTTTCCTTCAGATATGAACGACTGAACGATTTTTAAATCGTTATCGTTCATATCTGAAGGAAAAATCTGATCGTGTATGCACCATTAGACTATGTTATAGTGTTACTCTGAGTAAATAGTGGGAATATATATAAACTACTCCAATACCACTGCTTGTGATGAAACCTTGCAGCTGGGCATGAGGAACCCACACTAGACACTCAGTAATGTTAGACTGAGTAATAGTTTATTAAACCAATTTTGCAGCCCTATAGAGGGAGCTACAACAATAGCACTGTATTGTATTAGGTATAATTAAAACCAACAGGGGGATCCACATTCTGAGCACAAACCAAACACAGTACCATACTGCACAAATAAACCCTATAGCTATACAAGGGAACCCTTATATTTGGATTAAGCAATAATATCAACTAGGGCACTAAGATGTACGCATATTAATTAGTTTAAATATCATAAAATTTATATCAGTAAATTATAGGGGTAGCTGTTATAAATCAATTCTATCAGCAAAGTGTCCTATGTTGTGTCAGTAGCACTTGAAAGCATTGCCTCCACTGTGTGTATAAGAGAATGTGATTATCACAGTGAAGAAAATGTCATGCATTAACATGCTTTCCTAGTAGTTAGACTATGTTATAGTGTTACTCTGAGTAAATAGTGGGAATATATATAAACTACTCCAATACCACTGCTTGTGATGAAACCTTGCAGCTGGGCATGAGGAACCCACACTAGACACTCAGTAATGTTAGACTGAGTAATAGTTTATTAAACCAATTTTGCAGCCCTATAGAGGGAGCTACAACAATAGCACTGTATTGTATTAGGTATAATTAAAACCAACAGGGGGATCCACATTCTGAGCACAAACCAAACACAGTACCATACTGCACAAATAAACCCTATAGCTATACAAGGGAACCCTTATATTTGGATTAAGCAATAATATCAACTAGGGCACTAAGATGTACGCATATTAATTAGTTTAAATATCATAAAATTTATATCAGTAAATTATAGGGGTAGCTGTTATAAATCAATTCTATCAGCAAAGTGTCCTATGTTGTGTCAGTAGCACTTGAAAGCATTGCCTCCACTGTGTGTATAAGAGAATGTGATTATCACAGTGAAGAAAATGTCATGCATTAACATGCTTTCCTAGTAGTTAGACTATGTTATAGTGTTACTCTGAGTAAATAGTGGGAATATATATAAACTACTCCAATACCACTGCTTGTGATGAAACCTTGCAGCTGGGCATGAGGAACCCACACTAGACACTCAGTAATGTTAGACTGAGTAATAGTTTATTAAACCAATTTTGCAGCCCTATAGAGGGAGCTACAACAATAGCACTGTATTGTATTAGGTATAATTAAAACCAACAGGGGGATCCACATTCTGAGCACAAACCAAACACAGTACCATACTGCACAAATAAACCCTATAGCTATACAAGGGAACCCTTATATTTGGATTAAGCAATAATATCAACTAGGGCACTAAGATGTACGCATATTAATTAGTTTAAATATCATAAAATTTATATCAGTAAATTATAGGGGTAGCTGTTATAAATCAATTCTATCAGCAAAGTGTCCTATGTTGTGTCAGTAGCACTTGAAAGCATTGCCTCCACTGTGTGTATAAGAGAATGTGATTATCACAGTGAAGAAAATGTCATGCATTAACATGCTTTCCTAGTAGTTAGACTATGTTATAGTGTTACTCTGAGTAAATAGTGGGAATATATATAAACTACTCCAATACCACTGCTTGTGATGAAACCTTGCAGCTGGGCATGAGGAACCCACACTAGACACTCAGTAATGTTAGACTGAGTAATAGTTTATTAAACCAATTTTGCAGCCCTATAGAGGGAGCTACAACAATAGCACTGTATTGTATTAGGTATAATTAAAACCAACAGGGGGATCCACATTCTGAGCACAAACCAAACACAGTACCATACTGCACAAATAAACCCTATAGCTATACAAGGGAACCCTTATATTTGGATTAAGCAATAATATCAACTAGGGCACTAAGATGTACGCATATTAATTAGTTTAAATATCATAAAATTTATATCAGTAAATTATAGGGGTAGCTGTTATAAATCAATTCTATCAGCAAAGTGTCCTATGTTGTGTCAGTAGCACTTGAAAGCATTGCCTCCACTGTGTGTATAAGAGAATGTGATTATCACAGTGAAGAAAATGTCATGCATTAACATGCTTTCCTAGTAGTTAGACTATGTTATAGTGTTACTCTGAGTAAATAGTGGGAATATATATAAACTACTCCAATACCACTGCTTGTGATGAAACCTTGCAGCTGGGCATGAGGAACCCACACTAGACACTCAGTAATGTTAGACTGAGTAATAGTTTATTAAACCAATTTTGCAGCCCTATAGAGGGAGCTACAACAATAGCACTGTATTGTATTAGGTATAATTAAAACCAACAGGGGGATCCACATTCTGAGCACAAACCAAACACAGTACCATACTGCACAAATAAACCCTATAGCTATACAAGGGAACCCTTATATTTGGATTAAGCAATAATATCAACTAGGGCACTAAGATGTACGCATATTAATTAGTTTAAATATCATAAAATTTATATCAGTAAATTATAGGGGTAGCTGTTATAAATCAATTCTATCAGCAAAGTGTCCTATGTTGTGTCAGTAGCACTTGAAAGCATTGCCTCCACTGTGTGTATAAGAGAATGTGATTATCACAGTGAAGAAAATGTCATGCATTAACATGCTTTCCTAGTAGTTAGACTATGTTATAGTGTTACTCTGAGTAAATAGTGGGAATATATATAAACTACTCCAATACCACTGCTTGTGATGAAACCTTGCAGCTGGGCATGAGGAACCCACACTAGACACTCAGTAATGTTAGACTGAGTAATAGTTTATTAAACCAATTTTGCAGCCCTATAGAGGGAGCTACAACAATAGCACTGTATTGTATTAGGTATAATTAAAACCAACAGGGGGATCCACATTCTGAGCACAAACCAAACACAGTACCATACTGCACAAATAAACCCTATAGCTATACAAGGGAACCCTTATATTTGGATTAAGCAATAATATCAACTAGGGCACTAAGATGTACGCATATTAATTAGTTTAAATATCATAAAATTTATATCAGTAAATTATAGGGGTAGCTGTTATAAATCAATTCTATCAGCAAAGTGTCCTATGTTGTGTCAGTAGCACTTGAAAGCATTGCCTCCACTGTGTGTATAAGAGAATGTGATTATCACAGTGAAGAAAATGTCATGCATTAACATGCTTTCCTAGTAGTTAGACTATGTTATAGTGTTACTCTGAGTAAATAGTGGGAATATATATAAACTACTCCAATACCACTGCTTGTGATGAAACCTTGCAGCTGGGCATGAGGAACCCACACTAGACACTCAGTAATGTTAGACTGAGTAATAGTTTATTAAACCAATTTTGCAGCCCTATAGAGGGAGCTACAACAATAGCACTGTATTGTATTAGGTATAATTAAAACCAACAGGGGGATCCACATTCTGAGCACAAACCAAACACAGTACCATACTGCACAAATAAACCCTATAGCTATACAAGGGAACCCTTATATTTGGATTAAGCAATAATATCAACTAGGGCACTAAGATGTACGCATATTAATTAGTTTAAATATCATAAAATTTATATCAGTAAATTATAGGGGTAGCTGTTATAAATCAATTCTATCAGCAAAGTGTCCTATGTTGTGTCAGTAGCACTTGAAAGCATTGCCTCCACTGTGTGTATAAGAGAATGTGATTATCACAGTGAAGAAAATGTCATGCATTAACATGCTTTCCTAGTAGTTAGACTATGTTATAGTGTTACTCTGAGTAAATAGTGGGAATATATATAAACTACTCCAATACCACTGCTTGTGATGAAACCTTGCAGCTGGGCATGAGGAACCCACACTAGACACTCAGTAATGTTAGACTGAGTAATAGTTTATTAAACCAATTTTGCAGCCCTATAGAGGGAGCTACAACAATAGCACTGTATTGTATTAGGTATAATTAAAACCAACAGGGGGATCCACATTCTGAGCACAAACCAAACACAGTACCATACTGCACAAATAAACCCTATAGCTATACAAGGGAACCCTTATATTTGGATTAAGCAATAATATCAACTAGGGCACTAAGATGTACGCATATTAATTAGTTTAAATATCATAAAATTTATATCAGTAAATTATAGGGGTAGCTGTTATAAATCAATTCTATCAGCAAAGTGTCCTATGTTGTGTCAGTAGCACTTGAAAGCATTGCCTCCACTGTGTGTATAAGAGAATGTGATTATCACAGTGAAGAAAATGTCATGCATTAACATGCTTTCCTAGTAGTTAGACTATGTTATAGTGTTACTCTGAGTAAATAGTGGGAATATATATAAACTACTCCAATACCACTGCTTGTGATGAAACCTTGCAGCTGGGCATGAGGAACCCACACTAGACACTCAGTAATGTTAGACTGAGTAATAGTTTATTAAACCAATTTTGCAGCCCTATAGAGGGAGCTACAACAATAGCACTGTATTGTATTAGGTATAATTAAAACCAACAGGGGGATCCACATTCTGAGCACAAACCAAACACAGTACCATACTGCACAAATAAACCCTATAGCTATACAAGGGAACCCTTATATTTGGATTAAGCAATAATATCAACTAGGGCACTAAGATGTACGCATATTAATTAGTTTAAATATCATAAAATTTATATCAGTAAATTATAGGGGTAGCTGTTATAAATCAATTCTATCAGCAAAGTGTCCTATGTTGTGTCAGTAGCACTTGAAAGCATTGCCTCCACTGTGTGTATAAGAGAATGTGATTATCACAGTGAAGAAAATGTCATGCATTAACATGCTTTCCTAGTAGTTAGACTATGTTATAGTGTTACTCTGAGTAAATAGTGGGAATATATATAAACTACTCCAATACCACTGCTTGTGATGAAACCTTGCAGCTGGGCATGAGGAACCCACACTAGACACTCAGTAATGTTAGACTGAGTAATAGTTTATTAAACCAATTTTGCAGCCCTATAGAGGGAGCTACAACAATAGCACTGTATTGTATTAGGTATAATTAAAACCAACAGGGGGATCCACATTCTGAGCACAAACCAAACACAGTACCATACTGCACAAATAAACCCTATAGCTATACAAGGGAACCCTTATATTTGGATTAAGCAATAATATCAACTAGGGCACTAAGATGTACGCATATTAATTAGTTTAAATATCATAAAATTTATATCAGTAAATTATAGGGGTAGCTGTTATAAATCAATTCTATCAGCAAAGTGTCCTATGTTGTGTCAGTAGCACTTGAAAGCATTGCCTCCACTGTGTGTATAAGAGAATGTGATTATCACAGTGAAGAAAATGTCATGCATTAACATGCTTTCCTAGTAGTTAGACTATGTTATAGTGTTACTCTGAGTAAATAGTGGGAATATATATAAACTACTCCAATACCACTGCTTGTGATGAAACCTTGCAGCTGGGCATGAGGAACCCACACTAGACACTCAGTAATGTTAGACTGAGTAATAGTTTATTAAACCAATTTTGCAGCCCTATAGAGGGAGCTACAACAATAGCACTGTATTGTATTAGGTATAATTAAAACCAACAGGGGGATCCACATTCTGAGCACAAACCAAACACAGTACCATACTGCACAAATAAACCCTATAGCTATACAAGGGAACCCTTATATTTGGATTAAGCAATAATATCAACTAGGGCACTAAGATGTACGCATATTAATTAGTTTAAATATCATAAAATTTATATCAGTAAATTATAGGGGTAGCTGTTATAAATCAATTCTATCAGCAAAGTGTCCTATGTTGTGTCAGTAGCACTTGAAAGCATTGCCTCCACTGTGTGTATAAGAGAATGTGATTATCACAGTGAAGAAAATGTCATGCATTAACATGCTTTCCTAGTAGTTAGACTATGTTATAGTGTTACTCTGAGTAAATAGTGGGAATATATATAAACTACTCCAATACCACTGCTTGTGATGAAACCTTGCAGCTGGGCATGAGGAACCCACACTAGACACTCAGTAATGTTAGACTGAGTAATAGTTTATTAAACCAATTTTGCAGCCCTATAGAGGGAGCTACAACAATAGCACTGTATTGTATTAGGTATAATTAAAACCAACAGGGGGATCCACATTCTGAGCACAAACCAAACACAGTACCATACTGCACAAATAAACCCTATAGCTATACAAGGGAACCCTTATATTTGGATTAAGCAATAATATCAACTAGGGCACTAAGATGTACGCATATTAATTAGTTTAAATATCATAAAATTTATATCAGTAAATTATAGGGGTAGCTGTTATAAATCAATTCTATCAGCAAAGTGTCCTATGTTGTGTCAGTAGCACTTGAAAGCATTGCCTCCACTGTGTGTATAAGAGAATGTGATTATCACAGTGAAGAAAATGTCATGCATTAACATGCTTTCCTAGTAGTTAGACTATGTTATAGTGTTACTCTGAGTAAATAGTGGGAATATATATAAACTACTCCAATACCACTGCTTGTGATGAAACCTTGCAGCTGGGCATGAGGAACCCACACTAGACACTCAGTAATGTTAGACTGAGTAATAGTTTATTAAACCAATTTTGCAGCCCTATAGAGGGAGCTACAACAATAGCACTGTATTGTATTAGGTATAATTAAAACCAACAGGGGGATCCACATTCTGAGCACAAACCAAACACAGTACCATACTGCACAAATAAACCCTATAGCTATACAAGGGAACCCTTATATTTGGATTAAGCAATAATATCAACTAGGGCACTAAGATGTACGCATATTAATTAGTTTAAATATCATAAAATTTATATCAGTAAATTATAGGGGTAGCTGTTATAAATCAATTCTATCAGCAAAGTGTCCTATGTTGTGTCAGTAGCACTTGAAAGCATTGCCTCCACTGTGTGTATAAGAGAATGTGATTATCACAGTGAAGAAAATGTCATGCATTAACATGCTTTCCTAGTAGTTAGACTATGTTATAGTGTTACTCTGAGTAAATAGTGGGAATATATATAAACTACTCCAATACCACTGCTTGTGATGAAACCTTGCAGCTGGGCATGAGGAACCCACACTAGACACTCAGTAATGTTAGACTGAGTAATAGTTTATTAAACCAATTTTGCAGCCCTATAGAGGGAGCTACAACAATAGCACTGTATTGTATTAGGTATAATTAAAACCAACAGGGGGATCCACATTCTGAGCACAAACCAAACACAGTACCATACTGCACAAATAAACCCTATAGCTATACAAGGGAACCCTTATATTTGGATTAAGCAATAATATCAACTAGGGCACTAAGATGTACGCATATTAATTAGTTTAAATATCATAAAATTTATATCAGTAAATTATAGGGGTAGCTGTTATAAATCAATTCTATCAGCAAAGTGTCCTATGTTGTGTCAGTAGCACTTGAAAGCATTGCCTCCACTGTGTGTATAAGAGAATGTGATTATCACAGTGAAGAAAATGTCATGCATTAACATGCTTTCCTAGTAGTTAGACTATGTTATAGTGTTACTCTGAGTAAATAGTGGGAATATATATAAACTACTCCAATACCACTGCTTGTGATGAAACCTTGCAGCTGGGCATGAGGAACCCACACTAGACACTCAGTAATGTTAGACTGAGTAATAGTTTATTAAACCAATTTTGCAGCCCTATAGAGGGAGCTACAACAATAGCACTGTATTGTATTAGGTATAATTAAAACCAACAGGGGGATCCACATTCTGAGCACAAACCAAACACAGTACCATACTGCACAAATAAACCCTATAGCTATACAAGGGAACCCTTATATTTGGATTAAGCAATAATATCAACTAGGGCACTAAGATGTACGCATATTAATTAGTTTAAATATCATAAAATTTATATCAGTAAATTATAGGGGTAGCTGTTATAAATCAATTCTATCAGCAAAGTGTCCTATGTTGTGTCAGTAGCACTTGAAAGCATTGCCTCCACTGTGTGTATAAGAGAATGTGATTATCACAGTGAAGAAAATGTCATGCATTAACATGCTTTCCTAGTAGTTAGACTATGTTATAGTGTTACTCTGAGTAAATAGTGGGAATATATATAAACTACTCCAATACCACTGCTTGTGATGAAACCTTGCAGCTGGGCATGAGGAACCCACACTAGACACTCAGTAATGTTAGACTGAGTAATAGTTTATTAAACCAATTTTGCAGCCCTATAGAGGGAGCTACAACAATAGCACTGTATTGTATTAGGTATAATTAAAACCAACAGGGGGATCCACATTCTGAGCACAAACCAAACACAGTACCATACTGCACAAATAAACCCTATAGCTATACAAGGGAACCCTTATATTTGGATTAAGCAATAATATCAACTAGGGCACTAAGATGTACGCATATTAATTAGTTTAAATATCATAAAATTTATATCAGTAAATTATAGGGGTAGCTGTTATAAATCAATTCTATCAGCAAAGTGTCCTATGTTGTGTCAGTAGCACTTGAAAGCATTGCCTCCACTGTGTGTATAAGAGAATGTGATTATCACAGTGAAGAAAATGTCATGCATTAACATGCTTTCCTAGTAGTTAGACTATGTTATAGTGTTACTCTGAGTAAATAGTGGGAATATATATAAACTACTCCAATACCACTGCTTGTGATGAAACCTTGCAGCTGGGCATGAGGAACCCACACTAGACACTCAGTAATGTTAGACTGAGTAATAGTTTATTAAACCAATTTTGCAGCCCTATAGAGGGAGCTACAACAATAGCACTGTATTGTATTAGGTATAATTAAAACCAACAGGGGGATCCACATTCTGAGCACAAACCAAACACAGTACCATACTGCACAAATAAACCCTATAGCTATACAAGGGAACCCTTATATTTGGATTAAGCAATAATATCAACTAGGGCACTAAGATGTACGCATATTAATTAGTTTAAATATCATAAAATTTATATCAGTAAATTATAGGGGTAGCTGTTATAAATCAATTCTATCAGCAAAGTGTCCTATGTTGTGTCAGTAGCACTTGAAAGCATTGCCTCCACTGTGTGTATAAGAGAATGTGATTATCACAGTGAAGAAAATGTCATGCATTAACATGCTTTCCTAGTAGTTAGACTATGTTATAGTGTTACTCTGAGTAAATAGTGGGAATATATATAAACTACTCCAATACCACTGCTTGTGATGAAACCTTGCAGCTGGGCATGAGGAACCCACACTAGACACTCAGTAATGTTAGACTGAGTAATAGTTTATTAAACCAATTTTGCAGCCCTATAGAGGGAGCTACAACAATAGCACTGTATTGTATTAGGTATAATTAAAACCAACAGGGGGATCCACATTCTGAGCACAAACCAAACACAGTACCATACTGCACAAATAAACCCTATAGCTATACAAGGGAACCCTTATATTTGGATTAAGCAATAATATCAACTAGGGCACTAAGATGTACGCATATTAATTAGTTTAAATATCATAAAATTTATATCAGTAAATTATAGGGGTAGCTGTTATAAATCAATTCTATCAGCAAAGTGTCCTATGTTGTGTCAGTAGCACTTGAAAGCATTGCCTCCACTGTGTGTATAAGAGAATGTGATTATCACAGTGAAGAAAATGTCATGCATTAACATGCTTTCCTAGTAGTTAGACTATGTTATAGTGTTACTCTGAGTAAATAGTGGGAATATATATAAACTACTCCAATACCACTGCTTGTGATGAAACCTTGCAGCTGGGCATGAGGAACCCACACTAGACACTCAGTAATGTTAGACTGAGTAATAGTTTATTAAACCAATTTTGCAGCCCTATAGAGGGAGCTACAACAATAGCACTGTATTGTATTAGGTATAATTAAAACCAACAGGGGGATCCACATTCTGAGCACAAACCAAACACAGTACCATACTGCACAAATAAACCCTATAGCTATACAAGGGAACCCTTATATTTGGATTAAGCAATAATATCAACTAGGGCACTAAGATGTACGCATATTAATTAGTTTAAATATCATAAAATTTATATCAGTAAATTATAGGGGTAGCTGTTATAAATCAATTCTATCAGCAAAGTGTCCTATGTTGTGTCAGTAGCACTTGAAAGCATTGCCTCCACTGTGTGTATAAGAGAATGTGATTATCACAGTGAAGAAAATGTCATGCATTAACATGCTTTCCTAGTAGTTAGACTATGTTATAGTGTTACTCTGAGTAAATAGTGGGAATATATATAAACTACTCCAATACCACTGCTTGTGATGAAACCTTGCAGCTGGGCATGAGGAACCCACACTAGACACTCAGTAATGTTAGACTGAGTAATAGTTTATTAAACCAATTTTGCAGCCCTATAGAGGGAGCTACAACAATAGCACTGTATTGTATTAGGTATAATTAAAACCAACAGGGGGATCCACATTCTGAGCACAAACCAAACACAGTACCATACTGCACAAATAAACCCTATAGCTATACAAGGGAACCCTTATATTTGGATTAAGCAATAATATCAACTAGGGCACTAAGATGTACGCATATTAATTAGTTTAAATATCATAAAATTTATATCAGTAAATTATAGGGGTAGCTGTTATAAATCAATTCTATCAGCAAAGTGTCCTATGTTGTGTCAGTAGCACTTGAAAGCATTGCCTCCACTGTGTGTATAAGAGAATGTGATTATCACAGTGAAGAAAATGTCATGCATTAACATGCTTTCCTAGTAGTTAGACTATGTTATAGTGTTACTCTGAGTAAATAGTGGGAATATATATAAACTACTCCAATACCACTGCTTGTGATGAAACCTTGCAGCTGGGCATGAGGAACCCACACTAGACACTCAGTAATGTTAGACTGAGTAATAGTTTATTAAACCAATTTTGCAGCCCTATAGAGGGAGCTACAACAATAGCACTGTATTGTATTAGGTATAATTAAAACCAACAGGGGGATCCACATTCTGAGCACAAACCAAACACAGTACCATACTGCACAAATAAACCCTATAGCTATACAAGGGAACCCTTATATTTGGATTAAGCAATAATATCAACTAGGGCACTAAGATGTACGCATATTAATTAGTTTAAATATCATAAAATTTATATCAGTAAATTATAGGGGTAGCTGTTATAAATCAATTCTATCAGCAAAGTGTCCTATGTTGTGTCAGTAGCACTTGAAAGCATTGCCTCCACTGTGTGTATAAGAGAATGTGATTATCACAGTGAAGAAAATGTCATGCATTAACATGCTTTCCTAGTAGTTAGACTATGTTATAGTGTTACTCTGAGTAAATAGTGGGAATATATATAAACTACTCCAATACCACTGCTTGTGATGAAACCTTGCAGCTGGGCATGAGGAACCCACACTAGACACTCAGTAATGTTAGACTGAGTAATAGTTTATTAAACCAATTTTGCAGCCCTATAGAGGGAGCTACAACAATAGCACTGTATTGTATTAGGTATAATTAAAACCAACAGGGGGATCCACATTCTGAGCACAAACCAAACACAGTACCATACTGCACAAATAAACCCTATAGCTATACAAGGGAACCCTTATATTTGGATTAAGCAATAATATCAACTAGGGCACTAAGATGTACGCATATTAATTAGTTTAAATATCATAAAATTTATATCAGTAAATTATAGGGGTAGCTGTTATAAATCAATTCTATCAGCAAAGTGTCCTATGTTGTGTCAGTAGCACTTGAAAGCATTGCCTCCACTGTGTGTATAAGAGAATGTGATTATCACAGTGAAGAAAATGTCATGCATTAACATGCTTTCCTAGTAGTTAGACTATGTTATAGTGTTACTCTGAGTAAATAGTGGGAATATATATAAACTACTCCAATACCACTGCTTGTGATGAAACCTTGCAGCTGGGCATGAGGAACCCACACTAGACACTCAGTAATGTTAGACTGAGTAATAGTTTATTAAACCAATTTTGCAGCCCTATAGAGGGAGCTACAACAATAGCACTGTATTGTATTAGGTATAATTAAAACCAACAGGGGGATCCACATTCTGAGCACAAACCAAACACAGTACCATACTGCACAAATAAACCCTATAGCTATACAAGGGAACCCTTATATTTGGATTAAGCAATAATATCAACTAGGGCACTAAGATGTACGCATATTAATTAGTTTAAATATCATAAAATTTATATCAGTAAATTATAGGGGTAGCTGTTATAAATCAATTCTATCAGCAAAGTGTCCTATGTTGTGTCAGTAGCACTTGAAAGCATTGCCTCCACTGTGTGTATAAGAGAATGTGATTATCACAGTGAAGAAAATGTCATGCATTAACATGCTTTCCTAGTAGTTAGACTATGTTATAGTGTTACTCTGAGTAAATAGTGGGAATATATATAAACTACTCCAATACCACTGCTTGTGATGAAACCTTGCAGCTGGGCATGAGGAACCCACACTAGACACTCAGTAATGTTAGACTGAGTAATAGTTTATTAAACCAATTTTGCAGCCCTATAGAGGGAGCTACAACAATAGCACTGTATTGTATTAGGTATAATTAAAACCAACAGGGGGATCCACATTCTGAGCACAAACCAAACACAGTACCATACTGCACAAATAAACCCTATAGCTATACAAGGGAACCCTTATATTTGGATTAAGCAATAATATCAACTAGGGCACTAAGATGTACGCATATTAATTAGTTTAAATATCATAAAATTTATATCAGTAAATTATAGGGGTAGCTGTTATAAATCAATTCTATCAGCAAAGTGTCCTATGTTGTGTCAGTAGCACTTGAAAGCATTGCCTCCACTGTGTGTATAAGAGAATGTGATTATCACAGTGAAGAAAATGTCATGCATTAACATGCTTTCCTAGTAGTTAGACTATGTTATAGTGTTACTCTGAGTAAATAGTGGGAATATATATAAACTACTCCAATACCACTGCTTGTGATGAAACCTTGCAGCTGGGCATGAGGAACCCACACTAGACACTCAGTAATGTTAGACTGAGTAATAGTTTATTAAACCAATTTTGCAGCCCTATAGAGGGAGCTACAACAATAGCACTGTATTGTATTAGGTATAATTAAAACCAACAGGGGGATCCACATTCTGAGCACAAACCAAACACAGTACCATACTGCACAAATAAACCCTATAGCTATACAAGGGAACCCTTATATTTGGATTAAGCAATAATATCAACTAGGGCACTAAGATGTACGCATATTAATTAGTTTAAATATCATAAAATTTATATCAGTAAATTATAGGGGTAGCTGTTATAAATCAATTCTATCAGCAAAGTGTCCTATGTTGTGTCAGTAGCACTTGAAAGCATTGCCTCCACTGTGTGTATAAGAGAATGTGATTATCACAGTGAAGAAAATGTCATGCATTAACATGCTTTCCTAGTAGTTAGACTATGTTATAGTGTTACTCTGAGTAAATAGTGGGAATATATATAAACTACTCCAATACCACTGCTTGTGATGAAACCTTGCAGCTGGGCATGAGGAACCCACACTAGACACTCAGTAATGTTAGACTGAGTAATAGTTTATTAAACCAATTTTGCAGCCCTATAGAGGGAGCTACAACAATAGCACTGTATTGTATTAGGTATAATTAAAACCAACAGGGGGATCCACATTCTGAGCACAAACCAAACACAGTACCATACTGCACAAATAAACCCTATAGCTATACAAGGGAACCCTTATATTTGGATTAAGCAATAATATCAACTAGGGCACTAAGATGTACGCATATTAATTAGTTTAAATATCATAAAATTTATATCAGTAAATTATAGGGGTAGCTGTTATAAATCAATTCTATCAGCAAAGTGTCCTATGTTGTGTCAGTAGCACTTGAAAGCATTGCCTCCACTGTGTGTATAAGAGAATGTGATTATCACAGTGAAGAAAATGTCATGCATTAACATGCTTTCCTAGTAGTTAGACTATGTTATAGTGTTACTCTGAGTAAATAGTGGGAATATATATAAACTACTCCAATACCACTGCTTGTGATGAAACCTTGCAGCTGGGCATGAGGAACCCACACTAGACACTCAGTAATGTTAGACTGAGTAATAGTTTATTAAACCAATTTTGCAGCCCTATAGAGGGAGCTACAACAATAGCACTGTATTGTATTAGGTATAATTAAAACCAACAGGGGGATCCACATTCTGAGCACAAACCAAACACAGTACCATACTGCACAAATAAACCCTATAGCTATACAAGGGAACCCTTATATTTGGATTAAGCAATAATATCAACTAGGGCACTAAGATGTACGCATATTAATTAGTTTAAATATCATAAAATTTATATCAGTAAATTATAGGGGTAGCTGTTATAAATCAATTCTATCAGCAAAGTGTCCTATGTTGTGTCAGTAGCACTTGAAAGCATTGCCTCCACTGTGTGTATAAGAGAATGTGATTATCACAGTGAAGAAAATGTCATGCATTAACATGCTTTCCTAGTAGTTAGACTATGTTATAGTGTTACTCTGAGTAAATAGTGGGAATATATATAAACTACTCCAATACCACTGCTTGTGATGAAACCTTGCAGCTGGGCATGAGGAACCCACACTAGACACTCAGTAATGTTAGACTGAGTAATAGTTTATTAAACCAATTTTGCAGCCCTATAGAGGGAGCTACAACAATAGCACTGTATTGTATTAGGTATAATTAAAACCAACAGGGGGATCCACATTCTGAGCACAAACCAAACACAGTACCATACTGCACAAATAAACCCTATAGCTATACAAGGGAACCCTTATATTTGGATTAAGCAATAATATCAACTAGGGCACTAAGATGTACGCATATTAATTAGTTTAAATATCATAAAATTTATATCAGTAAATTATAGGGGTAGCTGTTATAAATCAATTCTATCAGCAAAGTGTCCTATGTTGTGTCAGTAGCACTTGAAAGCATTGCCTCCACTGTGTGTATAAGAGAATGTGATTATCACAGTGAAGAAAATGTCATGCATTAACATGCTTTCCTAGTAGTTAGACTATGTTATAGTGTTACTCTGAGTAAATAGTGGGAATATATATAAACTACTCCAATACCACTGCTTGTGATGAAACCTTGCAGCTGGGCATGAGGAACCCACACTAGACACTCAGTAATGTTAGACTGAGTAATAGTTTATTAAACCAATTTTGCAGCCCTATAGAGGGAGCTACAACAATAGCACTGTATTGTATTAGGTATAATTAAAACCAACAGGGGGATCCACATTCTGAGCACAAACCAAACACAGTACCATACTGCACAAATAAACCCTATAGCTATACAAGGGAACCCTTATATTTGGATTAAGCAATAATATCAACTAGGGCACTAAGATGTACGCATATTAATTAGTTTAAATATCATAAAATTTATATCAGTAAATTATAGGGGTAGCTGTTATAAATCAATTCTATCAGCAAAGTGTCCTATGTTGTGTCAGTAGCACTTGAAAGCATTGCCTCCACTGTGTGTATAAGAGAATGTGATTATCACAGTGAAGAAAATGTCATGCATTAACATGCTTTCCTAGTAGTTAGACTATGTAATAGTGTTACTCTGAGTAAATAGTGGGAATATATATAAACTACTCCAATACCACTGCTTGTGATGAAACCTTGCAGCTGGGCATGAGGAACCCACACTAGACACTCAGTAATGTTAGACTGAGTAATAGTTTATTAAACCAATTTTGCAGCCCTATAGAGGGAGCTACAACAATAGCACTGTATTGTATTAGGTATAATTAAAACCAACAGGGGGATCCACATTCTGAGCACAAACCAAACACAGTACCATACTGCACAAATAAACCCTATAGCTATACAAGGGAACCCTTATATTTGGATTAAGCAATAATATCAACTAGGGCACTAAGATGTACGCATATTAATTAGTTTAAATATCATAAAATTTATATCAGTAAATTATAGGGGTAGCTGTTATAAATCAATTCTATCAGCAAAGTGTCCTATGTTGTGTCAGTAGCACTTGAAAGCATTGCCTCCACTGTGTGTATAAGAGAATGTGATTATCACAGTGAAGAAAATGTCATGCATTAACATGCTTTCCTAGTAGTTAGACTATGTTATAGTGTTACTCTGAGTAAATAGTGGGAATATATATAAACTACTCCAATACCACTGCTTGTGATGAAACCTTGCAGCTGGGCATGAGGAACCCACACTAGACACTCAGTAATGTTAGACTGAGTAATAGTTTATTAAACCAATTTTGCAGCCCTATAGAGGGAGCTACAACAATAGCACTGTATTGTATTAGGTATAATTAAAACCAACAGGGGGATCCACATTCTGAGCACAAACCAAACACAGTACCATACTGCACAAATAAACCCTATAGCTATACAAGGGAACCCTTATATTTGGATTAAGCAATAATATCAACTAGGGCACTAAGATGTACGCATATTAATTAGTTTAAATATCATAAAATTTATATCAGTAAATTATAGGGGTAGCTGTTATAAATCAATTCTATCAGCAAAGTGTCCTATGTTGTGTCAGTAGCACTTGAAAGCATTGCCTCCACTGTGTGTATAAGAGAATGTGATTATCACAGTGAAGAAAATGTCATGCATTAACATGCTTTCCTAGTAGTTAGACTATGTTATAGTGTTACTCTGAGTAAATAGTGGGAATATATATAAACTACTCCAATACCACTGCTTGTGATGAAACCTTGCAGCTGGGCATGAGGAACCCACACTAGACACTCAGTAATGTTAGACTGAGTAATAGTTTATTAAACCAATTTTGCAGCCCTATAGAGGGAGCTACAACAATAGCACTGTATTGTATTAGGTATAATTAAAACCAACAGGGGGATCCACATTCTGAGCACAAACCAAACACAGTACCATACTGCACAAATAAACCCTATAGCTATACAAGGGAACCCTTATATTTGGATTAAGCAATAATATCAACTAGGGCACTAAGATGTACGCATATTAATTAGTTTAAATATCATAAAATTTATATCAGTAAATTATAGGGGTAGCTGTTATAAATCAATTCTATCAGCAAAGTGTGATGTAATCCAATAGGGGGAGCTATAATAAGTAATTTCGGAACGGTTATGAAATACCGCCGGCCCCATGGCCGGCGGTTCGATTCCCAGCAGCGGCAGCCCGACATCAGCAGAGTTCCGAGCAGCGGAAGCCCGACAGCGCTGGAAATCCCGATCGTGGATAGGTGAGTATATACTAACCTAACCCCCCTAACCCTCCTTAGGGGTGCCTAACCCTAACTTCCCCCCCAAGTGCCTAACCCTAATCCCCCGTCTAAGTGCCTAACCCTAACCACCCCCCTCCCCGCTGCCCAAACCTAAGTCCCCCGGGGGGGTGCCTAACCCTATGTCCCCCCCGGGGGTGCCTAACCCTAACCCTCCCTCCCCCTAGCCTAACCCTCCCGGGGGGGTGCCTAACCCTAAGTCCCCCCCGGGAGCCCTAAACCTAACCTCCCCCCCGCAGCTGTCTGCTCGCGGCGCCCGGCATCACTACGATCGGGATGCCGGGTGCCTGTCTCCCGGTGTCGGGGAAATGAGGGCGTCTACATCTAGACGCCCGGCATTTCACCCTTGCCGGGATATGACAGTCAGGAAGCCAGCTGCTGGTATTTAGGCAGTCGGCTTCCCGATTGCATACCGTAATTTCAACCAGCCAAATTTGATGCAATTCAATAGAACCCAATAGGGGGAGCTGTAAGAAACAACCCTTATTAATCAAGCTGATTATGTTATATACTAGTTATTATAGCTTCCTTCGAATCACTGATAGTTTATATATCATTTGAATTAGCATTATAACTCATGAATGTATTTTGCAGCCCCATAAGAGGAGTTAATATAATAATATAAATATAACCTTTATAACCCTTATGGGAGACACCACAATAGAGGTATAACATACTTACCATATAAATTGAAGTTTAATATGTGGTTTACACCATTTAGCACAAATGTTAATGCTTTTTGATTGATATGTTATCAATACCCCTTAATATAACACTTCTTAGAGACTATCAAATCTATTAATTTATTTGATTGCTGCAGCTGATTGTTCATTTCTTAACCCAATAGGGGACACTAAGATTTGTATCAGGAACTGGATACATGTTCCCATGTGACAATATTCCATGAATACAAATAGGTGGCTCTCATAGAGGACATTGTGCATAATGTAGCACCCATTAAATCAACCTGGTTTCTTAACAACTAAAGGTGTACTGGCATACCATAATCAATAGATGGCAGCATAATATCACCAATGGAATTTATATCTTGGTTTAGTTTCAACACAGTTATCTAACTACAATTGTGGGTAGTAAATGCAGGGCTAATTGATTTCAACTATATAAATATGATTAATGACACTGGAGACAACAGCATTTAATAGAATCTTCACTCAGAAACATAACCGAAAGGGACACAGAGACAAATTATTAGTAATTTAATATCAATTGATGACACATGTTTGTTTCAATGTTTTTATTATATTTTTTCTTGGAATATTTCACTAATAAGGCGGAAAACTTTTTAAAATAACTTATTTAATAAAAGTTATATTTTTTATATAATTATCCTCTATATGCGCCAACAAAGAGACAATACTCTCTTCTTCTCTTTTTTGTAAACTCCTTTTTATTGTCCTTGGCTGCACCCCCCATAGAATGATTTCATATGTACCACAAATTGTCTAATTGGGGCCATTACACAAGTATATATATTTTTCTTAAACCTAAACCTAGTGCAGAAGTGCCTCCCCAGCCCCCTACCACTAGTTTAATGAAATACGTCTCCTATCTGCCTGAAGTTTGTAGCAAGAGGACACCTTCTCCAAATCAATACGTACTTGTGACCAATTAGATGCAAATCTTCGTACGGTATCCTCCACGGCTGGCACATCAAAGACAGGCAGGCTTCAGAATTCAGGAATCTGAGGATGAAGACCGTAGATGATCTGAAATGGGGTTTGATTAGTAGAGGAATGTTAGGAGGCATTATGTGCAAATTCCACCCATGGTAGCAACTCAGACCAATTGTCTTGGGATGATGACATGAAGATCCTTAGGAAGGTCTCAAGGTCTTGATTGACCCTCTCTGTGGATCCATTGCTTTGAGTGTGATAGGCCGTGGAAAAGTTCACCTTTACTTGTAGAACAAAACATAGAGCTCTCCAGAATTTTGCCAAATTGCATACCACGATCAGAAATTATTTCGGTAGGAAGTCCGTGGAAATGGAATATGTGCTGGACGAACAGATGAGCCAAGTCAGGAGCAGTAGGCATTTTCTTTAGAGGTACATAATGGACCAACTTCGAAAATCGATCTACCACAATGGTGATGTAACCCTGAGAGTTCGGTACATCCGTTACAAAGTCCATGAAGAGATGCGTCCATGGACGTGATGGAATAGGCTGGGGCAACAATTCGCCAGCTGGGACTTGATGCGAAGACTTATGCTGAGCACATGAGGTACATGAGGAAATAAACTCCAGCACATCAGCCTTCATGGATGGCCACCAGTAACTTCTTTTTAAAAGTTCCAGAGTCTTCTGAGTACCTGAGTGACCTGCAAAGCGAGAGGAATGAGCTCAGGTGAGGAGCTGGTTCCTTAACTCCGGGGCCACAAAGGTCTTCCCAGTAGGGGGTTGTATTTGTACAGTGGCAAACACTCTTGACTCCAGCACAGGGGCACTACGAAGGGTCTCCGAATTGTCGTTACAGAGGAGAGATCTAGACAGAGCATCTGTTTTTTGATTAAGAGCTCAAGACCGGAAGGTCAGGGTGAACTGGAAACGAGCAAAGAAGATGGCCCATCAGGCCAGACGAGGACTCACACACTAGAAATTTTGGAGAAAGAGGAAGTTCCGATGGTCAGTGAAGACAGTGAAGGGAAATTTGGCCCCTTCCAGTAAGTATCTCCACTCCTTCAGCACCAACTTCACTGCCAAGAGTTCTTGTTCACCTATGGCATAGTTCCTTTCGGCAGGAGATAACTATTTGGACAAAAATCCACAGGGATGAACTCGGTTATCTTCATAATGCCGAGATAAAACTGCTCCCACTGCTTCTGATGAGGCATCCACCTCTAATAAGAAAGGTCTATCCAGGTCCGGTTGTCTTAGGACCGGAGCTGTGATAAAGGCCCGTTTCAGAAGCTGGAAGGCTGTCTCCACTTCGGGTGACCATAGGGCAAGATTGGCGCCTTTACGGGCCAGGGCCGTAATAGGAGCCATCAGTGACGAGAATCCTTTGATAAAACGTCTATAATAGTTGGCGAATCCGAGTAGTCTCTGGATGGCTTTCAAGTTTTGAGGTTGGGACCAATCCAGGATCGCCTGTACTTTCTTGGGATCCATTTCTAGGCTGGCGCCAGAGATGACATAAATGAGAAATGGCACACTGGGTACACTAAAGACAATTTCTCCAGCTTACAGTAGAGGTGGTTTTCCCTCGACGAGACAGCACCTCCTTCATATGTTTATGATGTTCCTCTGGAGAAGACGAAAAAATCAATATATCGTTCAGATAGACAACAGACACGTACAATAAGTCCCAGAAAATTTAATTGACAAAGCCCTGAAAGACAGCAGGGGCATTGCACAAGCCGAAAGGCATCACAAGGTATTCAAAATGTCCATCTCTAGTATTAAAAGCAGTCTTCCACTCGTCACCTGAGCGAATACGAATTAGATTGTAGGCCCCTCTAAGGTCTAACTTGGAGACTATGATGGACCCCTTGACTCTGTCAAATATCTCTGCGATTAGTGGAAGTGGATATAGATTCTTGACCGTTATATCATTCAAGCATCGGTAGTCTATACAAGGTCTTAAACCATCGTCCTTTTTGACAACGAAGAAGAACCCAGCTCCGGCAGGAGAGGCGAATAAATCCTTTCTCCAAATTCTCCTGAATGTATTCAAGCATAGCTTTGGTTTCCAGTAAGGACAGAGGATAGGTGCGACCATGAGGCAGCATCTTATCTGGCAATAGATCAATTGGACAATCCCACTCTCTATGAGGAGGTAAGACATTTGCTTGTTGTTCAGAGAAGACATCAGTAAACATTTGATACTTCTTAGGAATTGATGGAGATATTACTGAAGCTGTTTTCCTTACAGGTCATATCTTGGGAAGACAGGATTTTGGACAGTCAGCTCCCCATGAAAGAATTTGCATAGAACACCAGTCTATCCTAGGATTGTGCAGGCGTAACCAGGGTAGTCCTAAAATGACGTCTTGAGAGGCCTCAGGTATCACTAAGAACTTTAAAGACTCAGAATGGAGTGCTTTGATACGGACTAGTACTGGTTGAGTCTCTTTGGTGACGACTCCATTAGCCAAAGCCGACAATCTACGGCAGTCAAGGAAATCGCATGATGGAGGGCTGAACAAGAAATCTGTAGTTTGTCCACTAAGCTGGAGGTTATAAAATTTCCGGCTGCTCCAGAATCTAGTAGAGTAGTACCAAAGGTAGGTTTAGGCTTGATATCTATAGCTAAAGTTATGATGAAATCTTTATTATTTGAGGACGGATTCATTACTCCTAACTTGATGTCCCCAGTGTCAGTTAGGAACGGGGCATTTCCCGACTTGCGGGAACAGGAGGCCACCAGGTGACCCGAATCTCCACAGTATAGGCAGAGGTTTTTTAATAACCTTCTCTGACGTTCCTCTTTGGAGAGATGGGTATGGTTCACCTGCATAGGCTCTTCGTCTGTAGGAGGAGGGACTGGACAGGTAGGCAAGGGAAGGGTAGATGACCTTTGCCTGTCAGACCAATGCTTTTCAGCCTGACCTTCTCTGAAGCGTATATCGATCTTGTTACAGAGCAAAGTCATGACATTTAGGTTAGTAAGGAGCTCATGGGTGACCAGATCATCTTTTAGTCAGGCCGAAAGTCCATGCCAAAAGGCTGAGGTGAGGGTTTCCTCATTCCACTTGAGCTCTGATGCCAAAATTTGAACTGTACGGCATATTGGCTGACAGGACGGATTCCTTGTCTCAGAGTCATGATACCGGACGATGCTGATACAGTACGTCCAGGTTCGTCAGAAATCCTCCTGAATGATGACACAAAGCCTGCATAGTTATCCAGCAGAGGATCTGAATGCTCCCAGAGTGGAGAAGCCCAATCCAAGGCCGAGCCGGACAACAGGGAGACGATGTAAGCCACTTTGGTTTTTGCAGTGGGAAAATGATCAGGCTGTAGGGTGAAGAAATATATATCGCACTGATTCAGGAATCCGCGACAGAGCTTAGGGTTGCCGTCGAACTTGCTTGGCATAGGGAGATGTAAATGGGGAGATGTCCTGCTTCCTGTATTCCCGGACATAGAAGCGGGTGTAGTTGCTGGTACCCCAGAGGTGGATATGGAGGTTTGCAGATTATCCTGTCGTTTAGACATTTCTTGCAGAAACGGAACCATTTGGTGTTGCATGGTTTCCAGGTTTTCCAGATGGCCAGCAATGCACCAAAATAAATCTACTCCAGACTCCTGTTCCGTGGCCGGATCCATGGGGCCAGTGCAAACTGTGAGGTTCTGGTTTTGTTGTGGACCCGGGGTGGTAATAGGAGCAGACACTGAAGCAAGTTTAAAAGTAAATATGGAGTTTTTAATGAGTGGCTTCACAGACATGAATGTGGTAAAACAGAAAGTCCGGGTATAGCACTAAAGTGCACTTGGGAGCTGTAGTGAGGCAAATAGGAAAAAGTCCAGTTAGTGACAGGCAATGGAAAATGTCCAGGTAGTGACTGGTTAATAGAAAATGTCCAGGTAGTGGCAGACAAGGGGAACTGTCCAGGTGGTGACTGATTAATGAAGAATGCAGACTGAGGAAGAAATATCCAGCAGAGTGTCAGTGGAGGCAAGGTGCAGGTTGAACAGCAGGACTCAGGTACTCAGGCAAGGGAAAGGTAATTAAGGATGCAGGGTAGTCCAGTGGGGTTGGAGCAGACAAGCAGGTAGGCAGGTAGCGTTTCACAGGTAACAGGTGGTGAGCACAGGGAACTCTCTCTCAGCTATGCTGAGAAACACGTTGCACTGGCAATGAAGTGAGGCGCTGAACGACCCTAAATACTAAGTGCTGGCCAGAGAGAGCATGTGACAAACCAGTATTGGGTGAGCAAATCACATGGCCGGAGGCAAGATGGCAGCGCCCATGCCAAACGGAGCGGAAGCACTGCCTGGCCTCACCAGCCCAATGTGACAGTATGCCCGCGCAGAGCCACACACAGCCAATGCCCCTCGCCACACACGCCAGCACCACCGCCAGATGCCCCCCGCCACAGTGACCTCACAGGTAATACCCGCCGACCACCATGCCAAGAAACCCTGGTCGTGACACAGACCCAGTGACACCACTGGATGCTGCAGTCAGATAATCATTCACCCTCCGCCCCAACACCTGCTGTAACTCATTAGCAGGTCACGATTGGTGTTTCTGGCATGGGATGTAGTCATTAGGTCGACATTTACAGTACAGTTTCGACATTCATAATGTCGACAACACAGTGTAAACGGCTATGTCGAATTGTAAAAATGTTCAAATATGAATTGTCAAAATTGTCACAAAGTGGACAATAGGTTTAGGCTGGGGCCAAGAGGGTTAGGATTAGGCACTAGGGGAAAGTTAAGGTTGGGCTGCGGGGGGAGGGGGGTTAGGGCTAGGCACTAGAAGGGGAGTTAGCAGTGGGGATTAGCGTTAGGGAATACTTACTGGAATGCTGGAGGATGAGAGGTCTGATCTGGAAGTGACAGTCACATGAGAGCAGGTAAGACCAGCAGTGGTCAACTAGGGAGAATATGTCAACATTTTATTATTGTCTACATAATGACTGTTAACATATGACTGATAACATATTATTCCACACCCATCTGACATGATTTGTTCTGACTGCAAGCAATTTTATTGGCAGAGACTCCCACAAGTTTCTTAAATATATGTATAGTCAAAAGATATATAGGGTTTATATAATAAAAAGTCATTTATTGACTGCGTACTCTTTGGTTACTCAAAATGCTGTGTGGAATGTACGGAGTATCAGGTTGATATTCACTCATATTAATTTCTTGAACCCGAAATCCTGTTTTGTCACTACAACACCAGAAAACGACTTTACTGTTGACAAAGATAAAGATAGAAAATATTTAAACGAAATAACATTTCAATAGGCCACAAATATTACAATTCAATTGATCAGATAATCTTTCACATTTTGGAAAAATATTAAAAAACTCATACTAAGGGGTAAATTTACTAAAGTAAGAGTTTTTAGAAGAGAGTTTTAAAAGTGATGTTTCCCATAGCAACCAATCAGATTCTAGCTATTATCTACTAGAAGGTGCTAGTTAAATGTTAAGTAGAAACTGATTCTTTGCTATAAGCAACATCACTTTTAAAAATCTCTCTTTTAAAAACTCTCACTTTAGTTAATTCACCCCCAAATATAGAAAAAAACAAGATTATTGGGAAGAAAAATGATGTTAATAATAAAGAAATATTTTAACATGTTACTTTGTAAGTTATTAAAATAAACTAGTAGAAACCTGTCAAAATCGATGGTTATTTTTTTTGTTTTTTTAAAGAATAAACTCATATCAAGCAACTAATGTAAACTTTATTTCATTGACAAAAAATGTTTACAAATTAATTAAAAGACTTCAGTAAAGAAATATTTTGAGTACATCCATTTGCAGCAGGTAGTCCAGGTGCATCTTCGTGAGTGCAACAAAATCCTTTGATCTTGCTCGAGATAGGGCAACGTAAAGCATACAATGTGAGAAGACTGGTTCTGGCAAGTATATTTCACCTTTGGAAAGTGTCTGTCCTTGACTCTTATACATTGTCATTGGAAAAGGACAATATGATCAGAAATTGAATCTGCTTGATCGTAAAATGGAAAGTGCTGTCGCTTGCAGTCAGCGGAATGCGTAGCAGGATGTGCAACGACCCCTTATGTTCTCCGCACAAAATTTCCACAGAAATTGTATTTTGGAAGAGCGACTTTATGATCATAACTGTGCCATTGACTAAACCTTTCCTTGTGACAAGGTTCCTGATGAGCATCACCACTGTACTCTTTTTCAGTTGTGGAATGTGAGGCGGAAGTCCACTCATATCGAGCGTGTGCAAAATTCAACTGGATAGCGCACTCTTTCACTCTCACCTTCAGTCACAACTGTGTCGAAAAAGCGCTCTTTCACCTGGAAGTTGTTCAATGATCTTGTGAGATGCAGTCAGGAAGCCGACGGTCGAAATGCCGACCACTGGCTTCCCGACAGTCTAATACCGACAGGGGTCTAATGACAGGCATCGAGATCCCAATGCCTGTCATTTTACCTATGCTGGGAGCCCAAAGCCCAGCATACCGATTGAAGGTAAGCCAGGCAGCGGGTGCGGACAGCCGCGGGGGGGTAGGGTTAGGGGTTCCTGGGGGGGACTTAGGGTTAGGCACCCCCATGGGAGGGTTAAGGTTAGGCTAGGGGAAGGAGGGGTTAGGGTTAGGCATCCCTGGGGGTGACTTAGGTTTAGGCTGTGGGGAAGGGGGGGTTAGGTTGTTAGGTTTAGGCTCTTACAGGGGGGTTAGGCACTTGGGGGGGAGGTTATGGTTATGGGGGTGTTCCAGCATCGGGATTTCATCTTGTTGTTTATCTCATAACAGTGGAAATTGTGACTCATCTTCAGTCACAACTGTGTGGAGACTGTAGAAAGTGTGCTCTTCGCCTGGAAGCTGTTCAATGATCTTGTTGTTGATCTCATAACAGTGGGAATTCTTTGGGCAAAGGATTGCTCTATCTTTCAGTTCATATTCAGACAGGGTTTGAATGTTAGTGCCATATATTATTTTATTAAAGTCACCCTGGCATAACATTTCATTTGATATTTGAATGAAAGGCGATCTGGAACATTGGCACGACCAGGACCAACCACAGATAGAAATTCCATGAATGAGATTTCGTTATGGTTTGAATGCATGTTCTGTGTCAGGAGATACTTTCTGAAGTATAGCCATAGTTGGCATGATTTTACAGTTGTTAATAATGGTTCCGCATGCTGAGTGAGGGACTACGAGTAGAACTTGTTGAAAATCTCCTCCAAGTATCAAGAACTTGCCACCAAATGGTTGTTCGTTATTTTCAATGTCGCAGAATAAATGGTCAAGGCAGGTCAGGGCATCAGCAGGGATCATGGAAGCTTCACCAAAAATGTAGACCTTTGTCGATTTTAGTTCTTTTCCAGCTTTCGAACTTGACTTTATAGAACTAATTGAACGAATTGAATTCTCGAATAAAGGAATCTGAGATTTGAAGAGACTGTGACCACCCACAGCTATAGCGAGTGGCCAAAAAGATGGCCGCGATAGTCAAGACCATCGCGACCATCGGGCTTGCGACGAGACCCTTGTGGTAGGGTCTCATCTGCCGCAAGCCCTGCAGTGCTTTTGGCTCTATCACAAGTGATGTCAGTGGGGCCGGCCCCAGATGGTAGGTGTCCCATGGGAACGCCTCTGTCTGGCCAGCCACACCCCCTGCACACCCACCAAAGGGGGCATGCTGTCACTCACCATTGACAGCAGGCCTCCTTTGTAGCGAGACCCATAGCGACGGCTTGCCGCATGCGCACGCGAGTGGGTCTGAATCAAGCCCATTATGCGATTTTGATTGCATTGGGAGCTCAAGTAACCTCCAACATGTCTCATGTGCACTCACATAGCGCATGTAGACAAATCATGTAATCTCATCATAATCAACTCATCCATCTGGGACAACGTTCACTGTCTTGACATTCATACTATTGTAGCCTTTGTAGATATATTTGTGTAGGTACTTTACTGCTTTAACTGTCAAACATACTTCTACTGTACGTTGATATGAGCTGGAATTTCTCACTCAAGTATGGGTTATACGGCACCACCCACTCATTTGTGATTTCGAGAAAGTGACCATTAACTTTAGTTAGAAAGCTTCTGCCATCATTTCTTTGCTTGTAGATTTCAGTTTTCCTTTGTCACCGCTGAATAAGGTTTTGGGAAATTCTTCATACATTTGCCATTTTTCATACATGGCGACATTGGATTGAGCGCTCCGCAAGGGCTGTGGATCATGCAAGACTTCACAACTTCGAACAGGACAGCCCTGTCAGATGGTGGAAGTTCTGCTGAGAGGATTTTATCAATGTGTTCAATCTCACGTATTGCATTTTCTTCTGCCAGAGTGAGAAGCATATGGGAATGAGGCCGTCCTCATTTCAGGAATTTGATGACATAGGTAATAGATAACCTTCCACAGACTTCTTTCTTGGACAAATCAGAGATGAACTCATCAAGTTTTGCTTTGAATACTCAAACAAAAAGTTCAGGTCTGAAGTTGGACTAAGTTGCATATCCAATATTCTCAGTTATCTCTTTCCATTTCGGATTACATGTGAATGTGATGAACAGCGACAGATTGCCGAAGGCTCTGACTACAGCTATACCATCTTGACAATGCATGTTCATGTTTCTGGGCGTGCCTTGGAAGGAAGAAGGCAAGATGACAAATTTTCCAGGTTGTAGTCCGTGCTCGGCTGCCTCGTTGAATGGGTGGTCTTGCAGGTTAGTGAATGTCTCAACTCTGAGTTTCAAGCTGTGTCCTATTGTACACGAGACGCTCACCTTCAACTCGTACATACTATAAGCCACATACTGCAATCTATTCACTTTTCTGAACTTGCCGTTGGTCTGTCGTTCATGTGGCCTATTATTATCCCATCCATGTTCTCCATAAGGAAATAGTAAAGAGTATAGCATCGGGTCAGTGAGTTGATGCAGTGAGTTTATATTTTTCAAGTATTCAGTCCCAGATCACTTAGGGTAGACCTTCAAGTTGTAGTCTCCTGGAGGATCGCCGTCTTTGGTTGTGAAAATGGCAGCGATTTCATCTGCTGAAGGCAAATTTAATTGGTTCTTGCTCTGGTCACGGATGTCAGGTTATTCTGATAGTAAAAACATTTGACCCTTGTATGGCTCCCTGCCTTCGATAAGTAGCAGTTTGTTCTTCCTTCTCAACTTCTGCCATCATCTTGTACTTGTGGACTAAAGTGTTGACTTCGAGCATCATTTCATGCAGTTTTGCCATCAGATTAGAATCACAGGTTGAATTCTATCCAATCCTCATTTCACTTGCTTCAACAGTGTCGATAATATAAAGTTGTGCATAAGATTGCTCAGAAATGTTCTGGGGATGAAAAGGGCCAAATTTGTAATGGAACAAGCCATTGATCTTGAAAGTATATGGGCCACATCCTACGTGTAAGAAAGCTTCATTTGCAACAAAAGAAGCTCATGACATTGCACTGTTGTATTTCCTGATGTTGTCTAAGAAATGGGACTATAATAATATATATTCCCTATTTTGGATTTTAATTATATATTGAGGGTGTCTTTAGGAACATTTTATTATATGCATAATGTATTAAATTAACAATTCTGAATGTTAAGCTATCAAAGAGGACTAGTATATATTCTATATAACTATAGTTGTACTTTGTCCGCATAATTCATTGAACATCTGATTCTTTCTTATGGCTTATGGACAAGAATGGACCTTTTGAATATTGCTGCCGGTAACAGCGTTTATTAGCAACATTGCTTTTTAATTAACAAAACACATATTAATGCCCATTGGAGCATATATAAAAGGTACACCTGAGGTCTGGAGCCACACCTTTTGAGAAAGTCACGTGAGCGTGACGAAACGCATTAAGGGCTCCACTACTTAATCATCCTATATGCCATAGAACTTGATTGTTTCTTTAACCTGACTTTGAAAGTCACTTGCAGCACAGTTTCCAAGGATGCTCGGACAGACTAGTTACTTACCTGTGCTCACCCCCTGGGCATCTCTTCTTGTTACAGCAAGTGCTGGGCTGCTTACTGCTATTACCGGGACTCCGGGATCAGACGGAGGTACTGTGAGTTATTGATTGCGTGCGGCTTCTTGTATTAACAAGACTGGTTGTTGCCGGGCTCATACGGAGGAACTGTGAGTTTTTCGGCCATTTGCCGTCACTTACTGTTAACGGGGTCACAGATCTACCCATTACCACAGTTTCATTAATTAATACCTCCGAATTGAAGTACAGAATTATATATCCACTTGATTGCCTTGATGGTGTCATGACATCTTATTAACAAATGGTTCATGGGCGTCTAAACATTGGAATAAGGAATATCCCTGTTTTACCAGACTGCTGCTTTTCTCTTTGAACTATTTTCCTGATTTAAATACTAACATTGGATTTTTTTCTCCCCGTTTTTCATCTCTATGCTCAATGGATTAGATGATTCTTGTTTTTAATGTATATTACTATTGTGTCTATTAATAATACTTTTTTAGCTACAGTAATATTTAGATAGTGTGTTATTAATACAGTATTTTTATGTTTTAGAATTTTTCTTTATTAAATCATATATATGAGACACCCTCGTTATGTGTTAATTCCCACTGCGCAGGTCCTACATATATTTTTATGTTGTCTATAAGTCCTCTTTAGAATCTTCACAGTTGGTTCTTTTGGACCTGCAGCAAACAGAATTTTTTATTCATTGTTTGAAAGCACCTTGTTCATTGGTGTTGTGTTCTTGCTGTACAGACGATATGTCTGTGACCGATGTCGTTCACAGACATATCGCATTGGCTGTGCTGCACAGCCGATGGACAGATATGTCTGCAGACATACCGTCCATTGGCAAGTTTGTACGGGTGATCAGCCGATCGCCCCTACACACACAGCAGCAGCCGCGGGGAGGGGGGCGGACATGCCCCCGGCCGCCGGGACCCACGGCCAGACACAGATGATGGCCGTTCAGTGTGTATGAATGACCATCATTAGCAGATATATCGGTCAGGTGTGTACCCAGCATAAGTCTTCCGCAACATTACGCAAACACAGCCATTTGCAGCAGACTGCGAATAAGGCCCTATGGAGCCTCAAAAGCAATGCCAACAATAATAATAATGATGCAGACAGAAAGGGTTAAAGCTAATAACCAACTATTTGTGGTAGTAAATAAACAAAGTTCAAAGCATTTCACAAAAGATAATTTACATTTACACATTATTGCATCCCTTTTTCTGGTTCAGATATTTTTTTATTTATAATACTAATTACTTGTTTGATAAAACTACTAAACTAAATTTATAAGTACAGGATAAATAACAGGAAAAAATCTTTCTTACCTCCCATTAACTAAAGCCACAATTAAACAAATCAGAAAAATTGCCAGTAGAATAGAAAGTAGAACTGTTAGGACAATCATTCCCCCACTTCGATTTAAAGACCCAACAGTGCCATCATACGTGAAGTTTTTAGCTGTAAAAATAAAACAGTTTTTTCATTAGAGATGGCATTTTTGCAGCATTTTTTAACCACTGCATGTCTGGATGCCCCATACCTTTTTGAGCAGAATAATTGTACCATTTTAGCTATGTGCCTGTTTCACTGGAAAAAGGTTTCCATTTCTTAGTATATATTAGCTTAACATTGTTGTTTTCTCTATAACTTATAGGGCGGGATGTATTAAGCATCACACTGCAGATGAGGTACATCCCGCCACTTATCAGGTAGATACTGGTGGCTATATCCTCCTGGCCGGGGGCAACCCCACCTTCTCATTCCTTCTGGCCAGGAGCAGCTCCGCCTCTTCTGCCTGCCTTGTGCCCGATCACTGCTGGCCAGTGATCGGGCACTAAAGAGTAGAGTCACAAAGTGTATATGTATATAATCCACGGCACTCACCATTCCTAGTTTTGGGGTGCAACATGGTATTTGACCACATTGTTTAAATAGAAATCACAGGGGCTCTGCACTCACCATAATAACTAACAATAATAATAATAAACATAATAAACAGTGGGGTTTTGGTTCATGAATTGATCAATGCATGTAAGCTTGCAGCCCATCGTCACGGGACCCCACTTTACTGCAAGTCCCTACTCTATTGCTCAGAATTATAACATGGACATAGCCATCACATTAGTGTTAAACTCAGGGTATGCTATCAAGGTTTAAAGCTCACAGCAACTTTGCTTTTAAATGTGAGACAGTTACCAAACACACCTGTTGCAAAACACCTAGGAAAACAGCTGACACAAGTTAGATAACTAGTTAAAAGGGGTGCATGAGAAAATGTGATCACAAAAATGATTAATTATAAAAATGAATCATAATAAACAAACAGCACTAATGAACAGTACTCACCATTCCTAGTTTTGGGGTGCAACATGGTATGTGACCACATTGTTTAAATAGAAATCATAGGGGCTCTGCACTCACCATAATTACTACTACTACTAATAATAATAATAATAAACATAATAAACAGTGGGGTTTTGGTTCATGAATTGATCAATGCATTTAAGCTTGCAGCCCATCATCACGGGACCCCACTTTACTGCAAGTCCCTACTCTATTGCTCAGATTTATAACATGGACATAGCATACCCTGAGTTTAACACTAATGTGATGGCTATCAAGGTTTAAAGCTCACAGCAACTTTGCTTTTAAATGTGAGACAGTTACCAAGCACACCTGTTGCAAAGCACCTAGGAAAACAGCTGACACAAGTTAGATAACTAGTTAAAAGGGGTGCATGAGAAAATGTGATCACAAAAATGATTAATTATAAAAATTAATCATAATAAACAAAAAGCACTAATCCACGGCACTCACCATTCCTAGTTTTGGGGTGCAACATGGTATGTGACCACATTGTTTAAATAGAAATCACAGGGGCTCTGCACTCACCATAATAACTAATAATAATAATAATAATAAAAAACATAATTCCTCCGTCTGGGAAGCCACGCCCCCGGCATGCCCACCAAAGGGGGCGTGCTGTCAATCAACATCGACAGCATGCCCCCTTTGGTGCGAGACCCATAACGACGGCTTGACCATTGTTATTCGGGTCTCGTGTGCACGCACGACGGAGCCGCCTCCGTTGTGCACATGCGCACTTGGGCACCATTGACCCGCTTGCGAGCGCTGAGCGTAATAACCATAATAACTAATAATAATAAACATAATAAACAGTGGGGTTTTGGTTCATGAATTGATCAATGCATTTAAGCTTGCAGCCCATCGTCACGGGAGCCCACTTTATGTCCATGTTATAATTCTGAGCAATAGAGTAGGGACTTGCAGTAAAGTGGGGGTCCCGTGACGATGGGCTGCAAGCTTAAATGTATTGATCTATTCATGAACCAAAACCCCACTGTTTATTATGTTTATTATTATTATTAGTTATTATGGTGAGTGCAGAGCCCCTGTGATTTCTATTTAAACAATGTGGTCACATACCATGTTGCACCCCAAAACTAGGAATGGTGAGTGCCGTGCATTAGTGCTTTTTGTTTATTATGATTAATTTTTATAGTTAATCATTTTTGTGATCACATTTTCTCATGCACCCCTTTTAACTAGTTATCTAACTTGTGTCAGCTGTTTTCCTAGGTGCTTTGCAACAGGTGTGCTTGGTAACTGTCTCACATTTAAAAGCAAAGTTGCTGTGAACTTTAAACCTTGATAGCATACCCTGAGTTTAACACTAATGTGATGGCTATGTCCATGTTATAATTCTGAGCAATAGAGTAGGGACTTGCAGTAAAGTGGGGTCCCGTGACGATGGCCTGCAAGCTTAAATGCATTGATCAATTCATGAACCAAAACCCCACTGTTTATTATGTTTATTATTATTATTAGTTATTATAGTTATTACGCTCAGCGCTCCCAAGCGGGTTAATGGTGCCCAAGTGCGCATGCGCAAGACGGAGGTGGCTCCGTCGTGCGCGAGCGCGAGACCCGAATAATGATGGTCAAGCCGTCGTTATGGGTCTCGCACCAAAGGGGGCGTGCTTTCGATGTTGATTGACAGCATGCCCCCTTTGGTGGGCATGCCAGGGGCGTGGCTTCCATGGGAACACCTACCATCTGCGGCCGGCCCCACTGACATCACAAGTGATGTCAGTGGGAGTGCCTTTGGCTCTCATCGCAAGCCCGATGGTCACCATGGTCTTGACCATCGTGACCATCATTTTGGCCGCTCGCTATAGCTGTGGGTGGTCACCCACAGATATGCGAGGGGCCAGGAGGCCGCTCCAAAAAGGAGCAGGGACGGCCCTGATTCAGAGCGAGCGCTCTGTCAGAGCGTCCGGCTCTGAATCAGGGCCTCAGTCCAGGGAGGACTGAGGCAGACCAGTCATCACAGAGCTCACTATGCTAGCAAGCCAGTGAGGGCCAGGAGGCCTGAGCCTGGACCTGTGGGAGATGGGGGAGGCTATCAAATGCTGGGACTGAGCTATAGTACCTGCAAGGAAGCAGGCCAGACTGTGAGAGGTGGCAGCTAAGGAAGCTATACCAGGCCAGGAGGCCAGTGTCCAGTCCTGCATTTGGCAGGAAAGACCACCAATCTCAGAGACTGTGAGAGACTTTCATGCAGACTTGGTGCTTTTGTAGAGAGGGTTCAAGACGTGAGCTAGTGCCCTAAGAAAGGGCTAGGCATTTATTATCTTGTTTGTTTCCTGATTATGTTGGAGGTATAGCACCACGTTCATTTATTTTACTGGAATGCCATGTGTGGAGTCTGATTCTGCACCTATTCACTGACACCAGTCTACCAAGCTAATTAACCCAACTTATCACAATAAATATATATATATGCAGTATGTATATATATATATAGATAGATATATAGATATATAGATATCTTGGGGTAATTAGCTCGGCATAGGGTGGATTGGTGCAGTGTTTAGGTGCTTAATGAGGGTCCACCCACAGCTTTCAAGTAAAATAATGAGGCTTTACTTTCCAGCATGGAAAGTCAGGAAACAAACAGAAAATAATAAACAACCTAGCCCCTATTTATGGTGTCTAACTCACTTCTTGAACCCTCTCTATAAGGTTGCAGCTAATCTGCCAATAAAGTCTCAGCCTGCTTCTCTGCAGGTCTATCGCCAGCTCCAGCCTGGCTTGCTTGGCTGCCACAGCTATACAAACAGTCTCTGTGCCTTCCCTGTATCCTCCGGGTATACAGTAAACCCTGGCTTCCTCAGCCTGCAGCCCAGCTGCTTCAACGTCACACAGTCTGAGAGTCTTGTGGTCCCCCCTTGCCTCCTGCAAGGTCCAGACACAGGCCTCCTAGCCCCCAATGGCTTGCTCAGCTTCACTGGGCTCTCTGGCTGCCACAGACCAACATAGACTGTCTCCAGCAGCAGCCTGACTGGTCTGCCTCCTCGTCAGCCCACACCTGAGGTCTCTCCACAAGGCAGCCCTTACACAAAAATAGCTAATTTTATGGTATACTGTGTATAAAACAATTTTTTTAACTGTTTTGGATAAGTTTTAAAAAGATGTTCTTGACCTAATTCAATCATAAAAAATAAAACGACAATTTCTGAGCGGTTTTTGGAAAAATAATTTGTAAGTTAAGTGGTTAAAGCAGAGGTGTGCAATTTGCAGACTAAGGGCCTGAGGGCCTGATTCAGCAAGGATCACAAGTATGAATTTTTCAGTTGGCCGATGTTGAGTCTCTGCGCATGCGTGTGAGTCTCAATGCACGTGCGCGAGCCAGCCATTGCGATCAAGTAAGGGATCGCACGGCATACACAGCACGCATAAGCCTCCAATGTTGATTGACAGGAGGTGCCGTTTGTGGGTGGTGAAGGGGGTGGTCGGGCGAATGCAGGCGTGTCTGTGCACCTGAACGGTGTTACAGTGGCGTGCATAATTAAGCTTGTGCAGTGGCATATGCAGATGTACACAGGAAGCTGCCACAATCCTATGGCTGGTTAGGGCTCCCACAGTTGTGCGTATGGGTTAGATGGTTCCCGATATTACAGATGTTTTCGCTAGCCTGCGTACTGATCAAGCATAGAGTAAAGGCAGGTGGGCTGGCTTTATGCAGTGCTGGGCATCTGCATCTTGTGTTGCAATTGCCGTGCATTTGCATTTATTAGCATATTCTCGCAGCGGCCAGGTACATGCAACTCTTCTTTGCGATCCTTGCTGAATCAGGCCCTGATTCAGCATCAGTTGCAAATGCGAAAACGCATGCAATGAGCGATTATCGGCAAACTGTGCATATGCACCGATCAACAGAAATGACAGGGCACACGAAGTCTGGTTTCCGTGATGGCACATAGATATCTGTGCACACAATACTAATCGCAGTATACAACAAAAAGTGGTGGAGGCATGTCAGTGAGACGGGTATGCAATTTTTGCGATACGGTGTATGTAATGGGTGTTACATTCGCTATTAATGCGAGCCATATCGCAGGAACTGTGAAAGCAGCAAGAACACTGCATGAGTAGCTGGAGAATCACGCAGAGTATGCAACTAATGATGACAGCAGCAGTAGAATTTCCGTTGTTGAAGTTAATAATTGCAAAATCACACGCAGCTGCTAATGTTTAGAGTGTAGTGTTTTGTTTTTTGTTTATTTTGTGCTGCATGCATATTTGCTGTGGAAATAAGTACTTAACATTTATCTGTAGGTATGTATGTTGATATATGGGGTGTGTATGTTAATTTTAACAAAGTGATGTGCCTTATTTGTTATTATAAGTTGTGTAAATTGCAAACAAGTGTTATTATGATATGATTTAAAATGAAGGTATTGTGGATACACCATGAACCTTAATACCAACCTAACATTTGTTTCACAAAATAGTACAAGAAGCAAACTATCACAGCACTGTATCTGAGTTTTGCAATAATAATATTTTTTAACCATACAGTATGTAACACAGCTACATTAATAATGCCTAATCTTTCCTATGCACAGCATTTGTGTTGAACAAATAATTTTTAATTGAAAAAACATAGGCACGTATTCAATTAGCAGCGACTAATTGCCGGTCAAAATCCTAGCAGCGTGGGGAAAAGCTAGTCAATAAAATAGCCTTTTTCCAGCGCCGAAAAATCAGGATTCACGTAAGGAAACACACTGATTCCACGTAAACTGCGGAATCAATGTTTTTTTTCCCCGTGCACAAGCCCAATTTGGTGGTTTTACGCAGATTTTACCTCGCACCTCCATGAGCTGCGAGGTAAAGTCCGACTGCGGGAACTCGTGCACGAGGAATCCCCGCTAATTGAAAAGGTCCGGCACGGCAATATGCCCCAGAGTACAACACACATTTTGATTAATGTGTTTTTATTAGTTTCAAATGTTTTTATGTAATAGTTTTTTTGTTTGCACTATTGACATAAATGAAAATAAGTTCTCTACCAATAGTATAGATTAATAAATCTGGTTCTCGAACAATGAACTAGCCAATTGGTTAACAGTCCAATAAAGGAAGTGGGAGAAGAGGGCTGGATACGTCTGAGGAAAACGGCACATAGCCGAGAAATGAGATAGGCCGTGCCCCTTTGTTTTGAATGACGTTTGAGAAGTGAGCCAGCATATAGAGAAACAACCAGCAAGCGTAAGACTGCCTTCTCCTGTCACAGAGCAGTGAGGAAGACTTTCAGCGCTGCACATTATATTTCCCCACATCCCACACTGGGAGCTTGAGAACTAATTTTTGACTGCAACCTGATTTGATACAACTGCCTCTATCTACAATTATCTCTAATATATTTATTCTGCTGGCTTACTAATATATAACCTATGACTGACATCATTAATATACATCTAATAGTTACATTGCTTATGAATTAATTACTAATTGCCACTTGGTGTATAGTCAGTGCTCCATTTTGCTATATAAAATCCTGTATATGATTGCGGGCTCCGCCCCCACTAGACTGCAGAAGATGGCCGCCGTCGACAGCGCTGGAATGCCGATCGTGGATAGGTGAGTATTTACTAATCTAACCTAACCCCCCTAACCCTAACTTCCCCCCCAAGTGCCTAACCCTAATCCCCCCTCTAAGTGCCTAACCCTAACCACCCCCTTCCCCGCTGCCTAAACCTAAGTCCCCCGGGGGTTGCCTAACCGGTCTCCCGGCGTCGGGGACATGCGGGCGTCTACATCTAGACGGGAAGCCGGCTGTCGGTGTTTAGGCAGTCGGCTTCCCGATTGCATACCTGACAGAACAATGCAGGGCATACATATGGGGAGAGAGAGATGACAGCACAATGCAGAACATACAGATGGTGAGACGGACAGCACAATGTAGGACATACATATGGTGAGACGGACAGCACAATGTAGGACATACATATGGGGAGAGGGATGACAGAACAATACAGGACATACATATGGGGAGACGGACAGCACAATGCAGGACATACATATGGGGAGACGGACAGCACAATGCAGGACATACATATGGGGAGAGGGATGACAGAACAATGCAGGACATACATATGGGGAGAGGGATGACAGCACAATGCAGGACATACATATGGGGAGAGGGATGACAGAACAATGCAGGACATAGATATGGGGAGAGGGATGACAGAACAATGCAGGACATACATATGGGGAGAGGGATGACAGCACAATGCAGGACATACATATGGGAGAGGGATGACAGCACAATGCAGGACATAGATATGGGGAGAGGGATGACAGACCAATGCAGGACATAGATATGGGAGAGGGATGACAGAACAATGCAGGACATACATATGGGGAGTGGGATGACAGCACAATGCAGGACATTTAGATGGGGAGACGGACAGCACAATACAGGACATTGAGATGGGGGAGGGGCAGATAGCACAATTCAAGATATACAGACGGGGACAGACACACAATACAGGAGTCGTAGGACATACAGATGGGGGAGGGATGAAAGCACGATGTAGGAGATACAGAAGAAAGGTACAGAGGGCCTGATTCAGACCCACTCGCGAGCGCTGAGCGCTTGCAAGCGGGTCGATGGTGCCCAAGTGCGCATGCGCGAGACCCGAATAACGATGGCCAAGCCGTCGTTATGGGCATCGCACCAAAGGGGGCATGCTGTCGATGGTGATTGACAGCACGCCCCCTTTGGTGGGCGTGCCGGGGGCGTGGCTGCCCAGACGGAGGCGTTCCCATGGTAACGCCTACCGTCTGAAGCCGGCCCCACTGACATCACTAGTGATGTCAGTGGGAGTGCTTTTGGCTCTGATAGAGCCAAAAGCACTCCTGGGCTTGCGGCAGCGAGACCCTACCGCAGGGTCTCGTCGCAAGTCTGATGGTCGCGATGGTCTTGACCATTGCGACCATCATTTTGGCTGCTCGCTATAGCTGTGGGTGGTCACCCACAGCTATGCGAGCGGCCAGGAGGCCGCTCCAAAAAGGAGCAGGGACGGCCCTGATTCAGAGCGAGCGCTCTGTCAGAGCGTCCAGCTCTGAATCAGGGCCAGAATACACAGATGAGGAATAGCACAATAGAAAACATATAGGGAGGAGGCTTAGTACAACAATATCAAAATTTGTCATACTAGGGTCACAACAACAAGGGGTGTCTCCCTTTCATTGATAGACTATAGATATAAGTGTTAACTATGCTCTCCACAGTGCTAGCCACGCCCGCACTCCCTGTACAGACTAGAGATGAGCATTTCGGATTCCTTAGAATTTGAACCCGAGTGAACACCTGGATCCGGGTTCAAATTCCGGGTAGAATCCGGGTAGAAACCGGGTAGAATCCGAGTCAGGCAGGAAGATCCGAGCTGCAACTCGGATCTTCCTGCCTGACTCGGATTCTACTTCGAGGTAAAACGTCATCCCTGCGGTGTCGGATTCTTGTGGGTTTTGGATTCTATATAAGGCGCCACAGACGGCACTTGTCAACATTTCCTTGTTAAGCATGCTGCTGTATGCTGTGCTTAACTCTGCTGTACAGGCTGCGCTGTTTAGTTGATGTGCGTATATAGATACAGAATATATATTTTATTATTAATTATCAGTTTCTTATATAGCGCAGCATATTCCGTTGCGCTTTACAATTGGAAACATTTATAGAACAAAACTGAGTAATAACAGACAGACATAGAGGTAAGACGGCCCTGCTCGCAAGCTTACAATCTATAGGGAAATAGGCATTGATACACAAGGATAGGTGCTATATATTGCAATTTGGTCCAGCCAGAATGCAGAGTTTCTTGGTGGGCTGCATGATCCAGTCACACAGGAATGTTGGCCAAATGTCAGGAGGATGTGAAAGAAAGACAATGAGTGAGGTTATGTGAGGACTCTGAGAGGGGATGTAATAAGACATGGAATCTATGAAGGTTATGTGGGCGGTTCTGGAATCTGATAAGCTTGTCTAAAGAGGCGAGTTTGCAGGGAACGCTTGCAGAATTGGAGACTAAAGGTATTGTGCGTGGTAAGGTGTTCCATAGAGTGGGTGCAGCCTGAAGAAAGTCCTGTAACCGTGAATGGGAGCAAGTAATGTGTGTGGATGAGAGATGCAGATCTTGTGCTGAACGGAGAGGTCGGGTTGGGAGATATTTTGAGATGAGTGAAGAGATGTATGTTGGTGTGGTTTGGTTAATGGCCTTATGTGTAAGTAAGAGTATTTTGTATTGAATACGGTAGAAAACCAGCAACCAATGGAGCGACTGACAGAGCGGGGCAGCAGACGATGAACATTTGGCAAGCAAGATAAGCCTTGCAGCTGCATTCATAATGGATTGTAATGGCAATAGCCTGTTTTTGGGAAGACCAGTAAGGAGACTATTGCGATAGTCAGGGGCATTTCTAGAGAGGAGGGGGCCCGTGTGCAGTCTCCAACCGGGCCCCCTCCTCTCCTCCCGGCGGCCGGCAGCGCACTGAGCTGTGCGCGGCCAGTTCCGGAGTTATAGACTCTGGGCACTAGAGTGTGCCCAGAGTCTATAGTGTATGCACAGGTCACCGGGAAAATGGCCACAACGGCCATTTTCCCTTTACTGCGCATACGACGGGAAAATGGCCACCGTGGCCATTTTCCAGTCGTTTTACAGTGCCGGACCCCCACGCCGACGTGGGACTCCGGAGAGGTAAGTAACATTTTGGATGCGGGGTGTGCGGTGCGGGCCCCCCTGGACCCAGGGGCCCATGTTCACCGCACACCCTGCACCCATTATAGATACGCCCTTGGCAATAGTCAATGCTGGAAATAATGTGCATGCATTACAGTTTTTGCAGTGTCTTGTCTGAGATATGGTCGAATTTTGGATATGATTTTTAGATGTATGTAACATGATTTTGAGACAGATTGAATGTGCGGAACAAAGGACAGTTCAGAGTCAAGGATGACACCAAGGCAGCGAGCTTGTGGGGTAGGGTGGATTGTTGACTTATCAACAGTGATAGAGAGATCAGGTTGGTAACTGTTATTGGCCGGTGGAAATATACCGTATATACTCAAGTATAAGCCGAGTTTTTCAGCACATTTTTTGTGCTGAAAAAGCACCCCCTCGGCTTATACTCGAGTCATGCCCGCATGGTACGCAGCTGAGTAGTGTACCATGCGGGCCGTGGTGCAGACTGTGTCTCTGTGACACAGGCTGCACCGCATGTGTAGTGCTGATCGGACTAATGTATGGGGAGTGTGGAAATTAACACAGGGGAATTTAACTAGGTGTTATCAGTGATATCTCCTGTGTTAAGATACTTCATAAATACTAAAATAACGTTATTTAAGGAAAATGTCCTTAAAAACGTTAATTTAGAGTTGATGAATAGGCCCCAGAGCCTTGCGGTACTCCAACTGATAAAGGTAGCAAAGAGGAGGCAGAATCCGATCAGATAGGTAGGAAGAGAACCAAGAAAGAGCTGTGTCCTTAAGACCTAGGGATTGTAATGTTTGTATGATAAGCAGGGGTGCCGAGAGGGGGGGGAGTGGGTACAGATTACCCGGGCCCGGGCTTCCTGAGCAGCAGCCACAGCAGTCTCCTATGCCTGTGCGGGGGAGCGATCACACTGATCGCACCCCCCCCGGATTTGTGCCGGGCTGAGGGGGCTCAGAGAGTCCCCCCTCCCCAGCGCGCAGTGCCACCTTGCGGCACTGCAAATCTTTTTAATTTTTTCTTTTTTTCGGCAAGGGGGCGTGGCCACACCTCCCACGATTAGCCCACGCCCCCTATTACCGGGGACCGCCTTGGCTCTTGGCGGGCCTGATGATAAGAGAGTGGTTGACAGTGTCAAAAGCCATATATATATATATGTGCTGCTTAGTTAATGTGTATATTGGGGTGCACGCTGCTGTGCTGTACTCTGCTGTATAGGGTCACAAGTCACAAGTGGCTGTGCTCCTTAGTCAATGTGTATAGGGGTTGCACGCTGCTGTATGCTGTGCTGTACTCTTCTGTATAGGCTGTGCTGTGTCTCCACTCCATGTAGTTTGAATATAGCTGCGCCAACTATCAAAAAGAGAAGCCTTCTGGATCTTTGCTTTAGGGACCCTTACACCAGGAAGTCTAAATGAAAATATTGAGATGAATAACACCTAATTGAATTTAGTATCTTGCAACTTTGTCAAGCAAAAAGGAAATGAATTTTGCTCCTTGTTATTGAGGGTTAAATTCACAATTGAAAGTTTTATAAACTGTCAATCCACCTATATAGTTTACCTTATCTCCTGTGTATGTGGCAAACAATATGTAGGTCGTACCATTAGAACAATGAATATCAGATTTTTAGAGCATAGAAGGAATGTTCTGAACAAAAACATATTACATAGCGTTTCTCGCCATGTGGTATATGAACATAATGTTCTTTCATTACAAGGGATAGAACATATCCCACCCACACGTAGGGGAGGGGATAGGTTTAACCAACTATCAAAAAGAGAAGCCTTCTGGATCTTTGCTTTAGGGACCCTTACACCAGGAGGTCTAAATGAAAATATTGAGATGAATAACATCTAATTGAATTTAGTATCTATAGATCTGTGCTATTTTTGTATATAAACAGTCCATATATTGGGTCATTCATAGATGGTGCATTGTGTCACGATCGTATGACTGAATGGCCTTTATATTTGTTCTGTATAATACATATATGTATGTTCCATTGCGGTATAAATATATGAAAATTCGTTTAAATAATATCTGGATATGTGAGCACTGTACATATGCTCTCTATATAATATACTGAATTAAGTGGTTTTTTTTTTATTAATCTAAAATACAATAACATGTTTTCTTTTTGCACCAGACTGTGATTTGAACCCAGGATGTCTGCATGATGCCCTAACCTGCCACAGGGCTCTTACATGTTCCTATTGAATTATTCTATAGATTTATTGTGTATATACCTAATATGGTGGTGACACATCTCTGTCTCAATAAGTATGATTATATGTATATGTAGATTTTTATAATGAACATTCAGCTATATGTTTAATATATTTTTAATTCATTGAAAACTTTTTGCTTTTAACAAATGTATGAAATGTGATTGAATTGGTTAAACAAATGTGGTAAATATGGCTTTAAGACACATCTGCTCTAATTTAAATGATTAGCAATATTATTGGCTTAAACAGAAAGGAGTGGTATATAAGGCACCACAACGGAGACTCTGTTATACTGCCCTTTTGAGGAAACTGTCACATGACAGAGAAACGCGTCAAGGGAATACTTAAACTTTGAATCCAGTCTACACAACTATCTTATTGATTGCTACTCCTCCTGCTTTGAAGTTGAGCCACCGCAGCAGACAGTGAGACCTTTCCAGCTTTTAACCAAGAGCTTTCTTCAGCGCACAGTGAGACTGCACTGAATGACATACGCTCATAAGGTAACATTCCACAAGCGGGATCCATGCTATTTCTGGACCGGCACTTCTCTTCTAAACATCTTTTAAATCAAGAGTGAGCTGGGTAATTATACCGGGATTTATTGTCTACATAAATACCATCTTTTCTATTTGCTGCTACTGATTGCTTCATCAGCATAGACTGTGGCTCGTACTAATTACTACCACTGGAGTGGAACATTTATTTATTATCTTCATTCTCAGGAGGAGCTATTATGACTTCATTTATGCCAGCAATGGTATACTGATTCTGAGGTTTCTAAACCCCTTTTCAGGATACAATATCACTCTGAGCTGACATTCAAATGAAGTGATTTACAACTATGTTTATTACATGTCACAAATGTAATGTATTGTGTGAGACAATTTATTTAGCCTCATAATTGCTTTTATATGTATCTTAATTGATCTTAATAAATTGTGATATTGAATATACCTGATTTTGTAATCCACATTTAAGCGCTCCCTATAGGTGAACCATATGTTGATTCACCTTATCCATTTAAAAAAATCAAGAATTTTTACAAAATAATTGTATTGTTTGTACTGTTTGATGTGCTTTATTCACGTGCATATATAAACCCTGTGGCTCCACGCAGTGTGAGCCATGTGCCATGTTTGAAGTTGAACTGCCACATGTTTGTTCCGCCCACTGCTGTTGCTTAGCTTAGCCAGCTAGATCGGTGCAATCTCTTGGCCTAAACTGGATGAAAACATATTGTGAGCTGTGAGGTGGTCAAAATTTATGGTAAATGAGTGGACATTAACATTATTGAAGTTAATAATAATCTAGAAACAAAACAATGCTCAAATTATGTGATTTTAGCTTTTTTTGCCAATGTTTGGAAAAAAATCCAAAACCAAAACAGGCCGAGGAATCAGAACCAAAACCAGCAAAAATGGTCCGGCGCACATCTCTAGTACAGACCACAATGCCATATCACCAGTGACACACCCCAATATTGGTCACAACCCCTGCAGCGACACACAATAGGCCTTTCATAAATTTCAGCTCCAGGCCCTTGTGAACCTTAATTAGGCACTGCCTCCACTCCTATTTTCTAAGAACAACATAGGTTCACCTTGATGTGTTTCTATATGTTCTCCTTTCCTATAATTTGCTTCATTTTATTTCACCTTTATTTGGATTCTCATTTGTTTAGTTTTTTTGTCAGCAGGTAAGTATGTGTGGGATTTGTGATGTTATTGCATTAGATATGCCTGTTTGTAGACACTCCCTAACTGTATGTGAAAGCCTGGATCTTCAGTGACGATCCCTAGGACCATGGGGAATGCTGGGAAGTGGGTGTAGTCTTGTGTACAGTATGTCTATAGTTTGCAAATTGCTGAATAAAGAGCATAGCAGTTATAATCCATGCATCAGTGTCCATATGAATGCATACTCAAGCATGCAAACAAAACATGGTGTCAGAAGAAGTGTAAAATGGACTCTGCTAGTGCTTAGAGTGTGAGATGATCCTGCAAAAGTCTGCAAAGCTGTGATACTCAGTGTGTGAAAACTCTGTCTTGTGCTCTTGTCACATCAAACTGTGAGTAGCAATGGATAAGATGTCTCCTCCAAAAGCCATGCAAATGTCTGGTAACTTGTCTGAAAACTGGAAAAGATTTAAACAAAGGTTTAATATTTACCTTACTGCATGTGGAGCAGATAATGAGGAAGATAAAACCACGGCATCAATTTTTCTTCATGTAATAGGAGAGGATGTACTGGACATTTATAACAGTTTTCAGTTTGTTGAAGGGCAGAATATGGATTTAAAGTTAAACTCTATAATGCAAAAGTATGAAGACTACTTTGTAACAAGAAAAAATGTGACATATGAAATATATAAGTTTTTCACTTGTGATCAGAAGAATGGAGATAAATTTGATCAGTATTATACAGAGCTGCAATTACTCAGCAAAACCTGTGAGTTTGGTGATTTAAAGGATTCACTGATTAGAGATTGTATTGAATGTGGAATACCTGATATTGGGGGAGATGTACGAAGCCCAGAAACGGTATCAGCGCACATTATGTGCGCTGATACCGCTTCTCCCCGATGTATGATCGGGGGTCTGGGTGGTAAATGACAGGGGCGCTGTGCGCCCCTGTCATTATTGGTGCTACTATCTATAAGATAGCAGCGCCGACGTGAGGGCCATGTACGAACGGTCATAACGCATGACCGTTCGGCCGGCTGTAGCTGTCATTATCGACAACTACAGCCTGGCGTTAGCGTATCCCCACATCAGGGACAGTGCTGTCCCTGCTGCGGCAGCTGCCGGCTCCAAGGCTTCACGCGGGGATCTCGCGATACTTGCGAGATCCCGCGCATGCTCAGTGGAGCCGGTTGGGAGAGAGACACAGCGCATCAGCACTAGGCTGATGCGCTACTGTCTCTAGCGGGTAGTGCTGGAGGGGGAGTTATCGCTCCCCCTCTCCGGCCGATGAGATGTTTATACATCTCATCAGTAGTGCTTGCTGCTTCGCCTCGGTAAAGAGGCGAAGCAGGAAGCGTTATAGTGGCACGTTAAGTGCCGCTATAATACATCTACCCCAATGGACTCATAGAGAGATTGCTAAGAGAGCAAGATTTAACATTAGATAAGGCAGTGACTATGTGTAGATCTGCAGAAATGACAAAGCTTCAAGGTAACTGATGGTGCTGTACATGTTGTGAAGAAAACAGAGCCAAACAGAACACCATTCTCTAAAAGGAAGCAGTATAAGTCACAGACTAACAGAGAAATGTGTAATAGATGTGGAAATAATCACAATCCTAAAATGTGCCCAGCTTATGGTAAAACCTGCATGAAATGTGGTAGAATGAATCACTTTGCAAAAAATTGTAAAACCAAAAGTGAAGCAAACCCAGTGCACACTGTTACACAAGCTGCGACTGAAGAGTTTTTTGTGGATTCCATTGAACTGTGCAGTGCAGATAAGAAGGAATGGATTGTTCCTTTAACAGTGAACGAGATTGTCATTCCCTTTAAGCTTGATACAGGCGCACAGGTTAATCTAATATCTTTTCAAGACTAAAGCTGGCCACACACTATACCAACTTACATCCAACCAGCCAACTTGTTGATTGGTTGGAATGAAAATCTGGTAATGCTGGGCATACACAGCCAGATAAAATGTCTGTCAGACCAACAGACATTTTATCTGGCCGGCTGCCAGCCGCAGATGTCGCCGGCATACACTGTGAGAGAAATCTCACAGTGTATAGCCCGACATCCGCGCTCCGCCCCCGGGGGAGGAGACATTTTCCTGTTCCTTCCATACTTCCATGTGTATGTGAAAGCCTGGCTCTTCAGTGACGATCCCTAGGACCATGGGGAATGCTGGGAAGTGGGTGTAGTCTGGTGTACAGTATGTGTATAGTTTGCAAATGGCTGAATAAAGAGCATAGCAGTTGAAACCCATGCATCAGTGTCCATATGAATGCATATACAAGCATGCAAACAAAACAGGCTTGCCTCCTTGTTATTATTGTTTGTTATTTGTGTGTGATTTCACTTTAATGAACATTTATTTATTTGTCGATACACCTGATCCCAATTGTTTGTTGCTGTTGTGAATCAGTTATTACATTTCTTTTACCTATTTTTTTTATTTGAATGAAAACTTAATTTGTTTAAAAATAACAAAAATGAATATGCAAAAATAGTGTTAATTACAATAATTGACAATAGTCAAAAAATACGTGAGTGCCAGTGATCATCACTTCAAAATCTGGGGTCCTATCGCACTGTTTCCGGGTCTCATTGGAATGTCAGGTTAAGTGTAATATCTAAAATGGTTTGAGCCCTCAATGCACCTCAGACTGCCCCACATGGCATAAGATTTCCCTCACAAAGCCCTTCAATTCACCTGAGAACACCGCATCCATGGCATCAGACCTCTCCACATGGAATATGTACAGAAAACTTCTGGTAAGGCATGGTTATATGGCTATTTAGCAATGACAGCAATGTCATAGTTAAAATATAGAAAATGGACATAAAAAGAGCCCGATTCTGAGTCGGAAGCTGTGCAGATATTCATTCAAATGTCCCATGTTTTTTTAACTGCGTGTGCGCCTAAGAAGCAAAAAAGTGGCATGTGTCCCACGGTGTGTGTGTCCAGTGTCCCAGAACCGACTGTGACGCACACTCTCAGAAATGTATTGATCATTCCTAGGCAGTTCCTGGCAGGTGGCAATTCAGACGCACGGAGAATGCACTTTCTTATGTGAGTGCTATGGGACTGTCGCTAAAGTTGCTGCAAACTCAGATGCTTAATCAATAATATTGGAGGCCATAGTCTGTCGGAGATTTTACACCTAGCATGGGGCTGGTGCAAGTGTTGATTACAAGCGGGATTATAGTGTCTAATGAAGCTCAAAATAGGTGTCTCTTGCATATTCAGATGCCTGGCGGTATGGCAAGGAGGGGCATTTGCGGTACAGCACGTATTGATGAGTCCGACTCAGAATCAGGCCCAATTTGTCTATTATATTTATCATGGTGCAAAAAATGCAGATAGCAATTTGAGAAGACTGTTTGTATATTATATCCTGGTGCTATACACACAAAGCCTGTTTTGGGGGGCTATGGCTTGCATTGAGGAGGGCTGGGGGGGGTCTGTTAACAAATGAGAAAAAAATTGTCCCAATAACAGCATAAAAAGCACGACAGGCAGCACACACCTCCCCAATACCCACAAAATAAATACAAGCACTATTTACTTTACATATACATTTTATATTGCAAGCCCTTACATGATCATTGTGGGATACTGAGATACAGGCAGCCATACGCAGCAAGTGGCTAGAGATGGATGTCTCTTCTGCTCCTTCACTTGTGATGCCATGGCTGAGCCAATCTCTATGCACAGGCAGGGCCGTAGCTAGGGTAGTACAGCCGGTGCCATCACACAGGGCACCACAGGTCAGGGGGCACTGTTTGGGCCTGTCAAATGTCTGTTTTATTATCATTCTTGCTTGTAGCTTCCTCTTATTTCATCCCCAGCATCTCCTGGCCTCTCCTATCTCTTCCCTGACCCTTCCCCATGAAGCCATGGCCCTTTTTTGGGTGCATTATGTCCCTTTGAAAAAAGAGGGGGGCGCCAATGATCTTTCTGGCACAGGGCAAATTAATGTCTAGTTACGGCTTTGTGCACAGGTGATGCTGAAGATACTGAGAAATGTAAATACCCGACTCCTGCTCCTCTTCTTATAGCCTCTGCAGCTGATGACTTACTGCCAGCTTTTATTGGGGGAGACGCAGCCAGAAACCTATTGGCCGCAGCACAAAGCAGCATGCTAGTATAAGCTGCAGCGCGTCATGGGGATATAGTGATTTGACATGGCCACAGGCAGGCAGTGACTGGCCGCGGTTACAGACAGGTAGTAATCAGCTGTAGAGCCCATTCCTGGAACTCACTCATTTTAGAAAGGTATGCCACCAATCCCAATTTTAGAGTAATTGTGATCTATATACAGTATACGTACATATACTGTATATACACAAACATATACTGTATTTACATATGAACTGTATTTATATGAATATTATATATATATATATATATATATATATATATACACACATACAGTGTCGGACTGGGACATGAAGGGCCCACTGGGAGAATGAAGTGCTAGGGGCCCTTATTTAGTGGTGTGACCAGCCTCTAATGGGGGTGTGGCCAGCCACCACAGAGGCTTGGCTAATCATTAGAGAGACAAAACAAGAAAAAAAGGAAAAACTCTATTTGGTGAGCACTCTTGTTTTTAGAAAATATAAATAAATTAATACATAACTTTTATTGGAAAAACTGTACAATAAAATATAATATGTTATTACCTGCAGCTGTGTATAATAACACGATTCAAAATATGGTATGTCTCACATAAAGAGTATATGAAAAAATATGAATAACCAAAAAGTATAAAGACATAACAAAGGAGAGAGTTTATTCAAAATGAAAATAAAATAAAAGGTTATAAAGTCCTGATTGCTAATGCATCTAAGGCCAGATGCACAATAAATGTAGCTAAAATATCAAAAAAATATCACATGACACAATTAGAGATATATCGAAACATCAAAAATAATGGCGAAATAAAGAATAAAAATAATACATATATATTGCCTCTATGGCATCATTAGAAAAAATACCAGTTAGTATCTATAGTGCTCTCATTAATGTGAAATATCAGAATAGTCAAGGTAAAGATGCCGTTTCTCTAGATTCTACTTCTCCCTATTTGACCACAAGTCATCGGTAGGGAGTGAGAGATCACCTGGAAACGGTTTGACCCTTAGAAACAACAGAATAACCGCAACTTTTCTCAATATTTCGCTTCTGCTGTTGGGGGTCTTACAAAGGAGCATTGGACCCCCAATGAGAGAGTTACTCTAATTGAGATTGTCATCAGTTAATAGAGAGGACACAAAAATATAAGAGAGTTGTATAGCCGGGGGTCGCGTAGCTAAATAACTATTAAATTAATGCAGAGATATACAATGATAGCTGCTGATTAGTAATTACCACAGGGCTAACAATAACATGTGCATATGTATAGGTGTCCTCCAAGTTGATTGTTGCTAATACAAGGTAATAAATAATTACTCTCTTTATACATAAGCAACCAATTGAAAATATTATGCTGGGTTCCCTAGACATATATTAATTTATTGTAATATCATTAAACGGTACGTTTATGGTAATATCTATGCAATTAGACACACAATTACACCATATAAACAAAATGATTTAAACATGAACACATATCAAAACCTGTACAAAATATATGCAATAAATCACCTACACAATATATATGAAAGTGTAGTACTATAAATAAGTATCAGATCAGGACCATGAAATCCTTTAATATAAATTAAGTGCTATTGTACATATAGGGTTAAAGTAATCAGCAATAGGTGCTTAAACCCAAATAACTATGGTAGGTCACAGAGCAACAACCAATATGAGTCCGTGTGGAAAAAATCAGGTGTGAATGATACTGACCAAGCAAGTGAAAAATAAAATAAAAAGTGTGAAGAAAATACAAGGGGTACAAACTGGTAGTTGGAGTGTCATGTGCTGCGCACACACAGACACCCGTCCTGCCGACGCGCGTTTCGCCGAATGGCTTGTTCATTGTTCTCTAATCATTAGAGAGTGCATGGACTGAGCTCCTTAAACTTGTATATTTAGTGAATTCTGCTAGTGCATGCATGATAATGTACCAGATTAATAACTTGAACCTAATCACTAGAGGAGGGGGTGGGCCCACAAGCAGTGGGGCCCACCAGGGGATTCCCCTGTACCCCTGTGGGCCAGTCCAACCCTGTATATATATATATATATATATATATTATATATATATATATTATAGTCAGAAATCCACTGCACTCGCCACTCCCAGATTTGGGGTGCAAACCTGCACTCGCCATCCCCAGAACTGGGGTGCAAGTGGCTTGTGACCCCATTGCTTAAATAAGTAAAAACAGAAAACTCAGCACTCACCATTGTTAAATCACTCACAATAATATATAAATAAATAATGGGGTTTTGGTTCATGGATTGATCAATGCATTTAAGCCTGCAGCCCTCATCACGGGACCCCATTTCTTTGCAGGTCCTACACTATATATAATACTTATGGAAACCTGGTAGCTGCTATCACAGAGTTTAAACTGAAAAAATGTTAACTGGTTTAAAGCTTACCTGCCACTTATGACATTTAACCACTTAACTGACTAATTCTTTTTCCAAAAACCGCTCCAAAATTGTGGGTTTCTTTTATGATTGAATTAGGTCAAGAACATAATTTTAAACTTATCCATCACTATTTTATTTGAACATTTTTTTTTTTAAAACCCAGTATACCATAAAAATAGCACTTTTTATGATATACTGTAGTGATGGTCATTGACAGCTGTACCATTGATGGTTCAACCATCATTAGAAGCCATCAATTGTTTAGCGATTGGGCAAGATCTGTGTAGACCACAACTGTTGATGTTTCCTAAACATCGATTGATGGCTACCATCGATGGTGCAACATTGATGGTTGACATCCCTAAACAGATATATATATATATATATCTATATATCGAACATATATACATATAGAACATATATGTATATATACATATATATATATACACACACACATATATATATATATATATATACACATATATATATTTATAAATATTTATATATATATATATATATATATATGCACATATATATATATATATATATACATATTTTATTACTATTTTTATATTTTGCCTGATCACTGTGGCCAGCAGTGATCGGGACACTTGGAGACTTGGGGAGGTGGAGCTGAGGCTGAAAAGGAGTGGGAGGGGCTGCCGGGGTACATAGCAGCAGCGGCGGCTACCAGAGCCGCCGCTGCTGCTTCTCTCACACAGTGATCTCACAGATCACTGTGATCCGGAGCCGCAGCGGGAGGGTGTCTCGCTAGCAGCCTGGGTTACATTGCAGCAGCAGCGGCTACCAGAGCCGCTGCTACTGCCTATTACTGAAATGGCTGCCCGATCACTGCTGGCCACAGTGATCAGGTCACAGCAGCAGCAGCAGCGGCTACATGAGCCGTGGCTGCTGCTTCTAGGGGGGTGCCGCCGGGGCCCGATCACTGTGGCCAGCAGTGATCGGGACACCAAGGAGGAGGAGGTGCAGGTGTAGAGGGACCGGCAGGTCCCTCTGAGATGGGCGGCTGCTGGAAGTTAACTTCCAGCAAGCCGCCCACTGTGTGTTTCTGACTGGTCGTATCAGATACGACCATGTCAGGGAAAGCCCAGTCTGGTATGGTCGTATCTGATACGACTGTGCCAGGCAAGTGGTAAAAGGCAAAGCGGTCACCAAACATAGCTTCTATCATATTACCAAAAAGGCAGCTGACACAGGTTACTATAAATGAGCTTGCACAGGGGTGCATGAGACAGCTGTGATCACAAAAAGGATAATATAACAATAAATACCCCTGATATGGGGCTACTTGCTTAAAGACTGGAGTCTCTGAGTGCCGCCTATTTTTTGCTTTTTGTGTTGTGGGGGTTTAGTGACCCTCACGGAAGGCACCGGAGCAATTACAGATTTAGGAGCATTGGAGTGCCGGAGGTTAGTTGTGAACTATATATGTGTACATATATATATATATATATATATATATATACTCCTCCAAAAGGGAAGATCGGCACTCACAGGATCACATCTGCAAAATTTTATTGTATACACATGGAAAGGTCTGCGTCACGTTTCAGGGCTTCAGCCCCTTCGTCAGGACCCACTTGACGAAGGGGCTGAGGCCCTGAAACGTGATGTAGACCTTGCCATGTGTATACAATTAAATTTTGTTGGATGTGATCCCGTGAGTGCCGATCCTCCCTTTTGGATGAGTATGTGATATATCTGGATATGGCACCGGGACAAGTTTGATATACTACATAAGAGTGCCGGCAGTTTTGGATGCATATATATATATATATACACACACACACACACACACACACACACACAGTGGTGGCCAAAATTGCGGACACTTTGAAATTTGAATGTTTTTCAACTCCGAATGCTTATAAAAACTGCTGTTACACTTCATGCAGTGCAATGATTCATATATCAAATGAAAGGAAATGTAATGCTGAATACAAAACAATAAACAGAGGTCAAATATTTGAATTAGAAGGGAAGTTATGCAGTGAAAACAACACTTAGGGTGAAAATCCCTGTGTACTTATGATGTTACTGTCCTATCAGTATTTCTCTGGGTAAGCTTTATTTTTCAAGACAGCAGCACAGCGATGTGGCATTGCGCAAACCAAAGTTTGGAGCTCTTCGTTCTTTATTATGTGGTGCCCTGAGACAATTATAGCCTCAATTAATTGTCTTTTATTGGATGGACGCATCAGATGTACCAGTTTTTTCAAACGCAACCACAAATGTTCTATGGGGTTCAGGTCTGGGCTGTTTCCTGGCCATCCCAGCTTGCATATCCATGCAGTGTGGCAGGGAGCTGAATCCTGCTGGAAAAAAAATGGGGCATTATCTGGAAAAAGATCCCTAATAGGAGGTAGAAGTTTTGGTTGTAGGATGGTGTCAATGTACTTTCTGCTGTTCAGTGTGCCATCTCTGACATAAAGGTGGCCTACAGCATCTGTTGTCATACATGCCCAGATCATAACACTTGTAGGATTCTTTGTTGTCGCTTGAATGCAATCTGGATACACTCTTCCCCGATGCGAAGTCTCACATATTTTCTCCCATCACTACCAAATATCGATATCTTAGTTTCATTACTCCATATCACTTGTTTCCACTGACCTTCTGTCCATGCAATGTGTTCTTTTACCCACTGTATTCATTGCTGCCGCTGCTTTTTATTCAGCAATGACTTTTTTCGGGGAATCCTACCTTTTAGGCCAACCTCAGTCTTCTCCGTACCGTTCTTGCTCTGACAAAAACACCAGTTGCACTCAGTTTACTGCTAATGGCTGCAGATGACATCCACCTGTCCCTGACGCAAATGTGTTTTATTCTCCTATCATCAACAGCTGTTGTGCACTTTTTCCTGCCTTTTTCTTCTATGTTTTGTATAGATTGTGTTCCCTGATAGCATAAACAAAACTTTCGTACTCCTGATGTTGTCACAATCCGACCAACTTCTCTCGCAATTGCTGCATACGAAAGACCATTTCACGTAACACCACAATTCTGGATCTCTTCCTGGGTGACCAGTCACCACTTTTGCCTGGACGACACTGTTGTATTTATTTTTTACACCGTCAATAGCACTAAATAATACACACAAACATCCAACCGTACTTACACTTCAGTAACCAACTTTATTCTGCAAAATGAAACAGCCGAACTGACCTTTCCCACCTTTGAACATGACCTTGCACCTGCTCATAAACGACAGCTGATTCATCCTCAGAACGACGATTCCGATTGGCTGGTAGTAGCTGTTACTACAATCCGCTTCTTGAATCTCATGCATCTGTGTTTCTTTGTCTAACCGAAAGTAGCATAACTTCCCTTGTAATGCAAATATTTGACCTCTATTTATTGTGTTGAATTCAGCATTAAATTTCCTTTCATTTGATATATGAATCATTGCATTTTATAAGCATTCAAAGTTGAAAAACATTTAAATTTAAAAATGTCTGAAATTTTGGCCACAAGTGTAAGTACAGTCAGGTGCATAAATATTGGGACATTGACAGAATTTTCATATTTTGGCCTCTATTCACCACCATAATGGCTTTGAAATGAAACAAACAAGATGTGCTTTAACTACAGACTTTCAGATTTAATTTGAGGGTAATTACATCCAAATCCGGTGAACGGTGTAGGAATTACAACAGTTTCTATATGTGCCTCCCACTTTTTAAGGGGCCAAAAGTAATGGGACAAACTAAACAATCCTAAATCTAACTTTCACTTTTTAATACTTTGTTGCAAATCCTTTGCAGGCAATTACAGCCTGAAGTCTGGAATGCATAGACATTCCCAGACGCTTGGTTTCATCCCTGGTGATGCTGTGCCAGGCCTCTACTGCAAATGTCTTCAGTTCCTGCTTGTTCTTGGGGCATTTTCCCTTCAGTTTTGTCTTCATCAAGTGAAATGCATGCTCAATCGGATTCAGGTAAGGGGATTGACTTGGCCATTGCATAACATTCCACTTTTAGCCTTAAAAAACTCTTTGGTTGCTTTTGCAGTATGCTTTGGGTCATTGTCCATCTGCACTGTGAAGCGCCGTCCAATGAGTTCTGAAGCATTTGACTGAATATGAGCATAAAATATTGCCCAAAACGCTTCAGAATTCATTCTGCTGCTTTTGCCAGCAGTCACATCATCAATAAATACAAGGGAACCAGTTCCATTGGCAGCCATACATGCCCACGCCATGACACTACCACCACCATGCTTCACTGATGAGGTGGTATGTTTTGGATCATGAGCAGTTCCTTTCCTTCTCCATACTCTTCTCTTTCCATCACTCTGGTACAAGTTGATCTTTGTCACATCTGTCCATAGGATGTTGTTCCAGAACTGTAATGGCTTTTTTAGATGTTGTTTGGCAAACTCTAATCTGGTCTTCCTGTTTTTGAGGCTCACCAATGGTTTACATCTTGTGGTGAACCCTCTATATTCACTCTTGTGAAGTCTTCTCTTGATTGTTGACTTTGACACATATACAGTACACCTACCTCCTGGAGAGTGTTCTTGATTTGGCCAACTGTTGTGAAAGGGTTTTTCTTCACCAGGGAAATAATTCTTCTGTCATCCACCACAGTTGTTTTCCATGGTCTTCCGGGTCTTTTGGTGTTGCTGAGCTCTCCAGTACATTCTTTCATTTTAAGAATGTTCCAAACAGTTGATTTGGCCACACCTAATGCTATCTCTCTGATGGGTTTGTTTTGATTTTTCAGCCTAATGATGGCTTGCTTCACTGATAGTGACAGCTCTTTGGATCTCATATTGAGAGTCAACAGCAACTGATTCCAAATGCAAATGTCACACCTAGAATCAACTCCAGACCTTTTACCTGCTTAATTGATAATGAAAAAACGAGGGAATAGTCCACACCTGTCCATTAAATAGCTTTTGAGTTTATAGTCCAATTACTTTTGGCCCCTTAAAAAGTGGGAGGCACATATAGAAACCGTTGTAATTCCTACACCGTTCACCTGATTTAGATGTAATTACCCTCAAATTAAATCTGAAAGTCTGCAGTTAAAGCATATCTTCTTTGTTTTATTTCAAAGACATTGTGGTGGTGAATAGAGGCCAAAATATGAAAATTCTGTCAATGTCCCAATATTTATGCACCTGATTGTATGTGTATATAGATAGATAGATAGATAGATAGATAGATAGATAGATAATTCCAGTAAAAGGGATTCACCGCAATGCTTGTAAAAAAAGTTTTTTTCTCTTTATTCAACTCGCAACCATAAAGTGTCGACGTTTCGGTCCACCTGGACCTTTGTCGAGACCCAGCAGATAAAGACAGCTCAGCTATCATCAAGGAATCATATCCCTCACTCCCACAGAGCCAGTCTTTATACCCTCACTGATTGTAAATGCTTCAAACCTGGGGCACCAAGCTACACACCCGGAAGTAGCTTTACAAACAATAACATGCTGGAACCAGTATAAATAACAATATATGTATACAACTCTAGAAGTACCCAGCATAATTACCTGTTCCAGGGTAGTGTATCAAAAGCGCCCACATATCTAAACAATGGTTAAACTCGGCTAACACCACTGAACCGGAAGTACCGTGCGTTCCAAGACGAATACCGGAAGTGACTACAGCCAGCTCTGCCCACGTGACTACAGACAGCGCTAAGGAGACCAACTACTCATCACTGCCTGCGTGCCAACAGATGGAACGAAAACTCTCATGTACTATCAGACTGACAGATAATTAATAAACGATGTATAGTTTAATGGGTATTCGGTGATCATGTATCTTCAGAACTAATTAGCAATTGGAGGATATATCAGGCTGGCTCTATTAGGACACACATGGAAATAAAACAAAATGATTGATGATATCTAATAGCACACCAAAGACAAACATAAATAAACCATATATAATAAATAATAAACAATATATGAAACATAAAACAATACAAAAGGAATAAATAAAAAATAAATAATAAATAAATAATAAATAAAAACTACTAATGACTATATAGATCGGACCAAAACATAACCAATAGAATAGAATAGACTAGCAAAACAAAACTCTTAGGGGTAAATTTACTAAGATTTGTGTTGGTCCCGATTTGCATTCTAGGGTGAAAATATAACTGTTTTGCAAACCGGGAATTTACTATCATTAAAGTCGGGTGATTTGTGCTAGTTTTGAGTTTGAAATTGGGTGGTCTTATGCCGCTAATTCGGCCATTTTTTGCAATAGAAATTATATCACCATCAGCTCTATTCGGAGGTACTTTTCACTCATTTATGCCTAAATCTGGAATTTACCATTATTCTGTAACCCCTGTTACTAATGATAGTTAGTGCCTCCATCCAGATTGTGTTTGATAATGCTATCTAGGCTAACCTGGGAAAGCCTAAATGGATACTATGTGAATATATTTACTAATGTACAATAGAGTAGCTGTCAGTGCAGAACATAATAATACAATTACATTTTTATTTTATACTGATCACACTCTTATTTTCTGTTGCTTTTTCAGGTTTTCCCCATTGCTGACCTGTCATGAACTCTCTTTCCGGTAAATTATGGTGCGTACACACGGGACGATTTTTTGAACGATTTGTTGTTAACGACGTTGTTAATTGAAACATGTGATTGTGAAGGCTACTGTCTGTTAAGCTTAAATAGTGGAGGTTACTGTATGTTAAACCTCAGTGAAAACTCCGTAGGTGCCTGATGGGGCAGTACAAACTACTGGGCCAGTGTACAAAGCAGGTACATTGTGGTTATTGAGAAACTAAGGGGTTTCTTGGTCCGGCACCCATTGATCGCAAAGTCCATTGATCAGTTAGGTTCTTTGGGCAATGAAATCGAACTGCATGGTTATATAAACTGTGATTGTGAAGTGGGTTGTCGTGGGAGTGAAACTGCTGGCAAGGTTAGGAGTTATTGGAACTTGTAGATGCTACCAGCTGGAGAAAACTCAAAGTAGGAAGCGAGCGACGGAAGCTTGAGTTAATATCGTCGCAAGTACAAAAATTTTCAATAGGTGGGTATTCTGCTCCTCGTTATACAAGCTGACTAATGCCAGGCGGGTCTGCTGTGTATAACGGGAGGGAGTGTGTGAACGTAGCTCACTGAAAATCACCAATCGAAATTCTCTAGAAATTGCTAAGCATTTACTCAGATGGGTGCAAGGCAATCTCTAGTAATGGTCGATGATGTGCTGCTGGTGGAAGGGATGCTTGGATTGGCCAGGTATTGTGCGTACGCTACTGCGTACTGCGACATATGGGTCAAATGACCAAGAAATTTAGAACACCTTTTCCCAAGATTGGTAGCTTTGATTCGGAGGTTCTGAACAATCTCAGAGACAGTATATGTTTTAGTGAAGTCTCTGAAGAAAAGGGTAAAGTTTAATGATTGCTTGAAGTTGTGGCAGCACGAGGGGAACATGTGGTTTAGTGGTGTGCACGCGATGCAAACTAGCATTGCATGTACGACACAAGGGAGCGCACAAGCAAATTGCATTGCGCGCGTGCCACAAAGTAGTGCGCACGCACAGCAAGGTAGCATTGCAGAAGGTAATGTTAGTAGCACACGCGCACCACCACCGCCCTATGCGGATGGGGGTGAAGGTACAGTCGATCTCAAAAATCATAAAAATGTAACAAGTAACTTGTACCCTCTTCTAAGTAACTATAAGGAACATGTTTATGATACAGATGATGAACCTGTTGTGATGTCCGCTCTTTCCCATGTTGCACAAATGTTAAATGTACCACCACAGCAAGCACAGGTAGCTGCCCCGCTAGTACCAGAAATGAAGGTAGCCCCACCAGTGCAGGAAGTATTAACACCCACTGTAACAGTAGCAGAGATTACTAATGCCATACGTAGTAGCAATAGGCTGAACCCTCAAACAGGTAGTAAGGTAAAAGGTAGCAGTGCGGCAAGCATCCATCCCGTCTGGACAATAACTGTTCCCAATGGGAATCCGGACGCATGTGGTGTGGTGGCCACAAGGGATGTAGCAATGCATTGTCCATGGACAAGAGCAGAACTACATTCCATAATGACAGGTTTCCCTGACCCTAGGAAAGAACTAGCAAAGTGTCAGAGATTTGTAAAGGATTTAGTTAATGCTCATGAGCCAACCAATAAAGATTGGTGAGTGGTATTACGGGCATGTCTTCCACACAATACCAACGTGAAAAAGTTTATAACGGCCTGTGTATTGGATGGAGATAGTCCCATAACTGATAAAGGTAATCAGGACAATATAACCCACATTGTCACCCAAATTGGCTGTATTTTTCCCATTAATTGTTAACTGGAGTAAAATCTTCACGATTAAGCAGAAAGGGAGTGAGTCTGCAGCAGATTATTTTACCAGAGCGCTGCAGACTATTACCCAATACACAGGCATAGAGGATATAAAAGACAACACTCATCACAGGGAAATGACAATCACAGTGCTTATGGATGGTCTTAAAGACACTCTAAAGGCCAGGGTACAGACCTCACTTCCTGGTTGGAGGGGAGTTACGGTAGACACACTCAGGGAATCTGCAATTGAACATGACAAAAACATCCTTAGGAAGAGAGAAATGCAGAGCGAGAAACTAATGGCTGTTAGTATTCAAGCTCTGGAAGGAATGCAAATAACACCACAGCACTCTTATCACACACAGCCACAATACACTCATCCCATACAACCTCCAAACCCTTATCCCTACACACATCCACAATCTTTCCTCATTCCCCAACCCACACAACAACAACCTTTCACGACACGTCAATCACGAACGTGTTATAGATGTAACAAGGAGGCCCACATAAGTAAGTTCTGTAAAGCCAAAAAGTGGAAAACGCCAAACCAGGGAACACCCAGATACCCACAGAAGGGGCACCCACAGCAGTCAGGTCAATTCCAGCCATCACCTCCTCATGTTGCAGCAGTGAATGCTTTGCTGGAAGAAGATAGTCAGCTCTAGGGGACAGGTCACACCTATAGTCTACAGCCAGTCAGGTTAACTGGGGGTACTAGGGAAGAACCTGTGACGGTTGATGTAGCTGGTACTAAACATTCTTTTCTTGTAGACACAGGGGTGACCAGATCAGTGATAAAATCTCCATCTAATTTACAGGTCACCAGCGAGACAGTACCAGCAATGGGTAATGGGTAAAGTGCAACATTATCCTTTAAACAAATCCGCAGAGGTTTCTATCGGTCCATTGCATACCAGGCATTCCTTTCTCCTGGCAGCAGTGGCCCCTACTAACCAGCTGGGAAGGGATTTGTTATGTAAAATTGGATGTGTCATTTATTGTACCCCTGATGGTATTATTTTAGATATCCCAGAGAGTTGCGCACGAGGTGAGGGATATATTGGACACCCCCCAAAGGTTAATGTTTCACTCTACTGTTCCAGATAAGAATCCATCCCAGGTAGAGCAGATGTTATCTCAAATACAAGGTTCACTTTGGATCAAAGATGGACAGGACACTGGATTGATGGCAAATGTACTAGCTCCCGTAATGGTAAACCTAAAAAGTGGTAGGCAAGCTTCAAAAATTCCCCAATAACCATTAAAACAGGAGGTAGAGATAGGGGTTTATCCCATAATTGAGCGATTATTACAACAGGGAATTTTAGTCTGTACAGCAAGTGTAACCAACAGTCCCATCTTTCCTGTGAAGAAGAGTGGTGGGAGTGGTAATAGGCTGGTACAGGACCTTAGAGGTGTTAATAAGGTAGTAGAGAGCCAATTCCCCGTAGTGCCGAATCCAGCTGACATTCTAATGCAGATCCCACCAAATGTAAACCATTTTACTGTCATTGACCTCTGTTCTGCCTTCTTCTCTGTCCCTCTTCATCCTGACTGTCAGTATTTATTTGCCTTCACACACAAGGGGGTACAATACACATGGACACGATTGCCCCAGGGCTTCATAGACAGCCCCAGTATCTTCTCCCAGGCCTTACACGACTGTTTACAATCTTTTCAACCTGCCAATGGATCTGTTCTAGTTGTGTTCTGATTAGTTTATGTCATGTTTAAATGATACTAAATTTTTATTGCTTCATCTCTCGCAAACAGGACACAAGGTTGCTAAGGACAAACTACAGCCATGCCAGTCCAGTGTTAAATACTTAGGACACTGTCTAATGCAGGGGTTACGACATCTGACTACTGATCGAATCCAGGCCATACAGACCATGACACTGCCACATAAACCAACAGCAAATCTGTACCTTCTTGGGAATGTGTTGATACTGCAGAATGTGCATCCCAGGTTTTTCTGTTTTGGCCTTGCCATTACAGGATTTAGGACCTCATTCAGAGGCGGTCATTAGATGCAAGCGGTCACTCTGAATGAGGGCGGCCGCTTGCATCTTGTAGTGCCGCCTCTTGGTCGATCGCTAAGCTGTGGGTTACCACTCACAGCTCTAGTGACCAACCAGGGTGATGGTCACGATGGTCAAGACCTGACATACGTGATATACCTTTAGAAAATGTAGATGTGACCTTTTACATGGATGGGAGTTGTCATAGACAAACTGACACTGCAGCGTTATGTACAGGTTATGCTGTTGTAAATGACGAAGTGGCGGAGTGGCGGAGCTGGTGGTACTAAGGAGAGCATGTGAATTAGCAAAAGGCAAATCTGCTAATATCTACACTGACTCTAGGTATGCCATCGGGGTAGTACATGATTTTAGTGCTCTATAGCGTCTAAGAAATGTTATGACAGCAGCAGGCACACCAGTCGCACACTCAAAACATATAAAAGGATTATTGACAGCGTGAAGACGATCCAGTGTCACTGGGCAATAACAGGGCAGACGAAGCTGCCAAATGGGCAGCAGATCTAAGAGTAAACATGCCAATTAATCAAATGATGATGGTTTTCCAAACAATTGATATGCAGAAATTAATTGAGATGCTAAATTTGTGTTCCATTCAGGAAAAGGCAGTCTGGAGATCTAAGGGATGTGGGCAAGAGTCCTCTGGACTCTGGAGAGATGGACAAGGTAAGCCGGTGGCACCCAAGGCATATTACCCAAGCTTGGCTGAGGCAGCGCACGGTCTAACTCACCTGGGAAAGCAGGGTATGTGCAAGTTGGTCAGGGTGTATTGGTGTGCACTAGGTTTATCTTCCCAAGCTGAAAAGAGGGCATTGTCCTGTTTGACATGCTTGAGGAAGAACGTTGGAAAAACAATACCAACTGAGCCATCCCACGTTCCTCCGACAGACGGACCTTTTCAGGTAATACAAATTGATTTCATCCAATTACCACCATGCAGGAATCTCAAGTATATATTAGTTTGTACAGATGTATTTTCTAACTGGGTAGAGGCATACCCAGCTGCCACTAATACTGCTGTGTTTACTGCTAAAAAGATTGTTCAGGAGTTTGTATGCAGATACGTTATCCCTAGAATTATTGAAAGTGATAGGGGTACTCATTTCACAGGTGATGTCTTCCAGAACATATGTAAGTTGATGGGTATTAATAGTAGACTTCACACATTTTACCGACCGCAAGCCAGCGCCAAGGTGGAGAGGATGAATGGTACTATTAAACATAAATTAAGTAAGATCATGGCAGAAACTGGACTGGGGTGGCCAGAAGCATTATCGCTAGTCCTTCATAGTATCAGGACAACTCCTAGACCCCCTCAATCTGTCCCCCTTTGAAGTACTGTTTGGTAGACAACCTCATTTGATTATAAGTTCACAGGAAGATTTGAAAAGTAACAACAAGGTAGCTGTAAAGTACCTTATAACAATGAGTGACCAGTTGAAGCAGAAACTGAAATTGTTGTCACATGATATGCCAGAAACAAACTGTCATGATGTTGAACCTGGAGAATTTGTTATGATCAGAAATTTCTTGCGTTCAGGTTGTTTGACAGATCGGTGGGAAGGTCGGTATCAAGTGTTGCTGATCAGTACAACTTCCTTGAAAGTGGCAGAGAGAGATACCTGGGTCCATTCCACTCACTGTAAGGTCAACCAACCGGTGGAGATTCAATGCAGAGTTGAGGCAGATAACGTAGACCTGTCAATTGCGAGCTTGTTCCAGGAGGGTTAAAGGTTGCAGTGAAATACCTGAGCTAGAGAAATTTGTAGATCATTGTTTTCAGCAATGGAGTGACCTGCTGTGGTTATCTTTGTGCTTTCTTCCAGAGCTTTCATCATCCTGGGTTGTTTGGGGATTTCTAGTTTCTGTGACGGAGGACAGATAACAGAGAGGGGAGCTAATGTTGATATTGATGGAGTGGAGTTGGGAGAAGGAGCTCTAACCATCGGGGGAGTATCTGACCAAACCCAGTAAAGTAATTGCTAAGAGATCTGTTGTGCCTGAAACTCTGAGACAATGTGAAGGTCTGTCGTCTGAGGAAAATTGTATTTTGTGGGTCTCTAGTCAATGAGAGATGCATCCAATGGTGCCAGCCATATTGGGGTGAGTATCCTTTAGATGATTATCATAACATGGTGGGCAAAGTCTTAAATCAAACTGACTGTTGGGTGTGCTCTCATGTGCCTCAAGGACAACATAATGTAGGGCTAGTGCCATTTCCATTAAATGCCTCTGAGGTTTTAGAATTGTGAAGAGGGGATGCACTGTCCAAACCACCTCATTTTAAACTCCACCAGTACTAGTAGATAGATCACTTTTATGTTTGAACATCACCAACTTCAATAAACCAGGAAGTTGGGAGGTGACTGGGAATAACCAGACGATGACCTTCTCACTAAGAGCTGATAATGAGCCTATAGAGTTTGAACTATTACTCACAAATAGGTTAAATGGGAGACACTTCCGGTATTGGTATACACATAGTGATACTAAAGAAATGGTTGGTAGGATACCAGAAGGGTACTGTGCCAGGGTTATACAACCAGAAACGTGTATTGATCAGATGGGAGAACCGGAAATAGGATCACTTGCTAGGGAAGTGTGTTTAATGATTATGATGTTTTCTATCCCTTATGTTCTCCCCGATGATGTATATTTTATATGTGGAAGGAAAGCGTATAAGTGGCTCTCTCTGAGTTTCGAAGGTTTATGTAATTTTTAGAAGGATACTTCCAGAGGTTATGACCCTTACACATGGTGAAATGCTTGGTATCCATAAAAACACACCATCTTCATATCTTCATATGCATTATGAACACTAGTGACCCCAGGGAGGTGATAGACTGGAAGATGGATGAAATTCTGCAGCTGAAATGGGAATTTCGAAAAAGAACCATAATGCTTCACTGATTGAAGTTGAGGAAAAGGTAGAAGAGTGGTTCACTTGGTTGAACCCTGTGAAATGGTTCTCCGGTCTAGGAGAATGGGTCCAGGAACTGGTTGCTACTATGGGTAAACTCCTGATCCTTATACTGATTGTCATCTTAGTAATTGGCTTATGTGTCAGGTGTGTTCCTAATGTATTGAAGTGCAGAAAATGTACCAGGGCGAACAGAGAAACCGAGATGATGGTGATGAGCAATGATATTATGGATACCAAGGTCAAGGAGGAACTGTATTACAATCCTGAATTAGAATGTACAATATGATGATATAATCTGGATTCGTTTGGTCATGCAGAGATGTATTGTTGATATTATTTTTAAAACATCCTAGATAATGCAGTCCTAATCCCCCTTCAAGCCTTCCCTTTCAAGCCTTCCCTTATAGGTTAGGTGCATCCCCACATCTTTCCCATGATCCCTTAAAGATCTGCGGTGTACATATAAGGGCGGTTTTATGTCCCTTCCAGAGGCGCATTATTTAATGGTTCAAATGACCACACTGTATCATGCCATACATACCATTAAACAATATATTATCATGCGTGGCTAAACAGATTCAGGACAGGTTGTGATAGCACTTGATTTGCTATCAAAGGGTGGACTGTTGAAGCCAGATGATTGGCTAAAATAGAATCTGTTTAAATCAAAATCTGCACAACGCCATTTTGCGAATGGCTACTCAGCGCCATTTTGCAAATCCTACACAGTATACAGCGCTATGTTATTATTTAGCGTTGTGCATTTCCTATGCAATAGAACACTGTTAAAAGTCCTTACAAAAAAACAATACGTACATTTATTAAGACTACACATATATCAGTGATGTCTGGTGGACATGTTTGTGACAAATAATTAAGAATACACAAGGATACTGTGAGTGTTTGGTCTGCATATTGATACAGTGTTTCAAATGACAATTGAAGTATAACACAGACACTGATATGCTAAATGTAGATTTGGAAACAATGGTCAGACGTTTAGCCATCGTTTAACAATTGTAGGCCTTGTATCCAATGTTGATGTGGTTAAGTAGAAGTAAAAGTTGTATTCTGGAGAGCCCTTCTTTAAAATTATTAGATTGTTTGCCAAAGCTTGCTCCATCTATGAACAGGACAAACCCCATTGTCTGTCATTCTTTTAGTTCAGACAGAAGATATAGTAATAATAACCAGTTTGAAGCCATGTGTTTATATGTGTGTGTATGTGTATATACATATATATATATAATATATATATATATATATATATATATATATATATATATGTATGTGTATATATATATATGTGTGTGTGTATATATACACTTAAATGATCACATGGGTATCCACAATGCGTGCACATATATATATATAGTTGCATTCGTAAATAGAAACACACACACAGCGCATGTTTTGGCCTGTAACACAAACCCTTTTTACACTGCATGTAGACACACGATGCATACTTACATATAACCATAAATATACACGCACTCATAAAAGGTTCCTGCACATTATGGTTTAAATTAAAGTTATTAATTATGATGTAAAATGTATGTATTTGATATTAATGGTATACAACATGATAGACATGGCATGTTTGGTACTAAACTGACACACTGTTTATTTCCAGATATCTGAATCGATCAGCGAGGGAGTCGCATCTTGCGTTCGATGGTTATGGAATAAAGGAAATTATTGGTTAGAATGCATTCTGTATGTAGTGTCTATTGATTAGTTAAATCACACACAAAGACCCATTGGAGGGCTGAACTACCATTGTACAGAAGAACCAAGAGGAAGAACCAATGGGATTATGCCAACTCGTTCCTATTGTATTGCCTGATCTCTGTAAGAGTATATATTCAGGCAATACTGTATTCAGTAGTTAGTCATCATATTCTTTATTTTGATGGAGGCTTCACCTTTGATGCTGGAAATCTGGAGCCAGAGCGTCTGCATAATGTATCGACTGTACCTTATTTCTGTATAATGCTTTGCGCTAATTGTATTTAGATCACAGCGTGTAACTAAATGCTTTTTATATGAATAATAACTTTTGTGCTCTGGAACCACACTCAAAGTCTGGAAAGCGATTATTTCATATGCGTACGCTACGCTAAAAAGCAACATTTAGGTATATAGATGATTAGGAATTCATTATATATATATATAATATATGTGTGTGTGTATATATATATATATAAAATATGGATGTATGGATACCTTGCATCTTGTTGACGATATGATGGCTAAAGCTGGCCACACACATAGCGATATTTTACTCGATTTCGTCGCACCTCGCATCTTCAGATCTGGCGTGCTGTAGGCCAGATTTGCTAATCTGTGACAAGATTTGATCCAAGTTGTGAGGTTTTTTTTACTCACGACATATCTTACGTTGGGGAATTTGATGGACAGGACCCTAGACACGCCCAATCGCCATCTTGTGCAGCATCGTGGAGAGTGGAAGAAGGAAAGCACGATAGAGCCTGCAGGATTACTGCAGTTTGGTGAGTATTGATACTGTATTTAATGCAACCTCACTGCCCACCAATGTGTGCCAGCCACTTCTAAATGCATGAGCCAGCCACCGCCTGCTGTAATGAGGCGGGTGGAGGCTGGGCCATGCATTAACCTCCCACTGCCCACCAATGTGTGCTACCCACCAATGTCACGTGACACCTATAAAATAACCTCACATTAAAAAAAATCACTAAAAATTTTTATAAATTGATTAAAAAAATTTAGTTTAAGAACAAATATTAGATAATTACAACAACACCGATACATATATAAAATTTGTTTTTGTTGCTGTGATACATTAGTTTATGATGTTTGAATATACCACCATAAACAAATGTATGTCAACAACATAAATATATACATTGCAATATCAATAATAAAATATATTACAATACATATAAAAACACAGAACATTCCTGTAAAAAAAAAAAGATTATAATACATATAAAAACACATAACATTCCTGTAAAAAAAACTGATTTAAATACATATTAAAACACAGAACATTCCTGTAAAAAACTGATTAAAATACATATAAAACACATAACATTCCTGGAAAAATATAATATAAAACAAAAAAAATATAAAATATACAAAATTTTGAAAAAGGTAAAAATATGCATGAAAAATGTACAAAACAATTCACATTTGTAGATTATTAAAATGTCCTTATTTCTTCCTCCTAGCAATGTCCATGGATAGTGAACGGGAATTTGTTACCGGTTTCCTAGAGATCCTCCAGGAAAAGGAGTGTCTTTGGAGGATATCCTGTCGACAGTACCACCACAAGTCGGCAAAATTGGCAGCTTTGAATGTCCTTTTGGAATATACAAAAAGGTTCATTGCGGATGCTGACCATAAAGCAGTACGGCACAAAATACAGAATCTGCGTACCGTATATATAAAAGAAAAGCGAAAAGTGGATGAGTCCAAAAGTTCCGGGGCTGGCAGTGATGATGCGTACCACCCAACACTCTGGTACTATGACCTTATAAGTTTTATAAGTGAACAAGAGCCACAACGCCAGTCAGTGGTCCTGATGGAGAACAGGAGGCGGCAGAAGTGATTGCACCATCTGAGGATTTGTTGGTAAGTAGAGACACAGTTCATAAGTTTTTTTGTTGCTCAATCACAGTTGTCCACTGTAGTCATTTATCTCACAGATAGCCCTCCTGCCATGGCATCGCACCTGGTCAGTTGAAATAGGCCATATACTCCTCCCTCACATCTTTGGCACGTGATGTTGATGTTGTTGCATTTGTCGGTGCAGACACTGATGTAAACTGGGCAATCTCCTCCGGAGGTCCTACATCTTCTGGTCTAGCTGGGACTGGTCCTTGTTATGTAGTCTTCCTTCGCAGAAAGTTATGTAGCACACAGCACGCCAACACAACCCAATCTATCTCCTCCACACGTAGGTTTACGGTGGTGTGGAAAATGCGGAACCGGTTGCTGAGCATTCCAAATGCATTTTCCACAATGCGCCGTGCATGGGATAGGCGATAGTTGTAGAGCCTCTTCTCTCTGGTCAGGCCCCTCTGTGCAAATGGCTTCATCACATGTTCATGTAATGCAAAAGCCTCGTCTGCGACGAAAATGTAATTTAGGCCGTGCTTTGTCTCGTCCAGTGATGGCAAGTGGAGGGTTTTGTTGGTGAGTCTCTGGTAGAAAGCAGTCTGTTTGAAGGACCCACCATCTGAAGCACGGCCATTCTTGCCGACATACACAAACAAAATTCATAGTTGGCCTTCACCACTGCCATGAGAACGATGCTGAAGAAACCTTTGTAGTTGTAGTAATATGATCCGGTGTTGGCAGGTGGGTTGATGCGGATGTGTTTTCCATCGATGGCTCTTCCGCAGTTAGGGAAATTCCAATATTGTTCAAATTCTTCAGCGATGCTCTTCCACTCATCCACAGTGTTAGGAAACTGGAAAAATAGAAAAATATTTTTTATGATAAACATGACTTTAATATTGTTTTTTTTTCTTAGTATATAGACTCCCACCCAAGATCCTGATTTGTCCATCACGCCGGAACTAACTTTGATCAGAGTCAGCAAGGTGGAAAACTTCACCACAATGGCCACACCCATTGAACCAGGAGCATCATCTTCCTCGATACCGCCCCCCCAAAAAAAAGCAAAAACACACAGCACAGGAGGAGTTGTTTCTACAAAAAGCAGAAAGCATCCTTCAAAAAGACCCTGATGCTATTGACGACTTTACTGCTCACATTAATAGTCAGATGAGAGAAATGGATGCAGTAAATTCCAAACATTTCCAAAGGCTCGTCTATGAGCTTTTCATTCGATCCCTCTGCAGTAATTGCACGACTCCACCTATATTACTAACCCTATGCTTTATTCCCCTGTTCCAACTGCCTATGTCAGGCCCCCCCCAGCCCAGTTGGAGATTACTCCCCCACCCAGCATCCCAACCACCAGCAGGACCATTTACAATGCTCTGCTGGATGCAGAGGAGGATTTGCCATGTTACTCTTAATGTTTGTTTTTTCTTCTTCTTCTGTACTATCACCAAATTTCATCACTCCCAATAGGTGCAGGCTGTATGCTATGCGGTGGTGATGACACCAATTGGACAAGGTCACTACACACATGGCACAAGTACAGATTGCTGGAAGCCGGGGCCACAATCTGTACTTGTGCCATGCATGTATTGGCCTGTTCAATCTGGTGTCTGACCCGCCGTATAGCATACAGCAGGCTACCTATTGGAATTGATAAAATTTGGTGATAATGCTATTTATTACTGTTTATACACATGTTAATGTAATATATTTGCAATTACATAGTGTTGTGTTCTTGCCACACAAATGTTCATGACTGCTATGCAGCACAGTTTTGTTAATGCAGCCTTATTGGCTGTCACAGTTATATAAAGATTTAAATTGAAAGAAAAACAAAACTTTTTTCTTTCACAAGAAACAAATGTGTAGTGTGTTTTTTTCCTTACCTTGTAAAACTGGCACTGCAGCACTTTAACGATAGCCTTGCAGGTTTCCAGAATGATGACGCCCAACGACTGAGGTGAGATGAGTGTTCCAAACTTCAGGTCTTCCAATGACCTTCCTGTAGCCAGATACCTCAGGGTAGCCACCAGCCCCTCTTCAGCAGGGATTGCCCTCCGCCACCTTGTATCTTGCCTCCGGATGTGGGGGAACACCATAGTCAGCAACTCCTGGAAGGTGGTGTCATCCATGCGCAGGTAATTGCGGTAGTCGTCCGGGTTATTGTCCTTGATCTCCATCAGCAGGGACATGTGACAGCGGGTATCCCTTTGCTGCAGCCACTCTTTGGTCCAGCATGTTTTTCTCCTTCGCTGGGCCCTCTCCTGGATCAACTGGACCCCAGCTTGGGCGACCAACACTTTATACTGACAGGGATGCATCAGCACAGAATTCAGGAACAGGATAGAATGCAGTTGCACACACTTGCAGGTAGAAGACGCTTTGTAAAAGGTAAAAGCCAAATACAAAGCAGAGCACAGTAGCAATGTACAGGTTTCAGCTGGTATAAACGTAGCCTCACCAGTGTGCATAGGGTTAAAATGGTGGCTGCTTTTTATACACCCTGGCTAGCCCCTCCCTTTATTATTATTATTTAAATTTCCCACCAATCATGATGAGCCTCTTCTCTTTGTTTGGGAAACTCAAGATGAAACTCATGATTCATACGATCCGATGGATCGTGAGATTGGAAGTCAAATTGGCAGGTTTTTGGACCAAATCATGCTCACGACTGCCGGGGAGCTTCCGTGGAGAGTTCATGCCAAATCGTACACGATGTCGGATCGTGAGCACATTGCTATGTCTGTGGCCAGCTTTAGTGCAGTGGTTCCCAAACTGTGTGCCGCGGCACCCTGGGGTGCCTCGGGACACTTGCAGGGGTGCCTCAGGTTGGTGTTCCAGCACCAAATCTAATTATTTATGGTCAATTTAAATACAGTATGTGCACAAACAGAAGCACAAACCTGTCCACCGCTATATAACCAAACCTAAGGATGACAGCACAATTTACTTCACTACATTTTTTTCAGAATTTCTCAATAACAAACTTTTGGCTTAGGGGTGCCGTGAAAACATTACTGATGCACTAGGGTGCCGTGATTCAAATAAGTTTGGGAACCTCTACCAAATACTTACAATACTTCTCCCCTGACATTCCTTATAAGTATGTTAGTTAAGCTGACTGACCTAACCCTTGAGTAATATATCCTGCTAACTAATCAGTGCTGCAAGGGTAGTAAGCAATCCTTTGGACTATTTCTCCAGCCCACCTTTGATTATTAACTGGCTGCTGGATTTTTGTACTTACATTCCCTCCGACAACAGAAATGCTGCACTATAGTTCATGGCAGGCTGAAGTCAGTGAGGACAGCGGACAGTTCAGCTTACTAGCGCTGACTATACTCTGACAGTACTCTGACAGTACTCCCACTGCTGCCACTGATTGATTTCTCCAATGGCACGCCGTCTTTCCTCTCCAAGCTGCGCTTCACCTCAGGGCAGGGACCGCAGTACATAGGACTGCCCACACGCCTCGTCCTCCTTTCAACACCCACCGGAGATCAGCGGGAATTCTCAGCGCTGGCTGCCATGGTAACAGCCTACAACAACCCACTCTGGCTTCAGATTTAGGGCTCCCGGACGCTGCCGTTACTATTACTTACTCTAAGGCAGCACCGGAGAGTTACCCAGCCTGAGCTCTCATGGGGAAACAGCAGTCTACTGTTGATGCTGCTGCCTCTCCTTATATAACCTTGGACACCCACTCCTCCCGCCTAAGCCACTTAGGTCTCCGAGCTCATTCTAGCACCTTCCTTCCCTCTTAAACACAAACCCCCACCCTGTGTGCTCATGCCCCGTCCATGACTTCTACTTCCCTGTACAAAAGTACAGAAGTCACATACATGCTTACAATACATCTGTATAAACTATGAACATATTAGCCTTATATTTTACATTTTTCCCCATCCCACTCCATTATGTTCCTAACCATCTAGCTATCGCTCTATATATATATATATATATATATATATATATATATATGATTATATATATACATAAGCTAATAAAAAAAAAATTATAGCATACCCCCTAGCTAAACTCTCCCTATGGGGGTTTTATTATAGTTATATTGGTCACTACAATTCGTTTTGCTCAATTCGGCAGTTTTACACTCAAATCGGGGACTCAGTAGAAGTTTTAAATGCACCACTGACAGAGCTGCGAGTTGCATTCCAACATACACAGCATACCTAGTGTGTTGTAGGAGTTAAGTTTAACGGAAAAATTTACGTTATGGTGGGAACCGCAGAATGAACTTTAGTAACCCTGTGGCTCTCCATTGACTTCAATGGCTGAGAGAGGCGGGGGCTGACCTCTCTCAGCCAATGAACACTCAGATAAAGCTCTACAAAGGCAGAAGCCACAACTGAGCGTTTCATTCGGGAAATAACAACCATCCTGGTTGTTATCTGTTGCGTAGATCGGGAATTTCGTTTTTTTGTTTTAAGAAGCCTTGGATGCCTACTTTGGACAAGGGGACCACTCCTGGTAATGTGTGTGTGTGTATGTATGTAATAAAGCTGTACTGTGGGCCTGATTCAGACACGCTCGCGAGCGCTGTCACTCAACATCGACAGCACGCCCCCTTTCATAGGTGGGCCGGGGGCATGGCTGCCCAGACGGAGACGTTCCCATGGGAACACCTACCGTCTGGGGCCGTCCTCACTGACATCACAAGTGATGTCAGTGGGTGGACTTCTTGCTCTGTAAGAGCAAGAAGTCCACTGGGAATTGCTTAATGACCCTACCACAAGGGTCTCATCGCAAGTTCGATGGTCGTGATGGTCTTGACCATCGCGACCATCATCCTGGCCACTCGCACTAGCTGTGGGTGGTCACCCACAGCTATGCGAGCGGCCAGGAGGCCGCTCTAAAAATACAATAGGCGGGCACTGATTCAGAGCGAGCGCTCTGAAAGAGCATCCGGCTCTGAATCAGGCCCTGTGTGTTTTGTGTTTTTTTAGACATTTCTTTACAGGTGAACTTAATGACCCGTATGCTGGTACTTGTGGTTCTCCAAGTACCAGCATGTGGGCAAGGCTTGCTGGGACCTGCAGTTCGACTGTAAAGACAAAGTTGATACTACTATTTTTTTACACCACACCTACTCTATTAACCCATCACCCACCACCCAGGGGTGGTGGGGATAGCCCCGGGCTATCAGTCTAGGCCAGGGGTGACCTGGAGAGGGGGGACCCCTTTATCTGGGGGGGGTCGCCAACTCCACAGGGATGCCTGGGCTGACTAGCAGTCAGGACTGATGCTGTGGCTGGGGGGCCCAGTGAAAGGGCTCCCCTGGCTGTGGCATCATCCTCCTGCTAGAAAGGGTCCGGTGCTAGTTCTGGGAATTACAGGGGGACCCTATGCATTTTTCCCCCTGTATTTCCAGAACCAGGACTGGTTCCCAGAGCCCAGTGCTGGTTGTACTAAGTACAGTGGAACCCTAAGCATTTTTTCACCTGTACTTAGACAACCAGGACTGGCTATGAAAAGTCCGGGACTGGTTCTGTTTTAGGGGAGGACCTCTCATAAAAATTTTTTAAAATTAACCCTTACAACACACTAGCCAATCATAAACATACACAAATCACACTGATTTGTTTATGTTGGAATACAACTCGCAGCTCTGGAGGTGGTGCATTTAAAACTTCTATTGAGTCCCTGATTTGAGTGTAAAATGGCCGAATTGAGCAAAACGAATAATGGTATATTCCCGATTTCAGCATTAATGAGGGAAAAGTACTTCCGAATAGACCCGATGGTCATATCATTTCTATTGCAAAAAATGTCCAAAATAGCATCATTAAACCACCCGAATTCAACCCCAAAACTACCACAAATCACCCGAGTTTAATGATAGTAAATTCCCAATTTCCAAAAAAGTTATCTTCATAATTTACCCCTAAGTATTTTGTTTTGCTATTCTATTCTATCGGTTATGTTTTGGTCCAATCTATATAGTCATTAGTAGTTTTTGTTTATTATTTATTTTTTATATATTTTGTATTTCTTTATTCCTTTTGTATTATGTTTTGTTTCATCTTATATTGTTTATTATTTACTATATATGGTTTATTTATGTATCTCTATGGTGTGCTATTAGATATCATCAATCATTTTGTTTTATTTCCATGTGTGTCCTATTAGAGCCAGCCTGATATATCCTCCGATTGCTAACTAGTTCTGAAGATACCTGATCACCGAATACTCATTAGACTATGCATCAGTTATTAATTATCTATTAGTCTGACAGTACATGAGTATTCATTACATGTCTCCTTTATATCAGTTTGCGCTCCATCTGTTGGCACGCAAGCAGTGACTAGAGGAGCAGTTGGTCTCCTTAGCGCTGTCTGTAGTCACTTCCGGTATTTGTGCGTTCCAAGACGTGGAACGCACAGCACTTCCGCTTCGGCGGTGTTAGCCGAGTTTAACTATTGTTTAGGTATGTGGGCACTTTTGATACATTACCCTGGTACAGGTAATTACACTGGGTACTTCTAGAGTTGTATACATACATTGTTATTTATACTGGTTCCAGCATGTTATTGTTTGTAAAGCTACTTCTGGGTGTGTAGCTTGGTGCCCCAGGTGTGAAGCATTTACAATCAGTGAGGGTATAAAGGCTGGCTCTGTGGGAGGGAGGGATATGATTCCTTGATGGTAGCTGTGCTGTCTTTATCTGCTCGGTCTTGACAAAGAAAGAAAAGGGAGGTGCTAATAAAAATAATATTAAATATTGTGTAGCTACAAGACAAATGAGCCTGTGTAAGCTCAATAAGACTATTGCTAGTCAATATAAATCCAAAACAAAGATAAAGTCCAGAGCTGGTTTGTAAAATATGAATTTAACTAAATATATTGGATATGGCAGAAAAGAATAGATCAAAACGACCCAAATATGTAACAATATTATTTATAATGTAATATAAAAATGTAACAGTAACATTAATATAGCAGCAATTGTTTGAGTTAACGAATACATATAAAATATGCTTAGATGAACATATATGACGATTAAGGTTCGACATCCAAACCCTTAATAGGACAAAGTTACAAATATTCAAAATCCGGTCTCCTTGCTACACATACAGTTCTCTTACTACTGTACTAAGTGGCTCCTATACAAAATGCATACATTTACTAACCCTCATTCTTTAGGAACATAATCAATATGACTACATGAATCGATACTCTATTCTTAACTCATGATATTGATTTCACTATATTTCACCAATATATGCCAAAGGCTGCAGAGAGCTGGCTGGCTAAAGCGATAGAGCAGCGGCACAAACGCACGGCAGTTTAAAATAAATAGAACATCTACAGTATGAAACATTGCCACTCAGCAGTAGCAGACAGGATGGCAGTTTAATAAACTATAATAATGTCAGTTTGCAGTGCCCCAAATTGTGCAAAATGTAAAGAAAAGAGGTGCAAGATGGAATTGTCCCTTCCACCCACTCTTATGTGGGATATTAGAAAGGACATGCAGTTTAACAAACCAAGCACTTTAGCCACTAAGACTGACACTTTTGTGGCTGAACTCCTTGGTTTGGTTGGGCCCCCCAAAATCATTTTTTCTAAGGACCATCTTCAATTATTAAGGAGGAGGTTGATGATGAGGGTGTTGGTGGTGGAGATTGCAAGTGCTTGTCCAAACTACTGGTAGCTGATACTGGACTGCTTGTACACATTATTATAATTTTGTTAAACAAATTGCATGAACTCGCTGCAAATGACCTAACAGGGAAGAGGTGCCTAGATGGTTAACGTCCCTTCCTTTTCTAACTTTGGCTTTACAAATGGAACAGATGCCTTTACAATTGTTGTCAGAATTTTAATTAAAATAATTCCACACCCAAGACGTGGCTTTTATTGCTTTCTTTTTATCATGAGCAAGAACTGCTGTCACTGGTGGCTGATTAACGCAAACATCCTCATCATCAACATCCTCATTAGCGTCAGATAGGACACAAATTTCCCCCTCATCCTCCTTTTGCACTTCCTCCACACTATCATCCGCATTTTTTATTTTTTTCTCCATCTAATACTAGTACAGCTGTCATTGCGTCAGTAATTCGCTGTGAAACTGGGTAACAGCTGTTATACTTACTTCCTCTATAAAAGGACTGTTAATAGTCCATTGTTTTTTACTACTGGTAGTAGACCTCTTCGTCCCTTTCTGGGATGAAGATCCAGCCCCAGCAGCAGCTACAGATGTAGCACTCAAGGATCCTTCTGAGGAATCACGGATAGGAGATGAGTCTCTCATTCTTTTGAAATTGGGTGCAGGACTGCTTCCAATCACAATTGTGGATGTTGATGATGATGCAGGTGTTGGTGGTGGAGATTGCAGGCGCTTGGATCCAGATAGAAGGGAGCAGCTAGGTGACACCGGACTGATTGTTGTTAGGTTTTTTTGTCCCCAAAGTTTCTGAATTTGAAATACAGTACCCTTTTTACTTTGATGGATGCGCTGCAAGTAATGTAACAGGGAGGAGGTTCCTAGATGGTTACGGTCCTTACCTCTATTCACTGTTACTTGGCAATGGTTACAAATGGCTTGGAAAAGGTTGTCCGGATTTGGGTGGAAATGATTCCACACATGAGATGTGGATTTTTTGGTCCTTTGCCCAGGCATGGCAACAAAGGAATTTTTCCCACTATGGGCAACAACTGTTGCCTGATTTACAGTTTTTACACAAACATCCTCGCCATCAACATCTTCATCATCATCAACATCCTCATCATCCTTGTTGTTATTGCCAACTAGATAAATATCCTCCTCGTGCAATTCCACAGAAGCATTCTCGATTTCTACATCAGAAGGCACACAAATGGTGGAGGGAGGATCCTCTTCAAGTACAGTATTACTGGAAAGATCAGGCTCACACATGGCAACAGTGGACACACTTGGACTCTCCTCTGGGATTTGTGATTTTTCAGAGCACACAGTTGGTTCCGGTGTCTTACTCGTCTTAACAATTTTATTTTTTTTGTACCTCTCCTACAAACAGAGGGGCTTAAATTATCAATAGAAGCATCAGTCATCATAAATACAGGCCAATTCCTTATCCTTTCCTTGCCAATTTGTGTAGTGAATGGCATATTGCCGTTTTTATGTTTCTCTAAAGCTGACTTAGCTTTACATTTTTGTTTTTGCTTTAACAGGGTAAAAGTTGATTTTTTTTAGTCTGACCTTTTGGCCTGACTTAAGCCCTGGTATATCGGCCTTCATAGATGACGTTGATGGCCTTGCATCATCATCATGACTGCTGCTGGCAGCTACAAGACTGGTATGTGGATCCTGCTCTCCAGTCATGTGACTGTCCTCAATACTCACTACACACACAACCACACACAAAAAATAGTTTTTATTGTTTTTGGAACACTGGGGTGAACCCCTGAAAGAGGCAGCAGCCCCTTGACAGACAGCAGCACAGCACCCCTGCACAGCTACGCCGATGACAGTGACAGCCAGGTGTAGCTAACATGCACACAAAATAAATTGTTTTTTTGGAGGGGCAGCAGCCCCTTCACAGACAGCAGCACAGCACTCCTGCACAGCTATTCCAATGACAGGTGTGGCTAACACGCACACACATTTTTAATTTTTTTTATTTTGGGCAGCAGCCCTTTGACAGACAGGAGCACAGTACCCCTGCACACCTACACCAATGATAGGTGTGGCTAACATGCACACAAAAAAAATTGTTTATTTTTTTTATTGAGAACACTGGGGTGAACCCCTGAAAGAGGCAGCAGCCCCTTGACAGACAGCAGCACAGCACCCCTGCACTGATAACAAGTGTGGCTAACACTAATTTATTTATTTTCACACTGAGGGTGGGTGAAGAGCACCCCCTGGACAACACAGCACTACAGCCAGCCAGCCCATATGGTCAGGACAACAGCCTCTATAGACAACAGCCAGGCCTTATGGACAAGAGTAGCCAGCTCCTATGCACAGCATCAGCGCGCAATTAACAGTACAGCACAGGTCCCAGCTCCCTCCCTTTTCACTCTCCACAGCCAGAATGAAAAATGGCAGTGATTGCAGGACCTTTATAGAATCCAAAACCCACAAGAATCCGACAGTGGGATGATGACATTTTGCCTCATTTTCAGATCCAAGTCAGGCGGAAAATTCCGAGCCAACTCGTATCTGCCTCGGATCCCCATAGTTCGGGTGGGTTCAGTTTTCAAGGAACCAAACCCGCTCATCCCTAGTAAAAAGGGGAATATCCATGAGCAGTAACCATTCAGCATATTGTTTGCAGCCTTATAATAATAAACATCTAAATAGCATAATTCAGATAGCCCACCAAATATACCCTAATTCCCAATATGGAAACCATATACCGCTATAGAGTTTAGTCCCATAAGCCCCATAAGAAACTACCACTGGCCTCATTTATCAAAAATCTTAAGCAAAGGATTCTAAAAATTAATATTATCATTGAGTTGGAAATAATGTCTGTAATTTAAACATCCACAAAGCTTCCTTTTCGCTAACCATCTTTACCTATCACCACCTATATTTGTGAGGGTATCGATTCCTACCTGCCTGCACATTCTAAAATGTCGCTATTTAGCGTAATAAGTCGCACAAGAAATAATTACTCTTCAGACTTTGATTGTGTTTCCAAAGCACAAAAAGATATTATTCACCGAAAAGCAGATAGTTACACGCTGTGATCCAAATTACAATTAGCGCAAACAAATTATACAGTCACAAGGTACAGTCATTACATACGCATGCGCTCTGGATCCAAATCCCAGCATCAAAGATGAAACCTCCGCCAACAGCAAAGAAAGATGACTGGCATCTAGTTTCAGAGCCTGCATATATACTTTTACAGAGATAGGCAAAACAATAGAACAGGTTGGCATGATTCCATTGGTTCTTCTTCCTGACACTTCTGTTACAGTACAGTTCATAGGTCAGTTCGTATGGTCACAGTCCAGCCTCCAACAGCTCTTTGTATCCATTTTCCCACTGCATAACAAATCTAACCTGGCTGCATTACAGAGCACATTTTAATGCCTAACTCTCTATGATCCATAATTTGCAGACACATGTTGAGATCTCCTCACCGATGAAACCGGAAATCTGCAAAGACACGGTGGTTTAGAATGACACCAAACACGGTCTGCTTATCATATACTAAACCTTAGATGTCAACTAACATGTATTTCACAACATTACTGATAATGAATAAAACCTTAAATATTAACCTTAATGCTAAGGAACCTTTTTATGTAAGTGTGGAGTGTGTAAGTATTGGGGTATTAAGAAAAGATGCTAGTTAGCATTGTGTGACTACGTGTTTGTGGAGTACACCGTGGTACGTGTTTTGCTGGATTGATCATATTATATGTTTATATCAATGTATGCATTTATATAATGAGGACTTTTAACAATGTTGTATTGTGGGGGAATTGCATGACGATAAATAATGGCATCGCCGTATGTACTTATGTGTGAAATTAGCTAAAATGGCGCTGGGCGGCTATTCGCAAAAGGGCATCTTGTTGCCATTCACAAAATGACGTCATGCAGATTTAATTTTAAACAGATTCTGTCTCAGTCAATTATCTAGATTCGACAGTTCACCCTTTGATAGCCAACAACATGCTATCACACTCTGGTTTTAATATTTAATTTAGGCTTACACTATGACATATTATTTAATATTATATTATGGGATAGCACAAGGTGGTTTTTAAACCATCAATAATGTGTCTCTGGGAGGAACATAAAACTACCCTTATACGCACACCGCAGATCTTGGGAGATCATGGGAAAGATGTGGGGATGCACCAATCCTATAAAGGAAGTCTTGAGGGGGAATAGGAACTTACATTATTTAAGATGTTTTAAAATAACATTTCATAATACATTTCATACATGTCTAAATCTTATACATCATCTGATGGTACCTTCTAGTTCAGGGTTGTAATGCAGTCCTACATTTACCTCAGTATTCATATTGTTACTTCTAACCACAATCAAAATTTAATTTTTTCGGTTTACCTTATCTTTAAATTTTCCATGTTTCAACACAGTAGGAACACACCTTACACATAAGCCAATTACTATGATGACAACCAATATAAGGATCAGGAGTTTACCTATACTAGCAACCATTTCCTGGACCCACTCCCCTAGACCGTAGAACCATTTCACTGGGTTCAACCATGAAACCCATTCCTTTACCTTCTCCTCTACTTCAGCCACTGAAGCATTATGGTTCTTCCGAAATTCCCATTTCAGCTGCAGAATTTTGTCCATCTTCCGGTCTATCACCTCCTTGGGGTCACTAGTATTATTTGTAATATATGTGCAACACTTTACACCAAATTGGGTGGCCAAAGTTACGCAATACCCTCCAGTGACAGTCTATGTTGCACCAGTTCTTTCTTGTAAGCTTGCAACTCCCTACCTGTATACCTAAACGTGTCATCATACATCTCGGTGATATTATCTATTAATTTATCAAGATCTTGGATATATCTAAAATTTAGTGTACCCTGAGCGATCCTGGTGAGATCCAATGCTACCAAAACTTGAAAGCCAGTTGTTTCACTAATCAATTAAGTGGCTTTATGTTCATCACCAGGTATCATATTTCTTTTGTCTCTATGTTCATACTGTGTGTGAAGATATGGTGATGGGGTGTTTTTATGAATACCAAGCATTTCACCATGTGTAAGGGTCATAACTTCTGGGACTACTCTTCCCAGGTAACACAAACCTTCGGAACTCAGAGAGAGCCACTTATACGCTTTCCTTCCACATATAATATATACATCATCAGGGAGAACATAAGGAATAGAATGCATCATGATCATCCAACACATTTCCCTAACAAATGATCCTATCTCACCTTCTCCCATCTGGGTAATACACATTTCTGGTTGTATAACCCTGGCACAGTATCCTTCTGGTACTCTGCCAACCATCTCTTTGGTGTCACTTAGTGTATATTTATATCGGAAGTATCTTCCACCCAATCTAATTGTGCGTAACAGTTCAAAATTTATGGGTTCATTATCAGCTCTTAGTGAGTCATCGTCTGGTTATTCCCCGTCACCCCCCAATTTCCTGGTTCGTTGGAGTTGGTGATGTTCATAATTAGAGTGATTTATCTACTTGGCACTGGTGGAGTTTAAAATTAAGTGGTTTGGTGTTAAGAAATTTTCCATCCAGCATCTTCCCTTTTTGTAATTCTAAAACCTCAGAGACAATTAATGGAAATGGCACTAACCCTACATTATGCTGTCCTTGAGGCACATGAGAGCACACCCAAAAGTCAGTTTGGTTTAAAACTTTGCCCACCATGGTATGATAATCCTCTAAAGGACACTCACCCCAATACGGGTTATACTTAGGCTGGCACCATTGGATGTATCGCTCATCGACTATGGACCCACAGAACTCACACATACAATAATCCTCAGATGATAGACCTTCACACTGTCTCCGAGTGTCCATAATAACAGATCTCTTAACAATTACTGTACTGGGTTTGGTCAGATACTCCCCCGGTTGGTTTAGCACTCCTTCTCCTGACTCCATTCCATTGATATCACCATCAGCTCTCCTCTCCATCATCTGTCCTCCATCACAGAAACCAGAGATCCCAAAACAACCCAAGATAATGAGAACTTGGGAGAAAACACAAAGATAACCACAGCAGACCAATCCATTGCTGAAAACAATGATCCACGAATTTCTTTAGCTCAGGTATCTCACTGTAACCTTTAACCTTCCTGGAACAAACTCGCAATTGACAGGTCTATGTTATCTGTGTCGATTCTGCCTTGTCTCTCCACCGGTTGGTTGACCCTCTTACAGTGAGTGGAATAGACCCAGGTATCTCTCTCCGCCAATTTCAATGAAGTTGTACTCATCAGCAACACCTAATATGGACCTTCCCACTGATCTGTCAAACAACCTGAATGCAAGAAATTTCTGATCATAACAAATTCTCCAGGTTCAACATCATGACAGTTTGTTTCAGGCATATCGTGACAAAAAATGCAGTTTCTGCTGTTGCTGTTTTAACTGTTTACTCATTGTTATATGATACCTTACAGTTACCTCATTGTTACTTTTCAAATCCTCCTTATAATCAAATGAGGTTGTCTACCAAACAGTATTTCAAAGGGGGACAGATTGAGAGGGGGTCTAGGAGTTGTCCTGATACTGTGAAGGACAAGTGGTAGTGCCTCTGGCCAACCCAGTCCACTTTCTGCCATGAATTTACTTAATTTATTTTTAATAGTACCGTTTTCCTCTTCACCTTGGCACTGGCTTGCGGTTGGTAAGGGGTGTGGAGTCTACTATTAATACCCATAAGCTTACACATGTTTTGGAAGTCATCACCTGTGAAATTAGTACCCCTATCACTTTTAATAATTCTAGGGATACCGTATCTGCATACAAACTCCTGAACAATCTTCTTAGCAGTAAACGCAGTAGTATCCATGGCAGCTGGGTATGCCTCTACCCAATTAGAAAACACATCAGTGCACACCAATACATACTTGAGATTCCTGCAGGGTGGTAATTGGATTAAATCAATTTGTATTACCTGAAAAGGTCCGTCGGTCAGAGGAATTTGGGATGGTTCGGTAGGGATTGTTTTCCCAATGTTTTCCTCAAGCAGGTCAGACAGGACATTGCTCTCTTTTCCGCTTGAGAAGAAAAACCCAGTGCACACCAGTATGCTCTCACCAATTTGCACATACCTTGCTTTCCCAAGTGAGTGAGACCATGTGCTGCCTCAGCCAGGCTTGGGTAGTACGCCTTGGGGGCCACTGGCTTACCTTGTCCATCTCTCCAGAGTCCCGAGGACTCCTGCCCACATCCCTTAGACCTCCAGACTGCCTTTTCCTGAATGGAACACAAATTTTGCATCTCAATTACTTGCAGCATGTCAATCATTTGAAACATCATTTGGTTAATTGGCACATTCACTTTTAACCCTGCTGCCCATTTGGCAGCTTTGTCTGCCCTGTTATTGCCCAGTGACACTGGATCGTCCTCACATGTAGGGCTTTACACTTAATTACCACCACTGTTCTTAGGCAATTGGATTGCTGTCAATAGTCCTTTTATATGTCTGGAATGTGTGATTGGTGTGCCTGCTGCTGTCATAAAATTTCTCAGACGCCAGAGAGCACCAAAGTTATGTACCACCCGGAAGGCATACCTAGAGTCAGTGTAGATATAAGCAGATTTGCCTTCTGCTAACTCACACGCTCTCCTTAATGCCACCAGCTCCGCCACTTGGGCTGAATGAGGTGGACCTATAGGTTTGATCTCTATGATGTCTTCGTCATTTACCACAGCATAACCTGTACATAACTCTCCAGTGTCAGTTTGTCTATGACAACTCCCATCAGTGTAAAATGTCACATCTACATTTTCTAAAGGTGTATCCCGTATGTCAGGTCTTACAGTAAAGGTCTGATTCAGATATTCCCTACAATCATGTGCATCAATATACCTGCAGAACTCACCTTCCACCAGCGACTCACCTCTCTCCACCCTTTGTGCATCCTGTTGCACATATGGTAAATACGTTGCTGGATTTAACATACTGCACCGTTTGATGGTGATGTTTGCAGGTGCTATTAGGGCCAGTTCCCATTTTGTGAACCTAGCTGAGGAGACATGTCTGGTTTGGGCAGAATTCAGCAAAGCAGATACAGCATGGGGAGTATAGACAATCATATCATGGCCTAATACTACATCCTCACTCTTACTGACCAATAGAGCAGTTGCTGCTACACTTCTTAAACACGTTGGGAGTGATCTTGCCACAGTGTCCAATTGGGCACTGTAGTATGCTACGGGCCTACTGGCATCACCATGTTTTTGTGTGAGGACACCTGCTGCACAACCATTAGCTTCCGTACAATACAAATCATAAGGTTTTTCATAATCCGGTATTCCCAATGAAGGTGCTCTTGTCAGACTATCCTTAAGGTTAAGGAAAGCCTGCTCTGTTTCCTCTGTGTGTATGACCCAATCGGGCTTTGAGGAAGAGACTAAGGGCCTGATTCAGAGCCGGACGCAATCAGCCGTTCGCTCGTATGCATTCGATTGTTTTAAACCACGCATGCGTCTGGTTCTCATTGCGCATGTGCGGCCGGATCATTGCGGTCATTTTTCGTTCACTTGTATACACAGCGAATAGGAAGTGACCTATGTCATTTGATTGACAGAATGTTCCGTTTATGGGTGGTAACGGGGGTGGAGATGAGAAAACGCAGGCGTGGCAAGCCGTTTTTTGGGCGTACATGTATTATCTTGTGCGAACGTCCAGTTTGGATGCTATTTTGGATACGTCACTGTGATCCAGTTTCCATTATGACTGCTCGTTCAGCTTGTGGTAGGGTATTGGATCTTGCAAAGACGATGGTCTCTTCGTAGCTCCCTTAGCGAATCGATGTTTTGCTATTCTCCTTTACAAGGCACAAGACTAATCACCTAATAATTGGATCACTTGTGAGAAGGTGATTTTCAATGGCCATGATTTATTAGCTAAATTTGGAACGCATGTTGTGTTCCTATTTGTTTGTGTTTTGTAATCACAGCAATCACAAAATAAATGTTTAAATAAAGGTTAAAATGCTTGATTTTTTTGCTATATTCTGTACACATGTTGTTGGCAGATTTATTTTGTTTTTAAAAAGCACAACACATTTTTTTTTATGTATATTTTTTTTTTACATTTTAGTTACAATACAGAAAGACAGTCAGCTACTAATTGCTTTGCTTGTGTTATTGTTTACCTACCTGTTACCTTATGTTTTTTGGATTTAATTTTTTTTTAAAGTATATGACCTTTGTTATGTATTTAAGTATGTTTGTTCCAGTCCCTTTTAGCCATTTGCTAATGAATTTGACAGGGATAGGGATTTTTATTTTTCAAAAATTAAATATTCACATTTTGTTAGAAATGTTGGGTTTTTTTCAGTCAAATTTTTTTTTTTTTACATCCCAAAAATAAAGTAATGTTAAAAAAAAAATCAATTCACAAGAAAGGAGAGGGAGGTTTGGTGTAGCAAAAATATGGGGCAAACACAGAGATGGAATTTGGGGAAATTAGCCAGTGCTGTCAACGCCTTCTCCCCCGCTTGGCTTGATGTTGGAGGGAGCATGACTTTGTCTGTCTGGTTGTACGGCGTGCCTGGGCAGAGGTAGCTGATGTTTCCTCTGGGCTAGGCATAGGGCTAGGCACATTTGGAGGGATGGCCGATGTTGTGCCAGAGGTGGAGGGCCCTGATGTTCCAGCAGGAAGGGAGGCCGGCTCCAACATGCGCAGGCGGATGAGCTGCTCCAGGGAATTAGCTATTCTGATATTGGCTGCAGCGTTTGCCTCCAGGGCGTCCGCCACCCATAGCAGATTGGCATCCATCCTCATCAGAATCTCTGTGTTTTTATCCGTTTGATCATTGAGATCTGTGAGAAGGGCCACTGCCTGCGAGGGTGAAAGGCCCTGGACTGTCCACCACAGGGTCCCCAGCCGGAAATACTGCTTCCTCCCCTGCGGAGCCAGCAGATCTACTGCGGCCAAACCTCAGTTCTGGAGCAGACTCGTCCTCTTCTGTGCCTGTGTGAAAAAGAAAGATCATAAAAATATTAGTACATTTGTCTTTGTATTTAAACAAGTTTTTCAAACATTTATAACTAAATTACCTGCAGCAACATGTGGAGCCACAAAGTCTGGCATGCCTGTGTCCATGTTGGACATGCCAAACACCTCCTCTTCCTCCACATACCCCTGTGCCAGCTCCTCCAAATCTGTTAACTCCAATGACACAGGGGTTGGCCCACCACCTGGCCCCCCCGCATACCTAGCCCTATCAGCCATTTTTTGTTTTAGCCGATATTTGAAGTCGCTCCATCTGTTGTTTAAAAATGTATGGTTAGTTTTTTAACTAAGTTTTTTGAATTTTGGAAATAGGTTACAGCATTTACGTACCAGCGTTTGACCTCTTTAGTTGAACGGACAAAATCACCAACCCCATTGACAGCACTGGCTATTTCCTCCCACAGTTTCCATCTCTGAGTTGCACCCATATTTCAGGGTGCCTGTGCCAGGTTATCAACGCACTTTTGCAACAAAGCCTCCATCTCCTTTCTTGTGAATTGCGGCTGCCTTTTTCATTTGGCCCTGGCCTGGGTACTAGGCCCCGCAGCCTCCTCATTGTCAGTCTCAACACCTTACAAAAAAAATAATAAAAATTATTATTTTTTTTTTTATATTTGTGCGGTAACTTTAATTTTGGAGCTAATTACTGTGAGGTCCTGGATTTTGGTTCAGTGGACATGATTAAACCCTTGAATTCAGCAGACCCATTGTGGGCTCTCGTGACATTTTTATAGATGCGCGTGCATTATACGGGCGCATCTATTCTGCGTCATTGATTTGAGCGGGACAGTTCGGTCTATTTAAGGCTTTTTTGTGGCCATGTTTCGGAGTGGGTTGATTGAAGTGGTTGGAGGTTGTGTTTGTTGCTGAGTAGTGATTTGTTAAGTAGTTGGTTGGATTTGGTGCGAGTTGTCGATTTTTATTTATTTTTCTTTCGTATTTTTGTGTTTTTTTTTACTAAGCCTTTTTTTTGTGTTGAGGTAAGTTTTGTGGGTTGCTTTTTGGGTCGATTTAAACTTTCATTTTTTTTTATTTTTTTAATGTTAATATGTGTTTTTTTTTAAATTTTAGTTTTTTTTGTTTTTTTTCTCCTTTCGTGTTGTGGACTGCATTTATTTTTTGGTGATCGTCTTTGTGCGGTAAGTGTTTCTTGACATACATTAGACCCTGTTTTTAAAAAAAATGTATCATGTTTTTTTAAGGGGTCACACTATGCAGATAGTTTTTTTGGGGGGCCAAATGATTTTTTGGCCATTAAAAATGCGAAATGTATTGCATATATTTTGCACATCTCCTGTCTGTGGCTTTAGCATACCATTTAGCGGTATTTTGTAACCTCTATTGCGTATATTTTGCACATCTCCTGTTTGTGGCTTTAGCGTACCATTTAGCTGTATTTTGTAACCTCTATTGCGTATATTTTGCACATCTCCTGTCTGTGACTTTAGCGTACCGTTTAGCGGTATTTTGTAACCTCTATTGCGTATATTTTGCACATCTCCTGTCTGTGGCTTTAGCGTACCATTTAGCTGTATTTTGTAACCTCTATTGCGTATATTTTGCACATCTCCTGTCTGTGGCTTTAGTGTACATTTTAATTTTCAATGAAAATCCTAGAATAACAACATCATCTGTGTAGTGCATGCATTCTTTATATTTTTGCCTTAACCTGTCTTTATTTTGTGTTAATTTTTACATTATTTTTATGGTAAATCTAATTCGTAGGTTTACTTCAAGATGTCACTGCCTAACCCTGTAAGATTCTTCTTAATGTGTATATTTTCTCATTTTTAAATGTTGTAAAAATAACTACATTGTCTAACATTTCAGATTGATGTTGGGCGAATTATAGTCCACGACCCCGACCAACCTGAACATCCTCCTAGGCGTAGGCATCATAGGCGTGCAAGGCCCCAGATATTTAGAATACGTGTCACCCTTTTTGGAATGCCTGATGATGTGGATTTACAGCGTTATCGCCTACCACCCCAAATCATCCTAGACACTCTTTCATTAATAGAGTGATCTGGAAAGGCAAATTAACAATCCAACAGCAATACCACCACTTACGCAGTTAATGTCGTGGGTTACATTTTTGCACCTCAGGATCCTTCCAGACCACAGTTGGGATCGTTGCTGGCATTTCCCAATCATCCTTTTCAAGGATCCTGAGGGCGGTAATGGATGCACTCTTTAAGCACCTCCATCATTTTATTAATATGCCATTGGTTATGGGGTCCCTTAATGTGGTGAAGCAGAAATTGTTTGAAATTGCAGGCTTCCCACACATCATAGGGGTTGTGGACGGCACTCAAATACCACTTCAGCCTCCAGCAGCGCTGGAGGCAATATTTAGGAACCGCAAACATTTCCATTCAATGAATGTAATGGTGGTATGTGATACCTCCCTCCAGATCCTGTCCCTGAATGCCAAATATCCAGGAAGTGCACATGATTCATTTGTCATCCGGCAATCAGGGCTTTGGCACAAATTAAACAATCTACAAGCTGGTGATGCATGGCTTCTGGGTAAGTGGCACCCCTAATTTTTAAATCAAACACTGTTGACTTAGAAATGGTACTGAATGTTTTTTTATTTTCACAGGAGACAGTGGTTACCCTTGCACGCCCTGGCTGCTCACTCCTTATTTGGTTCCTACACCAGGGCCACAAAGTCAATATAATTCCGCACTTACTGCCACCAGGCAGGTGGTGGAGCATTGTATTGGCCTTTTAAAAGGCCGATTTCGATGCCTCCACCGCTCTGGTGGTGACCTCATGTATTTGCCGGCTATGGTTTCCAAAATTGTGGTCCTGTGTGGGATATTTCACAACATCGACATAAGGAGTGGTGTCCCAATGCAGCCAGAGGATGCCTTGCCTGAGGATGCCCCCCCCGAGGTTGGTCGGAGGAGAGTGTCAGGGGGGCCATACGTGATGAGGTAGTTACACGCTTTTTCAGATATTTGAATTTCCTTTTTTTTACATTTGTTGACATTGTGAATAATGAAAATTATGTGTGTTTACTATCCTGTTTTGAATTTTAACCTTTTTTTTTGCAAAATCCAAACAACAACCTTCTTACTTCCTGAAATTGATTGCCTGTGACATTAATGACTCACAAATGACCTTTACACCTGGACAAATGTGTTTCTTACCTGATATGGGACAACATGTTGGCATGCACCATCTTCAACCAGTTCTTGATTTTTTCAAATATTTGTGTGTATTTTTTTTGTATTGTGAGATAATGTGTAATAAAGAAATTTTATATTTAATCGGGGTTTTTTTACATGAAAAACCAGCAAATGGACAGTACCTTTTAACTTAATTTCCAAGTGTTTTTTTTTTTTTTAACAAAATAACAATTAACAACATGTTTGCATAGTTTACCCTACCTTTTTTCCTCTTTATTTTCCTATTTTGGGAGTTGCATGGATATTTTATAATAATAAATTAAATAATTACATAAGGATATTTTAGCGAAACATTATGGAGTTATTGTCAATTGTCCCAATTAGTTGATTGACAAAATATGTCTTTAAATTCTTGGAAACCACTCTTTGTTTTTTAAATTTACATTTTTAAAGAATAATTACTCAAAAAATTTAGTCTGGCACATTGTTTGCATTTTCATATGCAAATTCCAAAAACCCAAATGTTAAAAAAAAAAAAACATTGATTGACCTTGTGAGCTAATGTTTGAGTCAATAAATGAGATTTGTTTAAATAAACACCTTTTATTAACAAAATCAAATTAAAAAAAATTTAATTGCGCAAAAAAACTATTAAATGGTCCATTGAGACCAGCAGCTGGACCAAATGGCCCCTCATCGCCATTATATGGGCCAAAATCGCCTGATCCCACCTCCTTGGGTCTGTTGAAAGACAAATATGTGTTTTAATTAAATGTGAATTTTTTAAAGAAAACAAAAGAAAAACAGTATGATTTACAAATAAAAAGTTTACATACCATGCTAATTTTTGTGCTAAAATATAGTGGTAACATGAATTTGCCTAAATTACCAATTGGCACAAAAAACAACTTAACAAAACATGAACATGAGAATAGTGGTTTGAACAATCACTTTGGGATCTTAAATAATCCTTACACAATTTGCATATTGATTTTAGTCTAGAAATTTAAAAAAGCACAATGAAACTTGTATTTGGCTCTGGCATATGTGGTTATTGTAAAGTTTATTTTGTTTTGAAACATGAAAAAATTTGGGCAAAATTTAGGTAAACAAATTCAAAAAAACAAAAAATAACCCGAAGAAAATAATTTTTTTTAAACATTAAATTTTGGACAAAATTTTTCAAAAATTATCACCCAAAAGAAAAAAAAAGATGCTTTAACCCAAAATAAAAAAAACAAAAACATTGGACTGCCCTTAGATTGTAAGCAGGGATACCACAGTGTATGCATATAGGGCACATTTTAACAAAATAATTGCAAACATGAAATACAAAATACCTGCAGGTTCAAGGCCAGGTTGGCCCAGATCCTCTTCCTCAGAAGAAGTGGGCCAGTGGATGGCCAAAGAAGGTGGGGAAATGTCCGGTGGGGATAAAGGGGAGGGAGTGGAATCAGGAGTGGGTGCATCAGGGGAGGGTGTGGGAATGTGGATGGGTAGGACAGGGGAGGGAGGGGTTATTTGGATTTGGGGAGCAGGAGAGGGAGGGGAAATAGGGATGTCCAGGTCAGGGGTGGGTGGAGAAATTTGTGAGGAGTGGGCAGGGAAGGAGATGGTGGGAGTTGGGGAGAGGGGTCGGGCAGGCCTCCGACTCCGTCTATGGATCCGCTCCTGATCTAAATGATGTATAGTTTGTAATATTAGCAAATATGTATACCAAAATACATTTAAAATGTAAAACATTAACCCAAAAGAAAATAATAATAAAAAATCAACAACATTAACAAGGTCTCATTTAGCCCGAAAAAAACGCATACTGCACACATGCACACGCATTAATGCAAATTTACATTAGCAAAGACAAAAAGTGACAACAGATTGTCATAGATATATAAACATTCAAATATCCACTTACGCCGACGGATCCTCATCCAAAGATGCGCAAGCAGGTGTGGGGACCGGTGGCGTAAATCCGACCACCGGCGCTCTAATTGGCCGATGGTCCTCCGAAAGCCCAATGCCCGCAGCCTGTGCCGCACCTCCGCATACGCCCGTCGCTTGCGTTGGTTGGTGACAGGGGGCGGCATGTCTGTTATTCGCCGATCCAGCACTTCAGTGAGCACCAGCAGCTCACGCCGTGTAAAAGCACTGGCTCTCATGATGGCAATGTTTTTTTTTTTACACAAATCAGTTTTATTACAGGGACCCCTAAATTTTGATTGGCTAATGTACTTTCATAAATAACATGAAGAATTCTATTGGTTAATGTGTGAGTCATGTGAACAACCCCTAAAAATATATTGTGACTTATGGTGCGTACACACTGGGCGATTAAAGTGGACGACTGAACGATAACGATATCGTTATCGTTCAGTCGTCCACTTTATCGTCCATTTTTAACACAAAAAAGATGAACGATGACGACGACGCGCGTTCCCGCGGGTCGTTCGTCATCCTCGTTCATCGGGCTGACATGCAGGCCAACCTGACGACCTCGTCAGGTTGCTGCATGTCAGGGAATGGGTGAGAGAGCCCGGCGCTGAACGATATCGCTAATGATATCGTTCAGCGGCTGTGCTCAATGTCATGAACGACATTGAGCACAGCCTGCCGGGGACACACTAGACGATATCGCTCAGGGAGCATATCGTCTAGTGTGTATGCACCTTTAGGATTGGCTTGCTGCATTTGGATGCGTTAGCAACAAGCCGGAAATAAAACAATTTCTAAATTATAAACCAAAATAAAAGCTATTAAAAAACCAAACAAACAGCCTTTGGATTGAAAAAAAACAAGTTTGCCGTTAAAAGCGGATGGATTGTACAGACCAAAATGAGCACAAAACAAACAATAAAGTTTATTGACAATCAAAAAAGAAACAAGATTGAAAACATTCGACCAACAATTAAGTAAATTAAGGTAATGATTGGCACCAATCGATTCACGGATGTTTGACGAAGGAGAAATAAGGCAATCGACAAATGATAGGCCTACTTCCAGTTGTACTTGTGCGAGCGAACACTTCATCAAAAAACGAGTAGTGCGCTCGCTATTTCGGATGCTCATTAGCTAGAGGAGGGGTTGTGGAAATGTGGGGCGGAAGACTCGCTACGAGCGAACACACGTGCGAGCGCTTGGTTTGACATTTGGACGGTCGTACCTACTGCGGGCGAATGGCTGATTGCGTCCGGCTCTGAATCAGGCCCTAAGTCCTGTAATGGCAAAGCCAAAATAGAAAAACTTGGGATCCACATTCTGCAGTATCCACACATTCCCAAGAAGGTACGGATTTGCTGTTGGTTCTGCGGCAGTGTCATGGTCTGTATGGCTTTATATTCTGTCAGATGTCGTAATCCCTGGGTTAGGCAATATCCCAAGTATTTAACCCTGGACTGCTATGGCTGTAGTTTTTCCTTAGCAACCTTGTGTCCTGTTTGCGAGAGATGAAGCAATAAAAGTTTAGTATCATTTAAACAAGACATAAACTAATCAGAATACAACAATAAATTGCTACCTTGCTGTGCATGCGCTATTTTGCGGTGCATACGCAACACTGTTTAGCCCTGCATCGTGCGCGCGACACTGGTTTGCGTCGCGTGCACACCCTTAAGCCATGTATCCCCCTCATGCTGCCATAACTTTAAACAATCATTATACTTTATCTTTTTCATTTGAGAGTGCATCATACAGATGCTAACTCGGACATTGTTCAATACCTCCTTATCAAAGCTGCCAATTCTGGGAAACGGTTTCACACTCTTGTAAATCATACATCACAGTACCTAGTTGCATAAGCACCATACCTAGTATACATAATATGCCGTGCTGACCCAAGCAGTGCTTCCAAAAGCAACACATCATCTAACATCTGTACCGTTTGCTTGCCTCCCATCTTGGGAAAATCACTAAACTTTTCAATAGAGATTTAAATCGGTGAAAGAACATCAAGGCTACTTTCACTTACCTGTGGACGATATTAACAGGATGCGCCCACACACCTATGGAAGAATAACCAGGCTGCTTCCATGCACCTAAGCCCTTTTTGAGTACTTTCCACTGCTAGCAGGTAGGCATTCCTATAACACCTACCCTTTTCAGTGATTTCCACCCTCTGCTCAGTTTACAATCACAATATGCCACAATTGTGCGGTTCAAGAACAATGTCCAATAACCCTAACTGATCACTGAATGCTGCAATCACACTGAGAGCCGATACCTACAACAAGACAACAACTACACCTGCAATGTGTATAGACTTCGGTATCTACTACTGAGCCACTAGGCTGACACCAGGCACCTAGCACCTAAGGGTCCTATGATACCCCTAGCTAGGGAACCTGTTACCCCTACCAACACATGTTCACTGTTACACACCCTTTTCCTGCGCAGAAAAATAAACATTTTCCCAGATTATGGCAACACCTACTAAGATATTTACAACAATGTTATCACACTATCAATATCACAATGCAATCTCAACAGCTTTGTTTAAAACACGTGGCAGCAATACAGGAAATACGTATACGCTATTGTGCGACTAGTCGCAAACACAATAATGCGACCACTACACAAAACGTATTATTACCCTTACGCTATTGTGTGACTTCCCCTTTTAACATGAAATTCTATCAACGAAGGAAAACAAATTTTTTCCTCCCTTGTCCCTGGAGTCTAATCAGCGCTCCTTGAACTCACACAATAACGGGTAGTGGCCTCTCAGCAACAAAGTGGTAGCAGGTATTCGAAGGCACAATGCGTTCTTTCCTGCGTATTGCGCCTTCACCCTTTTGCTGAGAGATCGATGACTGTGTGTTACCATGTGACTGGTAGCGTGATTAACTCTGCGAACCCCCAACTATCGATTCCTACCTGCCTATACACTCTAAAATGTCGCTATTTAGCATAATGAGTCGCACAAGAAATAATTACTCTTCAGACTTTGATTGTGTTTCTAAAGCACAAAAAGATATTATTCACCAAAAAGCATCACGCTGTGATCTAAATTACAATTAGTGCAAACAAATTATACAGTCACAAGATACAGTCGTTCATACGCACGCACTCTGGATCCAAATCCTGACATCAATGATGAAACCTCCGCCAACAGTAAAGAAAGATGACTGGCATCTAGTTTCAGAGAGCCTGCATATATACTCTTACAGAGATAGGCAATACAATAGAACAGGTTGGCATGATTCCATTGGTTCTTCTTCCTGATTCTTCTGTTACAGTACAGTTCATAGGTCAGTTCGTATGGTCACAGTCCAGCCTCCAACAGCTCTTTGTGTCCATTTTCCCACTGCATAACAAATCTAACCTGTCTGCATTACAGAGCACATTTTAATGCCTAACTCTCTATGATCCATAATTTGCAGACACATGTTGCGATCTCACCGATGAAACTGGAAATCTGCAAAGACATGGTGGTTTAGAATGACACCAAACATGGTCTGCTTATCATATACTAAACCTTAGATATCAACTAACATGTATTTCACAACATTACTGATAATGAATAAAACCTTAAATATAACCTTAATGCTAAGGAACCTTTTTATGTAAGTGTGGAGTGTGTAAGTATTGGGGTATTAAGAAAAGACGCTAGTTAGCGTTGTGCGACTACGTGTTTGTGGAGTACACCGTGGTACATGTTTTGCTGGATTGATCATATTATATGTTTATATCAATGTATGCATTTGTATAATGGGGACTTTTAACAATGTTCTATTGCGAGGGAATCGCAAAACCCTAAATAATGGCATCGCCGTATGTACTTATGTGTGAGATTTGCTAAAATGGCACTGGGCGGCCATTCGCAAAATGGCGTCTTGTTGTCTTTTGCAAAATGGCATCATGTAGATTTAATTTTAAACAGATTCTGTCTCAGCCAATTAACCAGCTTCGATAGGGCCTATGTGTTGAACCCCAGTTATGGTAAGTCCAGTAGGGTCGCCATTGTGCAAGTTGGCAAAATGTTGTGAAACACTCTGAAGACTACATTTTTTATCATTATATTTAACCTATGCTCCCTAAATCTTGTTTTGAGAGACCGAGTGGTACGACCTACATATTGCAGGCCACAAGGGCACTGCAATACATAAATACAAAAAACAGTATTACAATTGATAAATTCATTATTAATATGTTGTTTTTTTGTTTTTGATGAAATTATGTTGTTTTCTTTATTTGTAATACATCTCAGATTCCACACCTATAACATCCTGCTAAAGGGGGAGGAAGGGACCAATTTTTTCCTATCTTTATCAGAGCTTTCTTGGCCTTTTTTAAAGCATTAGGGGCCAATACACTCTTCAAATTCTTGTTTTTCTTGAATATAACCCTAAGTTCTGGTTTAAATGCTCTATTCAGAATGTAATCCTGTTGCAGTAAGCCAAAATTGCACCTTAATATGTTCTTAATTTTGGTGGACTGATTGTTGAATTTAGAAATGTAATACAATTGATCACTATTGTTCTCACAGGATTCTCGATTGTCCAAAGATGGTTTCGTTTTGGGAACCAGAAGGGTCACTCTGTCTAGTTCTAAAGCTTTATTGGATGCAGATATCAGATAAGGTCTAGGATAGCCTCTTTTTTTTAAGTCATTACATAAGATGTCAGCTTGTGTTCTATATGACTCTACACTTGAACAATTCCAGCGTAAACAATTGAATTGGCTCTGAGGGATATTTTTAATCCAAGGCTTATAATGTGCGCTACAAAAATATAAGAAGTTACTAGTGTCAACCTCTTTTTTGTAGTTGAGTGTCATCAGAGTTCAGCCCTCCAAGGAGATCGTGAGATCCAAGTAATTTACCCTTTTGTGACTAAAAACTATGTGTTTTTTAATTATAATCATTCTTATTAAGAAAAAAAACAAACTCAAGTGCTATGTTTTTCCCCATCCCAAATAATAAAAAGATCATCTATATAATGGCCATAGAACACTAGGTTTGCTACAAACAGGCCCTCCCATATGTACTGTTGCTCGAAGGTACCCATGTATAAATTTGCGAAACTCGGAGCAAGCCTAGTGCCCATGGCCGTTCCCATCACATGTAAATAAAAAGACTCCTCAAAATGAAATAATTATGTTTAAGAATGAAAGTAATGGAATCTAACAAAAATTTGTTAAGACCACTACTTATGTCAGGATCATTATCCAAATAACTGGCCACCGTTCTTCCACCTTTATCTTGAGGAATATGGGTGTGTAAAGCCTGTACATCCAACAGGAGAAATGCATAGCCAGAATTCCATATTACATTCTTAAGATTATTCAAAAGGTGCATTGTGTCCCAAATATGTGATTTTAATAATACCACATATTTTTGTAAAAAATAATCTAAAAATCATGACAAGTTAGAAGTTAGGGACCGTATCCCTGAAATAATAGGTCTCCCGGGAGGCGCAGTGAGTGATTTGTGTATTTTTGGCATGTGATAAAAAATAGTAATTATAGGAAAATCAATCAGAAGAAAATTAAATTCATCCTTTGAAATCACTTCTCCCTCAGAGGGCTCCCCCCAACATATCCTTGTATTCACATTGAAATTCTTTTGTGGGAGCCTTTGGGTTCTATTTATAAAACAAATCATCCTCGAGTTGTTTGTGGGCTTCCTGGATATAATAATCTCTGTCCAGAAGAACCACCCCACCTCCTTTATCTGCACACCTGATTACCAAAGCTGGGTAAGTATGATAATTTTTTCTTAGAACTAAACTATAATATAATACCCTTTCAAACTTTCATAAATTTTTTTAGGACAACCTATTTTTTAGTGCCTACCCCTGCCAGTCATCATGGCTCCTAACTCCTTTTGCCACACCAACACTAGGTGTACATTCTGACTACAACACATACTGTAACCAGGCAGGTCCATAGAACGTTGTTTTTCGGCTACTAAAATTATCGATGATTCAACCAGTCTAGTCGTGCCCTCATGTATGTGCCGAAAATAGTTGGTAAGATTGTTCTCCTGTGTGGCATGTTTCATAACCTTAGGGGTCAATCACAGGGTCTCAATGCTTAAGACAGGAGTGTTCTTGCTTCTAGTTTCAGATCTATGCAGGCATCCAGTGCCAATGCATTTTGAAATATGGAGGTCTTTTTCAAGGCCTTGAAAAAGACCTCCATAGGTCAAAATGCATTGGAATGGGAGATTCCGGATTATTGCAGGACCGGTTACCTAGGGGTCCCAGTGCTTTCTCACTGGGTATGTGTTCCTGTGTCCATCTTTTGTCTACCACACTGAAAATTCAATCTTATCACCTGATGGTGTAAACATGTGAGTGGCTGCATTTGCACTTTGTAGTATTATTTTGGTATATATACTAGTGATCCTTGTTTTTATCTCCATGAATTTTATGTGATTGTCTTATCATTAAATTGCATTATATTTACTGTTATCCTTAAGCCCTTTATTCCACAGCACCTTATCTATTAGATTGTATGCTTTTTATCACTCAGCGCTTTGGTGGAATTTGTTCATTTTAGGTAGCCCATTGTAGCCTATAGACTACAGATCGGGGCTGTAGTTCCAGCACGGTTTACCATGAACCATCCACTGGAAAAGGCTGCTGTGCACGGCGGTCAGTGTGACCACCCATGCACAAAAGCGTTAGCACCACACACTGCTCATCGCAGTGTCCTGTCCCTGCCTTTGCCAGGTAATACATTCAGCCGATATAATTGCATTTTGAAATGTGATTATGGGTAGTAATATCCTGCCCAGATTGCATTGCAAATGCAATCATTGATAAATGTGCCCCTTACTCTTTTTAAGTTACAAACACAAGAAGAAAAAGTACAGGTGCACAACTCCAATATAACTAATTATACATAATACATTATGCAATCGAATTTTGCAAGACATAGAGGTTTTAGCATAATCATGGCCATGGTTATGGGCCTACCCACCACGCCCAGGTAACCTCTGAGGGTAGGTCCCTAACATACTGGGGTTGAAATCCAGAGCACAGGACACCCCCAAACAGGCCCAGATGAGCCACCCCAGGGCATCACTCTAATGAGAGAAGGTGAAGTGTAAGAAAGTATAAGATAGATGAGAGGTTTAAAAATAATACATATATATTAAACAAACAATAGATATGAGACTTCTTCAGCCTAGATTAGCACCCCTCCCCGATTGGTTTTAAGCAGGGATTCTGGCATTTTGACTGCACATTAGTACAAGGCACAATTCTATGTAAGTCTTATAAATTTTTTTACTGCAGTACAGCAATGGGTTGATTTTTGGGGCGTGGGTCCCCTGGATTGCTTTGGTTGGGCGGCTTCAGGGCATCTCATTATAAACATCTTTTCCTTTTTGCACTTGTAGCACCTCTATTGTTTGTTAAATATATATGTATTATTTCTAAACCTCTTTTCTCTTTTTTTACCTTCTTATATATGCAGCAGCAGCTGCTCTTATCTACCCTTGGCAAACTGTCCACAGCAGGTGGTATGGTTTGCCTGAAGCCAACTACCCTGCAGATCCTTCTTTTGGCCTCCCTGTACGCAGCCACTTTCACTCAATTGTTTATGTAGGGAACTGCCATCCCAAGCCTGTCATACATGACATGGGTAAGGATGAGCAGCTCCCTACGTGTGAACCTGGCTGGACACATCTTGGAATGTGTAACAGATAACAGTAAGAATGCAGTTTATTGCATATGCCATGCAGCATGTGTCAGCAGCAGCTCCGCGGATTTGCTGTGTGAACTTCTAGCTACCGTACCATACTTCATAGTGATCAGTAAGGCTGCATAGACTGTGAAAGCTGAATAATTGGCTGAGACAAGATCAGTTTAAAATTGGATTGCAGCGACGCCATCTTGCTACTGGCCGCAAGATGCCATCTTGGAAATGAGATCGCAAGATGCCATTTTGCGAATGGCCACCCAAGCGCCATTTTAGATAAACTCACACTTTAGTACATGTGGCGATATTACTATTAGCATCATGCGATTGCATCTTACACCATTTCTCATACACACATTAATACGCACAATAGCGCTGTTAACTAGTCGCATATTAGCGAATGCATAAGATCCTGTATGAAAACGCTGAATATTAGCTTCATGCACACGCATCCACCCCAAGTTAACTAGCGTCTTTACATCAAACCCCACATACTCACACATTACATATTCACATACAAGGTTCTGTAAGCTTTAAAGTATAAGATTCAAGTATGCACATTTACTACAATTGCTATGAAATAAAGATTATTTTGTAACTAAGGTTTTATACGTGATAATTAAGTCATGTTTGGTATTGTACTGATGCATACTCTCTCAACAGTATTCCGGTAACATCAATGCAGAGATCGCAACATGCATTCTCAACTTATGGACCGCAGAGACTTCAAGCAACAAAATGTACATTATATGACCAACTGTTAAGATTTGCATGAGGCGGGAAACCAGAGATCACCAGTTGTTAGAGGCTGGATCGTGACTATTTGAACCAACCTGTTAGATGCCGTGTAACATATGCCCTCTCCTTTAGGACCAATGGTATTAGCAACAAACTTCTCTATTGTGTTGTCTATCTCTGGGGGGGGTATAAATATGTGTGCTCTGACCCTGGGTTTCTGTTTGTCGTGCTGAATGCTGATTGATGGGGGTTTCTTGCTGATGCCTACATCTGGTCCAGATAGCGCTGCCTATGTATAACTGTACTTGGGTCTGTATAATATCTTTGCGCTAAGATTATATGAGGATCATAGTTTGTAACTGACTAATTTTTTCATGAATAATACTTTGTGCTTTGGAACCACAGGTTTCTAGGTATGGAGTCTTTATTTACTGTATGACTGCGTACGCAAAATAGCATCATCCTTAGAGGTTTATAGGCAGGATATCAGAAGGTATAGGCAGGGGTATATAGAGGTTCAAAGGCAGTATCGTTAAGACGTAGGCTGCATTAGTCAGTTTTAGATTCAAAGTGTTAGATTATAAGTGTAATTACAATTGGATAACTAAGACGGAGTTACGCTTTAGATCTGATTAGCCATATGCACACCATGCAAAGACTGATGTGACTTCTGTCTCTCTCTCTCTCTGAATTGCAGGTAAATTGTCGCTACTGCTCCCATCAGATGCTGTTATATTGATTGCAAAGCACAGCTTTGAAAAAATATTTTAGGTAAATTGTCACTACTTTTATATTAGGAGCAATTTCTATAAAGGAAGTTAGGAATTTATTGGGAATCTGTGATGGTCTCCCTCCTCACAACTTGTTTATCTTTAGGTGCATATGCGAAACCCTTCCCCGCTATAGGGTGACACTCACCAACGATATCCAGTGCATTGGGTAGGTTCTAAGAATCAGGTACACTGCAACAGGGATGTTTTCTCTTTCTCCCTTGGCAGAGAGGTGAAGACAAATCAACCCCAGACCCAAGAATCACACAGGGTTAGAAAATCTCAGTTTATTTTACAGGCCGTGGTTCTGACTTTAGATGATGGAAAAGTTAGTCAAATGAAACAGTAAAATGCCTAACATCAGTGGTACTATAGCATTTCCATAGATAATAAGATAATTTACATATCACATAACCATGTTATTGCAAATCCTTAAATAAGCATTCCTTTGAACTAATAACACTTAAGCAAATTAATATATATTAATTTCACTCTGCCCTAGATACTGACGACTTAACCCTAGTTGTTTCAATATTGGTGATGCTCATAAATTGGTCCTGTGAATCTGCCCCAAATCCATAACAGATGATAATCCTGTTTTGAGTTCACTTGTAAATAATAGCCTTAAAAGGCAGACCTTGGTACGTTGAAAATTTACAAATGTATATATATATATATATATATTGTGATAGGTAAAGTGGTCTGTGGCAGGTGCATTTATCCCAGATTCCTGTCTTATGTGTTTTAAACCCCCAGGAGAAAGTCTGCAGTGTAGCAGGCTTGAGTCTCGGCTTTTTGAAAAGCCGGTTTGGGACCTGGGGGTTGTGGGTGAGAGGAGAGGGAGGGCTCCACCCATGGCCACTCCAGGTTTTGGATCTTGCAGCCTGGTAACAGGCTTGTTAGGGTTTCCACCTGAGAGTGGCCAATATAAGCCTAGTTTGGATAAGGCTGAGTGTCTCACCTGGGAGAGCAGGCAGGGAGTTTGCTCAGAGACACTTGAAAACCTACTTGTAAGTGCTGTGCTGTGCCTATGTTGCATTAGGCCCTGCCAGGTTCTTGTAGTGAGGGAAGTCACTTGTGAAGTTAGTGCCCCGACAGGGCTAGGATTTATGTTTGTTTTCTTTATGTTATTTCTGACGTTGTACAATAAAGACTGGCGCCGACCAGCTTGTACTCGAATCCAGTCTGGCGTACTGTTTCCCAGCTGCTGTGTGTGAAAGGAAGGAGTCCTCTACCCAGGAGAGGGACCCCCTAACCTGACTGTGTCACATTATGGTGGAGAATGCGGGCACCCACACACACTGAAGTTGCAGCGAGAGGAAAACTTTCTGTTTAAAAATTAAAGGGACAGATACCCAATTTGTGAGTGTGGAAATAACGCTGTGTCCTTGGAGTCCCATAGAGGAGGCATCAGCCCATGCTCAGAGAGGCAAGGTTCAGCTTCCAACCTACACCCCAGGACAAAATGGAGGACATTATTAAAGCCTTGCTCCAAGCTACAGCAGCTCTGCAGGAATCCACCAGGGTGCAACTGTCGGCCTTGGAGACAGCCCAGGGGCAATAACATGTTGCCATCGAGGAAACCCGCCGGGCCTTAGCGGAAAACAGCCAGGCCATAAAAGAGGTGGTACAGCACCTGATCACCCGGCCCAGAGATGTTACTACTGGTCCTCCCACCACCACTCACTCCATACTAGCCAGTCACTTCCTCCAAAAGATGACTTCGGGTGATGATGTGGAGGCCTATCTCACCGCATTTGAAAGAACGGCCGAGAGGGAGAGTTGGCCCCAGGAGCAGTGGGCAAGTCTGGTGGCACCTTTTCTGTCTGGGGAGCCACAAAAGGCCTATTACGACTTATGTCTGGCTGATGCCTAGGACTATAAAAAACTAAAACAGGAGATCCTAACTCGCTTGGGAGTCACCACCTTTGTTCGTGCCCAACGGGTCCACCGCTGGGAGTTCCATATGGACAAGCCTCCACGTTCACAGATGCATGACCTCGTCCATCTGTCCTCAAAATGGCTACAGCCCGAGACGCTGACGGGACCACAGATCGTGGAAAGGGTCGTGATGGACCGGTACCTGCGATCGTTACCTGCGACTCTGCGCAAGTGGGTGAGCCATGCAGACCCTAAGTCCGCGGACCAGTTGGTCGAGCTGGTGGAGAGGTACGTGGCGGCTGAGGAGCTGATGAGTATGCCCCACTGAGCCCCGATGGCGCACCGGCGAACTCCCACAGACACTGGTAAGACTGTTCCAGGGGAGAAGGGTGCTGGGCGGTGGAATGTACCTAAGACTGAGGATGTAGAACCTGGAGACAGGCCTGCCAGGCCAGGAAGGTTCTTGCCCCGTAAACGACTAGACATTAATATCACTCAGTGTTTCCAATATGGTGGCTTCGGCCATATTGCCGCTAATTGTTCACTTACAACTGAACCTATGCAATGTGATACTGCTCATGTCTACCGCAGGGGGTCTTTCTTTGCACAGACAGCCTGTACGGCTGACCGGCAGGCTGAGACTGATAAGCACATGTGTGTACTCACTGTAGATGGCAACCGAGTAGAGGCACTGTTAGACTCTGGTAGCTTGGTGACACTTATGAAAGCTGAGCTGGTGAACCCCTTGAGGCGTAAGGGGAAAACTGTTGGTGTGACCTGCATACATGGGGATACTCGATATTATGTTACTGCCGAGGTGAACATTGAGACACCATCTGGTTCTGCTATAGTTTCTGTGGGTTTGGTGCATGGTCTGATGTATGATGCAATATTGGGGAGAGACTTTGCTCACTTCTGGAAGTTGTGGGAAAGCCGTTTTGTTCCAGAAGTGAACAACCCGGATCCATTTGAGAAGGTTGTCGATGTAGTGGAGGAGGGAGTTTCTTCTGAGTCAGAGTTATTCCCTTTTTCTACTATGATTGGCGAACTAGAGAGTGCGGAACATGACGGTGGCCCGCCAACTGATGTGCCTCCCATTGAGGTGGAAAGTGTTGTTGGGCCAGTTGATCGTCTGCCTGATTTAGAGGTCAGAAGAGAGGTCTTTGCCATGGAGCAGTTGAATGACCCTACTTTGGTAAAAGCCAGGGAGAATGTAAAAGTAGTTGATGGTAAACCCGTAGACCCTGATAGTCCTTTGTCCTATCCCCACATGGCAATGTGTCAGGATTTGTTATATCAGGTGACTAAGAAGGGGGAAGATATTGTGGAACAACTAATAGTTCCCAAAGCCTACAGAAGAACAGTGTTGGATCTGGCCCATGGTCATATAATGGCAGGCCATCTAGGGGTAGAGAAAACCACTGAGCGAATAATGCAGAGGTTTTGCTGGCCCGGGCTTCATAAAGAGGTATCTGACTTTTGTGCATCCTGCCCTGAGTGTCAGTATCATGCTCCCAGGCCACATTTTAAGGGTCCACTAGTTCCATTGCCTATTATAGAGGTGCCGTTTGAAAGAATAGCGATGGATTTGGTTGGAACCTTAATGAAGTCTGCCAGGGGACACCAGTATATACTGGTCATAATGGATTACGCTACCAGGTACCTGGAAGCGATCCCGTTGGGCAATCCGTCAACCAAGACCATAGCCAGAGAGCTAGTTCATGTCTTTAGCAGGCTGAGTATACCCAAGGAGATACTAACTGACCAGGGTATACCGTTTATGTCAAAAGTCATGAAAGAGTTATGCCGCCTGTTCAAAAAAAATGAACAGTTAAGAACTTCGGTTTATCACCCCCAAACCGATGGGCTGGTCGAGAGGTTTAGCAAGACGTTAAAACACATGCTTAGGAAAGTGGTCGACAAGGATGGTAGGGATTGGGATTACTTATTGCCGTATTTATTGTTGGCCATAAGAGAGGTTCCCCAGTCCTCCACTGGGTTTTCACCCTTCGATTTGTTGTATGGGAGACACCCAAGGGGGTTACTAGACATTGCCAAAGAGACATGGGTGGGGCAGTCTAGTCCTTACAAAACGGTGATTGAGCATGTTTCTCAAATGCAGGAGAGAATTGCTGCGGTAGTGCCGATAGTGAGAGAGCACCTGGAACAGGCTCAACAGGCACAGCAGAGGGTATACAAACGCAATGCTCGGTTACGCAGCTTTGCTCCTGGGGACAGAGAGTGTTGGTTCCCACTGTGGAAAATAAACTTTTGGCGAAATGGCAAGGGCCCTTTGAAATCTTAGAAAGAGTGGGACCAGTCAATTACAAAGTTTACCAGCCGGTTAAAAGAAAGCCGGAACAGATATACCATATAAATCTGTTAAAGCCCTGGAAAGATAGAACGGTACTGTCGGCCGTCCGAGCCCCTCCAGTAAATCCAGGGCCCTTAGTTCCCGAAGTGACAGTGGCAAAACCCCTGTCGGCAATTCAACAACAGGAGGTCAAGGAGTTTCTGATCAGAAATAGGGTGCTGTTCTCTGACGTACCTGGGAAAACCTCAGTCATTAAACATGACATAATCACTGACCCAGGGGTTAAAGTTAATCTAAAGCCCTATAGGTTACCAGAAGCACAAAGAGAGTCAGTGTCGAAAGAAATAAAAAATATGCTAGAGTTAGGGGTTATTGAAGAATCACATAGTGAATGGTCAAGTCCCATTGTGTTGATTACAAAGCCCGATGGGAGTGTGCGTTTCTGCAATGACTTCTGAAAGTTGAACAGTGTTTCAAAATTCGATGCCTACCCGATACCAAGAGTGGATGAATTGATTGAGAGACTAGGGACGGCAAGGTATTTAACCACTCTTGACCTAACCAAAGGGTATTGGCAAGTACCGTTAACCGAGAGCACCAATCAAAAGTCAGCTTTTTCAGCGCCAGAGGGCTTGTTTCAGTACAAGATGTTGCCCTTCAGGCTACATGGGGCGCCTGCTACCTTCCAAAGAATGATGGACAGGATTCTAAGGCCCCATAGACGGTATGCGGCTGCTTATCTGGATGACGTGGTCATTCATAGTCCTGATTGGCAGTCTCACTTACCCAGGATACAAGCAGTGTTGGACTCCATCTATAAGGCAGGTTTGACAGCCAACCCAAAAAAGTGTTGTCTAGGCATGGAGGAAGTAAAATATCTGGGATACACCATTGGCAGAGGCCTGATAAAGCCTCAGCTCAATAAGGTTGATGCCATACAAAACTGGCCACGGCCTCTGAATAAGAAGCAGGTGAGAGCCTTCTTGGATATTACGGGGTACTACAGGAGGTTTATACCCAACTTTGCCACCATGGCAGTCCTACTGACTGACCTGACCAAAGGCAAACAAAAAGTCATGGTAGAATGGAGTCCTGAGGCAGAGAAAGCTTTTCAGGAGTTGAAAGTAGCGTTGTGTTCCCAACCACTCCTGATGACTCCTAATTTTGAAAGGGAATTCATAGTACAAACCGATGCATCAGAAGTAGGTATAGGAGCGGTCCTGTCCCAGAACAAGGAGGGTGAGGAACACCCTATTTTCTATCTTAGCAGAAAGTTGAATGTACATGAGAGAAACTATGCCACAGTGGAGAAGGAGGCGTTGACCATAAAGTGGGCGTTAGAGGCTCTCAGGTACTACTTGGTTGGAAGAAAGTTCAAATTGATCACTGACCATGCCCCTTTGAAGTGGATGTCCGAAAATAAGGACAGTAATGCGAGAATTACGAGATGGTTCTTGGCGTTACAAACTTTTAAATTTTCAGTGGAACACAGGCCTGGAAGCCAGCTGGCCAATGCTGACGCATTGTCACGCGTTCATTGTTTGGGGGCTTCAGTTCCGCCCCACAGGTCGAAACAAAGGGGGGGGATATGTGATAGGATCACTGGTAAAGTGGTCTGTGGCAGGTACATTTGTCCCAGATTCCTGTCTTATGTGTTTTAAACCCCCAGGAGAAAGTCTGCAGTGTAGCAGGCTTGAGTCTCGGCTTTTTGAAAAGCCGGTTTGGGACCTGGGGGTTGTGGGATAGAGGAGAGGGAGGGCTCCACCCACGGCCACTCCAGGTTTTGGATCTTGCAGCCTGGTAACAGGCTTGTTAGGGTTTCCACCTGAGAGTGGCCAATATAAGCCTAGTTTGGATAAGGCTGAGTGTCTCACCTGCTAGAGCAGGCAGGGAGTTTGCTCAGAGACACTTGAAAACCTACTTGTAAGTGCTGTGCTGTGCCTATGTTGCTGACGAGGGCATTAGGCCCTGCCAGGTTCTTGTAGTGAGGGAAGTCACTTGTGAAGTTAGTGCCCCGACAGGGCTAGGATTTATGTTTGTTTTCTTTATGTTATTTCTGACGTTGTACAATAAAGACTGGCGCCGACCAGCTTGTATTCGAATCCAGTCTGGCGTACTGTTTCCCAGCTGCTGTGTGTGAAAGGAAGGAGTCCTCTACCCAGGAGAGGGACCCCCTAACCTGACTGTGTCACAATATATATATGTAGACATTTCCATCCAGATGTAATCCTCAGCTATAGCTGCTAATTAGGTTTGTAGTTGTAATATTGTATTTGGTATCATCTCCCCAGAATACTAATTGCAAGGATGGCACTGTAGTTTATGTAGGTAGAGTTCTCTACTAGGTTTATGGTGCAGGTGCCATTTACAGTCAGTGGAGCAGAACTCAGTCACCTCACCTGAGGTAAATTACTAAGGCATAGTTACCAAACTCCCAAGTATTGGCTGTAGCAGTGGTGAAATTCTATTGTTCTGGCTGAATTGTGTCTGATTATTCACTGTTACAAGTATAGGGCGAGTTTCTCGTATCCTTAGACATACAGGATGCTTATCTCCACGTACCCATTTGGCCTCCTCATCAGGCATTCCTTCGGTTCACAGTGCAGGCCTCTCATTTTCAATACCAGACCTTACGGTCTTTCATCAGTACCAAGAGTGTTCACGAAGGTCATGGCAGTAATGATGGCCCTTCTTTGGCTACAAGGGGTTACTATCGTCCCTTACTTGGACAACCTACTTCTCAAGGCTCCGTCAGTCTCTCAATTACTGCAGGACATCCGGGTAACACAGAGGACCTCATTCAGAGTCTCTCGCTAGCACTGTGTGTTTGCAAGTGCCCTGATGGTTTGCATATGTGCACGCTTCGTACTGCGCGTGTGCGAACTACTCTGTGCGAGCGCAGGCTGCTCGCTCGCCCAGCAAAAACAGCCCAGTGAAATGAGTGACAGGAGAGGCCGTTTGTGGCCGGTAACAGGGGCAGGACACTAATTATGGGGTAGTGGAGGTGCAAATGCAGACGTGCCTGGGTGTTTCCACGCCGTTTTTAAGGCATACATAATTAACAGGCAGCGGCACAGTACACTTCACATGCCTGGATTATACACTGAAGTCCTTGCAGTGCTTGTGGTAGGGTAAGGCAACCACAAGCTCTGCGATCACTACCGATGGTGCTCGATGTACTAATGTTTTAAAACACTTCCTGGAGATGACGTGTGCTGGTGGACAGCTCTACCTGTGCGATTGGGCTTATGCTGGTCACTCGCTAAGACATGGTGGGCGTGCTTATGCCTTGACGAGTGATCGCTTCCCATGGCGTCACTTTGACAAATTTGCATACGCTGGGGGTGAGCGATCTCATCTAGCGAGAGACTCTGAATGAGGTCCAGAGTCTGCTGTTGCAACATGGATGGATCCTGAATTACCAAAAATCTCATCTACAACCTACACAGCGTCTGCCTTTCCTAGGGATGATTTTGGACACAGTAGAGCAGAAGGTATTTCTTCCGCAGGAAAAAGTCACCTCCATCCAACTCATGGTGTGATTGATACTGCATCATCGCAGGGTGTCAGTGCACCTGTGTATTCCCCTTCTGGGATAGATGGTTGTGTCCTTCGAGTCCATCCAATATGGGGGGTTCCATGCCCGTCCATTCCAACTGGACCTCCTCTCTCAGTGGTCAGGGTCCCACCTCTTCCTTCACCAGCGAGTTCAACTGTCAGCCAGGACTCGGACATCTCTTCTTTGGTGGCTGAATTCCTCTCTTCTATTGGCAGGCAAAAGGCTTGCATTGTGGGAATGGATTCTCCTCACCTCAGATGCCAGTCTGAGAGGATGGGGAGCAGTGACTCGGAAGCCACTTTCAGGGCCGCTGGACTCGGATGGAGGCAGTACTGCCCATAAACATTCTGGAGCTAAGGGCCGTGTTCTATGCTCTTTAGGTGGCACATCCTCTGTTGAAAGGCCAGGCCATCAGAGTTCAATCCGACAATGCCACAGCTGTGGTGTACATCAAACAGGGCGGTACCAAGAGTCAGTCCGCCATGAGGGAGGTAAGCCGCATTCTTCTCTGGGCAGAGGAATATGCGGTAGCAATATCAGCAATTTTCATACCAGGGGTAGAAAATTGGGAGGCCGATTACCTCAGTCGACAGGACATTCATCCGGGAGAGTGGATGCTCAATCCGCAGGTCTTCCAACAACTGATTCAGCGTTGAGGTCTCCCTCAGGTAGATTTTATGGCATTGAGACTGAACCATCAACTGCCACGTTACTGCTCCAGGACAAGAGATCCACAGGCAGTTGTGGTGGATGCTCTAACAGCTCCTTGGCGGTTTCAGTTTGTCTACCTGTTTCCACCACTCCCACTCCTTCCTCGTCTGCTGAAAAGAATCAAATGAGAAAGGGTAAAGGTTCTGTTGGTGGCTCCAGACTGGCCCAGACTGGCGTGGTATTCCAACCTACGTCTTCTACTGATAGATGATCTGTGGCCTCTTCCTCTGCAAGAAGATCTACTGCAACAGGGTCTGTTTATTTATCAGCACTTAAAGCGGCTTCGTTTGATGGCGTGGCTGTTGAAAGGGCTATCTGAAAGAAGGGTATCCCTTCCAGGGTGATTCCTACTATGTTAAGGGCTATAAAGGAAGTTACCTCTAAGCACAATCATCGTATATGGAAGGCATATGTCGCTTGGTGTGAACTAGGGATGTGCAGGCTCGGTTCTACTCGGTTCCGTTCGTTTTTTTTTTACCGAATCTTATTAGCTATCCAAAACTCATGACAGCTGATACCCAATAAGATTCGGTAAAAAAAACCGAACGGAACCGAGTAGAACCGAGCCTGCACATCCCTAGTGTGAACGCAAGGTTGCGCCACCATCAGAATTCAACTTAGCCAGGCTGCTTCTTTTTCTACAGGCTGGTTTATCAGCATGTCTTCGTCTGGGATCTTTAAAAGTTCAAGTATCGGCTTTGTTGATTTCTTTCAAAAGCAACTAGCATTATTACTGGATGTCCATACTTTTCTACAGGGGGTTGTCAGATTACAACCTCCGTTTGTACCTCCTATGGCCCCATGGGATTTGAATTTGGTCCTCTCTTTTCTCCAATCTTCTCTATTTGAACCTTTACAGACAGTGGAATTAAAATTTTTATCATGGAAAGTGGTTCTCCTGTTGGTGCTCGCCTCTGTTAGGCATGTGTCTGAGCTAGGGGCTCTTTCTTGTCGTACGCCTTACCTAATTTTTCATGAAGATAGGGCTGAGCTACACACACAGTTATCCTTTTTGCCTAAGGTAGTGTCTGCGTTTCACATCAACCAACCTATCATGGTTCTGGTGTTTAAAGAGGATTCTTCGGCTTCCAGATCCCTAGATGTTGTCCGGACTCTTCAGATTTATCTTTATAGGACGGCATCCCTCCGGAAGTCTGATACGCTGTTTGTTTGATATGATATGGCGCGGCTGGGCTGGACAGCTTCTAAGGCTACTATTTCTAGATGGATTTGTCTGACAATCAGACAAGCCTATCTGGCTGCATCAAAGCAACCACCTACTTCAATCACAGCGCATTCTACGCACTCGGTGGGTCCTTCGTGGGTGGCTGCCCACAGGGTTTCCCAGACCCAGCTTTGTCGAGCAGCCACTTGGTCGGGCCGGCATACTGTTACAAAGTTTTACCGTCTTGACACGTTTGCGGCATCTGCTTCACAGTATGGCCTTGCTGTTTTGCAGGGTTCTCAGCGCTCTCCCGCCCAGGATGTGAGCTCTGGGACATCCCCACTGTACTGAGACTCCAGTGTCCTCTAGTGGATGAAGGAGAAAACAGGATTTTGGTACTTACCGTTAAATCCCTTTCTCCGATTCCACAGGGGACACTGGACGCCCACCCAGTGCTGTTCCACCTGCATTTGTTATTGTTCTGTCAGGTTTGGACAGTCAGTTTTTCTTCAAGGTATGCTTGATTTGTTTGCATATTTGCTTGTTGTTTATGTATGTTCTAGTTCTCTTCTCCTCTGTAACTCTATTTCCAGCTCTCCTTGGGCACAGATTATTAATACTGACCTTTAGGGGGTTATAGAGGGGGAGGAGCTAGCTACGATTCCAATTTATTAAAGTGCCAGCTCCCGGTTATCCCACATCTATACCCCACTGTACTGAGACTCCAGTGTCCCCTGTGGAATCGGAGAAAGGGATTTAACAGTAAGTACCAAAATCGTGTTGTTTTTTTTTTTTGGGGGGGGGGGAATAACTATTCCTATCAAATTTGGGGTACATGAAAATTGGGGTAAGCATTTTTTTAAGTCCCTAAAGTTATTTTAAAAATTCTGCAAAAATGCACGTGCCGCTTGTCCCTGCAATGAAGAAAACACCTGCCGCATACATGGGGACCCGACCTGAATTAATTTAGATAGTTTGGCACTTTGTTCCCCTATTTTTTTTTTTTAACCCCCAAAATTAATCTTAATTTTTTTGGGGTGTCCCAATTATTTTTAAACTTTTTTTGACGCAGTTTTTTCTAAATTACACTCCCAGGGGTGCAGGCTATTTTTTGTAAGCCTGTACCCCTAAACCCCAATTCTGCACTTTTTTTCACCAGCAAAAAGCTGGTGAAAACTTATCCCCGTTTTTTATCATTGACTTTTCACACCGGCGAAAAGTCAATGTAATTGAATACGGGGATAATTCAAATAGGCGAAAATTACATCATCGGCGATAAATTATCGCTGATTCTGACATTTCACCTCAAATTGAATACGGCCATTAGTCTTGATTGTTATCACATGCACTATGACAGTATGAGCTGGCTGACCAACAGGAGCTGTGTGGACAAGTAGTTTAGTGCTGCACTGAGCTTTTCTGTCCTTAGATTCGATAATTGTCAACTTCTGTTCTTGTCTTATTTGTCTGGTTTTGTTTGACATTTAAATACCTCACAATTGTACCTCATACAGCAGTGATCACAACCACCTCATCCTATGCTGTTTCAATAAAGCAAGGTCTGCAAGTAGATAATGTGTTTGTAGGGGGTGGGATGGTCCAGCTGCTACTACTACTTTAAGCTGCCCTTCTGTCTACCCTCATGTCCTATCTACCCCCAGCACTGCATGCCCCTTACCACCTCTTTGCCCTCCAGTACTGCCCATCTGCTATCTACCCTTGCCCCCTCCCTACCCCTGCCATCTACCCCCAACACTGCCTGTTCCCATCCTCCTCCTTGCCCCAGCTGCCATCTAAAAGATAGCGAGAGCGATGCTTGACAAACAGTGATAATCTTTGATTACCACTGTTTGTAATATCCAGAAAAGATGGCATAACCCCTTTAGTGAGCGCTAAAGGGGTTATCCTTCGTTGATAAATGGGGGCCTTAGTTTGGTGGTGGGATTATCTGCTAGGGGGCACCAGTCATAATTTTGCCTAGGGCACCAAATTGGCTAGGCATGGCTCTCCCACTCAGACACATTACTTTTGGCCCCTTAAAAAGTGGGAGGCACATATAGAAACCGTTGTACTTCCTACACCGTTCACCCGATTTGGATGTAATTACCCTCAAATTAAATCTGAAAGTCTGCAGTTAAGGCACATCTTGTTTGTTTCATTTCAAAGCCATTGTGGTGATGAATAGAGGCCAAAATATGAAAATTCTGTCAATGTCCCAAAATGTATGCACCTGACTGTGTGTGTATATATATATATATATATATATATATATATATATATATATATAAAAAGAGAGAGAGAGAGAGACAAGTCCTGGTCGCACTCCATAAACAAACTCCACAGGCTGGAGTGCTTGGCACATCAGCATTAGTATTGATAGTAAAAAAGGAGCCAGCACATCCATTTAAATGCAACAAAATGTATTAATGTTCAATAGCAGTAAAAAACATGATGAAGTTCACCATAATAGCACATGTATATATAGACGGTCAGGTACCAAATAAAAGAAGCCAGGGTGGTCAAATACACTTGCCAAAGCCGTCATGGTGCATGGGAACATGAACTCAGTTAGCTGTCCTGGTACATGGGAACATGAACTGGACGGCTAACTGAGTTCATGTTCCCATGTACCAGGACGGCTAACTGAATTCATGTTCCCATGCACCATGACGGCTTTGGCAAGTGTATTTGACCACCCTGGCTTCTTTTATTTGGTACCTGACCGTCTATATATACATGTGCTATTATGGTGAACTTCATCATGTTTTTTACTGCTATTGAACATTAATAAATTTTGTTGCATTTAAATGGATGTGCTGGATCCTTTGTTTTACTATATATACATATATATATATATATATATATTGTGGCAGTATCACCAGAGATGGCGTTGGTGAGCAGCAGATTCTGTGTGGGATTGGATAGATCCTCCCACACAGGGTTGAAATACTGAGTGGTCATACACCTGTGCTGCCTTGTGGAGAGAGCTCAGGTGTGGGCTGATGAGGCAGACCAGTCAGGCTGCTGTGGGAAACAGTCCACGTGGGATTGTGGCAGCAGAGAGCCCATTGAAGCTGAGCAAGCCATTGGGGGCCAGGAGGCCTGTGTCTGGACCTTGCAGGAGGCAAGGGGGGACCACAAACTCTCAGACTGTGTGACATTGAGGCAGCTGGGCTGCAGGCTGAGGAAGCCAGAGCCTCTGTATACCTGGATGATACAGGGAAGGCACAGAGGCCCTGATTCAGAGTTGGACGCTCTGACAGAGTGCTCGCTCTGAATCAGGGCCGTCCTTCTCTTTTTTTAGAGCGGCCTCCTGGCCGCTCGCATAGCTGTGGGAGACAACCCACAGCTAAGGCAAGCGGCCAAAAAGATGGTCGCGATGGTCAAGACCATCACGACCATCAGGCTTGTCATGAGACCCTTGTGGTAGGGTCTCGTGGCTGCAAGCCCTGGAGTGCTTTCGGCTCTATCAGAGCCGAGAGCACTCCCACTGACATCACTTGTATGGGCAGCCATGCCCCTGGCACGTCCACCAAAGGGGGCGTGCTGTCACTCACCATCGACAGCACGCCCCCTTTGTAGTGAGACCTGGAGCGACGGCATGTTCGTCGCTATCCGGGTCTCGCGCATGCGCACGACAGAGCCGCCTCCGTTGTGCGCATGCACACTGGCCCAACATCGACCCGCTTGCGAGCGCTCAGCGCTCGCGAGCGGGTCTGAATTAAGCCCAGAGACTGTTTGCAAAGCTGAGGAAACTATACCAGGCCAGGAGGCCTGGTCCAGTCCTGCATGTGGCAGGAAGGACCACAATCTCAGAGACTGTGTTGGCAGACTAGCTGCTCCCTTATAGAGAGGGTTGAAGAAGTGAGCTAGTGTCCTAAACAAGGGCTAGGTATGTTTGTTATTTTCTGTTTCCTGATTTCATATGCTGGAAGTAAAGCATCACCTCGTTTATTTCACCTGAAAGCTGTGTGCGGACCCTCATTAAGCACCTAAACACTGCACCCATTCACCCTCTGCTGAGCTAATTAACCCCAAGACATCACAATATGGTGGAGAATGCAGGCAAAAGAGATTCTACGCACCAACATTCTATGCACCAAGATTCAGCAAAACATTTCTCTTCATGTGGCACTACAAATACCAGCATATATCCAGCAGCCTCAACAGCCTTTCAATAGAAACCTCTGCTCCACACCACACTTGATTAGCCACACCTGACTTAATGAGCTTGAGGATTTCAACAGAACTTTAAACCACACAATTTCTTTTAACCCCTCCAATGCTGAGGTAAAGTGCACATTTCTCTTCACAGACAATATACTTGCAGCAATAGTGCACATTTGCAGACAATTATTGTTTAAACAAAACTTCACTCACCACCCTGATGAGCTTTGCGCAGTTGAGTCCACTATGCAGGTGCAGTAAACATCCATATTTCCATTTATGCAAGTAACAATTGGTTGATGAGAGAAATGTTCAGGAACAAGATGAAAATAAATTACGGAGTGAATTCTCCTCTTTAAAAATGGCATTTGAGCAGGAGGAAATAAAAAAATGAGAAGTTCTTAAAGAGACAGACCTCAAATGGGCAGCTACGTCTGAATGCCTTGAGGAAGCTCAAGTTTTCAAAAGTGTGACAAAGTATGAGAATGATGTGCTCCAAGCAAGGAATGGCGTATTAGAGGGAGATGTTGTGGAATTGCAGCAAAAGTGTGTGGTACTTCAGCAGGAAGTAGAAGAATTGAAAGAAGGTGTCCAGAGACACCGAAGTGATGCAGAGCGCACGCAAGGGAAAGTGGCGGATCTGTCTCTGCTGTTGAGGGAGCAAGACTCTTTGGTTGTGTCCACACAAGTATAGCTTAAGACTTGTGAATTGGAGAAAAGTTCTTTGGCTGAAGAGTTTTGTGAAGTGAAAGAGAAGCATCTCCAGATGCTGCAGACTCTCATTCAGTGGGAAACTGACCATGAAGGAAAAGAGATGGAGATGGTTTGTCTTAAAGTCAGCTGTAAGGAGCAAGTAGAAATTCTCCAATCCAGTTTGACAGCAGCTAGAGTAGTTTCAGAGTGTCTGACAGAAAGAAATGTATCCCTGTAGGAAAGTTGGCATAAAGCCACCAAGCAAGGGGAATCTTTGATGAGAGAGCTTAACCTTGCCCATGGCAGGGCTTGGAAGTTGCAAAAACAGAGTGAGAACCTTGAGAAGTGTTTACTAAGTACACAGAACCAGTTGCAAAGATTCCAAGTGGAAAAGAGTACCAAAGAACTGGAGTTGCAGAGTGAATTGGACGTGGCAGAGTCTGAAATAATTGTACAAAAGTTGAGACTTCAGCACACTGAATAATACCTGCAACAATATATGAAGACTATATGGTCATAGAAATTCAGAGATATTAGTTGCATGCATTTGCAAATACATGGGAGGCTGCTGGGCCACGTCACGGTTTCTCTGTTACCAGCAGTCCCTAACACTAAGGGGTTCACGTCCGGGGCGCAGTGCACCCCAAAAAACATCCAGCCCAGGACCCCCCCAGGGCATCACACGAAAATGGAAAAAGAGTGACAGTGCAGTGTAAAGTATAGCTGTGTGTGAGTAATCATTAAGTGTGGAATGAGAGGTTAAAATATATGTGAAAAAATACATGAATAATAAACAAACATAAAAGGTGATGTGAAAAGCAACTATGTGTATTAAGTGGTGATGCCCTGAGGAGGCCCAGCCAGACCAGTCCCGGGGGCCCTACGCCCAAACGCTCACCCCAAATGTAAAATATACCAATTATAAGGCCTCATGATAAAGGCACATATATAATTTTGTCAAATGTAAGGCCTTATGATAAAGGCACATACATAAATGCATCCAAATTGAGAGCCAGCTTACCTGGGAGTCACCCCTGGGAACTCCAACTAGCACTACTAGAACCTGAATTTCTATGACCATATAGTCTTCATATATTGTTGCAGGTATTATTCAGTGTGCTGAGGTAAAATAGGGGGTTAAATTCCCCTCCTTTCTCTACTTAGTATGACCCCACCCTTTCATGCACCTGATTAGTACTGCTAGATTGATTGAGCAGCTGCCATTTTTGTTTGTTTGTTATGAGTTGCATGAAGGAGCCAGCATTAGTAGGGCATGCTGGTTCTAGTAGTGCTAGTTGGAGTTCCCAGGGGTGACTCCCAGGTAAGCTGGCTCTCAATTTTAATGCATTTATGTATGTGCCTTTATCATGAGGCCTTACATTTGACAAAATTATATATGTGCCTTTATCATGAGGCCTTATAATTGGTATATTTTACATTTGGGGTGAGCGTTTGGGCGTAGGGCCCCCGGGACTAGTCTGGCTGGGCCTCCTCAGGGCATCACCACTTAATACACATAGTTGCTTTTCACATCACCTTTTATGTTTGTTTATTATTCATGTATTTTTTCACATATATTTTAACCTCTCATTCCACACTTAATGATTACTCACACACAGCTATACTTTACACTGCACTGTCACTCTTTTTCCATTTTCGTGTGATGCCCTGGGGGGGTCCTGGGCTGGATGTTTTTTGGGGTGCACTGTGCCCCGGACGTGAACCCCTTAGTGTTAGGGACTGCTGGTAACAGAGAAGCCGTGACGTGGCCCAGCAGCCTCCCATGTATTTGCAAATGCATGCAACTAATATCTCTGAATTTCTATGACCATATAGTCTTCATATATTGTTGCAGGTATTCAGTGTGCTGAGGTACAATAGGGGGTTAAATCCCCCTCCTTTCTCTACTTAGTATGACCCCTCCCTTTCATGCACCTGATTAGTACTGCTAGATTGATTGAGCAGCTGCCATTTTTGTTTGTTTGTTAAAAGTTGAGACTTGCTGAACATGGAGTTGTGGCAATCTGAGAACAAGTTGGAAAGTGCCATGGCAAAAATTGCCCAGCTAGAAGGGCAGCTGTCTATGGCTCAAATAAAGTTCCACATGGTAGTGGGAAGATCAGAAGAGGAAAAAAGTTAAATAACTTTCTGCAGTTGGATTCTGGACCAAAAATGGCATCCAATGTCTTCACTAAACCCAGTGTGGCAGAAGTACGTAACCACAAGCAGCAAATGTTACAGGTTGATCCTGAAAAGGCTGGCGTGCAGAGTCATATGCTACTGGTGCAGAGTGTCTTCTGTGATGAGCAGCGGACAAACAGTGAATTGCAGGAACTAAGCAATATGTTCCAGAATTATGTCTTTCTGCTGCAATCTGATCATAGAGATGTCCTCATTAACGATACCAGTGTACAAGAAGGGACAGAAGTATCGGAGTTGGGAAAGTCACTAAAGGTCTGTCTTGGAAAAGTGGATGAGATTCCTTGCAGTGACTTTCAGCTTACAGTAATAACTGAAGGTGTGAAGCCTTCCCAAAGGGACATAGGTCCAGGTGGCAAAACCATCTGAAATTGGCAATAAAGAAATAACGTATACAGGTGGTGATCGCATAACCCGTGAGGCAAAGGTACAAGATGTACAAAAGTCTACAGATATGTTGATGGCTTCGATAGATGAGACTCTGTTTTCACTATATGATCACAGTGATGTGAATGTGCCCAAGTCATACATTGTTGCAGTGGAAAACAGAACCTTATAGGCAATTAATGGTAACAGTCTTGTGAAGAGCAATTCTCATGTATGTGAAGTAATGCAATAATGCAACCAGGATAAAACTTGCAATATAGCTGAATTTATCTGTGAGGAAGTGAAGTGGTCTCAAATTACAAAGCCTGAAGCAAAATGTCCAGCTAAAGTGAATTGGAAAATAAAGACCTCTGTGGAAAGTGAACTTCAACCTGTGCTGGTGGAACATGTGGAAGTTCATTATATTTCCAAGGCTCAAAAATTGGGAGCACAAGAAAATCTAAGAGATCTATTCCTTAATTAAGTGGCAGATAGCCATCAAAGCCGTGAGATAAATTATGTGGATCAATGGAGTCAATATTCAAGTATCCTATGTGGACACGGGAGTCCAGAATCTGAGGGTGACAGTGCCAGTATGTTGTCTGTTGACATAAAGCCAAGGTCCAGAATTTGTGAAGCTGATGACTCTCGAGATGCTGATAGCTTCTCTTCTTTCAAAGGGCCATCAGTAAATCATGCCAATAGCCAATATTGGACTTCAAGGTTGAAGGTTAAAGTTGTGACAAAGAGAAGTTGGCCAAAATGTGCGCTTTTAAGAGGTGTAAGCAAGAGAAACCTATATTTGGTTAAAAAGAAACAAAGGAAAAGCCATTCTTTGTATGAACCAGAAGATGAGGAAAAGAACTTGCGGGGTTCTGCTGGAGTTGACAAGAGTGAAGATGAAGTATGTCACTTCGGGAAAAGTAACATCAAGTTCTCGATGCCTGTCATGGTATTCGGGGAGGAGCCTCAAGTACTGCATCAAGAAAGCACAGAGTACAAATGGTACCATAAAGTGAGCAAAAATGTGAGGAGGAAGATAAACTCTGGAACTTGGAGGATGAGACCCCCAGAGATCACAAGAGTGTGTATGACCATGAAGGCAGTGGATTTCCCTCATGAGGAAGTGAAGAGGGACATCATCATGAGAGTGCCTCGTCCCATGTCGCTGAACCCAGGGGTTTCAAGCTGGGGAGGGGGAAATGTGGCAGTATCACCAGAGATGGCGTTGGTGAGCAGCAGATTCTGTGTGGGATTGGAGAGATCCTTCCACACAGGGTTGAAATTCTGAGTGGTGATACCCCTGTGCTGCCTTGTGGAGAGAGCTCAGGTGTGGGCTGATGAGGCAGACTAGTCAGGCTGCTGTGGAAAACAGTCCATGTGGGATTGTGGCAGTAGAGAGCCCAGTGAAGCTGAGCGAGCCATTGGGGACCAGGAGGCCTGTGTATGGACCTTGCAGGAGGCAAGGGCAGACCACAAACTCTCAGACTGTGTGACATTGAGGCAGAGACTGTTTGTAAAACTGAGGAAGCTATACCAGACCAGGAGGCCAGGTCCAGTCCTGCATGTGGCAGGAAGGACCACAATCTCAGAGACTGTGGGCTTCATTCAGACCCACTCGCAAGCGGCTGTCCACTCGCAAGTGGGTCGATGGTGTGCACTGCGCATGCGCACGATGGAGGGAGCTCCGTCGTGCGCATGCGCCAGACGCGACGAGCGAAGGACTTTCCTTCACTCGTTGTGTCTGATCAAAGGGGGCGTGCTGTCGATATTGATTGACCATGTCAAGACCATCGCGACCATCATCCTGCACGCTCGTATGTGCTGTGGGTGGTGACCCACAGCTATACGAGCGTCCAGGAGGACGCTCCTTTTTTATGGAGGACGGCCCTCATTCAGAGTGAGCGCTCTGCTCAGAGCGTCCGGCTCTGAATGAGGGCCTGTGTTGGCAGACTAGCTGCTCCCTTATAGAGAGGGTTGAAGAAGTGAGCTAGTGTCCTAAACAAGGGCTAGGTTTAATTGTTATTTTCTGTTTCCTGATTTCATATGCTGGAAGTAAAGAATCACCTCATTTATTTCACCTGAAAGTTGTGTGTGGACCCTCACTAAGCACCTAAACACTGCACCTATTCACCCTCTGCCGAGCTAATTAACCCCAAGACATCACAAAATATATATAAATCCTTTTATCTCAATCTATATATATATATATATAAATATCTAAAATAAAAATGAAAACTAGAAATATAAAAATATATATAGATACATAGGAAGATCTAGATTAATACTGTATATACATAATATGAAAACAGCATACATATAATCATTTGTAGTTTCAGAAAAGTTCTTTTAAAAGTGTTATGTACTGTAAATAAACATGCACAAAGATGTGACATTATTTAAAAAGTGAATGTATGCATACGTTATGTGCATGTATTCATATGTGCCACTGCCAAAGAGACTACTACTGTTTTCAGATGTTTCGGTTTAAAATTTGCCATGCAGACACTTTGCAAACACTAATTACCGGTATGTGCTTAATAGTTCTTCTTCATCTAATTGCACTGTCTTTGATATATGTACGCATTTTAATTGCTTAATACTTTGATTAGCGATTGATAATTTGGAAGCAATTGGGAAGTAATTGCTATGCTTTGATTAGTACACACTGCAACAGGTTTATATAATGTGGCGACATCGATGTTGTAGAGTTGCGATACTTCATGTCATTTTGTGTGATTGTACGCAGTTTAGTGAGTGTAGCTGAGCGTGCAATGGTTGCGGTCTCTGTGTGCGATCGGGTGGCAGTGTATGCAGGTGCAATTGTGGGTTTGGCTATGCATTGATGGAGATTTTCTAATACATTCGCAAACAGTGTGCGTTCATTCGCAATTGCAATCCATGCTGAATTAGGCCCTGAGACCCAATTTCACTGGTTCCACATTAATGGGTTTTCTTTAGTCATTGAATACAGTCTGAGTTTTGTAATAATACTGTACATTCCAAATGTAATTCGTCCCATTTTTTTTTACAAAAGGTCAGATGGGAAAGTGTTTAGACTGTTAAACAATGTGTTTTAAATGACAGGGAACAGGAAATGGGATAACAGGTCGCACCAAGACTGATATATTATTGTAGAGCTACCCTGCTAATTATCAATCTTAAATCTCACAATAGACGCAGGGGTGCAACTCAGGGATATAATGTGACATACTAACAAACAAGAAAAAAGAATCCCCATAGGAGTGCACAATTTCTTACCATAGTACTGTATGTATAAAATATAACTTTTATTAATTTAATTAATAACCACATAAGTGGTCAACTTAAACCACAGCAAAATACAAAACAAGGGGAGGAACAAATACAAATATAATGTTTAAAATGCTGTTAGATGCTCAGTTTTATGTGTCCTTTAATATTAATACTCAATGGTATGCTGAATGTATGTAGACTAAATATGAATACAACGGCACCTTTGTATTCATATTTAGTCTACATACATTCAACATACCATTGAGTATTAATATTAAAGGACACATACAACGGTATGCAGTCGGGAAGTCGGTGGACCTAATCCCGACAGCCGGCTTCCCGACTGCTTAATCCCGGCGAGGGTTAAATGACAGGCGTCTAAATCTAGACGCCTGTCTTCTTACCGACGCCGGGGGACTGGCGCCTGGCATCCTGACCGAAGTGGTGCCGGGCGCCGAACGTGGACAGCCGCGGGGGGGAGGCTTAGGGCTCCCGGGGGGACTTAGGGTTAGGCAAGCCCCCCGGGAGGTTAGGGTTAGGCTTGGGGGAGGGAGGGTTAGGGTTAGGCACCCCCGGGGGGGACTAAGGGTTAGGCACCCCCCCCCTGGGGAACTTAGGTTTAGGCGGCGGGGAAGGGGGTTTAGGTTTAGGCACTTCGAGGGGGGATTAGGGTTAGGCATTGGGGGGGAAGGTTTTGGTTAGGCACCCCTAAGGGAGGGTTAGGGGGTAGAAATAGGTTAGTGAATACTTACCTAGGGACGATCGGGATTTTCATCCTTGTCGGGCTGCTGCTGTCGGGATTTGAACCGCCAGCCAGAGGTCCGGCGGTAAATCATACCGATTCAAATACAACTGAGCATCTATCAGCATTTTAAACATTAATTTTGTATTTGTTCCCATGTTTTGTATTTTGCTGTGTTTTAAGTTTACCACTTAGGTGGTTATTAATTAAGTTAACAAAAGTTATATTTTATACCTACAGTACTATGGTAAGACATTGTGCACTCCTATGGGGATTCTTTTTTCTTGTTTGTTAGTATGTGATTGATTTGTGTATAATTTAATTTTTCATTAATATAATTATCCAGAAACTAAGTTATTGTCTTGTAAAAGTACAAAACTACATCCAGCATTAGAGAAAGACTGGAGGAAAAATTAAACTTTAAAAATTCTTTATTTTTTTATTAGTCAACATGTCTTCTTACCTGTTATTAGGCCAATTTCAGGAGACCACTTGGTTTTTGCAATTAATTCATTGCCCTTTAGCAAACTAAATGTTGTTCTGAAATTTAGAAAGAAGTTGCAACATTTTTCAATTAAAATGTTTTAGATATAATTATTTAGTACTAGCAATAGAAGGTAGAATCTGTGGTATATATTAATGACTAGCAGATGTACCCGGTTTCACCCGGGTAGACCTTAGAGATATTTACTGTTTCCATTTCCATCTTACCACTCCAATAACACATTAATCCTTTATCTCCATAGTAATGCATCGCTGCTATAGTAAGACATTAGCTTCCCTTACCTGTGTACTAATACATTCCACTCCCTCACCTCTGTAGTAACACCTTTTCCTCCCTCGCCCATGTTGTAACACATTCGACATTCCCCGGCCTCACCTGTGTAGAAATACAATCCCTCCCTCACCTCTATAGTAACACCCCCCCCTCAATCTGTGTAGTAACACATTTCCCTCCCTTACCTCTATAGTAAAACATTTATCAACTCTGTAATAACTGTAATAACACATTGTTTTCCTCACACTTGTACTAACACATTCCCCTCCCATACCTGTGTAGTAACACATTTTCCTCTCTCACCTCTGTAGTAACACATTCCCTTCCTTCATTATTCAAATAGGGGAGCCACACCAACTGCCAGTTATGTTAGGCAGCACTTGGGATGACAGTTGTTGTTTGTGCTGCAGCCACGATGAGACAGTCAGGCAGGACTTTGCACAGGGGTAGGAAACATATTAGCTCTTTTCACCCCCTTAGGGGTCATATTTTGAAAAATCCATTCTTAGTGGGCACCTACGTCATGGAAGTAATATACCTCCCGATTTTCATGTTTCTATGTCCAGTGGTTTGGGCTGGACATTGATCAGTCAGTCAGTCAGTCAGGACATCTGATTTTATATATATATATATATATATATATATATATATATATACATATACATATATAGATTGCTGCTCGCAAAGAGGACCACACGGCGAACCTGAGTTCTTTATGACTCATGTGCTATGAAATTTTCATGTCACAAACCGCACTGCTGAAGCCACTGGGTCACTTATCTGGTTTCCCATTCCATGATCCGGCTCTGTGACAGATTCCCTCCAGCTGTGGCTTCTTCTCAACTCCTGCAGTCTCCCTGGCTTCCACATGCAGTATTCCCTCCAGTGTTGGCTGCTGGGCGCAGCCATGTCAGTTTGAGTCAGGTAAATGTCTATCCTTGAACAGTAGACCAGTATGCAGTCACATGATGCCTGCAGTCAATCCCTGACAAGCCAGAGGTATATAAGGATTCTCCCTGCACACAGCACTTGCCAGTGCAATGTTGTCCTCAGCCTTGCTGGGTGATACTATTTGTGCTTCTGTAGCTTCCCTGTGGTTTTCCTAAGTGCAGATTTCCATCTCGCTGCACCACTGGCTCCTACTGTCCAGTATCCAGTCAGGTTCCATCCCGTTGTATTGAGTCCAGTTCCATCCCGGTGATTCTATTATCCGGTTCCATTCTGGTGCTATCCAGTCCGGTTCCATCCCGGTGTTATCAAGTCCTATCAACTCCAGGGTGTATACAGGTTGAGTCTCCCATATCCAAATATTCCGAAATACGGAATATTCCGGAATACAGAATTATTTTGGCATGACTGAGATAATAAAACCTTTGATTTTTGATAGTTCGATGTACACAAACTTTGTCTAAGGCACAAATTATTAAAAATATTGTATATAATTATCTTCAGGCTCTGTGTATAAGGTGTATATGAAACATAAATTAATTCATGTATGTACACAAACTTTGCTTGAGCCACAAAATTATTGAAAATATTGTATAAAATGACCTGCAGGCTGTGTGTATAAGGTGTATATAACACATAAATGCATTCTGTGTGTATATTTGGGTCCTATTCCCAAGATATCTCATTATAATATGCAAATATTCCAAAATAAGGAATATTCCGTTATCCAAAATACCCCTGGTTCCAAGCATTTTGGATATGGGATATTCACCCTGTAGTAGACAGTTACCAGGACAGGGAATCTCAAGTAGAGGACTCCAACCTGCACGTCGGGTGCTGCCAAGTCTGAACTCCCTTGCAGGGGTCCCTGGTGAAAACCACCGGCGTGTTAGACTCCACAATTCTGTTAGGGTTTCAGCCAATTCCCCAAATACTGGTCAGCTTCTTCCAACCTGATACCATCGGCTCCAGTCCGATACCTGTTACCATCAGTTCCAGTCTGATCCTGTTACCATTGGTTCCAGTCTGATACCCATTACCATTGGTTCCAGTCTGATACCCATTACCATTGGTTCCAGTCCAATACCCATTACTATTGTTTCTAGTCCGATACCCATTACCATTGGTTCCAGTCCGATACCCATTACCATTGGTTCCAGTCCGATACCTGTTACTATCGGTTCCAATCCAATACCTGTTACTATCAGTTCCAATCCAATACCTGATACCATCGGTTCCAGTCTGATACACGATACCATTGTTTCCAGTCCAATAACCAGCACCATTGGTCCCATTCTGGACTTCAAGCCAATCTGGTCCCATTCCAGTCTTCAAACCAATCTGGTCCCATTCCGGTCTTCAAGCCAATATCATCCCATTCTGGTCTTCAAGCCACTATGGTCCCATTTCGGTCTTCAAACCACTACGGTCCATTCCGGTCTTCAAGCCAATCAGATCCCATACCAGCTATCCAGCATCCGGTCCCATTCCGATGATCCAGTATTCTGGTTCAGAGCTATTCCTAGAGATTCCTGCACATGCGCTGAACACATCTCAAGTCAGCCAGCTTTACTCACTCTGACTCCCATCCAGTTCATAGCCCAAGTCCGGATCCACAAACAAATCCAAACACAGGCGTGACATTTCAGAAGTGAACAATGAACAAGTTGCCTTTAGAAATTTTAACACAGCAAAAGCATCAAAGCTACACAGATCGTATATTTTAGGAACTCCAGGCCCAGTTTGGCACACCATTTGCTGACATTGAAAGGAAAAATATTTATGTATAAGTGATCTATGGGGATCATTTAAGAATTGTTAGAGAATGCAGAGTACAGATTTTCTTTTTTTCTAATTTCCTTGTGTGACAGAGATTCAAAGATGGAAACAATGGCGATTATGTACGAAGATCGAGAGATTGCCATTATGCATTTATATTAGCCACACTGCACGTGCGCAGCAATCACATTGCATTTCCGAATGCAAAGAGGAATCCACTGCACAGTGAGTAACAGGTAGTCAGCGTTCGGGGGTGGTAACGGGGGGTGCTCAAAAAAGCGCAGGCTTGTCTGACCGTTTAAATGCCATTACATGGGCGTACATAAATTAGCCCTTGCGATCTCCTACGCAGCATGCAAGGTCCCTGCATGTCAGGAGAGCTGCCGAGTCTGCGGCTGGTCAGACCTACTGCAAGGGCAAGATGGCCGCTCGATGTGCATCGATGTTATCGATATTTACGCAGGTAGGCGATGTCGTACGCACATGAAACTGCAGCGGTGGGTATCCTTATACTCGGATAATCTTTATAACTTTTAGCATATTTTCACAGCTGCGATCGCAGAGGCATCCATCTCTGAATCAGGCCCATAATGTGCTTATTCCTACACGTTGCAGACTGGATACTGCAGCTCTATGATCTTGCTTTTCATAAAGTGTGCACCCGACCCAACATTAATGGATCTTGACATTAAAAATAGAGCTTAACTGCAGTACTGCCCCCAAGTCTACACACAAGTGCAAATGCAATATTTATACTGTATGGTTAAAACAATGGCCCTCATTCAGAGCCGTACGCTCTGAGCAGAGCCTCCATAACTATGGAGCTTCCTCCTGGACGCTCGTATAGCTGTGGGTCACCACCCACAGCCTATACGAGCGTGCAGTTTGATGGCCGCGATAGTCGTGACCATCGCGACCATCGAAACTGCGAGCCGGAGCCTGCGGTTGAGGTTTTCAACCGCAAGGCCTGGAGTGATTTTGGCTCTATAAGAGCCAAAATCACTCCCACTGACATAACTAGTGATGTCAGTGGGCCGGCTTCTGACGGGAGGCGTTCCCTTGGGAACGCCCCCGTCAGGGAGGCACGCCCCTGGCACGCCCACCAAAGGGGGCGTGCTGTCAATCAACATCGACAGCACGCCCCCTTTGATCAGACACAACGAGCAAAGGAAAGTCCTTGCTCGTCGCGTCTGGCGCATGCGCACGACGGAGCTCCCTCCATCGTGCGCATGCTCAGTGCAGACCATCGACCCACTTGCGAGCGGACAGCCGCTCGCGAGTGGGTCTGAATCAGGCCCAATGTGTGTAGAACCACCTGGCAAAGGGATCTCCATACAGTACCTTGAAAGCTGCATTTGCTTAATTTTCTGATTAGCCACTAAAATGCATCACTTTTATGACACTTTATTTACCTATTATAACTAGTGATTTGTGGTTCGATTTTCCTGAAAAGCGAAACACACCCAGACTTTAGGGCTCTGAGTCAAATTGGCTCGATTTCATTTTAGGTTTCCAAGCAGTGCTCAAAGTGGGGGTATGGACATTTTAGTTAAACCCACCTCCCCAAGCTTTAGGAATTGTGATAAGATTCAGCCTTTGCTTCCTTCTCAACCCCTGCACCTTGCACTGCCTACTACCCTCTCCCACACCCTGCACCTCACACTGCCTACTTCCCTCTCCCACACCCTGCACCTCACACTGCCTACTACCCTCTCCCACACCCTGCACCTCACACTGCCTACATCCCTCTCCCACACCCTGCACCTCACACTGCCTACTTCCCTCTCCCACACCCTGCACCACACACTGCCTACTTCCCTCTCCCACACCCTGCACCTCACACTGCCTACTTCCCTCTCCCACACCCTGCACCTCACACTGCCTACTTCCCTCTCCCAACCCTGCACCTCACACTGCCTACTTCCCTCTCCCACACCCTGCACCTCACACTGCCTACTTCCCTCTCCCACACCCTGCACCACACACTGCCTACTTCCCTCTCCCACAACCTGCACCTCACACTGCCTACAACCCTCTCCCACACCCTGCACCTCACACTGCCTACTTCCCTCTACCACACCCTGCACCTCACACTGCCTACTTCCCTCTCCCACACCCTGCACCACACACTGCCTACTTCCCTCTCCCACACCCTGCACCTCACACTACCTGCTTCCCTCTCCCACACCCTGCACCTCACACTGCCTACTTCCCTCTCCCACACCCTGCACCTCACAATGCCTACTACCCTCTCCCACACCCTGCACCTCACACTGCCTACTACCCTCTCCCACACCCTGCACCTCACACTGCCTACTTCCCTCTCCCACACCCTGCACCTCACACTGCCTACTTCCCTCTCCCACACCCTGCACCACACACTGCCTACTTCCCTCTCCCACACCCTGCACCACACACTGCCTACTACCCTCTCCCACACCCTGCACCTCACACTGCCTACTACCCTCTCCCACACCCTGCACCTCACACTGCCTACTACCCTCTCCCACAACCTGCACCTCACACTGCCTACTTCCCTATCCCACACCCTGCACCTCACACTGCCTACTTCCCTCTCCCACACCCTGCACCTCACACTGCCTACTTCCCTCTCCCACACCCTGCACCTCACACTGCCTACTTCCCTCTCCCACACCCTGCACCTCACACTGCCTACTTCCCTCTCCCACACCCTGCACCACACACTGCCTACTTCCCTCTCCCACACCCTGCACCTCACACTACCTGCTTCCCTCTCCCACACCCTGCACCTCACACTGCCTACTTCCCTCTCCCACACCCTGCACCACACAGTGCCTACTACCCTCTCCCACACCCTGCACCTCACACTACCTGCTTCCCTCTCCCACACCCTGCACCTCACACTGCCTACTACCCTCTCCCACACCCTGCACCTCACACTGCCTACTACCCTCTCCCACACCCTGCACCTCACACTGCCTACTTCCCTCTCCCACACCCTGCACCTCACACTGCCTGCTTCCCTCTCCCACACCCTGCACCTCACACTGCCTACTACCCTCTCCCACACCCTGCACCTCACACTGCCTACTACCCTCTCCCACGCCCTGCACCTCACACTGCCTACTACCTGCTCCCACACCCTGCACCTCACACTGCCTACTACCCACACCCTGCACCTCACACTGCCTACTTCCCTCTCCCACACCCTGCACCTCACACTGCCTACTACCCTCTCCCACAACCTGCACCTCACACTGCCTACTTCCCTCTCCCACACCCTGCACCTCACACTGCCTACTACCCTCTCCCACACCCTGCACCTCACACTGCCTACTACCCTCTCCCACACCCTGCACCTCACACTGCCTACTACCCTCTCCCACAACCTGCACCTCACACTGCCTACTTCCCTCTCCCACACCCTGCACCTCACACTGCCTACTTCCCTCTCCCACACCCTGCACCTCACACTGCCTACTTCCCTCTCCCACACCCTGCACCTCACACTGCCCACTTCCCTATCCCACACCCTGCACCTCACACTGCCTACTTCCCTCTCCCACACCCTGCACCTCATACTTGCTACTATATGTGCTGGCTCTGTGATTTACATATAATCTTAATGCATACTGTATCTGTGTAAATGTCAATTAACCTCTCTAATAATGTATCTTTAACTTGGCTCTTTTACTAGTTTTACACCATCTAGCTACTACCACTGTCTACTTTAATATTCAATTTCTGCTCCCATCAAATCTCCACTTTTATTATATTCAATAAGAAACTTATGTTGTACAGACACCTTTTTCCACACTATACTTTTACTTCCATTTCTGGAAATCTGCACTCTCTCTTAAATTTTTTCTTCATTCCTACCTTTACCTTTCCTTCCCATATTTACCTCAACCTTACAATGACCATGTTTTCTTCAACTCCCCTCTTCACTCAGTGTCCACCTGCTCTTTGGTTCTGCACCCTGCTTCCACCTTTATCGTTTCCCCCTGGTCTCCTCCACTTCCTCCTCCCCTTATCTCGTCTTCTATGTCTGCCTTTATCCCCCTCTTCTCCCATTACTCCACTTCATTCTCTTATACTCCACCAGGGTCCTACTACCCCACTGCTAATCTTTCCTCTCCCTGTCACTTCTCCCCACCTCCATCCACATCTCATTATCCCCCCCTCCCTGCCCACCTCCTACAGGTTCCTCTTCTACCACTGGAGCCCGCACGATCACTACACTATATTCATCTCGGTTCCCCAAATTAATCTCACCTCCATGCTACAGCAACCCTGTTACATCTCTCCCACAAACACTGTCCCTCTATCCTGTGCCAGTCTGTAATAAACTGGTCCTCACCCATGACCTTTTCATTACTGAAAACTGGATTTCACCCTCTGACACCACTTCTCCTGCAGCTCTCTCCTCTCAGGGCCTCACATTCTCCAACACCCCTGGCCTGGGGGTTGCCATGGTGGTGGTGTTGGGGTCCTTCTATCCCCCGGCTACTCACACCAACTCATACCCTCAGAACCATCCCTTACATTCTCTACATTTGAAGTTCATGCTATATACCTCTTCTATATTTACCGTCCCCCATTCCCTCCCTCAAACTTCCTTGACAACTTTGCTTCTTGGCTCCCTCACTTCCCTCTATTATCCTAGGTGACTTCAATATTCCAATTGATATCCCCACAGAATCTTCTACATCCAAACTCCTCACCCTCACATCTTCATTTGGCCTCTCCCAATGGACCTCCTCACCCTCCCATGTGAGTAGGCATTCGCTTGATCTGGTCTTCACTCACCGTTGTGATATTTCTGATTACTCCAATTCCCCTTTCCCCCTCTCTGACATCACCTTCTCTTTTTTAAACTATCCCTCTCTCCTTCCCCTCCTCTACCTCCTAAAGCCACCATCACTAAGTGTAACATTGAAGCTATAGACACCATTTCCTTTTCATCCCCGCTTGACTCACTTCTCTCCCCTATCCTCTCTCTCTCTCCTGCCCTGAACAAGCTGCTTCCCTATATAATGCCTCCTTTACTTATGCTCTTGACTTTGATCTGGTGATCACTACTCACCATCGCAGATCCACACCTCAACCCTGGCATTCCAAATGCACCAGATACCAGCAAAAGTGTTCACGAACTGCAGAGCAACACTGGAAAAGATCACACTGTAACGCAGATTTTCTACATTTATAATTTATGCTCTCATCCTACAGTGCTACCCTTTCCCTCTCTAAACACTCATATTTCAATAACCTCATCTCCTCCCAGTTCTCAATTCCTCAGCATCTCTACACCACCTTCAACTCCCTCCTCTGCCCACCTCCTCCTCGTCTCCACTCCTCGCTCTCTGCCCTTGACTTTGCTACCTGCTTTACATCTGAAATTTATTCCATACATCAGGACATCATATCCAACCAGTCCTCCAGCTCTCCACCTACTCTTATCCCGGCTCACCCCTCCCCATCCATTTTGCAGACTCTAGCATCCTTCTCCTCTGTATCAGGAGAGGAAGTCATGACCCTCATCCGGTCCTTCCCCCCCTTCCCCTCCCCCCTTTACCCTATCCCATACCACCTTCTCTGCTACCTCTCTCCTTCTGCCTGCTCACATCTTGCCCACCTCTTAATCTTTCCCTCTCATCAGACACTATCCCTTCTGCATTCAAGCATGGCCTTGTCTCCCTCTTTCTTAAAAAACCTACCCTTGATCCTAACATTCTCTCTAGCTACCGACCCATCTCTCTCCTCCCTTTTGCCTCCAAACTCCTTAAGCGTATTGTTTACAACTGCCTTACCACCTTTCTTTCCTCTCACTCCTTCTTTGACCCTTTTCAGTCTGGCTTCCATTCTCTCCACTTCACTGAAACTGCCCTGACGAAAGTCAGCAACGACCTCCTTGCTGCCAAATACAAGGGCCACTACTCTCTGCACATTCTCCTTGACCTCTCTGCTCCTGTCTGTCCTCCTACCTTCTCTGTTTCTTCTGATGACTCATCTTCCCCCTCGCAGCCTCTTACAGTAGGTGTTTCCCAAGGTTCTGTTCTTGAATCTCTCCTATTCTCCCTCTTTAAGTTCTCTCTAGGTGAACTCATCAGCTCTTTTGACCTCCATTATCATCTATATGTTGATGATACTCAGATCTACCTTTCCTCCCCTGATCTCTCCCCCTCTATACTGACTCGTATCTCCAACTGTCTCTCTGCTATCTCTTCCTTGATGTCCCCGCAATTTCTTAAACGTAAAATGTCCAAGACTGATCGGATTGTCTTCCTACCCTCCCACATAACCTCACTTCCCACTATTTCTTTATCAATTGATGGCACATCTATCTCATCTAGCCCCATAGTGCTCTGTCTTGGAGTTATCCTGTACTCATCCCTCTCCTTCAAACTACATATCCAGAACCTCTCGCAGTGATGTCATTTCCATCTCAAAAAATATTTCCAAGATCAGACCCTATCTACTGTAACTTCCTCCTATCTGGCCTCCCCAATCCCATCTCTCTCCTCTCCAGTCTGTCCTCAATGCTGCTGCTCAGCTCATCTTCCTCTCCAAATGCTCTACATCTGCCTTCCCTCTCCTACAAGACCTCTACTGGCTCTCCTTACCTTTCAAACCCAATTCAAGGTTCTCACACTCGCTTACAAAACCCTCACCCAATGTTCTCCTATTTACATTGCTGATCTCATCTCCCTTCACTCTCCTGTCCGCCCTCTTCACTCAATGAATGCATGCTGCCTTTCAAGCCAACTACTTACTTCCGCCCACTCCCGCCTCCAAGATTTTGCCTGTGCTGCTTTCCTCCTTTGGAACTCTCTCGCTCTCCCCATCAGACTCTCCACCTCTCTACAATCATTCAAATAGGCTCTCAAGACCCACTACTTCATCAAAGCCTTCCAGCTGTCATCCTAACTTGCTGCTACATGCTCTTTCCTCCCCGTCTGCCCCATCTGTGTCACACCTGTTGGTCTGCCCCTCCCTTTTAGAATGTAAGCTCTTATGAGCAGGGCCCTCTATCCTCTTGTGCTTCTCCCTACTTTACTTTCATATACTTCTTACTCCCCACTAGTGCACCTTACACTTAAATGTTTATGCTCTGCTGCTTATGTGGGTGTTATGGTCGCTAATGTAGCAATGTATATTATCCATGTCCTTGTCCTGCATTGTATTGTATTGAACTGTAAGTGTTATGGTCGCTAATGTATCAATGTATATTATCCATGTCCTTGTCCTGCATTGTATTGTATTGAACTGTAAGTCACTGGTCACCTACTTGTTTATGTACTTTGTAAGGCGCTGCAGAAAACTTGTGGCGCCATATAAATAAATGAGAATAATAATAACAATGCTACCTACTTCTCACCCCTTGTACCTCTAATTCCTTGACCTGAGCTGGCAGTGGCAGAGTCCGGCTTCTTCTCCTCCCCGTTCCCCGGATAGCAGTGGGCTCTGGTGGCTGACTCAGCATCAAGCAGGGTTATTGCTTTAATTAGTGCTAGGATGGAGAGCTGGGGCAGATGTGGTGGCAATTTGGACTTGGTGTCGGCATGGACAGGCAACCAATCAGAAGCAGCCACATGGCTGTTCCTTATGATTGGCTGCCAGTCAGCAAGCCGTGAAAGGCTAGCGGCTGGTGCCAAATTTAAAAGGCCACTGCTGATTATTCTTTTTGATTAGCCGCTGGTCTGTGATTGGTTCACGACCGGCATCAGGGGTTGTGTACTGCCTCTGCATCTGTCCTATTGCTGGCCGCCAGGACCCATCACCTGATGCTCAGACAAGCCAGCGCTGCTCAGAGATGTGTCCCCAGCGGGACACATCTCCACATAATACTGCAGTGTCTCTTTTACTCCCAGCGCCGCTGCCAACTGCTAAGCTGGAGTTAGGACACTGGCTGAAGTGGCGTTATAGCACTTGAGCACTGGTTCCGAGTAGAACAGATCGGCTCAGATGTGCTGTAAAATTTAAAATATGTGTCCCAGGTTTTGGATTGCATGTAAAAAGGTCCAACTTACATGATTTTAGCAGTTTTTATCAATTTTAAAGAAATCAAAAACTGAATCTGAACCATAACATTTGAGGGGGATCAGTATGATCCCAGCAGCGGTAGCCCGACACAGGTGGAAATCCCGAACGTCGGAAGGTAAGTATAAACTAACCTATTCTACCCCCTAATCCTATCCCTCCCTTAGGGGTGCCTAACCCTAACCTCTCCTCCAAGTTCCTAACCCTAATCCCCCCTTCCCCGCCACCTAAACCTAAGTCCCCAGGGGGGGTGCCTAACCCTAACCTCCCCCTGGGGTTGCCTAACCACCCCATCCCCTAGCCTGACCCTAACCTAACGGGGGGTGTGCCTAACCCTAAGTCCCCCACGGGAGCCCTAAACCTAACCTTCCACCCCGCGGCTGTCTGCACAAGCATCTACGCACATCTCTAATTATAATAGCTGTACAGCCTGGAGTCGGAGAGACGAGCAGAGAGTCTTTTTATACATTTTTTATTTAAATATTCTATATACAGTATATAATGGGATAATGACAAATTTGTGGCTCGTATACTAAATATTAATAGTTATAATTATGAAAATGAGCCACAAAAGTTGGTAATATGAAAGCAAGTCTTAATTGTTGAACAAATGTCTGCGCGTGTGATTAAATCATTGTGTCCAAAAGAAAGTACTATATTTGTCTAAGACTTACAGTACTATATTCAAGATAATCAAGTTCAACTCCAGCAACATATCTATCTATCTATCTATCTATCTACAGATGCAGCCGCCGTTATCCTTGTTGCAATGCGCATGCACACCGTCATGCATCGTGGCATAGCTTTTGCCGGGCTGCAACTAGGTATAGGGGAGCGACAGGGGCGGTCGTCCCGGGGGCCCCACACCTCAGGGGCCCCCACACAGCAGCAGCTGCACAAGAGCAGGCACCGTTGTTAAGCCCCGCCCACCTTGCGGCAAAATACCAGCGATTTGCGGGTCAATCGGCTGGAGGGGGAGCCAGCATGATTCAATTTCATTACAATTGTGTCATTTGGCTCCGCCCTTTTCCGACTGACCCGCGAATCGCGGCCAAAGCCGTGAGGGAGGAGGAGCTTAATAATGGTGCCGTCCTGCCAGGTCTCCTCCGGAATGAGATCCCCTTCTGCCTTCCCCATCCACAACATGCAGTGCAGATGGTGCAATGTAAGTGTGTGTGTGACTTGTGTGTGAAATGTGTGTGTGCGACTTGTGTGTGTGTATGTATGTTTGTGTGTAATGTATGTGTGACACATGCATGTGTGGTGTATATATGTGTTTTTCTATGTGAATGTATGTATGTATGTATGTATGTGTGTGTAAGTATATAAATAAATGTGTGTTGTGTATGTGCATGTATATGTGTATATATATAAATATAAATATTGATAGGGGCCCCCACAAGTTGTTTCCCCAGGGCCCCCTCAAACCTTAATCCGGCACTGCTAGGCACGGCCAGCATTCTCCCCAAGTTATCCTGCCCTCCTCACAGGCTACTCTACAAACCAAGTTTTCCTGCCTTATCTGGTGAGACACTTTTCCATAACATTATAACCGGCCAACTTTGTATTTAAGTCTGTGCGTTCTGTGTCCTTCATTATGGAGCAGGCTCAAAACCCTGCACAAATCCTTGCCGCACAGATCCAAGTGCTTACCCAAAAAGTTCAGGAGCTCTCTATAAGATTTGAGGATGTTTGGGCATCCACACCTGGAGCCGTTCCCAACGAACCTAAAATAAATCTCCCTGATTTCTTGTTTTCTGGAGACCGTACTCAGTTCCTGAACTTCCGTGAGAGTTGTAAACTCTATTTTCGTCTCCAACCTTTATCTTCTGGATCCTGGATCCGAGACTCAGTGGGTAGGATTAGTGATCTCACTCTTACAAGGAGATCCACAGACTTGGGCATTTGGTCTCGCTTCAACACATTCTGCGCTTTTATCAGTAGATGCCTTTTTTAATGCTCTTGGATTATTATATGCAGATCCTGACCGTAGTTCTTTGGCCGAATCCAAGCTGCGGGCTCTTCGGCAGGGAAAGAATCCCGCAGAGGATTATTCCTCAGAGTTTCGGAGATGGGTAGTGGATTCAGGATGAAATGACCCGGCATTGCATAGCCAATTCCACTTGGGTCTTTCGGATGCCATCAAGGACATTTTGGTCCAACATCTATCACCTGAGTCCCTTGACGACTTAATATCTTCAGCCATCCGTATTGACCGTCGCCTCCGAGAATGCAAACGAGAACGCAGTCTTTCTGTACAGTCGCCTCAGTCACCTTCCTGGCTGCTGGCGGAGGACTCTGAGGAACCCATGCAACTGGGAGCTTTCCGGCTATCGCCCAGGGAGAGACAAAGACAATGATCTCAAGGCCTCTGCCTATATTGTGGAGCTAGAGGTCATCCGCTGAAATCTTGCCCACATAGGCTAGTAAAAGATCGGGTCTGAATGTAAAAGAGGAGTTGCATTTAGGCCTGGCATCTGTTTCCTCAAAAAATTTGTTGCTAGTTCCTGCGGTGGTACATCTGTCACAATCCGTCCATTCCATATCGGCGTTTGTGGACAGCAGTTCTGTTGGGAACTTCATGGACTTATAATTTTTTCATTCCTTAGGTTTAGCTGCAGTTCCTTTACCTCAAGAGGTTCCTAGTTGTGGGTTAGATGGTGGTCTGGTGGCTAATGGTCTTATCAAATACACCACCATTTTGTCTCTCAGTTGGAATTTTGCATTCGGAGATGATTTCTTTTTTGCTACTCCAGTGTCCTTTTGCTCCCATCATCTTGGGGTTTCCATGGTTAATGACCCATAATCCCGTCATTGATTGGATTATGGGGGATATTGTCAAATGGAGTCCAGCATGTCAAAATTGCTGTTTATCTACACCCATCCGGACGGCTATCTCTGCTGTCTCAGAGTCTCTTCCAGGACTTCCTGCTCAATACCATCTTTTTGCAGATGTTTTTTCTAAATCAAAGGCCAATTCTCTACCACCTAATCGTCCGTATGATTGCGCCATACAGCTGTTACCAGGAGCCAAGTTACCCAAGGGTCGTCTCTATTCTCTTTCTATACCTGAGAATAAGGCCATGGAGGAGTCCATTGCAGATGCCTTGGCTAAAGGATTCATCCGTCATTCTAAATCTCCGGTTGGGGCTGGTTTCTTCTTCGTCCAGAAGAAGCATGGGTCATTACGTCCTTGCATTGACTTTAGGGCATTGAACGAAATCACCATCAAAAACTCGTACCCTTTGCCCTTGATCTCGGTACTTTTTGATCAGCTTTGGCAAGCTTCCATTTTTTCCAAGATTGATCTCCATGGAGCTTATAATTTGATCCGGATCAAGACAGGAGATTAATGGAAAACGGCGTTCAATACGCATACAGGGCACTATGAAAATTTAGTTATGCCATTTGGATTGGCTAATGCTCCAGCAGTCTTTCAAGACTTTATCAACGATGTACTCCGGGAGTTTCTTGCCATTTTTGTGGTTGTTTATGTCGATGACATCCTCATTTACTCTCACTCCATGCACCAGCATGTCCAGCATGTCAGTCAGGTCCTGTCTAAATTGAGAGAGAATTCATTATTTGCCAAGTTGGAGAAATGTGAGTTTCATGTGGAGCAAGTATCTTTTCTTGGATATATTATTTCTCCTCATGGCTTCTCCATGGATCCTGGAAAGGTTAAAGCAGTATTGGACTGGGTTCAGCCTACTACATTGAAAGGCATTCAACGTTTCCTTGGTTTTTCCAATTACTATCAGAGATTTATTGGCTCGTTTTCTTCCATTGTTGCCCCCATAGTAGAGTTAACCAAGAAAGGTGCGGATGCTTCTAACTGGCCTAGTCAGGCAGTTCGGGCCTTTGAACATCTCAAACTTGCTTTCACCAGCACCCCTGATCTCAAACATCCGGATCCAGATCTGCCTTTTGTGGTTGAGGTGGACGCCTCTGTGATTGGGGCAGGAGCTATTCTCTCTCAGAATAATCCGTTGGATGGCAAACTCCATCCATGTGCATTTTTTTCACGTAAATTTTCTTCAGCCGAGTGTAATTATGATGTTGGGAACAGGGAGCTGCTTGCCATTAAGTTAGCGTTTGAGGATTGGAGACATTGGTTTGAAGGAGCCAAACACCGGATCTCTGTCCTCACCTACCACAAAAATTTGGCATACATTGAATCGGCCAAGAGGCTTAACTCCAGGCAAGCACGATGGGCACTATTTTTTACCAGATTTAAATTTCTCATTTCTTTTCGACACGGATGTACTAACATTAAGGCTGATGCATTGTCCAGGAGTTTCACTCCTGTCCAACAGGATACTGTGATCAAAGAATCCATCATTCCCAGATCTTGTATCCAGGTGGCTTTATCTCGAAATTTGGTTGAGGATCTGTCTGTGTTTCAAGAGGATCCGCCTCCTGGTAAACCGTCCAATCGCCTGTTTGTTCCTGTAAATTAGAGAAAAGCTGTCCTACAGGACTTCCATGTGAGACGGGCTTTCGGATATCCAGGCATCAATAAGACCATTGAATTAATGTCTCATGCGGTTTGGTGGCCGTCTTTGGCTTTGGACGTTCGGGAGTTTGTTTTGGCATGTGAGGTTTGTGCTCGTAACAAGACTCCTCGTACCCCACCATCAGGATTACTGCTTCCTCTTTCCACACCAAAAAGACCCTGGACACACATTGCGATGGACTTCATTGTGGACCTTCCTCGCTCTGCTGGCTGTTCAGTTATTTGGACTATCGTGGACCGCTTTAGCAAAATGACGCACTTTATTCCTCTGCCCAAATTGCCATCTGCAAAAGAACTTTCTGTCCTCTTCTTGGAACTTATTTTTCGTTTGCATGGTCTTCCCTGTGACATTGTTTCCGACCCTGGGATGCAATTTCTTGCATGATTTTGGAGATGTTTCTGCACTGCACTGGGTATCAGTCTCAGCTTGTCTTCAGGATATCACCCACAGTCTAATGGGCAGACAGAATGTGCTAATCAAACCCTGGAGCAATATTTACGGTGTTATGTCTCAAAATTCCAGAATGATTGGGTGTCTCATCTTCCCATGGCTGAATTTGCTTTTAACAATTCCTGTCACTCTGCATCTTCAGTGTCACCCTTCTATTGTGTGACGGGCCAACATCCTCGGGCCAATTCATTTGATTTATCATTCTCCAGATCCTCTGATGCAGGGACTGTTTCCAGACTCCGTGGTATTTGGGCCAAGGTGCATCATATTCTCCTCAAGGCATCTCTCCATTCTAAGAAATTGGCAGATAGAGGCCTTGCACGTTCAAAAGGGGAGACTTAGTGTGGCTGTCCACTAGAAATATCAAACTCCGGCAACCCTCTCACAAATTGGGTCCTCGGTTTATTGGTCCTTTCCGGATCATTTCTCAAGTTAACCCAGTTGCTTTCAAACTCCAACTACCAAATTCATTAAAGATTAACAACACTTTTCATGCCTCTTTATTAAAGCTAGTCTATAAATCAGATAGATTTGGGAACTGGAGTTCTTTCAGGCCTGCTCCGGTGGTGGTCCACGGTCAACAGGAGTTTGTGGTTGAGAAAGTGCTGGATTCTAGAGTATCTAGAGGTCGGTTGCAGTTTCTGGTCCATTGGAAGGGCTATGGTCCGGAAGAACGTTCCTGGATTCCAGAAGATGCCTTACATGCTCCCAGGTTGAAGAGGATGTTTTTTCAGGAATTTCCCTTTAAACCAGGCTCTGGGGGTTCTTCAACCCCGCGTCAAGGGGGGGGGGGTACTGTCACAAGCCGTGGCAGCGGCTTGTTTCCCATCGGCTCGGGACCTACACTAACTCAGAATTCGGTTCCACTGATTACCAAGCACCAGGGATGCTGCAGAGAGTGACTCATACTCCATATGCTGCTGATTGGCTGCTCCTCCTATTTGTAGCTTCCAGATTCATTCCCCCTCGCCGGTTATAGAGTTTCCTCCTACAGCTCTGTCTGGTTGTTCCAGCTATCCTCCGTGATTGTCTACACTTCAGCTGCTGCTTCTATTTACCACTTTCCATCTCCCTCCACACTGCCTTCCAGGCTTCAGCAGTCTTCAGTGTGGGGAGTTTGACTGGGGCGGTACACCTGTCAAACCGTACCGCAGGTGTCCTAATGCGAGCTCAGAGAGGACAGAAACCTCCCGTGGAGCAGAAGGGCAAATTAGCTCAATTAGCTCAGAAGAGCAGGTAGCTTTATTATTCAAGACTGTTGTTCAACTCTGCTCTGATTGCTGTTAGCTTGCTGTCTGTTTTCACCATCCACATGCTGTGCTCAGTGTATGCAGGCCCAAGCCTTTGGATCATTGCTTCCTCTGTATAATCAGCAGCTACAGCTTTCTCAGCCCTACTGTGTGTAATCAAACTGTACATTTACACCTGAACTATTCACCATCCACATGCTGTGCTCAGTGTATGCAGGCCCAAGCCTTTGGGTCCATGCTTCCTCTGTATAATCAGCAGCTACAGTTTTCTCAGCCCTACTGTGTGTAATCAACCTGTACATTTACACCTGAATTATTTTTAGCCTGTGTTATCCTGCCCTCCTGGCAGGCAACTCATCTAGCCAAGAAATCCTGCCCTCCTGGCAGGCAACTCATCTAGCCAAGAAATCCTGCCCTCCTGGCAGGCAACTCATCTAGCCAAGAAATCCTGCCCTCCTGGCAGGCAACTCATCTAGCCAAGTAATCCTGCCCTCCCGGCAGGCAACTCATCTAGCCAAGAAATCCTGCCCTCCTGGCAGGCAACTCATCTAGCCAAGAAATCCTGCCCTCCTGGCAGGCAACTCATCTAGCCAAGAAATCCTGCCCTCCTGGCAGGCAACTCATCTAGCCAAGAAATCCTGCCCTCCTGGCAGGCAACTCATCTAGCCAAGAAATACTGCCCTCCTGGCAGGCAAGTCATCTAACCAAGTTATCCTGCCCTCCTCACAGGCTACTCTACAAACTAAGTTTTCCTGCCTTATCTGGTGAGACACTTTTCCATAACAGTAATCAGTTAATCTTTTTGACCTATATACTAAATAGACAATTTAAACAATATTACAAAATAAGTTATAACAACAATTAAATCCACATAAAACAAAGTAAGCTAAATAAGTAAACTAAATAAGTAACTAAGTTAATTTATTTTAATTCAATTAAATTTAATTTACCGGCACAGGCCCGCCTCAACCCACTCCATTGGCAACATAAATAAGTTACCATTAATTTTTCCCTATCTCGACAGAATCCATCTATCCCATATATCATGAAATTTAGACAAGGAGTTACGAAACCCAAACATATATCTTTCGTGCTTTATCACATCATTCACTAAGACTCTCCATTTAACCAAATCAGAGGAGCCGGTCGAAAACCAAGACCGTGCTATTATAACTTTAGCTAATGTACAGACATATATAATGTAGTGGTGAATCATTGGTGAGTGTGTTTCTTTTAAATCAAGGCCAAACAAACAGGTTCTAGAATTAAGAGGTGTTAAAGAGGGAGCTGTAAGCAATTTATCCTTCCAAATTTGTTCCCAAAAAGAATAAACTAACAGACAGCCCCACAACAGACGCCAAAATTCAGCATTCTCCTCCCTACATCTAGGACAAAATGAATCCTCTCTTAAGCCCACCTGTTGCAAAGATGCAGGTGTATGGTACACTCTATGCTAGTCATAAAAGTGTATCTGCTGATATCGAACACAAGAAGTGGTAAATTTAACCAAGCCCAGAATTTGTATCCAGTGCTCATGAGAAATCAAACCTATGTCAGCATCCCACTTCAATTTAAGGGGATTAAGTCACTCTGGGAGAAATTTGGCATTGAGAGTGGCATAAACAGAGGATACCTTGCCCCTAGAACCCAAATTAGCCACTAAAGATTTAACAGGGGATGGTGATAATTTAATTCTAGTACCTGTAATTTGTACTTGTATGGTGTGTCGTGGTTGCAAATATATAAAGAAAGCTGTATTGGGGATACTAAACTCACTCTGCAACTGCTGAAAAGACTTAAAAATTCCTTCACTATACAACTGACCTATAATAGTAACACCTTTTACTAGCTATATATTGTCCGATTACAGCTTAAGCAATTCTGGATATGCATTATTAAACCGCAAAAGGAGAGTCAACATCTAAATCTGACCAATCAAAAAGAGTATGAACATACAGTATTACCAGTAGAGATGAGCAGTTCGGATTCTGAGGAATCAAACCGCTCCGAACTGGTGGAATCCGAGTCCACCTGAACGCAAGTTCGGGTGTTCCCGCCTGACTCGGATTCCACCTCGAGGCCGAACGTCACCCGACCGGGTGAGACTAGAGTTAGAGAGATTAAGCAGTGTTCTTGCTGTGGGCATTAATAATATATTATCAATATAACACAATCATATAAAAAGCTCCGTGACAGGGCATAGCCCACTGTGTGAATTATACAAGCTCCGTGAAAGGGCATAAGCCCACTGAGTGTATTATACAAGCTCCGTGACAGGGCATAGCCCACTGTGTGTATAAAAGCTCTGTGAAAGGGCATAAGCCCACTGAGTGTATTATACAAGCTCCGTGACAGGGCATAGCCCAATGTGTGTATTATACAAGCTCCGTGACAGGGCATAGCCAACTGTGTGTATTATACAAGCTCTGTGACAGGGCTAAGCCCACTGAGTGTATACAAGCTCCGTGAAAGGGCATAAACCCACTGAGTGTATTATACAAGCTCCGTGACAGGGCATAAGCCCACTGTGTGTATTATACAAGCTTCGTGACAGGGCATAAGCCCACTGAGTGTATCATACAAGCTCCGTGACAGGGCATAGCCCACTGTGTGTATTATACAAGCTCTGTGAGAGGGCATAAACCCACTGTGTGTTTTCAAGCTCTGTGAAAGGGCATAAGCCCACTGAGTGTATTATACAAGCTCCGTGACAGGGCATAGTCCACTGTGTGTATAATACAAGCTCCATGACAGGGCATAAGCCCACTGCGTGTATACAAGCTCCGTGAAAGGGCATAAGCCCACTGAGTGTATTATACAAGCTCCGTGACAGGGCATAAGCAGAAACAACAAGCAAATGCTAGCACTGCAGCGGCTGGAAGTCCATCAGTTTAATCTAAAGCTGATGCTCAAGGGCGTAGAGGCTTTAAAAACTTAGGGAACCTGAAATCAAAAAATCTAGATTTCACAGGGGTAAAGACAAAAAAACCTCTAAAGACTACTACTATTGCAGAAAAACAGAAAATTGGCAACATACCATGCACCACATGTAGTGGCAAGGAAAGACTCAGACCTTGCCCTTTATTTCTGAGTAGTGGTTCTGCAACTGTCAGTAAGGCATCTTGTGCCTCTCATGACGATAAAATACCTTTTCAATCTGACTATAGAAGTGTAAATAAAATTAAAACCAATAAGGCAGTAGATCAAACTGTGTTTTTTGAAACACAAATGTCAGAAATCCCTGAGGAGAGTCTAAGTGGGTCCACGAGTGGTATTGCTATGTATAAGCCTGACCTTTCAGAGAAGCTGCCCTCCACAGTTTCTTTTCCATCTATAGTTGTGGGGATGAGCAGTATTGCCGAGGACATAGAAATTGAGGATGCCACCAAGGAATTTCAAGAGGATGAGGGGAATATATGTGCAGCTGATGCTGGCACTAATGAGGATGTTGAGGATGAGGATAATATTTGTATAAGTCAGGCACCAGTGGAAGCAGCTCTTGGCCAAGATAAGAAGGCCATTGCCATGCCTGGGCATAGAACCAACAAATCCACATCTTTTGTGTGGAATTACTTTTACCCAAACCCTGACAACATTTGTCAAGCCATTTGTAGCCTCTGTGGGACCACAGTTAGTAGAGGTAGGGACATTAAGCATCTAGGAACCTCCACGCTATTACGTCATCTGCAGCGAGCTCATGACAGGTGTTTGATAACAGAAACTACTGCTAAAAAAATAACAACAAGCAGTCCAGCAGTCCAGCATTAGCTAGATGCCTTCTCTCTACCAAATCCCAGCACCTGCAATCTCCACCGACAACACCTTCCTCCTCAATATCCTCAGGAATGACCAGTGGTAGTCCAACATCCAATTTGTTAATGCTAAGTCACGGTGACTCCTACACTTTTGCAGGACACCTCAGAAGAAACTGAATCTTTGAGCGCTAGGCCTGCTGCTGCTGCTGCTCCTGCTGGTGGATCTTCATCCCAGAAGCAGACCAAGAAGACTACTAGTAGCATACTAAAAAAACAATTGACTGTTAAAGAATCTCTTGCAAGGGGAAGCAAGTATGACAGCTCTCACCGACGCCATGACAGCTATGCTAATATTAGATCTGCATCCAATATCCGCAATTAATGCAGTGGGATTTACAGGATTTACACAGTTAATTGAGGTCCTGTGTCCCCGGTACCAAATTCCATCTCGGTTTCATGTTACCTGAAAAGCCATTCCTCGGCTGTACCAGTATGTTAAAAAGAACCTAATTATTGGCCTACAAAATGCTATTGTACCCACTGTCCACTTAACCACAGATATGTGGATAAGCGGTAGTGGACAAACTAAAGCTTACATGACTGTGACAGCCCACTGGGTGGATGAATCGCCTTCAGCAGCAGCAGTATCTAACAAACAACACCAGCTCATTCAGAGGCAGGCAACTCTGTGCATCACCAGATTCAATAAGAGGCATATCGCTGACAACCTCTTAGAAAAACTAAGAGATGTCATAGAAACATGGCTTACCCCACTTTGACTCTCCTCAGGATTTGTGATTTCTGACAACGCTACAAATATAGTGAAAGCATTACAGCTGGGTGAATTCCAACACATCCCCTGTTTTGCTCACACAATCAACTTAGTGGTGCAGGGTTTTTTAAAAAATGACAGAGGCGTGCAGGAGATGCTGTCTGTGGCCCAAAAAATTTCGGGACATTTTTGGCATTCAGCAACAGCGTGCAGGAGATTGCAGCACCTGCAAGAGCAGTTTAATTTGCCCTGCCATCAATTGAAGCAAGAAGTAGTAACGAGGTGGAACTCAACCCTGTATATGCTTCAGCGGATGGAGGAGCAGCAAAAAGCCATCCATAGCTATACGACAAGCCATGACATTGGGAGAGGAGGGGGAATGTACCTTAACCCAGCACAATGGAGAGTACTTTCTGTCTTGTGCAAGTTGCTCAAACCATTTGAAGTTGCCACATGTGAAGTGAGTGCTGACACTGCTAGCTTGAGTAAGGTGATTCCCATGATTTCGCTTTTGGAAAAGACATTGAAGGATGAGATTAAACAAAGTGAACACCAGTGACACCTCTACCGTGACTCCATCTAATACAAATACCATCCAAAGAATGGTGGAGGATTATTTTCAGGATACAAGTAGACATGTCACAGAGTCCCTTCGAATATTGGAAGAAAAAAAAGGCAATTTGGAGACCCTTGTGTAAACTGGCTTTGCATTACTTAAGCTGCCCACCCTCCAGTGTGTACTTGGAGAGAGTTTTCAGTACAGCCGGGAACCTTGTGAACGAACGACGTAGGAGGCTACTTCACCAAAATGTAGAAAAAATTATGTTCATTAAAATTAACTGGAAATTTCACGAGGAAAACCTTTCCCGCCAATCACGTCATAGTACAGAGTCTTCTGTAATGGTGGATTCCAGCGGGGATGAATTAATATCGTGTGAGGAATCGGATGATGTACACACTGATGAGGGTGAGGATGGCAATGATGGTGACATCTTGCCACTGGAAACCTGTTGCCTTTAGTAGATTGGTAGATTTTTTTGTGGGGGCCCAAACAAACCAAGCACTTCAGCCACAAAGTGTCAGTACCTGTCGCTGAAATGCTTGGTTTGTTAAAGTGTGCATGTCCTTTTTAAGATCCAACATAAGGGTGGGTGGGAGGGCCGGGTGGGAGGGCCCAAGGACAATTCCATCTTGCACTATCTTTCATTTCTGCCACTGCTGTGTGGCAATGTTTCATAGATGTGCTTTAAACTGTGGTGTCTGTGCACTGCACCGCTGCTCTGAGGCTTGGTAACCAGTCAGCTCACTGCAACCTTTGGCCAATAATGGTGAAAACTATAATTTAAGCTGTGATTAATTTAATTGATTGTAAATGACTGGAAATTAATGTTATGGAGGTTAATAACACTCTAGGAAGAACGAAAAGCCTGATTTATGTGATTTTAGCTTTTTTTTGAAAATTTTTGTAAAAAATCCAAATCCAAAGTCAGTCACTGCAGTTTGGCAAATCCAATTCCAAAGCCAGACGGCGAATTAGAACCAAATCCAAATGGTCCGGCGCACATCCCTAATTACCAGATCAACAAAATCTGATGAAGTAAAGGAGGCAAGCTAGTAGAAGTTATAACGGATAGTACAAATAGTAATGGAGAAAGGAAAGACCCCACTCGTTCAGCCAGAAATCCCCACAATGTCGATCCAGCAGAGCCAGTTATCCATTCAAACAAGAAGACTAATTGATCGGCAATGTAATAAATCCAAAGATTGGGAAAGCCAAGCTCACCACAAGCTCTAGCTTTATACCAAGTTTTAATAGACACTCTAGCCAGTCCATTCCCCCATATAAAAGACACCAAAAAACTATAATTTTCATTAAACACTATATAAACTGGTGAATGATGAAAAATGTATAAATAATTGGGTTGAATAGACATCTTAAACAAGTTAATATGCCCCAAGACTAACAGAGGTAAATTTTCCAAACATGAGCCTTCGCTTTAGAAAAGACTGTAATAGGGGCAATATTTTGTGCCACATACTCCGAGGCCTGGAGCGTAATCCAAACACCCACAAATATTTAAATCTCAGTGTACACTGCAGGGGGCAATTTGCCAGTTCTTTATCAGGAATATGACCTGAAATGGGAAAGATATTAGACTTATCCCAATTAATTAGTAGGCCTGAAAAAATCCAAATATATTGACAGTTCATAACATTGACTCTAAAGAGCTTGAGTGTTCTAAAAATAAAAGCATGACATCAGCATATAAAGCTACGACATCTTTAGCCGTACCATCTCTAACACCCCGGATGTCTGTGTTGACACAAATTAAACAAGCCAATGGTTCAATGGCTATTGCAAAGAAGGCCGGAGATAATGGACATCCCTGACGCGTTCCCCTTGTCAATGAAAAAATGACTGATGTAATCCATTGACTGACACTCGGGCTGCCAGTGATGAATATAGAAGCTTAATCCATTGAATAAAATGAGACCCAAAGGCAAATTTGTGAAGTACAGCCCATTGATAACCCCATTCTACTCAGTCGAAAGCCTTGGCGGCATCTAAGGACACCACCACGCTTCCTTCCCAACCAATTCACTTCTCTGCAAGTGATAAAACAACCTACGAAGATTCAGAACTGTAGACTTTCTCGGCATGAAACCCGTCTGGTCAGGATGGATAATTGATGTAAATTCTAATTTTAAGCGTGTGACAAGAATATTGGCCAATATTTTAACATCCGTGGTTAATATAGACATGGGTCAATAAGACTCAGGGAGTGTAGGATCTTTCCCTGATTTGGCTAATACTATAATAATAGCCTCAGACATAGAGGGGGGGGGGGGAGATTCCTAATTGAATAGTGAGTTAAATAACTCCAGTAAATATGGAATAAAAAAATCCTCAAATCTTCTGTTTACCTCCACAGGAATTCCATCACAGCCAGGGGCTTTAGATGTAGGGAGAGAGAAGACTGCTGCCTCAATCTCCTCCAATGTAAATGGAGCCTCAAGACTCTCAATAGCTTCCTGAGGCAGGCATGGTAAGATAACTTGACCCAGATACTCTTGAAGCTGCTCAGCCGAATAGGAAGCTTTGGAAGTGTGCAATGAAGAATAATAACTACGAAACACCTCTGCAATATCTATCCCCAAATGACACATTTGACCCTGAGAAATACAAATACACTGAATAGTATATTTTCGGGTTTCCTCCCTAGCCGTATAAGCCAAATATATACCCCCAACTTCAGCCTGAAAATAGTGCTTATGCCTAGAAAATAGCAACCTACGTCAAGATTTGTCAAAGAGGTAATCTGTCCACTTCCTCTGTGCGCCCAACCATAATTCACGATCTAGATTGTACATATTGAACCTCTATTGACATACAGTACACGCTCAAGGTGAGCTTCCGCCTTTCTATTATACAGCTTAATTTCAGAGACTGTTTTAATAAAAGAGCTCCACATATAGGCCTTAAAGGCATTGTGCCTAATAGTAGGATCTAAATAGGATGCATTCACAGCTCCAAAATGTTCCCATGCAGCCATTAGTTCACTGCCTGCCCCCATTAGAAACAACCAAAATGGATTTAATTTCCAAAAACTAGCCCCCCTATTTTGAAACATATTCAGAGTAAATAGCACAGGGGAATGGTCAGAGATACCTCTGGACAAATAGACCACTTCAGACACTGCCGGTGATATACTGGACGAAGTCAATACTAGATCTATACGTGACAACATGTGATAAGAAGTAGAATTACACGAATTTTGATTAAAGAGATGATTACAAACTCTCCAAATGTCAATCCAATCCATTTCAGCAATCAGACAGGTAAATGGAGTGGGAGAGGGAAAGGAAGGTGCACAACTACCGCTTCCTTCCATCGATCCATGCAGTGGTCCATAACATTATTAAAATCCCACACACAAATCACAGGGGTATCCGGAGATTGCGCAACAAACATATCAGCCTGCCGGAGGGGGAATATACACAGCTAATATATGAATCAACATCCGATCTATATTAGCACGAATAAATACAAATCTACCATAAGTGTCAATCAAACTAGATTCTAAATTGAACTGCACTAACTTTTTAATAAGAACCGAGACTCCTCTTGCATTACTTGAAAATGTAGAATGGTACATGTAACCTATCAATGGTATTTTTAGGGCTAATACTTTACTACCATATAATTGGGTTTCTGAAACACAAATTATATCAGCATGATATTTCTTAATTTGTTACATAACAAAGGATTGCTTAACCCTGTCATTTAACCCATTAAGCGTTCCATCCAAGTATGCTAACCTCCTTATTTCCATCAGTCTTAGAGCCTCAATAGATCTAAATGGAAAACACAACATACTAGGCAGCTTGGAAAAAAAATCCCATAGAATGACTCAAAGCGGGCCTGCACAGGTAATACAATACAAAATAGTATATTTTGCCCTGAAACATTTGGACAATAAAAAAATTAAACAAATGTAAAAAACAATTGCACTCATATTTGTGACATGTAGAAACAAAAAAAAAACGACCCCAACCCTAACCCACCCTGTATATCCATCAAAACCTGAGGTATACTTAATCCCCATACCCTCAACAAAAAATAAATAAATAATTAACACTGATCCCTAATTAGAACAAGAACAACAGTGGTATAGGGAATTACACCCCACAGCTATGAGCAGGAAACTCCCCAAAACATAAAACTGGAACTAATCCCCTGGTGTACTGATAAAACATATATAAGATATACAACAAATTATATACCAGCAATATGTATATCATTATATAGCATTCCATCATAAAATATGCCCAATATAAGTTTAATTGCCAAAACATATAAACCTATACCCATAGGCAAACGCAGAGGGGGTTTCCGTCTGCCTGGAAACCCCCCTCCCCAGCCCACACCATGACCACAATAGAAATAGTAATATAATAGAATTTTACTAGTGCTGTATGTTCTTCTCAGTATCACAAATTAAATAATTAGCACCACCTGTGGCAGGGCCGGATTTACCGCTAGGCATCCCAGGCGGATGCCTAGGGCCCGGCGGGTCCCAAGGGGCCCGACCACGGGCCCCCCTGGAATCCGGCCCTAGAGAGAGCTTGCATTTTAAAGCAACCTCCTCCTTTCTTGTCCTAGGAGCAGGGTCCTGGATGTGCTGCTGCTGTGTCTCCTCTCACCGGCCGGTGCCAGCAGTAGCAGCACCTTGTCCAGAGCCCTGCTCCTACCAGGACAGGGAAGGAGGAGGTGGAGTTTCAGTACAGGGCCAGTGAACACTGGCCTCTGAAGTGATCGGAGGATAAGGATGCCTCTGATCGCTTCAGAGCCAGTGTTCCCAGTGATGCACTGCGCGGGTGATGTCATGACGTCACCCACGACGTGAGGAGCCTGCGCGGCCACGACTGCTGGATCAAGTTAGATCCAGTCAGCACGGCAGCGGGAGCGTCAGCCGGGATGATGGCCGCATAAGGTCAGGTAAGTAGGGGGCAGGGGACTACTATTACAGGGGCAAAGGGCACAACTAAAGGGGCACTACTACTACTACTACTACTACAGAGGCACTACTACTACAGGGGCACAACTTTAAAGGGCACAACTACAGGGGCACTACTATTACTACAGGGGCACTACTTTAAAGGGCACAACTACAGGGGCACTACTACTACTACAGGGGCATATTTTAAAGGGCACAACTACAGAGGGCAATACATATGGGCACAACTACAGGGGGCACTGCATATGGGCACAACTACAGGAGGCCCTGCATAATGGGCACTGCTACAGGGGGCATTGCATAAGGGGCCCTGCTTAATGGGCACTGCTACAGGGGGCATTGCATAAGGGGTGCTGCTGCAGGGTCATTGCATAATGAGCAGTACTACAGGGGGCATTGCATAATGGGCACTGCTACAGGGGGCATTGCATAAGGGGCACTAATACAGGGGCATTGCATGAGGGGGGTGGTCTATGCTGAGGCAGGAGAGGGGTCAGTGAAAGAGTGGGTCTGTGCTGTGAGGGAAGGAGGGGGGTTCTGTGCTGAGAATCAGAAATTAAAATATAGTGCTATGGAATGTTTGAGGGAGGGTGCCCCCAAAACTGGTATCTTGCCTAGGGCCCCATGAGATCTAAATCCGGCTCTGACCTGTGGATCTTTTAACATGTACCAGTCAGTAATAAATAACCTGTGAACCAACTAGGAGATCTGGAAAACATTCACTGTTAAGGATGTGCTGCTATAGAGCCCAATATTGACATATATGTCCAGGGCAGTGCTAGGTTCCTCTGCTGCTCCCCCAGACTCCCAGACTTGCTCTAATACTCTGGAATGGTGTCCACATCTAAAATAAAACCATTCAGCTCAGGCAGGATGGCCCTACTACCGAATTTAATGGGTTACAGTGATTGCTGGTCCTCCATATGCTGGACTTATGACACACAATATACTTTGTATGACGCATATTAAAGCTGGTTAAGTGCTAATTCTACCCTCTTAATGGACTGGCCACACTCTAAAATCAGGCATTTGGAAACCCCCCTCTAGAAATCCTGCATTTGCCACTGATACCATCCAGCGTATACTGTATACTGTTGGCATTATTCAGGAAATTCTTTTTAAGGATAGAAATATAGATAAAACATCTTGAGGAGAGAAAAAAAAAGAAGCCCTCTCAGCGATGAGCACGCAACCACTTCTTTAGGACTAACAAAAAAGTGAGTTGATTTATCATGCACTACTCTCAATTTCATAGGGAATAGCATATATTGAATATTATGGTCACGAAGCTTGCGCTTGACTTCCAGGAATTGCGAGCAACTCTTCTGTACCTCCAGTGCAAATCCGGAAATATTGATACAATATGATTTTCAAAACGTAGTGGACCATTAGTACGAGCCAAGTGCATAATAGTGTCCCGATCCTAAATGGGCAATAAGAGTTCTAGCATGAGCACTGGGTGGAAGAGGCCTTGACAGGAGCGAATTAAGGACTAAAAAGCTCCCAGGTAAACAGCTGAACCAAACAGTTCTCCATGCCCTCAGCCCATTCAGGAAGCCCAACAATATGGATATTATTTTGACGAAGTTGTCCCTCGACATCAGATAGCCTGGCCTGGACAGAAACCACCTGAGACATTAATTCCTCAACTTTATTCTTTAACGGAGAAGTGGCATCCTCCAAGTCTGTAATATTTACTGCGTATAATGCGGTCCCAAACTCAATTCAGCATCATCCTCGATATTTGGAGGGCCAGTTTTCCCCATGGTTTCACAAATCATAAAAAAAGGAGGAAAAATAAACCTCCCACACACTCAATATGGAGGGAGAGCAGCAGTGTGAAGATCAATTATATCACAAATATAGTCACTTTATCCGAATCTTGTTTGCTTAATATAACCTGGATTCCAAATACAGTATAACAAAATCACTTAGTTGGGACAATATATTGTCATCCAGTAGTCACCAGCTTTTCAAACACAAGATATTACCACAGAGAAGCAGCTGCAGCTGAGATGTATCACTAGGCTCCAATATCGCCCCTCAATATTGCTCCTTATACTCTGCCACACATAGACTCAGCAGTCAGGAGATTCAGCAGGGACACGGCAGTGACAGCGTTCCCCCCGCTCCACCATCAGCCACAGACAGACGGGGCCAGGGAGTCCGCAGGTCACAAGCGGGAAGCCCAGTCTCGAGAATGACGCCTGCCACACACTGCCACAGATACTGGTAAGTCCCATCACTCTAAATTTTTAACTGCCTACCGCAAGCCGATGCATAGAGGTGTCACACGCCGGCTGAAAGTGGGCTAGCCCTAGACCACCAGGGGAAACAGGAGATGTGCTGGATTTTTCAGATGGAGCTACAACACCATGATGCTACTCCATGCTAAGCCACGCCCCTGGCTCTGGCCATTCTGATTTACCTTTGTTCAGAAGGTAATAGTTGACCTTTTCTTTATCAAGGAAATCTTGTTGACCTTGTCTTACTCTTGAAACTGTCTCAAAACATGAAGACTGTGGTCATGTCTTGGAGTGTATTCTCAAAGAAATGAATGGTCAATGAAGTGTCTAGTATTATACTACTCAGTAGGCTGGTAGCATTTGATTTTTATGCTCCTCTTCTTATAATGAAATTTAATTACAAGCACCCATATCAATCTTACGTGGGAAATACTGTACCTTTGTCATCTACAAGAAAAAGGGGGGGGATTGTAACAAATATTTACATGCACCATATCTGGCATTCTGTTCTTTACACCTTGGTTTTTCCACTACATTATAGGTGAATGCTTTATTATTACCCCTGATTAGGCTTGATGTGTGCACGCATGTCTAGACGGGATGTATTTGGCATCCTGACAGTTAGAATCCTGATGCTCACAATACCGGCAATGGGATCCCGATGGGTCAGAGTGCCGACAACTTCTAACAGTAAGGGGTATTTTTACTAAAGTGAGAGTTTTTAGAACTTTAGTTTTTAGCAACCAATCATATTCAACTTAACATTTAATTAGTACCTTCTAGAAGATAATAGTTAGAATCTGATTGGTTGCTATTGGGCAACACCTCCAATTCTAAAAACTCTCACTTTAGTAAATTTTCCCCGAAGTATTAGGGTTAGACTGCGGGAGAGGAGGGTTAGTCTGCGGAGATGGCGGTTAGGGTTAGTCTGTGGAAGGGGTGTGTTAGGATTCGGGTAAGGATTAGGGTTTGTGTGAAAATACTTACCCAAATTTGCTGTAATTTTTACCATCTGGATCCTGTTGCTGGCATTCTGACAGTCAGGATTCTGACAACCCTTCTAGACATGGGGTCTGATTTAGCAAAGATCGCAACTGCGATTATGCACGCTATCGGCCGATTGTGCAGTTCTGCGCATGAATCGCAGTGTACATGCACAAAGGCCTCACTGCAATCAAGACTGCGATCATAGTCACTACGCAGACCCATCGCAGAGTGATTGACAGGAAGTGCTGTTTGGGAGTGGTGTTGGGGAGATGGTTGGTGAAACGAAGGCGTGTCAGTGCGTTTGAACGCCATTACACAGGGGTGTGCATAAATTATCCACTGAAGGGCATACGCAGCTTCAGCTCCCGTAGCATGCGATGAGGTTAGCAATATCTGAGTAAGATCTGACCTTTGTGCAAGTGTGTGTGAGGCTTCGATGGTACTCAATGTTTCCGATGGTTTTGTTATTACGGATGTGAGTAAAGGGAAGTGGGCGTCCTTTTGTTGTACAGAAATTGCATTGCGATCGCAATGATTAACATATTTTTGCAGTAAATCTGCATGCGTAATCGCTGCCGCGATCGCAATAGCGATCCATTATGAATCAGGCCCATAAGTCTACGTAGCATGCTACCTGTAAGATTATGCCTTCCTGTAGTCAGATGCAACACTTTCTTGAGGGGGGTTCTGGTTAAAAGAAAATCCCATTAAACTCATACATGCCTACCCTCCCGGAAGTGACGGGAGGCCCTCGATTTTTAACGCCCGCACCCCCGGAAGAGTAGGCACTTCCTAGTGAAGTGGGCAAAATAAGAAGAATTTTCTTGCGGAACGGCGGGTCCACGAGTAAGGGGCGTGACCTAATGACGCAATTCTATGAGAATCACGTCATTTGGCCCCACCCCCTTAATTATGTGCAGTTAGCTACAAATTTTCACTAGAGGCGGGGCTTAATGACGCGACCCATCCGTCCCCGTCCCAACACCTCCCACCTGCTTCTCCTCCCCGAGCTTCTCCCGGGGAGAAGTCAAATGTCGGCAAGTGTGATTGAACTGAAAATCACAGTTTAGCCAATGGCAATTGATAGGGTTTTTTTTATCATCAATAGTTTTTATTAAAGATTTTTTCCAACAACAAAGTAGATATTGAACATAAAAATTACAAAAAAAAGAAAACATAAAGAAGGGAGGGAAGGAATCAAACAGCACTGTCCATACATTAATATCACAGACTTAAAACATTAGAAAAATATATATCGATTATACTTAAACATAGAAAACATCAAATATCTTTAATATCTTTAAGAGTACCAACATTACCCCGCATGTGGAAACGACCTCTTAGAATCAGGTAGAATCTAGAAGCAAAGTGGCACTCTCTCCATCTGTGACAAATTCATGCCATTTGAACCACCTAACCAATGGGGAAGAGGTCACAGAGGAATAGGGAACACCCAACGTTTCCATTTGGAAAGCATATTGAACTTTACCTACAATTCTATGTATAGATGGGAGAGATGGAGACTTTCAATTTTGTGCTATGGCCGCTCTCGAGGCTATCAAAATATGGCCTAGTACGTAGCTATCTGATTTAGACAACTCTGAGGGATATATGTGGAAAAGAGCAATAGAAGGTGACTCTTGAAAACGAATGCTGAGAACCTTAAAGGCCAACTCAAATATCTCATGCCATAGATTGCGAATGTTGGGGCAACCCCAAAAAATATGAAAGATATCACCTGGCTCTGAGCATCTCCGCCAACAACATTTCGACTGTGAAGACCATATCTTATGTAGTTTGGTTGGAGTAAAATATAGCCTATGAAATAGTTTAAAGTGCATCTCCATATGGTTGGAGCATTTAGAGAAGCGATGAGCTGCTAAATATATCTCTTCCCACTGCTGCAGGGAAAATGCCATCTGCAAATCCGCTTCCCACTGAATTTGTGCAGCATATTTAGTTATCGACTCAACCTCCTTAAATAGGGAATACCAGAACTTAATAGCTCCCAGAGAGTTACCAGATGACATTCTAGCCAGAACCAGAGCAGGAGGAGAAGCCAGAGAGCCTGTAATACGGAACATAGCAGAGACCCAATGGCTTATACGTAGATATGTAAATTATTCTCCTGAGGGTAGTTTAAATTGTGTTCGCAGATATGCAAAGGGGAACATAGAGTTATTGGTGAGTAAATCAGCAACTATTACTATACCACCATTGTGAGATACATAAATCTGGAACTAAGTTAGACAGAGCCAATAAAGAGAGATTACGAGTGGGTAAGATCATGCAGCGTGAAGTATTTATAGTAGAATCTCAAGCCATAAGAGAATCTAAAGTTGCTCTAGGAGCTTCTAATGGTATTGGGCGAAGTTGTTTAGGGGTCCAGATCAATTCTGTGAGAGGGAAGTGAGGAAATAAAGTTATTTCCAAATCAACCCACGGTTTCGTTTTAATAGGTAAAGTCTAGTCACTGATCTGAGCTACTAAGCATGCATGTTTGTATGCCAAAAGGTCAGGTACTTTGAGACCACCCAAGTGTCTAGGGCGTGTTAAGCATTGATAAGCAATTTGAGGGGTTTTACCCTTCCAAATATAATTCAAAATTAATTTATGAATTTGTCTAATGTACCGCTGAAGGACTAAATAAGGTATTGTACGGAACAAATACATTAATTTGGGTAGTATCATCATCTTAAATGCTGCTAGTCTACCCAACCAGGAGACCTCAAAGCCCACCCAACTCTTTAAGAGATCAGCCACATGGGAAATAATAGGAGAGAAGTTGATCTCTGGAAAAGTGGAAATGTTATTTTGGATGTGTATACCCAAATATAAAAGAGAATCTCTCTTCCACTGATATTTATAAATACTTTGGAGGCGGGACAATGTATTCTGGGGGATATTGAAGGGTAACACCTCTGTCTTGTTGGTATTTAATTTATAAAATGAAGCATTACTATAATTATCTATAACTGCATGCAGGGCAGGCAGCGATGTCTCCGGTTTAGTCACGAATAATAAAATGTCATTGGCAAATAGACATAATTTGTGTGAAGAAGAGGCTACAGTGATACCTGGGAAAAGTGATAATTGCCGAATAGTAGCTGCAAAGGGTTCGATAGTTAAAACATACATCAAAGGCGAGAGGGGACATCCCTGTCTCGTGCCATTTGAGATACCAAAAGAAGAATATAAAAAGCCATTGCTCAATACTTTAGCAGGTGGGTTACTATATAGAGCATCAATGGAAGAGAGAATCTGTTTCTGAAAACCAAAGCATGTCAAGGTGGCAGTAAGAAATTTCCAATGCAGACGGTCAAACGCCTTTTCAGCGTCTAAAGAGAACAAGAGAGCTTGCTGTTTCTTTTTGACCAGAAGTTCAGCTAGATCAAAAACTCTATGGGTGTTGTCCGAGGCTTGACGTCCCCGGACAAAACCCACTTGATCAGGGTGGATGAGTTGGGGAACTAAGGGAGAGAGCCGGTTAGTTATTAATTTAGAAAAAATCTTCACATCAGAATTCAGAATAGCGATAGGTCTATAATTCTGACACAAAAAAGCATCTTTCCCCTGTTTTGGAATAGTGATTAATTGGGCCTCCAAGATTTCGGCAGGGAGAGAACCATATTTAGAAGCTGAATTATAAAGCATAGTAAGGGCAGGGACCATTTCAGTTGAGAAGTGTTTATAGAAGGAGTTGGTAAAGCCGTTCGGCCCAGGAGCTTTCCCCGAAGGTAGTGTTTTAATAACAGCTAAAATCTCCTCCTCAGTCCACAAAGCGTTGAGGGATTCCAACTCCTCTGCTTTCAATTTGGGCAGATGCAATTTATCCAAAAACATAGTGATCAGATCTTCTGTGGGTTGAGGGATGGTGGAATTTTTATCTAAGTTATACAACTTCTCATAGTATTTAGCAAATGCGTTTGCTATGGACGATGGGTTAAGTAACCTCTGTCCATCTGGAGTATTAATGGTTTTAATTCTATTTCTTGTTTGGCGCAATCGCAACTTACGAGCTAGAAATTTACCAGACTTATTAGCTAAAGTATAGAACTTCTGCTGGAGCTTAGACAGAGCCCTTTTCATACGAGCTAAAAATCATTTTTGAAGCTGATTTCGAATAGCCACCATTTCTCTCCTAAGGAGACAAGATGGTCTAGAATGATTTAGGGAATCTATCTGGGCAAGGCGTTGTTCTAGGTCAGATTGTTGTTGTAGATATTGCAGTTTTAGCCTAGAGCCAGACTGAATGGCAACTCCCCTCACCACTGCCTTAAGAGCACACCAATATATAGAGATAGACGTACCCTCTGGGGAATTGGTTGCCTTATAAGTAGAAAAAGCCTCAGAAATAGACGTCATTGCTTCAGGAGATGACAACAAATAATCGGGGAATCTCCATGGTCTAGGGGGGAATCTTGAGTTATTATAGTCCCAAAACCAGGTTACAGCTGCATGGTCAGACCATACTATCGGAACAATTTTAGCCTGGCGAGCAGTTTGCAATATCCATTTATCTAATAAAATCAAATCGATTCGGGAGTAGGAATTGTGAACATGGGAGAAGAAGGTGTAATCTTTATCTGACGGAGACAGAACACGTCAGACATCGTATAAATCTTATTCTGTCATTAGCAGGGCCGGACTGGCCATCGGGCACTTCTGGCAAATGCCAGAAGGGCCAATGGTCAGATGGGCCGATGCGGTTGGGCGCAGGGTCACTGCCGGCACTGCGGCGTTCACCCTGTTTATTACATTCGCCGTGGCTGCATCATTGCGTAATGACATTATGACGCGGCCGCGTCATGACATCATCACACGGCCGGCGGCCATGTGAATCTGTGCGGCTGGAAGCTATTTAGCCAGCTCCTCTGAGCTGACATGTTGCTGCACTGCCCAGTGTTATGGGCGGGTACTTCATTACGCGGCCGCATCATGACGTGTCCGCATCATGACGTTATGACGCGTTGGTTGGGTTGGAAGATGCGCGGTGGGGGCCAGGAGTTATCGACGCTGAATGGCTGCTCAGGAGGGTGGCATGTGAGCGGTGCTGCTGCAAGTGTGCGGGGCCAGCAGAAATGGAACAGCAGCAGGTCAGTACTCCCATCCTTCTCCAACCAAGTGTTCCCCACCATTACTGACCCCCATCCCAGTTTCTCCAATCCTGCAAGCCCAGTGTCTCCCTCCTTCCCTCCCCAACCATCCCACTACACCCATCTCACTGCCCCCACCTAGAACCCCCAAGCCAGTCACAATGATGCCCCTCATTCAGCCTAGTGTTCCCACCTACCAACCTTCTCTCTGCACTTTCCCATCCTGCCCAGTCTCCCTAGCCACAGTGAACCCCCCCATCCAGCCCAGTGTTCCCCACTATCTAACTGACCTCTCATTGCAGTGCCTCCCACCCTGCCAGCTCAGTGTCTCTCCCCTTTGCTCCCCAATCAGCCCACTGTCCCATCTAAATGCCCCTCAGCAAGAACACACAGACAGTCCAGTCAGTGCCCCCCCGCCCAGTGTACCCCCTTTTCCAGCCTAGTGTTCCCCCCCTCCCACCACCATCTCACTGCCCCCTTCCCATCTAGCCCAGTGCCCTCCTATATATCACCCACTGCCTCTCCCCATCACCCACTGCCTTTCACCCTCTACCAGGCATCACCAACTACCTCTCCCTGGCACACACTGCCTTTCACCATCATACTCTGTCGCCTACTGCCTCCCCTCTGTCACCCATTTCATTGCCCACTGCCTTTCCCTGGTGTCGCCCATTGCCTCTCTCCATCACTTATTGCCTCTCCCTGTCACCCTTTGCCTCTCCCTACATTGATCACTGCCTCTACCCGTTATCCTCTCCCTGTCACCCACTGCCTCACCACCTCCCACTATCTTTTTCTATCACCCACTGCCTCACCCTTTGCCTGTCACCCTCTGCCTCTACTCGGTGTCACTATCTCCCTGTCATACTCTCCCTGTCACCCTCTACTTGACATCACCAACAGCCTCTTCCCTTCAGCCTCTGTCAGCCCCTGCCTCTCCCCGTCAGCCTCTGTCAGCCCCTGCCTCTCCCCGTCTGCCTCTGTCAGCCCCTGCCTCTCCCCGTCAGCCTCTGTCAGCCCCTGCCTCTCCCCGTCAGCCTCTGTCAGCCCCTGCCTCTCCCTGTCAGCCTCTGTCTCTCTGCGTCAGCCTCTGTCTCTCCCCGTCAGCCACTGTCTCTCCCCTGCCTCTCCCCATCAGCCACTGTCTCTCCCATGCCTCTCCCCATCACCCACTGTCTCTCCCCTGCCTCTCCCCGTCACCCACTGTCTCTCCCCTGCCTCTCCCCATCACCCACTGTCTCTCCCCAGTGTCACCCACTGCCACTTTCCTGCCTCTCCCACTGTCTCTCCCCAGTGTCACCCACTGCCACTTTCCTGTGTTAACTACTGCAACTCAGCAGCATCACTCACTGCCTATCAAACACTGCCTCTCCCCAGTGTCATCCGCTTAGTTTCACCCACTAGAGGCAGTGGGTGACATGAAGCGGGTGACACTGGAATGTAATCCAGGTAATGCATCCAAGTGACAGCATACTTACACTGTTCCATCTGTAATTATGGTGGTAGGAGTTGTTTAGGCAGCAAGAGCCAAAGCAAGAGCAGCATTTTTTTGTCCTGTAAAATCTAGATTTGTACCAGATAGCCTTACAAACTTTTACTAGAGTAAATATTGCTACCATGTATAGTGTTCCTGCTAGGCTGTTTCAGCGGGGCACCCCGCCCTGCCCTATTTCTGAAGGGCAGAAAGCACCCTGCCCTGCAGCACAGCCCCCCGTTGAAACAGCCTGCATGTTCTGTCCTCAGTGTCCCGCGGGTTGGGAAAATGGCAGAGCAGCAATTACTGTTGGTGAATGGATGCCAGGCGCAAGCGCCCGGCAGCCATTCACAGTGACCGTGGCACTTGGTGTCAGCTCAGCATGTCCGTAAGTGCTGTCACCAAGCACCGCCAAAAGTGACGAAAAGGGGACATGTTGTAAACACACTCTCCCTTTTCGGGCGTGCGCGCAGAGGGTGCGCGCAGATGTTTCTAGCTCTAGGTCCAGCGCCTTGTCTGCCACCAGATCTAGAGTGAACATTACATGTACATCATATATGGGCCAAAAGTAATAGCCGACGTTTTACTAGCACTGGCATGTTTTTTGTTCATGAAGTCCAAAGCAGGTGGGCCTGTGTGCTCTAAATGCCAGGGCTGATTTTTAGTCCCAGTCCGGCCCTGGTCATTAGGTTACATAAACTAATGAAGTTAGCTGATCCCTGACTCAAATTTCCTTCATTAGATGATTTGTAAAGTTTGATATCCAGGACCAGGTTAAACTCTCCCAGGATCACCAGATGACCTTTTTGGACTTTATGGATAGCCTCTAACACCTTTTTTAAAAAAGGAACTTGTCTTGAGTTTGGAGCATAAAGGGAAACCAAGCTAACTACCCTATCCTCTAATTTCCCCACTAAAATTAGAAATCTGCCGTCCCTATCTGCCATTTTGCAGGATAGTTCAAAATGAATTGACCTATGAAATAATATAGCCACCCCATTACGTTTAAAGGGACCATTGGCATAATATACTTCGGGATACCTAGAATCACAGATCACCGGAGGCGCTCATGAAGAGAAATGTGTTTCCTGCAATGCAATCACCTTTGCTTTTTGTCAGTGGAAAGTGGCTAGTGCTAACCTCCTTTTATCAGGGGAGTTCAGACCATGTGTATTTAAAGAAAAAAATATAACCATTTGGTGTCATATATATCCAAAGCTCTATCCAACCTATATGAAACAGTGCATCCAGACTCCTAAAAATAAACAGGAAAAAAAAGGGACAGAAAAACAAACAACCACACTACAGTATAGTGAAGAAAAAAAAAGAGATAAATTAAATTAGCCCAGGAACCAGGGCTAGAATGTTTGCCGCAAGGGAAAAATGGCGGCAAAACAACATCAGGGAGGTGGCACAGCATGAAAACCACCCACCCATGCCGTCAGCTAATAATATCCTAGCAAAACAAAACAGTTATAAAAGTGTTTAAATAAACATAGTTGACGTTTTGAATCTAGTTTAAAGATAGCAATATTAACAATAATCACTACTTACTATATAAGAATTATAGGAGTTTTATACTCGTCACCACCTAGGAATTATAATCTGGACTGTAAATCGTTGAATTAGGTGGAACATGACAATAAAAAAAAAATTCCTATATAAAATAACATTAATATTCATACTGTACGTATCATCTAGAACAGGTAACACAGAACTGAGATATCATTCAGAAATGGTAGAATTGTAAGGCACCCACAGGAACTATTGGAATCTGTAGAAACCTGCATTTTCACTAGCATTTAAGGAAAAAAAAGATATATCTACTGTCGAAGCTGGATTAGTGGCTGAGAGGGAATCAGCATAAAAATTTGCGTGCGCGACACCATCTTGCGAATGGCAGCTAGACTCCATCTTAAAAATAAGAATCTGCAAGACGCCATTTTGTGACCAGCTCCATTTTAAGTTACAACTCATGAGCTAAGTACAGATAGCAATGTTTTTGATACTCTTTTTAGAAGCCATGACAGACCCATTGTGGGGACAACCTTGCATAGAGAAATACCAAAAACAACTAGAAAAACAGCCTCCTGAGAAAAGTAAATAGAATAGACAATACACCAGAATACTTTGAGTGTTTTACATACAAATTGGGAATCCCTGTATATAGACAAGTATAGTTGTGGCAATTGTAATATAACCCAGACATTGATCTACACAATTGAATTTGTCTGAATCCTAAACAGGTTTTAGTCTCACTCCCAGACAGAATGGTCCCAGCTCCACAGTTGGGGGTAACACATTTGCATTGCAGTTTGAAACTGTTAGTAAGGAATGAGATATGTGTGTATATATATATATATATATATATATTGTGATAGGATCATTGGTAAAGTGGTCTGTGGCAGGTACATTTGTCCCAGATTCCTGTCTTATGTGTTTTAAACCTCCAGGAGAAAGTCTGCAGTGTAGCAGGCTTGAGTCTCGGCTTTTTGAAAAGCTGGTTTGGGACCTGGGGGTTGTGGGTGAGAGGAGAGGGAGGGCTCCACCCACGGCCACTCCAGGTTTTGGTTCTCTTAGCCTGGTAACAGGCTTGTTAGGGTTTCCACCTGAGAGTGGCCAATATAAGCCTAGTGTGTTGAGGGCTGATTGTCTCACCTGGGAGAGCAGACAGGGAGTTTGCTCAGAGACACTTGAAAACCTAACTGTAAGTGTTGTGCTGTGCCCTTGTTGCTGGTGAGGGCATTAGGCCCTGCCAGGTTCTGGTAGTGAGTGAACTACCTGTGAAGTTAGTGCCCCGACAGGGCTAGGATTTATGTTTATGTTTTCTTTATGTTTGTTTCTGACATTGTACAATAAAGACTGGCGCCGACCAGCTTGTACTTGCATCCAGTCTGGCGTACTGTTTCCCAGCTGCTGTGTGTGAAAGGAAGGAGTCCTCTACCCAGGAGAGGGACCCCCTAACCTAACTGTGTCACAATATGGTGGAGAATGCGGGCAACCACACACACTGAAGTTGCAGCAAGAGGAAAACTTTCCGTTTAAAAATTAAAGGGACATACACCCAGTTTGTGAGTGTGGAAATAACACTGTGTCCTTGGAGTCCCATAGAGGAGGCATCAGCCAATGCTCAGATAGGCAAGGTTCAGCTTCCAACCTACACCCCAGGACAAAATGGAGGACATGATTAAGGCCTTGCTCCAAGCTACAGCAGCTCAGCAGGAATCTACCAGAGCTCAGCAGGAGACGAACAAGCTTCAGCAGGAATCTACCTGGGCACAGCAGGAATCCACCAGGGTGCAACTGTTGGCCTTGGGGACAGCCCAGAGGCAACAACAGGTTGCCATCGAGGAAACCTGCCAGGCCATAAAAGAGGTGCTACAGCACCTGGTCACCCGGCCCAGAGATGTTGCTACTGGTCCTCCCACCCCCACTCACTCCGTACGAGCCAGTCACTTCCTTCAAAAGACGACTTCGGGTGATGATGTGGAGGCCTGTCTCGCCGCATTTCAAAGAACGGCCGAAAGGGAGAGTTGGCCCAAGGAGCAGTGGGCAAGTCTGGTGGCACCTTTTTTGTCTGGGGAGCCACAAAAAGCATATTTCGACTTATGCCTGGCTGATGCCAAGGACTATAAAAATTAAAACAGGAGACCCTAACTCGCTTGGGAGTCACCACCTTTGTTCGTGCCCAACGGGTCCACTGCTGGGAGTTCCATAGGTACAAGCCTCCATGTTCACAGATGCATGACCTCGTCCATCTGTCCTCAAAATGGCTACAGCCCGAGACGCTGATGGGACCACAGATCATGGAAAGGGTCGTGATGGACCGGTACCTGCAATCATTACCTGTGACTCTGCGCAAGTGGGTGAGCCATGCAGACCCTAAGTCCGCGGACCAGTTGGTCGAGCTGGTGGAGAGGTACGTGGCAGCTGAGGAGCTGATGAGTATGCCCCACCGAGCCCCAATGGCGCACCGGCGAACTCCCACAGACACTGGTAAGACTGTTCCAGGGGAGAAGGGTGCTGGGCGGTGGAATGTACCTAAGACTGAGGGTGTAGAACCTGGAGACAGGCCTGCCAGGCCAGGAAGGTTCTTGCCCCATAAACGACTAGACATTAATATGACTCAGTGTTTCCGATGTGGTGGCTTCGGCCATATTGCCGCTAATTGTTCACTTACAACTGAACCTATGCAATGTGATACTGCTCATGTCTACCGCAGGGGGTCTTTCTTTGCACAGACAGCCTGTATGGCTGACCGCCAGGCTGAGACTGATAAGCACATGTGTGTACTCACTGTAGATGGCAACCGAGTAGAGGCACTGTTAGACTCTGGTAGCTTGGTGACACTTATAAAAGCTGAGCTGGTGAACCCCTTGAGGCATACAGGGAAAACTGTTGATGTGACCTGCATACATGGGGATACTCGATATTATGTTACGGCCGAGGTGAACATTGAAACACCATGTGGCTCTGCTATAGTTTCTGTGGGTTTGGTGCATGGTCTGGTGTATGATGCAATATTGGGGAGAGACTTTGCTCACTTCTGGAAGTTGTGGGAAAGCCGTTTTGTTCCAGAGGTGAACAACCCCAATCCATTTGAGAAGGTAGTCGATGTAGTGGAGGAGGGAGTTTCTTCTGTGTCAGAGTTATTCCCTTTTTCTACTATGGTTGGCGAACTAGAGAATGCGGAACGTGACGGTGGCCCGCCAACTGATGTGCCTCCCATTGAGGTGGGAAGTGTTGTTGGGCCAGGTGATCGTCTGCCTGATTTAGAGGTCAGAAGAGAGGTCTTTGCCATGGAGCAGTTGAATGACCCTACTTTGATAAAAGCCAGGGAGAATGTAAAAGTAGTTGATGGTAAACCCGTAGACCCTGATAGTCCTTTGTCCTATCCCCACATGGCAATGTGTCAGGATTTGTTATATCAGGTGACTAAGAAGGGGGAATATATTGTGGAACAACTAATAGTTCCCAAAGCCTACAGAAGAACAGTGTTGGATCTGGCCCATAGTCATATAACAGCAGGCCATCTAGGGGTAGAGAAAACCACTGAGCGAATAATGCAGAGGTTTTTCTGGCCCGGGCTTCATAAAGAGGTGTCTGACTATTGCGCATCCTGCCCTGAGTGTCAGTATCATGCTCCCAGGCCACATTTTAAGGGTCCACTAGTTCCATTGCCTATTATAGAGGTGCCGTTTGAAAGAATAGCGATGGATTTGGTTGGAACCTTAATGAAGTCTGCCAGGGGACACCAGTATATTCTGGTCATAATGGATTACGCTACCAGGTACCCGGAAGCGATCCCGTTGCGCAATACGTCAACCAAGACCATTGCCAGAGAGCTAGTTCATGTCTTTAGCAGGCTGGGTATACCCAAGGGGGTTACTAGACATTGCCAAAGAGACATGGGAGGGGCAGTCTAGTCCTTACAAAACGGTGATTGAGTATGTTTCTCAAATGCAGGAGAGAATTGCTGCGGTAGTGCCGATAGTGAGAGAGCACCTGGAACAGGCTTAACAGGCACAGCAGAGGGTATACAACCGCAATGCTCGGTTACGCAGCTTTGCTCCTGGGGACAGAGTGTTAGTATTGGTTCCCACTGTGGAAAATAAACTTTTGGCTAAATGGCAAGGGCCCTTTGAAATTTTAGAAAGAGTGGGGCAGGTCAATTACAAAGTTTACCAGCCGGGGAAAAGAAAGCCGGAACAGATATACCATATAAATCTATTAAAGCCCTGGAAAGATAGAACGGCACTGTCGGCCGTCCGAGCCCCTCCAGTAAATCCAGGGCCCTTAGTTCCCGAAGTGACAGTGGCAAAAACCCTGTCGGCAATTCAACAACAAGAGGTCAAGGAGTTTCTGATCAGAAATAGGGTGCTGTTCTCTGACATACCTGGGAAAACCTCGGTCATTAAACATGACATCATCACTGACCCAGGGGTTAAAGTTAATCTAAAGCCCTATAGGTTGCCAGAAGCACAAAGAGAATCGGTGTCGAAAGAAATGAAAAATATGCTAGAGTTAGGGGTTATTGAAGAATCACATAGTGAATGGTCAAGTCCCATTGTGTTGATTCCAAAGCCCGACGGTAGTGTGCGTTTCTGCAATGACTTCCGAAAGTTGAACAGTGTTTCAAAATTCAATGCCTATCTGATGCCAAGAGTGGATGAATTGATTGAGAGACTAGGGACGGCAAGGTATTTAACCACTCTTGACCTAACCAAAGGGTATTGGCAAGTACCGTTAACCGAGCGCGCCAAACAAAAGACAGCTTTTTCAGCGCCAGAGGGCTTGTTTCAGTACAAGATGTTGCCCTTCGGGCTACATGGGGCACCTGCTACCTTCCAAAGAATGATGGACAGGATTCTAAGGCCCCATAGATGGTATGCGGCTGCTTATCTGGATGACGTGGTCATTCATAGTCCTGAATGGCAGTCTCACTTACCCAGGGTGCAAGCAGTTTTGGACTCCATCTATAAGGCAGGTTTGACAGCCAACTCAAAAAAGTGTTGTCTAGGCATGGAGGAAGTAAAATATCTTGGATACACCATTGGCAGAGGCCTGATAAAGCCTCAGCTCAATAAAGTTGATGCCATACAAAACTGGCCACGGCCTCTGAATAAGAAGCAGGTGAGAGCCTTCTTGGGAATTACGGGGTACTACAGGAGGTTTATACCCAACTTTGCCACCATGGCAGTCCCACTGACTGACCTGACCAAAGGCAAACAAAAAGTCATGGTAGAATGGAGTCCTGAGGCGGAGAAAGCTTTTCAGGAGTTGAAAGTAGCGGTGTGTTCCCAACCAGTCCTGATGACTCCTAATTTTGACAGGGAATTCATAGTGCAAACTGATGCATCAGAAGTAGGTATAGGAGCGGTCCTGTACCAGAACAAGGAGGTTGAGGAACACCCTATTTTCTATCTAAGTAGAAAGTTGAACATACATGAGAGAAACTATGCCACAGTGGAGAAGGAGGCGTTGGCCATAAAGTGGGTGTTAGAGGCTCTCAGGTACTACTTGGTTGGAAGAAAGTTCAAATTGATCACTGACCATGCCCTTTTGAAGTAGATGTCCGAAAATAAAGACAGTAATGCGAGAATTACGAGATGGTTCTTGGCGTTACAAACTTTTAAATTTTCAGTGGAACACAGGCCAGGAAGCCAGCTGGCCAATGCTGATGCGTTGTCACGTGTTCATTGTTTGGGGGCTTCAGTTGTTCCGCCCCACAGGTCAAAACAAAGGGGGGGGATATGTGATAGGATCATTGGTAAAGTGGTCTGTGGCAGGTACATTTGTCCCAGATTCCTGTCTTATGTGTTTTAAACCTCCAGGAGAAAGTCTGCAGTGTAGCAGGCTTGAGTCTCGGCTTTTTGAAAAGCCAGTTTGGGACCTGGGGGTTGTGGGTGAGAGGAGAGGGAGGGCTCCACCCACGGCCACTCCAGGTTTTGGTTCTCTTAGCCTGGTAACAGGCTTGATTGGGTTCCCACCTTAGGGTGGCCAATATAAGCCTAGTGTGTTGAGGGCTGATTGTCTCACCTGGGAGAGCAGACAGGGAGTTTGCTCAGAGACACTTGAAAACCTAACTGTAAGTGTTGTGCTGTGCCCTTGTTGCTGGTGAGGGCATTAGGCCCTGCCAGGTTCTGGTAGTGAGGGAACTACCTGTGAAGTTAGTGCCCCGACAGGGCTAGGATTTATGTTTATGTTTTCTTTATGTTTGTTTCTGACATTGTACAATAAAGACTGGTGCCGACCAGCTTGTACTTGCATCCAGTCTGGCGTACTGTTTCCCAGCTGCTGTGTGTGAAAGGAAGGAGTCCTCTGCCCAGGAGAGGGACCCCTAACCTAACTGTGTCAAAATATATATATATATATATATATATATATATATATATATGTTAAGTCCATCATAGATGGAATCTCATGCATAAACACCGCACATTACGCACAGTTGCGCTGCTAACATGATGCTCAGTAGGGAATGCACAATATCCTGCATGCACATCTGCCCCAAATCAGATAAACCTAACTAGCGTCTTTTTCCATATCCTAATACTTACATAATGCACACTTACACAAAAGGTTCCTTAGCTATAAAGTAAAAGATCCAAGTTTTATTCATTTATTACAAATGCTGTGAAATAAAGACTATTTTGGTATCTACGGTTTAATACGTGATAAGTAAGCCTTGTTTGATATTATACTGATCCGCACTTTCTCAACAGCTTCCCGGTGTCATTGATGTGAAGATCGCAACATGCATTCTCAACTTATGGACCGTGGAGATATAAAGCACCAAAATGTATTTTGTGAAACCAACAGCCTAGATTTGCATGCAGGGGAAATAGAGGAGGCAACAAGCTGTTAGAGGCTGTTCTGTGTCCATTTGAACCAACCTGTTAAATGCCCTGTAACAAATGCACCCGCACTGGGAACCAATGGGATCAGCAACAAACTCCTCTATTGTGTTGTCTATTTCTGGGGGGGTATAAATATGTGTGCTCTGACCCTGGGTTTCTAGTCTGTTTGCTGATTGCTGATTGACGGAGGTTTCTTGCTGATGCTGGTATCTGGTCCAGAGTGCGTGCGTATGTATGACTGTATCTTGGGTCTGTATAATTCTTTGCGCTAAATTGTACTTAGATCACAGCGTGTAACTGACTGTACTTTACTTGAATAATACTTTGTGCTTTGGAACACATGTTCAAGGTCTAAAGTCTTTATTTTACTGTATGACTGCGTACGCAAATAGCGTCAATTTTAGAGGTTTATAGGCAGGGTTTAGAAGGTATAGGTAGGTGCGTATAGAGGTTGAAATCCAGAATCCTTAGTTGGGGGCTCATAGTGAAGTCACGTACCTAATCACACGATATATACACAGATATCTATATCTCAGCAAAGGGTGGATAGTGGCCACAAGCAGTCTTACCTGCAACCATTCGAGAGATCGCTACCCGTTATCGTGTGACCAAGAGACGCTGACTAGAATCCAGGGACAAGAGAGGAAGAAGTTTGTTTTCCTTTGTTGATAGTATTTTGCATTTAAAAGGGGTGTCACAGTATTGCGCATGCGGCTAAGTCGCATTTTTGCGAGCAATAGGGACGCACTTTTGCGTATGCAGCTAAGGGTACGTCATACGGTTGTGTGGTGGTCGCATCATTGTGTATGCGACTAGTTGCACAGTAGCGTATACGCATTTCCGGTTGTGCTGCCACGTGTTTAAACAAAGCCATTGAGTTTACATTATCAATTGTTGTTAATATCTGGGTTAATGTGTATTTTTCTGCACAGGAAAAAAGTGTGTATCAGTGAGTATTTGTTTAGGGTGTAACACGGGACCTAAATGTTTAGGGTATTGTAGGACCCTTAAGTGCTAGGCGCAGGAGTTGGCCTAGTGACTCGGTAGCAGCTTACCATTTACTTTACACAAAGCAGGTGTATGGGTTGTTATTTTTGTTAGGGTTTGGCCCCCAGCGTGATTATAGTGTTTAGTAATCAATGTGTGTGAACTGTTAGGCTTATTTGAACACTATAATTGAACTGCATAATTTTGGTTAGATTATGATTGTGAGCTGGTGGGAGGGTGGACGAAATCAACTGGAACACAAAGGGTACTTTACTGCCCCCTAGCAGTTGAAAGGTAGTCAAAAAGGGATTGCTGAGCAGAAGCGGCCTTTACTTCCGTAGGTGAGTGGAAGTGTCTAGAAGTCCTCCACAGGGTTTGCGGATTCACCCTTTTTCAAAGGCGTCCACAGGTAAGTGAAAGTATCTTAATTGTCTTTCACCAGTTTAAATTTTTATTGTATTATCTATTTCTGGGGGTATAAATATGTGTGCTCTGACCCTGGGTTTCTAGTCTTCTTGCTGATTGCTGATTGACGGAGGTTTCTTGCTGATGCCGGTATCTGGACAAGAGCTCATGCGTATGTGTGATACCCTGTAAAGACCCCCATATATGTGGACATTTGTATGTTGCCCTGAGCTGGAGAATGTTCTGGAACTGAAGTGAGGAGGTGCACTAGGACCCAGGAAATCTGGAAGAGTGTGCTTCACTAGTGAGCTCAGACTAAAAACTGTAACAAAAAGGGGAGGAGAGAGAAGGACCCTGAAACTGGCTGAGAAAGCACATGTCTGGTGTGTGAGGGAACTGAGAAGTAGGCTGTGAGGAGTGCAGCACCTGGGATTGTTTGCAGGGCTGTGACCAGAAGCCAAGCCAGGAAAGTGAAGAAGCTGCACTGCCAGGTCAGAGGACGCAGTGGGCAGCAAGTAGCCAGCAATATGAAGTAAGAGACTCCCAGTGAGACAAATGAAGAAGGAGCAGGTGCAGTGATCGCAAGCACAGTGATATCCTAAAGTGTACTGTGGCTCCCATTATCTATTATGAAAGACTCAGTAAGGCACAGTGAGTAACAACCCTTACAGCACTATAAACTGAACTTTATCCAAGATTTATTTTTCCTCCCTTTGCTACCAAGGGATATTTACCTTAAGAAAGCAAAGCAACCAGCTACCAGTCTATAGTAACCAGTGGTGTGCATTGTATGTGACTTGGGATTCATGCTGTTTAATGAACTGGTCACAATAACAGCCTGCATAGTACACAGTTAACCTAATTGAAATACTTTACCTCTGTTAACTCAATCCAAGAACAGAACTGTGATATATACATTCTGTTAGCAGACAATCAAGAGAACAGGGTGTTACTCCCTTTGCATACAGTTATGAAGGACAGAACAGTTATACATTATATATTCTACCATCCGGAAGTCATTGAAAGCAACGTGACCATTAGTCTGGATACATTTAAGATATTATCTCAGTGCCACCACCTTGTGGATAATAGTAATACATTGACATTCCCAGTAAAAAGTGTGGAGAGAACTCTTTTGCTTTCTGCCTGTAGCCATTAAGACTTTGGTGCAATAGGTGTTATTTGAGCGAGACTACATTAAGGGAAAACTATCTGTTGCAGAACTTCCTGTTATTTCCTAATGGTAATGCCAGATTGTTAGATTATTTGTGAGATATTAGAGCGTTTATCGTCATTGTATTGTTCTTTGTAATATTGCTATAACTTATTATGAAAGGTTAAACTATACTGTGCGTGAAACTGAGTTTACTGTTAACAAAGTCATATTGCTAAACTGTGTATATTGAATTAACATTACAGTGATCTACCATTCAGGCAAAATAAAACATTTTGTCACTGTCCACACGTGTAGTGACTTGTCAGGGGTTTTTGGGGGGTTCCCATCTCTCTGCCTAACCACTACAGAATCCAAGAGCAGCAGCAGGTCAAAGACTATTTGAAAGGCTGGGATTGACGACTTCTGCAGGGAAACAGGTACGACTCACCTACCAACACCCCACCACTAGTGACTTATTACAACTTGGCATCTACGAACAGGATCGAAGCAGATTTTGCAGGATGTCAGAACCCCAGCCTTCTGTAGCAGCTCCAAATGAAGGAGGAGATCCCAACCAAGGAATTTTGCCCATAGCGAACGCTTCCCCAATCACGATGCCATACTATTTCGGGGCCCCATGGCTACCAACATATTCTGGAGATACACACACACCGGGCACGAGTACCTTTAGAGAATTCAAAGACAAGCTGCAGTCGATGTTTCGACTATACCCACTTAATGACGCGCAGAAGGTAGAAATTCTGATTGGACAGCTAAAAGGTTCGGCATTACGAGAAGTTAAGGCGTGGAAGGATGACCAGCGGAAGACGGTCGAAAACATTTTCAAGAGATTAGTAGACATCTTTGATTTGCGGACTATTTCAGAACTGAAGGGCCGTCTTTATGCCAGGAAACAGCAACCCCATGAGTCACTGAGGGAGTTTGCTCTAGGTTTGCAAGAGGCGCTGCAGGCAATCCAAACCCTAGATCCGCAAGAAGTACAACAAGAAGACGAAACCCTTATTAACTTGTTTATCGAGGGGGCACGAGGAGAGGCAATACGCACGCAACTAAGGATGTGGAAATATGATCACCCAAGGTGTTCATTCTCTGAGTTCAAAGAAACAATGCTAAAGATCCTTGGACTTAATCAAATCATTGACACAGAGTACAGTACATCTGCGGAGCAGTTAGAAAATAGAAACTTTGGAGGTGTCAATCAGCACATGAGCCTGGAACCTCTGGTACCTAAGGGAACAGTCACACAGCAGACACAGGGACAGTCTGCTCATGATCCAATCGGGGCCATTAATAACAAAATAACAGAATTGGCACAGAACCTATCCGAGATGGGACGGGAGTTAAGGGAACTTCGACAGGAACAGACGGAGACCAAATGCAAGGAATGGCATCAGGATCATAGTAGGAGGAACCGGCCACGCTGGGACATCCCACGGGAGTCAGGTCGACGTCCGACAGACCAGTTCGACTCTCAAGGAAGGCCTATATGTCGGCGCTGCAAACAAGGTGGGCATGTGGAACGAAATTGTTCAAATGGAGGTTTAAACGACGAAATCCCGAGGCGAGGGACCGACCCTCGGGAAGAGCTACGTCAATAGGTCCATTGTCGCAGGAGTGGTGGCCTCGATATGTTGGCGAGTGCCCCCATCTGATGATCCGGGTCAACGGTGTTGAGTTGTCGGCTCTCTTGGATACCGGCTCACAGGTGACCACAATACAGCTGACCGAGTTTTTAAAACACTGGGATAAACAAGAGATCATGACCCCACCAACGACCTGGTTACAACTATTGGCCAGTAATGGGCAGCAGATTACGTATAGCGGCTATTGGGAGGCTGATTTGAAGATTGGCAAAGCAGATCTCACAAGACAAGGGTGCCTGGTTACCACAGTGCAGAATGATCATCTATCTCCAGTGATCCTCGGCATGAATGTCTTAAAGAATTGTCCTGACGAATTGGTAGAGGCTCTTAGGATGGAAATGCGGATAGCAGCCCCTAAGGAACGAAGAACTCTACAGCAAACGGTGCGGCTGCTTGAGGGGCAAAAGAAATTTACAAATGCAAGGGGAGAAGTGGGTAAAGCCAGGATTGCTGATCGCCAGCCTATACTCTTGCAACCCAATTCGGAACACGTAGTTTGGTGCAAAGCCAGAATTGGACCCGGTGGGCGGGACTACGAGGCTATAATTGAATCTTGTGACTCTGATGGACGACATCCATTCGCGGTGGCTAGAACCCTGGCGAGAGTGGAGCAGGGGAAGGTACCAGTCCTCGTATTGAATCCACATAACTACCCAATCAGACTTTTCAGACATTGCCCGGTGGCGAAGATTATTCAAATTGACTTCCAAGATGTGTTCGGAGAAAGTGTGCCGGCAGCTCAACAAAGAACAGTAACTGGACAGCTGACGGTTACGAACGGCGAGGCTCTGTGGTGGAATGAGATAGAGATTGGAGACTCAGACACCCCTGAGGAGAAACGCCAAGGAGCGCTCCAGGTAGTGTGGAAGAATGCTGAGGCATTCAGTCAACATCCATCCGACTTCGGGAAAGCTGAAGGTGTCCATCACCACATCCCCACTGGGAGTAACCCCCCAATTAAGGAAAGACACAGACCTCTACCACCGGCCATGTATCAACCTGTGAGGAATATGATCAGTGAGATGAAGGAAGCTGGTGTAATTCGTGAGAGCCACAGCCCATGGGCGGCACCGCTGGTGATTGTCAGGAAAAAGGACGCCAGCCTCCGGTTTTGCGTTGATTACAGGAAGCTGAATGCAGTGACACATAAAGATGCCTACCCGCTACCTAGGATTGAGGAGTCGTTAACGGCACTGAAGACAGCTACCTACTTTTCCACTCTGGATCTAACAAGCGGGTACTGGCAAATCCCAATGGCCCTGGAGGATCGGGAGAAGACGGCCTTCACTACCCCGATGGGACTCTTTGAATTTGACCAGATGCCGTTTGGACTCTGCAATGCACCAGCCACCTTCCAAAGGGTCATGGAGCACTGCCTTGGCCAACACAACTTTGAAATGGTTCTCCTGTACTTGGACGATGTCATCATTTATTCCAGAAGCTATGAAGAGCACTTGAAACACCTAGATGAGGTATTTGTACAACTGACCAAGTGCGGCTTGAAGTTAAAACCATCAAAATGTCATCTGTTAAAGCCCAGGGTACAGTACCTAGGACACATCATCAGTGCTGAAGGGGTAAAGCCGGATCCAGAAAAAATTCAGGTAGTGCGAGACTGGCCCGTACCTAGAACAGTAAAAGAGGTCCGAAGCTTCCTAGGTTTTGTTGGCTACTACAGACGATTCATTGAGAACTTTGCAAGAGTGGCTGCACCACTGCATGAGCTCCTGCGAGGCAAGTCAGGTCAAGAGAGACGGAGCACTTCCTTGGTTGCATGGGCTGAGGAACAACAAATCTCCTTCAAGCAACTGAAGTCATCGCTGATAGAGGCTCCCCTTCTGGCTTACCCAGATTATGAGAAGCCTTTCCAAGTCTACACAGATGCCAGTCACCATGGTCTGGGAGCTGTATTGTCACAAGTACAAGATGGACACGAGAGAGTGATAGCTTATGCCAGCCGGGGCCTGCGAAAGACCGAGAGAAATAATGAGAATTACAGCACCTTTAAACTTGAACTCCTTGCTCTCGTCTGGGCCATCACAGAGAAATTTAAGAATTATCTGGCTGTCACACCATTTGTAATTGTCACTGACAACAATCCCCTGGCACATCTCTCTACCGCTCGCCTGGGAGCACTTGAACAGAGGTGGATGTCTCGCCTGGCCAATTTCAATTATACTGTTACCTACAGAAGTGGGAAGTTGAATGGAAATGCCGATGCCTTATCCCGCCTACCCACTGTGGATGTCTCGGAAGAAGATAGAGATTGGGCCGAAGATATTGAGACTCCCTTATTCAAGATGCCGAGGAGCAAACAAAGTGTCGTCACCTCTGACCCTGTGTCTGCCACTGCCAACCCAAAATCTAATAGTCCTCAGCCTGACACATCTGAATATGATTGGGAACAAGTGCAGAGGGAGAGCCCGGTGCTGCAGGAGTTGATGGATTTCATCCAACATGAACGCCGGCTGACTAAGCTGCAGAGGGTGGATGCCAATCCAGAGTTTGTCAAACTGTTAAGACACAGAGACCGTATTAAACTCAAACAGGGACTCATGGTCCGAATAAGCCTTGATCCAGCAACTCACCAAAATGTAACCCAAATAGTTGTACCGAGACAACAGGCCAGCTTCCTTCTTACTGCTTATCACAACAAATCTGGACACTTCGGAACCCAAAAGACGGATGCCGTATTACGGAAAAGATTCTTCTGGATAGGGATGAGGACTGACATTGAGGAATGGTGTCGAGACTGTATAGCCTGCAGCCTTAAAAGGAATCCTGAAACCAGCCAAAGAGACCCACTACATCCAATAAAGAGTCATTGTCCATTGGAGATTGTTGCCTTGGATCATGTCAAACTTGAGCCCAGCCCAAGTGGATTCCAATACGCACTGACCATCACTGACCACTACAGCAAATTCCTAGTAGTTGTCCTAGTACGTGATCTGACAGCCAGGACTACAGCGGAGGTCTTTCTAAGGAACTTTGTCCGCCCCTATGGGTACCCTGATCGGATCTTGACAGATCAAGGACCCGCATTCGAGTCACAGCTGTTTCATGAACTTTGCTCTTTGTATGGATGCAAGAAGATGAGGACGACCGCCTATCATCCTCAATGCAATGGCTTGTGTGAGAGAGCAAACCAGACTATGATTGGAATGCTAAGAAGTCTTTCAGCCGAGAAGTGCTCTCAGTGGCCTACCCTCCTGCCTGACCTTGTGTATCTGTATAATAACACAGAACACTGTTCCACAGGATTCACGCCCTTCTACCTCATGTTCGGACGGCATGGCAAGCTGCCCAAGGATCTGGAGTTGGGTCCCGAGCTAATGGATCCTGTTACCACACAGACTAATTGGGTTCGTGAACACCAGCACCGTATAGTGACTGCCCGAGAGATAGTTGAGAAGAGGATGGAGACTGTGCATCAACGTCAGGAGAGGAATTACAATTCAGATGCCAGAGCGCTGCCCTTACAAATGGGAGACAAAGTCTGGAAGAAGAAAAACCACAGATCAAGCAAGTTGGATGCCATGTGGGAGGATGTCCCTTATACCATTGTTGGTGTCCCCGTTGATGGCCGGTACGCCTACCTAATCCAGAGGAAGAAAGATGGCCAACTCAGCACAGTACCACGTGACCAGTTAAAGTTATGCACTGCTGAAGCTTCCTTGATACAGCAGGAGGACTCCCCTATGGCAGAGAGATGGGGATCTTCTGGGGACGTCCCTCTTAATGACCCCATAGAGTTGCTCACATTCATGTGCGGCCCGGTTCCATTGAATACAGTAGGGGGTACAGCCCCAGAACCTTTAACAGTAAGGTCTATGGAAGGCGAAGCTGACCCCCTTCCTGCCCTTGATCAGTTAGAGAGTCATGTACCTGACCTAGAAGTCAGAAGGTCAGAACGAAGCACCAAAGGTATAATGCCTGTAAGATACCGAATGTGAACTATTGTAACCTGTACGTATAATTGCCCTATGACAAAGTTAGATTGTTCAGGACTTTTGAGTAGATACAAAGTTGCGTGAGGACATGCATAGTTCTAGCGGGGGAGTGTGTGATACCCTGTAAAGACCCCCATATATGTGGACATTTGTATGTTGCCCTGAGCTGGAGAATGTTCTGGAACTGAAGTGAGGAGGTGCACTAGGACCCAGGAAATCTGGAAGAGTGTGCTTCACTAGTGAGCTCAGACTAAAAACTGTAACAAAAAGGGGAGGAGAGAGAAGGACCCTGAAACTGGCTGAGAAAGCACATGTCTGGTGTGTGAGGGAACTGAGAAGTAGGCTGTGAGGAGTGCAGCACCTGGGATTGTTTGCAGGGCTGTGACCAGAAGCCAAGCCAGGAAAGTGAAGAAGCTGCACTGCCAGGTCAGAGGACGCAGTGGGCAGCAAGTAGCCCGCAATGTGAAGTAAGAGACTCCCAGTGAGACAAATGAAGAAGGAGCAGGTGCAGTGATCGCAGGCACAGTGATATCCTAAAGTGTACTGTGGCTCCCATTATCTATTATGAAAGACTCAGTAAGGCACAGTGAGTAACAACCCTTACAGCACTATAAACTGAACTTTATCCAAGATTTATTTTCCCTCCCTTTGCTACCAAGGGATATTTACCTTAAGAAAGCAAAGCAACCAGCTACCTTTCTATAGTAACCAGTGGTGTGCATTGTATGTGACTTGGGATTCATGCTGTTTAATGAACTGGTCACAATAACAGCCTGCATAGTACACAGTTAACCTAATTGAAATACTTTACCTCTGTTAACTCAATCCAAGAACAGAACTGTGATATATACATTCTGTTAGCAGACAATCAAGAGAACAGGGTGTTACTCCCTTTGCATACAGTTATGAAAGACAGAACAGTTATACATATATATATTCTACCATCCGGAAGTCATTGAAAGCAACGTGACCATTAGTCTGGATACATTTAAGATATTATCTCAGTGCCACCACCTTGTGGATAATAGTAATACATTGACATTCCCAGTAAAAAGTGTGGAGAGAACTCTTTTGCTTTCTGCCTGTAGCCATTAAGACTTTGGTGCAATAGGTGTTATTTGAGCGAGACTACATTAAGGGAAAACTATCTGTTGCAGAACTTCCTGTTATTTCCTAATGGTAATGCCAGATTATTAGATTATTTGTGAGATATTAGAGCGTTTATCGTCATTGTATTGTTCTTTGTAATATTGCTATAACTTATTATGAAAGGTTAAACTATACTGTGCGTGAAACTGAGTTTACTGTTAACAAAGTCATATTGCTAAACTGTGTATATTGAATTAACATTACAGTGATCTACCATTCAGGCAAAATAAAACATTTTGTCACTGTCCACACGTGTAGTGACTTGTCAGGGGTTTTTGGGGGGTTCCCATCTCTCTGCCTAACCACTACAGAATCCAAGAGCAGCAGCAGGTCAAAGACTATTTGAAAGGCCGGGATTGACGACTTCTGCAGGGAAACAGGTACGACTCACCTACCAACACCCCACCACTAGTGACTTATTACATATGTATCATTGTATCTTGGGTCTGTATAATTCTTTGCGCTAAATTGTACTTAGATCACAGCGTGTAACTGACTGTACTTTACTTGAATAATACTTTGTGCTTTGGAACACATGTTCAAGGTCTAAAGTCTTTATTTTACTGTATGACTGCGTACGCAAATAGCATAAATTTTAGAGTTTTATAGGCAGGTTTTAGAAGGTATAGGTAGGTGCGTATAGAAGTTGAAATCCAGTATCCTTAAGAAGTGGGTGAAAACCTGGGATCCAGTGATCATCAAGCAGTATGGTTCAGAATATAGACAGATACTGACTCACCCCATACAAAAACAAAGGTGTTAGATTTTAGGAAGGCTGATTTTGCAGGGATGGGAAGATGTCTAAGCGAATCTTGGCAGAGTGGAGGAACATGAAAGGAGTGCAGGAGAGATGGGAAAATTTTAAAAGTGCAATATTAAAGGCAATAGACCTTTGTATCAAAAAGGTTAGGGAAACCACAAGGAAAAGGAAGCCAGTGTGGTTTGGGAAAGAGGTAGCAAGTATTGTGAATGCAAAAAAGATGGCCTTTAGGATATACAAGCAGACGCAAATTAATGAAGACAAAGCAGTGTATCTTGTAAAACAGAAGGAGGCTAAGAAACTAATTAGATGTGCAAAGGCAAAAGCTGAGGAGAAAATGGCACAGTCAATGGGTAAAGGGGGCAAAACTTTTTTTAAGCGAAAGGAGAAAAACAGGTGGAATAAAAAGACTAAGGACAGAAATCTTGTTGAGGGAGACAATGTAATAGCTGATCATCTTAATAATTATTTTTGTTAAGTATTCACTACTGAGAGAGAGGGAAAGGGGCCATAGTTAAGTTGCTGGTGTGATCAGAAAAATGAGGTAGGAACAAGCACATTTACAAAGGAGAAGATCCTAACAGTACTCTCAAAACTGAAAGTGGATAAATCAATGGGGCCTGATGGGATACATCCAAGGATACTAAATGATCTTAAAGGGGTGCTGGTAACACCATTAACAGAATTATTTAACCAGTCACTAGCTACTGGAGTAATTCCAGAGGACTGGAAAAAGCAAACGTTGTCCAACTGCACAAAAGTGGAAGCAAGGAAGAGGCAAGCAACTACCGACCAGTGAGTCTTACATCAGTAGTTGGGAAATTGATGGAAACACTCTTAAAAGAAAGAGTCGTAGATTATCTCAAATCCAGCAATTTGCAGGTTCCCAAACAGCATGGATTAACTAGGGTAGTTCATGTCAAACAAATCTTATTGAGTTTTTTGACTTGGTGACTAAGGAAATAGATAAAGGGGGGGGGCATAGATATAGCTTATCTAGACTTTAGTAAGGCTTTTGACACTATTACACATCGCAGACTGTTAAATAACTGGAAAGCATGGGGTTGGATACAAAGATAGTTGAATGGATAAGATCATGGCTGCAGGATAGGAAACAGAGAGTTGTAGTAAACGGAGTGCAGTCTCAAGAGGGAAATGTTACCAGTGGAGTACCTCAGGGATCTGTACTTGGACCAGTGCTTTTTAATATCTTTATTTGTGACATTGCAAATGGTATTGAAGGGAAACTATGCCCTTTTGCAGATGACACAAATGTATGCAACAGGGTAGACACACCAGGAGGGGAAAACAAATGATTGATTATCTAGGTAGACTAGAGGAATGGTCAAGAAAGTGGCAACTACAGTTTAATGCCAAAAAATGCAAGATCATGCACTTGGGTCTCAAAAATCCAAAGGCTAAATATAGTATTAATCGCACTATACTGGAAACTACTGAAGAGGAAAGGGATCTAGGAGTCACTACTTCAGGTGACTTAAAGGCAGGCAAACAGTGTAACAAAGCATTGAGGGAGGCAAGTCAGATGCTTGGTTGCATAGGGAGAGGAATCAGTAGTAGAAAGAAAGAAGTGATAATACCACTGTATAGGTCATTGGTACATCCTCATCTCCAATACTGTGTTCAGTTCTGGAGGCCATATCTCCAGAAGGATATTAATACATTAGAGACTGTACAAAGAAGGGCAACTAAAATGGTACAAGGTCTACACCACAAAATGTACCAGGAAAGACTAAAATATCTTAATATGTATAGTTTGGGGCAGAGATGGGAAAGGGGGGACAGCATAGAAATGTTCAAATATATAAAGGGTTTTAACAAGGTAAAGGAAGGAGACATTCTTCAAAGAAAGAGAAGTATTAGAACAAGAGGACATGTTCTGAAACTGGAGGCTGGTAGGTTCAGGGGAAATTTGATGAAAAATTACTTCACAGAAAGGGTAGTGGACAAGTGGAATAGCCTCCCATCAGAGGTGGTAGAGGCTAAGACAGTAGAGCAATTTAAACATGCATGAGATAGATATAAGCATACCCTTCAGAAGAAGTAAGGATCAATAAGGGTTGATGTAATAATATGTTTAAAAATGGGCAGACTAGATGGGCCAAGTGGTTCTTATCTGCTGTCAAATTCTATGTTTCTAAGTGTACTCACCATTACAAATTAGAAGGAGTGGACTGTCAATCGCCCCTATAAGAGGAATGATCTATATTGTATCACAATTGCTAGTGAAAACTCTGAGGAAATAACATTATATATAGTTCCCCACCGAATGAGTGTACTTCATGTACCCCACAATAATGGAATATTTCAGCAAGATAATGCCCCATGTCATCAGTCCCAATTTGTACTGAATTGGTTTGAGGAGCATTCTGGAGAGTTCAGATGAATTGTATGGACACCACATTCACCTGTCATGAGCCCAATTGAGCATTTATGGGACAAGAGGTTAATTCGAACCCAAGATCCTGCAACTACAAAGAGCTGTGGGAAGCAACCAGACAGCATGTGTCAACATCTCTACTGAGGTCTTCTGACCACTTGTGGAATCAGCGCCTGATCGAGTAGCTACACTTCGCTGGGTTATAGGGGGTTCTACACGATACTAGACACCTATATCATGACTTTTGGCACTTCAGTGTTGTCAGGAGTTGGTTTTCATGTGGACCCGGGGTGGATACAGGAGGGGACACAGAATCAGAACTGTAGAAAAACTTGGGTTGTTTAATGAATGGAATGGTAGACATGAAAGAACCAAGTCCAGGGCAAAGTGGAGGTGGTTCAGAGTCAAATAATAGGTCCAGCAGCAAATAATAAAATCCAGAATGAAGGTAACAGGAGTGGAGCGATAATGTTTAGGTATGTCCAGAGGGAAACAAACTGTAGACAGGGGTCGATGCGGTATGAAGGTTGTCTGACTGGTGAGTGGGAATACAACAGTAGCGGGAGGCATAGTTGCTGGTAGGTGCTGGGAATCCTGGGGCTACATGAAACCGGCAGGGAGCTAGACAGAACCGAAGTCAGCTACGTAGAGGAGCTCACATAAATGTGAACAGACTCGGCTGATACACGTTGCACTGGCAAAGTAAGGGAGCTGTGAGCTCCCCTAAATCCTCACCAGCAGAGCGCGATTGGCTGGACAGAACAGCTGACCTTTAGGGGATTGGTTCCCTAGGTCACATGGCCCAATGCAAAATGGTGGTGCCCATAGAACCGCAGCATGGAAACACTGCACAATACTCCCATGCTGGCACGGCGTACCAACAAGGAACCACCAGATGCATCCCGTGCCAATCTCCATACTCCAGCACCACCACTGAAAGGCCCACACCAGAGCATCCTAATGGGCAAAGACCTCGGACTTACTGGTAAGGAACCCCTGGTCGTGACAAATGTATAAGGACATTTTAGGTATGGCTCACAAGCCACCACTTATCTAAATGCTAGTCTCTGTATCTGGGAGGTAAGCAAATTTTATCTGCTATCTAATGGTGTTTCAAATTTCAATCAGTGTTTGGCTGTCAAATTTTAGCCTGGTGAGGAAGTACAGGGCACTGGATTATGATGAGCAGCGGTCCACCATTAAGAGCCAGTGCCACTGTAATGCTAAATTAGGGCGAAGAAGATTTTCTATCTCTGCAATATGTCACCAATAGAAAATCTATCTTATCATCCAGCATTGATAAATAGGAGCCTAAACATGGTACTGTAATTGAATGAAAAAAAGGATGCTAGTGAAACTTTATAAATTAACAATATATAAGATAACCAAGGCACATAGTTAGGGTTATTTAGCATATTAAAGAAATAAGATAAAAAGGCATATACAATTCAGAATATTATTCTTCAGCATACTGGGGGTCATTCAGACCCAGTCGCAAGCGTTGAGCGCTCACAACCGTTTCGATGTTCCCCCACTGGGCATGCGCACGTCAGAGCCGGCTCTGACATGCGCATGCGCGAGACACGGCTAGCGATGGGCGCTCCATCGCTAGGGGTCTTGCACCAAAGGGGGAGAGCTGTCGATGGTGAGTGACAGCTCGCCACGTTTGGGAGGCGGCAGGGGGCGTGGCCGGCCAAACAGAGGCTTCCCGAAAGAACACTTGCCGTTTGGGGGCGGCCCCACTGACATCAGCAGTGATGTCAGTGGGGAGCTTCCTGCTCTGATCGAGGGCTTGCGAGTGCCGAGACCCAACCTTATGGTCTCGTCGCAAGCCCGATGGTCGCGATGGTCTTGACCATCGCGACCATCACCCTGGTCGGTCGCTAGAGCTGTGGGTGGTAACCCATAGCTTAGCGATCGACCAAGAGGCGGCACTACAAGATGCAAGCGGCCACTGTCATTCAGAGCGACCACTTGCATCTAACGACCGCCTCTGAATGAGGTCCATTGTCTTTCTTTAGGTAATATTTGTATAATTATCATGTTCTTATGTCAGAATATACCAATTATATAGTAAACATTCTTTACTTAGCTTTTTAGAGTACAGTACCTTCAAATCCTCTCTCTAATTGGGGCCTATTCATGATGAAAATAACGTGTTGTATGATAATTAAGGATTGAACTCGCATCGAGTTCAATGTATATTTCAGAGGCATTTATCATGCCTCCTTTACTTAATTATCACTTCCGAAAAGCTGCTCTTTTAGCAAAGACACAAAGGCTTTTCGTTAATGTGAAAAAATTTCCCTGCTGCTTCTGTCTTTTGATAGTCTGCGAAGCCTGTCTTCAAGCTGCACCTGCACCTTGGAATTCGGTATAAGCCAGGAACGCTGGACAGGTGCGCTGGGCCCACCTGTCTCAACACCTGTCATCTGGACATTTGACTGATGTTACCTGTGCTGCTCTTAAATGCAGCTATCTAGAATGCTGCTGATGCTGTTGGCTGCCTTGTGTGCTGTGAAGATGGTACAGGCACCTGGCTGCAGCTGCTGCTCGGTGTGTGCAAGGCTCGAGAGAGAGTCCTGCGGGGTGTACACTGTGCGCTGTGCCAAGGGGGCTCTGCTGTTACTGAAACCCCAGTTCTAAGCTCAACCTGCAGGCTGTGGAGCAGGGACATGGGACACACCTGTCATCATGGGCTCTGCCTGGGATAAAGGGAGGGCACCGGGACATGCTGCCAGCTCATAATGGACAGAGAGCACCGGGAGCCCGCAAGGGGGCCCTTCATCCTCGCTGACTTCACGGGGGCACTTCTCCCTACAGACACCCGGAGGGATGGAGGTGGAGAGGAGACTGCTGCTACCTGCCACTTGTGTGTTGCTAAGAGGTGGCCACCGCTACAATGAACAGACGGGCGTGTAAGAGCTGCAGCTGCAGGACGTGGATGTGGCCAGAAAGATGCCGTGGGCACCAGCTTCGGCTCCCACTGTGCAGTTTGTTGAGAGTGGAGGTGGCGGTTTGTCTTGTCAGGGTAGTGTGAGCACTTCTCTATACAGCGGGCAAAAGCTGGATATCGGGAGTTGGAGGCTGTGGGCAGAAGGTGTGGATGGGGGCAGCACACGGGGCACTGAGCTGGAGGGAGTGGGTAGACAGCGGGCAGGAATCTGAAAAGATCCCACTTCCACACAAGCTGCTGTGTAAACAGCAGCTTGTGAATGTTATCCGAGGCTGTATGCCATCTCAGAATGGCGTGCAGTTTCACACACAAGTTCCCCCCAAAAAATGCTTTTTGGAACTTGATGAATGACACAATTTCCACGTCCCCATACTAAAGTATGGGAAACTGGAACTTATCGGGAGAGGGCCTGATTAATAACTGATCGCTATTGTGATCATGGCAGCAATTATGCACGCAGTTCTGCAGCAAAAATATGCTAATGATTGCAATTGCAAAGCCGTCGCAGTGCCAGCATAAAGATGCCCACTACAACTATCTCATATCTGTAATACCTTGCAGCCCTGTATACACATCGGAAACATCGAGTACCATTGGTCCTTCATGCACAATTACAGCAGGTCTGACCTTACTCAGAATTTTCTAACCTCGTCACACGCAGTGAGTACTCAAGCTGCATATGCCATCTCAGTGACTATTTTATGCACACCCATGCAATGGCGTTCAAACGGACAGACACGCCTGCGTTTCTCCAACCACTTCCCCTCCACCACCCCAAGTGCTGACTGCCTGTCAATCACTCTACGATGGCTTACAGTGCTCTACGTGATCGTAGTGCTATCGCAGTGTAGCTGTCGCACACACGCACTGCAAAGCATACGCATGCGAAGTACACAAACATCGGCCAACTGCATACGCTGCTGCAGTTGTGATCCATAATGAATCAGGCCCACAATTGTAATCAGGAGATATCAGTGATATATCCTACGTTGCACAGTTGATGAATGGCCCTGACACTTCATTTCTACAAAAGTAGGTGAAAATGTTAATTATCTCCTACTAAATCGATCAACATCAATGTTGTGTTTCTGGGGCTAAATCACACATTTACTAACAGACAATTTTTGATTCGGTTTTTTAAGTGTTAATAAATGTGTGATATAGCCCCAGAAAAACAACATCGATTTAGATAGTTTTTAAATCTATTAAAATCGACTTTTAGTAAATATACCCCCTATTTTGAATTTCTACTAGGGGTGTGCACCGGCCACTTTTCGTGTTTTGTGTTTTGGTTTTGGATCTGGATCTTTCTTCGTGTTTTGGATCTGGATTGGTTTTGCCACAACCACCCTTCCGTGTTTTGGGTTCTGGGTTTTGTGTTTTGGATCTGTATTTTTTTGAAAAAAAGCATAAAAACAGCTAAAATCACAGAATTTGTAGGTTTTTCTGCTCCTATGCTATTATTAACCTCAATAACCTTAATTTCCACTCATTTCCAGTCTATTCTGAATACCTCACACCTCACAATAGTGTTTTTATGTCCAAAAGGTTGCACCGAGGTAGCTGGATGACTATGCTAAGCGACACGAGTGGGCGGCACAAACACGTGACCCATCTAGGCGTGAAACTGCAGTGGCAGACAGGATGGCAGTTTGAAAAACTAGGCCCCAAACTGTACATAATGCAAAGAAAAAAAAGAGGTGCAAGATGGAATTGTCCTTGGGCCCTCCCACCCACCCTTATGTTGTATAAACAGGACATGCACACTTTAACAAACCAATCATTTCAGCACCAGGGTCTGCCACACAACTGTGGCTGAAATGATTGGTTTGTTTGGGCCCCCACAAAACAAGCTGGCAATTAATCTGTCCCTGCACAAACTGGCTCTACGGAGGCAAGATGTCATCCTCATCCTCCTCATCCACCGATTCCTCACCCTCTTCAGTGTGTACATCCTCATCCTCACAGAGTATTAATTCATCCCTGCTGGAACCACAGGTCCCTCTGTACGTTCTGGAGGCTGGTCTCCCTGGAAGAGTTGATAATTCATTTTATGAACATCATCTTCTCCACATTTTGTGGAAGCAACCTCCTACGCCTTTCGCTGACAAGGTTCCCGGCTGCACTAAACACTCTTTCGGAGTACACACTGGAGGGGGGGCAACTCAGGTAAAATAGAGCCAGTTTGTACAGGGACCTCCAAATTGCTTCTTTTTCCTGCCAGTACAGGTACGGACTGTCTGACATGCCTACTTGGATGCTGTCACCAATGTAATCCTTTAACAGACAGACGCACGCTTGTCGCTGCTGCTTTGAGGATGCAAGTGCGGCTACAGCCCACACAATTCACAAAGACAGAAAAAAGAAGAAGAATATTTTTATTGTTTGTGGAGCGCACTTTGAGGGTTACACCACCCTTTAACAGACAGATGCACGCTTGTCGCTGCTGCTTTGAGGATGCAAGTGCGGCTACAGCCCACACAATTCACAAAGACAGAAAAAAGAAGAAGAATATTTTTATTGTTTGTGTAGCACACTTTGAGGGTGTCACCACCCTTTAACAGACAGATGCACGCTTGTCGCTGCTGCTTTAAGGATGCAGGTGTGGCTACAGCCCACACATTTCACAAAGACCGAAAAAAAAAGAACAATATTTTAATTGTTTGTGTAGCACACTTTGAGGGTGTCACCACCCTTTAACAGACAGACGCACGCTTGTAGCTGCTGCTTTAAGGATGCAGGTGCGGCTACAGCCCACACAATTCACAAAGACAGAAAAAAGAAGAATATTTTTATTGTTTGTGTAGCACACTTTGAGGGTGTCACCACCCTTTAACAGACAGACGCACGCTTGTCGCTGCTGCTTTGAGGATGCAAGTGCGGCTACATCGCACACAAGTCACAAACACATTAAAAAAATAGTTGTTTTTTTTTGGAGCACTTTGAGAGCTACACCACCCTTTAACAGACAGACGCACACTTGTCGCTGCTGCTTTAAGGATGCAGGTGCGGCTACAGCCCACACATTTCACAAAGACCAAAAAAAAAGAACAATATTTTTATTGTTTGTGTAGCACACTTTGAGGGTGTCACCACCCTTTAACAGACAGATGCACGCTTGTCGCTGCTGCTTTGAGGATGCAAGTGCGGCTACATCGCACACAAGTCACAAACACATTAAAAAAAATTTTTTATTTTTTGGAGCACTTTGAGAGTTACAACACCCTTTAACAGACAGACGCACGCTTGTCGCTGCTGCTTTGAGGATGCAAGTGCGGCTACAGCCCACACAATTCACAAAGACAGAAAAAAAAAGAACAATATTTTAATTGTTTGTGTAGCACACTTTGAGGGTGTCACCACCCTTTAACAGACAGACGCACGCTTGTCGCTGCTGCTTTGAGGATGCAGGTGGAATCTAGATGGGATTTGGAACCGAGGACACACTACCTCCATCAATTGTCTAAATCCCACTGCACTAATGGCGGATACCGGACGCACGTCTAACACCAACATAGCAGTCAAGGCCTCAGTTATACGTTTTGCTTCAGGATGACTGCTGTCGTACTTCATCCTCATCGCTAGGGACTGTTGGAGGGTCAATTGTTTAGTAAAAGTAGTGATGTTCCTACTTCCTCTCTGGGATGATGAACAACTCACAGCAGCAGCAACAGCACTAGGAGGAAGTGGTTCTTGATCTTTCCCTATTTTATTTTTATCGGAGAAAGTTTGGTCCTCAATTTATGTTATATTGATATATACGTGCGGCTAAAGCGCACACAAACACAGAAAATATTTTTTTATTTTTGCTGGAGAGTAGTGCACTTTGAGGGTTACACCACCCTTTAAGAAATGAGCCAGTCGGCTCTTTACTTATGGGACACAGGCGCACGCTTGGCGCTGCTCCTTTGTTGATGCACGTGCAGCCACAGTGCACACAAGTCACAAACACAGAAAATATATATTTTTTTGTTTTGGAGTGTACTTTGGGGGTTACAGAACCCTTTAACGGTCAAGCCAGCCGGCCCTTTACTTATGACACAGGCGCACGCTTGGCACTACTTTGTTGATGCACGTGCGGCTACTGCGCACACAATTCACAAACACAGAAAATAATTTTTTTTTGGTTTGGACTGGAGTGTACTTTTGGGGGTTACAGCACCCTTTAACGGTCAAGCCAGCCGGCCCTTTACTTATGACACAGGTGCACGCTTGGCACTACTTTGTTGATGCACGTGCGGCTACTGCGCACACAATTCACAAACACAGAAAATAATTTTTTTTTTGGTTTGGACTGGAGTGTACTTTCGGGGGTTACAGCACCCTTTAACGGTCAAGCCAGCCGGCCCTTTACTTATGACACAGGCGCACGCTTGGCACTACTTTGTTGATGCACGTGCGGCTACTGCGCACACAATTCACAAACACAGAAAATAAAAAAAATTTTGGTTTGGACTGGAGTGTACTTTCGGGGGTTACAGCACCCTTTAACGGTCAAGCCAGCCGGCCCTTTACTTATGACACAGGTGCACGCTTGGCACTACTTTGTTGATGCACGTGCGGCTACTGCGCACACAATTCACAAACACAGAAAATAATTTTTTTTTTGGTTTGGACTGGAGTGTACTTTCGGGGGTTACAGCACCCTTAACGGTTAAGCCAGCCGGCCCTTTACTTATGACACAGGCGCACGCTTGGCACTACTTTGTTGATGCACGTGCGGCTACTGCGCACACAATTCACAAACACAGAAAATAATTTTTTTTCTGGTTTGGACTGGAGTGTACTTTGGGGGTTACAGCACCCTGTTACGGAAGAGCCAGCCGGCTCTTTACTTATGACACAGGCGCACGCTTGGCACTACTTTGTTGATGCACGTGCGGCTACTGCGCACACAATTCACAAACACAGAAAATAATTTTTTTTTGGTTTGGACTGGAGTGTACTTTCAGGGGTTACAGCACCCTTTAACGGTCAAGCCAACCGGCCCTTTACTTATGACACAGGCGCACGCTTGGCACTACTTTGTTGATGCACGTGCGGCTACTGCGCACACAATTCACAAACACAGAAAATAATTTTTTTTTTGGTTTGGACTGGAGTGTACTTTCGGGGGTTACAGCACCCTTTAACGGTCAAGCCAGCCGGCCCTTTACTTATGACACAGGCGCACGCTTGGCACTACTTTGTTGATGCACGTGCGGCTACTGCGCACACAATTCACAAACACAGAAAATAATTTTTTTTTGGTTTGGACTGGAGTGTACTTTGGGGGTTACAGCACCCTTTAACGGTCAAGCCAGCCGGCCCTTTACTTATGACACAGGACACAGGCGCACGCTTGGCACTACTTTGTTGATGCACGTGCGGCTACTGCGCACACATTTCACAAACACAGAAAATATATTATTTTTTTAGCACTTGGGGGGAGCACCCCTGATGGACAAAGCACCCCCTGGACAACACTACAGCACCCCTTTAGGACTGGGACACTGCACAGGACTTTGGATTTGACACAGCCCCTATGGAGAACTGACTGCACAACACAGTCCAGCCAGCCCCTATGGACTTTGAAGTAGTGGACACAGCCCCTATTAACAACAGCAGCACAGCACAACACAGCCAGCCCCTGTGGACTTTGAAGTAGTGGACAACAGCAGCACTACACTACACTACACTACACAGCCCTAACTCCCACCCTCCCTCTTTACTGTCCACAGCCGAGTGAGAAAATGGCACCGACGCGGGTACCTTATATAGGATCCAAAACCCGCGAGACTCGGAAGGCGGGATAATGACGTTTTGCCTCGATTTCAGATCCGAGTCAGGCGGGAAAAGTCGAGCCTGACTCGGATCGGACTCGGATCGGGGGGACTCGGGGGAGTTCGGATTTCAGAAATCCGAACCCGCTCACCCCTAATTTCTACCATTAAGTTCAGTGACCTTTTCAATAATTGGGTATTGCAGCTGCAACTCATGAAGCTACAATAATCATCTCTTTGCTGATTATTGCTTCCTGTCTACTGTCTTATGGGCTTTTCCCATGGTAATATGTATAATATGGGTAATATGCTTTGCTGATTTTCCTGTCTCCTGTAAAGGGCCAGATTAAGGGGAGGGGGGAGGCAGCCCCAAGGCCCCCACACACATAGGGTAATATGCTTTGCTTATTATTGCGTCCTTGTCTTATGGGTTTTATTCATGGTACCATGTATAATTTGGGTAAATTCAAGTACAGTCATATTTTATACATATTTATATTTTTTTATACCTGTGGCCTTGCCTTCTTGCGTCTATGGGTGGAATAAGGGCCTGATTCAGAGCCGTATGCTCTGAGCAGAGCGCACGCTCTGAATGAGGGCCGCCCTCCATGAAAATGGAGCGTCCTCCTGGACGCTCGTATAGCTGTGGGTCACCACCCACAGGCTATACGAGCGTGCAGTTTGATGGCCGCGATGGTCGTGACCATCGCGACCATCGAAACTGCGAGCCGGAGCCTGCGGTTGAGGTTTTCAACCGCAAGCTCCGGAGTGATTTTGGCTCTATCAGAGCCAAAATCACTCCCACTGACATCACTAGTGATGTCAGTGGGCCGGCTTCTGACGGGAGGCGTTCCACGCCTACCAAATGGGGCGTGCTGTCAATCAACATCGACAGCACGCCCCCTTTGATCAGACACAACGAGCGTAGGACTTTCCTTCGCTCGTCGCGTCTGGCGCATGCGCACGACGGAGCTCCCTCCGTCGTGCGCATGCTCAGTGCACACCATCGACCCACTTGCGAGCGGACAGCCGCTTGCGAGTGGGTCTGAATCAGGCCCTAAGTCAGGAATAGTGAACATTGGGTGACTGTATTCAGCATTAAATTTTAGCACAAATGTTTTGTAAAGGTGGTTGTACAGGTGTACATACAGATGTCACACAAATTCCAAAATGTGTATGACAATGCAAATATGAAACTTTTTAAAAGAGGGTTTCAGGCTTTTCCTGGACTAATGGACATTACATAATGAAAATGTTAAAAGAAAATGTCTTACCTGTATGTATTTGTGGAATTTAATGGACCATTGCGGTACAAATTCTTTGGGTCATTTGATTCAGAGCCGATTTGTAGCAAGTACGTGAAGTTAGAAGAACTATCAGGTAAGCATGGGTATTTTACCGCAGGGACCATTAAAGTATGGATAATAAGAACTAGAACTCGTGCCACTCATGAATGAAGAATATGTAGCTGGAGTACCAAGCTCTGTGTCATTTAGACTTAAAAATGCTGCAAACAAAATGTTCATAAAATAAATAAAAGAACAGTTAACAGTGCAGTGCAAACATTGGCTTAAAATACATTCAGTCAGCACATGCTTATAAGTGTTATACAAGTTAGCCAAATTGTGCTAATATTTTCATATTAAATAATATAACAATATACTAATATCTGTTTTTTATAATAATGCATACTTCTTGACATATACTATATACATACATAAATATATATATAATATACTACATAATATATAAGAATGTTCTAATTATATTAGTAATTTATTTTCGCAATACATAATATTACAAGTATATTTGTTTACTTAATCAATATAAAATATATAATGGTATATATAATGTACATACATGTATTCAGTGCAACTACCAGCCACACTTTAGCTGTAGTAAATGGCTTAAAAATGCAGTTTGGGTGATCCAACACAAATCCTTGGTCAGTCACATTGCCTGGTATGCTTGCAATCTTTGGAGTGTAGTCCAGAATTTCTGCAGAAAAGTTAAATAGACAATAAATGTATCATTCATTTATGTAATTATATAATGTCTAGACCTTTGCTATCCTCACAAATTCAATGTAACATCTTAGAGCTTTTCTATGATGTAAAGGGCAATGCGGCTCTGCTACTCACAGCACTCAGATATCACATTTTGGGGTCTATTCATGTAGCAGTGAAAAGCCCTTTATCAGTGATAACAGGGCTTTTCACTGCTTCTCCTTATTCATAAAGAAGCTAAGTATATACATTGCTTTCCCATTATGAATTCCTATTTAACCTCTATACCATAAAGTCGCTATTTAGCGTTGCGTATGCATATGAAATAATCGCTTTCCAGACTTTGAGTGTGGTTCCAAAGCAGAAAAGTTATTATTCACATAAAAACAGATAGTTACATGCCTTGATCTACGGTATAATACAATTAGCGCAAAGGTTATACAATATACAAGGTACAGTTGATACATACGCATGCGCTCTGGATCCAGATGTCCCGGCATCAACTATGAAACCTCCGCCAACAGAAAGAAAAGATGACTAACTACCAGATCCAGGGTGCTTGCATATAAACCCTTGCAGAGATAGGCAATACAATAGAACAAGTTGGCATAATCCCATTGGTTCTTCTTCCTGGTTCTTCTGTTGCGATACAGTTCATAGGTCAGTTTGTATTGCAATAGTTAAGCCTCCAACAGCTCTTTGTGTCCGTCTTCCCACCGAAGAACAAGTCTAAACTGGCTAAAAAACATTACATTACAGAGTACATTTTAATGCCTATCTCTCTATGATCCATAATTCGCAGACGCATGTTGCGATCTCCTTGCCGATGGAACCGGAAATCTGCAAATAAACAGTGGTTTAGAATAGCACCAAACACGGTCTGCTTATCATGTACTAAACCCTAGATATCAAAATACCTGCATTTCACAATAGATTTGATAACATATAAAACCTTTAATATTAACCTTACTGCTAGGGAACCTTTTTGTATAAGTATGCAATGTGTCACTGTGGGGATATTAAGAAAAGACACTAGTATGCGTTTTGCGTCTACGTGTTTGTGGAGTACACCGTGGTATGTGCTTTGTGGGGTTGTTCAGATTATATGTAGTAATAAATGTACATCTTAGTATAATGAGGACTTTTAACCTGGGGCAGTGGCAGACGAACGACGCTAATAATCATAACAGCGCCGTACATGGGGTATCATACAGTCGCTACTATGCGTGGTGTGTTTTATGTGCAGAGTGCTTTAATAAACAGCGCAACTGTGCGCTGTGCCTCTTGTATATTATATGTATGATTTAATGTGCGTATGGGGTATGGTAGGACTTTTAACAATACGCGGTAGCAATGTAATCACATGATGCTAATAATAGCATATTAGCATTGCACACAATGATTTTGGGCTGAAGTCGCAAGATGGCGTCATCAGGGGAAACATAAAATGGCATCGTGCAGATATTATTGTTACAATTTAGGTCTCAGCCAATCATCCAGCTTCGACAACATACATAAGTATATGGAGAGCAATTCATAGACGCACGGAAAGCTCAGCTTTCCATTTCGATAGTAAAAATGTTTTCTCCATCTCTGGATGGCGCAATGTGCCTCCTGAGGGGAGAAGAGCAGGAAAGAGATAGCTGTCTCCCTGCCTTCTTTCTGCTCTCCCCGCTCCCTTCAGCCAAAGCAGCCAATCAGAGGAGCCCATGGCATAAACATATGCCAATTCACCTCCTCACTGCCCTGCTCCAGAGCTGGCCCTAGGCATAGGCAGAATAAGCAAATGCCTAGGGGCGACTGGAATGCCTAGGGGCATTCCAGGGCTCTGCCGTAGTTCCCCCCCCCACTGGCACTGCATGCCCCTCCCCCTTGCCCTGCTGCTGCCATGTGCAAAGCCGTGCTGGGATCAAGTGGCTGAGGACACATCAGCGTCCGGTGCTAGGATGCTATTTCTGCTCCCAGCGACAGGGAAGCATAGGCGACGGGTAGCCGGCACTGGGACGGAGTATGTGTTCCCAGCGCCGGTCAATCATCGGGCGTGGCGGACAGCACTTGGCTCCGGGTGCGGCCTTACTGTAGCCCATCACACGGTAGCCTTGGTACAGCATCGGCCGCGGGCCAGCATCCAATAGGAGGCAGACACGACGAGCCAATCGCGGCTCACCACGTCATAGCCCCGGCCACTTGCGGCATCTTGTATCAGACGCCGCTGAGCGGGAAAAGGCAGTACGGTGGGGGAGAGGGAGGAGTGAAGACCTCACGAAGAGAACATTGCAGCAAGAGTTCCGGCGGCCACAGAAGAGGCCAGAAGACACCTTGATCAGTAGTACTGAATTTATTAGAGGGTATTTGCACAACTACAGACAGGATGGGTACGGAATGCCAGCGATAGGGATCCCGGTGTTCAAAATCCCGACGCCAGCACCCCAACAAGTTTAGCATAACGACACATGTCAGTTGGTATCCTAATCCTCCCCCTATCCCTCTTAATATTCTGGTACTAAGTGATTAATACTGGAGATTATATATAGGATTGGATATCGCATGGTACATGCTGCTTAGCATAAGCACTTTAAAAAATCAACATCTATATTATATATTTGTACAGGATGTTTAACAACAGAGACTCAACATATGGTCGGATATTGTAGGGCACATGCTGTTTAGCACAAGCACTTTAAAGAGTTAACATCTACAATATATGCAAATAATGACAGCACACAGCAATTTATTTTATATTCTTTATTCACATTCTTTGAATTTTTCATCACACTATACTATCTTTTTAAAAATGAAAGATCTTTTTTGATATTTCGTTTCATATATAGCCCCACTATAGGGCTCATGTTTACCTGAGTGAAGGAGCAACATGTGATAATTTCAATTATTTTGGACTCTAGACTTTTAAGATAATTAATAAAGTATAGAAAGTTTAATTTCATTTAATGTTGTGGAAGGGTGGAGTGCACCCTATGTACAGCTGATTACTTTTTCTTTTGTGAATAGTATGTATATTTCTGAATCAGAAGGGTAGCACCTTATCATTGTATCATTCGAGTATTTTTTATTTTTTTTTTGATACTGACTTCCTTTTGAAATCGTACAACCATATTTTCCTGGTGCAGGAATTGTTCCATTCATCTGCAAGGGTTAGGATACCCTCTCCCTACCCCTAACCCTCCCTCCCTGGTGGCTGAACCTAACCTTACCCCTAGTACCTAAACCTAACCTCCCCCTCCCCGCACCCTAAATCTAAAAGCAGGGAGGAGGTTATCAGACCTGGAAACTCTATGCCCACTAAAGTGCAGATGCATGTAAGGGGCCTGTTTCAGGGTTGCATGCTATTACACAGTACGGCTGTGCAATAATATGATAATGCTGCAGAAGGCATCTTGTTTAAATAGACACCTCCTGCTGGTTTCTGAGATCCGCTGCTGCGTCTTCTGCGTGAACATCGGTCATCTAAATAACTTTCAGGTTATTCAGGATGGCTAGTGTTTTCATGCAGCTAAAGCCAGTGAAGTTGCATACAAGTACTGGCTTTGGGTTGGGTACGGGATGCTGGCACTCGGGATCCCAGCAGTGAGAATCCCGATGCCAGCATCCCGACAGGGTTAGGATACCGACACCTGTCAGTCAGTATCCCTACCCTCCCCCTCTTCCTACCCCTAAGCCTCCCTTCCATGGTACCTAAATCTAACCTCCCCTAGTCAGTGCCTAAACCTACCCTCCCCCTCCCGGCACCCTAAACCTAACCCTCCTCCTTAGTGCCTAACCCTAACCCTCCTCCTAGTACCTAACCCTAATCCATAATGCTCCCGCTATTTACCTTCGGGATGCCTGTGGTCAGGATGCCGGCATCGGGATGCTGACAGGTGTCGGGATTCCGGCGCCAGCATTCTGAGCGCCGGAATCCACAGGGCTAGTATTATGACTGCATCCCCTGGCTTTCACATGTCCAGAAAATAGAGCTGACCTTCCACCATTTTCTGGAATGCTGTCTGATGCTATCCATGCTCTGCCACCAAATGGCTGCAGTTTGTCAATCAGGCTGTGGTGTCCCGGCACTACAAGTGAGCTTGCAGATGGAGATCTGTACATGTGCAGTACGATCCTGCGAATGCCTAGAGCTTCAAACATCATAGTTGTATGCAAACCATCAGGTTTGCTTACAACTCTGAATCAGGCCCAAAGAGACAGCATCATGAGTGAAATTGAGAGAGGTAAAACAAGTAATAGGCCAAAGGAAGGTGGCCCAACTTCAAAGGACATCGATCCAGCAAGTTGAGGAGAAAGAACAGAGAGCTGAGACAGTTTATGCCGTTGAGAAAGCTGTGGACAGAGACCACTAGGGAAGACGCAGTTTGAAGCTCAGTGGAGGCAACTGGTGCGCATCTTGTTGAAGAAGGTCCCAGGACCAACACCTGCTCAGATAAGTAGATGTGGTTTATTTATCTGTCACTGATTTATCAGTGGGGTTTGGACTCTGGCCCTCATTCAGAGCCGCTCGTAAGCAGCAGTACGCTCGTAGCATCCCAATGTTGTGAAACCACGCATGCGCCGGTGTTACACAGCGCATGTGCGTACGGCTGATTGCGATCTTTTTTTTAGTCGTTCGTCAAATAGCGAACAGGAAGTGACCTGTCAAATGTGATTGACAGAACAGGCCGTTTTTGGGCGGTGACGGGGGTGGAGATGGGAAAACGCAGGCGTGTCGAGGCATTTTGTGGGCGTCCTTAAATTATCTCATGCGAACGGCAAATGTGATCGGAACGAGTCATACATCACTGTCTGATCCACTTTCCGTTCAAACTACTCGCACAGCTTGGGGTCTGGTATACTCTACCACAATGGCAATGGTCTCGTCCCCCTCCCCGAGCCTCCTCGATGTTTCATCGATGTTTTTTATTTAAACAGACAAGCAATCAACTTTGATTACAAAACTTGCTTGTAATGTGTTTAGCAACTATTTTTTGGGTGGAAGCCCAAAACCGTACGCAGGTGAAATACTCAGCTGCTAATTTCAGGATTAGACAATCAATTAGCGAACCGTTTTTGGTGTAAAAAATGTATCATTTTTTTTTGTTGTTTTGGGGTTTATGTTATTGCAACAATATTGTCATCATGTTTGTGTTTTTGCTACATTTTTAATGTTCACGGAAATTTCACCATCATTTTTAAATGGAAAAGTGTGCCTTTAAACTCCCAAATGGTTTTTAACCCTTTTTTTTTTTTTTTTTTTAACTTCAATTTTTGGTGCCGGGATTACCTAAAAAACATTTTTGGAATAATGTCACAATACAATGGTGAAGAATTTGATTGTTTTATTTTTGGAAAACACATTTTTTGTTTTTCCAGGCCATTGGCCACTTTGCAGGTCTGGATAACTTCACAAAAAATGACATAATGAAATAAAAAACAAGAATGGCATTTGGCCAAAATAAAAGAACACACATTAAAAACAATTCACAAGAAAGGAGAGGGAAATTTTGGCCCTTAAGGAATATGGGTCAAGCACAGAAGGATTGTGGGAAAATTAGCCAGTGCTGTCATCGCTTTTTGCCCCGTTTGGCTGGGGTAGGGTGGGAGCCTGACCGGGTCCGGGATGTCCTTTGGCTGGCCTCTCCAGAGGCAGATGTTGTGGCCTCTGGACTAGGCAGAGGGCTAGGCACATTTGGAGGGATGGCTGTTGTTGTGCCAGAGGTGGAGGATCCTGATGTTCCGGCAGGAAGGGAGGCCGGCTCCACCATGTGCTGGCGAACGAGCTGCTCCAGGGCACTGGCAATTCGGATGTTGGCCCTGGTATTTTCCGCCAGGGCCTGACCAATGGTCACATTGGCCGCAGCATTTTGCTCCATGGCCTCCGCCACCCGTAGCAGACTGGCGTCCATCCTCAGCAGAATCTCTGTGTGGTGATCCGATTTAAAATTGAGATCCGTGAGGAGGGCCACTGCCTGCGAGGGGGATTGCCCTGGACTGGCTTCTGCAGGGTCACCAGCCAGATCTACTGCTTCCTCCCCTGCAGAGCCAGCAGAAATTTTGCGGCCAAGGCTCCCCTCTGGAGCAGACTCATCCACCTGTGTCTCTGTGCGAAAATTGAGAAAAGAGGAACATTACAATCTACATATTGTCACAAACACATTTTTGACTTGGTAACATAACAACATTTACCTGGGACAACATGAGGAGCCGCAAAGTCTGGCATGTCCGTATCCATGTTGGACACGCCAAACACCTCCTCATACTGCACACACCCCTGTGCCAGCTCTTCCAAATCATTCAGCTCCAATGACACAGGGGTGGGACCCCCACCTGTCCCCCTTGCATGCCTAGCCCTCTCTGCCAGTTTTTGTTTTAGATGATATTTGTAATCGGTCCATCTGTGGGACAAAACAAAAGCATTATTCCTGCAGTATTTGGCCCTGTAACCACTTATATGAAAAATGTAGTTTTTACGTACCGGCGTTTGACATCACGGGCTAGATGTTCAAACTCACCAACCCTATTGACAGCACTGGCTATCTCCTCCCACATTTTCCACTTCTGGCTTGAACCCATATTCCGATCTGCCTGGGGCAGGGTGTCAACACACCTTTGAACCAAAACCTCCATCTCCTTTCTTGTGAATTGTGGCTGCCTTTTTTTTTTACTTTCTTTGGTTGGTATACTCGGCCCAGCAGCCTCTTCCATGGCATCCTCCACACCTTTCAATTCCAAAAAAAATATCATTTACATGTCCAACTGTCTATAAATTTGGGGGCTAACAAATCCATTAAACAGAAAGAGAGAAGTACTTACCGGGCACCTCTTGGCCATCGTTTTGCTGGTCTGTAGACATTTTGATCAAAACCACTTGAACTACACCAGACCGTTTTGGCTTTTCCGTGACGTATTTATACATGCGTCCTTATTTTTGGTTCGCATAATTGATTGTGCGCTCCTATGATCCGTCCTTAATTTGAGGGGGAAAAAAAAACTATTTATGGATATGGGCGACTCGAGTCGAGGTGGCGGGTGTTGATTGTTGGAGGTATCGTGTGTAGTCGTGGATTGTTGGCGGGATTAGTGGGTGTGAGGCATTTTCTGGGAGGTGTAGTTGGTGCTTTATTTTTTTTGGATATTTTGCGTTCTTTTTTTTTAGTGCGGATATTTTCGTTGTTGGTGTTTTTGTGAGTAAGTATTTTTTTCATGTCCTTTAAAAAATAAGGGTTCTACAATCCGAATTTCTTCATTTTAATTTTTTTTAATTTTTTTTTTTGCCAGTTATTTTGGCTTGGCCCCAGAGAAGTTTTTGGACTGTGACTTATTGTTCGACTTTTGGTAAGTTTGTTTTTATCATTATTTGACGAATTTGATGTGTGGGTCTTCGCATATATTTGGAACATTCATGTCTTCTGTTTTTTGTTTCCTATCATGTATTAACACTAAATATAGCGTCAGTTATTTGCACATTTTTTTCCTTGATTTTTCAAGGGACAAATGCGAACTATTTAGCGCACTAATGTTTCCTTATTCTCCTTCGCCAAATGCGAACTATTTAGCGCACTAATGTTTCCTTATTCTCCATCGCCAAATGCGAACTATTTAGCGCACTAATGTTTCCTTATTCTCCTTCGCTAAATGTGAACTATTTAGCTCACTAATGTTTCCTTATTCTCCTTCGCCAAATGCGAACTATTTAGCGCACTAATGTTTCCTTATTCTCCATCGCCAAATGCGAACTTTTTTGCGCACTAATGTTTTTTTGGGTAGAAATTTGCCCATTCTTTTTTGGCCTCTCAATGTAGGTTTGATTTTCAAAATAATGTGTTCTCCCCCCTATCTTTTAGCGCATTTTGTTTTTGGTTAAAGAATCAAATATGTCCCCCAAAAATACTAACCGGAATTTCAATTTTGGAAATGTAGGTTGTTGCACTTATGACCATACCCCGGCATGTAAGCATCTTTGGATTTTTAAACTAAGATAAGTATATTTTTGTTTTTACCTTTTTATCAAAAAATAACTACCTGGCTTCCCATTTCAGGTTGATGTTGGTCGTATTGTTTTGGCCATGCTTCCAGAACCCGACCAACCTCAATCTCGTCCCAGGCGTAGGCATCATAGGTGTGCAAGGCCCAAGATATTTAGAACACGTGTCACCCTTTTTGGAATGCCCAATGATGAGGTTTTACGACGATACCGTCTTCCTCCAAAAATCATCATAGACACTCTCTCATTAATAGAGAGTGATCTTGAGCGGCAAATTGACAGTCCTACAGCAATACCACCACTTACGCAATTAATGGCGGTGTTACATTTCTGTGCCTCAGGATCCTTTCAAACCACGGTGGGAATAGTGGCTGGAATCTCGCAATCCTCATTTTCAAGGATCCTGAGGGCAGTGATGGAGGCCCTTTTCAAGCACCTCCATCATTTTATTAACATTCCATTGGATATGGGTTCCCTTAGTGTGGTGAAGGCCAATTTTTACCAAATAGCTGGCTTCCCACACATCATAGGGGTTGTGGATGGTACTCACATACCACTGCAGCCTCCAGCACGGCTGGAGGCCATTTTTCAGAACCGAAAGCACTATCACTCCCTTAATGTAATGGTGGTATGTGATGCGTCCCTCCAGATCCTGTCCCTGAATGCAAAATTACCCGGGAGTGCACATAACTCATTCGTCATCCGGCAATCAGGGATTTGGCATAAATTAAACAACCTACAAGCTGGTGAAGCGTGGCTTCTGGGTAAGTGGAGACCTTTAGTTGTAACCATTGCCAAGCTTGATACACAGTGATCCTGGCTGTTTATTTTGTTTTTTCACAGGAGACAGTGGCTACCCTTGCACGCCCTGGCTGCTCACTCCTTATTTGGCTCCCACACCAGGGCCACAAAGTGAGTATAATTCCACACTTACAGCCACCAGGCAGGTGGTGGAGCACTGTATCAGCCTTTTAAAAGGCCGATTCAGATGCCTCCACCGCTCTGGTGGCGAACTCATGTATTTGCCGGCTATGGTTTCGAAAATTGTGGTCCTGTGTGGGATCTTTCACAACATCGCCATAAGGAGTGGTATCCCAATGAAGCCAGAGGATGCCTTACCTGAGGATGGCCCCCCCGAGGTTGGTCGGAGGTCAATATGTGGGGGGGCCATACGCGATGATGTGGTGGCCCGCTTTTTCAGGTAATTATTGTCAAACCTTTACTTAATTGTCCCAATGTCTACATGTACGATTGTAATGTGCCTTTTTAATCTTGGTTTTCATTTTTTGTTCTTGTCTTCCTTTTCAAACCATGTAAAAACGATGCCTACTACCTGATCCACTAAATTGTCTACATGTGGCCACATTGGAACTAACTTGTTGCAAAAAATTTTCATCGCCTCATTTGTGGATTCCTGTTGGCCTGCTACTTATTTCAACAGTTCTTGAGTGTTGTTTGTTTTTTTTGAGTTTGGTGTAGGTTGATTTTTGTAGTGTGTTTTCACTGTGTGAATTGCTTGTCACAATTCACTTTCTGTTTGTGTTTGCTGTGCATTAAAGTTTGGTTTTCCATTCAAAAGACTGTTTATTTACACATTACAAGCACGTGTAACCTGTCTCCCAAAATGCCACCTTTCATAATGCTGAATCCTGTAATGTGTGAAATTGTAAAGTCTTTGAACATGCTTTGTGGCTTAGAAAAAACAACAAAGGTCTTAGGGTGAATCAGTAGTTTGATAAAAAAGAGGCCTAAGCAGGTTTCAGTTTCTATTTACATTACCCACCACACGAAAAACCACAAACTGTTGGTTTAGCCACAAACCTATTGGTATGGTGAGGTGTTTAATGTGGCAGCTTACATACTTTCTAGCGCTTTGTACAATCTAATTTACCTTACTTTAAAGAACATGATCAAATAGTGGACTTATGTAAGGTTAAACAATGAAATATTTTCAGACAAGAAATGAGACTCGTTAACATCCAATGCTATTTTATTTTGAGAAACAAACACAATCCCAAAAAAACCCCCAAAAAATCAGCTCCAAAGGAGTGCCGACATGTGGTCGAGGACCACGAGCATCGAAATAACGTGGCCTCGCAAGGCAGCCAAGCCCTCCTGCATAGCATGCATCCGCCTCTGGTCCGCTGTTGGTATAAAAAAAAGGGATCCTTAATGAAATGCCACCTTACATTATAAGTGTAAAAAACAAAATAAACAAATAAATCTAGTTGCAAACAAGATCCAGTTTGGTGATAAAAAAAAAAGTCCAGGCAAATGCTAAGATGGTATCAATAATAATTTATAAATGAACACACAAAAAGGCGAACCAAAAAGGACACAGTAGCCTTGTTAGGGTAAAGCACAAAACACAAAGAATGAGTGAGATGTATCAGTGGAAAATATCCCAGACATTGTATATCCAATTCAAAATGATTTATTACAACAAAAGAAAGGTAAACATACTGGTCATTGGGCTGGATGGTCTGGGTTGAACTCCATCCTACTCCTCCTCGGAGGTGGGCCAGTGCTGGTGGGTTGAGGGAGGGGAGAGGGCTAAAATTGTGGAGGGTCCGGAAAATCGAGGGGGTGGTGGGGGGGAGGGTGAAGAAAAGAGAGGGGGGGTTGGAGGGGAGGGTGAAGAAAAGAGAGGGGGGGTTGGAGGGGAGGATGAATTTTGGGGGTGGGGCAAATTGGGAGAGGGAGGGGCCTCACCTATTGGCCAGGCAGGGGTGGAGGGGGAATTGGGGGAAGGATGGGGAGATGGGCTTGGGCTGGTCGGCGGCGGCAGGGGCCGAGCCCGGCGCCGAACTCTGCGGCGAGCCAGGATTCTGCGTTCAGCCCCTAAATGATTAATGAAAAATTTTTATTTTTTTTTAGAGAAGGGGGGGTGTGGAAGCCAAATTTCCAACACCCCAAAAATAACAAACATTCTAAAACAGGAAAACATGCACACACAGACATGTCAAAAAACGAAAAACAGGGCTATACTGAAACCAAACATGCACACGCAGATAGGGCCACAACAAACAAACAGGGCTATACTGTAAACAAGCACACGCAGATAGGGCATAACACAAATCCGCCAAACCAAAAAAAAAACTTACTTGCAGCGATCCGCTGCCGAAAACATGCCAGCAAGCGGGGGGTGCGGCACCGCAGATCAGACCACCTGCGCTCTAATTGGCCTATATTACGGCGTGAGCCGAAGGAGCGCAGGTGGTGGCGAACCTCCGCATAGGCCGATCACTTGGCCCGGTTGGTGATGGGTGGAGGCTGGCTGGTGATCCTCCGGTCCATAACCTCTGTGAGGACCAACAGCTCCCGTCTTGTAAATGCGGAGGCTCTCATGATGGCAATGATTTTTTTAACAACAAACAGTTTTAATAAAGGGCAGAGAAAACTTTTGATTGGCTAATGTACTTTGGAAATTAACAGGAACCATTGTATTGGTTCTTGTATGAGTCATGTGTCCTTCAGGCTCCAAAATCTAATGTGAATTATGATAGGCTTCATGCAGTGACATGCGTAAGCTAATTTAAATAAAGAAATTTATATCTGAAAATAGGAATATCCTAAACACACGAAAACAAAAGGATAATTGGTTACAACATGTTTTTATGAAAAAGTAAACCATTGGGGAAACCGTACGTATTCTGCGGGTAAAATGCCACACACGGACAACAATAAAGTTTATTGAAAAATGGAAAAAAAACAGATTGCAAACATGTGAAGAGCAATTAAGCTAATTAATATATTGATTGGCATGATACGATTAAAGTATGTATGCAGAATGAACGAGCAGGTAATCGAAATCTGACAGGCCCACTTCCGGTTTGTACTTGTGCGAGCGTTCCCTGCAACCAAATTGGGAGATGGACGGTCGCAATTTTGCTCGCTCGTTAGCTAGAGGAAGGGTTGGGAGAGTTTGGGGCGGAAGAATAGCTACGAGCAAACTTTCGAGCGAGCACAGGAATTAACATTTTCTAGCTCGTTCGGGGAACGAGCGTACTGCCGCTAACGAGCGGCTCTGAATCAGGCCCTCTGTCCATTAGGGCTGAAGAATTAGGGACATAAGTATGGGTAGGAGAGAAGATACCAAGTGCGCAGACAACTTCTCATGGTTGGTATTTTTTGCAAAAAATACCATGAGAAGTATACAAAGAGAATTCACAGGGATAGAGCTTTATCGCAAGCTCTCTCCCTGTATGCGGATGTTAGTACATCCAAGTGATATTTCCTAAATTCAAAATGCAAATTTAGTCGAAAATATCACACTACAGCCGCATTTTAAATGCAGATTGTAGTAAATAGGGGCCTAAATGCTTATATATTTCACATGTGCAGTGTAATTTGATTGTCATTTATTTGCAGTCTATTTACCCCTTTAATCAGCTCTATCCCATTACTCCCTCTTATTATTTTCTGCCCTTTTGCCTTATATATCCTGCCCAGGGCTGCCGAGACCTCTCACGTGCCATGGTGGTAAGAGAGGGGGCTTGGCCATATACTGGACCATGGCCTAGCCCCAATCATTATACAATATCCTTTCACCCTGTTGGGGTGAAAATCACAGGCCCTGGTAACATGTAGCATCTCCCCTTCCAGTGCCTCTGATCCTGTCAGATTCTGTTTACTTAAAATCTCTTCTATTCTCATTCTTCCCAACTGCCCCATTTTTTTGGGACAAGCCCTGAATTTAGAGGATTTACCTGAGAACAGAACATTCCCTTAATTTGGAAAAATTACTCCCACAAGTGGAAATAGAAAAAACAGACTGTTCATAAATGTCACAATTCATTCAACAATGACAGGGAAACATTTGCTTAATCACATGTTAATACAACTCCTCACCAGTAATTAGAGATGTGTGCCGACCCCATTTTATGGTTTTGGTTCTAATTTGTCATCAGGTTTTGGTTTTGCCAAAAACACCCTCATGTGTTTTGGCTTTGGATCTGTATTTTTTTTAAATTATAAAAACAGCTAAAACCACATAATTTGGGGCTGTTTTTGTTCCTACAGTATTAATAACCTCAATAACATTCATTGCCAGTCTCTTCCTGTCAATTTTGACCACATCACAGCTCACAATATCATTTTCATACAGTTTAGGCCAAAAGGTTGCATTGAGCTAGCTGACTGACTAAGCTAAGTGACAGCAGTGGGTGGGAAACACATGGCAGTTCCACTTCCAACATGGCACATCTAGGAAACAGAGTGGCACTGCAGTGACAGACAGGATGGTAGTTGAATAAATTATATGACCCCATATTAGAAACCAAGAATGTTTTCATTAATCAAGAACTAGATCAGAAGCCCGAGGGAGATGGAGTATGAATGTAGTTTAAGGCACACAAAGGAAGGAAATATTTGTTTGCAAACTTAATTTAATATTTGGATTTCAAAGCAAATTTATGAGGGAGGAGGGGAGAGCAGTTATAAGTATAAAAAGCAGATCAGATAAGTGGAAAGAATTGTTAAAAAGCAACTTGGTGGTTCATAATTTTTAGTTAAAAAAAATTAAAGGCGCATGCAGGAGATGCTAAGAAAGAATAAACACAATTTCTGGCACTAATTAGATTCACATGAGTATATGTACAAGTAGAAAAAATTAAGATAAATGTATCTCTGAGCGTATTTTAATAATATTGTGAGATGCAGAAAATATCAGTCAGGACTCCAATACTTATGTAAAATACACATATTATTTAATATAAATTCCACATACAAAAATATTTTAGAACATCTATTACATATAATTGTACTCAATGGTGGGAGCCGCAGGGTAACTAAAGTTTATCATGCAGCTCCCACCATTGAGTACAATGGAGGAGCTGTTCATTGGCTGAGAGGCGGGGCCTTACCTCTCTCAGCCAATGAATGCACAGACGCAGAGCTTCAATGGAGGAAGCCGCGTCTGTGCGCTTCATTCGGGAAGGAGTAATCATTCTGGTTAGAATAATTATTCCTTAATGCGATGGTCAGGTTTTTCATTTTCTTTTTTTAACCCATGGATGCCTACTGGACAAGGGGACTACTCAAGGTAATATAGGTGAGTATGTGTGAGTGTGTATGTATGTATGTATTAAACTTATACTGTGTAAGGTGTGTGTTTATTTCAACATTTCTTTACAGGTGAACTACAGGTCCCAGTGGGCCCTTAATGCCCTGCATGCTGGTACTTGTGGTTCTCCAAGAACCAGCATGCGGGGGAGGCTTGCTGGGACCTGTAGTTCTACTGGAAAGACAATGTTTTATCACTTCTATTTTTACACAACACTCACACAATCACCCCGCCACCCACCGCCCAGGGGTGGCGGGGATAGCCCCAGGCTCTCAGCCTAAGCTAGGGGTGCCCTGGAGAGGGAGATCCCTTTTTTCAAACTGGTCTCCAACTCCCCAGGGATCCCTGGCCTGGACTGACTAGTGGTCAGCGCTGATGCTGCGGCTGGGGGACCCGGTGATAGGGCTCCCCTGGCTGTGGCATCAGTCCCCCATTAGAAAGGGTCCAGGGCTGGTTCTGTGATTTACAGGGAGACCCTACGCAAATTTTTCCTTGTAAATCCAGAACCAACCCTGCTTCCCATAGCGCAGTGCTGGTTGTACCGAGTACAGGGAGACCCTACGTCATTTTTTCTCTGTACTTAGTCAACCAGAACTGGGTTTCAGCAGTCCAGGGCTTGTTATGATTTGGGGGTGACCTCACGCTTTTTTTTTTAAATTTTAACTCTTTACAACACTTTTTCAAGGCAGATACATGCAGACATCTCACTGATGTCTGCATGTATCTGTGTGAGGTGGGGAGTTTGACTGGGGCGGTACACCTGTCAAACCGTAACGCAGGTGTCCTAAGGCGAGCTCAGGGAGGACAGAAACCTCCCATGGAGCAGAAGGGCAATGCTGAAAGTGAAAGCATGAAGCAGTTCTAACGTGTCGGGGATTTGCAGTTCGTTTTGAAGGTTGATTTGCCGTTCAATTTGGACATGAACATGCAAAATCGAACAGCAAATCACTGTTCAAAACTAACTCAAATCGAATTTGTTTTGCAAATCGCAAAACAAATCGAATAATAGTAAATGCAGTGAAAAACGGTTTTCACTGCATTCGATTTGAGTCGATTTGAGAAGAGGTAAATCACTCCTCAAATCGACTTGCAAATTGACCTTTAGTAAATTTACCCCTAGATGTTTTCGGACCTCCGAATGTCAATAATGCTCTATCTGTTGTATATACTTAGCTCTACATATAAACCAAATGAGCCTAGAGTAATGAAAAGTTCAATAATAATTGTTCGCGGACATCCTGAGACTAATGATGTTTAGTGAAGATATTGCTGGTGCTTAATTAAGTCCATAGATTTTCCACTTTAGACCATAAATACTAGTCAGGTTTGAACAGTCTGTATATATACACCACTATTAATCACAGTAATATTAAAACTTTTTAGCACTTTGGCTGGGCAAATATAGCAAATAGTTACCCAGTAACTTGTGCTCATGGTATACTGCAATTGAGGGGGAAGGGGTCCTTATGGTTCCTTTGCTCAGAACCTCTGTCCCCCTGTGGAGTATCTCCAAATTTTAATCCAATTTGTTGTGGAAAAATTGTCAGTGCTGATCATTTTATGCCTTCAGGCAACACACAGCAGGCTGTCACTCCTATCAGCAGAAGAGCATATGGAGTCCAGTTATAGTCACACTCAGTTTGGAAATCACCGGAGAGATATGTATAGTCGCGATCACGGTGTCCACAAAAACAGGGGTTTATAGATGTGGCAGTTGCCAAGCATGCAAGGGAGTAAAAAGTACCGTGACGAAGTATGAACATTTTGAAGTGAATAATAAGTAGAGATGTGCGCCGACCCCCTTGTTTTGGTTTTGGTTTTGGTTTTGGATCTCCCCTGGTTTTGGATCTGAATCTGGTTTTGGATTTTTTTCCTCTGTGTTTTGTTTTCGTGTTTCGGTTTTGGTTTTGGATCTGGATTTTTTGTTAAAAAATCATAAAACAGCTAAAACCACATAATTTGATCCTGTTTTTGTTCCTACAGTATTATTACCTTAATAACAATGATTTCAGGCATTTCTAGGCATGTTTAACCACCTCACAGCTCACAATATTGATTTCACTATTGTTCACCAATATAGGCCAAAGGCTGCAGCGAGCTGGCTGGCTAAAGTAAGTAACAGAGCTGCTGCACAAACTCATGGCAGTTTAAAAAAATATCAGACATCTATGAAACATTACCACACAGCAGTGGCAGACAGGATGGCAGTTTAATAAACTATAATAATGTCAGTCGGCAATGCCCCAAATTGTGCCAAATGTAAAGGAAAGAGGTGCAAAATGGAATTGTCCCTCCCACCCACTCTTATGTGGGATATTAAAAAGGACATGCACAGTTTAACAAACCAAGCACTTTAGCCACTAGGACTGACACTTTTGTAGCTGAACTCCTTGGTTTGTTTGGGCCCCACAAAACATTTTTTGGAAGGACTACCTTCAATTATTAAGGAGGAGGTTGATGATGAGGGTGTTGGTGGTGGAGATTGCATGTTATGGTCCAATCTGCTGATAGCTGATACTGGACTGATTGTTATTCATTTACAAATTATAATTTTGTTAAACAAATTGCATGAAATTGCTGCAAATGACGTAACAGGGAGGAGGTGCCTAGATGGTTAACATCCCTTCCTCTGCTAACTTTGGCTTTACAAATAGAACAGATGCCTTCACAACTGTTTTCAGAATTTAGATTAAAATAATTCCACACCCAAGACGTTGCTTTTCTAGCTTTCTTTTTATCATGAGCAAGAACTGCTGCCACTGGTGGCTGATTTACGCAAACCACATCCTTATCATCAACATCCACATTAGCGTCAGATAGGACACAAATTTCCCCCTCATCCTTCTTTTGCACTTCCTCCACACTATCATCCTTATTTTGTATTATTTCACAATCTAATACTAGCACAGCTGTCATGGCATCAGTGATCTGCTGTGAAACTGGGTGACAGCTGTTATACTTACTTCCTCTATCAAAGGACTGTTTAATAGTCAATTGTTTTATTAAATTACTTCCGATCACGAATGAGGATGTAGATGATGATGCAGGTGTTGGTGTTGGAGATCGAAGGCACTTGGATCTTGCAGAGAGGGAGCAGGTAGGTGACACTGGACTTGTTACATTTTGAGTTTTGGAACTTGGCGATGTACACTTTGATATTTTATGAATGCGCTCCAAGTGATGTAACAAGGAGGAGGTTCCTAGGTAGTTTAGGTCCCTCCCTCTACTCTTGCATGGCAACGGGCACATTTGGCTTGACAACTGTTGTCCGGATCAGGATGGAAATAATTCCACACGTTAGAAGTAGATTTTTTTAATTAAGTCCATAGATTGAAGACTCTATGTAGGCCGAGAGGGTTGGGTGGCTTGGCTCTGCCAAATTTCCGCCTTTATTATCTGGCTTCTCAGTTAGTCCATCTGCAGTGGTGGGTTTTGGGTGAGGAGAGCCAGGATCTACCTACTTTATTGGTGCATACGGTTTCTAGAGGATGCTCCCCTTTGCTGCTCAGATGTCCTGGGGGGGGCTCCACTGGTCACACAGGCTCATAAATTGTGGAAACAGGTCCGTACTTTAATGGGGGCGGAGGGTATTGACCCTGAATTGTCCTTATGGCACTCCTCCGCTCTTGGATACTTGGCCCTATTTGATGGCAGCTCTTTGTGGTCCAAGAGAGGGGTCTTCTCCATTAGACATTTGTATAGTGATGGAGTTTTTAAAACCTCTGATACTCTTGACTGAATTTGGGATCCCAAATGCTATGTTTTTCCACTATTTATAGCTCTGACATGCCCTTTCTGTCCAGTTTTCTTCTGGCCCTCCACAATTTACTCCTGATCCTGTTAAAGCTTTGTTGCAAGTAACTAGTGGTAAGAGATTGATTTCCAGAATTTACAACTACCTCCTTACTGTTAACTCATATGCCACCCTAGCACCACTTAGACTTAAATGGGGGGAGGATTTGGGACCAATAGAGGATGAAGAGTGGACTTTAATGTTGAATAGCCCTCTGTCTGCCACCTCTGCAGTGCGATTTCAACAGATTCAGTTCTTCTTATTACATAGGTTGTTTCTTACCCCCATGCTATTGAGTAGATTTGGTTCTGGTGATTCTGATAGGTGTCCTAAATGTTCTACTCCACAGTGCTCATTCTGGCATCTCCTCTGGGAGTGTTCAGCTGTCCAAGTGTGTTGGTCCCGAGTCACCAGTCATCTCACTAAAACAGGAGTAGGAGTAATTACCCTTTTATTCCCTAAAATGTGTATATTTGGCTTGGGGCTCTTGGACAGGGTTAATCATTTAAAGGGCCAATATATAATTAATGCATTGACTTTGGCAAAGGTTTGTATTGCCCGCACTTGGATGGCATCTAGGGGCCCTACCTTTGCTGAGTGGTGTGGGCTGATGAATGAAGTTGCAGGGCATGAACGATTTCTATATACTAAACAAAATTGTATTAAGATATATGAAGGTATTTGGGGCCCTTGGATTGCTTCTTCCCATTATGTTGCTGGAGGGGCACGGGAATTCAGATGCTGATGGATTTGCACCCGGCGGGGCGGCACAATGATGATTTGGTATTCTGCATCTGTATTTGTAGTTCTTCTGCTGTTTTCTATGGTTCACAGATATTGCGCAGATATTTTAATTATGATTTTATTCTCATGAGATTATATGATAATGGCTCTATAATGCAAATGTTTTTTTTTTTTTCCAAGGTTTATTTGGGGTGGGGGGATTATGTTTTTGTGTATTGGTACTGTGTTTTGTTATGGAAACCAAAACATTTTCATAATTAAACTCAATTTAAAAAAAAAAGCCTGCCCCTTTATGATACAAATGAAATAATTTTATGATAAATTAAATAAAGAATGGCATATAAAAGATCATATCAATTGTAACACACCGGGAGCGATATACAGCTTATTATGCCCGTGTGGAAAAAGATACATTGGTAAAACCATCAGACCCCTAAAAAGGAGGATTCTAGAACATATAGGTTCTATTAGAAAAGCTAAGGAAGATGTGGCCAAATTCAAAATCCTTACTCCGGTGACCAAGCACTTTTGTAAGTATCATGGTGGAAATCCAAATGGACTTGAAGCATTTGGGATGGAAAAAGTAACCTTGGGGATCAGATGGGGAGATCTCGATAAAGAATTATTGAATCGAGAAATAAGATTAATTATTCTTATGGACAGCCTTTCCCCAAGAGGCCTTAATGAACAAAATAATTACTCTATGTTTCTTTAAACAATGGAAAGTCTCAATCTGATACAGATAAACTTAATGTCCAGGTTTGGGTCACTGTCCACGCTACTGATGGTTATCTTGATCTATCAATTTAAATTAATATTATTTGATCATATATCGGCGCAGAAGAACAATATAATAATCTCCAAATACAATATATTTATAGAATATTCACAATATACATGATCACTTTTAATATAGTAGAATTTTAGTTCTGATATATAAAATTGAAGTAGATTCCTCCTTATTGGATTATTGATACTGAACCTTTTCTCCTATGTGAATAAATCCTAACTCATAACACAGTTTCGTTGAATATTTTTTCAGCTATTGATAATAGATAATAATAATAATAGGCAGCACTATATGTTCTCTTCCTTATGTTTATTTAGGGTATCACATCACATTGCACTTCTAATTTTGTATGTATACCACAATATTTATGTATATTATTTGTGTTTCTTCACTTTCGAATCTAACGAAATTACTTGGTACTATTTACTTGTTATTACATGATTTTTCACCCATATATTAAACACTATTTTATCTTTTATATTCTTAGCACTCCTATATGATAGTACACTATCAGTTTTTACAACACATATATATTCTACACTATTGGTATTCATTAGTTAGTTTGATGTGTCACTCTTATATTTTAGTTTGTATATGTTTTGCACTCAAATTTTGGATCACACTCAGATTATTCTCATGTTTTTTTTTTACTATTTTATACTAATATATTAATAGTACACATAGATGTTTTACATTATTGTGATTTTTATATTATCACAACCGATGTATTTATCATATTTATCATAATACACATATAGTTTATATATTATTTTTAAGACTTAGATAATAATATTTTGCTATTTTTTACAATATATATTTTTTTATATTGCATTTAATATATATATTTTCTCATTTATATTATATATCTTCTATTTTTTTTGAATATAGATGAATTATAGACACACTGGTGAAACTATATTGGCTAGTTTATTTATTTATTTTTAAGCCATAACATTTACTTAACACACACACAGAGCTACAAACACTAATTTATCATTATATTATTAATAAGGAGGGATCAAATAAATAGAAAATAAATGCATTTTTTCTATTCATTTTGAGGTTATTTATTGTTCTCATAAAATTCTTCAAATAGGTATATTAGTACACAATTTTTAAAGAAAGCTAAACTCCTTAAAATATAGGTCCATTAGTATCTAAGGAGTGATATGCAGTTCAGCCATGTTGGTTGATTACCAGCATCTGCAGCTGATTGGTAGAGGATCTAGATTTAAGCACACAGGATCAAGCACTCGGGTCAGTCTGGTCAAACCTTGTACAGCGAAACGTTCGTCGGCAGTTTCGGTCATGTCTCCCTGGTCTTCTGACCACAATTATATGTATAAATGATTGATAATACGAACACATTGTGTGAATAACTAGAGGGAAATGGATGTGATATGTGTTGTCAGCACTTAGAGGAGAAGGCTAATGTTAGCCCGTAATTAGGATATGCACTAGTGCTTTCATCATGTATCACTGTTAACCCCTCCTACACCATGCCTAGTGCACTGCTGTGTGAATGAGAAGAGGGATTTGTATGTAAAACTATATGCTGCTGATGTTTAGAGAATGAAGGCTAGTCCTGGCGTCTTATCATAAGACATACTAGTGCTAGAAGTATATAATGAACGAGCCCTCTTTACATTTAATCCTGCTTTCTATCATATGTGTGAGGAGGGGGAAAGAAGGGATGTATATTAGTCCCTAAATAGTCAACACACCAGCGTTATGACCACTATATGTGATTAATCATTACTATATCACACTGCACACTACAATTTAATATGTACACATGTTGTCGGCATTAATCCCAGCACTTTATTCTATTATGAATGTAGGCATACTGAAGCCAAAAGAAAAAAAAATCAATCACGAATCTAGTCCTTTTTGAAAGCTATGTAAACTACAATTTTGTCATATGATCCTCCCTTGAGATCTATAATTAGAGAGACCTAATAATAAGACACTGATAATCATATCAGTTAGATTACATGGAATCTAGGAGGTGACTATATTACAAACCGCTTTTCTTATTATCATGAATGGGTAATTGCATGTAGTACAGTTATATAAAACATACTGTAGAGTGGACAAAAATAAGTTTGAGAGGAGTTCGTATATACTAATTAATTTGAGTGATGTCCATTTTACCACTAATGACTATAATAAATATGGGTTATAGAGTTTACTAATATACAGCAGTGTGATTAATCACAGAAGTTTTAGAGTGAATCTGTTTACGCTGGTGGATAAATGTAGCCATATATTTACAGTCACTGTTTACAAGATACTCTGTTACAGATAGATATGTTACCATCTTTTTTCTACTTTGTGGCTACTATATAGCTAGTGGCTACTATATAGTTACACTCAGGCTAAAGGCACAACATAAAGCTGATATTAATTTCAGCCTACATCCAGGGGATCCCCTAACGCTTGAGATACCCCTCATATGACAGCATAACATAATACCAAACAATTATACAAATGTATACAAATATAGTACATTGAGTTCATATACTAGCTGTCTATTAGGGTTATAATCACACACTAAAATTCTGTATTTATTATTTTTTTGTTAGAGACAAAGGGAAACTTACCGATTTATTTTAAGATTCACCTTGTTATATGTCCTTACACTTTTCTGTTATATTGTTTGTTTCAATAATTCTGTGGAATTATTTCTAATTATTATGCTGTCTTTTATGCATCTAATTAGTAATAAAAGTTGCATTTTAAATTTACATTGACCTTTCTCTAGTGCACTGCATCAAGAACAACACTTTTTTTCTCTGTGTGTTCTTTCTGGCACAGAGCACCAAAATGTCTAGTTACGACTGTATATGCTACAGTTATACCTGTCATATCCCTTTGTCTTATGCTACTTGTTAAGTGGTACCTCCACCAGCACCAAACAACTGTGCAACACACTCAAAATCATTTATACTTTGGCCAAGTATATTCCCGCCTGATGGATAAATTGTCTGGGGAACTACTACATCCAGCACCACTGCTGCGCATCATACTGTTACACAATTCTGCTAATACAGTAGGTTATGGGCCCAGCAGTCTCAAGTTAATAGGCTTTAGAATGATCCTCATACACAAACTGATACTCTGCTAATAGGTGGAACTTGTATTTGTTTAGAGAGAGTAGTGCACAGTTGCGTGTTGTGGATGTGTTCCATCACTGGACCCTGCTTGCTGTTGATAGTGGAGTGCAATATTTCACAGACTATATTTTGTTCCTCCAGGGAGTCTTCATTCCCTGTTCCAAGATGGCCATGGAGGTAGTACTGCAGATTAGTGATTCCATCTTGTCACTGTGTTAGAGTGCCACAGTGGAAGTTGGACGTCTTCCACTTAGCTCTGGTGTGACCTGCAATATTACCTGCATTTACTGCTGTTCCAGCAGCCTGCACCGCTACCTTTAAGCTACAAACACTCACCAGTTCTGCTCCATCCAAACCAGTATGTAGCACAGTGAATATAGCTGTACCTCATTTGTCCTTCAATAAACCATTCTACTGGTTAAGCAACTGGGCTGTTAGTGATAAGGCATACGCTGATGTGTACATAAACTCTGCAGTATTACTGCCAGAGCCAGCCCTAGGCATAGGCATAGGCATTCTAAGCAAATGCCTAGGGCATCTGGAATGCCTAGGGGCATCCCACTGCTCTGAATCCTCCCCTGTGTGCTGTCACATTCGAAGCTCAGCTCTGGCAGTACAGCGGTAAGCCCGGCCGAGGTGACTGAGGTGACCGAGACAGTCACTGACAGCCAGGCCAGAAGAGCTTTGCCGCCTGAAGCCCTGCATACCTTGAAGCTCCGCCCCAGGGTCTTAGCAAACTCCATCAGCAGTCCATACTCAGTTGTGGTAAACTCCGCCCCGATTCAAGCTAAGCTCCACCCCCAAAGTTGTATTCCACGTGTTGCATAAATTTTCATCCGCAGGTCTGCTGAAGGAAGACTGCCCTCCCACCCCTCACCCAGCTTTCCCTTGGCAACTGAATTGGCACGTCTGCAGCTAGTTGTGAGAAAACCCAGAAAAGTAGCAAAGTCTGCATAACCAGAGGTGGGTGCAATGCCTGGCATCTGCATTTGTATGTGTGTATGTGAGTGTAATATATATATATATATATATATATATATAAATCTAGATATAGATATATGAATGTGTGTACATATAAATATATATATATATATATAAATAAATGGAATCTGTATGTAATACCGCCAGGCGCTGGAAGCCCGGCAGGTGGAGATCCCGACCTAGGTAAGTATTAATCCTAAACCTCCCCTCTCCCCCCCTAACCCTCCCTTAGGTGTGCCTAAACCTAACCCCTCCTTCCCCGCACCCTAAGCCTAACCCTAACCTCCCCCCTGGGGTGCCTAATCCTAACCCCCCCTTCCCCTAGCCTGACCCTAACCCTCCCGGGGGGGTGCCTAACCCTAAGTCCCCCAGGGAGTCCCTAAACCTAACCCTCCATCCACGGCTATCCGCTCCCAATGCCCGGTTTACCTTTGCTCAGTATGCCGGGCGTCAAGATTTCGGTGTGGGGATAATGATAAGCATCGGGATTTCGATGCCTATCATTAGTCCCATGCAGGGATTTGACCGCATACCTTAATAAATAAATATAAATATATATATATATATATATATATAATTATATATTTATGTATACACACACACTGGTAAAATGCACCTGGTCGATATTTGCATTCTGTGCACGCATCACGCGTGCGTGAACTGACCGCTGCGATCGCAAAAGCAAATGCAACAGATACGTAGAGCCATCAAGAAATGATTGACAGGAAGTGCCGTTTGGGGGGGTGAAGAGGGGGGGTGGCCAGAGGAATGCAGGCGTGCCTGTGCATTTGAACGCTGTTACAGAGGCATGTATAATTAAGCCCCAGCTATGGCATACGCAGCCAGAGGTCTAGATGGCAACGGGATGTTTCTCAATTTGTGAGTCAGGTCAAGCTCAACCACAACTGTGCGTATGGCTTTGATGTTGCCAATGTTTTCGCTGACTTGCGGATGTATGTAATGGGAGGTGGGTGGCTTTATAAGATGGTGGGCATCTTGGTATAGTGCTGCAATCACATTTATTGCATAATTTTGCAGCGGCCAGGTGCGTGCATCCGCAGACTTGCGATCCAAGATGAATCATGCCCAGAGTACCACCGAACCTCCTCTATGCTGTGTGCTGTCGCACATTACCATTTTCAAAGGGATAGTGCTAGCACACACAGGTTGAGCAGCAGGACCTGGATTAGCCTTCACAAGGGCACCAGTCAATTGGCTTGTGGGGGCCCCCTAAGATCCCACCCTCCTTCCCCGTGCTCACCATCCCTCCCCTTTGCTGTCCATCCAGTTTCCACTGTGCTGTGCGGTTCTGTGTAACATCACAGGCATGCTGCTCTCCGAGTTTATTTCCTTGTCGCTGGTCTTAAAAATTAAATGTATCTATCTATCTATCTATCTATCTATCTATCTATCTATCTATCTATCTATCTATCTATCTACTAGGAGCACCAGCCAAAATCTTACCTAGGACACCAAATTGGCTAGAGCGGCACTAGCGCATGCAGGGGTGGTTTCTGAGTACCCAGAAACCCCCCCTGATGAACCTAATTTATTTATTTTTTTCTCAGGGATGGAGACAGTCCTGTCTCTGTCTCTGCACCAGCCACGGGCCATCCACGTACAGGGCTGTGCCCCGTACTGCCATCAGTAGCCGCGCTCCCTCCTATGCCTGTCCTAGAGCTGCGGCTGACACTATATGAGCTTCTGCAAATGCACAGAAGCTCATCCAAGCTGGAGTCGTGCTGATCGCTGACAGCTGTGTACCTCGGCCTCCCCCAAAGCAAATGACCCACAGGCAGCTAGAGCAGCGAAGGGCCGGCCGGGCATCATACATATCGGGGTCGGCCTATAGTTGTACGGCATTTCATCACACATGCTGCCCCCCCACAGGGGTCACCAGCCTACCAATCACTGGGCTCAGAGTGGGCTGCATGGATCAGCCCTCCTCTTCCTGCTCCTCGGCTGTGATTGCCTGTGGCTGTGCCTCTCACCACACTGACTGTGTCCCAGCTCCCTGCTCTTTTCACAGATGGACAAGGTAGGGAGAAACAATTTATACCTGCACATGAGGGATGGTGCAATTGCTGGAGGTCATGGGGTTTACTTGAAACATGCAAACAATCAAAGCACCTATATGTTACCAGCCTTACAGAACCATTAGAACTAAATAATTAAAAAAAAAACAGCTAATCACATTCAAATATGTATACACAGTGTTTAAATATATATATATATATATATATATATATATCCAACCAGCAATGATCTGGCACTCACATAGAAAACAATGAAGGTAATGCTCTGGTGCCTTCCAGAAGAGAAGAGAGCGTATCCTCACAATGTAGGGAACACAGCAGGCGGCACTCAGAGACTTGTGAAACAAGTAAATACAGTAAATTTAATGGGTCATCGACGTTTCAGGGTAACACACCCCTTCCTCAAGATGCAAAAACATATATACGTGACATACAATAAAAGCGCTTAAATAACTCACCCCACCTACGACTCTGCTTCCGCTCCCTCCTGCACGCCGGAGCAATATCCGGTCAGCGCTCACCGTTCCCCAGTCAAACCTGCGACCCGGAAATCGTGTCATCAGTTGCTACCTGGTGCACACAGGGAGCGTGTCAGAGATGTCTAAGAAAAGGTGACCATGGTAACCACTATACAACTAAAACAAATCTTGGTTAACATCGTCATCTCATGATGACTAGATGCATAGTGCAACACATAGTGCCTTTAATGCTCCAGTGAAAAGTTTCCTAGGGTGTAAAAATGGATGCTATACAGTAGGTGCTTGGGCTGCACTACATGCAGTTATATGCAAGTAGGTAACCATGTATTCCATCCACATTCTGGCAAAAAATTCACCATCAACTGGCCACTCTCCTGCAATTCCAAATATGTAGTATATGTCCTAACTTGCCCATGTGGTTTAATGTACGTGGGCAAGACGGAACGATTATTTAAGGAGAGGATGGCCCAACATCGCTCTGCCATTCGTACCGCACTGGCTTCAGGCAGTAGCGAACAGCCTGTGGCAAGGCATTTTGCCATTTTTAAACATGGTATAGCTACTTTACGATATAAAGCAATAGATCATGTTCCTTTATCCATATGTGGAGGCAACCGTGCAAAAAAGTTGTTGCAATTTGAAGCCACTTGGATATATCGGTTAGACACTATATTCCCAAGAGGGCTTAATGAATTGTTAGGGCTCAGTTGTTTCTTATAAATAATATATGTATGCTGGTGTTATGTATCAGTCTGTTTAGACATTATTATACAGGATTCTGGAAAGTTAATATACAGCAACTAATGTGTATCTTTAATATTTAGTATTATTATCGTTATGGTAAATTGAGCTAATTTCATGTTTATAACAAAAGTTTTTACTTACTGATATGTTGTTCTAAATAATGTAACGAATATTGCGTTAATTGTTAGGGATGCAGCTATTATTAGCTATTATTATTATTTTATAATTAGCAGCTAGTGTCTTTAATTTAGATAGTGTACACTACATTAGTTACTTTATGTATATTTTGAAATATTGCTTTCAGCACATTTTTCTATTTCCTATAGTGCTATCATATATAGATTGTTTTTGATATATATTTTAGACACTTCTTCATACACTGTGTTAGTTGTCTTCCTATTTTCTCAGCATATGTAATATTATTTTAAATATATTCATTATTTGTATATAGTTATATTTATCCACAGATGTGTCTATTTTTATGTTCTTTCACATTCATGCATTTTTGATTGTATTCACATTTTTTATAGTTCCATTTTTTTTCACTTTTGAATACACATTCACACATAATTTTTTTTGCACACATTTATTCATATTATCCTAAGATCAGTGTTGCACTATGCATCTAGTCATCGTGAGATGACGATGTTAAACCAAGATTTGTTTTAGTTGTATAGCAGTTACCATGTTCACCGCTTCTTAGACATATCTGACACACTCCCTGTGTGCGCCAGGTAGCAACCTATGACGCGACTTCCGGGTTGCAGGTTTGATTGGGGAACAGTGAGTGCTGACCGGATATTGCTCCGGCGTGCAGGAGGGAGCGGAAGCAGAGTCGTAGGTGGTTGTATGTCATGTATATGTGTTTTTGCATCTTGAGGAAGGGGTGTGTTACCCCGAAACGTCGATGACCCATTAAATTTATATACTTGGTTTACAAGTCTCTGAGTGCCGCCTGCTGTGTTCCCTATGTATATATATATATATATATATATATATATATATTATAGAAACCCCCCCTTAAAAATCCTGTGTTTGCCCCTGAGCCGGCTCTTATTACTGCACCTGTACACACATATTTCCAACACTGGCAGCATGCAGTAATAGCAGCACCAGGATGAAATGGTCTTAGATGTTCCCCCAAGTCTTTTATTAGCGCTGATTAACTATGACTAAATATTTGCTGTCTTCATTAATAGAATCACAGCAGTCTACACTGTGTGACATCAGGGCCAGCTTGAGGCACGTTCGACCAGTGCGGTCAAACAGGGGCGCCACCCCATAGAGGGCGCACCCATTCTCAATTTCAGCAGGACAGTCCTGTTTTTCGAGCACTGCCCCACTGTTCCACACGCGGGCCGAAGTGACCTGCGGGTGGTCGGGAGGTTGGGGACCTTCACTGTCGCAGCTGTGCGCGCGGCATCCATTCAGTGCAGGAAGAGGCCTGGGGCAGCCCAGCTACTGACGGAGTGCTGGGCTCACCCCCAGCCTAACAACATTTAGGGTGTGTGGTGTATAGTAATTAGGCCACACCCCCATTTTCGGTCGCAGGAACAGGCACCTCAGTCCCATTCTGCACACAGCCCTGTATGATATCATTCATGTTATATATATTACAATGTTAGCATCTGTTATTTGTAAAACTAACTACAATTAAATTACCAGCAGGGCCATTGCTCACAGTGATACCATGTGTTGTTCCTTGTGTCTGGGTTGACAACAATAATATAACTACTATATTCTCTGTATGTAATTTACTAAGACTAGAAATCATAAATGCATTAAGAAGTGACATGATTTATACAAACAGAAAAACACTTCTTTCACGGTTTTTGCTTCTATATGTATAATATCAAATGTCTATTATATTAATAATAGTGTTAATACAATTAATTATAATAATGTGCCTAAAGAAACTGAGAGTTTACAGTTATATCCATTAAATCCCATGGTTACTAATGCAGAAGGTCACTAAATGCCTATTACTGTATACTGCTTTTCATAACTCCTTTTGAGAAAAAAATTATTGTGATATACAAAAGAATCTTTAGGGCAAGGGCGTAACTACCATAGGTGCAAGGGGCAGCTGCTATGGGGCTCACAGCTGAGGGAGGCCCATCTTCCTTGTCAAAGTTACATGTTTTATATACTGTACATTTTTTACCATTGGGTGGTACATAGGGGCCCTTACAAACTTCTTTGCCATCATTAAACCACAATAGTAATACAATTACTGTATTTCAAAAAAGACCAAAACAATCCTAAAATAGCATATTATTAAATAAATTTTTATCTCACAAACTCTTATACTAGCAGTATGTAGTATGCATGTGGTATCCAAATAAAGGTACAAAGCAATAACATCTAACCTGGTACAGCTGCAACAGCAGACGCAGCTAGGAGCAACGCCAGTGTAACCTGCAGCTCCATCATTGTTCTATTCTTTTCCGATTTTCATGTGAGGGTCTGAAGTACTTTTCTGCCAATGCTTTTTGCATACACATACACTAAGAGATGTGACATTTCTAAGCAGGTTCTCCCCTAAGGTGAACAATGCTATTTTCTGAAATAACATGAATTGTGCTGCTTTTAAGTTTTCACACAAGTGACAAACATGTTCAACCTGTTTAAATGGAAACACAGCTAGAACACCAGTTCTTCTTATACGGAGGAACATTAGTAATATAGGGGCCTATTCATCATAACTACAGAAGTACCCAGCTAGTTTGTTGCTCCATAGGCTTATGTATCGCACCATGCTAGGAGCGCCACACACCACGCCATGATTCACACCACACAGAAAGTTTAGTAATGTAGTGAAGTGTAAAGCTGGAAAAAAGTCATTATGTGAAATACAACTTTTTGCCCACCAGGTCCCACTTTTCCTAAACTACATAGCGCATGCGTCTGATTTCCAATGCTTGTTCTGTATCACCGCCCGATGATTGGCTGATAGAAGCGGTGATTCGGTACACTATACAGTATTACAGCGTTTTCCACATGGAATCAGGAATGTATAATAAAGCGGTAGAAGAATGTCTAATAAAGTTTGAAATTATTAAGCTCTGTATTATACACTGACTGTGCGGTTGAAATTGCACACTTGCGCCAATGTAAGTACTGTCGGCACTGTCCCAGACTTAGGCATTGTAGTGATTTCATTACTTTACAAACTACAGAACTGTAGTAAAGGGTGAAGCGCGTGGCCTAGCGGTCTAATGCCTAGTCTCACTGCTTCTCCCTTCTTCTTGTCCCGTGGTTTTCGAGACCTTGAAAATATAGTTGTTGTTTTTTTTACTATTTTTAAAATCTTCCCTTACAATATTCAGTATTCAATACAGTACATGTGGAGTGCATTCCCAGTGCTTCGGGAGTCAAACACAGTGAAAGTGGAATTTTTATTACATACTGTACCTTAGAGTGCAAACTTGAGTCAATGCCGGCCCTGTCCCAGACTTGGACACTTTAGTGATTTTTCATGACCAGCAACTGGTAGTGGGCTCTGTTTGTATAACAACCTGACTGTGCGTTTAGAGCGCATACTTGCGTCAATGTCGATGCTGTCCCAGACTTTAACACTTTAGTGATTTTATGAGTTCAGTAACTGGTAGTGGGCTCTCTTTGAGAGAGAGGTCTCTGCATTACAAACTGACTATGCATTTAAACTGCAAACTTGCATCAATGTCAGCACGGTTGGCTGTCAGCCATCTCCGAAGGGTTACAAATGGGATCTCTGGTGCATGCCCAGTGGAGGAGTTACAATGACAATGGAATGTGTGGCGCATGCACAGTGGAGCCAAGTCATAAGCCAAGTAGTGCTATGCCATGGCGTATAGAAGATCATCACTGCGCATGCCCAGTTGTCTGCATTCCTACAGTATGCTGTTGAATTTTCACACTTGTGCAATTCTGTGCTGTCCCAGACTTGTACACAGTAGTAATTTCATGACTTCAGAAACTGCTACAGTAGTGGGCTCTGTTTGAGAGGGAAGTCTCTGTATTACAAACTGACTGTGTGTTTAGAGCGCAAACTTGCATCAATGTCGATGCTGTCCCAGACTTGGACACTTTAGTGATTTTATGAGTTCAGTAACTGGTAGTGGGCTCTGTTTGAGAGAGAGGTCTCTGCATTACAAACTGACTGTGCGTTTAAACCGCAAACTTGCGTCAATGTCAGCATGGTTGGCTGTCAGCCAGCTCCGAAGGGTTACAAATGGTATCTCTGGTGCATGCCCAGTGAAGGGGTTGCAATGACAATGGAATCTGTGGCACATGCCCAGTAGAGCCAAACCATATGCCATGTATTGCTATGCCATGGCATATGGAAGATACCTAACTGTGCATGCCCAGTTGTCTGTATTACTACAGTACAGTATGCTGTAAAATCTTCACACTTGCGCCACTCTGCACTGTCCCAGACTTGTACACAATAGTCATTTCATGACTTCAGAAACTGCTACAGTAGTGGGCTCTGTTTGAGAGGGAAGTATCTGTATTACAAACTGCATTTAAAGTGCAAACTTTTGTCATTGTCGATGCTGTTCCAGCCATGGACTTTATAGTGATTTCTCATGACCAGCAACTGGTAGTGGGATCTGTTTGAGAGAGAAGTCTCTGTATTACAAACTGACTGTGCATTTAAAGCACAAATTGCATCAATGTCAGCATGGTTGGCACTGTGGTGGCTGTTAGCCAGCTCTGAGGGGTTACAAATGGGATCTCTGGCACATGCCCAGTGGAGGGGTTGCAATGCATTGCCAGTGGTGCTGTACCCATGTAGCGCTATGCCATGTCATACAGTATGGAAGATCATACAGTAGTGGGTCATGATTCACACACAGTGAAAGTGGGATCTCTGTATTACACACTGACTGTGTAATAATAATAATAATAATAAAACTTAAAAAAAGTGTAACCTTGACTGTGTAATAATAATAATAATAAGAAAAATAGAGAGAGAGAGAGAGAGAAAGAGAGAGAAAAAGAGAGAAAGTGAGAGAGAGAGAGAGAGAGAGAGAGAGAGAGAGATAAATAGAGAGAGTAAGAGAGAGAGAGGGAGAGAGAGAAAGAAAGAGAGAGAGAGAGAAAGAGAGAAAGAGAGGGAGAGAAAAAGAGAGAGAAAATATAAAAAGAGAGGGAGAACGAGAGAGACTGACAAGGGAAAAAAAGAGAGATACAGTACTGTAGAAAACAATGTGGTGTACAGTACTGTACTTTCGTGGCATGGGGAGGCCACTGGGGCCAGGGAGGGGCTGGGGCCCTTCGATTGGTGCTGTTGAAAAAAAAATTGTTACTTACTGTTACACAAGTACAGAAAAGAGAGCGAAAAAGAGAGAGAAAGAGAGAGAGAAAAATAGAAAGAGAGAGAAAAAGAGAGAGGGAGAGAGAGAGAGAGAGAGAGAAAGAGAGAGAGAGAGAAATAGAGAGAAAGAAAGAGAGAAAAAAAAGAGAGAGAGAGAAAAGAGAAAAATGAAAGGGAGAGAGAGACTGACAAGGGAAAAAAAGGAGAAAGATACAGTACTGTAGAAAACAATGTGGTGTACAGTACTGTACTTACATGACATGGGGAGGCCACTGGGGCCAGGGAGAGGCTGGGGCCCTTCGGTTGATGCTGCTGAAAAAAATTTTTACTTACTGTTACACAAGTACAGAATAGAGAGAGAAAAAGAGAGAGGGAGAGAGAGAGAAAAATAGAGAAAGAAAGAGAGAGCGAAAAATAGAGAGAAAGAAAGAGGGAGAAAAAGAGAGAGAGAGAAAAAGAGAGGGAGAGAGAGAGACTGACAAGGGAAAAAAAGGAGAGAGTTACAGTACTGTAGAAAACAATGTGGTGTACAGTACTGTACTTACATGGCATGGGGAGGCCACTGGGGCCAGGGAGAGGCTGGGGCCCTATGGTTGGTGCTGTTGAAACATAAATTGTTACTTACTGTTACACAAGTACAGAAAAGAGAGAGAGAAAAATAGAGAGAAAGAGAGAGAGGGAGAGAGAGAGGAAAAAGAGAAAGAGAGAGAAAAAGAGAGAGGGAGAGACAGAGAAAGAGAAAGAGAGAAAAATAGAGAAAGAGAAAGAGAGAAAAAGAGAGAGAGGGAGAGAGAGAGAAAGAAAGAGAGAAAAAGAGAGAGAGAGAAAAAAAGAGAGAAAGAGAAAGAGAGAGAAAAAGAGAGAAAAGAGAAAAAGAGAGGGAGAGAGAGAAAGAGTGACAAGGGAAGAAAAGGAGAGAGCTACAGTACTGTAGGAAACAATGTGGTGTACAGTACTGTACTTACATGGCATGGGGAGGTCACTGGGGCCAGGGAGAACTGGGGCCCTTCGGTTGGTGCTGTTGAAAAAAAAATTGTTACTTACTGTTACACAACCACAGCAGCAAAGATACTGTACAGTGGACTGTATGGTAAGGAAAGACAGCCACAGTCAGGTACAGTGGACAAATACTGTACAGTAGGACATATAGCACTGTACAGTATAGCAAGGAAACATACTGTAGTTTGGGACAGTACTGTACAAGAAGGAAAATAGACACTCAGGTTATTCTCAGGCACATGGGAGAAATTACCCTACAGTACAGTAATGCCCTTTAGTCCATGTACTGTAGATTTAATGACCCTGTCAATCAAATCTCTGCCAGTCATGTGAGTGTGTGGTAACAACTGTCAGTCATCGTCAGCTAGTATCCAACACACTACAGTGCAGTGTACTGTACAGTATGTCAGAGTCGTGCATTGTGGGCCTGATTCAGAGATGGACGCTCTGAACGAGTGCTCGCTCTGAATCAGGGCATTTTATTTTTTGTTCGACCTCCTGGCCGCTCGCATAGCTGTGGGATGGTCAAAACCATCATGACCATCGGGCTTGTGACAAGACCCTTTGGTAGGGTCTCATGGCCGCAAGCCCCAGAGAGCTTCTGGCTCTAATAGAGCTGGAAGCTCTCCCACTGTCATCACTGGTGATGTCAGTGGGGCCGCCCCCAAATGGCAGGCGTTCCTTCGGGAACGCCTCCATTTGGCCAGCCACCCCCCCTGCCTGCCTACCAAATGGGGCGAGCTGTCAGTCACCATCGACAGCTCGCCCCCTTTGGTACGAGACCTGGAGCGACGGAGCACCCGTCGCTAGCCAGGTCTCGCGCATGTGTACGACGGAGCCGGCTCCGTCGTGCGTATGCCCAGTGGGCAAACATCGACCCGGTTGCGACCGCTCAGCGCTTGCGACCGGGTCTGAATCAGGCCCAGTATTTTTTATTGTACTGTATACTGTAATTCATGTGATTATACAGCAATACTGTACTTACTGCACCTGAGACACCTCCTAATTCCTTACCTCCTTGAAGAAGGCAGAACCCCTGCCGAAACATGTTGGAGACCCCATACGCCCACATTCCAGACCCACGGTCTACTCCCACTGAAGCACCTTATCCCCACAAGGACTTCCGGTTGGCCTCAGCCATCCCATTTGCATCACCCCCGCACTTGCTGCTGCAAGCGCCTCCACCCTAACCATACAGACCACAGATCATCGCACATCAAGCCCGTCCCGGGCAGTCGATCTACCTGCAAGAAGGGTGACCCACACCGCACCCCCGGCTCTCTCAGGGGGCCCCACCCCAGTGACCCGGCACCAGTGGCAGCTCCCACAAGCAACTCAGCCCCACTGCTGCATTCACAACCACCAGCACCACCTGGTCGCTGACCGCTGCAAAATAGAAGATCCTCTTGAACAACAGCTACTCATCTTTACCACTGCAGCAGCTTCAATCGGTCAACAAGGAACTGCAGCACCGCAACACCCCTACGGCCTACCGACCTCAGTCTTCACCTACCAGTAGGTACAAGACTTCGAGACTTTTCATTCATGTGCGGGACGCCACCAGGTGTACTACACCCTCCCACCACACCATATCCCTCTCGCTCTCTCCCCCCTCACCCACCGAGACTCCCAAGATTGTCGACCATAGTGTCCAGCAGGGGTAACATGCTGGTCTATTGAACCACATGGAAAGGAGCCCCCTGAAAGGGTCGACCCACCTCCCCAGTCTCTACCCCCCCACCTCTCTCACCCACCACCACACCCACCTTGTTGCTCGGGACTATATAGGAGAAGCACTGTGACTACTCCAATAAAACCATTTACTCCCATCTTGTGTCCGCCTCTGTCATTCCATTAGTCCACCCCTCCCCACTCATTCACACCACACACACTAGCAACCACATACACAGCCCAACACTCCCCCATCATCATTGCACTCACAGGGCAAGTGCAACTTCCGTACCCCACCGTCTCTATCCGGTTTTATGCAGGACCTGGTACGCCTGCGATCAGTAAGTGCAGCACCCCACTCACTCATATAGCACACCTTTCAGCCCACTAACATATCACATCTGCCCACACAGCAGAGCGCAGTCCTACCCAACCATCACCACCTCCTGATTCTGTTGAGCCGTGGCCTGTCCCTCCTTAGCAGGTCGGACCACCTGCATTGTAGGGACCGGATATTGCGGCAGCGACTGTACTTTTTGAAAATGGCATGACTCGCCCTCCTGTATGCGAGGTCTTTCTCATGGTTAGTGGTGAAACTTTGGTCCTGCCACTTCACCAGGAGAAAGAGCTTGCCAGGAGAAAACCTCCGTGCCCTTCTCATCGCCATTTTCAACAGCCAGTGATGCATGACACTAATTCATTACACACAGGTGCATCACTCATTACGGCAGGAATCTGTGGTGCACTGTAGAGGCAAAGCAGTGTGGGCATCATGGGATCGAAGCCTGGAAGGCTACAATTTGTAACAGAAATCACTTGGTGGTGTGAGAATTCTGTCACTACCAGTTACTGAATGCAAGAGTGCAAATTCAACCACACCGTCAGTTTTTAATATACAGTACAGACACATTCATAGTGGCACACTAGTTCTAACAGATGGGGGATGGTGTCCTTGGCAATGGTCACTATTCGTAGCCTTTTTCAAAGGGCAGAGCTGACTGCTTACAGTAAATGGATTAACAAAGCATCCTTTATTATGGTAATGAGAGGTTCTTGCTTGCTTTGGGGGAAGGGACCTGATGCACTGTGTATGACTCCCGACCCACTGGGCATGCACCAGAAATTCCATTGCAACCCTCCTACTGGGTATGTGCCCACCAGAGATGCCACTTCTAACCCCTCAGAGATGGCTGACAGCCACCACAGTGCCAACCATGCTGACATTGATGCAAGTTTGCGGTTTAAATGCACAGTCAGTTTGTAATACAGAGAGCTCTCTCTCAAACAGATCCCACTACTAGTTACTGGTCATGAGAAATCACTATAGTGTCCAAGGCTGGAACAGCATCGACATTGTCACAAGTTTACAGTGTAACGCTATTTCGTGCTTTAAACGCACAGTTAGTTTGTAATACAGAGACCTCTGTCTCATATAGATCCCACTACCACTTACTGGACATGAGAAATCACTATAGTGTCCAAGGCTGGAACAGCATCGATATTGTTGCAAGTTTGCGGTGTAACGCTATTTTGTGCTTTAGACGCACAGTCAGTTTGTGTTACAGAGACCTCCCTCTCATACAGAGCCCATTCACTACCAGTTTCTGAAGTCATGAAATCTCTATTGTGTCCAAGTCTGGGACAGCATAGAGAGTGGCGCAAGAGTGCAAATTCAACCGCACCATCAGTTTTTAATACACAGTACAGACACATTCATAACGGCACACTAGTTGTCCTAGCAGATGGGCGATTGTGTCCTTGGCAATGGTGACTATTCGTAGCCTTTTCAGGACACAAGGGCAGAGCTGACTGCTTGCAGTAAATGGATTAACAAAGCGTCATTTATTATGGTAATGATAAATTGCTTGCTCTTGCTTGCTTTGCGGGAAGGGACCTGATGCACTGTGTGTGACTCCCGACCCACTGGGCATGTGCCAGAAATCCCATTGCAACCCTCCTACTGGGAATGCACAGAGATGCCATTTCTAACCCCTCAGAGCTGGCCGACAGCCACCACAGCACCAACCGTGCTGACATTGATGCAAGTTTGCAGTTTATAAGCACAGGCAGTTTGTAATGCAGTGACCTCTCTCTCAAACAGAACCCACTACCAGTTACTGAACTCTTAAAATCACTATAGTGTCCAAGTCTAGAACAGCATCGAAACTGACCCTATTTTGTGCTTTAAACGCACAGTCAGTTTGTAATACAGAGACTTCCCTCTCATACAGAGCCCATTCACTACCAGTTTCTGAAGTCATGTAATCACTATTGTGTCCAAGTCTGGGACAGAGTAGAGAGTGGCGCAAGAGTGCAAATTCAACCGCACCATCAGTTTTTAATATACAGTACAGACACTTTCATAGCGGCACACTAGTTGTCCTAGCAGATGGGCGATTGTGTCCTTGGCAATAGTCACTATTTGTAGCCTTTTCAGGACACAAGGGCAGAGCTGACTGCTTACAGTAAATGGTTTAACAAAGCATCCTTTATTATGATAATGAGAGGCTCTTGCTTGCTGTGCGGGAAGGGACCTGATGCACTGTGTGTGACTCCCGACCCACTGGGCATGCACCAGAAATCCCATTTCAACCCTCCTACTGGGCATGCACAGAGATGCCATTTCTAACCCCTCAGAGCAGGCCGACAGCCACCACAGCGCTAACCGTGCTGACATTGATGCAAGTTTGCGGTTTAAACAGTCAGTTTGTAATACAGAGACCTCTCTATCATACAGAGCCCACTACCAGTTACTGAACTAATGAAATAACTATAGTGTCCAAGTCTAGGACAGCAGCGAAATTGATGCTATTTGCGCTTTAAATGCACAGTCAGTTTGTAATACAGAGACTTCCCTCTCAAACAGAGCCCAGAGTGGTGCAAGTGTGAAGATTCAACAGCATACTGTACTGTAGTAATATAGACAACTGGGCATGCGCAGTTGGGCATCTTCAATTCTCCATGGCATACAGTAGCAATACATGGCGTATGGTTTGGCTCCACTGGGCATGCACCACAGATTCCATTGTCATTGCAACCCCTCCACTGGGCATGCGCAAGAAATCCAATTGCAACCCCTCGGAGCTAACAGCCACCACAGTGCAGACATTAACGCAAGTTTGCAATTTTTAAATGCACAGTTTGTAATGTCTTACCTTTAAGCAGACTTTTAAACAACAACACTACTACAGTAGTTTCACTATAGTGTCCAGAGCCGAGAGTGCAAAAAAAAATATCCTTTTCCAGGGCTCGAACCCGGGACCAGCATTGTTGCAAAGCGATCACCTAACCACTAGCCCACAAGCAAGCTGTATTTTAAGAACTGCACAAAGTGGGCTCATCTGTGTGCACTCCACCAACCCACTGCTGTTTTTAATAATAAAAAAAATTGTCTTCCTTTCCAAATATTGTACACAGTACCCACCATTAGAGAATAATTCAACCCATCTCAGTGAAAGCTGTGCCTGCATATCATTCATCTACAGTATTGGTTATACCGTGATAACTTGGGCAACTTCACTACTGTACAGTTACTGTATGTACAATATGTGTACTGATTTGCATCCCGTTCTAAGAGCTTACAGTACAGTGGGCCTGATTCAGACCCGCTCGCAAGCGCTATGCAAGCGGGTCGATGGTGGCCCAGTGCGCATGCACACGACGGAGCCGGCTCCGTCGTGCACATGCGCGAGACCCGGATAGCGATGGGCAAACCGTCGCTCAGGGTATCGTACCAAAGGGACGTGCTGTTGATGTTGAGTGACAGCACCACAAGGGTCTCATCGCAAGCCTGATGGTCGCGATGGTTTTGACCATCGCGACCATCTTCCTGGCCGCTCGCTATAGCTGTGGATGGTCACTCACAGCTATGCGAGCGGCCAGGAGGCCGGTCTAAAAAAAAAATAGCCCGTCCCTGATTCAGAGCGAGCGCTCTGTTAGAGAGTCCGGCTCTGAATCAGGGCCAGTATGTACTGTATGTGATGTTAAAAATATTGGTTGTGCGAACATGCAAATACTGTACAGTGCGTGAATGTGATATCCATCCAATTTAACAGTATGGTATTCAGTACAAATTACAACAGTGGAGCACTAGCCACCCAGCGGTTAAGCGTTGTATTACATGCCGTAGCGTATCCTTAGTTGAAGAATACCATGGTACACCACAAGTCCAGCCATCACATAACGTTCAATGACGCGACACAGAGGCCTGAACGCCACACCATGAGCAACAAACTAGCTGGGCACATCTGTATAAACTCTCTGGAGGTAATAAAGTTTAGAACTCGCATGGAGTTCTACCTACTTACCGGAGGAATTCATCATTCCTTCTTTCCATAAGTATCTATTCCGAAAAGCTGTCATTTTTGCAATGACAGCTTTTCAGAAAATAGATACTTTTCCCTGCCTATATATACCTTATCGCAGCTGTAATCAGTGCTGCGCAAGCGCCGTTACGTTCACAAAAGCGGCGCATGCGCAGCAGTGATTATAGCTGTGGTAATTCTGTGTGTCCCTTCCCCCTACCTCCGCTTCCCTCTCCCACCTACTTGGCTGCCTGGCATACGGGCTGCAGCCGCGGGCCTCGGACCTCCCGTCTGCAGGTTTGTAATATTTTTTAAACTTTATTGTTTTGTTTTTTTTAAACGTTAATATGTTCTCCCTGCCGCAATGCTGCTGCCGGGTAGCATCTCCCTTCCGATCCCCGGTAGCACTTAGTGAAGTTAATTAATGAAGCACCGAGGAAAGAAATGGAGATGCTACCCAGCAGCAGCAGCATTGCAGAGGGGAGAACACACAGTGCAGCAGCCGTAACGATGAAGGGAGCCGGAGGAGGACCTGCCCAGCTGAAATCAAGTAAGTGTAACCCGCTATACGCCACCTGAGTAACACCATCAAATTCCGAAAATACATACGTTTCGGAACTTGATGAATAGCCTAATTTCTACATCCCCATACTAATGTATGGGGAGTGTGGAAATTAACGCAGGCGGACTTCTCCAGGAGATAACAGTGATATCTCCTGCTTTAAGTGTGTTAATGAATACTAAAATAATGGTAATTAAGGAAAATGTCCTAAAAAACATTATTTTAGTGTTGATGAATAGGCCCCATAGTCACAAATTAATAGACAATGCCATATTTCACAGCAATTCAGATTTGTGCAATGGTGGCACTTTATGGGGTCAATCCAATTAGGTGCGAGTTGGGTTCTGTGAGCCGTTCCTACTGCGAACCCGCACCGCAAATTACATTTGCAATCCAATTCCAAACTCACATTTTTTGTTCAGCGCAAATTTGCGTTTTTCTGTGCGCACCCCCTGAGCAGGTGAAAAGGTAGGCAAAATCAAATGTCGAGACACAGTGCAGAACCTCTGGTACATCCCTCCCCATGGCCATTGCCAGGGTAGAGCAGCCGGTGCCATCACACAGGGCACCACTGGTCAGGGGCCGCTGTTTGGGCCTGTCAAATTTCTGTTTATTATCATTCTTGCCTGTAGCTTCCTCTTATTTCATCCCCAGCATCTCCTGGCCTCTCCTATCTCTTCTCTGGCCCTTCCCCATGAAGCCATGGCCCTTTTTTGGGTGCATTATGTCCCTTTGAAAAATGAGGGGGGCGCCAATGCTCTTTCTGGCACAGGGCACCAAAAAGTCCAGTTATGGCTCTGGGTCTCATTCAGACCGGCTCGCGAGCGCAGGACGCTCACAAGCGGGTCGATGGTACCCAAATGCACATGCGCACGACAGAGGGAGCTCCGTCGTGCGCATGCGCGAGACCCAGATAGCGACAGCCAAGCTGGCCGCTCGCAAGTGGGTCGATGTTCTGCACTGAGCATGCGCACGACGGAGGGAGCTCCGTCGTGCGCATGCGCCAGACGCGACGAGCGAAGGATTTTCCTTCGCTCGTAGTGTCTCTTCAAAGGGGGCGTGCTGTCGATGTTGACTGACAGCACGCCCCCTTTGGTGGGCGCGCCGGGGGTGTGCCTCCCTGACGGGGGCGTTCCCACGGGAACGCCTCCCGTCAGAAGCCGGCCCACTGACATCACTAGTGATGTCAGTGGGAGTGATTTTGGCTTTGATAGAGCCAAAATCACTCCGAGCCTTGTGGTTGAAAAACTCAACCACAGGCTTTTGTACGCAGTTTCGATGGTCGCGATGGTCACGACCATCGCGGCCATCAAACTGCACGCTCGTATAGGCTGTGGGTGGTGACCCACAGCTATACGAGCGTCCAGGAGGACGCTCCATAGTTATGGAGGACGGCCCTCATTCAGAGCGTGCGCTCTGCTCAGAGCGTACGGCTCTGAATGAGGGCCATAGTGTGTTATACAGTGTGGGTTGGATACACCAATGATGCACTGACTGTGACAGAAGTGTCGGCAGAACGGGGTTGCTGACGGTGTCCTCAGTACATGGAATGGCAGTGCTGCGGTACTGGCAGTGTCCTTAGTGAAGGGTACCGGTGATGTTGGCAGTGCGGGGGTGCCAGCGGTGTCTTTTGTGCAGGTTTGCTGGCTGTGTCGGCAGTGTAGGGGTGCCAGCGGTGTCTTGGTGCAGGTTTGCTGGCTGTGTCAGCAGTGCGGGGGTGCCAGCGGTCTTTAGTGCAGATATTCTGGCTGTGTCGGCAGTGCAGGGGTGCCAGCGGTGTCCTCATTGCAGGTTTGCTGACTGTATCAGCAGTGCAGGGGTGTTCTCAATGCAGGGTGCCGGTGGTGTCGGTAGAGCGGGGGTGCCAGCGGTGTCCTCAGCGCAGGTTTGCTGACTGTGTCGGCAGTGCAGGATTGCTGGTGGTGTCCTCAGTACGTTGGGCAGCAGAGCAGGAGTGTCAGCAGTGGTGGTGTCGGCAGTGGGGGATGCTGACAGTGGGTGTGCCGGCCGTGTCGACAGTGGGGGGTGCCGGCTGTGTCAGGCAGCGGGGGATGGCAGGCGCCATCTTCTTTTTCTCTTTTGTGCGGTTTTCAATGGGCTTAACGCTGATTGGCTGAGAACCGTGACAGACGGCTCTCTCAGACAATCAGCGTTAAGCTAGCTCAAAAGAGAACCTCGTGACTTGACAGAGGCATCGCAAGGTTTTGCCTCAGATCACCCCGGATCCCCGAAACTAGTGTGGGTCCGGATCTCTGAAATCCGAACCCGCTCATCTCTAATATATATCAGGGGTGTGCACCGGACACTTTTTGTGTTTTGTGTTTTGGTTTTGGATCTGGATTGGTTTTGCCAAAACCACCCTTCCGTGTTTTGGGTTTTGTGTTTTGGATCTGTATTTTTTGAGAAAAAATGTTTTCTTTTTTGTTCTTACGCTATTATTGACCTCAATAACATTCATTTCCACTCATTTCCAGTCTATTCTGAACACCTCACAATATTGTTTTTAGGCCAAAAGATTGCACCGAGGCAGCTGGATGACTATGCTAAGCGACACAAGTGGGCAGCACAAACATGTGGCCAATCTAGGAGTGGCACTGCAGTGGCAGACAGGATGGCAGTTTGTAAAACTAGGCCCCAAAGAGTACATACTGCAGAGAAAAAAAAGAGGTGCAAGATGGAATTGTCTTTGGGCTCTCCCACCCACCCTTATGTTGTATAAACAGAACATGCATACTTTAACAAACCAATCATTTCAGCGCCAGGGTCTGCCACACGACTGTGGCTGAAATGATTGGTTTGCTTTGACCCCCACAAAACAAGCTGGCAAGAGGCAAGATGTCGTCCTCATCCTCCTCATCCACCGATTCCTCACCCTCTTCAGTGTTGTCCTCATCCTCACAGAGTATTAATTCATCCCCACTGGAATCCACCATCACAGGTCCCGCTGTACTTTCTGGAGGCTGGTCTTCCTGGAAGAATTGATAATACATTTTGATGAACATCATCTTCTCCACATTTTGTGGAAGCAACCTCCTAAGCCTTTCACTGACAAGGTTCCCGGCTGCACTAAAAACTCTTTTGGAGTACACACTGGAGGGGGGCGGGGGCAACTTAGGTAAAATAGAGTAAGTTTGTACAGGGGTCACCAAATTGCCTCTTTTTCCTGCCAGGTACGGACTGTCTAACATGCCTACTTGGATGCTGTCATCGGTGTAACTCTGTCAATGGTGACAGTATCATATGCAGTGACAGTAGACATGTCAGAAATTGTTGGCAGCTCCTTCAGTCCGGACCAGATGTCCAAACTTGGTCCTACCTGCCCTGCATCACCACCAGTGGGTTGCTTAGGATATCTAAGTTGTTTCATGGCAGCCCCAGTTGCGGGAGAAAATAAAGAAGGAGCTATTGACGTGTCACATTCCACTTCAGCTGACAGTGTTTTCACCAGCAGGTCTTTGCACCTCTGCAGGCTTGTGTCCGCTGGAAAGAGAGACACAACCTAGGCTTTAAACCTAGAATCGAGCATGGTGGCCAATATGTAGTGGTCTGATTTCAACAGATTGACCACCCTGGAATCCTGGCAAAGCAAATGAAGGGCTTCATCCACAAGTCCCACATATTGAGCAGAATCGCTCCGTCTTAGCTCCTCCTTCACTTTCTCTAGCTCCTTCTGCAAAAGCCTGATGAAGGGAATGACCGGACTGAAGCTGGCAGTGTCTGAACTGACTTCACGTGTGGCAAGTTCGAAGGGCTGGAGAACCTTGCACAACACGGAAATCATTCTTCACTATGCTTGAGTCAGGTGCATACCCCCTCCTTTGCCTATATCATAGGTGGATGTATAGGCTTGAATGGCCTTTTGCTGTTCCTCCATCCTCTGAAGCATATAGAGGTTTGAGTTCCAATGCATCACAACCTCTTGCTTCAGGTGATGGCAGGGCAGGTTCAAAAGTGTTTGCTGGTGCTCCAGTCTTTGGCACGCAGTTGCTGAATGGCGAAAGTGGGCAAAAAATTTTCAGTCTACCCAAAGCATCTCCTGCACACCCTTGTCGTTTTTCAGAAAATTCTGCACCACCAAATTTATTGTGTGAGCAAAACATGGGATGTGCTGGAATTTGCCCAGATGTAATGCATGCACAATATTGATGGCGTTGTCAGATATCACAAATCCCCAGGAGAGTCTAAGTGGGGTAAGCCATTGAGCAATGATTTCCCTCAGTTTCTCTAAGAGGTTGTCAGCGGTGTGCCTCTTACTGAAACCGGTGATACACAGCATAGCCTGCCTTGGAACGAGCTGGCATTTCTGAGATACTGCTACTGGTGATGCTGCTGTTGTTGCTATGTAAGGCTATACATCTACCCAGTGGGCTGTCACAGTCATATAGTCCTTAGTCTGCCCTGTTCCACTTGACCACATGTCCATGGTTAAGTGGACATTGGGTACAACCGCATTTTTTAAGACACTGAGGACACTTTTTCTGATGTCTCTGTACATTCTTGGTATTGCCTGCCTAGTGAAGTGGAATCTAGATGGGTTTTGGTACTGGGGACACACTACCTCCATAAATTGTCTAAATCCCACTGCACTGATGGCAGATAGCGGACGCACGTCTAACACCAACATAGCTGTAAAGGCCTCAGTTATCCGCTCTGCAATACGATGACTGCTGTCGCACTTCATCCTTCTCGCTAAGGACTGTTGGAGGGTCAATTGCTTAGTAAAAAAAGTAGCGGTGTTCCAATGCATAATGGTGGGTTTCATTCTGGTCGAAATTAATAGTACACATGTGACATTTGAGTGCATACAAATGAACACACTTTATTTACAAGTAACAAACAAACAACAAACAATTAACATACAAAGTATACTCAACTTTTGTCTATGTATTGAGATGACACCGGTAATTCATCATCTTCAACATAAGATGTACTTCATCTTCTTCTTCTGGGAAGCCCTCATTTCACAACACCCAGGTAGTTCAATTTACATTGCAGGCATCTTACTGCAGTCTCAGATCCATGCACAAGCCAAGACCTTTGTCTAGATCTTGATTTATATACCCTAGTCTGGGGTGGTGGCTTTCCGGATATTAAGCCCATATTAGTTACAAACTAGGTATCTGCTGATTGGTACAACATAGCATTGACCAAACTTATCTCTCTTGCACATGCTCCATAAGCACTAAGATATATTCAGACAAAGAAATACAGTGATGACATATCCTAATGTCTGGAGATAAACACTATTTCAAAACTCCTTTGTGTACAGTCTCAGATTACCCATAATGCTTAGCATCTCTACACATCTTACAATGGAATGTGCTTATGCTTATGTAGAAATTCATTATTTAATCCACTGATTACATTCCACCCTTTGATTTCTTCATCAAATATAAGGAACATGATCCACATTGCAAAATCTAAACCTCTATTGTACTTTCACTACTTGTCCTTACACACAATATAACAACATATAATATAACAAGGTTAGTACTATGATTACATATAACAAATAATATAAAATCCCACTAAGCAACATTTCCAATCAGGACTTGACCACTCTGGCTGTATTGCGGAATCTGTCAATAAGCCTCACTGAACTCTTATTTAATTTCTAACTCTCTACATTATATATATTCCTTTATATCATGTGAATACTCTAATAAAACAGTGACTAATACATATGATTATATCAAATAGTTACTTATAATAATTAATATCAGTAAAGTAAAGCAAAATTCAGTTCAGTTCAATGGAATCTTGAAAAAGTCTTGAGAATATTGGTGAGTGTGGATCCAACCAATATAAGGGACAAGTACAGTTTTGCAGAATACACATAGATATAAGTAATGGTTGTGCTGTTAGATCTTGTAACTCTGTTGTCCTCCTGGACTCTCTCCTGTATAAGAAATCACTCTCTGGCCATCGTCATCTCAGGCACATCTCCAGCGATGTTCTCTTATCTCCTGTTCCAACCATCAACCTGTTAGCTTAAACAAATAAACAGTGTGAGATAAACCATAACAACAACACAAAATAAGCATTTACTTATCCTGCTGCAATTATCTCTTACACCTGTCTCTATTTCTCTTCTTACTAAACATTTCTTCACGGTAAACTTATCATAAATGTTTGTGTCTGTGCACCAGATATCATACTTTAAAAGTTCCACCTTTTACCACCCTCCGGTTAACCAAATATATGTGTACTGTATACAGCCTGCTCTAAAAACCCAACATTGTGTATATATATATAAACCTTCCTGTTTCCTAAACAACACATCCATTCATTCAATCATACTGATGTCAGTTTTGTGAATGGTATGAAGCATAGAAAACCCAGTATACCCAAATGTTGTTTCTGTAAAATGGGTGTCTTTGTCTGCTTGAATGCTCTTGGACATCCCATAATATCAACAAGTCAGTCTGTCACATGTCCAGGATAGTCTCTTATCTTGTATCACTCTGCTTGAGACAACTTCACTCCTGAATAACAGTGTTTTGTATCTGTTCAGTACAGCACTTGTCCTCCATCTTCTTGGTGGCAAACGATGAATTCAAATTGCCAGACTTATGCAGTCATTTCATAGTATATGAGGCCTTCAGTAGCAAGCAAGGTAGGTAACATTTCCAGCTGTTGGCAAACATAACAGGTTTTTGCAAAGTCTCTGACCATGGTTTGGATATAAGGAATCCCTTTGATTTGAGCTTGCTCGAATGCAGCGTCAACTCCATCATGGCTTAACAGTTCTCCTAGCACCATCTGTGCCATCTTTGCGGTGAATTGCACACCATGTTCTGTGCTCAGTTCAGTTGTGCACACACCATTCAAGCTGTAGGTGTGTGTATCAGCATGTCCCATGACGATCTTCCAGCTTTGGACAGCAGTCCATATAGACTTTGTGTCAAATGTCCATTTCTCAGTGTGAAGACTTACAAGGTCTTTAGTCTTGTCAGTGACTTAGAAAACAGTCATAGATTCAACAAGTTCACTAGTCCCTTCTTCTGTCTTTCGGCTGTCAGCTTGTAAATATAGCTGCTTTGCTCCAGCAAAATTCCACAAAAATCCTGTGTGGGTGCAGACAGCACCATAGTCCATGAACCAATAATGCTCTCTGTCTTGGAAATCTTCCCACCACCGTGGAGCTGTGATCATAGAGAAATCCAGTATGAATAGTTCAAACATTGGTTTAAATTTCACTTGGCCAGCAAGTAGCACTTTAAACTCCTCAATCAGCACGAGTTTCTGCCATTGTCGTTAGCAACTGTGTGTCTTTCAGCTGCTTCAAAACCTTTGGCTGGTCAGGCTTTGAAAGTAAATACACTGGGATGCGAATTTCATTACCAAACACAAAGTCTGCAACTTTGTCACAAAATATTCCCACAATCAGTGTGTCTGTACTGCATGTATGCCCCTTGTGGTTAGTCAGTGTGTACCCACCAACCCCTCCTTCATAATTAGCAAGTAAACCATGAACATCATTTGCAATGGATGTTTTATCAGAAAACACATCTTGTTCACTTTTTGCATTTTTAAACTCAACAATGACATGTTGATTATGCCATGTAAAAGTAATGTTATCACAAGGGTAGTATTCAGTCTCAGGGGCATGGTCTATAACTGCAATCCTGTCTAACTCCCACCCTTTGGCTTTTGTCTCATTGGGCAAGGCAAAAGACATCATCACCACCACTTCACTGGGCGACACCCCTTTTAATGGCCACTGAAACACATCTTGGTTTGCATTCATTACACAGTCGATGGCAAACAGGGCAGTCCTGGACAATTCAGGCATATCATCATTCACCTCATGAGTACAACAAATCAATGGCATGTTATCAGAAACCTCATTTGCATTCAATTTTGACTCATATTTCTGGACATATTCCCTGAATTCATAGGTTTCAACATTTTGTTCACATTTTGTGAAATCATCAGACATTTTCATCACACAATCACTTCTCTGGTCAAATACATTTTCTGTAGAGTAAATACATTGCTCAATTTCTGTTTCAAATTCTTTCTGACACACTTCTCTGTGTATCTCAAACTCACTCATTTCTGCGCTAGCTGACATCTCAAATCTTGCTTGTGAGGATTCCCTCCCCCTCCCTATGGAATTTCTTAAAAACAGGCTATCAGAAATCTCAGAAGCATATAATGGCATTTCATCATCTGATTCAAAATCAGTAGCTTTTAAAAACCTCAGATCACTACATTGTAAAGGCGTCCCCAAACATGTTGGATTAAACTGAGATTTTTTAACACATTTCTGAAATTTCATCAATTTATTCTGTAATCTACCTTTTGCAATTTTCATGTTTCAACAATTTGCAAAGCAATTTTCTATTCTTTTTTTTTTTCAAAAAGAAAAAGACAGAAACAACATACAATGTGATTTAAGCTAAATCACAATCCTTTCTCATAGAAATGAGACAGAGGAAACAGTATACAGGACAGCAAGATAAAAAGCAAAACATCATATGGCCTGTTTTTTTTTACAGAATCAGTCAATTGGTCACAAACTATTTAACCCTTTCGATTCCACTTCTCGACACCAAGTGCATAACGATGGGTTTCATTCTAATCGAAATGAATTGTACACATGTGACCATTTGAGTGAGTACAAATGAACACACTTTATTTACAAGTAACAAACAAACAACAAACAGACAATTAACACACAAAGTATTCAGTATACTCAACTTTTGTCTATGTATTCAGATGACACCGGTAATTCATTATCTTCAACATCTTCTGGGGAGCCCTCATTTCACAATGCCCAGGTAGTTCAATTTACATTAGAGGCATCTTACTGCAGTCTCAGATCCATGCACGAGCCAAGACCTTTGTCTAGATCTCGATTTATATACCCTAGTCTGGGGTGGTGGCTTTCCGGATATTAAGCCCATATTAGTTACAAACTAGGTATCTACTGATTGGTACAACATAGCATTGACCAAACTTATCTCTCTTGCACATGCTTCGTAAGCACTAATGTATATTCAGACAAAGAAATACAGTAATGACGTATCCTAATGTCAAAATTCCTTTGTGTAGAGTCTCAGATTACCCATAATGCTTAGCATCTCTACACATTTTACAATGGAATGTGGCTTACTGATAACACATAAGGCATGAAAGGCTCATTATACAGCTCTGATAGTAATGACAGGTACAAGCTAGGCCCTCAAATTATGGCTTGTTTGACCTCAAAAGGTCATCTGACCATTCTATGCTTAGACTGCAACTGTATGAATACAATCTCTTTGCAAACCTCAATGAGGCCTAGCAAGGGTATATGTGTGCGTTACAATTATGCTTATATAGAAATTAATTGTTTAATCCACTGGTTACATTCCAACTTCCTCTCTGGGATGATGAACGACTCCCAGCAGCAACAGCAGCAGCAGTGGCAGCAGTAGGCATAGCAATGCAGGATCCTCCGGAGGAATCCCGGATAGGAGAGGAGTCAGTCATGCCAGTGACATGGCCTGCAGGACTACTTTCAATCCTTACTGAGGAGGAAATTGACGAGTATGGAGTTGACGGTGTGGTTTGCAGGTGCTTAGATACAACAGGACAAAGGGATTTAGGTGTCCCTGGACTGCTTACGGTCTAAGCCACAGTTTCTGAACTTGACAGTACTGTAACTTATGAACGTGCTGCAGGTGACGTATAAGGGAGGATGTTCCTAGGTGGTAAACATCCCTACCCCTACTTATTCCACCTTTACATAAGCTACATATGGCAATACAATAGTTGTCTGGATTTGGACTGAAATATATCCAGACCAAAGAGGTGGATTTTTGGTCTTCTGCCCAGGCATGACGATGTGGGCTTTATTATCCCACGGACAACAACTGTCTCCGCTGTTGCCTGATTTATACAAACCACATCACCATCAGAATCCTCCTCGTCAACTTCCTCCTCAGCGCCAGCTACACCAATATCCTCATCCTGTTGTATTTCAACAGTGACATCTTCAATTTGAATATCAGCAACTGGACTGTGGGTGCTTCTTCCAGCACTTGCAGAGGGCGTGTAAATGGTGGAAGGAGACACCTCTTCTCGTCCAGTGTAGGGAAGGTCAGGCATTGCAACCACCGCCACACTTGGACTCTCCTTGGGGATTTGTGATATCTTCTTAGAATTAGAATGCACAGTTTTTTGCTGTGCTTTTGCCAGCTTAACTCGTTTCATTTTTCTAGCGGGAGGAGGAGGGCTTCCATCGTCATGCGAAGCTGAACCACTAGTCATGAACATAGGGAAGGACCTTAGCTGTTCTTTGCCACTCTGTGTCGTAAATGGCATATTGGCAAGTTTACGTTTCAACTCAGATGATTTAAATTTATTTTTTAAGTTCATTTTACTGAACTTTGGGTTTTTGAATTTTACATCCCATCGGCCTTGGCAGACGATGTTGATGGCATTTCATCGTCTTTGTCATGACTAGTGGCAGCAGCTTCAGCACTAGGAGGAAGTGGTTTTTGATCTTTCCCTATTACACTGGTTCTCAAACTCGGTCCTCAAGACCCCAAATAGTGCATGTTTTGCAGGTATCCTCACAAAATCACAAGTGACATAATTATCTCCACCTGTGGATCTTTTAAAATGTGTCAGTGAGTAATGACTACACCTGTTCACCTGCTGGGTGACCTGGAAAATGTAAACTGTGTGGGGTCCTGAGGACCGAGTTTGAGAACCACTGCTCTATTATATATTTATCCTCCAATTTTTTGTTCTCCGTTATTTTTAGTGAATAGCCCCTATAAAAATATTTTTTTTTCGGAACAGCAGCCCTCCTTGACAGACAGCAGCACAGGACCCCTGCGTAGCTACGCCGATGACAGTGACAGCTACACCGATGACAGTGACAGTGACAGCTACACCGATGACAGTGACAGGTGTTTTTTTTAACAGTGGCAGCTACAGCTACTCCGATGACAGTGACTGCGACAGCTAAGCTGGTGACAGTGACAGCGACAGCTACACCAATGACAGTGACAGTGACATCTACACCGATGACAGTGACAGGGGTTTTTTTTTAACAGTGGCAGCAACAGCTACTCCGATGACAGTGACTGCAACAGCTATGCTGGTGACAGTGACACCAACAGCTACACCAATGACAGTGACAGTGACAGCTACACCAATGACAGTGACAGGTGTTTTTTTATGACAGTGACAGCTACATCGATGACAGTGACCGGTGTTTTTTTTTTTATTACAGTAACAGTGACAGCTACATCGATGACAGTGACAGCTACACAAATGACAGTGACAGGTGTTTTTTTATGACAGTGACAGCGACAGCTACACCGGTGACAGTGACAGCGACAGCTATGCTGATGACAGTGACAGCGACAGCTACACCGATGACAGTGACAGCAACAGCTACGCTGATGACAGTGACAGCTACGCTGATGACAGTATAGCGACAGCTACACCGATGACAGTGACAGGTGTTTTTTTATGACAGTGACAGCGACAGCTACACCGATGACACTGACAGCGACAGCTACACTGATGACAGTGACAGCGACAGCTAAAACGATGACAGTGACAGGTGTCTTTTTTATAACAGTGACAGCGACAGCTTCGCTGATGACAGTGAAAACGCCTTGAGTGTTCTATGTTTACTTATAAAACCTTACTTATAAAGAATAATGAAATAATTCACACAAATACAGATTCTAAAATAAATGACAATGTTTTTACTTTTAGACAGCAGTCTCATACATGTATTTTGCCAGTTACAACAAAAAACATAACACTTAGGTTATTTTAGCAGCAGTCTGAATACTTATACCAGTCATACCAGTCAGCCAATTTCATACATACTGCACAGGGCAACCGTGCCCAGCAGCACCCCCCAGACCCTCGATGTGCTCCCTCTCTCCCTTGCCCTCCCTCTTTCTCTCATGAGCTTTATACTATACTTCCAGTTAACCCAAAGGGGGAATATTAATTTATTTAATATTCGTACGTGCTAAACTCTAATTGGTTACATGTCTTTAACCAAAATATAATATGTTGTTCTGTTGCCCTGTAGCTACTAATTCTTGCTTCATATGGGCCAAGGCTATCTTGATTAGCTCTCTTTTTGTTTATAAAGTCTGAGATTTATTGTCTGCTGTTTTGCACATGCTAAGAAACTGACATAGATTTAAACCCACAGTACAAGCATTTCTATTGCTTGAACCATTAAAAAACATGGCTGCCTCATCAGTTCTAACTTATCCATATCTCCGCAGGTAATCACAGCTGCATAGAAATAAACACTAATCTGTATATACTTTTTAATACATTATATAATATACTTTTAGATCAAACATTAAACAAAATGTCTAATGCAACAGGGACCCATTTATCTACTTTGAAGGTGGGAGGGTAGGCCTCAATCCTCTCCAGGGCTGGAACCATTCAACAAATGTGACCCAACTACACCTCACAATACTGAATATCATCTTAAACATTTTTAGATCTTTTTCATTGCAATATAGGGAAAAATAAGGAACATAAGCATGCATATATTCGTGAATTGCTGAAGAATATGTACGACCACATATTCCTGTGTTATCAGTCCATCCTCTGAACATTCTGAACACAACTCAGAAGAAAGTTCATATCTCTCATAAATTGCATCATCTGATTTCTTCTTAATGCATTGGAACATCTTCTTGAAGCATTTCACTAATATATAGAAAATCAACAACATTATCATGACAAAAAATATTAATCTTCCCAATATGTGCATCATATTGCTTAAGCAATTTCCAACCCATGCGAACTAGGTACTGGGGTTCGACCAGGTGAACCAGCTGTTGGGAATTACACCCTCACGTTTATTTGTTCAGCAAATTCATTTTTAACCTGAGTAACTTCATTTAACCTTTATTTTATTTCTTCTGCATCAGAAGAATTTGTGATGTATGTATAACACTTTAACACATATACTGTTTGTAATGTGACACAATATCCAAAGTTGCAGCTGTAAGGTAGTATGTGCTGCATTTAATTCAGTGTTTTATTGCTTGAAACTCTCTTACCACAATGTCTGCGCTATTGTTTATTAATTTCCTATGTACCAAATGTTATTATGTTACAACTCCTAAACCAACCTTATAACTTTGGGACAGTGTAAAGAGATGCTTGTACTTTTCCATATACCATTTGTATTTCTATTTACCATTCTTACACAGTAATTATTTCATATGTTTCTTTTAGATTTTTCTATTGTGTTACCTTGGCATCAGGTAGCAATGTTCTTATAAAAACCATTTCGAAAGAATTCACCGGTAATCATTTATAAGCCTTATGCCCACATATAATATAACCCCTGTGGTAGTGTCATGGTTTATTCGACAATGTGTTAGAAAAACATTATAAGGGACATTACAATGGGCACTCTTTCCATCCATGATTTGTTCTTGCTTGTTACATTCTGCGATACGATGACTGTATGTTTTATTGTACCCCTACATTTTTTCTGTTATTACACAGTTTATTAATGCACTCACACATATATTTTTTATTAGGTTTTGTGTATTTAATAATTTCGAATTATCCCCAAACAAGTTTAATTCCGTAAGGTCCTCTTTGTAAAATTGTGTTACAAATACTGGTTCCTAAATAAGATCCTTCAGCCATACCGTTTTGTTAATACACATGATGTTGTCCTGATCATACCTTGGATACCTTGTTAATTTTAAATGTAGGGAATAAGGATACTGAATTTAAACCTCTATACGCTCCTGCATATACCTTCTAAAACCTGCCTATACCTTCTAAAATTGATGCTATTTGCGTACGCAGTCATACAGTAAATAAATACCCTCAGACTTTGAGAAAATGTGTTTCCAATGCACAAGGTATATTATCCAAGCAAAGTACAGATAGTTACACGCTGTGATCTAAATACAATTTAGTGCAAAGAAATTATACAGACCCAAGGTACAGTTATACATACACACGCGCTCTGGCACCAGATTCTGGCATCAACAAGAAACCTCCATCAACAGCATCAGCATGAAGACTGAAGACTGGGGTCAGAGCACACACATATATATACCCTTACAGAAATAGACTATACAATAGAGAGGTTTGTTGCGATCCCATTGGTTCTCCATCACGATGCTTCTGTTACAGGACATTTAACAGGTCAATTCAAATGGATACAGACCAGCCTCTGACAGCCTTTTGTCTCCATTTTCCCGCCTCATGCAAACCTAAGCTGTTAATTTTGCAAAGTACATTTTGGTGTTTTAACTCTCTACGGTCCATAAGTTGAGAATGCATGTTGCGATCTTTACACCGATGATACCAGAAAGCTGTTGAGAAAGTGCAGATCAGTACAACACCAAACACGGTTTACTTATCATGTATTAAACCTAAGATACCAAATAGCCTTTATTTCACAGCATTAGTACTAAAATGGATAAAACTTGAATCTTATACCTTGAAGCTATGGAACCTTTTACGTGAATGTGCAGTGTGTAAGTGTTAGGGGTTTGGGAAAAGACGCTAGTTAACTTGGAGCAGATGCTTACGCATGAAGCTAATAAACAGTGTTCGCATGCTAATGTGCGACATGTCAACAGCACAACTGTGTGCATTAATGTGTGTATGGGGTATGGTAAAATATGCGATTGCATGATGCTAATAATAGCATTGCCATATGTACTTAAGTGTGAGTTTAGCTAAAATGGCGCTGAGCGGCCATTCGCAAAATGGCGTCTTGCAGGTGTGATTTTCAAGTTGGTATCTTGCGGCCATTCGCAAGATGGCATCATTTCAATCTAATTTTAAGCTGATCTGGTCTCAGCCAATTACCCAGCTTCGACAGTCCACCCTTTGATAGCGAACAACATGCTATCACACTCTGGTTTTAAAAATATTAATTTAGGCTTACATTTATATATATTATTTAGTGTTATTATGGGATGGTTCTTAATCCATCAATAATATGTCTCTGAGAGGGGACATAAAACTACCATTATAAGCACACTGCGGATCTTGGAAGATCATAAGAGTGATGTGGGGATGCATCAATCCTATAAAGGCAGTCTTGAAGGGGGGAATAGGGACTTGCATTATTTGAGGGTTTTTTTTTTTTTTTTTAAATAACATTTTTAATAATACATTTTGTGCACGTCTAAATATAATACATTATATGATGGTATTACCTAGTTCAGGGTTGTAATGCAGTTCTATATTTACCTCAGTATTCATATTGTCATTGCTGATGACCATCATAATTTCGTTCTTTCGTTTTACCTTATCTTTACATTTTCCACACTTCACCACAGTAGGAACACACCGGACACATATGCCAATTACTATGATGACAACCAGTAAAGGATCAGGAGATTACCTATGCTTGCGATGATTTCCTGGACTCACTCCCCTAGATCTGAGAACCACTTCGCTGGGTTCAACCATGAAACCCATTCCTCTACCTTCGCCTCTACTTCAGCCACTGAAGCATTATGGTTTTTCCAAAATTCTCATTTTAGCTGCAGAATTTCATCCATCTTTCGGTCTATCACCTCCTTGGGGTCACTGGTATCATTGGTGACATAGGTGCAACACATCACTCAAAATTGGGTGGCCAAAGTTACGCAGTATCCTCATGTGACAGCGGTTAAATAATTTAACACTAGCCTGTGTTGCACCAGTTCTTTCTTGTACGCTTGCAATTCTCTACCTGTATACCTGAAGGTGTCATCATACATCTCGGTGATATTATCTATTAATTTAGCAAGGTCCTTAATATATCTAAAATTGAATGTACCCTGAGCGATCCTGGTGGGATCCAGTGCTACTAAAACTTGAAAGCCAGTTGACTCTCTAATTAACTGAGTGGCTTTATGCACGTCACCAGATATTATATTTCTTTTGCCTCTGTGTCCATACTGCATGTGAAGATATGGTGATGGTGTGTTTTTATGAATACCAAGCATTTCAACATGTGTGAGGGTTATAACCTCTGGGACTACTCTTCCCAGGTAACACAAACCTTCGGAACTCGGGGAGAGCCACTTATACACTTTTCTTCCACATATAAAATATAAATTAGCGGGGAGTACATAAGGAATAGTATGCATCATTATCATTAAACACATTTCCCTTGTAAATAATCCTATCTCAGGTTCTTCCATCTGGTACATGCAAGTTTCTGGTTGTATTAGCTTAGTACAATATCCATCTGGTACCTTACCAATAGTTTCTTTAGTGGAACTTAGGGCCTGATTCAGAGCCCCTCGTAAGCGGCCGCTCGTTCACTCTGAGCGATGTTCGCACAACTGCGCATGTGTATCGGTCGTAATGCGCATGTGCAAACCAGTCATTGCGGACGGAAATCATGCGCTCGCAAAACAGCAAGGGGCTGCTAATTTGATTTACAGAATGTACCATTTGTGGGTGGTGCTTGAAAACGGGGGAGTGGAGATCTGAACGCAGGCGTGCCAAACAGTCAAAAGGGCGTTTAATGGGAGTGCATAATTAGTAAAGGAGCGTCATCGACCACGTCACTTGGTTGTCTTTTAGCCTGAACTGCTCGCAGTGATAGCGGTAAGAAAAACCTACCACAAGCACTGCGAGCAGTTCAGATGCCTTTCGATGTACCCGATCAAACTAATAAATACCGGAGATGATGTGTGTTGCGAATGGGAAAGGGGAGTCTTTACAAAATAGCGAGCACATGTTTCGTTCGCTCGCTCAGACATAGAGGCGTCAACAAACCGCAAAAAGCGAGCGCTCAATTTAAATAGCCGGCCCCTTTTTTGGAACGACCGTCCGCAAATAGCATCCGGCTCTGAATCAGACCCTTAATGTATACAGATACCTAAAGTGTCTCCCACTAGATCTAATTGAGCGTAACAGATCATGATTCATAGACTCATTATCAGCCCTCAGTGAGAAGGTCATCTTCTGATTATTCCCCATCACTTCCCAACTCCCTGGTTTATTGGGGTTGGTTATGTTTAAAGACAAAAGTGATCTATCTACTTGGAATTGATAGTGTTTGAAATTAGGTGGTTTGGATGAGAGGAATTTTCCATCCAGCGTTTTCCCTTTTTGCAATTCAAAAATTTCCGTAATATTCAGCGGAAATGGCACCAACCCTACATTATGCTGACCCTGTGGCACGTGAGAGCACACCCAACAATCGGTCTGGTTTAATACTTTGCCTACCATGCAATGATAATCCTCTAAAGGATACCCACCCCAGTACGGGTTATATTTAGGCTGGCACTGTTGGATACAGTTCTCATCAACTAGGGACCCACAAAGCTCACAAATACAGGAATCTTCAGATGATAACCCTCCACACTGTTCCCGAGTATCCGGAATAGCAGCTCTCTTAACAATTACAGTACTAAGAATGGTCAGACACTCCCCTGATTGGCATAGCACTCCTCCTTCTGACTCCACTCCATCAGCACTGCCATCAGCTACCATCTCCTCTATTGGTCCCCTGTCACAGAAACTGGAAATTCCCGAACCCACCAGAATGGTGAAAACTCTGTAAGAGAATATGAAAATGAACACAGCATTGCCACAACAAAGACCTGCAAATTTCTTTTAGTTCAGGTATCTCACTACAACCTTTTAATCCTCCCGGAACAAGCTTGCGATTGACAGGTCCACATTATCAGCCTTGTCTCAACCTCGTTTCTCCACCGGTTGGTTGACCTTTTTGCAGTGAGTGGAATGGGCACAGGTATCTCTCTCAGCCACCTTCAAGGATGTGGTACTCGTTAGCAAAACCTGGTACGGGCCATCCCACCGATCAGTCAAACAACCTGAACGCAAGAAATTTCTGATCATAACATATTCTCCAGGTTCAACATCATGACAGATAGTTTCAGGCATATCATGCGATAACAATTTCAGTTTCTGCTGTTGCTGTTTTAACTGTTTACTCATTGATATAAGATACCTTACAGTTACTTTGTTGTTACCCTTCAAGTCTTCCTGTGGACTTATAATCAAATGAGGTTGTCTACCAAACAGTGTTTCAAAGGAGGACAGATTTAGAGGGGGTCTAGGAGTGGTCCTTATACTATGTAGAACCAACGGTAATGCCTCTGGCCATCCAAGTCCCGTCTCTGCCATGATTTTACTTAACTTATTTTTTATAGTCCCGTTCATCCTCTCTACCTTGGCGCTGGCCTGCGTTCGGTAAGGGGTGTGAAGTTGACTATTAATACCCATCAGTTTACACATATTTTGAAAAACATCACCTGTGAAATGAGTACCCCTGTCACTCTTGATAATTTTAGGGATACCGTATCTGCATACAAACTCCTGTACAATTTTCTTGGCAGTAAACGCAGCAGTATTAGTGGCAGCTGGGTATGCCTCAACCCAATTGGAAAACACGTCAGTGCACACTAATACATACTTGAGATTTCTGCAGGGTGGTGATTGGATGAAATCAATTTGTATTACCTGGAAAGGTCCGTCAGTTGGTGGAATGTGGGATGGTTCGGTAGGGATCGCTTTCCCTATGTTCTTCCTCAAGCAGGTCAGACAGGACATTGCTATCTTTTCTGCTTGTGAAGAAAAACCCGGTGCACACCAGTATGCTCTCACCAATTTGCACATACCTTGCTTTCCCAGATGAGTCAGACCGTGTGCTGCCTCAGCCAGGCTGGGGTAATATGCCTTGGGGGCTACTGGCTTACCTTGTCCGTCCCTCCAGAGCCCGGAGGACTCTTGCCCACATCCCTTGGACTTCCAGACTGACTTTTCCTGGATTGAACACAAATTTTGCATCTCAATTAATTTCAACATATCAATTGTTTGGAAAGACATAATTTGTACCGTTGGTATGTTAATTTTTAACCCTGCTGCCCATTTTGCAGCTTCATCTGCTCTGTTGTTGCCCAGTGACACCGGATCATCCTCACATGTATGGGCTTTACACTTAATTACTGCCACTGTTTTGGGCAGTTGGATTGCTTTTAGTAATTGTTTTATATGTCTGGAATGTGCAACTGGTGTGCCTGCTGCTGTCATAAAATTTCTCAGACGCCATAGAGCTCTGAAATCGTGTACCACTCCGAACGCAAACATAGAGTCTGTGTAAATGTTAGCAGATTTGCCTGCTGCCAGTTCACACGCTCTTTTTAATGCTACTAACTCTGCCACCTGGGCAGAGTGAGGAGGACTAAGGGGTTCAGTTTCTATGATGTCTGTGTCATTTACAACAGCATAACCTGTACATAATTCACCTGTGTCTGTCTGTCTATGACAACTCCCGTCCGTGTAAAATGTCACATCCACATTCTCTAAAGTTGTGTCACGTATGTCAGGTCTAGCAGTAAAGGTCTGATTCAGATATTCCATACAATCGTGTGTATCATTATGTCCGCTGAACTCACTTCCCGCCAGCAACCCGTCTCCTTCCACCCTTTGTACATCATGTTGTACATATGGTAAATACTGTGCTGGATTCAGCGTATTGCATCATTTAACAGTGATGTTTGTAGGTGCAATTAGAGCTAGTTCCCATTTGGTAAACCTAGCTGAAGAAACATGTCTGGTTTGGGCAGAATTCAGCAGAGCAGATACAGCGTGGGGAGTATAGACAATCATATCATGGCCCAATACTACGTCCTCACTTTTACTCACCAAATAGAGCCGTTGCTGCCACACTTCTTAAACATGTTGGGAGTGATCTTGCCACAGTGTCCAATTGGGCACTGTAGTATGCTACGGGCCTACTGGCAGCACCATGTTTTTTTGTGAGGACACTTGCAGCACAACCATCGGCTTCTGTACAATACAAATCAAAAGGTTTTTCATAATCAGGTATTCCCAATGCAGGTGCTTTTGTCACACTATCCTTAAGATTAAGGAAAGCTTGCACTGATTCCTCTGTGTGTATGACACGATCGGGCTTTGAGAAGAGACTAAGGGGGTCATTCAGACCCGCTCGCGAGCGGCAGTACGCTCGCAAGCAGGTCAATGTTCCCCACTGCGCATGCGCATGATGGAGGGAGCTCCGTCGTGCGCATGCGCGAGACCCAGCGAGCAATGGGCTCTCCATTGCTCGGGGTCTCGCACCAAAGGGGGCGTGATGTCGATGTTGTCGCCTTTGGTGGGCGTGCTGGGGGCGTGCCTGCCAGACGGAGGCGTTCCCATGGGAACGCCTACCGTCTGAAGCCAGCCCCACTGACATCACTAGTGATGTCAGTGGGAGTGATTTTGGCTCTGATAGAGCCAAAATCACTCCAGGGCTTGCGGCAGGGAGACCCTACCGCAGGGTCTCCGTAGCAAGTCCGATGGTCATGATGGTCAAGACCATCGTGACCATCATCATGGCCTCTCGCATATGCTGTGGGTGGCCACCCACAGCTATGCGAGCGGCCAGGAGGCCGCTCCATTTTCATGGTGGAGGGCTCTGATTCAGAGTGAGTGCTCTGGTCAGAGCGTTCAGCTCTGAATCAGCCCCTAAGTCCTGTAATGGCAAGGCCAAAATAGAAAAACCTGGGATCCACATTCTACAGTATCCACACATTCCCAAGAAGGTACGGATTTGCTGTTGGTTCTGCGGCAGTGTCATGTTCTGTATGGCTTGGATTCTGTCATTTGTGAGATGTCATAACCCCTGAGTTAGGCAGTGCCCAAATATTTTACTCTGGATTGGCATGGCTGTAGTTTGTCCTTAGCAACCTTGTGTCCTGTGTGCGAGAGGTGAAGCAACAAAAGTTTAGTATCATTTAAACATGACATAAATGAATCAGAACATAGCAATAAATCGTCCACATATCGAATTAGAACAGACCCATTGGCAGGTTGAAAAGATTGTAACCAGTCGTGCAGGGCCTGGGAGAAGATACTGGGGCTGTCTATAAAACCCTGGGGCAATCGTGTCCATGTGTATTGTACACCCCTGTTTGTGAAAGCGAATATGTACTGACAGTCAGGATGAAGAGGCACAGAGAAGAAAGCAGAACAGAGGTCAATGACAGTGAAATGAGTTGCATTTGGTGAGATCTGCATAAGAATGACAGCTGGATTTGGCACTATGGGAAATTGGCTCTCTACTACCTTATTAACACCTCTAAGGTCTTGTACCAGTGTATAACCCCTCCCACCACTCTTCTTTATCGGAAAGATGGGACTGTTGGCTACACTAGCTGTACGAACTAAAATTCCCTGTTGTAATAATCGCTCAATTATTGGATAAACCCCTAATTCTACCTCCTGTTTTAGTGGGTACTGGGGAATTTTTGGAGCTTGCCTACCGCCTTTTAAATTTACCATTATGGGGCTTACATTTGCCATTAATCCAGTGTCCTGTCCATCCTTGGTCCAAAGTGAATCTGGAATTTGGGATAACATTTGATCTACCTGGGATGGATTTTCATTTAAACTGGTAGAGTGATACATTATCCTTTGGGGAGTGTCCAACATATCCCTCACCTCTTGCGCAACTCTCTCTGGTATGTCTAAAAATACACCATCAGGGGTACAATATATGACACATCCCATTTTACATAACAAATCTCTTCCCACTAGGTTAGTAGCACGCTGCTGCCAGGAGGAAAGAATGCCTGGTATGCAACGGCCCAATAGTAACCTCTGTGGATTTTGTTAAAGGATAATGTTGCACTTTACCTGTTACACCCATTGCTGGTACTGTCTCGTTGGTTACCTGTAAATAAACGGGAGATTTTATCACTGACCTGGTCGCCCCTGTGTCTACAAGAAAAGGATATTTAGTACCAGCTACATCAACCATCATGACTGGCTCTTCCCTAGTACTTCCCGTTAACCTCACTATCTGTAGACTACAGGTATGACCTGACCCCTAGCGCTGGCTCCCACTCTCCAATAAAGCATTAACAGCCACAATTGGAGCTGGTGCCTGTTGGACATTTGTTGGTCTCTGTGTATATCCTTTATGGGGATATCCAGGTACTCCCTGGTTTGGGGGTCCTACACTTTTTGTGTTTGCTGTGGTATGGGATTAGTGAGGACGTGTAACTGTTCAGGTGCAGGTGCAGTTGTGGATGTGGATGCAGGTGTGTCTATTGGCTGTGATGTTACCGTCATTCCTTCTAGAGCTTGAATACTGACAGACATTAGTTTCTCGCTCTGGGTCTCTCTCTTTTTAGAGATGTTTTTGTCTTGTTCTATGGCAGATTCTATGAGGGTATCTATTGTGACTCCCCTCCGGCCAGGCTGTGAGGTCTGAACCCGGGTCTTTAGGTTCTCTTTAAGACCATCCATGAGTACAGTGACAATCATTCCCCTGTGGTGAGTGCTATATTTAATATCTTCTAACCCAGTATACTGGGTGATAGCCTACAGAGCCCAGTCGCAATAATCTTCTGCAGATTCACTCTCTTTCTGTTTTATGGTGAAGATTTTGTTCCAGTTAACTACTACTGGAAAATATACACCCAATTGAGTTACAATGTGGGAAATGTTATCTTGATTAATTTGGTCTGTTAAGGGAACGTCTCCATCCAATACACAATCCGTGATAAATTTTGTCACATCGATATTGCGTGGAATACAAGCCCTTAACACTACTCAACAATCTTTGTTAGTTGGCTCATGGGAACTACCCAAATTGCTCAAAAATCTTTGACATTTGGCTAATTCCTTTTTGGGATCGGGGAAATCATTCATTATGGAATTTAGCTCCGCTCTTGTCCAAGGACAAGGCATTGCTACCTCCCTTGTGGGCACTACACCATTCGCATCCGCATTCCCATTCGGAAGTTATTGTCCAGATGGGATGCAGACCGGCTGCACTGCTACCTTTGACCTTATTACCTGGCTGGGGGTTTAGTGTGTTGCTGCAACGTATAGTATTAACAACTTCCTCTACGGGTGCAGAGGATGATAACACTTCCTGTGCTGTTACTGATGGAGATGGTGGCACCACTTGTGCTTGTCGTGGTGCAGCATCTAACATGTGTACAGCATGGGAAATGGCAGACATGACAATAGGCTCATTACCCACATCATAAACATTTTCCTTATGGTTACTTAAGAGAGGGTACAAATTGCTTGTTAAGTTTTTATGGGTTTTTTCAATAACTGTACCTGCACCCACATCCACATAAGGTGGTGTTGGTGCGTGTGAACTACTGGCAATACCTTCCGCAGTGCTACCTTGCAGCATGTGCGCACCGTTTTGCAGCTCGCACGCATTGCTATTTAGCGCCGCAGGTGTACTTTCTGGCAATGCATTCGCAACGCTAGTTTGCATCGCTTGCACATTTTTAAGCCACACATCCCCTTCATGCTGCCACAACTTTAAACGTTTGTAATATTTTACCTTTTTCCCTCAAGAACGCACCAGACTGATGTGATCCCGGACATTATTCAATACATCCTTAACAAAACTACCAATTCTGGGAAACGGCCTAACACTCTTCATCGTTATATGTCACAATACCTTATTGCATAAGCACCGTACTTAGGGCCTGATTCAGAGCCGGACGCTATTTGCGGACGGTCATTCTGAAAAAGGGTCCGGATATTTAATTAAGCGCTCGCTCTTTGCGGTCTGTTGATGCCTCTATGTCTGAACGAGCGAACGAAACATGCGGTTGTTATTTTCAAAAAACGCCCCCTGGCCGCTCGCATCATACGTCATCTCCGCTATATATTAGATTAATCGAGTACATCGAACGGCGTATGAACTGCTCGCTATTCTTGTGGTAGCATTTTCCTACCGCAATTATGCGAGCAGTTCAGGCTAAAAGACAACCAAGTGACGTGGTCGATGACGCTGCTTTGTTAATTATGCACACCCTTAAAACGCCCGTTTTGACCGTTTGGCACGCCTGCGTTCGGATCTCCACTCCCCGTTTTCAAGCACCTTCCCCTGTTACCACCCACAAACGCCTCATTCTGTCACTCAAAATAGCAGGCATTCGCTATTTTGCGAGCACACGAATTCTGACCGCACTGACTGGTTCGTGTATGCGTATTACGACTAGGGATGTGCAGGCTCGGTTCTACTCGGTTCCGTTCGGTTCTTTTTACCGAATCTTATTGGCTATCGAAAACTCGTGACAGCTGAAACCCAATAAGATCCGGTAAAAAGAACCGAACGGAACCGAGTAGAACCGAGCCTGCACATCCCTAATTACGACCCATACGCATGCGCAGATGTGCGAACATCGCTCGGAGCGAACGATCGGCCGCTTACGAGCAGCTCTGAATCAGGTCCTTAGGCCCTGATTCAGAGCCGGACGTTCTGACAGAGCGCTCGCTCTGAATCAGGGCCGTCCTTCTGAATTTTTAGAGGAGCCTCCTGGCTGCTCGGATAGCTGTGGGTGACCACCCACAGCTTTAGCGAGCGCCCAGGAAGATGGTCGCGACCATCGGACCATCGCGACCATCGGGCTTGTGACGAGACCCTTGTGGTAGGGTCTCGTTGCCCCAAGCCCTGGAGTGCTTTTGGCTCTATCAGAGCCGAAAGTACTCCCACTGACATCACTTGTGATGTCAGTGAGGCCGGCCCCAGATGGTAGGCGTTCCCATGGGATCGCCTCCGTCTGGCCAGCCAGGCCCCCGGCACGCCCACCAAAGGGGGCATTCTGTCACTCACCATCGACAGCACGCCCCCTTTGTAGCGAGACCCATAGCAATGGCTTGCCCATCGCTATCCGGGTCTTGTGCATGCGCACGACGGAGCCAGGTCTGTTGTGCGCATGCGCACTGGGCCAACATCGACCCGCTTGTGAGCGCTCGCAAGTGGGTCTGAATCAGGCCCTTAGTATGCATAATACGATGGGCTGATCCAAGCGGCGCTTCCATTAGCAGCACATAATTGTCTAACATCTCTATTGTTTGTGTGGCTCCCATCTTGGGACAACTCCTATGCTTTTCAATAAAGATTTAAACTGGTGAAAGACAGTCAAGTTAGTTTGACTGACCTGCGGACGCCTTGGAAAAAGGGTGTATCCACGAACCCTATTAAAGACCTCTAGATGCCTCCACTCACCTATGGAAGAAAAGGCCGCTTCCATGCAGCAATCCCTTTTTGAGTACTTTCCAACTGCAAGGGGGCAGTTGATTTCATACACTCTCTCACCAGTTCACAATCATAGTTTATCCCAAAACTATGTGGTTCAATTATAGTGCCCAAATAAGCCTTACAGATCACACACACTGATTACTGAATACTATAATCACACTGGGAGCCGAACCCTAGCAAAAATAACAACCCATACACCTGCCTTGTGTAAAGTAAACGGTAAGCTGCTACCGAGTTACTAGGCCAACTCCTGCGCCTAGCACTTAAGGGTCCTACGATACCCTTAACATTTAGGTCCCGTGTTACACCCTAAACAAATACTGACAGTTCCACACTTTTTTCCTGCACAGAAAAATACACGTTAACCCAGTTATTGGCAACAGTTGATAATGTAAACTCAATGGCTTTGTTTAAACACGTGGCAGCACAACTGGAAATACGTATACGCTTTTGTGCGTCTAGTCGCATACACAATAATGCGACTACTACACAACCGTATGACTTACCCTTAGCTGCGTATGCAAAAGTGCGTCTCTGCTGTGTGCGCAAAAATGAGACTCAGCCGTGTACACAATACTGCGGCACCCTTTTTAGTGTGAAATTGTATCAACAAAGGAAAATAAACTTTTTCATTTCTTGTCCCTGGGTTCTAGTCAGCGTACCTTGACTCACACGATAACGGGTAGCGATTTCTCAGCATCAAGTGGTTGCAGTAAACTGCGTGTGACCACACTCCACCCTCTGGTGAGAAATTGATAACCGTATGTTTATCGTGTGAGTAGGTATGTGACCTCACTCTGCGAGCCCCCAACTAAGGATACTGAATTTAAAACTCTATACGCTCCTGCCTATACATTCTAAAACCTGCCTCTACCTTCTAAAATGTACGCTATTTGCGTACGCAGTCATACAGTAAATAAATACCCTTAGACTTTGAGAAAATGTGTTTACAACGCACAAGGTATATTATCCAAGAAAAGTACAGATAGTTACATGCTGTGATCTAAATACAATTTAGTGCAAAGAAATTATACAGACCCAAGGTACAGTTATACATACGCACGCGCTCTGGGACCAGATTCCGGCATCAACAAGAAACCTCCATCAACAGCATCAGCATGAAGACTGAAGAGGGGGGTCAGAACACACACATATATACCCTTACAGAAATAGACTATACAATAGAGAGGTTTGTTGTGATCCCATTGGTTCTCCATCACGGTGCTTTTGTTACAGGACATTTAACAGGTTGATTCAAATGGACACAGACCAGCCTCCGACAGCCTTTTGCCTCCATTTTCCCACCTCATGCAAACCTAAGCTGTTAATTTTCTAAAGTACATTTTGTTGTTTTAACTCTCTACGGTCCATAAGTTGAGATTGCATGTTGCGATCTTCACACCAATGATACCAGAAAGCTGTTGAGAAAGTGCAGATCAGTACAACACCAAACACGGTTTACTTATCATGTATTAAACCTAAGATACCAAATAGCCTTTATTTCACAGCATTAGTACTAAAATGGATAAAACTTGAATCTTATACCTTGAAGCTATGGAACCTTTTACGTGAATGTGCAGTGTGTAAGTGTTAGGGGTTTGGGAAAAGATGCTAGTTAACTTGGGGCAGATGCTTACCCATGAAGCTAATAAACAGCGTTCGCATGCTAATGTGCGACATGTCAACAGCACAACTGTGTGCATTAATGTGTGTATGAGGTATGGTAAAATATGCGATTGCATGATGCAAATAATAGCATCGCCATATGTACTTAAGTGTGAGTTTAGCTAAAGTGGCACTGAGCGGCCATTCGCAAAATGGCGTCTTGCAGAAATCATTTTCAAGATGATGTCTTGCGGCCGTTCGCAAGATGGCATCGTTTTGATCTAATTTTAAGCTGATCTTGTCTCAGCCAATTATCCAGCTTCAACAGGAACCTGTGACATTATAAGGTTCAAGTGTGCGAGTTCCACATAGTGATTGAAGTGTTGTTTGATTTGAGTGCAATGAGATAAACATTAACACAACATTCCCTGAATAAAATGGTAACTACATACCCAACAATCAACTTTATTGTTCTTTCTATAAACTCATGATAAGTGTTAAGGGAAGAAGTGTCAGTGTATACAGAGGTGCTGTCTTTGCACCATTGTATACCCCTTTTCTCTGAATTTAAACCACAGTATTTACATATACACCTTGGAATTGTGAGGCAAACCTTCACACCTTTACTTTACTGTAATGGCTCTTCTTTTCCCAATACTTCATCAGATACATCTTATACCCAGTACCAGTATAAGTTCTTATTTACCTGTATTTTGTAATTTATATATATATATATATATATATATATATATATATATTTATTTATTTATTTTTTTTAAACCTTGTAATTATTTTTATATATAGGTTATTAAGAATTTTTCACCTTGGTCTTTTGACCATCCTCTGATCCGTACCTATACCTGGGAGTATCAGTAGTAAAATGAGTGTGTGCATCTTTTATAACTCTTAATGTGATTAAAACCATGTCCCTTATGATCATGAGTTTTAAAATAGGAGTGGAGTCTACCAATATGACCCCGGCAGTACCCCTAGGATAACTCTCCACACCGTCCTCATCAGTCACCAGTCCTTGTCAGCTCTTATTCACTAGAAAAAATAAAAATTCTAAATGCTACAAATATAACTGTCCCAATTAATAGATACACAGAGGCTTGTTCACACCTAGCCATCTTTCCTTTTCTTTGTCCACAGCCCGCAGAACACTACTAATAATGTCCCCGATTCTGTGAACCTAATCTTGGCCTGAACTGTGACTTTGATCAGGCCCATCATCAAATAAGTTTATTAGATTTAAATCACAGTCAATGTCTTTATCTGCATCTTCTTTGGCTTTAACTGACCTCACCGCCGGGTCGGAAACCTTCTTGCAGTGAAATGTGTGAATCCAATTGTCCTTTTCAGCCACATCGAGGTTGTTAGCAGAACCTGGAATGGGCCTTGCCATCGATCTATGAGACAACCAGAACATAAGAAATTTCTCACCATTACATAGTCTCTAGGCTGGACTCCATGACAAGGTCCCTCTGGGAGTCTCTTCATAAGCTTTCCTTGCTTTTCTTGTACCATCTCCAGATGCTGTGAGAATTGTATAACATAGTCTGTAGTTAAATCATATAACAGTGACAAGTCTGTTGCTGGACTTACAATAAGGATAGGCAGTTTTCCAAAAAATAGCTCATAAGGCAGAGGTTAAGTGGTTGCTTTGAAGTGGTGTGGATGCTATACAAAACCAGAGGTAAAGCCACCAGCCAACTCATGGCAGTCCCCACACCCACCTTATCTAACTTTGCTTAATATTAGTATTTACCCATTAAATTTTGCTTTTTATACCTACATATTGACATATTGCTTGTAATACCTTCCCTGTAAAATGTGTACCTCTGTCACCTTCAACAACACATGGGACTGACAAATTCCTGCACTGTGAATGATGCTGCACATGATGTAGGATTCCTGTGACAACATCCGGGTTACTTCATCAGGAATCTGTGAAGTACTCACAAACAATAAGTGGTTAGATACATACAAGGTATCCAGGACACATTGAACCTGCTAATGATAATGAGATTATTTGCAGGAAGGACACGGACATCAGTAATAATCATCAATTGTATCAGCTGAATCAGATATAACAGTACACTTCTGGGGAATAGTCATAAACAAATTGTTGATTAGAATAAACAGGCATAAATATAGCAGTAAGCTTAGACATTAAGTCAGCTTCAGAAACAATAGTCTATAAGGTACAAATCTTGGTATTATTGATTAAAATAAGTAAGCATAGATATAGCAATAAGCTTAAGCGTTACATCAGCATTGTTATCATCAGGGGTTCAAATCTTGATAAAAAAAACTAAATAAAATGACAAAACAGGGAGATGAAAGGTAATGGGGTTTGGGGAAGGAGGGCAGGGGGAGGAGGAAGGATGAGAGCTATGATGAAATAACTTAGCTATGAGGGCAGGGGGGTGCCGTTGGCAGACTGGTATTTCACACTGTAGGTGTCATTGCGTAGCTTCTTAATGCTACACTGTGAGAAATTACAATTGTTTGATGAAATCAATTTGGCCAATTTGGATAAAATAATTGCTGCTTTAAAAAAACTTCTTAAACAGATTAAATGTGCCAGACATTGGTAAAGGTTCTGGTGGTTCTGGTGACCATTTAGAAAAAAAATCATATTCTCATCATCATACAGGTCTTTTATAATTGCATATATACTTGTCATTCCTAATCACATATGCTTTTGTTTTATTATTAATCCTAGATCCTGCATTACGCTACCCTCATTCCCCATCCTCTGTTGCAAAGCTCTAAACATTTTTATTTATTTTTTTAAATAACTACTCTCTTAAGTTTTTGGCAACTCACTCGATGACATATTAAAAAAAATGTCTCTCTCTTTTTTTTTCTTTCTCTGCTGCAAAAATAAAACTCTTCCAGCTCCTCAATTAAGCTTTACACTTGCAATGAGAAACATTAATTCTTTCTTAAGTACAAGTTTTGTTAGGCGGATACGTTTACAATTTTCATGGTAAACTACCCTGGTTTCATTAACCGTTTCATCAAACCAATTCCTTCTCACCTTCATTCAAACAACCATTCATACATGCCTACCCTCCCGGTTTTCGCGGGAGGCTCACGATTTTTCGGGTAACCCCCCGCACCCCCGGAAGGGTAGGCATTTCTCCCGCATTCTGCCCAGTTCCTAGTGAAGTGGGCAGAATTAGGAGAATACCCGCAGCAATTGCAGGTCTCCGTGAAGGGGGCGGGGCTTAAGCTGTGATTCTGCATGAATCACAGCATTTGGCCCCGCCCCCTATGTAAATTGTGCCCAATCGCGGCAATTTTACAGCTAGGGGGTGGGGCTTAATGATGCGAATAATCAAGCCCCGCCCCTGTCGGCCCCCTGCTGCTTCTCTTACCTGGGCTTCTCCCGGGAAGAGAATATTAAAGGTAGGCAACCCTGCAACCATTACCATCCAGGAGCGTCGCGCGCCATTTCCCCATATTCTGAAGCTTATCAAGCTGCAATCAACCTCTGCACCCTCAAATCACTTGCTCATACCTTCTTATCACTTACATGATCTACCTTGAATCCCATACAAGTACATAGACAATGTTGCCTTTTAAAAAACAAATGAGATTAACTTTTTCTTTCACTTTAAAATTGTGACACGTCTGTCAAAATGAAAACCCCAAAAACCTACCCTAATTGTGTTACCTGCCCTCGTTATCAGGTCAAACACCTTTCATGTACAATCTGACTTCGTTAACAGATTTGTACTTCAGTTACCTGGTGCCTCACCTGCTCTCGTTATCAGGTTTGTACCTATACTGTGCTTATCTGTCCTTCATTATCAGATTTAGCACTTTTACATCAATATTATCTTGTTTTTAAATATCTACAGATCGATTTCACACTATCTAGCCACGCACGTGGACTTCTCTTCTTTGTTTATAATATTACCCTCGCAACTCCCACATAAATAGTTTCACGTCTCAATACATACCGTTCATAAAAGACAATAAAGACAATCCAAAAAAAACCACCTATGTCACCAATGCCCATTACCTCAACCCCTAAATAATTAATTAAAAACAACAAAAATCTACACATTTATCTGGTACAAAACAGGGACGGAGAAAAATAAAAACTGGTCTGCACAATTCTTTCTTCAGAGTGAGCAGATATCAATGCAATTCTTTGATACTTACAAGCTCAAAACATTCTATTTTCAAGAAATTATTATAGCATAACAGTCTATCCAATCCAGTAATAATTTCAGAAATCCCGTACCAATAAAAAGAATAATGCAAAGACAATTACTCAATTTGCAAATTTAAAGACCATCAATATCTTACATCTAACATATTTCAGTAGAAAATGTAGCGCAAGACAGAATAACTTTCTCTTATCTACTGGCGCACTGCCCAGACTGTGAAGGAGTCCCAGCGCCATCTTTTTTCTAACCGGCTGAAAGCCGCAAAAACTCCACTTATAATCATACTATCAAAATAACGGAGAAAAAAAAACTTCTAACAAGAATAATTTCAGATAAAATAATCAAAATAGCACAATTTAACTTACCACTATATCAAAGATCGGGGGAGAAAAAAAACAATACCGTACTTTAAAAAAAATCATGAGTAAAACAACTCACTGCTGTGCACTCTCTCTCAATCACCAATACAGCGGGCGTTAACTGTGTGTATCCGAGTCACGGCTCCAAAATTTAAAAGGCGTTGAGTGTTCTATGTTCACTTACTTGTTATAAAGGATAATGAAATAATTCACACAAATACAGATTCTAAAATAAATGACAATGTTTTTACTTTTAGACAGCAGTCTCATACATGTATTTTGCCAGTGCAGAGTTACATAACACTTAGGTTATTTTAGCAGCAGTCTGAATACTTGTAAAATAAATTTGTGACACCTAGTGCCAGTCATACCAGTCAGCCAATTTCATACATACCGCACGACTACCGCGCCCAGCAGCACCCCCCAGACCCTCGATGTGCTCCCTCTCTCTCTTGTCCTCCGACTGCCCCCCTCCCTCTTTCTCTCATGAGCTTTATACTATACTTCCAGTTAACCCAAAGGGGGAATATTAATTTATTTAATATTCGCACGTGCTAGACACTAGTCACCACCCACAGCATATACGAGCGTGCAAAATGATGGTTGCGATGGTCTTGACCATCGCGACCATCGGAATTGCGAGTAAAAGCCTGCGGTTGAGTTTCTCAACCGCAAGGCCAGGAGTGATTTTGGCTCTATCAGAGCCAATATCACTCCCACTGACATCACTAGTGATGTCAGTGGGGCCGGCTTCAGACGGTAGGCGTTCCCTTGGGAACGCCTCTGTCTGGCAGGCACGCCCCCGGCACGCCCACCAAAGGGGGAGTGCTGTCAGTCACCATCGACAGTACGCCCCCTTTGATGAGACACTCCGAGCGAAGGAAAGTCCTTTGCTCGTCGGGTCTCGCGCATGCGCACGACGGAGCTCCCTCCGTCATGCGCATGCGCAGTGGGGAACATCGACCCACTTGCGAGCGTACTGCCGCTCGCGAGTGGGTCTGAATGACCCCCATTGTCTGCTGTTTTGCACACGCTAAGACATAGATTTAAACCCACAGTACAAGCATTTCTATTGCTTGAACCATTAAAAAACATGGCTGCCTCATCAGTTCTAACTTATCCATATCTCCGCAGGTAATCACAGCTGCATAGAAATAAACACTAATCTGTATATACTTTTTAATACATTATATAATATACTTTTAGATCAAACATTAAACAAAATGACTGTTGCAACAGGGACCCATTTATCTACTTTGAAGGTGGGAGGGTAGGCCTCAATCCTCTCCAGGGCTGGAACCATTCAACAAATGTGACCCAACTACTCCTCACAATACTTAATATCATCTTAAACAATTTTATATCTTTTTCATTGCAATATAGGGAAAATAAGGAACATAAGCATGCATATATTCGTGAATTGCTGAAGAATATGTATGACCACATATTCCTGTGTTGTCAACAGAGACAGCAACAGCTACGCTGATGACAGTGACAGTGACAGCTACACCGATGACAGTGACAGCTACACCGATGACAGCGACAGCTACACCAATGACAGTGATAGGTTTTTTTTATGACAGCGGCAGCTACGCCGATGACAGTGACAGCAATAGCTACGCTGATGACAGTGACAGCGACAGCTACACCGATGATAGTGACAGCGACAGCTACACCGATGATAGTGACAGGTGTTTTTTTTATGACAGCAACAGCTACGCCGATGACAGTGATGGAGACAGCTACGCTGATGATAGTGACCACAACAGCCACAGCTACGCTGGTGACAGTGACAGCTAAACCGATGACAGTGACAGGTGTTTTTTTTATGACAGTGACAGTGACAGCTACGCCGATGACAGTGACAGTGAAAGCTACACCGATGATAGTGATAGATGTTTTTTTATGATAATGATAGCTAAGCCGATGACAGCGACAGCTATGCTGATGACCGTGACAGCTACACCGATGACAGTGACAGCTACACCGGTGACAGTGACAGATGTTTTATTATGACAGCGACATAAGCATGCATATATTCGTCAATTGCTGAAGAATATGTACGACCACATATTCCTGTGTTATCAACAGAGACAGCAACAGCTACGCTGATGACAGTGACAGTGACAGCTACACCGATGACAGTGACAGGTGTTTTTTTTTATGACAGTGACAGCGACAGCTACACCAATGACAGTGATAGGTGTTTTTTTTATGACAGTGACAGCGACAGCTACGCCGATGACAGTGACAGCAACAGCTACACCAATGACAGTGACAGCAACAGCTACGCTGATGACAGTGACAGCGACAGCTACACCGATGACAGTGACAGGTGTTTTTTTTATGACAGCGACAGCTACGCCGATGACAGTGATGGAGACAGCTACGCCGATGACAGTGATGGAGACAGCTACGCTGGTGACAGTGACAGCTAAACCGATGACAGTGACAGCTGTTTTTTTATGACAGTGACAGCGACAGCTACACCGATGACAGTGACAGCGACACCGATGACAGTGACAGTGAAAGCTACACCGTTGAAAGTGACAGGTGTTTTTTTCATGACAGTGACAGCGACAGCTACGCCGATGACAGTGACAGCGACACCGATGACAGTGACAGTGAAAGCTACACCGATGACAGTGACAGGTGTTTTTTTATGAAAGTGACAGCAACAGCTACACCGATGACAGTGACAGGTGTATTTTTATGACAGTGACAGCGACAGCCACGCCGATGACAGTCACAGCGACAGCTATGCTGATGACAGTGACTGCTACACCGATGACAGTGACAGGTTTTTTTTATGACAGGGACAGCTACGCCGATGACAGTGACAGTGACAGCTATGCTGATGACAGTGACTGCTACACCGATGACAGTGACAGGTTTTTTTTATGACAGCGACAGCAACGCCGATGACAGTGACAGTGACAGCTACACCAGGTGTTTTCTTTTATATCAGTGTCAGCTACACCGATGACGGTGACAGTTTTTTTTATGACAGTGACAGCTACACCGATGACAGTGACAGCTACACCGATGACAGTGACAGCTACACCGATAACAGTGACAGGGTTTTATTTATGACAGTGACAGCGACAGCTACACCAATGACAGTGATAGGTTTTTTTTATGACAGCGGCAGCTACGCCGATGACAGTGACAGCAATAGCTACGCTGATGACAGTGACAGCGACAGCTATACCGATGACAGTGACAGCTACACCGATGACAGCGACAGCTACACCAATGACAGTGATAGGTTTTTTTATGACAGCGGCAGCTACGCCGATGACAGTGACAGCAATAGCTACGCTGATGACAGTGACAGCGACAGCTACACCGATGATAGTGACAGGTGTTTTTTTTATGACAGCAACAGCTACACCGATGACAGTGATGGAGACAGCTACGCTGATGATAGTGACCACAACAGCCACAGCTACGCTGGTGACAGTGACAGCTAAACCGATGACAGTGACAGGTGTTTTTTTTATGACAGTGACAGTGACAGCTACGCCGATGACAGTGACAGTGAAAGCTACACCGATGATAGTGATAGATGTTTTTTTATGATAATGATAGCTAAGCCGATGACAGCGACAGCGACAGCTATGCTGATGACCGTGACAGCTACACCGATGACAGTGACAGCTACACCGGTGACAGTGACAGATGTTTTATTATGACAGCGACATAAGCATGCATATATTCGTCAATTGCTGAAGAATATGTACGACCACATATTCCTGTGTTATCAACAGAGACAGCAACAGCTACGCTGATGACAGTGACAGTGACAGCTACACCGATGACAGTGACAGGTGTTTTTTTTTATGACAGTGACAGCGACAGCTACACCAATTACAGTGATAGGTGTTTTTTTTATGACAGTGACAGCGACAGCTACGCCGATGACAGTGACAGCAACAGCTACGCCGATGACAGTGACAGCGACAGCTACACCGATGACAGTGACAGGTGTTTTTTTTATGACAGCGACAGCTACGCTGATGACAGTGATGGAGACAGCTACGCTGATGACAGTGACCACAACAGCCACAGCTACGCTGGTGACAGTGACAGCTAAACCGATGACAGTGACAGCTGTTTTTTTATGACAGTGACAGCGACAGCGACACCGATGACAGTGACAGGTTTTTTTTATGACAGCGACAGCTACGCCGATGACAGTGACAGTGACAGCTACACCAGGTGTTTTCTTTTATATCAGTGTCAGCTACACCGATGACGGTGACAGTTTTTTTTATGACAGTGACAGCTACACCGATGACAGTGACAGCTACACCGATGACAGTGACAGGGTTTTTTTTATGACAGTGACAGCGACAGCTACACCAATGAAAGTGATAGGTTTTTTTTATGACAGCGGCAGCTACGCCGATGACAGTGACAGCAATAGCTACGCTGATGACAGTGACAGTGACAGCTACACCGATGACAGCGACAGCTACACCAATGACAGTGATAGGTTTTTTTTATGACAGCGGCAGCTACGCCGATGACAGTGACAGCAATAGCTTCGCTGATGACAGTGACAGCGACAGCTACACCGATGATAGTGACAGGTGTTTTTTTTATGACAGCAACAGCTACGCCGATGACAGTGATGGAGACAGCTACGCTGATGATAGTGACCACAACAGCCACAGCTACGCTGGTGACAGTGACAGCTAAACCGATGACAGTGACAGCTGTTTTTTTTATGACAGTGACAGTGATAGCTACGCCGATGACAGTGACAGTGAAAGCTACACCGATGATAGTGATAGATGTTTTTTTATGATAATGATAGCTAAGCCGATGACAGCGACAGCGACAGCTATGCTGATGACCGTGACAGCTACACCGATGACAGTGACAGCTACACCGGTGACAGTGACAGATGTTTTATTATGACAGCGACATAAGCATGCATATATTCGTCAATTGCTGAAGAATATGTACGACCACATATTCCTGTGTTATCAACAGAGACAGCAACAGCTACGCTGATGACAGTGACAGTGACAGCTACACCGATGACAGTGACAGGTGTTTTTTTTTATGACAGTGACAGCGACAGCTACACCAATGACAGTGATAGGTGTTTTTTTTATGACAGTGACAGCGACAGCTACGCCGATGACAGTGACAGCAACAGCTACGCCGATGACAGTGACAGCAACAGCTACGCTGATGACAGTGACAGCGACAGCTACACCGATGACAGTGACAGGTGTTTTTTTTATGACAGCGACAGCTACGCCGATGACAGTGATGGAGACAGCTACGCTGATGACAGTGACCACAACAGCCACAGCTACGCTGGTGACAGTGACATCTAAACCGATGACAGTGACAGCTGTTTTTTTATGACAGTGACAGCGACAGCTACACCGATGACAGTGACAGCGACACCGATGACAGTGACAGTGAAAGCAACACCGTTGAAAGTGACAGGTGTTTTTTTCATGACAGTGACAGCGACAGCTACGCCGATGACAGTGACAGCGACACCGATGACAGTGACAGTGAAAGCTACACCGATGACAGTGAAGGGTGTTTTTTTATGAAAGTGACAGCAACAGCTACACCGATGACAGTGACAGGTGTATTTTTATGACAGTGACAGCGACAGCCACGCCGATGACAGTCACAGCGACAGCTATGCTGATGACAGTGACTGCTACACCGATGACAGTGACAGGTTTTTTTTATGACAGCGACAGCTACGCCGATGACAGTGACAGCTACACCAGGTGTTTTCTTTTATATCAGTGTCAGCTACACCGATGACGGTGACAGTTTTTTTTATGACAGTGACAGCTACACCGATGACAGTGACAGCTACACCGATGACAGTGACAGGGTTTTTTTTATGACAGTGACAGCGACAGCTACACCAATGACAGTGATAGGTTTTTTTTATGACAGCAACAGCTACACCGATGACAGTGATGGAGACAGCTACGCTGATGATAGTGACCAAAACAGCCACAGCTACGCTGGTGACAGTGACAGCTAAACCGATGACAGTGACAGGTGTTTTTTTTATGACAGTGACAGTGACAGCTACGCCGATGACAGTGACAGTGAAAGCTACACCGATGATAGTGATAGATGTTTTTTTATGATAATGATAGCTAAGCCGATGACAGTGACAGCGACAGCTATGCTGATGACCGTGACAGCTTCACCGATGACAGTGACAGCTACACCGGTGACAGTGACAGATGTTTTATTATGACAGCGACATAAGCATGCATATATTCGTCAATTGCTGAAGAATATGTACGACCACATATTCCTGTGTTATCAACTGAGACAGCAACAGCTACGCTGATGACAGTGACAGTGACAGCTACACCGATGACAGTGACAGGTGTTTTTTTTTATGACAGTGACAGCGACAGCTACACCAATGACAGTGATAGGTGTTTTTTTTATGACAGTGACAGCGACAGCTACGCCGATGACAGTGACAGCAACAGCTACGCCGATGACAGTGACAGCAACAGCTACGCTGATGACAGTGACAGCGACAGCTACACCGATGACAGTGACAGGTGTTTTTTTTATGACAGCGACAGCTACGCCGATGATAGTGATGGAGACAGCTACGCTGATGACAGTGACCACAACAGCCACAGCTACGCTGGTGACAGTGACAGCTAAACCGATGACAGTGACAGCTGTTTTTTTATGACAGTGACAGCGACAGCTACACCGATGACAGTGACAGCGACACCGATGACAGTGACAGTGAAAGCTACACCGTTGAAAGTGACAGGTGTTTTTTTCATGACAGTGACAGCGACAGCTACGCCGATGACAGTGACAGCGACACCGATGACAGTGACAGTGAAAGCTACACCGATGACAGTGACAGGTGTTTTTTTATGAAAGTGACAGCAACAGCTACACCGATGACAGTGACAGTTGTATTTTTATGACAGTGAAAGTGACAGCCACGCCGATGACAGTCACAGCGACAGCTATGCTGATGACAGTGACTGCTACACCGATGACAGTGACAGGTTTTTTTTATGACAGCGACAGCTACACCGATGACAGTGACAGCTACACCGATGACAGTGACAGCTACACCGATGACAGTGACAGGGTTTTTTTTATGACAGTGACAGCGACAGCTACACCAATGACAGTGATAGGTTTTTTTTATGACAGCGGCAGCTACGCCGATGACAGTGACAGCAATAGCTACGCTGATGACAGTGACAGCGACAGCTACACCGATGACAGTGACAGGTGTTTTTTTTATGACAGCAACAGCTACGCCGATGACAGTGATGGAGACAGCTACGCTGATGATAGTGACCACAACAGCCACAGCTACGCTGGTGACAGTGACAGCTAAACCGATGACAGTGACAGGTGTTTTTTTTATGACAGTGACAGTGACAGCTACGCCGATGACAGTGACAGTGAAAGCTACACCGATGATAGTGATAGATGTTTTTTTATGATAATGATAGCTAAGCCGATGACAGTGACAGCTATGCTGATGACCGTGACAGCTACACCGGTGACAGTGACAGATGTTTTATTATGACAGCGACATAAGCATGCATATATTCGTCAATTGCTGAAGAATATGTACGACCACATATTCCTGTGTTATCAACAGAGACAGCAACAGCTATGCTGATGACAGTGACAGTGACAGCTACACCGATGACAGTGACAGGTGTTTTTTTTTATGACAGTGACAGCGACAGCTACACCAATGACAGTGATAGGTGTTTTTTTTATGACAGTGACAGTGACAGCTACGCCGATGACAGTGACAGCAACAGCTACGCCGATGACAGTGACAGCAACAGCTACGCTGATGACAGTGACAGCGACAGCTACACCGATGACAGTGACAGGTGTTTTTTTTATGACAGCGACAGCTACGCCGATGACAGTGATGGAGACAGCTACGCTGATGACAGTGACCACAACAGCCACAGCTACGCTGGTGACAGTGACAGCTAAACCGATGACAGTGACAGCTGTTTTTTTATGACAGTGACAGCGACAGCTACACCGATGACAGTGAAAGCGACACCGATGACAGTGACAGTGAAAGCTACACCGTTGAAAGTGACAGGTGTTTTTTTTATGACAGTGACAGCGACATCTACGCCGATGACAGTGACAGCGACACCGATGACAGTGACAGTGAAAGCTACACCGATGACAGTGACAGGTGTTTTTTTATGAAAGTGACAGCAACAGCTACACCGATGACAGTGACAGGTGTATTTTTATGACAGTGACAGCGACAGCCACGCCGATGACAGTCACAGCGACAGCTATGCTGATGACAGTGACTGCTACACCGATGACAGTGACAGGTTTTTTTTATGACAGCGACAGCTACGCCGATGACAGTGACAGTGACAGCTACACCAGGTGTTTTCTTTTATATCAGTGTCAGCTACACCGATGACGGTGACAGTTTTTTTTATGACAGTGACAGCTACACCGATGACAGTGACAGCTACACCGATGACAGTGACAGCTACACCGATTACAGTGACAGGGTTTTTTTTATGACAGTGACAGCGACAGCTACACCAATGACAGTGATAGGTTTTTTTTATGACAGCGGCAGCTACGCCGATGACAGTGACAGCAATAGCTACGCTGATGACAGTGACAGCGACAGCTACACCGATGACAGTGACAGGTGTTTTTTTTATGACAGCAACAGCTACGCCAATGACAGTGATGGAGACAGCTACGCTGATGATAGTGACCACAACAGCCACAGCTACGCTGGTGACAGTGACAGCTAAACCGATGACAGTGACAGGTGTTTTTTTTATGACAGTGACAGTGACAGCTACGCCGATGACAGTGACAGTGAAAGCTACACCGATGATAGTGATAGATGTTTTTTTATGATAATGATAGCTAAGCCGATGACAGTGACAGCGACAGCTATGCTGATGACCGTGACAGCTACACCGATGACAGTGACAGCTACACCGGTGACAGTGACAGATGTTTTATTATGACAGCGACATAAGCATGCATATATTCGTCAATTGCTGAAGAATATGTACGACCACATATTCCTGTGTTATCAACAGAGACAGCAACAGCTACGCTGATGACAGTGACAGTGACAGCTACACCGATGACAGTGACAGGTGTTTTTTTTTATGACAGTGACAGCGACAGCTACACCAATGACAGTGATAGATGTTTTTTTTATGACAGTGACAGCGACAGCTACGCCGATGACAGTGACAGCAACAGCTACGCCGATGACAGTGACAGCAACAGCTACGCTGATGACAGTGACAGCGACAGCTACACCGATGACAGTGACAGGTGTTTTTTTTATGACAGCGACAGCTACGCCGATGACAGTGATGGAGACAGCTACGCTGATGACAGTGACCACAACAGCCACAGCTACGCTGGTGACAGTGACAGCTAAACCGATGACAGTGACAGCTGTTTTTTTATGACAGTGACAGCGACAGCTACACCGATGACAGTGACAGCGACACCGATGACAGTGACAGTGAAAGCTACACCGTTGAAAGTGACAGGTGTTTTTTTCATGACAGTGACAGCGACAGCTACGCCGATGACAGTGACAGCGACACCGATGACAGTGACAGTGAAAGCTACACCGATGACAGTGACAGGTGTTTTTTTATGAAAGTGACAGCAACAGCTACACCGATGACAGTGATAGTTGTATTTTTATGACAGTGACAGTGACAGCCACGCCGATGACAGTCACAGCGACAGCTATGCTGATGACAGTGACTGCTACACCGATGACAGTGACAGGTTTTTTTTATGACAGCGACAGCTACACCGATGACAGTGACAGCTACACCGATGACAGTGACAGGGTTTTTTTTATGACAGTGACAGCGACAGCTACACCAATGACAGTGATAGGTTTTTTTTATGACAGCGGCAGCTACGCCGATGACAGTGACAGCAATAGCTACGCTGATGACAGTGACAGCGACAGCTACACCGATGACAGTGACAGGTGTTTTTTTTATGACAGCAACAGCTACGCCGATGACAGTGATGGAGACAGCTACGCTGATGATAGTGACCACAACAGCCACAGCTACGCTGGTGACAGTGACAGCTAAACCGATGACAGTGACAGGTGTTTTTTTTATGACAGTGACAGCTACGCCGATGACAGTGACAGTGAAAGCTACACCGATGATAGTGATAGATGTTTTTTTATGATAATGATAGCTAAGCCGATGACAGTGACAGCTATGCTGATGACCGTGACAGCTACACCGGTGACAGTGACAGATGTTTTATTATGACAGCGACATAAGCATGCATATATTCGTCAATTGCTGAAGAATATGTACGACCACATATTCCTGTGTTATCAACAGAGACAGCAACAGCTATGCTGATGACAGTGACAGTGACAGCTACATCGATGACAGTGACAGGTGTTTTTTTTTATGACAGTGACAGCGACAGCTACACCAATGACAGTGATAGGTGTTTTTTTTATGACAGTGACAGCGACAGCTACGCCGATGACAGTGACAGCAACAGCTACGCCGATGACAGTGACAGCAACAGCTACGCTGATGACAGTGACAGCGACAGCTACACCGATGACAGTGACAGGTGTTTTTTTTATGACAGCGACAGCTACGCCGATGACAGTGATGGAGACAGCTACGCTGATGACAGTGACCACAACAGCCACAGCTACGCTGGTGACAGTGACAGCTAAACCGATGACAGTGACAGCTGTTTTTTTATGACAGTGACAGCGACAGCTACACCGATGACAGTGACAGCGACACCGATGACAGTGACAGTGAAAGCTACACCGTTGAAAGTGACAGGTGTTTTTTTCATGACAGTGACAGCGACAGCTACGCCGATGACAGTGACAGCGACACTGATGACAGTGACAGTGAAAGCTACACCGATGACAGTGACAGGTGTTTTTTTATGAAAGTGACAGCAACAGCTACACCGATGACAGTGACAGGTGTATTTTTATGACAGTGACAGCGACAGCCACGCCGATGACAGTGACAGTGACAGCTATGCTGATGACAGTGACTGCTACACCGATGACAGTGACAGGTTTTTTTTATGACAGCGACAGCTACGCCGATGACAGTGACAGTGACAGCTACACGAGGTGTTTTCTTTTATATCAGTGTCAGCTACACCGATGACGGTGACAGTTTTTTTTATGACAGTGACAGCTACACCGATGACAGTGACAGCTACACCGATGACAGTGACAGCTACACCGATTACAGTGACAGGGTTTTTTTTATGACAGTGACAGCGACAGCTACACCAATGACAGTGATAGGTTTTTTTTATGACAGCGGCAGCTACGCCGATGACAGTGACAGCAATAGCTACGCTGATGACAGTGACAGCGACAGCTACACCGATGACAGTGACAGGTGTTTTTTTTATGACAGCAACAGCTACGCCGATGACAGTGATGGAGACAGCTACGCTGATGATAGTGACCACAACAGCCACAGCTACGCTGGTGACAGTGACAGCTAAACCGATGACAGTGACAGGTGTTTTTTTTATGACAGTGACAGTGACAGCTACGCCGATGACAGTGACAGTGAAAGCTACACCGATGATAGTGATAGATGTTTTTTTATGATAATGATAGCTAAGCCGATGACAGTGACAGCGACAGCTATGCTGATGACCGTGACAGCTACACCGATGACAGTGACAGCTACACCGGTGACAGTGACAGATGTTTTATTATGACAGCGACATAAGCATGCATATATTCGTCAATTGCTGAAGAATATGTACGACCACATATTCCTGTGTTATCAACAGAGACAGCAACAGCTACGCTGATGACAGTGACAGTGACAGCTACACCGATGACAGTGACAGGTGTTTTTTTTATGACAGTGACAGCGACAGCTACACCAATGACTGTGATAGGTGTTTTTTTTATGACAGTGACAGCGACAGCTACGCCGATGACAGTGACAGCAACAGCTACGCCGATGACAGTGACAGCAACAGCTACGCTGATGACAGTGACAGCGACAGCTACACCGATGACAGTGACAGGTGTTTTTTTTATGACAGCGACAGCTACGCCGATGACAGTGATGGAGACAGCTACGCTGATGACAGTGACCACAACAGCCACAGCTACGCTGGTGACAGTGACAGCTAAACCGATGACAGTGACAGCTGTTTTTTTATGACAGTGACAGCAACAGCTACACCGATGACAGTGACAGCGACACCGATGACAGTGACAGTGAAAGCTACGCCGATGACAGTGACAGCAACAGCTACGCCGATGACAGTGACAGCAACAGCTACGCTGATGACAGTGACAACTAAACCGATGACAGTGACAGCTGTTTTTTTATGACAGTGACAGCGACAGCTACGCCGATGACAGTGACAGGTGTTTTTTTTATGACAGCGACAGCTACGCCGATGACAGTGATGGAGACAGCTACGCTGATGACAGTGACCACAACAGCCACAGCTACGCTGGTGACAGTGACAGCTAAACCGATGACAGTGACAGCTGTTTTTTTATGACAGTGACAGCGACAGCTACACCGATGACAGTGACAGCGACACCGATGACAGTGACAGTGAAAGCTACACCGTTGAAAGTGACAGGTGTTTTTTTCATGACAGTGACAGCGACAGCTACGCCGATGACAGTGACAGCGACACCGATGACAGTGACAGTGAAAGCTACACCGATGACAGTGACAGGTGTTTTTTTATGAAAGTGACAGCAACAGCTACACCGATGACAGTGACAGGTGTATTTTTATGACAGTGACAGCGACAGCCACGCCAATGACAGTCACAGCGACAGCTATGCTGATGACAGTGACTGCTACACCGATGACAGTGACAGGTTTTTTTTATGACAGCGACAGCTACGCCGATGACAGTGACAGTGACAGCTACACCAGGTGTTTTCTTTTATATCAGTGTCAGCTACACCGATGATGGTGACAGTTTTTTTTATGACAGTGACAGCTACACCGATGACAGTGACAGCTACACCGATGACAGTGACAGCTACACCGATGACAGTGACAGGGTTTTTTTTATGACAGTGACAGCGACAGCTACACCAATGACAGTGATAGGTTTTTTTTATGACAGCGGCAGCTACGCCGATGACAGTGACAGCAACAGCTACGCTGATGACAGTGACAGCGACAGCTACACCGATGACAGTGACAGGTGTTTTTTTTATGACAGCGACAGCTACGCCGATGACAGTGATGGAGACAGCTACGCTGATGACAGTGACCACAACAGCCACAGCTACGCTGGTGACAGTGACAACTAAACCGATGACAGTGACAGCTGTTTTTTTATGACAGTGACAGCGACAGCTATGCCGATGACAGTGACAGGTGTTTTTTTTATGACAGCGACAGCTACGCTGATGACAGTGATGGAGACAGCTACGCTGATGACAGTGACCACAACAGCCACAGCTACGCTGGTGACAGTGACAGCTAAACCAATGACAGTGACAGCTGTTTTTTTATGACAGTGACAGCGACAGCTACACCGATGACAGTGACAGCGACACCGATGACAGTGACAGTGAAAGCTACACCGTTGAAAGTGACAGGTGTTTTTTTCATGACAGTGACAGCGACAGCTACGCCGATGACAGTGACAGCGACACCGATGACAGTGACAGTGAAAGCTACACCGATGACAGTGATAGGTGTTTTTTTATGAAAGTGACAGCAACAGCTACACCGATGACAGTGACAGGTGTATTTTTATGACAGTGACAGCGACAGCCACGCCGATGACAGTCACAGCGACAGCTATGCTGATGACAGTGACTGCTACACCGATGACAGTGACAGGTTTTTTTTATGACAGCGACAGCTACGCCGATGACAGTGACAGTGACAGCTACACCAGGTGTTTTCTTTTATATCAGTGTCAGCTACACCGATGACGGTGACAGTTTTTTTTATGACAGTGGCAGCTACACCGATGACAGTGACAGCTACACCGATGACAGTGACAGCTACACCGATGACAGTGACAGGGTTTTTTTTATGACAGTGACAGCGACAGCTACACCAATGACAGTGATAGGTTTTTTTTATGACAGCGGCAGCTACGCCGATGACAGTGACAGCAATAGCTACGCTGATGACAGTGACAGCGACAGCTACACCGATGACAGTGACAGGTGTTTTTTTTATGACAGCAACAGCTACACCGATGACAGTGATGGAGACAGCTACGCTGATGATAGTGACCACAACAGCCACAGCTACGCTGGTGACAGTGACAGCTAAACCGATGACAGTGACAGGTGTTTTTTTTATGACAGTGACAGTGACAGCTACGCCGATGACAGTGACAGTGAAAGCTACACCGATGATAGTGATAGATGTTTTTTTATGATAATGATAGCTAAGCCGATGACAGTGACAGCGACAGCTATGCTGATGACCGTGACAGCTACACCGATGACAGTGACAGCTACACCGGTGACAGTGACAGATGTTTTATTATGACAGCGACATAAGCATGCATATATTCGTCAATTGCTGAAGAATATGTACGACCACATATTCCTGTGTTATCAACAGAGACAGCAACAGCTATGCTGATGACAGTGACAGTGACAGCTACACCGATGACAGTGACAGGTGTTTTTTTTTATGACAGTGACAGCGACAGCTACACCAATGACAGTGATAGATGTTTTTTTATGACAGTGACAGCGATAGCTACGCCGATGACAGTGACAGCAACAGCTACGCCGATGACAGTGACAGCAACAGCTACGCTGATGACAGTGACAGCGACAGCTACACCGATGACAGTGACAGGTGTTTTTTTTATGACAGCGACAGCTACGCCGATGACAGTGATGGAGACAGCTACGCTGATGAAAGTGACCACAACAGCCACAGCTACGCTGGTGACAGTGACAACTAAGCCGATGACAGTGACAGGTGTTTTTTTTATGACAGCGACAGCTACACCGATGACAGTGATGGAGACAGCTACGCTGATGACAGTGACCACAACAGCCACAGCTACGCTGGTGACAGTGACAGCTAAACCGATGACAGTGACAGCTGTTTTTTTATGACAGTGACAGCGACAGCTACACCGATGACAGTGACAGCGACACCGATGACAGTGACAGTGAAAGCTACACCGTTGAAAGTGACAGGTGTTTTTTTCATGACAGTGACAGCGACAGCTACGCCGATGACAGTGACAGCGACACCGATGACAGTGACAGTGAAAGCTACACCGATGACAGTGATAGGTGTTTTTTTATGAAAGTGACAGCAACAGCTACACCGATGACAGTGACAGGTGTATTTTTATGACAGTGACAGCGACAGCCACGCCGATGACAGTCACAGCGACAGCTATGCTGATGACAGTGACTGCTACACCGATGACAGTGACAGGTTTTTTTTATGACAGCGACAGCTACGCCGATGACAGTGACAGTGACAGCTACACCAGGTGTTTTCTTTTATATCAGTGTCAGCTACACCGATGACGGTGACAGTTTTTTTTATGACAGTGGCAGCTACACCGATGACAGTGACAGCTACACCGATGACAGTGACAGCTACACCGATGACAGTGACAGGGTTTTTTTTATGACAGCGGCAGCTACGCCGATGACAGTGACAGCAATAGCTACGCTGATGACAGTGACAGCGACAGCTACACCGATGACAGTGACAGGTGTTTTTTTTATGACAGCAACAGCTACATCGATGACAGTGATGGAGACAGCTACGCTGATGATAGTGACCACAACAGCCACAGCTACGCTGGTGACAGTGACAGCTAAACCGATGACAGTGACAGGTGTTTTTTTTATGACAGTGACAGTGACAGCTACGCCGATGACAGTGACAGTGAAAGCTACACCGATGATAGTGATAGATGTTTTTTTATGATAATGATAGCTAAGCCGATGACAGTGACAGCGACAGCTATGCTGATGACCGTGACAGCTACACCGATGACAGTGACAGCTACACCGGTGACAGTGACAGATGTTTTATTATGACAGCGACATAAGCATGCATATATTCGTCAATTGCTGAAGAATATGTACGACCACATATTCCTGTGTTATCAACAGAGACAGCAACAGCTACGCTGATGACAGTGACAGTGACAGCTACACCGATGACAGTGACAGGTGTTTTTTTTATGACAGTGACAGCGACAGCTACACCAATGACAGTGATAGGTGTTTTTTTTATGACAGTGACAGCGACAGCTACGCCGATGACAGTGACAGCAACAGCTACGCCGATGACAGGGACAGCAACAGCTACGCTGATGACAGTGACAGCGACAGCTACACCGATGACAGTGACAGGTGTTTTTTTTATGACAGCGACAGCTACGCCGATGACAGTGATGGAGACAGCTACGCTGATGACAGTGACCACAAAAGCCACAGCTACGCTGGTGACAGTGACAACTAAACCGATGACAGTGACAGCTGTTTTTTTATGACAGTGACAGCGACAGCTACGCCGATGACAGTGACAGGTGTTTTTTTTATGACAGCGACAGCTACGCCGATGACAGTAATGGAGACAGCTACGCTGATGACAGTGACCACAACAGCCACAGCTACGCTGGTGACAGTGGCAGCTAAACCGATGACAGTGACAGCTGTTTTTTTATGACAGTGACAGCGACAGCTACACCGATGACAGTGACAGCGACACCGATGACAGTGACAGTGAAAGCTACACCGTTGAAAGTGACAGGTGTTTTTTTCATGACAGTGACAGCGACAGCTACGCCGATGACAGTGACAGCGACACCGATGACAGTGACAGTGAAAGCTACACCGATGACAGTGACAGGTGTTTTTTTATGAAAGTGACAGCAACAGCTACACCGATGACAGTGACAGGTGTATTTTTATGACAGTGACAGCGACAGCCACGCCGATGACAGTCACAGCGACAGCTATGCTGATGACAGTGACTGCTACACCGATGACAGTGACAGGTTTTTTTTATGACAGCGACAGCTACGCCGATGAAAGTGACAGTGACAGCTACACCAGGTGTTTTCTTTTATATCAGTGTCAGCTACACCGATGCCGGTGACAGTTTTTTTTATGACAGTGACAGCTACACCGATGACAGTGACAGCTACACCGATGACAGTGACAGCTACACCGATGACAGTGACAGGGTTTTTTTTTATGACAGTGACAGCGACAGCTACACCAATGACAGTGATAGGTTTTTTTTATGACAGCGGCAGCTACGCCGATGACAGTGACAGCAATAGCTACGCTGATGACAGTGACAGCGACAGCTACACCGATGACAGTGACAGGTGTTTTTTTTATGACAGCAACAGCTACGCCGATGACAGTGATGGAGACAGCTACGCTGATGATAGTGACCACAACAGCCACAGCTACACTGGTGACAGTGACAGCTAAACCGATGACAGTGACAGGTGTTTTTTTTATGACAGTGACAGTGACAGCTACGCCGATGACAGTGACAGTGAAAGCTACACCGATGATAGTGATAGATGTTTTTTTATGATAATGATAGCTAAGCCGATGACAGTGACAGCGACAGCTATGCTGATGACCGTGACAGCTACACCGATGACAGTGACAGCTACACCGGTGACAGTGACAGATGTTTTATAATGACAGCGACATAAGCATGCATATATTCGTCAATTGCTGAAGAATATGTACGACCACATATTCCTGTGTTATCAACAGAGACAGCAACAGCTACGCTGATGACAGTGACAGTGACAGCTACACCGATGACAGTGACAGGTGTTTTTTTTATGACAGTGACAGCGACAGCTACACCAATGACAGTGATAGGTGTTTTTTTTATGACAGTGACAGCGACAGCTACACCGATGACAGTGACAGCAACAGCTACGCCGATGACAGTGACAGCAACAGCTACGCTGATGACAGTGACAGCGACAGCTACACCGATGACAGTGACAGGTGTTTTTTTTATGACAGCGACAGCTACGCCGATGACAGTGATGGAGACAGCTACGCTGATGACAGTGACCACAACAGCCACAGCTACGCTGGTGACAGTGACAACTAAACCGATGACAGTGACAGCTGTTTTTTTATGACAGTGACAGCGACAGCTACGCCGATGACAGTGACAGGTGTTTTTTTTATGACAGCGACAGCTACGCCGATGACAGTGATGGAGACAGCTACGCTGATGACAGTGACCACAACAGCCACAGCTACGCTGGTGACAGTGACAGCTAAACCGATGACAGTGACAGCTGTTTTTTTATGACAGTGACAGCGACAGCTACACCGATGACAGTGACAGCGACACCGATGACAGTGACAGTGAAAGCTACACCGTTGAAAGTGACAGGTGTTTTTTTCATGACAGTGACAGCGACAGCTACGCCGATGACAGTGACAGCGACACCGATGACAGTGACAGTGAAAGCTACACCGATGACAGTGACAGGTGTTTTTTTATGAAAGTGACAGCAACAGCTACACCGATGACAGTGACAGGTGTATTTTTATGACAGTGACAGCGACAGCCACGCCGATGACAGTCACAGCGACAGCTACGCCGATGACAGTGACTGCTACACCGATGACAGTGACAGGTTTTTTTTATGACAGCGACAGCTACGCCGATGACAGTGACAGCTACAGCAGGTGTTTTCTTTTATATCAGTGTCAGCTACACCGATGACGGTGACAGTTTTTTTTATGACAGTGACAGCTACACCGATGACAGTGACAGCTACACCGATGACAGTGACAGGGTTTTTTTTCTGACAGTGACAGCGACAGCTACACCAATGACAGTGATAGGTTTTTTTTATGACAGCGGCAGCTACGCCGATGACAGTGACAGCAATAGCTACGCTGATGACAGTGACAGCGACAGCTACACCGATGACAGTGACAGGTGTTTTTTTTTATGACAGCAACAGCTACGCCGATGACAGTGATGGAGACAGCTACGCTGATGATAGTGACCACAACAGCCACAGCTACGCTGGTGACAGTGACAGCTAAACCGATGACAGTGACAGGTGTTTTTTTTATGACAGTGACAGTGACAGCTACGCCGATGACAGTGACAGTGAAAGCTACACCGATGATAGTGATAGATGTTTTTTTATGATAATGATAGCTAAGCCGATGACAGTGACAGCGACAGCTATGCTGATGACCGTGACAGCTACACCGATGACAGTGACAGCTACACCGGTGACAGTGACAGATGTTTTATTATGACAGCGACATAAGCATGCATATATTCGTCAATTGCTGAAGAATATGTACGACCACATATTCCTGTGTTATCAACAGAGACAGCAACAGCTACGCTGATGACAGTGACAGTGACAGCTACACCGATGACAGTGACAGGTGTTTTTTTTTATGACAGTGACAGCGACAGCTACACCAATGACAGTGATAGGTGTTTTTTTTATGACAGTGACAGCGACAGCTACGCCGATGACAGTGACAGCAACAGCTACGCCGATGACAGTGACAGCAACAGCTACGCTGATGACAGTGACAGCGACAGCTACACCGATGACAGTGACAGGTGTTTTTTTTATGACAGCGACAGCTACGCCGATGACAGTGATGGAGACAGCTACGCTGATGACAGTGACCACAACAGCCACAGCTACGCTGGTGACAGTGACAGCTAAACCGATGACAGTGACAGCTGTTTTTTTATGACAGTGACAGCGACAGCTACGCCGATGACAGTGACAGGTGTTTTTTTTATGACAGCGACAGCTACGCCGATGACAGTGATGGAGACAGCTACGCTGATGACAGTGACCACAACAGCCACAGCTACGCTGGTGACAGTGACAGCTAAACCGATGACAGTGACAGCTGTTTTTTTATGACAGTGACAGCGACAGCTACACCGATGACAGTGACAGCGACACCGATGACAGTGAGAGTGAAAGCTACACCGTTGAAAGTGACAGGTGTTTTTTTCATGACAGTGACAGCGACAGCTACGCCGATGACAGTGACAGCGACACCGATGACAGTGACAGTGAAAGCTACACCGATGACAGTGACAGGTGTTTTTTTATGAAAGTGACAGCAGCAGCTACACCGATGACAGTGACAGGTGTATTTTTATGACAGTGACAGTGACAGCCACGCCAATGACAGTCACAGCGACAGCTATGCTGATGACAGTGACTGCTACACCGATGACAGTGACAGGTTTTTTTTATGACAGCGACAGCTACGCCGATGACAGTGACAGTGACAGCTACACCAGGAGTTTTCTTTTATATCAGTGTCAGCTACACCGATGACGGTGACAGTTTTTTTTATGACAGTGACAGCTACACCGATGACAGTGACAGCTACACCGATGACAGTGACAGCTACACCGATGACAGTGATAGGTTTTTTTTTATGACAGTGACAGCGACAGCTACACCGTTGAAAGTGACAGGTGTTTTTTTCATGACAGTGACAGCGACAGCTACGCCGATGACAGTGATGGAGACAGCTACGCTGATGACAGTGACCACAACAGCCACAGCTACGCTGGTGACAGTGACAACTAAACCGATGACAGTGACAGCTCTTTTTTTATGACAGTGACAGTGACAGCTACACCGTTGAAAGTGACAGGTGTTTTTTTCATGACAGTGACAGCGACAGCTACGCCGATGACAGTGACAGCGACACCGATGACAGTGACAGTGAAAGCTACTCCGATGACAGTGACAGGTGTTTTTTTATGAAAGTGACAGCAACAGCTACACCGATGACAGTGACAGGTGTATTTTTATGACAGTGACAGCGACGCCGATGACAGTCACAGCGACAGCTATGCTGATGACAGTGACTGCTACACCGATGACAGTGACAGGTTTTTTTTATGACAGCGACAGCTACGCCGATGACAGTGACAGCTTCGCTGATGACAGTGACAGTGACAGCTACACCAGGTGTTTTCTTTTATATCAGTGTCAGCTACACCGATGACGGTGACAGTTTTTTTTATGACAGTGACAGCTACACCGATGACAGTGACAGGTTTTCTTTTATGACAGCGACAGCTACACCGATAACAGGGACAGGTGTTTTTTTATGACAGCTACGCCGATGACAGTGATGGCGACAGCTACACTGGTGACAGCGACAGCTACACTGAAAACAGTGACAGCTACACAAATGGCAACGACAGGTGTTTTTTTATGACAATGACAGCTACGCCAATGACAGTGACAGCGACAGCTATGCTGATGACAGTGACAGCGATAGCTACACCGATGACAGTGACAGGTGTTTTTTTTATGACAGTGACAGCGACAGCTACACCGATGACAGTGACAGGTGTTTTTTTATGACAGTGACAGTGACAGCTACGCCGATGACAGTGACAGTGAAAGCTACACCGATGATAGTGATAGGTGTTTTTTTATGATAATGATAGCTAAGCCGATGACAGTGACAGCGACAGCTATGCTGATGACCGTGACAGCTACACCGGTGACAGTGACAGCTACACCGGTGACAGTGACAGATGTTTTTTATGACAGCGACAGCTATGCCGATGACAGTGACAGCTACGCTGATGACAGTGACAGCAACAGCTACACCGATGACAGTGACAGCTATGCAAAATTGCTGCCTTGCACCGGGTGACAGATATCCTAGTTTCGGCCCTGGACAGTGACATGTGTTTTTTTTTATGACAGTGACAGCGACAGCTACGCCAATGACAGTGACAGCTACGCTGATGACAGTGACAGTGACAGCTACACCGAAAAACAGTGACAGTGACAGCTACACCGATGACAGTGACAGTGACAGCTACACTGATGACAGTGACAGGTGTTTTTTTATGACAGCGATAGCTACTCCGATGATAGTGACTGGTGTTTTTTTATTTACAGTGACAGCAACAGCTGCGCCGATGACAGTGACAGCGACAGCTACGCTGATGACAGGGACAATGACAGCTACACCGATGACTGTGACAGTTACGTCGATGACAGTGACAGGTGTTTTTTTATGAAAGTGACAGCCATAGCTAAGCCGACGACAGTGACAGGTGTTTTTTTCTTGGAGGGGGGCAGCAGTACTTGACAGAAAGCAGCACGGCACTGGACAACAGTAGCCAGCCAGCCCCTATGGTCAGCGTCAGTAGCAACTAGGGGTGAGCGGGTTCGGATTTCTGAAATCCGAACCCCCCCGAGCCCCCCCGATCCGAGTCCGATCCGAGTCAGGCTCGACTTTTCCCGCCTGACTCGGATTCTGAAATCGAGGCAAAACGTCATCTTCCCGCCTTCCGAGTCTCGCGGGTTTTGGATCCTATATAAGGTACCCACGTCGGCGCCATTTTCTCACTTGGCTGTGGACAGTGAAGTGGGAGGGTGGGAGTTAGGGCTGTGTAGTGTAGTGTAGTGTAGTGCTGCTGTTGTCCACTACTTCAAAGTCCATAGGGGCTGGCTGTGTTGTGCTGTGCTGCTGTTGTTAATAGGGGCTGTGTCCACTACTTCAAAGTCCATAGGGGCTGGCTGGACTGTGTTGTGCAGTCAGTTCTCCATAGGGGCTGTGTCCACTCCAAAGTCCTGTGCAGTGGCCCAGTCCTAAAGAGGTGCTGTAGTGTTGTCCAGGGGGTGCTCTGTCCATCAGGGGTGCTCCCCCCAAGTGCTAAAAAAATAATATATTTTCTGTGTTTGTGAATTGTGTGCGCAGTAGCCGCACGTGCATCAACAAAGTAGTGCCAAGCGTGCGCCTGTGTCATAAGTAAAGGGCCGGCTGGCTTGACCGTTAAAGGGTGCTGTAACCCCCGAAAGTACACTCCAGTCCAAACCAAAAAAAAATTATTTTCTGTGTTTGTGAATTGTGTGCGCAGTAGCCGCACGTGCATCAACAAAGTAGTGCCAAGCGTGCGCCTGTGTCATAAGTAAAGGGCCAGCTGGCTTGACCGTTAAGGGTGCTGTAACCCCCGAAAGTACACTCCAGTCCAAATCAAAAAAAAAATTATTTTCTGTGTTTGTGAATTGTGTGCGCAGTAGCCGCACGTGCATCAACAAAGTAGTGCCAAGCGTGCGCCTGTGTCATAAGTAAAGGGCCGGCTGGCTTGACCGTTAAGGGTGCTGTAACCCCCGAAAGTACACTCCAGTCCAAACCAAAAAAAAATTATTTTCTGTGTTTGTGAATTGTGTGCGCAGTAGCCGCACGTGCATCAACAAAGTAGTGCCAAGCGTGCGCCTGTGTCATAAGTAAAGGGCCGGCTGGCTTGACCGTTAAGGGTGCTGTAACCCCCGAAAGTACACTCCAGTCCAAACCAAAAAAAAAATTATTTTCTGTGTTTGTGAATTGTGTGCGCAGTAGCCGCACGTGCATCAACAAAGTAGTGCCAAGCGTGCGCCTGTGTCATAAGTAAAGGGCCGGCTGGCTTGACCGTTAAAGGGTGCTGTAACCCCCAAAGTACACTCCAGTCCAAACCAAAAAAAAAATTATTTTCTGTGTTTGTGAATTGTGTGCGCAGTAGCCGCACGTGCATCAACAAAGTAGTGCCAAGCGTGCGCCTGTGTCATAAGTAAAGGGCCGGCTGGCTTGACCGTTAAGGGTGCTGTAACCCCCGAAAGTACACTCCAGTCCAAACCAAAAAAAAAATTATTTTCTGTGTTTGTGAATTGTGTGCGCAGTAGCCGCACGTGCATCAACAAAGTAGTGCCAAGCGTGCGCCTGTGTCATAAGTAAAGGGCCGGCTGGCTTGACCGTTAAAGGGTGCTGTAACCCCCAAAGTACACTCCAGTCCAAACCAAAAAAAAAATTATTTTCTGTGTTTGTGAATTGTGTGCGCAGTAGCCGCATGTGCATCAACAAAGTAGTGCCAAGCGTGCGCCTGTGTCATAAGTAAAGGGCCAGCTGGCTTGACCGTTAAAGGGTGCTGTAACCCCCAAAGTACACTCCAGTCCAAACCAAAAAAAAATTTATTTTCTGTGTTTGTGAATTGTGTGCGCAGTAGCCGCACGTGCATCAACAAAGTAGTGCCAAGCGTGCGCCTGTGTCATAAGTAAAGGGCCGGCTGGCTTGACCGTTAAAGGGTGCTGTAACCCCCGAAAGTACACTCCAGTCCAAACCAAAAAAAAAATTATTTTCTGTGTTTGTGAATTGTGTGCGCAGTAGCCGCACGTGCATCAACAAAGTAGTGCCAAGCGTGCGCCTGTGTCATAAGTAAAGGGCCGGCTAGCTTGACCGTTAAAGGGTTCTGTAACCCCCAAAGTACACTCCAAACCAAAAAAATATATATTTTCTGTGTTTGTGACTTGTGTGCACTGTGGCTGCACGTGCATCAACAAAGGAGCAGCGCCAAGCGTGCGTCTGTCTGTTAAAGGGTGGTGACACCCTCAAAGTGTTCTACACAAACAATTAAAATATTGTTCTTTTTTTTCGGTCTTTGTGAAATGTGTGGGCTGTAGCCGCACCTGCATCCTTAAAGCAGCAGCGACAAGCGTGCGTCTGTCTGTTAAAGGGTGGTGTAACTCTCAAAGTGCTCCAAAAAATAAAAAACTATTTTTTTTGTGTTTGTGACTTGTGTGCGATGTAGCCGCACTTGCATCCTCAAAGCAGGAGCGACAAGCGTGCGTCTGTCTGTTAAAGGGTGGTGACACCCTCAAAGTGTGCTACACAAACAATAAAAATATTCTTCTTTTTTCTGTCTTTGTGAATTGTGTGGGCTGTAGCCGCACTTGCATCCTCAAAGCAGCAGCGACAAGCGTGCGTCTGTCTGTTAGAGGGTGGTGTAACCCTCAAAGTGTGCTCCACAAACAATAAAAATATTCTTTTTTTTTTTCTGTCTTTGTGAATTGTGTGGGCTGTAGCCGCACTTGAATCCTCAAAGCAGCAGCGACAAGCGTGCGTCTGTCTGTTAAAGGATTACATCGGTGACAGCATCCAAGTAGGCATGTCAGACAGTCCGTACCTGTACTGGCAGGAAAAAGAAGCAATTTGGAGGTCCCTGTACAAACTGGCTCTATTTTACCTGAGTTGCCCCCCCTCCAGTGTGTACTCCGAAAGAGTGTTTAGTGCAGCCGGGAACCTTGTTAGCGAAAGGCGTAGGAGGTTGCTTCCACAAAATGTGGAGAAGATGATGTTCATAAAATGAATGATCAACTCTTCCAGGGAGACCAGCCTCCAGAACATACAGAGGGACCTGTGGTTCCAGCAGGGACGAATTAATACTCTGTGAGGATGAGGATGTACATAACACTGAAGAGGGTGAGGAATCTGTGGATGAGGAGGATGAGGACGACTTCTTGCCTCCGTAGAGCCAGTTTGTGCAGGGACAGATTAATTGCCAGCTTGTTTTGTGGGGGCCCAAACGAACCAATCATTTCAGCCACAGTTGTGTGGCAGACCCTGGCGCTGAAATGATTGGTTTGTTAAAGTGTGCATGTCCTGTTTATACAACATAAGGGTGGGTGGGAGGGCCCAAGGACAATTCCATCTTGCACCTCTTTTTTTTCTTTGCATTATGTACAGTTTGGGGCCTAGTTTTTCAATGCCATCCTGTCTGCCACTGCAGTTTCACGCCTAGATGGGTCACGTGTTTGTGCCGCCCACTCGTGTCGCTTAGCATAGTCATCCAGCTACCTCGGTGCAACCTTTTGGACATAAAAACACTATTGTGAGGTGTGAGGTGTTCAGAATAGACTGGAAATGAGTGGAAATTAAGGTTATTGAGGTTAATAATAGCATAGGAGCAGAAAAACCTACAAATTCTGTGATTTTAGCTGTTTTTATGCTTTTTTTCAAAAAAATACAGATCCAAAACACAAAACCCAGAACCCAAAACACGGAAGGGTGGTTTTGGCAAAATCAATCCAGATCCAAAACACGAAGAAAGATCCAGATCCAAAACCAAAACACAAAACACGAAAAGTGGCCGGTGCACACCCCTAGTAGCAACCAACAAATCCCTGCTCCCTCCCTGTGTACACTCCACACCAGCCCTTGACAGACAGCAGCACAGCATTGGACAACAGTAGCCAGCCAGCCCCTATGGTTAGCATCAGCAGCAACAAACACTAGGCCTCGTTTTTTTTAAATTGACCAAAAATGGGGGCGTGACCTAATTCCAATAGGCCACACCTCCTACGTGACGTTATATGGAGGCGTACCCACATGGCACTCCTCCAAAGAACGTCAGGCTGGGGGGGGGAGCCTCACTAGCTGGGCTTCCCCCAGCCCTCTCCCATGACTGAATGGATGCTACACGCATGTGCGTAGCATCCATTCAGACTCCGGGGTCCAGCACCGCCACAGCTGTGCGGCGGTGGTGGTCCCCAACTACCCTATTTGACCACCCGTGGGCCACTTCGGCCCACGGGTGTAACAGCGGGACAGTGCTGTCCCGCTGAAATTGGGTGCGCCCTCTATGGGTGGCGCCTCTGTTCGTCCACACTGGTCGAACATCCGTAGAGCCGGCCCTGAGACCAGGGGTTCCCAAACGCGGTCCGCAAGGCTTCCCAAAAGTTCAGGTTTTAGAGATATCAATTGTTGAGCACAGGTGTTAAATCAGATTGACTGAGGTACTAATTCAGTCACCTGTGGTCAAGCATGGATATCTCTAAAACCTGAACTGTTGGGGAGCCTTGAGGTTGGCATCTGGGAACCTCTGGACTAGACTAATGATAAGGGGCTCTCTTAACTTGGCCCGGCAACAGTGGGGGACTAAGGGTACACCTGTCCCAAGCCCTGAGGGCCCCGAAGTTCAGAGGGGAAAAATGGGTCTGTGGGGCCTAATTGTAATTTACAAACTGAAGGGCGAGGCGACCTGGAATGGCACAAGTGGGCAAAATTAACCAAACTATCAAGCAGCAGCTGCCCGCTTACTCCCGGTCACCCGTCACCTAGTCCGGTCCGTGTGCATGTGAATGACGTTGCAACGTCATTACGTTAACGCTGGGCCCTTTGCTGTTCTGCACCTGCCTTCCTCTCTGCAGCTGAGGTCCACCTAAGAGGAGCAGGAAGCTGGAACAGGCAGCCTGGTGACAAGCACGATTTGCATACGAAAGCTCCGGGCAGTTGGCAGGCAGCACCACACAACTTCAAGCAACAAGCTGCAAGCACTATCTGCTCCCTGCAAACAGTATTGAGACAGCCGCAGCAGCAATCAAGAGTGATTTGTTAAGACTTGTTGCCTATATTCATCATATAGACCTTCAGGCTGGGATGTACTAAGGTTGCGGTGAACATACCGCCAGTCACCGCAACCTTATTAATCGCATATGTACTAACATATGCGATAAGTATCGCAATGGACAGCTCTTGTGATAAGAGCTGCCCTTTGCGAAGCAGCTGACGCCGGGTGAGGGGGTCTCCGTGGGACCCCGCCCCCTCCGAGCCCCGGGAAATTCCTGCTGGTGACTTGTGCAGGAAGTCCCGGGCTCCTCCTCCTCCTCCCTGCACCCGGAAAAAGATTAGGAGGAGGAGGAGGCAGAGGACCCAGGAGGAGCACGGGTTGGCGACCAGGAAACTGAGTGGGGGCCAGTGCTGGGCAACGGCGAGGTGGCGGCGAAGCATCAGGAGCTGGATGCAGCAAGAAACCCATTGGCTTCTATAGGGTAACACCAGGTTTTTCTGGCCTCCAAATTGCCTCTTTTTCCTGCCAGTACAGGTACGGACTGTCTGACATGCCTACTTGGATGCTGTCACCGATGTAATCCTCCACCATTCTGTCAATGGTGACAGTATCATATGCAGTGACAGTAGACATGTCAGAAAATGTTGGCACGTCCTTCAGTCCTGACCAGATGTCCAAACCGGCCCTTGACTTATGACACAGGCGCACGCTTGGCGCTGCTCCTTTGTTGATGCACGTACAGTGCACACAATTCACAAACACAGAAGAAAATGTATTATTTTTGTTGGAGTGCACTTTGGGGGTTACACCACCCTTTAACAGACAGACGCACGCTTGTCGCTGCTGCTTTGAGTATGCAGGTGCGGCTGCATCCCACACAATTCACAAAGACAGAAAAAAAAAGAATTTTTTATTTTTTTTGGAGTGCACTTTGGGGGTTACAGCACCCATTAACGGACAAGCCAGCCGGCCCTTTACTTATGACACAGGCGCACACTTGGCGCTGTTGATGCACGTGCAGCCACAGTGCACACAATTCACAAACACAGAAAATAATTCCTCCACCATTCTGTCAGTGGTGACAGTATCATATGCAGTGACAGTAGACATGTCAGAAATTGACATTGTTGGCACGTCCTTCAGTCTGGACCAGGTGTCCAAACCGGCCCTTGACTTATGACACAGGCGCACGCTTGGTGCTGCTGCTGTGTTGATGCGCGTGCGGCTACTGCGCATACATTTCACACACAAACACAGAAAAAAGAATTGTTTATTTTTTGTGAAGTGCACTTTGGGGGTTACACCACCCTTTAACAGACTTATGGGACACAGGCGCACGCTTGGCGCTGCTCCTTTGTTGATGCACGTGCAGCCACAGTGCACACAATTCACAAACACAGAAAATATTTTTTTATTTTGTTTGCAGTGTACTCTGGGGGTTACACCACCCTTTAACAGATGAGCCAGCCGGCCCTTTACTTATGACACAGGCGCACGCTTGGCGCTACTTTGTTGATGCACGTGCGGCCACAGTGTACACAATTCACAAACACAGAAAAAAAAAATCTTTGGAGTGCACTTTGGGGGAGCACCCCAGATGCACAGATCACCCCCTGGACAACACTACAGCACCCCTTTAGGACTACAGCCTTTATGGGACACTGCACAACACAGTCCTGCCAGCCCCTATAGACTTTGGAGTAGACACAGCCCCTATGGACAACTGCCTGCACAACACAGCCTAGCCAGCCCCTATGACAGCAGCACAACACAGCCCAGCCAGCCCCTATGGACAACAGCAGCACAACACAGCCCAGTCAGCCCCTATGGACTGAGTGGTCACAGCTCCTATGGACAATAGCAGCACAACACAGCCCAGCCAGCCTTAGCTCCCACCCTCCCTCTTCACTGTCCACAGCCGGAGTGAGAAATGGCACCAACGCGGGGACCTTTTATAGAATCCAAAACCCGCGAGATCCGGAAGGCGGGATGATGATGTTTTGCCTCGATTTCAGTTCCGAGTCAGGTGGGAAAAGTCGAGCCTGACTTGGATACGACTCGGATCGGGGGGGGTTCAGATTTCAGAAATCCGAACCCACTCATCCCTATTATATACATACATCATAGTTATATAATATATGGGATGTAGTTATTATACCGACATGCGGCATCCCGGCTGAAGAAATCCCGGGCTACAAGACTGGTGCCAGAATACCGACAGTAGGTGACATCCCGACGCCAGAATCTCGACAGTGATGGGGCAGTACGGTTAGGTTTAGGCATCACAGGGGGGTTAGGGTTAGGTACCACTGGGGGGTTAGGTTTAGGCAGTAAGGGGGAGGGTTAGGTTTAGGCACCAAGGGGGGAGGGTTAGGTTTAGACACTAATGAAGAGGGTTAGGATGAGGTGGGGAGAAGGGTTAGTGTTAGGATGCAGAAACAGAGGGTTAGGGTTAGGGGGAATAGGGGGAGGGTAAGTATACTTACCCGACCCATGTCGGGATGCCGCTGTCGGAATATTGACAGCAGGCATCCCGACTGCCGGGATTTCATACCCATTTCTAATATACACTAGAAAACATGAAAGCAAGGCAAAACATCAAATATGACACAGATTAATACCACTTGTGCACACACACAATTGTAGGATGGAAATTTTAAGTGAAAGGCCAAGGCCCTCCTTTTGCAAGCCTGCAATGTAGACCTGGAGGAATGGGGGACAAACAGTGGAAGACAGGAGTAAAGTGGGGACAAACAGAGGTAGACGGGAGTAAAGGGGGGACAAACAGAGGTAGACGGGAGTAAAGGGGGACAAACTGAGTGTCACAACTCTCGGATGGATTATGGATGCGGCCCATTAGGGAGTTGGCTAGACCTATACCTGAAGCGCGGAGTCTAATGTGCCGGCGGTATGCACCAGGGACCCTCACAAAAAGTTATGGGCTTGGCTGTGTCTGACACACAGGTCGCAGCCCTCAGGATACTCTAGTTTCCCTTATACAGGTGCGGGTAAACTCAGGATGCAGTGGAGGAGACGTATTGCTTAGTCAACAGGCCAGGTCAAAACCAAACGGACTAGACCGTACCAGAGAGCAGGTGTAAACAGGTCACAGGGGATAGCCGAGGTCAAAACCAGATGTCAGATGCAGTACCAGGGGTCAGGCGAAATCAGGGTCACAGAACGAAGCCAAGGTCAGAAACAGGTAATGGAACAACACAGGAACGCTGGAGTATGGTAAATGAGCCTATACTCTGGCACAGAACTGCTGCCAGGAACTTCCTTAAATAGGGAGAGCTTGAATTTTACGCCTACAGTGACGTCACCTAGTGTGCATGGCCCTTTAAATAAAACACAGGTCGGCGCACACGCCCGTAGGGAGCCGCGGCCACCTGCATCATCCTGAAGGAGAGAAAGAGACTAGCGGGATATGCCCGTGACGCACCCCCCGCTGCCCCCCTGCAGACCAGCGCCGTCGGACCCGGTAAGCAGGAGCCGGAGTCCGGCTCGCTGTGACACAGAGGTAGACAGGAGTAAAGGGGGGACAAACAGAGGTAGACGGGAGAAAAGGGGGACAAACAGAGGTAGATGGGAGTAAAGGGGGACAAACAGGTAGACGGGAGTAAAAGGGGACAAACAGATAGACAGGAGTAAAAGGGGATAGAGGTAGACAGGAGTAATGGGGAACAAACAGAAGTAGATGGGAGTAAAGGGGGACAAACAGAGGTAGATGGGAGTAAAAAGGGATAGAGGTAAGCAGGAGTAATGGGGAACAAACAGAAGTAGATGGAAGTAAAGGGGGACAAACAGAGGTAGACGGGAGTAATGGGGAACAAACACAGGTAGACGGGAGTAAAAGGGGACAAACAGAGGTAGACGAGAGTAAAAGGGGACAAACAAAGGTAGACGAGAGTAAAGGGGGACAAACAGAGGTAGATGGGAGTAAAGGGGGACAAACAGTGGTAGACGGGAGTGAAGGGGGACAAACAGAGGTAGACAGGAGTAAAAGGGGACAAACAGAGGTAGATGGGAGTAAAGGGGGACAAACAGAGGTAGATGGGAGTAAAAGGGGACAAACAGAGGTAGATGGGAGTAAAAGGGGACAAACAGAGGTAGACGGGAGTATAGGGGAACAAACAGAGGTAGACGGGAGTAATGGGGAACAAACAGAGGTAGATGGGAGTAAAAGGGGACAAACAGAGGTAGACGAGAGTAAAAGGGGACAAACAGAGGTAGACGGGAGCAAAGGGGGACAAACAGAGATAGATGGGAGTAAAGGGGGACAAACAGTGGTAGACGGGAGTGAAAGGGGACAAACAGAGGTAGACGGGAGTAAAAGGGGACAAACAGAGGTAGACGGGAGTAAAGGGGGACAAACAGAGGTAGATGGGAGTAAAAGGGGATAGAGGTAAGCAGGAGTAATGGGGAACAAACAGAAGTATATGGGAGTAAAGGGGGACAAACAGAGGTAGACGGGAGTAAAGGGGGACAAACAGTGGTAGACGGGAGTGAAGGGGGACAAACAGAGGTAGACGGGAGTAAAGGGGGACAAACAGAGGTAGACGGGAGTAAAGGGGGACAAACAGAGGTAGATGGGAGTAAAGGGGGACAAACAGGTAGACAGGAGTAAAGGGGGACAAACAGAGGTAGATGAGAGCAAAGGGGGACAAACAGAGGTAGATTGGAGTAAAGGGGGACATACAGGTAAACGGGAGTAAAAGGGGATAGAGGTAGACAGGAGTAATGGGGAACAAACAGTGGTAGACGGGAGTAAAAGGGGACAAACAGAGGTAGACGAGGGTAAAGGGAGACAAACAGAGGTAGATGGGAGTAAAGGGGGACAAACAGTGGTAGACGGGAGTAAAGGGGGACAAACAGAGGTAGACGGTAGTAAAATGGGACAAACAGAGGTAGACGAGAGTAAAGGGGGATAAATAGAGGTAGACAGGAGTAAAGGGGGGACAAACAGAGGTAGACGGGAATAAAGGGGGACAAATAGCAGACAGGAGTAAAAGGGGACAAATCAAGGGAGAAGGAAAAGGGGAAAACATGGTGAGACAGAAGGAAAAGGGGGAAGAACAGAGGTAGACCCAGCAAATATGAATATATATATATATATATACACACCTATATATATATATATATATATACACATATATATATATATATATATATATATATATATATATTAGGGGTGAGCGGGTTCGGATTTCTGAAATCCGAACCCCCCCGAGCCCCCCCGATCCGAGTCCGATCCGAGTCAGGCTCGACTTTTCCCGCCTGACTCGGATCTGACATCGAGGCAAAACGTCATCATCCCGCCTTCCGAGTCTCGCGGGTTTTGGATCCTATATAAGGTACCCGCGTCGGCGCCATTTTCTCACTCGGCTGTGGACAGTGAAGAGGGAGGGTGGGAGTTAGTGCTGTGTAGTGTAGTGTAGTGTAGTGCTGCTGTTGTCCACTACTTCAAAGTCCATAGGGGCTGGCTGTGTTGTGCTGTGCTGCTGTTGTTAATAGGGGCTGTGTCCACTACTTCAAAGTCCATAGGGGCTGGCTGGACTGTGTTGTGCAGTCAGTTCTCCATAGGGGCTGTGTCCACTCCAAAGTCCTGTGCAGTGTCCCAGTCCTAAAGGGGTGCTGTAGTGTTGTCCAGGGGGTGCTCTGTCCATCAGGGGTGCTCCCCCCAAGTGCTAAAAAAATAATATATTTTCTGTGTTTGTGAATTGTGTGCGCAGTAGCCGCACGTGCATCAACAAAGTAGTGCCAAGCGTGCGCCTGTGTCATAAGTAAAGGGCCGGCTGGCTTGACCGTTAAAGGGTGCTGTAACCCCCGAAAGTACACTCCAGTCCAAACCAAAAAAAAATTATTTTCTGTGTTTGTGAATTGTGTGCGCAGTAGCCGCACGTGCATCAACAAAGTAGTGCCAAGCGTGCGCCTGTGTCATAAGTAAAGGGCCGGCTGGCTTGATCGTTAAGGGTGCTGTAACCCCCGAAAGTACACTCCAGTCCAAACCAAAAAAAAAATTATTTTCTGTGTTTGTGAATTGTGTGCGCAGTAGCCGCACGTGCATCAACAAAGTAGTGCCAAGAGTGCGCCTGTGTCATAAGTAAAGGGCCGGCTGGCTTGACCGTTAAAGGGTGCTGTAACCCCCGAAAGTACACTCCAGTCCAAACCAAAAAAAAATTATTTTCTGTGTTTGTGAATTGTGTGCGCAGTAGCCGCACGTGCATCAACAAAGTAGTGCCAAGCGTGCGCCTGTGTCATAAGTAAAGGGCCGGCTGGCTTGACCGTTAAAGGGTGCTGTAACCCCCGAAAGTACACTCCAGTCCAAACCAAAAAAAAATTATTTTCTGTGTTTGTGAATTGTGTGCGCAGTAGCCGCACGTGCATCAACAAAGTAGTGCCAAGCGTGCGCCTGTGTCATAAGTAAAGGGCCGGCTGGCTTGACCGTTAAAGGGTGCTGTAACCCCCGAAAGTACACTCCAGTCCAAACCAAAAAAAAATTATTTTCTGTGTTTGTGAATTGTGTGCGCAGTAGCCGCACGTGCATCAACAAAGTAGTGCCAAGCGTGCGCCTGTGTCATAAGTAAAGGGCCGGCTGGCTTGACCGTTAAAGGGTGCTGTAACCCCCGAAAGTACACTCCAGTCCAAACCAAAAAAAAAATTATTTTCTGTGTTTGTGAATTGTGTGCGCAGTAGCCGCACGTGCATCAACAAAGTAGTGCCAAGCGTGCGCCTGTGTCATAAGTAAAGGGCCGGCTGGCTTGACCGTTAAGGGTGCTGTAACCCCCGAAAGTACACTCCAGTCCAAACCTAAAAAAAAATTATTTTCTGTGTTTGTGAATTGTGTGCGCAGTAGCCGCACGTGCATCAACAAAGTAGTGCCAAGCGTGCGCCTGTGTCATAAGTAAAGGGCCGGCTGGCTTGACCGTTAAAGGGTGCTGTAACCCCCGAAAGTACACTCCAGTCCAAACCAAAAAAAAATTATTTTCTGTGTTTGTGAATTGTGTGCGCAGTAGCCGCACGTGCATCAACAAAGTAGTGCCAAGCATGCGCCTGTGTCATAAGTAAAGGGCCGGCTGGCTTGACCGTTAAAGGGTGCTGTAACCCCCGAAAGTACACTCCAGTCCAAACCAAAAAAAAATTATTTTCTGTGTTTGTGAATTGTGTGCGCAGTAGCCGCACGTGCATCAACAAAGTAGTGCCAAGCGTGCGCCTGTGTCATAAGTAAAGGGCCGGCTGGCTTGACCGTTAAAGGGTGCTGTAACCCCCAAAGTACACTCCAGTCCAAACCAAAAAAAAATTATTTTCTGTGTTTGTGAATTGTGTGCGCAGTAGCCGCACGTGCATCAACAAAGTAGTGCCAAGAGTGCGCCTGTGTCATAAGTAAAGGGCCGGCTGGCTTGACCGTTAAAGGGTGCTGTAACCCACAAAGTACACTCCAGTCCAAACCAAAAAAAAAATTATTTTCTGTGTTTAGCCGCACGTATATATCAAATCGATATAACATAAATGGAGGACCAAACTTTCTCCGATAAAAATAAAATAGAGAAAGATCAAGAACCACTTCCTCCTAGTGCTGAAGCTGCTGCCACTAGTCATGACATAGACGATAACATGCCATCAACGTCGTCTGCCAAGGCCGATGCCCAATGTCATAGTAGAGGGCACATACAATCCCAAATGGCAAAGTTCAGGAAAATGACCTTGAAAAAGACATTTAAATCAGCTGAAGAGAAACGTAAACTTGCCAATATGCCATTTACGACACGGAGTGGCAAGGAACGGCTAAGGTCGATCCCTAGTATGTTCATGACTAGTGGTTCAGCTTCACATGACGATGGAAGCACTCCTCCCACTAAAAAAATCAAAAGAGTTAAGCTGGCAAAAGCACAGCGAAGAACTGTGCTTTCTAAGAAGATATCACAAATCCCCAAGGAGAGTCCAAGTGTGGTGGTGGTTGCGATGCCTGACCTTCCCAGCACTGGACGGGAAGAGGTGGCTCTTTCCACCATTTGCACGCCCCCTGCAAGTGCTGAAAGGAGCACCCACAGTCCACTTGCTGATATGCAAATTGAAGATGTCACTGTTGAAGTACAACAGGATGAGGATACTGGTGTAGCTGGCGCTGAGGAGGAAGTTGGCGAGGAGGATTCTGATGGTGATGTGGTTTGTTTAAATCAGGCTCCGGGGGAGACAGTTGTTGTCCGTGGGATGAAAAAGCCCATCACGGTCATGCCTGGGCAGAAGACCAAACATTCCACCTCTTTGGTCTGGCAATATTTCTATCCAAATCCGGACAACAACTGTCTTGCCATATGTACCATATGTAAAGGTGAAATAAGTAGGGGTAGGGACGTCAACCACCTAGGAACATCCTCCCTTATACGGCACCTGCAGCGCGTTCATAAAAAGTTACTGTCAAGTTCAGAAACTTTGGCTCAGACCGTAAGCAGTCCAGGGACACCTAAATCCCGTTGTCCTGTTGTATCCAAGCGCCTGCAAACCACACCGTCAACTCCCTCCTCGTCAATTTCCTCCTTAGTCAGGATCGGAAGTAGTCCTGCAGGCCATATCACTGGCATGACTGACTCTCCTATCCGGGATTCCTCCGGAGGATCCTGCATTGCTACGCCTACTGCTGCCGCTGCTGCTGTTGCTGCTGCTGCTGGGAGTCGTTCATCATCCCAGAGAGGAAGTAGGAACACCACTACTTTTACTAAACAATTGACCCTCCAACAGTCCTTAGCGAGGAGGATGAAGTACGACAGCAGTCATCCTGAAGCAAAACGTATAACTGAGGCCTTGACTGCTATGTTGGTGTTAGACGTGCGTCCGGTATCCGCCATTAGTGCAGTGGGATTTAGACAATTGATGGAGGTAGTGTGTCCCCGGTTCCAAATCCCGTCTAGATTCCACTTCACTAGGCAGGCGATACCGAGACTGTACAGAAACGTCAGAAAAAGTGTCCTCAGTGTCCTGAAAAATGCCGTTGTACACAATGTCCACTTAACCACGGACATGTGGACAAGTGGAACAGGGCAGACTAAGGACTATATGACTGTGACAGCCCACTGGGTAGATGTATCACCTTACGCAGCAACAGCAGCAGCGTCACCAGTAGCAGCATCTCAGAAACGCCAGCTCGTTACAAGGCAGGCTACGCTGTGTATCACCGGTTTCAGTAAGAGGCACACCGCCGACAACCTCTTAGAGAAACTGAGGGAAATCATCGCCCAGTGGCTTACCCCACTTAGACTCTCCTGGGGATTTGTGATATCTGACAACGCCACCAATATTGTGCGGGCATTACATCTGGGCAAATTCCAGCACGTCCCATGTTTTGCTCACACAATAAACTTGGTGGTGCAGAATTTTCTGAAAAGCGACAGGGGCGTGCAGGAGACGCTTTGGGTGGCCCGAAAAATTTCTGGCCACTTTCGCCATTCAGCGACTGCGTGCCGAAGACTGGAGCGCCAGCAAACACTCTTGAACCTGCCCCGCCATCACCTGAAGCAAGAGGTTGTGACGCGGTGGAACTCAACCCTCTATATGCTTCAGAGGATGGAGGAGCAGCAAAAGGCCATACAAGCCTATACATCCACCTATGACATAGGCAAAGGAGGGGGTATGCACCTGACTCAAGCGCAGTGGAGAATGATTTCCGTGTTGTGCAAGGTTCTTCAGCCCTTCGAACTTGCCACACGTGAAGTCAGTTCAGACACTGCCAGCTTGAGTCAGGTCATTCCCCTCATCAGGCTTTTGCAGAAGCAGCTGGAGAAAGTGAAGGAGGAGCTAAGACGGAGCGATTCCGCTCGGCATGTGGGACTTGTGGATGAAGCCCTTCATTCGCTTTGCCAGGATTCCAGGGTGGTCAATCTGTTGAAATCAGACCACTACATTTTGGCCACCGTGCTCGATCCTAGGTTTAAAGCCTATGTGGTGTCTCTCTTTCCGGCCGACACAAGCCTGCAGAGGTGCAAAGACCTGCTGGTGAACACACTGTCAGCTGAAGCGGAACGTGACACGTCAACGGCTCCTTCTTCATTTTCTCCCGCAACTGGGGCTGCCAGGAAAAAACTTAGGTATCCTAAGCAACCCGCTGGCGGTGATGCAGGGCAGGCAGGACCAAGTTTGGACATCTGGTCCGGACTGAAGGACCTGGCAACAATTTCTGACATGTCTACTGTCACTGCATATGATACTGTCACCATTGACAGAATGGTGGAGGATTACATCGGTGACAGCATCCAAGTAGGCATGTCAGACAGTCCATACCTGTACTGGCAGGAAAAAGAGGCAATTTGGAGGCCCCTGTACAAACTGGCTCTATTTTACCTGAGTTGCCCCCCCTCCAGTGTGTACTCCGAAAGAGTGTTTAGTGCAGCCGGGAACCTTGTCAGCGAAAGGCGTAGGAGGTTGCTTCCACAGAATGTGGAGAAGATGATGTTCATCAAAATGAATTATCAGCTCTTCCAGGGAGACCAGCCTCCAGAACGTACAGAGGGACCTGTGGTGGTGGATTCAAGTGGGGACGAGTTAATACTTTGTGAGGATGAGGATGTACACACTGAAGAGGGTGAGGAATCGGTGGATGAGGAGGATGAGGATGACATCTTGCCTCCGTAGAGCCAGTTTGTGCAGGGACACATTAATTGCCAGCTTGTTTTGTGGGGGCCCAAACGAACCAATCATTTCAGCCACAGTTGTGTGGCAGACCCTGGCGCTGAAATGATTGATTTGTTAAAGTGTGCATGTCCTGTTTATACAACATAAGGGTGGGTGGGAGGGCCCAAGGACAATTCCATCTTGCACCTCTTTTTTTCTTTGCATTATGTACAGTTTGGGGCCTAGTTTTTCTAACTGCCATCCTGTCTGCCACTGCAGTGTCACTCCTAGATGGGTCACGTGTTTGTGCCGCCCACTCGTGTCGCTTAGCATAGTCATCCAGCTACCTCGGTGCAACCTTTTGGACATAAAAACACTATTGTGAGGTGTGAGGTGTTCAGAATAGACTGGAAATGAGTGGAAATTAAGGTTATTGAGGTTAATAATAGCATAGGAGCAGAAAAACCTACAAATTCTGTGATTTTAGCTGTTTTTATGCTTTTTTTAAAAAAAATACAGATCCAAAACACAAAACCCAGAACCCAAAACACGGAAGGGTGGTTTTGGCAAAACCAATCCAGATCCAAAACACGAAGAAAGATCCAGATCCAAAACCAAAACACAAAACACGAAAAGTGGCCGGTGCACACCCCTAATATATATATATATATACAGCATATATATATATATATATATATATACACAGCATATATAAATATATATATATATATATATATATATATAGCATGTCACAAAGAAAGGCGTCACTCAGAGATTTGTTAATCCACAAAGGTGTATTAATCTGATATAGGCATATACAGGGCCGGACTGGGGCTAAAAATAGGCCCTGGCATTTTAAAGCACACAGGCCCACCTCACGTCAGCACCTGGCTCCTGACATAGACTCCTCCCCTTACTAATCCTGACTCCTCCCACATCTATGCGCTTACACATATAATTAATATTAGAACATTAAAGTGTACATCATTCTCTGTATTAAAATACATATAAAAGAGAACATCCTGCAGGGGATTCATACATGTGCCATATTTAAACATTTGGTATTTGGTTAGTTCTGTTAGGTAAAGCTGGCGCTACGTTGGTATATGTCACACACAATGTAAAGGAAAGGCATTTTCCAATTAACCAAGGCCTAGCCTAGCAGTTGTAGAGGATTAGATGGTGTTCACTGTAGGAATTTTTTAGGGCAGGGGAGCTGAGCAGAGGAGGACACTTCTGTGCCACCAAAGCAGAGCTGTTACTACACATTTTGATGCCCTGTAGAAATAAAGAGCTTTGGTTTCCCCCCGACACAAAAGAATATGGTAGTATGCGCACTGTAGGCGCGCGTTGAAAAAAACAGTGTGTTCGCTGAGAAGGGGCGTGAGCACACAATAGTACCCCCAATTCAAATTATTCCATACCATAGTGCCCCTTTGTCACATTACACTGCAGAGTAGTGCCCCTCATTCAAGTTACACACAGTAATGCCCCTTACACCCAGTGATCGCGCTAAATTAAAAAAAGTGTGGGTCCCAGGGACCCCTCACTTTAAAAAAAATGGGGTCCTACTCCATACTGTCTGGGTCCTATGACAATTTATGCCTCACTACGTGTAGCGCATAAAAAAAGCACAGAAGAGCAGAAGGGATACAGACATGGGGAGAGGGGAACAGGGGTCACAGAGGTGGGAGGGCAGAATACACAGGAGAGCAGAAGGGGTACAGACATGGGGAGAGGGGAACAGGGGTCACAGAGGTGGGAGGGCAGAATACACAGGAGAGCAGAAGAGGTACAGACATGGGGGGAGGGGAACAGGGGTCACAGAGGTGGGAGGGCAGAGTACACGGGAGAGCAGAAGGTGTACAGACATGGGGAGAAGGGAACAGGGGTCACAGAGGTGGGAGGGCAGAATACACGGGAGAGCAGAAGGGGTACAGACATGGGGAGAAGGGAACAGGGGTCACAGAGGTGGGAGGGCAGAGTATACGGGAGAGCAGAAGGGGTACAGACATGGGGAGAAGGGAACAAGGGTCACAGAGGTGGGAGGGCAGAGTATACGGGAGAACAGAAGGGGTACAGACATGGGGAGAGGGGAACAGGGAGCACAGAGGTGGGAGGGCAGAGTTCACGGGAGAGCAGAAGGGGTACAGACATGGGGAGAGGGGAACAGGGGGCACAAAGGTGGGAGGGCAGAGTACACAGGAGAGGATATGTAGAGACATGGGGAGAGGGGAATAGGGGGCACAGAGGTGGGAGGGCAGACTACACGGGAGAGTAGAACATGTACAGATATGGGGAGAGGAGAACAGGGGGCACAGGTGGGAGGGCAGAGTACACAGGAGAGCAGAACATGTACAGATATGGGGAGAGGGGAATGGGGGGCACAGGTGGGAGGGGAGAGCAGAACATGTACAGATATGGGGAGAGGGGAACAGGGGGCATAATGGAGCTGGAGAGCAGAATGAGTATATAAATAGGCGGAGGGTTAGGTTTAGGTACGAAGGGTGGAGGGTTAGGTCTAGGCACGAAAGGGGGGGGTTAGGTTTAGGCACTAATGGGGAGGGTTCAGGGGGAGAAGGGGGGAGGGTAAGTATGAAAAGCTCAGTTTTTAACAAACAAAAAAATTTGGTGAAAGTGAGAAAAATATAGGAAACAATATGTGTATATTAGGGGTGTGCACCGGCCACTTTTCGTGTTTTGTGTTTTGGATCTGGATCTTACTTAGTGTTTTGGATCTGGATTGGTTTTGCCAAAACCACCCTTCCGTGTTTTGTGTTTTGGATCTGTATTTTTTTTTAAAAACAGCTAAAATCACAGAATTTGTGGGGTTTTCTGCTCCTATGCTATTAATAACCTCAATAACCTTAATTTCCACTCATTTCTAGTCTATTCTGAACACCTCACATCTCACAATAGTGTTTTTATGTCCAAAAGGTTGCACCGAGGTAGCCGGATGACTATGTTAAGCGACACGAGTGGGCGGCACAAACACGTGGCCCATCTAGGAGTGACACTGCAGTGGCAGACAGGATGGCAGTTTGAAAAACTAGGCCCCAAACAGTATATAATGCAAAGAAAAAAAAGAGTTGCAAGATGGAATTGTCCTTGGGCCCTCCCACGCACCCTTATGTTGTATAAACAGGACATGCACACTTTAACAAACCAACCATTGCAGCGCCAGGGTCTGCTACACGACTGTGGCTGAAATGATTGGTTCGTTTGGGCCCACACAAACAAGCTGGCAATTAATCTGTCCCTGCACAAACTGGCTCTACGGAGGCAAGATGTCGTCCTCATCCTCCTCATCCACCAATTCCTCACCCTCTTCAGTGTTGTGCACATCCTCATCCTCACAGAGTATTAATTCATCCCCACTGGAATCCACCACCACAGGTCCCTCTGTACGTTCTGGAGGCTGGTCTCCCTGGAAGAGTTGATAATTCATTTTTATGAACATCATCTTCTCCACATTTTGTGGAAGCAACCTCCTACGCCTTTCGCTGACAAGGTTCCCGGCTGCACTAAACACTCTTTCGGAGTACACACTGGAGGGGGGGCAACTCAGGTAAAATAGAACCAGTTTATACAGGGGCCTCCAAATTGCCTCTTTTTCCTGCCAGTACAGGTACGGACTGTCTGACATGCCTACTTGGATGCTGTCACCGATGTAATCCTCCACCATTCTGTCAATGGTGACAGTATCATATGCAGTGACAGTAGACATGTCAGAAAATGTTGGCACGTCCTTCAGTCCTGACCAGATGTCCAAACCGGCCCTTGACTTATGACACAGGCGCACGCTTGGCGCTGCTGTGTTGATTCACGTGCGGCTACTGCGCATACATTTCGCACACAAACACAGAAAAAAAGAATTGTTTATTTTTTTTGGAGCGCACTTTGGGGGTTACACCTCCCTTTAACAGACTTATGGGACACAGGCGCACGCTTGACGCTGCTCCTTTGTTGATGCACGTACAGTGCACACAATTCACAAAGACAGAAAAAAAAGAATTTAAAATTTTTTGTGGAGCGCACTTTGGGGGTTACACCACCCTTTAACAGACAGACGCACGCTTGGCGCTGCTGCTTTGAGGATGCACGTACAGTGCACACATTTTTCATTTTGTTTGGAGTGCACTTTGAGGGTTACAGCACCCTTTAACGAACAAGCCAGCCGGCCCTTTACTTATGACACAGGCGCACGCTTGGCGCTGCTCCTTTGTTGATGCACGTGCAGCCACAGTGCACACAATTCACAAACACAGAAAATATTTTTTTATTTTGTTTGGTGTGCACTTTGAGGGTTACAGCACCCTTTAACAGACAAGCCAGCCGGCCCTTTACTTATGACACAGGCCCTTTATATAGAGCTCCCAGTAGTGGTGCAGTGATCCCAGTGGTAGTCCCCTCCCCTTGTAGTGCCCCTAGCAGTAGTCCCTTCCCCTTGTAGTGCCCCTATTAGTAGTCCCCCCATATGCAGAACCCCCAGTAGTGGTCCCCCGATGCAGTGCCCCTATTAGTAGCCCCCCCCCCTTGTAGTAGTAGTCCCCCTAGTAGTAATCCCCCCACAATAGTACCCCTAGTAGTTGTCCCCTCCCTTGTAATAGTAGTTTCCCTAGTAGTAATCCCCCCACAGTAGTACCACCCCTGATGCAGTGTCCCTAGTAGTTGTCCCCCCCCTTGTAGTAGTAGTAATCCCCCCACAGTAGTGCCAGCCCCCAGTAGACACACACATAATGAAAAAAAAAAAAATACTTACCTGAAAGGCAGGGGAGGCAGCATGCAGGTCTTGCCCAGGATACAGCTGGTCCTCTAGCGTCTGGCAGCAGAACATGGCAAATGAAGACCTCTCAAATGTCAATGTGCTCGATATCTCCTATGAGGCAGCGGCCATTTTGGGAGAGACAATTTCAATAGTACTGTTTCCATGTAGACGGACAGACCAGCCATCGGCCCTTCTGGAATTTGCAGAAGTGCCCGATGGTCAGTCCGGCCCTGGGCATATATCAGATTGATCCACCTTTGTAGATTTACAAGTCTCTGAGTGACGCCTTTTTTGTGATATGCTGTATTTGGAGGTTTAGGCCCCCTTAAGGAAGGCACCGGAGCGCGATACCCCTTGCAGGGGCTCCAGAGTTCCGGGATTATTGTATATATTGTGACAGTCAGATTAGGGGTCCCTCTCCTGGGTAGAGGTCTCCTTCCTTACACACACAGCAGCTGGGAAACAGTACGCCAGTCTGGATTCGAGTACAAGCTGGTCGGCACCAGTCTTTATTGTGCAAAACAGAAACAACAAAAAGAAACCATAAACATAAGTCCTAGCCCTGGCTGGGCTCTAACTTTACAGGTGGTTCCCTCACTACCAGAACCTGGCAGGGCCTAATGCCCTCACCAGCAACAAAGGCACAGCACAACACTCACGGATAGGTTTTTTCAAGTGTCTCTGAGCAAACTCCCTGCCTGCTCTCCCAGGTGATACACTCAGCCCTAAACACACTAGGCTTATATTGGCCACTCTCAGGTGGAAACCCTAACAAGCCTGTTGCCAGGCTGCAAGGCCCAAAACCTGGAGTGGCCATGGGTGGAGCCCTCCCTCTCCTCTCACCCACAACCCCCAGGTCCCAAACCGGCTTTTCAAAAAGCCGAGACTCAAGCCTGCTACACTGCAGACTTTCTCCTGGGGGTTTAAAACACATAAGACAGGAATCTGGGACAAATGTACCTGCCACAGACCACTTTACCAGTGATCCTATCACAATATATACAGTCAGGTGCATAAATATTGGGACATTGACAGAATTTTCATATTTTGTCCTCTATTCACCACCACAATGGCTTTGAAATGAAACAACCAAGATGTGATTTAACTGCAGACTTTCAGATTTAATTTGAGGGTAATTACATCCAAATCAGGTGAACGGTGTAGGAATTACAACGGTTTCTATATGTGCCTCCCACTTTTTAAGGGGCCAATAGTAATGGGACAAACTAAACAATCCTAAATCTAACTTTCACTTTTTAATACTTTGTTGCAAATCCTTTGCAGGCAATTACAGTCTGAAGTCTGGAACGCATAGACATCACCAGACACTGGGTTTCATCCCCGGTGATGCTCTGCCAGGCCTCTACTGCAAATGTATTCAGTTCCTGCTTGTTCTTGGGGCATTTTCCCTTCAGTTTTGTCTTCATCAAGTGAATGCATGCTCAATCAGATTCAGGTCAGGGGATTGACTTGGCCATTGCATAACATTCCACTTTTTAGCCTTAAAAAACTCTTTGGTTGCTTTTTCAGTATGCTTCGGGTCATTGTCCATCTGCACTGTGAAGCGCCGTCCAATGAGTTCTGAAGCATTTGACTGAATATGAGCATATAATATTGCCCAAAACACTTCAGAATTCCTTCTGCTGCTTTTGTCAGCAGTCATATCATCAACAATACAAGGGAACCAGTTCCATTGGCAGCCATACATGCCCACGCCACGACACTACCACCACCACCTAGCTTCACTGATGAGGTGGTATGTTTTGGATCATGAGCAGTTCCTTTCCTTCTCTTCCCATCACTCTGGTACAAGTTGATCTTTGTCTCATCTGTCCATAGGATGTTGTTCCAGAACTGTAATGGCTTTTTTAGATGTTGTTTGGCAAACTCTAATCTGGTCTTCCTGTTTTTGTGGCTCACCAATGGTTTGCATCTTGTGGTTAACCCTCTATATTCACTCTTGAGAAGTCTTCTCTTGATTGTTGACTTTGACACATATACATCTACCTCCTGGAGAGTGTTCTTGATTTGGCCAACTGTTGTGAAGGGGTTTTTCTTCACCAGGGAAATAATTCTTCTGTCATCCACCACAGTTATTTTCCGTGGTCTTCCGGGTCTTTTGGTGTTGCTGAGCTCTCCAGTGCGTTCTTTCTTTTTAAGAATGTTTTTGCTATCTCTCTGATGGGTTTGTTTTGATTTTTCAGCCTAATGATGACTTGCTTGAACTGATAGTGACAGCTCTTTGGATCTCATATTGAGAGTTGACAGCAACTGATTCCAAATGCAAATGTCACACCTAGAATCAACTCCAGACCTTTTACCTGCTTAATTGATAATGAAATAACGAGGGAATAGCCCACACCTGTCCATGAAATAGCTTTTGAGTTGATAGTCCCAATACTTTTGGCCCCTTAAAAAGTGGGAGGCACATATTGAAACTGTTGTAATTCCTACACCGTTCATCCGATTTGGATGTAATTACCCTCAAATTAAATCTGAAAGTCTGCAGTTAACACACATCTTGTTTGTTTCATTTCAAAACCATTGTGGTGTGAATTGAGGCCAAAATCTGAAAATTCTGTTAATGTCCCAATATTTATGGACCTGACTGTATGTATATATATATATATATATATATATATATATATATATACACAGTACAATTTATTGGTATTACATATTTAATGTTTGTCCCCTTCAATATACTCCCCATTTGCACTAATACATCGCTGTAGTCTTGTTTCCCACTGGTGGAAGGCATGGAGCAAATCAATTTCTGTTAGTTGTTTCAACATATCTGCCGTTTTCTTCTTTACAGCATCAACTGATTCAAAATGTGTCCATTTAAGCACTGATTTCACTTTTGGGAAAAGATAAAAGTCGCAAGGTGCTAAATAGGGCGAATATGGAGGATGTTCAAGTGTAGTATTGTGATTGTCGGTCAAATACTGCTTCACAGAAAGTGCTTTGTGAGCAGGCGCATTGTCCTGGTGAAGAATGAAACCATTTTTCCACAGTTGCGGCCGTTTCTTTCTGACTTTTTCTCTCAAAACTTCCTTATAATAATGCTGGCTAACTGTTGTGCCTTCTGGAACCCATTCTTGCAAAATTACACCCATGATAATGAAAACAGCTAAGTAAAAGAGCTGTCACAGGCTGCCGCCCACTAGGTGAAGATGCCAAAGCCATGGCGGGTTGGTGCCCGCCAAGTGAATACACCGAAGCTCTGGTGGGTTGGCATCCGTCAGGTGAAAACGCCGGAAGTCCTAGTGGGAGGCAGCCACGAAAAAGAGCTATCACAGGCTACTGCCCACTAGGCAAAGACACTGAAGCCTTGGCAGAAGTCCTAGTGGGCTGCAGCCAAGTAAAAGAGCTGTCACAGGCTGCCACTCACTAGGTGAAGACGCCGAAGTCCTGGCGGGTTGGTGCCCACCAGGCGAATATGCCAAAGCTCTGGTGGGTTGGCATCCACCAGGCGAAGACCCCAAAGCCATGGTGGGTTGGTGCCCGCCAGGCAAAGTCGCTGAAGCTCTGGTGGGTTGGCGCCCTCCAGGCGAAGAGACCTAAGCCCTGGGGTGGTGGCGGCCTCGCAAAAGAGCTTAAAGGCCGCCGTCCCCCAGGTGAAGACCTGTAAAATAAAATATTACAATATTAAAGTGTGTTGTGTTATTTTAATATTTTTTTTTACAGGTGGACTGCACGTGGCAGTGGGCCCTAATGCCCAGCATGCTGGTACTTGTGGTTTTCCTAGTACCAGCATGCAGGGAGGCGTGCTGGGACCTATAGTTCACCTGCAAAATAAAATATTCTTTAAAATGCACCGCATCACACAATCAACTCAGCACCCACCTCTCAGGGGTGCAGGGGATAGCCCCAGGCTATCAGCCTAGGCCTGGGGTGCCCTGAGGAGGGGCACCCCTCTATTGGGGGGGTCCCCAGCTCCTCAGGGATCCCCGGCCTGGACTGACTAGCGGTCAGTGCTGATGCTGCGGCTGGGGGGCCCGGTGAAAGGGCTCCCCTGGCTGTGGCATCAGCCCCCCATTAGAAATAGTCCAGTGCTGGTTCTGGAGAATACAGGGGGACCCTACTAATTTTTTCCCCTGTATTTCCAGAACCAGGACTGGATCAGAGCCCAGTGCTGGTTGCACAACTTACGGGGGACCCCTACATCATTTGTCCCCTGTATTTTGGCACCCAGGGTTGGTTCTGACTAGCCCGGTGCTGGTTGTGCTTAAATACGGGGGACCACTATGTTATTTGTCCACTGCATTTGAGCACAACCAGGACTGGCTGCTTGTGTTAAAAAAAAAAAAAACAACTAAAAAACATGGCTTGGCCCCACCCCCCAGTACTGGTTGTGCTAAATACAGGGGACAAACAACATTGGGGTCACCTGTATTAAGCACAACCAGCACCAGGCTTTTCAGAACTTGTCCTGGTTGCCAAAATACGGGGGACAAATGATGTAGGGGTCCCCCGTATTTAGTGCAACCAGCAGAGGGCTCTGAGCCAGTCCTGGTTCTGTAAATACAGGGGGAAAAATGCATAGGGCTCCCCCTGTATTTCCCAGAACCAGCACCGGACTCCGTCTAGCGGGGGGGGTGATGCCACAGCCAGGGGAGCCCTTTCACCAGGCCCCCCAGCCACAGCATCACCCCTGACCGCTAGTCAGCCCAGGCCGGGGATCCCTGGGGAGTTGGGGACCCCATAATAAAGGGGTCCCCCTCCTCAGGGCACCCCAGGCCCAGGCTGATTGCCCGGGGCTATCCCCGGCACATCTGGGCGGTGGGTGCCGGGTTGATTTTGTAAAGTGTGGTGCATTTGAAAATATAAATATTGGCTTTTGCTATGGAACTACAGTTCCCAGCAAGCCTCCCCTGCATGCTGGGACTTGGAGAACCACAAGTAATAGCATGCAGGGCATTACGGGCAAGCTGGTACTTTTAGTTCCACAGCAAAAGCAATATTAAAAAAAACACACACGCCATAGAAAAGTATAATTTTATTAAAACATACATGCACACACACACATGTACTCACACATGCACACACTATCTCACTCACCTATGTATCCCTGAAGCTAAACTGTCCTCTTCTCCAGTAGCTTATCCTATGGATTACCTGTAAAAAAAATGTCATACTCACCTCCTCCTATGCGTGGATCAGGTCCTCTGATATCCGGACCCTCGTACATTAGTAGTGTTCTATAAGAATACTACTACCCAAATGACAGTTCCGCCCGGCATTTCAGTCCAGAAATACCGGTGCGGAGTGCTCATTGGCTGAGAGAGGCGAGCCTTCCACCTCTCAGCCAATGAGCGGTTCTCACCATTGAATTCAATGGTGAGAACCGAGCGTGCCCTTTTCATAAATGGCGCCTCAGCGCCATTTTTGAAATTCAAAGATGGCCACCGCGAGCCAATCACAGCTCGCGATGTCATCGCCCCGCCCCCTCGGCTGGCTTAAATACAGCCAGCAGCGTGAGCCCCATCCATTCAGTCATCGGCCGGGGAGCTGGAGAGACCAGCTGAAGAATGAAGACACCAGGAAGCCCTGGATGTGTGGCGGCCGTGCAATAGAGCTAACTGGCCGCCGCGCTCCAGGGGAAGACGCCACAGAAGCCCTGGATGTGCGGCGGCCAAGCAAAAGAGCTTACTGGCCGCCACACTCCAGGTGAAGACTCCGCAGAAGCCCTGGATGGGCGACGGCCATGAAAAAGAGCTTAAAGGCCGTTGCCCTCCAGGTGAAGGTCCCGGTAAATAAAAGATTTAAAAGACTGTGTCTGTGTGTTTTATTTGAATATTTCTTTTGCAGGGGTACTATAGGTACCAGCAGGCCCTTAGTGCCCCGCCTGTTGGTACTTGTGGTTCTCCAAGTGCCAGTATGCGGGGGGTGCCAGTATGTGGGGGATGCCTGCTGGGTCCTGTAGTACTACTGCAAAAGACAATATTTATATTTTCTTATGCACCACACTATACATAATCAACCTGGCACCCACCGCCCAGGGGTGCCGGGGATAGCCCCGGGCAATCAGTCTGGGGTGCCCTGAGGAGGGGGATCCCTTTATTGTGGGGGGTCCCCAACTCCCCAGGGATCCCCGGCCTGGGCTGACTAGCGGTCAGGGGTGATGCTGCGGCTGGGGAGCCCGGTGAAAGGGCTCCCCTGGCTGTGGCATCACTCCCCCGCTAGAAGGGGTCTGGTGCTGGTTCTCAGAAATACAGGGGGGCCTTATGCATTTTTCCCCCCTGTATTTCCAGAACCTGGACCGGCTCAGAGCCCTGTGCTGGTTGCGCTAAATACGGGGGACCCCTATGTCTTTTGTCCCCCATATTTTGTCAACCAGGACAGGTTCTGAAAAGCCCAGTGCTAGTTGTGCTTCATACGGGGGACCCCTACATCATTTGTCCCCTGTATTTAGCATAACCAGTAGTGGGGCTCCAAAGCCCGGTGCTGGTTGTCTTTTAGGGGGTGTGGCTACGTTTTTTTTTTTTTTTTACACATTAAATTTTTAACAGATGCGTTGATGGATCTCACTGCTGCATTTGTGCATCTGTGACTTATTTATTGGATTTTCTCAGGTGCATACGCAAAACCAATGAGCCCTCTGTCGCCCACTGATGCCCCCTTTGCACTGCACCGCTGCCACTGCTCTGCACCACAGCTGCTCTCGCTATCCCACACGCCTACAGCCGTCTCGCACTCTGCACCTCCCAAACCAACCTCCTGTGTGCTGTCCCCTCTTCCACCTGCGTTAGTGTACCATTTTGTTGCCCTCCTCCCCTGCCGGTGGCCCGGTTTACTCATCCAAACCCTGATAGTTAATACATTTTAAAAAAGCTATGAAATTCCATAGATAATAAACCTTATGGTTTCATATGTCCCATTTAGGCTGCTTAGACATGACCTGAAAATTCACAAAACCTATTGATTTTCTGCCACTCAAACTTCAAAAAGCAATGAAATTACGATCATTAAGGCTGACGCATTCCTTGCGCAATACAGATATGGTATGCCATCAAACCCTGTGGTTAACTGCAGATTCAGCACTCTCACAGAATGAGATTGCTGTCACTCACAAAATGGTGGAGCTGCTAATTCACAGAATTGTGTGCTCATTGGAATACACACATGCAATCTATGCAACTGAGGTCAAAGCAGAAAATTTTCAGATCATGTCTAAGCAGCCTTAATGGGACATATGAAACCGTAAGGTTTCTTGTCTATGGAATATATATATAGACAGTATGTGTATGTATGTACAGTATGTATATATATTATTAGGGCACAGTCACACCCTTATATTAAGGTTGAATCTAAAAAAACGCAATTCTCCCAGAGAGAACTCCTGAGGGGGGGGGGGCATGGTGTTTCAGGGACTACACCTCAAAAACTATTGGCGGCACCAAGGGGCGAATTTAGACTTGGGGTTTATTTTATTAGATAGCTATTGTTCCAGGGTAGGTGCTTTTGGGGTTTAGGTAATTAAGAAAGTTACAGTTTTTAAACTATTGCCTCACAAATCCGCAATTATAGAGATAGGAAGTTTCAACTTGTTGCGCAGCCTCAGTAGAAGCCTCCAGCAGGTGTACTAACTGTGGCTTCGCTTGGGTGCACCAAGATGGCTGGCCAGTGCGGTCGGTAGCAGCAGTGTGCTAGAGGGAGGCGGGGTAGCAGGCTGGGACCTGGTGATGGTTGCGGGCGTTAGTGGCAGCGGTGGTGCGGGCTGCAGGGCCCGGGAGAGGTAGTAGCAGACAGATGCAGGCTCAGATCTGAAAGATCCATGATAACTGCATCTGTGTATAAATAAACATACACAGAAGCAGGGACGGGATCAGTGAGACCTGTCTGTGCTTCTGTGTTTAAAAAAAAGGAGAAAACCTATGTAAGAAAATGGTGTGGCCCCCCTCAAAAATATAACAACCAGAACCGGGCTTTGGAGACCCAGTACTGGTTGTGCTAAATACAGGGGACAAAAGACATAGGGGTGCCCTGTATGAAGCACAACCAGCACCAGGCTAATCAGAACCAGTCCTGGTTGCCAAAACATGGGGGACAAATGACATAGGGGTCCCCCGTATTCAGCGCAACCAGCACTGGGCTCTGATCCAGTCCTGGTTCTGAAAATCCGGTGGAAAAAAAATACATAGGGTTCCCCTATACTTACCAGAACCAGCACCGTATTTTTTCTAGCCGGGTGCTAATGCCATAGTCAGGGGAGCCCTATCACCAGGCCCCCCAGCCAAAGCATCACCCCTTACCACTAGTCAGCCCAATATAGGGGTCCCCCTCTCCAGGGCACCCCAGGCTGTTAGCTCGGGGCTTTCCCCAGCACCCCTGGCTGGTGGATGCCGGGTTGATAGTATAGTGTGGTGCATATGAAAGTATAAATATTGTCTTTTGCAGTAGGACTACAGGTCCCAGCAGGCCTCCCCACATGCTGGTACTTGGAGAACCACATGTTCTATGTTTCTGCCCTGATATTTGGCATGCAGCACCAAGCACATGCCAAATTTCAGCTCGGTACCTCCAATAGCTTTTGAGGTGTAGCCCCTTAAACACCATGCACCCCCTCAAGAGTTCTCTATGGGAGAATTCAATTTTTTTTGAGGGGACCCCTACATCATTTGTCCCCTGTATTTTGGCAACCAGTATTGATTAGCCTGATCCTGATTAGCCTGATGCTGGTTGTGCTTAATACAGGAATATATATATATATATATTTTTTTTTTTTTACACACACTATAGATATATATATATATATATATATATATATATAAACACACTATATATATATATATATAAAAATGTATGCGAAAATGGGGGGCACTCACCAGCCTTCAACAAAAGTCCTTTATTAAATCTTACAACATGGCAGGTTTATAGCATATCCATGTTCATTTCAATGTTTCGGTCCCAAACCTGGACCTCTTGACAAAGGTCCAGGTTTGGGACACAAACGTTAATATGAAGATGGATATGCTATAAACCTGCCATGGGCAATAACATCCAAAAAATGGATCCAGAACGATTCCCTCTGTAATAACATCTTACTTCTATCTCCACCTCTTCTAAGAGGGGGGAAATGATCAATCATGCGATACCGGAGGCTTGCTAAATTATGACCAGCCTCCAAAAAATAGCGAGCAACTGGTTGGTCGCTTAATCCACTATTAATAACCGCTCTTATAGTAGATCGATGTACCCCCATTCTTTCTTTAAATTTCCTTTTGATCTTGCCAATATATGTGACACCACAGGGACATACAATCTAGTAGATGACAAACGAGGAATATATATATAATATATATACACACTACGGTGAAGTGTAGTGGATGTCTCTTGCGGTTCCCACATCCAGGGGGAGGGAAAGTTGGAAGAGGCTACCTGCTACACCATGGGGGAGCTGGAGGAGGCAGCTTGCTCCACTGCAGGGTGGGATGGAGGGGGAGTGGGGGGGAGGCTGTCTACTACACTGTGGGTGAGGGGAGAGGAAGCAGCTTGCTACACTCACACTGCGGGGGGGAAGGAGATTGATGCCGGAGGAGGCTGTCTTCTACACTGCGGGGGAGGGGTTCAGCTTGCTACACTGTGGGGGGGAAGGTGGTCGATGCCGGAGGAGAGGGCTGTCTGCTACACTGCAGGGGGGTGGAGAGGAGGTTGCTATACTGTGGGGGGGGGCTCTAATGGAGGAGGATGGCTGCTCTCATGTGTAACTGCGGGAGGGGTGGGAGGGCTAACTATAGCAGCGCTGGCTGCTTGTGGATTGGTTAAAAGGGTAAGAAGGGGCTGGCTAGATGCTAAGGGTAGGGCCTTGGACCATGCAACTTGTTCGAACACAGCTCGGCAGGTTCACTCCAGGGCCGGATTTTGAGGGGTGGGGGGGCCCGGGCAACAGGCCCATTCGAACCCGACGGGCCATAGGCAGACGCTTAGGTTGCTTAATGGTAAATCCGGCCTGGGATTAATTTATATGCAACAAATATAATGACTCTAAACTAGGGGTGTGCACCGGCCACTTTTCGTGTTTTGGTTTTGGATCTGGATCTTTCTTCGTGTTTTGGATCTGGATTGGTTTTGCCAAAACCACCCTTCCGTGTTTTGGGTTCTGGGTTTTGTGTTTTGGATCTGTATTTTTTTGAAAAAAAGTTTTTCTGCTCCTATGCTATTATTAACCTCAATAACCTTAATTTCCACTCATTTCCAGTCTATTCTGAACACCTCACACCTCACAATAGTGTTTTTATGTCCAAAAGGTTGCACCGAGGTAGCTGGATGACTATGCTAAGCGACACGAGTGGGCGGCACAAACACGTGACCCATCTAGGCGTGATACTGCAGTGGCAGACAGGATGGCAGTTTGAAAAACTAGGCCCCAAACTGTACATAATGCAAAGAAAAAAAAGAGGTGCAAGATGGAATTGTCCTTGGGCCCTCCCACCCACCCTTATGTTGTATAAACAGGACATGCACACTTTAACAAACCAATCATTTCAGCGCCAGGGTCTGCCACACAACTGTGGCTGAAATGATTGGTTCGTTTGGGCCCCCACAAAACAAGCTGGCAATTAATCTGTCCCTGCACAAACTGGCTCTACGGAGGCAAGATGTCATCCTCATCCTCCTCATCCACCGATTCCTCACCCTCTTCAGTGTGTACATCCTCATCCTCACAAAGTATTAACTCGTCCCCACTTGAATCCACCACCACAGGTCCCTCTGTACGTTCTGGAGGCAGGTCTCCCTGGAAGAGCTGATAATTCATTTTGATGAACATCACCTTCTCCACATTCTGTGGAAGCAACCTCCTACGCCTTTCGCTGACAAGGTTCCCGGCTGCACTAAACACTCTTTCGGAGTACACACTGGAGGGGGGGCAACTCAGGTAAAATAGAGCCAGTTTGTACAGGGGCCTCCAAATTGCCTCTTTTTCCTGAAAGTACAGGTATGGACTGTCTGACATGCCTACTTGGATGCTGTCACCGATGTAATCCTCCACCATTCGGTCAATGGTGACAGTATCATATGCAGTGACAGTAGACATGTCAGAAATTGTTGCCAGGTCCTTCAGTCCAGACCAGATGTCCAAACTTGGTCCTGCCTGCCCTGCATCACTGCCAGCGGGTTGCTTAGGATACCTAAGTTTTTTCCTGGCAGCCCCAGTTGCGGGAGAAAATGAAGGAGCTGTTGATGTGTCACGTTCCGCTTCAGCTGACAGTGTGTTCACCAGCAGGTCTTTGCACCTCTGCAGGCTTGTGTCGGCCGGAAAGAGAGACACCACATAGGCTTTAAACCTAGGATCGAGCATGGTGGCCAAAATGTAGTGGTCTGATTTCAACAGATTGACCACCCTGGAATCCTGGCAAAGTGAATGAAGGGCTTCATCCACAAGTCCCACATGCTGAGCGGAATCGCTCCGTCTTAGCTCCTCCTTCACTTTCTCCAGCTGCTTCTGCAAAAGCCTGATGAGGGGAATGACCTGACTCAAGCTGGCAGTGTCTGAACTGACTTCACGTGTGGCAAGTTCGAAGGGCTGGAGAACCTTGCACAACACGGAAATCATTCTCCACTGCGCTTGAGTCAGGTGCATACCCCCTCCTTTGCCTATGTCATAGGTGGATGTATAGGCTTGAATGGCCTTTTGCTGCTCCTCCATCCTCTGAAGCATATAGAGGGTTGAGTTCCACCGCGTCACAACCTCTTGCTTCAGGTGATGGCGGGGCAGGTTCAAGAGTGTTTGCTGGCGCTCCAGTCTTCGGCACGCAGTCGCTGAATGGCGAAAGTGGCCAGAAATTTTTCGGGCCACCCAAAGCGTCTCCTGCACGCCCCTGTCACTTTTCAGAAAATTCTGCACCACCAAGTTTATTGTGTGAGCAAAACATGGGACGTGCTGGAATTTGCCCAGATGTAATGCCCGCACAATATTGGTGGCGTTGTCAGATATCACAAATCCCCAGGAGAGTCTAAGTGGGGTAAGCCACTGGGCGATGATTTCCCTCAGTTTCTCTAAGAGGTTGTCGGCGGTGTGCCTCTTACTGAAACCGGTGATACACAGCGTAGCCTGCCTTGGAACGAGCTGGCATTTCTGAGATGCTGCGACTGGTGACGCTGCTGCTGTTGCTGTGTAAGGTGATACATCTACCCAGTGGGCTGTCACAGTCATATAGTCCTTAGTCTGCCCTGTTCCACTTGTCCACATGTCCGTGGTTAAGTGGACATTGGGTACAACGGCATTTTTCAGGACACTGAGGACACTTTTTCTGACGTTTCTGTACAGTCTCGGTATCGCCTGCCTAGTGAAGTGGAATCTAGATGGGATTTGGAACCGGGGACACACTACCTCCATCAATTGTCTAAATCCCACTGCACTAATGGCGGATACCGGACGCACGTCTAACACCAACATAGCAGTCAAGGCCTCAGTTATACGTTTTGCTTCAGGATGACTGCTGTCGTACTTCATCCTCCTCGCTAAGGACTGTTGGAGGGTCAATTGTTTAGTAAAAGTAGTGGTGTTCCTACTTCCTCTCTGGGATGATGAATGACTCCCAGCAGCAGCAACAGCAGCAGCGGCAGCAGGAGGCGTAGCAATGCAGGATCCTCCGGAGGAATCCCGGATAGGAGAGTCAGTCATGCCAGTGACTACTTCCGATCCTGACTAAGGAGGAAATTGACGAGGAGGGAGTTGACGGTGTGGTTTGCAGGTGCTTGGATACAACAGGACAACGGGATTTAGGTGTCCCTGACTGCTTATGGTCTTAGCCAAAGTTTCTGAACTTGACAGTAACTTATTATGAACGCGCTGCAGGTGCCGTATAAGGGAGGATGTTCCTAGGTGGTTAACGTCCCTACCCCTACTTATTCCACCTTTACATAAGGTACATATGGCAAGACAGTTGTTGTCCGGATTTGGATACAAATATTGCCAGACCAAAGAGGTGGAATGTTTGGTCTTCTGCCCAGGCATGACCGCGATGGGCTTTTTCATCCCACGGACAACAACTGTCTCCCCCGGAGCCTGACTTAAACTAACCACATCACCATCAGAATCCTCCTTGCCAACTTCCTCCTCAGCGCCAGCTACACCAGTATCCCCATCCTGTTGTACTTCAACAGTGACATCTTCAATTTGCATATCAGCACTTGCAGGGGGCATGCAAATGGTGGAAAGAGCCACCTCTTCCCGTCCAGTGCTGGGAAGGTCAGGCATCGCAACCGCCAACACACTTGGACTCTCCTTGGGGATTTGTGATATCTTCTTAGAACGCACAGTTCTTCGCTGTGCTTTTGCCAGCTTAACTCATTTGATTTTTTTAGTGGGAGGAGGGCTTCCATCGTCATGTGAAGCTGAACCACTAGTCATGAACATAGGGAAAGACCTTAGCCGTTCCTTGCCACTCCGTGTCATAAATGGCATATTGGCAAGTTTACGTTTCTCTTCAGATGATTTAAATGTTTTTTTTTAAGGTTATTTTCCTGAACTTTGTCATTTGGGATTGTATGTGGCTTCTACTATGACATTGGGTATCGGCCTGGCAGACGACGTTGATGGCATGTTATCGTCTATGTCATGACTAGTGGCAGCAGCTTCAGCACTAAGAGGAAGTGGTTCTTGATCTTTCTCTATTTTATTTTTATCGGAGAAAGTTTGGTCCTCCATTTATGTTATATCGATTTGATATATACGTGCGGCTAAGGCGCACACAAACACAGAAAATATTTTTTTATTTTTGCTGGAGAGTAGTGCACTTTGTGGGTTACACCACCCTCTAAGAAATGAGCCAGCCGGCTCTTTACTTATGGGACACAGGCGCACGCTTGGCGCTGCTCCTTTGTTGATGCACATGCGGCTACTGCGCACATAATTCACAAACACAGTAAATATTTTTTTATTTGGTTTGGAGTGTACTTTGGGGGTTACAGCACCCTTTAATTGTCAAGCCAGCCGGCCCTTTACTTATGACACAGGCGCACGCTTGGCAATACTTTGTTGATGCACGTGCGGCTACTAAGCACACAATTTACTAACACAGAAAAAAATATTTGGTTATTTGGTTTGGAGTGTAATTTGGGGGTTACAGCACCCTTTAACGGTCAAGCCAGCCGGCCCTTTACTTATGACACAGGCGCACGCTTGGCAATACTTTGTTGATGCACGTGCGGCTACTGTGCACACTATTCACAAACACAGAAAAAATATTTTGTTATTTGGTTTGGAGTGTACTTTGGGGGTTACAGCACCCTTTAACGGTCAAGCCAGCCGGCCCTTTACTTATGACACAGGCGCACGCTTGGCACTACTTTGTTGATGTACGTGCAGCTACTGCGCACACAATTCACAAACACAGAAAATATTTTGTTATTTGGTTTGGAGTGTACTTTGGGGGTTACAGCACCCTTTAATGGTCAAGCCAGCCGGCCCTTTACTTATGACACAGGCGCACGCTTGGCACTACTTTGTTGATGCACGTGCGGCTACTGCGCACATAATTCACAAACACAGAAAAAATATTTTGTTATTTGGTTTGGAGTGTACTTTGGGGGTTACAGCACCCTTTAATGGTCAAGCCAGCTGGCCCTTTACTTATGACACAGGCGCACGCTTGGCACTACTTTGTTGATGCACGTGCGGCTACTAAGCACACAATTCACAAACACAGAAAATATTTTTTTTTTTGGTTTGGACTGGAGTGTACTTTGGGGGTTACACCACCCTTTAACGGTCAAGCCAGCCGGCCCTTTACTTATGACACAGGCGCACGCTTGGCAATACTTTGTTGATGTACGTGCGGCTACTGCGCACACAATTCACAAACACAGAAAAAATATTTTGTTATTTGGTTTGGAGTGCACTTTGGGGGTTACAGCACCCTTTAATGGTCAAGCCAGCCGGCCCTTTACTTATGACACAGGCGCACGCTTGGCAATACTTTGTTGATGCACGTGCGGCTACTGCGCACACAATTCACAAACACAGAAAAAATATTTTGTTATTTGGTTTGGAGTGTACTTTGGGGGTTACAGCACCCTTTAATGGTCAATCCAGCTGGCCCTTTACTTATGACACAGGCGCACGCTTGGCAATACTTTGTTGATGCACGTGCGGCTACTGCGCACACTATTCACAAACACAGAAAAAATATTTTGTTATTTGGTTTGGAGTGTACTTTGGGGGTTACAGCACCCTTTAATGGTCAAGCCAGCCGGCCCTTTACTTATGACACAGGCGCACGCTTGGCACTACTTTGTTGATGCACGTGCGGCTACTGCGCACACAATTCACAAACACAGAAAAAATATTTTGTTATTTGGTTTGGAGTGTACTTTGGGGGTTACAGCACCCTTTAACGGTCAAGCCAGCTGGCCCTTTACTTATGACACAGGCGCACGCTTGGCACTATTTTGTTGATGCACGTGCGGCTACTAAGCACACAATTCACAAACACAGAAAATATTTTTTTTTTGGTTTGGACTGGCGTGTACTTTGGGGGTTACACCACCCTTTAACGGTCAAGCCAGCTGGCCCTTTACTTATGACACAGGCGCACGCTTGGCAATACTTTGTTGATGCACGTGCGGCTAATGCGCACACAATTCACAAACACAGAAAAAATATTTTGTTATTTGGTTTGGAGTGTACTTTGGGGGTTACAGCACCCTTTAACGGTCAAGCCAGCCGGCCCTTTACTTATGACACAGGCGCACGCTTGGCAATTCTTTGTTGATGCACGTGCGGCTACTGCGCACACAATTCACAAACACAAAAAAAATATTTTGTTATTTGGTTTGGAGTGTACTTTGGGGGTTACTGCACCCTTTAATGGTCAAGCCAGCCGGCCCTTTACTTATGACACAGGCACACGCTTGGCACTACTTTGTTGATGCACGTGCGGCTACTGCGCACACAATTCACAAACACAGAAAAAATATTTTGTTATTTGGTTTGGAGTGTACTTTGGGGGTTACAGCACCCTTTAACGGTCAAGCCAGCCGGCCCTTTACTTATGACACAGGCGCACGCTTGGCAATACTTTGTTGATGCACGTGCGGCTACTGCGCACACAATTCACAAACACAGAAAATAATTTTTTTTTTGGTTTGGACTGGAGTGTACTTTGGGGGTTACAGCACCCTTTAACGGTCAAGCCAGCCGGCCCTTTACTTATGACACAGGCGCACGCTTGGCACTACTTTGTTGATGTACGTGCGGCTACTGCGCACACAATTCACAAACACAGAAAATATTTTGTTATTTGGTTTGGAGTGTACTTTGGGGGTTACAGCACCCTTTAATGGTCAAGCCAGCCGGCCCTTTACTTATGACACAGGCGCACGCTTGGCACTACTTTGTTGATGCACGTGCGGCTACTGCGCACATAATTCACAAACACAGAAAAAATATTTTGTTATTTGGTTTGGAGTGTACTTTGGGGGTTACAGCACCCTTTAACGGTCAAGCCAGCTGGCCCTTTACTCATGACACAGGCGCACGCTTGGCACTACTTTGTTGATGCACGTGCGGCTACTAAGCACACAATTCACAAACACAGAAAATATTTTTTTTTTTGGTTTGGACTGGAGTGTACTTTGGGGGTTACACCACCCTTTAACGGTCAAGCCAGCCGGCCCTTTACTTATGACACAGGCGCAGCTTGGCAATACTTTGTTGATGTACGTGCGGCTACTGTGCACACAATTCACAAACACAGAAAAAATATTTTGTTATTTGGTTTGGAGTGCACTTTGGGGGTTACAGCACCCTTTAACGGTCAAGCCAGCCGGCCCTTTACTTATGACACAGGCGCACGCTTGGCAATACTTTGTTGATGCACGTGCGGCTACTGCGCACACAATTCACAAACACAGAAAAAATATTTTGTTATTTGGTTTGGAGTGTACTTTGGGGGTTACAGCACCCTTTAATGGTCAATCCAGCCGGCCCTTTACTTATGACACAGGCGCACGCTTGGCACTACTTTGTTGATGCACGTGCGGCTACTGCGCACACAATTCACAAACACAGAAAAAATATTTTGTTATTTGGTTTGGAGTGTACTTTGGGGGTTACAGCACCCTTTAACGGTCAAGCCAGCCGGCCCTTTACTTATGACACAGGCGCACGCTTGGCAATACTTTGTTGATGCACGTGCGGCTACTGCGCACACAATTCACAAACACAGAAAATATTTTTTTTTTTGGTTTGGACTGGAGTGTATTTTGGGGGTTACAGCACCCTTTAATGGTCAATCCAGCCGGCCCTTTACTTATGACACAGGCGCACGCTTGGCACTACTTTGTTGATGCACGTGCGGCTACTGCGCACACAATTCACAAACACAGAAAATATTTTGTTATTTGGTTTGGAGTGTACTTTGGGGGTTACAGCACCCTTTAATGGTCAAGCCAGCCGGCCCTTTACTTATGACACAGGCGCACTCTTGGCACTACTTTGTTGATGCACGTGCGGCTACTGCGCACATAATTCACAAACACAGAAAAAATATTTTGTTATTTGGTTTGGAGTGTACTTTGGGGGTTACAGCACCCTTTAACGGTCAATCCAGCCGGCCCTTTACTTATGACACAGGCGCACGCTTGGCACTACTTTGTTGATGCACGTGCGGCTACTTCGCACACAATTCACAAACACAGAAAATATATTATTTTTTTAGCACTTAGGAGGAGCACCCCTGATGGACAGAGCACCCCCTGGACAACACTACAGCACACCTTTAGGACTGGGACACTGCACAGGACTTTGGAGTGGACACAGCCCCTATGGAGAACTGACTGCACAACACAGTCCAGCCAGCCCCTATGGACTTTGAAGTAGTGGACACAGCCCCTATTAACAACAGCAGCACAGCACAACACAGCCAGCCCCTATGGACTTTGAAGCAGTGGACACAGCCCCTATGGACAACAGCAGCACAGCACAGCACAACACTACTCTGCACTACACTACACTACACTACACAGCCCAGCCAGCCCTAACTCCCACCCTCCCTCTTCACTGTCCACAGCCGAGTGAGAAAATGGCGCCAATGTGGGTACCTTATATAGGATCCAAAACCCGCGAGACCCGGAAGGCGGGATGATGACGTTTTTCCTCGATTTCAGATCCGAGTCAGGCGGGAAAAGTCGAGCCTGACTCGGATCTGCCTCGGATCGGGGGGGTTCGGATTTCAGAAATCCGAACCCGCTCACCCCTACTCTAAACTAATACTTATGTTTAACCACTATATAAGTCCTAGGATATTTTTCAAGTCACTTACACTCTGGCCAGTACTCTTTCATCGGTGCACGTTATAAGGAATGGGTATCTCAATAATATTATATATTACTCTGATCTCTGATGCTGCCGGTTAATAGCTGCACTCAAACTGGTATGTTGCAAGCCCAGGCCTGTGATGACACTGCTGGTGCGTTACTCTGCCTAGTACTTGTGTAATCTCCTGCTCTCCTGATTCAGCACCCGGGACAGCAGTATCTCCACTTCTCAGGCTCCTGGGTGTCAGTCACTTTAGAGGGGAAGGTTTCTGGGCGGTCCCACTGACCCTGTATCCTCCTATGGACCCGACAGCTTCCTGTCAGCTTAGGTCCCAGCACTCACCACATTGCCGTGGCGACTCCTCACTGCACACACCAGTAAGCCCCACTCTCTCCTCTCCTCAGGCAATATCTACCCAGAGCCCCCCGCAAGTCCTCTCTTTATCACTTGCGGTTGCGTGCGGGTCCTCTTCCCACCGACCGCATGCACCGCACTAATGCCTCACTCTCCCTGGACTCTCTATGGAACAGTTTCTCCCCTCTGCGGCGGCTGCATTAGCACATTCCTTGCCGCTCTCCCATCTGACTCTCTGTGTCCGGAACAGGCAGCCTACTCCATTCTCCCTCTGTGAGGGGGGTTGTATGTTATTGAGTTGGCACTTTCTTATACTGTGTACATATATTAACTCACATTTTTAACCATTTATTTAATTAGGGGTTAAACTTATTTATACAGTGCATATAGGCTTCACAAATGCAGTGATTTTAATACAGCAAGATTCATGTAACCTAGATAACATTTCCCTACGCACTTAGCTAACTTTCATGGGGTATCACATCTGTGTACTGGACCCCAAGATTTCTGTTGCCAGCCCTGCTTTTATTAAATGCAAATGGTGAGTGTTTGCATACAGTGCATATGCAGATGTGAATTTATGCATCTTTGCATATGTCCTTCCTATTCTGAGTCAGACACAACTTGGCCAGATATGTCTTTCGCCTAATGACCGCAAAACTGAACAAGGAAGCAATCGCATGGCCGGTCGGTCGCAACCAAAGTGATGCCCATACATGAAAAAAGCACCTTCTCTAGCTAGCAAGTGATAGCAGCTAGCGATCGAGTCAATCATTGTCAGTCGTTGTAAGTCGCTGTATGTTAATTTTCTTCTGATGGTTGCGGCCGCTTGTGTTGTGTGCAAATGACATCAAAAATTAACAAAAAAACGCATAGAATAAGCCATCCCCATGAAATATATTTATTCTTATTATTCTCTAATGCAACCGCAACTGAATCAATTACAAGCCAATTAGCAGTGTTATTAGCAACAACAAACGATTATTAGCTGCTTGCATTGTGTGGCACAAAATAGAAACATCAAACATAACATCAGTCACATTCGATAGTATCAATTGTACTCTGGTGCTTGAGAGAGCACATACCCAACCTCAAGCTGTACGATCAGCCAGGCCTCTAACCTGCTTGCAGAGTGACGTTTTACTACCTCCGGCCTTCTTCCGGCCTTCTTTTACTACTTCCAGTCGTAGCAGGAAATTTATGTACACCCCTAAAACGCCCTGAAAACGGTGAGGAACGCCTGCATTTTTAGACCACCACCCCGTCAACACCCACAAACGGCCTTTCATGTTAATCAACTCTCGGAAGCCACTTCCTGCTCGTAAGCCGTACAGTCGACAGCATTTTGGATCGCAAAGTCTCGTACGCACATGCACACAACTAACCGTACGCATGCGTGGTTTGAAAACATCGGATGCGTGCAACCGAGCGGCCACTTACGGCCGACTCTCAATGAGGTCCTAAGTGCGGAAGCAAAGCTAAATCCCCACTAAAACAAAGAAGAAAGAATCCTGTCACAGAACAAGACATGTGATACAGTTAAAAAGTTACAACAGATGGTAACTGATCTGAATGGTTTGGATACTCCGATTAAATTCACTTTAAATTCGGATTCAGATCAAATTGATTTTCTTGACATAACAGTATATACCACCAGCTTTGGTTATGGTCATAGACTATATAGGAAGAACACAGACCGCAATACTTTATTATCGCTTGATAGTTTTCACCCACAGTCACTTAGATGTAATCTACCAGTGTCCCAGTTTCTAAGAGTATTGAGAAATAACTCTGACCCAATAACTGCAGCACTTCAATTGGAAGAAATGGTGTCTCGTTTTTCCTCAAGAGGTTATGATGATCGGACCGTTACGAGTTGCCTACTAAGACCTCGTGGGTTACACCAAACAGGTGCCAATGGGAACAAACACAGGGCCGCTGGTGATCCCTTTCCAGACCCGGATTTAGACCTCATGGGGCCCTAGGCAAGATACTAGTTTGGGGCCCCCTCCCTCAAACAATACATAGCACTATAAGTGAGTTCCTGATTCATGCCCTTATATAATTTTTTTGTTTTCCCTCCTTATATTCAACTTTTTAAAGCTTTAAACATTACGGACATTAAAACTCCTCGCCGTCATTGCTGGTTTTATGTGCGAAAAAGTATTGCACCTGTCCCAACGTATCCCCGTATTCAATTCCAAATCAGCGAAAACGGGACCCGGCGAAACTCAAGCAGGCGAAAAGTCCTGTTGTTTTTGGGGAAATCAGCCTGACACCCCCAAAAGATGCTCTGACATTGGAGTTCACTATGGGTAGCCCCGATTAGCCCTGCTGAAGTTATTTGGGGTCTTTGAATGGTCTCAATAGGTGCGATTTAGCGTCTTTGGGACAGGGGTGAAGAACAGCATTTAGTATTTTTTTTTTGGTAAAATAAGTAGTTCCATCAAATCTGGGGTACATGAAAATGGGTGCAAGCATATTTTTAAGTTGCTAAAGTCCAGCATTAAAAAGCACCAAAAAAACGCACCTTCAGCAAACACCTGGAATCAAAAATACACCTCCCCATATTTGCAGACCCACCCAAAGGCTAGTTCGCTAGTTTTTTGAATTTGTACCTCACTTTGATTTTTGTCGCCCATTTTTTTAAAGTGCTTTTTTGGGGTGTCCTTTGTGGGGTCTTTTGATGGAGTTAGTGTCAGCGATGGGGGGGTCCAAAGGGTGCAGAGTTGGTCCCGCAACATTGCACCCCAAAACCCCAATTCTGCACTTTTTTCCACCGTGTATTCGTAGGCTAAACTTTTTCGCCCATTGCATTGAGTTATCACGCCGGCGGAAAGACGCTACAATTGAATACAATTGATGAGTTGAAACCGGCGAAAATGACGTCATCGGCGAAAAAGTATCGCCGAAACTGACTTTTCGCTTCTAATTGAATGCGGCCCTATAATGTAAAATGAAAACACAGTGCAAAAATAATATATATATATATATATATCTCCATGGGAATGATCCATTCCCTATATAAATATTGACATTGTAAGAGCTGTGCATATATCCAGTAGGTGTCACTAGGTCAAGTCTTGACCTAGTGATCCCTACTGGATATATAGGCCCTCATTCAGAGCCGCTCGCTAGCGGCAGTACGCTCGTTCCGAGCGATGTTCGCACATCTGCGCATGCGTACGTTTTTTAGTACGCATGCGCGAACCAGTCAGTGCGGCCGAAAATCGTTTGTACGCTATATAGCGAATGCCTGCTATTTTGAGTGACAGAATGAGGCGTATGTGGGTGGTAACAGGGGAAGGTGCTTGAAAACGGGGGAGTGGAATTCGAACGCAGGCGTGCTTAAAGGTCAAAACGGGCGTTTTAAGGGAGTGCATAATTAATACAGCAGCGTCATTGACCACGTCACTTGGTTTTTTTTAACTCAGAACTGCTCGCAAAATAGCGGTTGAAAAAACCAACCACAAGAATAGCGAGCAGTTCATACGCTGTACGATGTACTCGATTAATCTAATAAATAGCGGACATGACGTATGGTGCGAGCGGCCAGGGGGCATTTTTATCAAATAAACGAGCGTATGTTTTGCTCGCTCGTTCAGACTTAGAGGTGTGAACAGACTGCAATTTGCGAACGGATCATTTGAATAGCCACCCCTTGTTTTTGAACGAACGACCGCAAATAGTGAACGGCTCTGAATCAGGCCCATAGTTTTTACAATATCACTAGAAGAGAAAAGAAATAAATATATATATATATATATATATATATATATATAAATAAAACTATTGCTATTGACATAGATGCACATATTTATATATATATATATATATATATATATATATATACACGCACACACATATATATGTACACACATATATATAATGTATACATACACACTCATTATATATGTGCATGTATATATATATATATATATATATATAGTGTATATGGCAGCTCATAAGGGTAATTAATGCAGGTAGGTCTCTACCTGGCCTTAGGTGCAGCACTGCTGCTGTTTGCAGCTGGTGGGCGGCGGAGGGCCTGGAAGGCTGGCAGAGTGGCTGCTGGGGCGGGCCGTGGCAGGACTAGCTGGATGAAGATGATGGATCAGCTAGGAGGGACAGGCCGGTGACAGTGGCGGAACAGGAGAGTGGTGGGCCCAGGTGCAAAAATATGCTTTGGGCCCCCCACCCCAACCCCACCAAGCAAAAGAAAAACTGTGTAGGAGATTACAAATGTCACTTATCCATATTTTTATTAGCTCTGTATTATTTTCTACCATTTTAGCTACTTCCATTTCACACTGACCCCCTTGCGGCACAATCTTACTCCCTCTCTGCTCACTGCCCCCCTTCCCCCGCAGCTCTCACTGCCCATTCATGCTGTAACTCACTGCCCTCCCGCAGCTCTCACTGCCCATTCATGCTGTAACTCACTGCCCTCCCGCAGCTCTCACTGCCCAATTGCAGAACTCACTGCCCCCTTCACAACACTCCACCACTCACAGCTTACTAACCCTTTGCAGTACTCACTGTCCTCAGTTCACTGTCCCCCCTTGCAGCATTCACTGCCCCCCACAGCTTATGACCTCACCCATAGCACACATTGACCCCATTATAGTTCACTTACCCCTCATAGCCCCTGTCCCCCTTGCAGTTTATAACCCCCCTAATAGCACACACTGACCCCCCTCATAGCACACACTAACCCCTTCATAGCCCGCTGTCCCTCCTTGCAGTTTATAGACCCCCCCATAGCGCACACTAACCCCATCATATTTTACTTAGTCATCATAGCCCGCTGTCCCTCTTTGCAGTTTATAGACCCCCCCATAGCGCACACTAACCCCATCATATTTTACTTAGCCATCATAGCCCGCTGTCCCTCCTTGCAGTTTATAGCCCCCTTAATAGCATACACTGACCCCATCATAGCTCACTTACCCCTCATAGCTTGCAGTCCCTGTCACAGCATATAGCCCCCTAATAGCGCACACTGATCCCTTTCACAGCTTACCCTCATAGCTCACTAACCCTCCCTTGCAACACTCATTGTCTCAATCACAGTACTCACAGGCACCTCCCCCCAGGCAGTGCCAGCACACTCACCTGCTTCCCTGGACTGCCAGTAGTTCCATCTTTGGGAAGGGAGATGCTGTCCTCCTTCGGCCAGATCGCCCACTACCCTCCTCTCTTCTCTGGCCGGACCGCAGCGGTGTCCTCCTTCTTTGTTAGGGCCCCCTGCCGGCCGTGAGTCCTGCAACGTGCTGTAATGAGTCAGCAGTACGTACTGCTGATAACGCTGCCAGCTGCAGATGGCAGGCCCCTCCACTGCCGTGGGCCCCGGTGCGCTGCACCGCCGGTAAATCCGCCCCTGGCCGGTGAGTTACAGTGTGCAGTGTGCCGCGCACAGGTGGCCGGCTGCACACTCTCAGTCTTTCCCCCTTCTAGACAGCACCGGCAGCCGCGCGGTGGAGGCGGGACTGCGTGACGTAATGCAGGACTCGGGGAGCACTGTGATCGGGTCATTTCTTTAGGGAAAGGGTCCCGCCGGGCCCTAGGTGATCGCCTAGGATGCCTAGCGGGAAATCCGGGCCTCTCCCTTTCTCATTACAACTACATATGATTCAGCAGGAGCACTGGTGAAGTGAGCTATTAAGAAAAACTGGCCCATAGTTGCAACGGATCCAACCCTCCAGGGTTGTTTACCCAAGAGTCCACTAATCAGTTACAAAAGAGGACCCAAGCTCAAGGATCTTCTGATGTGTCCTGAGATGCATTTAACGCAGAAGACATCAACATGGCTGACAGTACAGAGGAACAGTTGCTTCAAGTGCACGGGCTGTACTACATGTAGGTGTATGACAACAGGTGATTCATTTCACCACCCACGGACTGGGCATAAGTATAAGATCAACTTTTATCTGACATGCACGTCGGATCATGTTATATATACTCTTACCTCACCCGGTTCTCAGATTTATGTGGGTAAGACTATAAGGTAATTCAGAGACAGGATGGCCAATCACAGAGCCTCAATTAGAGCAGCTATTTCCACTGCCCCCCCCCCCGACTACTACAAGAAACCCCCGCAGCGGGGGGCCCGATGATGCGATTTGCGCTGAATCGCGTCATCGTGGCTCCGCCCCCTGCTTCACAATGCCAATATTTTTGCACTGTTAAGAGGGGGTGGAGCCACGATGATGCAATTGTGTGGCCCCACCCCGGCTCCACCCCCAAAACCACATCATTACCCGGCCACGCCCCCCGATGTGTGCAGACATTCAGCTCCCTCCCGGAAGGAGGGACCTGAATGTTGGCAAGTATACTTCAAAATTTGTAGGATGTACAGTGTAAATACGGCCAAGAGCTTCTTTTGCTCTGATACCAGGATGACCATCTACAGCGACTCCATTTTCTGCGCATAAAAACTTTTCGAGAAGCATTCCATGTGTAATATTTTGGTAGCTCACAGTACAGCAGGGTCCTTGCAAAGTCATCATTTTGACACAGTTCGAAGAAAGAAGTCAATGTTGTTGCGTAATTTGGTATAGTCAGACAGCTGAGAATGCTGGGAAAGCCTGCTAAAGCTCTCTTCGATAATAAACATTAAGATCATGACAAAACATGACAACACAAAACGCTCGCTCCGAGGACCTACCCAAATGCCGTAAGGCCCCACAATGAACGTACAGCAAAAATTTAGGTTTTTAATTAATTAAAAATGAACAGAAACTAATTTCAATCTCCAATTTTTTGACTTGCCTTGGCCGTGTTTTAATACACTCGTATGTAAAATTTCACGATCTTGGCTTGTAAACTGTGGATTTGTATAGAAGGACAGAAGTAGGGATGGACATTGATGTTTGCCAACCATCTATGTTTTTCTTCCTATGTTAAGGTGCGTACACACTGGGCGATAAAGTGGACGACTGAACGATAACGATATCGTTATCGTTCAGTCGTCCACTTTATTGTCCATTTTTAAGCCCAAAAAGATGAACGATGACGACGACACGCGTTCCCGTGGGTCGTTCGTCATCATCGTTCATCGGGCTGACATGCAGGCCAACCTGACGATCTCGTCAGGTTGCTGCATGTCAGGGAATGGGGGAGAGAGCCCGGCGCTGAACGATATCGTTAATGATATCGTTCAGCGGCTGTGCTCAATGTCATGAACGACATTGAACACAGCCTGCCGGGGACACACTAGACGATATCGCTCAGGGAGCATATCGTCGAGTGTGTATGCACCTATAGTGTTTTTACCATTCGATGGCAGCATTCCGATGTTTGCTGCCATTGAATGGTAATCATTCAATGGTGTTTCGATGGTGGCTTCTTTTCTTTAAATACTATAAGCTATGCCTCCCATGGCTGCTGTGTGCTGTGCCCCTCCCTCTGATATCCTTTCTGGCTCATGCTGCTGGGATCGTTGGAGGCTGTCTCACACTGCCTTTCACTGCCTCAGACCTGTCCCTCCCTCACCTCTCTGCTAGCTCTGATTGGCTCTCTGAGACTGTAAGAGCCAATTAGTGTGCAGCCCTGGCCCAGCAGCAGCAGTCACTCAGACACACAGAGTGACAGCTAACAACGTTTATACCAGCAGAGATGGGTAGTGATTTATCTGCTGGTGCTGTAAGAGGTTCCTTTTCTGTGTTTTATAAGTATATTTAATAATGTTTTAGACTTCAGTTTATTGTTGCTTTAAGTGCACACAGCAGCGTGGCAGTGACAGTGTGTCTCATTCTCTTCCTCATCCTCAGTCAGCTCTGCCTGACTTGCCTGGGTTTTTTTTTTGTTGCTTCATGTCTGAGCCCCTCCCCCAACCCCGCCCCTTTACTATTCATATAAATAGTTTTTACCATTGAATGCTTTTGATGTGATGGTTAGTTACCATTGCATCAAAACATTCAATGGTGGAAGCACTGCCATCATATGATGGTGGGCTTCCGATGTCCATCCCTAGACAGAAGGACAAAAATAGTATAAATAGTAGAGATAAGAAAGTTCTTAAATATCACCACTGGAGGTAGCAGACAGCAGTACTGAGTGCAAGGCCCCACAATGAGTGTCCAGCAAAAATTGTGGTTTTTAATTAATTAATAATTAACAGCAATTAATTTTGATTTAAAAAATGTTTAGTTGCCTCAGACATATTTTATTACGCTCGTATGTAAAATTTCACGATTTTGGCTTGTAAACTGTAGATTTGTATAGAAAAACAGAAGGATAAATTTTCGCTTTTATATAGTAGATTGCATCAAGGTGACAGACATGCTATTTGTAGTGTATTTACACCAAACAATGGAGATCCATCACAAATGCCCCCAGGATATTCAGCGGTGATACCTCACATTGGCCCAAATTCATCAATGAATGATATTCTTGTTATCACTCATACTAATCTTATTTGGCGATCCAACCAATCAGCTCCTGTCATGTGTTTGAAACATGACAGTTAGGAGCTGATTGGTTGGAGCACCATTTAAGATTAGTAGCGAGCAGTGCTATTTTTGAAGAAAAATAGGTTCAGGAACTCTTGGGGGGAGCAGAGATGGGCGGAGCTGTGGAGAATGTGGGTGGAGCTAATGCAGGGGTGGGGCATCAATTGGTGTGAAAACCATTTTAAAAATTGTCAAAGTTTGGCCTGTAGGGTGTGTGTGTTATAACTTTTAACGTGTCAGTCTGTCATATAGTGTATAAAACTATCCAAATACAGAAATATAGGAGAGAAAACTGCTGTAAATTCACACACCCACAAAAAAACAGAATTCATATTAAATATATATAGGGAAAGCCATATTGATTCTACATATATATATGTATATATAAAAGTAAAGCTAGATCCACATAAAAACACATTGAAAAAGCCAGCTCCACATATACATTTTGAAGGAGTCTCCTGTCAGGACCCTGAACAGCCGGTCAGATTCCCCAAGATTCCTGTGACACAACATGCTGCAGCACATATTACAGTGCAGCTTTCACTGAATCTGGGGGCAATAATAAAGTAAAGTTTATCCGCCATCTGCAGTGCAGCTTTTATCTCACTGCAGTGCTGCTGACTTGGGCTTAAGGTCCTGCCAGCCGGATTCTTCAAGATTCCCCCCTGAGATTCCTTAGTACTGCTAGACAGACTTAGGCGGGACCCCACCTGACCTTTGTGGGTCTTTGTGCCAGATTGCCACTGGTATGCGCGGCATTGAAAGGGACATATCTGCTATGGGACAAAAGTCTTTTAATCGTGGGATAGTCCTCTCAATTCAGTACAATATTATACCAGGTGACTGTCCTCTCCCACACTACTTTTATTAGAGTGTAAGCTTCTGGGGCTATCTCTGCACAGTATAGGGTCTATTCATGATGTTAAACTATCGGGGTTTGATCGATACCCAATGATTAAAATTCTAACTCGCCGCAAACGCTGGAGCAATTCATCATTGCTCCGGAGCGAAGACAGCTGATCCGCAAATCAGCTGTAACTGCGAGCTGCTTCACTGCTCCTAAAGGAGCAGTGAGACAAGTGTGAATGCGTGACCTACAAGTTACGCATGCGCACAAGAGCTCCGACGGAAGGAGCCAGACAGGGGCAGGAGGATCCGAAAGGATCCCTCTTCGCAACCCGGGACTCCTTCCCATAGGGAAAGAGCGGGTTGCGAGCCCGGAGTGGGAACACTCGCCATCTCCCGCATTCAAGCTCCGAAAATATTGTATTTTCGGAACTTGATGAATTCTGATCCCTTACTACTGTATGAGGTCAGCAGACCTTTCCGCGAGAGGAAGGTAAGCAAGAGAGATCTGTGATATCTCCTGCTTTACCCTCTTGATGAATGGCCTGATAATTTAATATCTACAATTGCAGGTGACAATGTTCATTCTCACCTGCTTTTGTAGAAATTAAGTGATGATGAATAGACCCCTATGAGAGATATATTGCAATATTATTATACCAGGTGACTGTCCTTTCTCACACTTCTGCTATTATTATAATAATATTGTATGACAAATGCCAGCCTCTAGGTATGTACAGTACTGCAGGTATTTGCAATGTAGAGACACATATTATTAATACTGTTACTGGAATGTTGGTACTTGGGACTATAGTGGTATATGGGGACCCGGAAATTCATCATCTTGGCAGCTGGTCACATGGTTAGCCTAAAAAACCTATTCCAGAATGCAATGCATAAAAACAAATCTCAATTTGATATGTAAAATATTGTGGAGAAGCCCTGACACACCCTAATAGAATTGTACTTGCTATTCAAAGCATAGAATAATGAAATGTAAATGATTTAATTGAAATCAGGGACAGTACTGTTGTAATGATTTTATGTTTACACATTTACCTGATTGGCCAGACATGTAATTAAATGAAATCTTCAGTTATGTATCAAATAGTCATTAATTATGTACTTAATGGATCCCTTGCTAATGAAAACATGAAAAGTTAGTTATCGCCAAGCAGAGTGTTGTCTCAGCTTTGTTGTCCTGAATAATCTGATAACACGATTTATGGCAGCATCAGGCTCTTACGGGGTGTGTGTGCAGGAAGGTGCAGTCTCACCTTTGCTTCTTACTGCTTTTCATTACTGACAATCAGGGGCACGTTCATACTGGAGGAACTTGGAAGTGTTAGGAGAGAAGACACGTGTGAGGTGTGTAGTCGCACATGCGCAGAAGTACGGGATCGGAGGTCGCGCCCATTAGCAGCCTGCTGTAGGGATGGCCTTTCGGTATGGTTACCATCGATGTCTAATTAAAAAGTGTCCATCGATGGTAAACAACTATGCAATGGATGACCATCGATGGCTTCACCAAACGATGGGCATCCCTATTCCATGACTGACTGGCGCGTGGGCCAATCAGAACCGGGGGGTGTGGCTTTGTGGGTGTTGGGGCGGAGCTATGCTCTGTGTCCTGTCACCTTGGGAAAAAAAAAAATTATTCGGTTATGCTCTCCCTTCGATGGAGGGTGACCATCTGGTTCTCCCCCATCGATAGGATAAACTTTCGACATCGGCCATAAACCAACGATGATTATGAATCACCAATGGTCGATGGCCATCCCTAGCCTTCGGAGTTCCTCAAGATGGCCGTCCGAGTCAGCCACACTGTAGTCTGATAAAAGCAGTGCTACAGGCGGCGGACAAACTTTAAACAAAACTATTTAGGCCACTAGGCAGTTCCGGAACTTGATCCCGGATGACGTCATTTTTAACAAGAACTTCCGGACCATTCCCCCTGAAATATAGCCCTGGTAGCGAGTGATAGCAACAATATCACTCGTTGATAAATCTGGGCCATTATACCATCAGCACCTTCATGATATTATACCAGTAGAGACCTGTATACTTTACCGCCAGTGCCACCAAGGGATATGCTGCATTCTTCATTCAGTTTCTTGAAATGTGAATGGCATCTCAGACGTATAAATGCAAATGAAGCAGAATAGCATATTCACTTGATGTAGGAATAGTTGAGGTGTGATCATAGTATTAAACACCGTGATAAACCACAATCAGCATACACAGCAATGACAGTAATGGAACATGGGAATAAATTAGAGGCTCTCATTCTTTCCAGCACCTGTCTCCACTGTTCATAGTTCCATCACTGCCTTTACGAAATGAAGGTTAAAATCTGACTCTAGTCTTTACCATTTCTTTCCAGGGGAGATGTACTAAGCCTTGGAGAGAGATATAATGGGGAAAGATAAAGTCCTGACCAATCAGCTTCACACATTTTACAGGCTGTGCTAGAAAAATGACAGCAGCTGATTGGGTAGTACTTTATATATCTCCAAAGCTTGATACATCTGCCCTGGAAAGAGATAGTGAAGACTAGAGTCTGATTTATTTATTCATTACAGATTAATATGTGTTGCTGCAAATGTAGTTTCGAAGTTGTACATTTATTGTTACAAAACAATTACCTCTAGTATGTGTCAAAATGTCAGTTAAGATACAAAAGCAATGTTGCTACAAGAGTCAAACATTATAAAAAGAATACAGTTAAAAGTGTACAATAAAAATGCATTTTCCATGAATTTTATTTCTTTCCTGTGGGAACCAATGTTTTTTTCTTTTTTTTATGTGGGAGCTAATGTGTGTTTTATTTTTTTCCTGTGGGGGTCAATGTGTTGTTTTTATTTCCTGTCGAGGCCAATGTGTTTGTTTGTTTGTTTGTTTGTTTGTTTTCCTGTGAGGGCCAATCTGTGTGTTTGTTTTCCCTGTGTGTGTTTTTCATGTGGGAGACAATGTGTGTGTTTTTTAATAATAATTAAAATAATAATAATACAATGATGAATTATTGATATAGTTGGATTGGTGGGGATGGGTTGGTCACACGCACCTCTGGAGTCACAAAAAAGCCTGGAGACGTAATCAGCAACATTTACATCAGGAAGGAAAAGGTCTAAAGGTATTTTATTAAGCAGAAAATATATGCATGGAAAGAGCATTTCTTTAAGGACACATGCACCCAGGGACAGACTGGGGCTTTAAATAATCCCCAGCATTCCCCTGTGTGAGTACACCTATGGCACGAAAAGGGACATGTTACGAGTCACTGGGACATTGCCTTGTGGTAGAGGTGACACCGGGGCTGGTGACAACTGATGCGCACTTCGTATCCCCCTCGCGCATCCGAAAAGTGGTGTAGCCTCACAAAAATGGGCATGGTCTTGCTGGAAATCCCTCCGAGGTCGTGCCCAGCATCCCCGGTGATGCTGGGCTGCCCTCGAAGACTAGTTCCTTGCTGCACTGTCTGTTCCTCCTCTGTGACAGGAGTCGAGTGCTGGAGGATATCACACTGCAGTACCAGGCTCTGTCGCCGAGGCAAAGCTGGCATTTTGGTGTCAACCCCTCCGAGGGTGACACCCGGTGCGGCCCGCACCCCCATAGCAATGCCACAACCTTGTGGCATGCCCTCTCTCTCTGCATGATGGGAAGCAGAGCTGCTCGGCCAGGCTTCAGGCTGGACCGGTCCATCAAGCCATTGGTCCTTCTGGCATTTGTAAGAAGTACCAGATAGCCCTGCATGCACCTACTGTACTTGTCTGCCTAGAGCATATATAGATTCTTAACCATATTACACTTTTGAAATTTCTCCAGTGCAAATACTCTGAGCGACCTTTCATGAGATTGCAGGTCCACATAGAGATTTGCATGACGAAAAAGTAAAAAAAAACTTAACTTCAAAGATCTGCCTATTATACTGTTTGTTATAAACTCACTTATGTCTTAAATAAATTATAAGTGGAAGAGGATTTTAAGTCATGGGTGTATCTATAATACGTGCAGGGTGTGCGATGCATATGGGCCTTTGGGTCCAGTGGGGGCCCACACCGCTTACCCAGCACCCATAGTCTACTATACTTACCTCTCTGCTGAGTAAACACTATTTTTTCTATAGAGTAGGTGCAATCTCTGATAGTGCATCTTAAGGGTCATTCAGACCCGCTCGCGAGCAAAGTTCGCTCGCTAGCGGGTCGATGTTGTTAGACTGCGCATGCGCACGATGGAGGGAGCTCCGTCGCGCGCATGCGCGAGACACGGTGAGCGACGAGAAATACTTCGCTCGGGATCTCGCACCAAAGGGGGCGTGCTGTCGATGGTGACTGACAGCACGCCCCCTTTGGTGGGCGTGCCGGGGGCGTTGCGGCCAGATGGAGGCGTTCCCATAATGATGTCAGTGGGAGTGACTTTGGCTCTGATAGAGCCAAAATCACTCCTGGGCTTGCGGCAGCGAGACCCTACCACAGGGTCTCGTCGCAAGCCCGATGGTCGCGATGGTCTTTGGTCAGAGCGTCCCTTAATACGCACAACGGCTGATTAGCGCCGCAGCTGGTGAGCATCTCAGTTTGAAGACAATAAGCCACAGTTGCACTGTTGCAAAAGACGCAGTCGCAGCTGCAATGGCGTGCACCTCTGAATCAGGCCCAATGTTTCAATCAGTAAAGCGACTCTGTGTGCAATCGGGACTCATGCGCAGTGTGACTTAATCGCATATGCAGAATAAAAACATTAAACCACCCTGCATAAAATGTGACACTTATTTAATTACATTGTTATTTGTTCAAAACAAAATTGTGTTCTCAATACAAAATACATTGTTTGGTCCAAAAGTAGCCATATTGAAAGAGCACCCTACCAGACAGTAAAATGTTCTGCAGTCTCCGTTAAGGCACCATAAATGTGCTCTCACCACCCATCGAAGCTTATTTAAACACTGACAAATTAAATACAGCATGCGTGCTCATACTGTATGTGTGTTTTTATGGTGCATACACATGGTCATATATGTCAGATGAATGATTGAATGATTTTAACAAGGATTTGAACGATTTCATCAACAATGGACAATTGAACGATTTCTGACAGTATTAAAATGAATGAAATCGTTAAAATCTGACTGCAAACTCATCAGATTTCAGAGATCGTTATCTGACATACGGGAACGTGCATCGTTCGTCGATGCATGTCCCACATGTCAAAGATATGAACGATTGAACGATTTTTACAATCGTTATCGTTCATATCTGAAACAAAATCTGACCGTGTATATAGCATTAGTCCTCAATCTGCAAGCAATGCCCTGATCTACCTCCTCCCATCAGACAATGCAATGTTTGCAACTTCCAGAAATGCTGACGTCATCATGCGCTTTTGTAAAAACACATTTATGCATAGTGGCTTTTACATTGCTGATCTGTAGTGCCTTTTCTGTGTTTTGCAAGATCCAAATTAGCTGTTCCAATATACCACTTGTGTAAGAGCATGTGTATACAGTACATGTTCGATTAAAAGTTTAGGATGCAGTCATATATAAGCCAATGTCAATGAAATCTAAGCCTATATAGTTACATGTTACAATGTAAAAAAATGTAAAAACAAACAAAAAAAAAACATACTGTAAAAATATAGGTACTGTTTGCATATACATTTATTATAACCAATATACATAGACCTAGGGGTATAATTGGCTGGGGGACCCGGTGAAAGGGGCATTTTACACCCCCGCTAGAAAGAGTCTGGTGCTGGTTATGGCAAATATAGGGGACCGCTACTTATTTTGTCCCCTGTATTTCCAAAACCAGGACTGGCTCGCTTAGTCCAGTGCTGGTTGTGCTAAATACAGGGACCCCTACGTCTTTTGTCCTCTGTATTTTCACAACCAGGACTGGCTCAGAAAAGTCTGGGGCTTGTTGTGCTTTTAGGGGGGGACCCCACATCAATTTTTATTTTTTTTTATTCTTACCAAGTTAGTTAAACACTGATCTGTGCATGCAACTGTGTCATTTAGACATCCTCATACTATTCATTTGGGGAATTGAAGTTCGATTTTGTGTTCGATTTCAAATCGAATATTAGTAAATAAGGTGTTGGTCTATGTAAAAATACCAATGTTTTTCCAATGTTCGATTTTGAGTGGGATTTGAGTGAAATTCGGTTTTATGTTCGATTTGACATTTGATTTTGCTTTTAGTAAATCTCCAAATGCAAAATCGAATGACAATCGAATGTCAAATCACACTAAAATCAAAATCGAACATTAGTAAATATACCCCCTAATCTCCAATAAAGTATGTGTGCATGATATTCCTGTATATTTTAGAAGCATATGTGAGTATATTTTGTGGGTTGAGTTACACAATTGCACTAGATGGCTAAATGATGGATGTAGAAAATGTGCATTTTTGCAACATGTTTGCCTTGTTAATCCTATATTATGCACAAAAATAAAAATATCTAACTAATAACAAAAGAAAGTCCATTCTCTCCCCAGAACAAAATAAATAACATAACTTTCAAAAAAAAAAAAAGATTTTGTTTATACAACCTGTGTGCGCTGTCCCCCAGGGCGTTTGTTCACGTACATATAAGCGCTGTGACTGCACGTAGTGTGAGCTAAACTGCGAATTACAAAGAGTTGAAAATATTTTTTCTATTGTCTGCACTAAGGGCCTGATTCAGAGCCGGACGCTCTAAACGAGCGCCCGCTCTGAATGAGGGCGTGTTTTTTTTTTTTGCAAGGCGGCCTCTTGGACGCTAGCATAGCTGTGGGTTACCACCCACAGCTTATGCGAGCGTCCATGATGATGGTCGCGATGGTAAAGACCCTTGTGGTAGGGTCTCGTCTGCCGCAAGCCCTGGAGTCATTTTGGCTCTATCAGAGCCAAAATCACTCCCACTGACATCACTAGTAATGTCAGTGGGGCCGGCCCCAGATGGTAGGCGTTCAGATGGGAATGCCTCCGTGTGGGCAGCCACGCCCACCAAAGGGGGCGTGCTGTCAATCACCAACGACAGCACGCCCCCTTTGGTGCGAGACCCATAACGACGGCTACCCCGTCGTTATTTGGGTCTCGCGCATGCGCATGATGGAGGCGCCACCGTCGTGCGCATGTGCATTTGGGAAACATCAACCCGCTTGCGAGCGCTCAGTGCTCGCGAGCAGGTCTGAATGAGACCCTATGTCTGTGCGCTGTCCCCCAGTGCATTTGTTCACATACATGTAAAAGCGCTGTGACTGCACGCAGTGTGAGCTGAGCTGCGAATTAAAAAAGTAGAAATAAACTATTTTCTACTATTGTTTCTACTACATCTGTACACTGTCCCCCAGTGCATTTGTTCACGTACATATAAAAGCACTGTGTCTACAAGCAGTGTGAACTGAGCTGCGAATTAAGATAAAGTTGAAAAATAAAATATTTTCTGTTTGTACTCTGTCTGTGCACTGTCCCCCAGTGCTTTTGTTCACGTAAATATAAAAGTGCTGTGACTGCACGCAGTGTGAGCTGAGTGTATTGCAATGTGGTGGACAGTTATTTGTTGTATTTGTTTTACTTTTATCAAAATCAAATTTTTGTGTGTTCTTAAAAACTTCTGTATTACGCCCTGAATTTTTTAGACTAATGGTCAGCATGTCAAGGGCCACCGCCTTAATATCTGCATAGTGTGTTGCAGTTGGTAGGCAATTTTTTTTTTTAAATAATTGTTATTAATATGTTCTATTGTAAAGTCTGCTGTAAGGCAATATAATGTATTGTATTCAAGATACATTGTTTTGAGAAAAAGTGAATGCTTTGACAATGTTTCCTTGAAAAAAAAAACTTTTTATTGAGAATTTATGTCATACAAGCAGTTTCATACTGGAAGTGGCATCAAATAGCCATTTTTAAAAAAATGTGTTTTACGTTTATCAAAATAAATAAAAAATTGTGTTTATTATCTCTCAGACTCTCCCTCACCTCATAAATGTACTACAGAAGTGTGTTACCCAATTATGGGGGAAGGGGTAGTGTGGCCAGCAGGTTAGCCTCCTAATATTAGGTCAGCCTCCTAATATTTGTTAGTTATAAGATAGGCTGATTTAGAGTTAGCTGCTCTGCAGTGAAACTATTCATTTTCTTGGATTCTCTTTCAACCCTTGTGAGGAATGCTTGGCTATTAACAGTGTAATATTTTATGGCCTTAAATTAAATTTTCTTTATCAATTATAAATTATTACTAATTGACCAATGAGTTAATCAATCAGTTAATTAATGCAACACTTTCATCCGTTTTGGGTGTTTGTTTCTTAATAGCATTTTCCACTTCTCTGATTTTTTTTTTCTTAATAGCAGTAATAAAATAATGATTAATTAATCAATCTCTCTTCCACTACATACTCCACCTCCATTTCCCTGTACTGCCCTCGGGCCTCTGATCTATTTCTTGATTAACGAAAACATTCTATAGCATTGTTTTAGTTTATATTAAACTGCTATGCTGTCTGCCACTGCAGTGCCACTCTGTTTCCTAGATGTGCCATGTTTACAGTTGAATTGCCATGTGTTTGTCCCACCCACTTCTGTAGCTGAGCTTAGTCGCAAGCTAGCTCGGTGCAACCATTTGGCCTACACTGGATAAAAACAATATTGTGAGGTGGTCAAAGTGACTGGAATTGACTGGAAATTAATGTTGAGGTTAATAATACTGTTGGAACAAATACAGGCCCAAAGTTTGTGATTTTAGTTGTTTTTATTAATTGAAAAAAAAAAATACTGATCCAAAACCAAAACACATGAGGGCATGATTAGCGCTTTCCTTTTTCCTTTTTTTGATTTTTCTTGTTGAGATTATAGATAGGGCTCAGCACCCTATTTGGTAGTAGCTACAATCATATTTAATATCACAGAATTGTTTGTCCACTTCCATCTGCTGTGGCCACACAACATACAATGTATTAAGAGAGCCGCGCCAATGTAACCTCATCCCCAATCCCTTGAAAATAAGTGATGGAGCCCTTCTCCTGTATGTATCTAACACTGTGGCCCATATTCAATTTGAAATGAAAATTCCGTTGCCGGACTTTTCAACATCATCGCTGGTTTTCGGTGCAGAAAAGTATCGCGCGGAGCCCCGCTTATCCCCGTATTCAATTCCAAATAGGCGAAAACGGAACCCGGCGAAACTTAAATAGGCGAAAAGTTCTGTCAGTTTTGGGGAAATCAGCCTGACACCCCCCAAAAGATGCACTGACAAGGAGGATCACTCTGGATACTCCCGAATAGCCCTGCTGAAGATATTTGGCCACTTTAAATGGTCTCAATAGGTGCTATTTTGCGTGTTTTAAGAAGTGGTGAACAATAGCATTTTGGAAGTTTTTTGTAGAAAATAACTTGTCCCAGCAAATTTGGGGTACATTAAAATGGGTATTAGCATATTTTGAAGTTGCTAATGTGACGTTTTAAAAAACGTGAAAATCCACCTGCCGCAACCACCTGCAATCATAAAAACATCTGCTGCATACTTGGGGACACCCCTGGAGCCTATTTCGCTAGTTTTAACTTTGTACCCCAACTTTGGGTTTTTTCACCCCCAAAATGAAAGTACTTTTTTGGGGTGTTCTTAAGTGTTTTTTTTTTGTTTATTGACACACCTTACCTTTGTGGGGCTGGGTGGTTTTCCTACATTTGCACCCCAAAACCCCAATTCTGCATTTTTTTCTGCCTGCTATTCATAGGCGAAACTTTTTCACCGGTTCCATTGCATTGAGTTTCCGCCTTGGCGAAAAAGTCAGCCAACTTGAATACGGGGAAAAGTGGAATTGGCGAAAATTACATCATCGGCGAAAAAGTATCTCCGAAACTAACTTTTCGCTTCTAATTGAATACGGCCCTTAAAGGGAACACAAACTTACACTGCTAAGTGTGGAGAGCAGAGCGGGTGGCTGAGTGTTGTAGTACTACTGCAGTCAGATAATAAGTCACCCTCCAGCCAACACCTGCTGTGACTCATCAGCGGGTCACGGTAGGTGTCTCTGTCATGGGATGTAGTCATTAGTTCGACATTTACAGTACAGTGTCGACATTCATAATGTCAATTACACAATGTCAACATTGTAAAAATGTTGACATGTGAAAGGTTAAAATTGTCAAAAAGTCAACAGTAGGGTTAGGCTGCGGACGAGAGGGTTAGGATTAGGCACTGGGGGAGGTTAAAGGCTAGTGTTTATATACAGTATAAGAATAAAAAGTCATTTATTGACTGTGTACACTTTGGTTACTCTAGCAGAGAGCGCTTTAGAATGCGTCTTGTATATGCTGTGTGGAATGTAAGGCATATTGGACAGATATTCATTCATATGAACTTCTTCTCGCCCCCGAAATCCTTCATTGTCAAGCACACGACACCAGAAAATGTCTTTACTGTTGACAGAGATGAAGATGGAAAAAATTTCAACACAAATGAAATAATATTTCAATAGGCAAAATATATTACAGTTCAATTAATCAGATGATTTTTACATTTTGGCAAAATCTAAAAACTCAATAGATATAGGAAAAAACAAGCTTATTGGGAAGAAAAATTATGTTAAATAATAATAAAGAAATATTTTAACACGTTGCTTGGTACAGTATTAAAATACATTGTCTGATACATAGTAGCATAAGTCTGGCTTTCATAGCATAGTGTATACACTCAGGAACGTAATAGGGGTGTGCGAGTGGTGCTGCCACACAGAGTGCAGGGCACTGTGGATGGCACCGTTGCCTCCCCCAGGTCCCTGCATCTGGCTAGGCACACTGCACACGGAAACGCTGCTGTGGTGTTGTTCGGAGCATCATCTGGGCATTGCAGACATGGACACCGCAACCTATGCAGCCCCTGAGGGTGCTCCAGGCACTTCAGTTCTTCCAGGTAGTGGCGACCCCGCCCTATCGGCATGACATCATGCGCTTGGGGGCGTGGTCGGCACAGGCCAATGTAACACCAATTTACAGCACTGGACACACTGTTATTTATTTAACCCCATTAGTGTGGACGGCAAGTGGGACTCGTTGTCCTCATATATCTTAAAACTGCAGACAATGCGTCCCACTTGTTTGTACATAATGACAGGAGCTGTTTACAGAAAAAAAATGACCTGCTTCCCAACAGTGCTGAGTACACATGGGGTGTTACTAGAATCCTTGGAGCAGGGTGCCAGGATATTACATTCTCGTTATAATGTAATTTATGTAAATAATTCATTATTTTTCTTAAATAAAATGCTGGAGAATATACTGTATCCCCCATTCTAATACCTAGAAAGATGGGAGGACCCTTGTTTCAAAAAGGGGAGTCCCCGCTTTAAACTAGGGTCTCCACAGATGTTAATGTATAGTGGTCAGTGTAACAACAGCAACATTTCAAAGAGGAGAGTCACATTTTTCAAATAATGTGGCCCTCTAGTACAGAGGCGTCACTGGGCGCACTCCATATCCCCCTTGCACAGTTGAGAAGCATGCCCGAAATACAATAAAGGGGGCATGGCCTCACAGGAAATCCCTCTGGGGCGTATCCAGCATCCCCGGTGATGCTGGCCGGCCAACAGAGCTAGTTGTTCCTGTAATATCGGCTCCTCCTTTGTGAGAGGAGCTGAGTGCTGCAGGAGAATGTCACACTGCAGCACCTGGCTCCTGTCACTGAGGAGGAGCTGGCATTTTGGGTGCACACTCAGTGCGGCCTGCTCCTCCCTGCCAAAATAGTTTAAGGCGCCCTCCTGCCTCCCCCCCAAAAAACAAGACATTTTACCTTGCACTCCCGTAAAAGGTGTGTGGTTTTGTGATACAGTAATGCCCCTTACACATTATGCCACACTAAGTAATGTCCATTATAACACATTATGCAACACCGTAATGCCCTTATAAAACATTATGCCACACCGTAATGCCCCTATAACACATTATGCCACACAGTAATGCCCCTTACAACACATGCCACACAGCAATGCCCCTTATAACACGTTATGCCATATATATAAAATAAAATATTTAAATACATTTGTAAAGATGATTTAACTTAATTAAATAAAAAAGACAACTATTTAATTTTTGAGGGCCTTTTTGAAAAAAAAATGATATATTAGTTAAATGGTTAATGCTGAAGCAAAAATACACAAAGTATTTTTTGTGGTTTGTATAACAAAAAACATCTTATTTGCTGTTAGTTCACTTTCTTACTATATGAAGGAAAATAATATTTTTTTTCGCCATTTTTGTTAAATTGTATCTAACTTGTTAGAAGGAGTAAAAAGATGAATGGTATTTTCTTATAATGCAATATCGTATGTAAAAATGCAAGGTATAATTTGTATTTGTACTGCATGATATTCATTTTGGAATATGACAAGCGGAAAAATGGGCTATAGGTATACAGCTATATGTACAGCTTCTAACTGCCAGTTTATAGACTCAGGTGAGAAAACCTGCAGCAGTGAAGAGGTTAGTGAGGTGTGACTTTACAAAATAGATAATATGACATATGTTAGGTTTAGAGGTATGGTCCCCTGAGTAACCCCTTTATTTATATAACCCTGATATACGTATATATGAGGAGGAAATGACAGTTCTAAATTGGGTCTAGGTTTGTTTTCTGTACAAGTTGCTAAATAATTTAGAGTATAATCATAGACACTGGCTTATATCCATGGGTTAAAGTGGGCAGGAACGGGGTGGAACTGAGGGCCTGATTCAGACCCGCTCACAAGCGCTATGTGCTCGCAAGCGGGTCGATGGTTGTGCATTGCGCAATCGCGGCGTGTGCAATGCGCGTGCACAAGACCCGTAGCGAGTGAGAAATTCACTCGCTCTGGGGCTCGCTACAAACGGGGTGGCTGTTGATGTTGATCGACAGTTCGCCCGTTTTGTAGGCGGGGTGGGAGGGGTGGCTGAACAAACAGAGGCATTCCTGAAGGGAAGCCTGCCATTAGAGGGCGGCCCTACTGACATCACCAGTGATGTCAGTAGTGAGCTTCCGGCTGTATTAGAGCCGGAAGCTCACTGGGGCTTGCGGCAGACGAGACCCTACCACAAGGGTCTCGTCGCAAGCCCAATGGTCATGATGGTTGCGACCATCGTGACCAACACCTGGCCACTCGCAAAAGCTGTGGGTGGTCACCCACAGCTTAGCAAGCGACCAGGAGGCTGGCTTTTAAAAAAAAAAGTTGCCTCCCTCATTCAGAGCAAGCGCTCACTTTTTGTGAGGTCCTGAGTTCCGTCACCTCTAATGGCAGGTGGAACTAGTTCCACCTCCACCAAGTCCCTGCACAGAAGTCCCATAGACAGAGAGCCACTCACTGTCTGCCTAGTGGGCTCAGTTTCTTCAGAGGTCCCTTATTTCAGAGAAACCAGCATATAGGTAAGGAAAGAAGCAAGCGAAGGCAATACATAGGGGTTGCATAAAAACATTGGGCATCCAAGTGACATAGACTAGTTTGTGGGGACCCAATAAAAAAACTCAGAGGCACAACAGAAATTATCACTGATGATACAGTGCCTAGGCGGCCCCCAGCCATTCGCTTTACCTTTTCCTATACACAAAAGTGTTTGTGTGTGTAAAGAACAGTTTTTACACTTGTTTTGGCCTGTCAGACTAGTGTGGCGCGGGGGGGAGGGGAGTAGACGGTGGGAGAGATGAGTTCCACCACCTCTCCAGGACCACTTTAAGCCCTGCTTATATCCTACACTTTTACCAGTTGTAGCTACTACCAGAAAACAAATAAACATACAGTAATTTATCATTTACTTGTATAGTGCCAGCATATTCCATTGCGCAGTACAGTCAAGAATAAAACAGTAATAAAACAAGACTGGGTAGTACAAGACAAAGAGGCAAGATGATGTTGCTCAAAAGTATACAATATATAGGATTTGAAAGCTGAAAATAGTAAATATATACATCACATTAATTACCTGCCAGTGGCGAGTGCTGCAATGAGGCATGCTAGTAATATAGCCAGGAGAATTGAGAGTATGACAATAATTACGATCATTCCTGCACTCCGTGCAGACGATTGACCAAGACTAGTGGAGTTCTTTCCTGAAGAAGCAAAAGTGTGACTGCAATTTCATATCATAGTAAATAGGTACATACAGATCTGAAATGATGTTATAGGGCAGGATGTAGAGTTGGCCATACTTACCTACATCCTGATCTGCTCTCCGAGAAAACATTGAAGGGGTGGTCCAGATGGGAGAGATGGGACGTGCCTCTATGAATCACAATGATGCCATTTATAGAAAATCATGTCATTGCTCCACCTCCCACTTCAGAAGTGGCAGGATGTATGAGAGTTGTCCACTCTCCTGGGAGAACTCCCCCTAATGTGTGAGTCTCCTGGAAATCCAAGTAGAGCGGGCAACTGGACGTTTGTTGACGCTTGTGCAATTGTGTTACTCAAAAAAGCCATAGTTGCTACCATATACAAAGTGGAGGTGGGACAGCAACAGTAGCACACTTGGTTTACACTAGGCATAGGTTACATCCATTACCTTCAGAGTTGCACTCATTAGGCAAATGCCTCTAATACAACAGAAGCAACTGCCTTGTGTGTTGAAAGTGAACTTAATGAGTAGCCTCTTGTCTGCCCTCTGATTTTACTGCCCTGGTTCTGGCCTTATATGGTTATTCCTCATATTAAGGACTGCATGGATGGCACAGTGGCTCTCACACTTTTTTTTTTGTGATTTGAAATAAAAATGCATCTAGAAATCATGAAAATGGAAACAAGCTATTATATTTTCTATGGCACTTTTTTTCACATGCCTGTGTCATTTTTTGTTACTGCTGTATTGTAGCGGCATTACCACCTAGAAAATAATTTTCCTCAGCTGCCCCTCCCTTGTTGAAATTTAGGAGCTGCCTTACCTAGGGCTCCTCTGTTTATCTCAGAGCCCTGGATGAACCCTCCTGGCTATAGGGAAGAAATCACCTTGGAATAATATTTTCCTAGATACTTAGATAGTAGTACAGGGCTATAAGGCATGCATACTCTCTGTTAATTGAAAGCAAGTACAGTAGATTGCTATGAAGATGCACCTGAACCTCACATATGCAGTTTTTAGAAGTTCAATGATACAGTACACCAAAAATAGAGTATACTTGTCTTGGAATCAACTGGTCTCCACCTTTGTGATATGATAGCTGCTCTTGCAGAATGTTTCTCATGGTTAGGCCAGGGTCAAGATGAGATATGCACAGCTAAATAGGAAATGTAATTATAGGGGCCCAGTCAAATAAATATATTTAAAAACATTCTACCTGTTGTCAAGTTGATTTGTTCGGACCAACGTGTTCCCCCAACCATTGTGTTATTGTTCAGCACAACAAATTTAACTCTGGAAACACAGAACAAAACATGCATTTCAAATGGTTTTAGTTCCTTAACACTTGGTTATAGAGCAGAATGTTAGGTAAATTGATCTCTGTAGTATATTCAGACTAATTTTAGATCCAGGGCCTCGGGATGGGAATCATTTGATGCTTTATCGTAACCGTCGGTCTGATGGTTCCAATATTTGATGTAAACCTGCAATGGTGAGGATCCAATGTTTCATCACCATCGCTAGGTTTCTCCCCCAATGTTTTTCCCAATTTTTCCAATGTTTTCATTTTTGTGTGACACTTTGTGGTGCTTTCACTGCTTTGGGCTGCCAGCTGTCTCTCTCCTAGTTTTATTTAATAACAATTTAAGACAACTGATACAAAACACACTGACTGGGCTACTGCTGTTGCGTGCTTGCTGGGGCTGGTGGCTGACAGAGTGAAAGACACTCTGGTCTGCCAATCAGCAGCAGCACATAGGACAGCCCCACCCCTGGCTCAATGGCACTGGTGCTGCTCTCAGTGAGTGACTGGTTGCTGAGGTGGCCTCCGCTGCAGCTATTGGTAATTAAGCAGTGAGTGACAGTGTCAGGCTCTCACTGGATGTGTGCTGCATGACAGACCCAGTGGTGCCTGAGTGTCCTTAGGTAGAGCCGGCCCTAGTTTGCCTATGCCTAGGGCCGGCTCTGCCTAACCCTAACCCCACTACTTACCTACGGGATGCTGGCAGTCGGGATGCTGGTGCTGGGATTGTGACAGGTGTTGGGATTCCGGACCACATCTCATTCAGCACACTTAACATACCATTGGGATGGTCATATCTGTTAGTGGCCTGTTTTAGGGTCAATTGTTTAAATATATGATTTCAATACAATTGTGACACATATCATATTATTTTGTAAAAGGCATGTGCATGAATTATTATGTGAGATTGGTAAATTGATACACTGTATTCTCATTCCTTCTGACCCATTACATTTTGTGACCTGCATACTGATTTTTATTAGGGACAAGGGTGACCATAAGGGTCGTACTCCCTTATAGTCCTATTATTTTGTTTTTGACAATTTTGCATGTATTTTCATTTGGTGGTTATTGTTTTACATTTATAGGAATAAAAGATAAGTTTTAACTGCTTTTTATAGATTAAATTGTCTTACAAGAGTTCTCCCTAAAGAAAATATAATTTTTCTCCTTAGTGCTTTTAATTCTTGTATGTCTTAAGTTTTAATATTTTTACTGATCTTTAAGTTTCAACATAATTCCAAACAGCACTGATGTTTTGAATGTAAGAAAATTATAGACACTTTATCTGCCCTTCTGGCTAGATTTCACATTTAATAAAATAGTTTTGTCTAAATGCAAATTTTTACATTTCAAAGTTGTTTTTCCAGTTACAGAATGAGGAAACTTTCATCGTTTTACATATACATATTTGTATTTTGTTATACAACTCTGGTTAACAAGATTGAGTGATCATTGGATGGAAATAGTTTGATTTTTTAATATAAAATTTTATGTCAAATATTTCTGTGACATATAAATCTTATAACACACTGTTGTTTCAAATGATCTGTTTCCTGTTCAGTGCATTTGAAGTCTGTAATGTTTGCTGTGTGCTTGTGTTTCAGTAACTGTTCTCTTGCTTGTTAGCAGTGGCGTAACTAGGGCAGGGCCGCCGGGGAACCGGCGGTGCGCGGGGGGTGTGTGTGTGTGCCGCTGGCCACGGTATAGGCCCGTCCTAGTCACTCAGTGTAGTGCAGACCGCAGTGAGAGCGGTCCACACTACACAGTTACACACACATCGCAACCGGCGCTGCAGCGATGTGTGTGTTTGAGCAGCCAATGAGAGTCAGACAGACTCTCACTGGCTGCTGCACCCACTGCCAGAGCCTGGCTGGAGCTCACTCATGAGCTCTGCCTTCCTCTCCTGCAGTGGGCAGGACCGAGCGGGAGTACGGAGGAGCAAACAGCGTTGTAAGTCAGTGAGTGTTTTGTGTGTGTATGTCATGTCTTTGCTTGTGTTGCACTACTGGCCGGGGGCACTGAATAGGGATTACCACTACGGGGGCACTGCATGGGGAGGATCACTACTGTGGGCACTGCATAGGGGGGATCACTACTGGGGGCACTGTATAAGGGGCATTACTGGGGGCACCACTACTGGGGGCCTGCTTAAGGGGGACCACTACTGGGGGTACTGTATAAGGGACACTACTGGGGACCTGCATGAGAAGAACCACTACTGGGGGCACTGTATACTGGGGGTACTGTTGATGCTAACCACCTGTTGCCACTTCCATGCCCCTGCATGATAGTACGACACATGGCAGGTGGCATTTGTAATGAACATTGGGGGCAGTAGAGCCAGCAGGGAGAGTGGTTTCTGGGCAGCCAGATGCACTCTTGTAATGCAAGGTTGCCGGCTGAAGATTCCCATCACAGCCGCAATGGATAGTGAAGGGCAGAACGCACACACACACATACAGTACAAGGAGAGGGCCAGGAACCTGCATTACCTGTCAGGACCCTGGTGGCCGCGAGTGGTGCGCATCGTGCCATCGGCTGCCATCTTCCTTCTGCCGGAGGTGCTGTCACTGGCTCGGCTTTCACAGAGCAGGAGCAGCCTGGGCTGGTAGAGTGGGGAGCCAGGCAAGCGAGCAGAGCACCGAGGAGCACATCCACTCCACCTGAGGGAAAGCCGGGCTGGACCCTGGACTGAAAGGTGAGTAGGGGCAAGTGACCTTGCAGTGTGCGAGTCAGCTATGCTTGCAGAAGGCAAGGGAGGTGGCAGAGTGGGCCTGATAAGGGCAATTGATGATAGAAAACAGGTGCGCAATTTAGTCTGTGTGAGGACTATACTGACTACTGAGCTGCTACACTAATAACCCTTTTCCTCCAAAATTCCGGGTCTGACCCGGAGCTGGAACAGAGGCCCTGATTCAGAGCTGGACGCTCTGAAAGAGCGCTCGCTCTCAATCAGGGCGGTTTTTTTATTTTTGTGCGGCCCCCTGGCCGCTCGCATAGCTGTGGGTGACCACCCACAGCTATAGAGAGCGGCCATGATGATGGTCGCGATGGTCAAGAGATCCTTGTGGTAGGGTCTCGTGACCGCAAGCCCCAGAGAGATTTCGGCTCTAACAGAGCCGGAATCTCTCCACTGACATCACTCGTGATGTCAGTGGGGCCGCCCCCAAATGGAAGGCGTTCTCATGGGAACGCCTCCATTCTGGCAGCCACCTCCTCAGCCCGCCCACCAAAGGGGGTGAGCTGTCACTCAACATCGACAGCTCGCAGCCTTTGGTGCGAGACTCGGAGCGACGGATTGCCCGTCGCTATCCGGGTGTCGCGCATGTGCGCGACGGAGCCGGCTCTGTCGTGCGCATGCGCTCTGGGCCACCATCGACCCGGTTGCGAGCGCTCAGCACTTGTGACCGGGTCTGAATCAGGCCCAGAGTTCCTATCCGGATCAGACCCAGAATTTAGCCGGTACCGACTCTGGATATTCCCAAGTCGGCGCTGCTCACACTGGAGTCGGGTCTGTATAGACCCAGCTTTCCAGGCGTGAAAGTGGACGCTTGGAGATGATGTCATCTCCAAGCGCCACTGAAGCCGGACCAATCGGCCGGCTAGTAGCGCACTTCAGGTCATCGTGACCCAGAGTGCGCTGTTCTCACAGCAGGGTTTCACGGGCTACGCCCGTGTTAAACCCTGCTATTTACCTGGGTTGGATTGCCGGGTCACTCGACCTGGCAATCTAACCTTCTCCCCTTTTACACCAGGGAGCTGCCCGGGTTAACCCTGCAATAACCCGAGTTTTAGCTCCGGTGTAAAAGGAGTATAAGTGGGAACTGCAACCCACTAAAAGAAAAATACAATGAAGAGAAGGAAGTGTAGCGCTGGTAGACAAAAATGTATACAATTTAATACAAATTGAAGCTAAACAATAAATATACATATCATAAAATTACAATAAGCCTAATGGGTGTAATGTATCAATATAAAAGCTGCTAAAACAAACAGGGTGATAGCGATGTTTCTTCAATATAGCATTTCTGACATATATCAATCCAGATAGTAAAAAATTATGAATAAAGTCTCACCCAGTCTGAAAAGAGTTTGCAATGTCCAATCCAATTGGATTAAAAATGTTCCTGTAATGCGCTGTCTATGCGGCACAGGGGAGTAAAGGCGTAGTCACATCCCTTTGTAGTCTCATTGCATTCAAAAAGGTTTCAATTGAAGAATAAAAATTAAAAACATTTTTAAATTGAAAACTTTTTGAAAGCAATGAGACTTTGGAACTACTACAGGTGTCCACTAATAAATTAACTAATGAAAGGGGTGTGACTCCAAGCCTTATATAAACCTGATTTAGTACTGCAAAGCATCTATGCCCTCCTTCTGAACAAACTGGGAGCAAAAGTCCCGCAGAAATGCGTTAAGGTGCATGGGCTCCTTTGAATTTTGCTGCTGAACCTAAGACGCATTGTCCGCTGCTGAATACATTTTCTGCCATTCCGATTACCACTGACACTTTGGAGGAGTTGAGCCGTGACACTCTGCTGCCGTAAACAGTGGTATCGCGGCTGCCGGCCACTGAGCTAACCCACTGAGCTCTGCCGCTCATACATGGGAGCTCCAAATGGAGATCACTCAGCTGATAATTCACCTAAAGTGAGACAGTGGACCCACCGGCTAATACACTGTGGTGCTGCTCTATCACGGCGGCTAATTATAGTGCTATGCATACAGCTCACTGCTGGAACAGTCCCAGGAGACTCTAATGGAGACTGCATCTAAGGAAGCCGTTTCAGGCTGAGGTGAGCCACTGGACTGAAGTGGGAATTACACCACGGCACCCTCCAATTAATCCACGCACTCCAACAATATCCACCTTTACTCCCCTGTGCCGCATAGACAGCGCATTACAGGAACATTTTTAATCCAATTGGATTGGACATTGCAGACTCTTTTCAGACTGGGTGAGACTTTATTCATCATTTTTTACTAACTGGATTGATATATGTCAGAAATGCTATATTGAAGAAAAATCGCTATCACCCTGTTTGTTTTAGCAGCTTTTATATTGATACATTACACCCATTAGGCTTGTTGTCATTTTATCATATGTATATTTATTGTTTAGCTTCAATTTGTATTAAATTGTATAAATTTTTGTCTACCAGCGATACACTTCTTTCTCTTCACTGATAGGGGCAATGTCTGGGGGCTCCAGTGTGTGGGGGCCCCTGGACGACCACCTCGTTCGCCCCGTCTATAATCAGTCCCTGTTGCTTCTTGTCCATTACACTGTTCCATCCAGCCCTATGTCTCTTTTTAACTGCTGTCCTCTTGTCACTGTTGTCTTTACCTAAACCACAACCAGAGCTGGATTAATTGAGGGCATCAAGGAAGGGGGGCACCACAGAAATTTTCCATTGCCGGATTTACCATGAATCGTATGGTGCAAAACTGCAAATGGTGCAGCTGAACTAGGTTCCACAAAAAAGGGCTATATACAATAATATAAATAATAATAATAATAGAAATAAAATAGTAATAATAATAGAAATAAAATAGTAATAATAGAGTTTAATGATATCCATTAATCTTGGCAATACCAAAAAATTAGTATCTGGTAACTGGTAAACTTGTCTTGGTTTTGTCGGCTGTCCCGTTCAGTGGTCCACTGAGAGTGAGTGTTGCCAGATGAGGGGCTTTGTTCAAATTTGGAAGCTTTTAAAGGCCTTGAGTGATAATGTTGGAGGTAACTTTTTGGGGGGTTTTATTGGTGGAAGGAAAATATAAATGGGGGAACTAAAATCTTTTAAGTGCGTCAGGCCTCTAAAGGTCTTAATCTGGCCCTGCCCACAGCAATATTTAACAATGACATTCATAGTCTTCTGTTGTTAGTATGTCTTACAAAAATGACTGTTGTATCATAGAATGCAGTGAGCACTCTAAACCCTTTTAGACAAACAATGTAGACAAATATTTAAAAATGAACAAAGTGATCTTACCTGTAAGGTCCACGTTGAGTTAAAACTCCATTACAAAATGTTAAACCAGTGCAATTTTGTTCAACTCCAACTGGAACCAAAGCACTAAGACTCGGAGCTGTATCGGAGCATGGGAAATTGATGCCAAGCATTTGGTAAATGTGATAGTATTGATTGTCTTTGGTTGAATTAAAGCTGACTGGGTTACTGAGATGTGTATCAGTCAAGTTTGGCACAACTGTCGGAAACAAAAAAGAAAGGTTTAAAGAGCAATGAAAATAAAAATAATGCTGCATTTATTTGGCATATTATTATCCATTAACTCTGTACATATTTTCATGTTTAAGTCAACAAATGTACCAGTCCATAATAAATGGAATATTTCATTGCCTGCTAAGAAATATAAGGAAGTTAGAAGGCACCAGCTAAGTTATCACTAATAAAGGGAGCAATGACCGAATAAGATATGTAATAGGTACTGTTCAAACACACCATAAAAAAGTGTGAAAGGTATAATCCACCAGTCATCAGTGTCACTCTCAGTCAGGGATGAGGAATTTCCTAATATGACCACCACAGTTAAAAATATTATTTTTGATGACTACTGATGTCAGATGTTAACAAAGTATAGCTTTTACTTTTGTTTATACAGGGATTTGCTCCACATGTATCTGAAGACTGTATAAATCTGATTATATACAAGCACCTGGTTTTTTAAGGAATATTTGGCAGGGGTCAGTAAGGGTTAATGTTTGTTGCTAGCAGTTAGACATATAAATAGGCAGTTAGACATATAAATACTAGGCAGTTCAAATGGCATTCTCCCTCTTTCCAGTTTTGGATACCCACCCACCCGGCTATTCTATGGTTTGTATAATGTTTAATGTGGTTGGAATGTTTCATTGAAACCTGATAATTTCCGACAAAAGGCGGTGCAGCACTGCGGAAAGCAGCACTCCTCGGCGGCCTCATCCAGCCACCGCTGCTCAGCTATGCAGAGTAGCGGTGTGAGTGTCCTCCCCAACGCCACCCCTTCTCCCTCCCCCGCTTGCAGGACACTGCGGCCCACGAGTTAGACAGTGGGATGGTGCCTGTAAAACAGGACTTCTCTGTTGAAATCGGGACAGTTGGGTGGTATGTATATACAGTATATGTATTTTTATGAACATATATGTGTGCTTGCAAAGGTCCATCTTCATACATAAAGCCATCATCATCATGTATATGAAAAATTAACTTCACTGATGGTTATACTATATACTGTAGTTTTTATCAGTCAAACATAAAAATATTGAATATTACCTGTATCCAATGCAACAACCAACCAAACATCACTTGTGTTATATGGGTGAAAGATGCATTGTGGTTGATCAAGTGTAAAACCTAGATTTGTCAGTCTCCCTAGGAATGGCTTGATTGTAACTCGAGGAACATAAAATGGAGCATCTGTAAAGCAAGACACAACAAAATGCATTATTTGTAAGGGAAAGGGCACAATTGGTAGGAAAAGTACAGTAACATTTCATTTGTTAGCAAACTTCACCCTTAAGGCATTGTGAAGCTGTAGGGATCACTAACCCACTGAGGCATGCAGAGGAGGTTTCTAAGTATCCAGAAACCCCCACTGAAGGACCAATTCCCCCATATACTGAAGACAGTGAGTGGACAGGGATAATATGACAAGCCCCACCCCCCATATTCTGGCAAATCACGGGGATTATACTATGAGGGGGTTCACACCATGATGCAAGATGCATCAAAAGTTTAAGTATGCATGTGTACTGTGTTAGTGTGTGTGTTATTTATATATATATATATATATATATATATATATATATATATAACACTCCCCCCCTGCTTTTTTGATACTGTAACAAGAATCCTAGGCCCCAACTCAGCCCCAAAAGTGTTAAAAGTTATTACTGCATAAATTTGAATTCACAGTCTTCTGATTTTGTAATCTCCTTTATTAGAACATAAATACTGTCATTTGAGATGTAGAAGGTTTGGCCAAGCATGTGTCAGATTGCTAGCGATCTACTGTTTTTCTGTTAGAAATGGTCATAGCTCTGGCCACCCGAGGTCACTTTTTGTGGTGGAACTTTTCCTTTTATTTGCCCTTGTCCAAGATGGCCAGTAGGGCCTCTGATAAATCCATCTTGGATTCTGTTTAGACCTACAAATAGCCTATTTCTCATATAACTCTATTTGTGTATTCTGCCTGCTCAGCAATTGCTACTTACTTCTCTTCATTGTAAATGTCTGACTACCTGCCTGTGTACTGACCACGCAAATGTCTGACTACCCATTTACTTACTAACTCTGCATCTCATTATCCACTCGTGTCTCTATCTGACTTACATTTGTATATCTGCTGAAGGCTATCGGTTTTCAGCTAATACACAAGTATCACAACATTATCTTTTGAAGGTTCATCATGAAGCATTTAATGCATTCCATTAATACTGGCAATAAATACTAACAATTTGACAATCAGTTTGGTTGTTTTGTAATTTTTCATTTTTATTTTGGAAATCTGCCATACTTGTCTACTCCAAAATGAAAAAGATAGGTTGCGCTGCTGAATAATAACTATACTTGATTGATCCACATCACAAACTTCTCTGAATCACAAAACATTTATTACACACATAATAAAATTGACATCACATACATAATTAATATCGCTATATGGAGAATAAAATGTAGCAAAATTGTTGCAATTACTTTGACAGCTCTTAGTAGCTGAAGTATATGTGAATAGATACAATTAGATTCAATTGCTCACTGCTCAGTGTATCAACTGTGTTTAGTATCCAAAGTTCATCCAAGCATCAGCATTTGGGCTGATACTGACAGTACACAAAAGTTCCTTTTGTTGAGATAAAACACTCGTTAAATTATGCCACCATATATCCACCAAGACAACTCATCCCACAGTGAGATAATAGATAGTAACAATCCCCCTTCGATTGGGTGTCCAATAAATACACACGTGGATCTATGTTTGGCTGGGATCTGTAGTCAGCCAGAGCTATTTGTATAAATTGATATATAGCGCTAGGTGTAATAAGTAGAATCACTCGGATATTGTCCACACAGTGACAGCTTATTGGCAAAGGTCAACTCTTAGTAGTGAGGCAAGGTGGTGGCTATTATCAAGGCACGTACCTGACCAGCACCGTGGTCTGGCAGTGGTCTCGTGTCCTCGTTGGTGATACAGGATGTACCACTCTCACTTGCGTCCTGAGTGTCAGCTGGTTAGGCTTTGTGATAGCTGAGCGGGGTAGCGGCTGCAGGTAAGGCACGCATCTGACCGATGGTGCGATCTGGCAGCGGTCTCGTGTCCCTGCTGTTGGCACAATTTCCGCCGCTCTCCCCCACATCCTGATTAGCAGCTGGTTGTGCTCTAAGTGAGCCGACACCTCTTTGCGCTTGTAGTAAAGATTGGCGGTGGGTAGTAAATAAAGGTAATAATCAAACTCCAGATGCTGACGGAACTGGTCACTGTATATGAAACCCCTTAGACGCGTTTCGCTCCTCTGGGAGCTTTTTCACACTTGCCTACTCTCCCGGGAAATGGTCGGGAGGCTCCCAAAAACCGCTACTCTCCCGGAAAAGTGGGAAAGTCTCCTCCCCCTACACCACCCCTGCAGCGATGATGCAGTTCACACTCAATCCTGTCATTTTGGCTCCGCTCCCTGCTTCATAATGCCGGTCCTCTCAGCAATGTGTAGCAGGTACGGGGCTATGATGATGCAATTGTGCGACCACGCCCCTCATTCTGCCCCCAATGTCACATCAAGCGTGTGCCAGGGCAGCCACAATGTCGGCAAGTGTGTAATCTGCATAGTGTTATTTTGCACAATTGAAATAAGATCTGACAAAGAATATTGCAAACTGAGAATGACAGCATGGTCATTGGTGTATGGTCATCACATGACTATAATTAGACTGACTATACTGAGCTTACACTGGGATCTATTCATTATCACTTATTTTATACAAAAGCATGTGAAAATTTACATTTTTACCTACTTTTGTATAAATTAAGTGTCAAAGTCATTCATTATAAAGGTAACACAGGAAATATCACGGATAACTCCTGCTTACCCTTCAGTCCCAACCTTGCACGCTGTCCCCATACACTAGTATGGGGACCGAAATTCATCAAGCTCCGAAAATACTAAATTTTCAGTGTTTGACTGCAGGAACATTTGAGAAACCCAGAGAGGTGATGCAGGTGGCAGCTGATGGGGCAGGGCCTCTCTAGTTGCATCATTAGGTCCTGCCCCTTCATGAAAAATGCAGTGAATCGTGCATCTGGAAGATCGGGAGCCGTCACAATGGCACGATTATCATACATTTTTTCATGTTGGTCCTGCCCCCTCCACAGACTCTGATTCCCGGTATTATACGCCCCATCCTGCCCGCATCACAAGAAAGTGGCTGGGATGCGGGAAGACTACCTACTCTTTTGGAATCCCGGGGTACTCCTGGGAAAAAATGGGAGTCTCCCACAGGTTTTGGGAGAGTAGGTAAGTATGTTATGGACACAGCCTGTCTAATGTGTTCATTTAGTGGCACATGTGAGTGCAAAAAAGTTGTGATAGGTATTGGGAGTTCAGCCCACTGTGGTGAAATCAGAAGATCATTCGCTGACCAAACATCCCCCTATAGTGAACAGCGAGTTATCATCATCTGAAGATGGCATTAGTTACCGCAGGCAAGCTTTGAAAAGCTAAGCTGAATTTTAGATTTTACCCACTACAATCAGACCAGTGCCTTAAATTACTAGTATACAAAATACATTTGAAAGGAAACCATTTACACAAAATTGTGAAACAGAGATGATTTTCCAAACTTCTTACATAAGATATAAATTAAAAATAAGAAGATTTACCTGCAACAGTATATGTGGCCAAGGACAGCAAAAGCCCCAGTTTCATATGTAGATTCATCATTGCTGATAGCTCTTGGATTTCTTAATGCCGTGTTATAATATAATCGCGGACGTTCTCTCTGTGCTTCTAACTGATGACCATTCTCGGCTTTCGGAAATGTTGCTATGAAGAGTCTCAAAAAACACCTGTTGACTGCCTAAGGGTGAAAATGCTCCCTTTTGTGTTTCTGCATTCTTCACATATTGACCAGAGGTAGAGAAGACAAACACGTCCGACTTGTTTCAGGAATAAAAATATTGTAATTATATGAATCTTTATATTAAATAAGCAAATGTTTTATGAAAGACCCATTTTTCCTTCAACAACCTTGGAGCAAATCACCTGTTGATGAAATAAAAATACCATATTAGACCATTTGAGCTCTGCTACTGTATGTGACAGGTCATGTACAATACCCCAAATTTGCAGTTGTGTATCACGGTAAATGCCACACAAGGTGTGGTACAAAATATGTTCTTGTGCTTTGCGTAAGTGCCAGAGATATTTTTAACTGTACAAACCCTAACTGAAGGGTGAAATCGTTGGTGCATGGAATATCTTAAAGGAGACTAGTGCTTACATATGAACACTTGGAATGAATCATTTACTCAGATAAATGTACATTCTGTGCAATACGCAGAATATAAAAATGCGCACTTTCAGAGCAGATGCTGGGTTTTTTACTTCATGGGCCTGTTTCAGAGACGGACGGAGTGTCGATGCCGCACCAGTTGGCCAATGTTTTAGTTACCACTGGGAGACATAGAACGAATTTGGACGCATGAGCCGTGGATTTCAATGGACATTCCTAGAAGGTGACGGGGGTGGTTAGGCAGACACAGGGGAGTCACAGGCACGGCTGCATCTAAAGACACAGTAGCGCTTACACAGGACGCCATGGTAAGATGATGCGTCTGAGACGGATTAGTCTCGCTGTATGTGGGCGTCCCAGTATGAACAAAATCGCAGCATCAGCATAAAGGTGTGCACCTCTAAGTCAGGCCCTATGTGTTGATTTGTGTGGGTTTGTAACTAAGCATTATATACAGGTATTTTACAGGAATTTATCAATTTACACAAGAAATCACATCTATAGGTATGTACAGTGATTGAATTAGAAAACTAGAAATGACAGTATGCAAAATGGAATGGAATTTGATATACAATATGACAGTTGCTCATACCAATTCATAGGCCCATCTCAGATGCATGCAAGGGAGGGGTTAATCTAGACTAGGAAAAACAAATAGAATTCCCCCAGCACACTGCAAACAGGCCAGTAACAGAAATGTACAATTCTACATGATAATAGTAATGCAGAGATCTCAGTTACATACAGGGCCGGCATGAGCTGACATTTTGAGGTAAGCAGAATGTTTTTTCCGGCACCTTCAGTGGGACTGTGTGCGCATCCGAACAAATTAAGGGGGCGTGGTCTCATGGGAAAAGCCAAAGCCAAGCCTGGTGGTCACTCAGTGAGTGCAAGCAGTGTCACACTCCTCAGAGCCTCTTCTACTGTATTTACTGTGGGTGTATGTATATATACTGCATATTATATATATATATATATATCCACAGTAAATACAGCAGAGAGGCTCTGAGGAGTGTGGTGTACTACATTAGTATTGGAGCCTGCCAATGGCTTTCTCCAAGTGCTCAGGTCCGGGACTCTTCAAAGCCAGCCGCAGGTATCCAGGCTGGCCAGCCCCAGACTTCTTTGCGCACTGTGAGTGCGACGTGACGTCATGACATCACGTCGCCTGGCCAACATGCCAATATAAACCGAGGGAGCCGGAGCCACGGCTGTGGCCCGCCCCTGGTAATAGAATGGCAGGCAGCTGTGTCACAGTGACACAGTCTGACTGCCATCCACCAACCCGAGCTGCATGTCGCTGGCCGCAGCCGGGTCAGGGCGCCCTGCTGTATGTGGCGCCCTTCTCGGCTGCGTAACCAGCGTATGTGTAGAACCAGCCCTGGTTACATACATGTGCAAGCATATGGTAAGCCACCTGCCACGGCAAGGCTTCTCTGCTCTGGAGGTCCTAACGATACATGCTAATAGCACCTACTTTGGGTCATATGTTTATGTATTTCTGAATTGAGAGTTAACTTACCTGGAGGCCCCCAATATGGCACTACAACAACCAGCATATCCTCCACCTGCTGATCCTATCCAAACATATCAGAACAGTCATACATAGAATGGAAGTTGCCCAGATGAATTTATTGATGCACCACTGGTGCGTGTAAGGGAGGGCTTAATCTAGACTAGAAAGAAACAAACAGATTCCCCAGCACAATGCAAACATGTCAGTAGCAGAAATGTACAATTCTACATGACAGTGGGGTCTATTCATCTCTATCGTCAGATAACAGATGAACCAAAACCGTGAACCTCAACTATAAATTAACTAAAATGAAGACATGAGACCAAATGTAGCGTTCAAAAATTAATGGTCAGCTTCACACAGGTGGAGGAGGAAAATGAGATGAGGGGGAGGATGAAGAGGAGGAGGCTGAGTCTGCTGGTCCTTTGCCTGGTAGGACGCGCTGTGGGTGCAATATGCGCTTCACCTATGAAGGAAATTCTGCACAGGTACATGCTGTGGTACCAGTGTTCACATGTCTCCTGGGAGAACGCGCACACTGTACCCCCTTGGCCAGAAAGAAACAAACGTGGGTTGACATCACAGAAGCTGTTAATACTGTTAGTAGATGCCGACGTGACGTTTACAAAGTTAAAAAAAACATTTCAACAACATAACACGTGTGTTAAAGGGGAAATTGGCGGATGAAGTGAAGCAGTCACGCAAGACCGGTGGTGGGCGTCACATCCCCATACACTACACATCTTATGAACAAGAGCTCAAGCAAATCATTCCCCCAGAAATCCTACCCGGAACTCAGATTGAGGACACAGACAGACCTCCAAACCCGACCCTACTGGTGAGTAACATAACAATACTCATATTACATATTTGTATTAGCATCATTTTCAGGGGTGTTAGTACTGCTCTATTACTGCCCAATAAGCTGCTGCTGTACAACTACACATACAAGTATTCTCTCACCTAGATTGCACAGAGTACAAATATTTCAATGTTTGGGCATGCTGGGATGTGTTGTGCTACAGCATTTTTTTTTTTGGTGGGTGGGGTTTGTGTAAAGAATAATATTAGCAAGTAAAAATAGAATTGAACTCAACACTAATATGTGTTTTGAGATAAGCTAGCACAGAAAGGGCCATTACACTGTTAGCTAAAAAACCACAGTAATTTTTTTTGGTTGCACTATGTTTTTTTTTTAAATGTAGTAAAGTGAAGTAAATTGTGCTTACCTGTGATCCTTAGGTTCAGTTATAGGGTGGGGGACAGGTTTTCGCTTCTGTTTGTACACATATTTATATAACATTGACCATAAATAATTTGATTTGGTGTTGGACCACCAACCAGAGGCACAGTTTGGGAACAACTGGTCTAAGCAGCCCAGCTCCCAGGCTAAGTCAATCAACCCCTGATTCAGACAAACAATGGCAATGCAATTTTTAAGATTAAATACTTAAGCTGGTGACACGCCTTTGCGATCACTGTTTAGATGCGATATTTTGATCAACTTCACTCCCGATCGGAAGTCCCGACCACATTGCCGATAAGCGCATATACACCTATACAATCATGCTTGTGACCTTTGATACCCAACTGCCAAAATATCGAAAGAAAATGATTGTACTACAAACATAGGCGGCGCTGTGTAGAATCGCTAGAGCAGTCAAAGGTGTGTACACACTGCACTTTTGCAATCCTTCAATTCAACCAGGTTTCTTCCCAAAAAAATGATCAAAGGTTTGTACACACTCTTTTGATATCGATAGAATGCGTCAAATCTAAAGAACGGCCCAACGATTGTATAGGTTTGTACCCAGCTTAACATCTAGGGGAATATTTACTAAGATGCGGTTGTCAAAGCTGCCAATTATGCTAAATAGTAAAACATGCTAAGGAAGCCTGGTTTACCATTTATTTGGCTAAAGCTGCTGATGAACGCACCTTAGTAAAATTACCCCCTAATATTTATTAAGGTACATGTTACGTGTAAACAAGATCATAATATATTAAGTGGAACATATGCAAAAAATAAGGAAACATTTGTAAGTGGAAATGCATGATATATGTAAGAAACATTGGACCCAGTGGTGTAACTATAGAGGGTACAAAGGGTCCGCTTGCAGCCCAGCAAGCAACCCCCTGCACCTGGTCAAGTACAGTGCCAATGTCATTTTTAATCAGGCACCGGTCGCGAGCCAATAGGAACTCGTGGACCAGCAGCCAATCAGCAGCAGCTGCTGGCACGCAACTTCTGATTGGTTCGCGAACCGGCGCCTAATTAAAAATGACATCAGTTCTCCACTGATACGTCTCTCACTAGAAACTGGGAGGAGGCGAGGCTATGATGACATTGTCGTACCATGGCCATGCCTCCTCCCATCTTCAGTGAAGAGAGATGGAGCAGCGCACCAGGCACAGGAGGAGGTAATGCTTTAAAAAATAGAAGTGTTAATAGTTTATTTTTATCAATTAACAAAATGCAAAGTGAATGAACAGAAGAGAAATCTAAATCAAATCGATATTTGGTGTGACCACCCTGTGCCTTCAAGACAGCATCAATTCTTCTAGGTACACTTGCACACAGTTTTCAAAGGAATTCGGTAGGGAGATTGTTCCAAACATCTTGGAAATACTAAATACAGATCTTCTGTGGATTTAGGCTTTCTCAAATCCTTCTGTATCTTCATGTAATCCCAGACAGACTCAATGATGTTGAGATCAGGGCTCTGTGGGGGCCATATCAACACTTCCAAGACTCCTTGTTCTTCTTTATGTTGAAGATAGTTCTTTATGACATTGGCTGCATGTTTGGGGTCATTGTACTGCTGCAGAATAAATATGAAGCCAATCAGATGCCTCCCTGATGGTATTGCCTGATGGATAAGTACCTGTCTGTATTTCTCAGCATTGAGGACACCTTTAATCCTGACCAAATCCCCAACTCACTTTTCAGAATTGCAGCCCTAAACTTGCAAGGAACCTCCACCATGCTTCACTGTTGCCTGCAGACCTCATTATTGTACTGCTCTCCAGCCCTTTGGCGAATAAACTGCCTTCTGTTACAGCCAAATATTTAACATTATGACTCATCAGTCCAAAGCACCTGCTGCCATTTTCCTGTACCCCAGTTCCTATGTTTTCGTGCATAGTTGAGTCGCTTGGCCTTGTTTCTATGTCGTAGTTATGGCTTTTTGACGGCACTTCTAGATGGGTGTACCTGGGTCCCACTTTTTACTGCCAGTTCTGAGCTGATGGCACTGCTGGACATAAGCATGTTGTGTCTTTCATCTTGTTGCTGTGCTCAGTCTTGCCATGGTGTATGACCTGTGACATGAAACTGTCTTCCACAACCTCACCTTTGTAGCAGAGTTTGGCTGTTCCTCACCTAGATTTAAGCCTCCTACACAGCTGTTTCTGTTTCAGTTAATGACTGTCTTTCAGCTTACATATGAAAATGATGATCATTATTACCTGTTTGGTATGATTGGTTAATCATACACCTGACTATAAAAGCCCCCATACATCAGCAATCAATTCTGGTAATTCTGCAATTTGCAATCGATTGTGTATAAAAATCTGCAATGTATGGGCTTCACAGATCGCAGATTGCAACTAAAAAGTGATTGGAATTGTTAAATCAGATTGTCCAACATGTTGGATTTCACAGATGGATTGGGGCTGTAAATTGTTAGTGTATGGACATGATCAGCAGATTTGCAGACCATTACTAATAAAATGATGGGCCTTTCGAGATTGGCAGATCTTTGTTTGCTGCAATCAATCTGCAAATCACAAAAAGATCTATAGTGTATGGGCGCAGATTGCTAGATTGGGAAATCCTAAAATTGGGAAATAAATCTTCAAATTGTTTAATTGTGGTTTTCAGATTGCTGCTGTATGGGGGCCTTAACCCTACCGAATCCCTAACTTTGTGCAAGTGTACCTAGAAAAATTTATGCTGTTTTGAAGGCAAAGGGTGGTCCCACCAAATATTGATATGATTTAGATTTCTCTTCTGTTAATTCACTTTGCATTTTGTTAATTGATAAAAATAAACTATAACCACCTCTATTTTTGAAAGCATTCTTACATTCTTTCCCACACCTGCCTAAAACTTTTGCACAGTACTGTGTATTTAGGAGTATTTCACATACATCTAATATATCACACATATTTGGTTTGCAGACCCTGATAACTGCACTATATACCCAGTGAGCGCAGTTTTTCCCACACTGTCAGACGATTCTTATTAAATCCGTGATTTTGGCTGCAAAAAACACGTGAATCCCAATGATGTCCATTGTGTTTATTCTCGTCCAAACACAATTAGTAAATATACCCCCAGTACTCAATTATCACCCACTGACTTTTATATACTTTAAGATGCCTGATATTGCTGACTTGGCTAGCTTGCAAAACCTGGACTGTTTTATACTTTACATTTTGGATGTAACTTTCCTTTACACATCTGTGTATTGTTGCCCTCCTGTGGCCATATGTGGTATTGCTAGTCCTCTAGAATGTTCGTTAAGAAAGGATGTGTGTACAGAATTTCTGTTCAGGCTCTTCCCTGGATTACATATAATCTTCAAATATACATTCAAGAGTCATATAAACAAAAGACAAAAAACACAACATACTCTAAACCATCAAAGTTTAGACACCATATTGAGATTAATAAAGAAATGGCTCCTCTAGAAACAATGGAGAATTGGAGGGCTAGATCTAATTGGTTCATCCAGTCCATAGGAGAAAGAAAGGAGATCACATTTGAGGTATAATGTTGCACCTGTAGAAAAGACTAATTGTGGGTTTGCAAAAAGGAAAATTGAGAGTGAGCCTGAGAGAAAGATAATGTACGATGTGTGGTTGAGTCAGTAAGTTGGCGAATTATACTTAGACCATTTGATACCCAGAGTGTGAATGGGGAGGAGGCCAAACTATGGTGAAAATGCATATTACCTAATAGAGGAAGAAATAAGGAGTGTGAGGCATTGATGTGTCATTTATTGCGGACAGTATACTGACCATGTAGACATTAAAAGAGTTTTTATCCAATATTTCTACAGGGGTTTCAAATTTCTTAAGGTGTAAAAAAACAGACCAGTTCTGAATTGTTCAGGAAGGACCTCTCTTGAGTACTTAGAATATAAGTCTGAGTGCGAGATCCAGTCTTTATTTTGTCTACACAAAGCAGCATGATTATATATTCCCAAATTAGGGAAATTAATCCCCCCTTCCGACCTGTTTACGCTGCAACAATTGTAGACGAGACAATAATCATCGAGTTTCTTCTTTTTCCAAATAAATTATCTAAAGGCAGCATCAATTTGTTTAATATCTGTTTTGGTAAGGACTACTGGCAGAACCTGCAAGGGGTATAACAAATTTGGAAAGGTAATCATTTTGCTCTACCTAAATAGGACAACTGTAAGTATTGCCAATCATTCAATAGCCAATCATCCAATAGTTGTATCTATAACCAGATCCGGATTTAGACCTCATGGGGCCCTAGGCAAGATACTAGTTTGGGGCCCCCTCCCTCAAACAATACATAGCACTATATGTGAGTTCCTGATTCATGCCCTTATATAATTTTTTTGTTTTCCCTCCTTATATTCAACTTTTTAAAGCTTTAAACATTACGGACATTAAAACATTAAGGCCTGAATTCAATTAGAAGCGAAAAGTCCGCTGCCGAACTCCTCGCCGTCATTGCTGGTTTTATGTGCGAAAAAGTATTGCACCCGTCCCAACGTATCCCCGTATTCAATTCCAAATCGGCGAAAACGGGACCCGGCGAAACTCAAGCAGGCGAAAAGTCCTGTTGTTTTTGGGGAAATCAGCCTGACACCCCCAAAAGATGCTCTGACTGAAGTTATTTGGGGTCTTTGAATGGTCTCAATAGGTGCAAGCATATTTTTAAGTTGCTAAAGTCCAGCATTAAAAAGCACCAAAAAATGCACCTTCAGCACCTGGAATCAAAAATACACCTCCCCATACTTGCAGACCCACCCAAAGGCTAGTTCGCTAGTTTTTTTAATTTGTACCTCACTTTGATTTTTGTCGCCCATTTTTTTAAAGTGCTTTTTTGGGGTGTCCTTTGTGGGGACTTTTGATGGAGTTAGTGTCAGCGATGGGGGGTCCAAAGGGTGCAGGGTTGGTCCCGCAACATTGCACCCAAAACCCCAATTCTGCACTTTTTTCCACCATGTATTCATAGGCTAAACTTTTTCGCCCATTGCATTGCGTTATCACGCCTGTGGAAAGACGCTACAATTGAATACGGGGATGAGTTGAAACCGGCGAAAATGACGTCATCGGCGAAAAAGTATCGCCGGAACGGACTTTTCGCTTCTAATTGAATGCGGCCCTATAATGTAAAATGAAAACACAGTGCAAAAATAATATATATATATATATATATATATATATATCTCCATGGGAATGATCCATTCCCTATATAAATATTGACATTGTAAGAGCTGTGCATATATCCAGTAGGTGTCACTAGGTCAAGTCTTGACCTAGTGATCCCTACTGGATATATAGTTTTTACAATATCACTAGAAGAGAAAACAAATAAATATATATGTATATATATATATGTATATATATATATATATATGTATATAAAACTATTGCCATTGACATAGATGCACATATATATATATATATATATATATATAATCTCCACAAGGCGGCACTCCGTGGAAAAAACGACCAAATGTGACAAGATGCCGTCTGCAACGTTTCAGCGCCTTTTATTAGCGCTTTTTTCAAGCATAAAATACATACAAACATGTTACACTTACCAAACATATATTGAGCAGTTAGATACCATGCTGAACCGCGACATCACTTCCTGGCTCCAACCCGGAAGTCCACAGAGCCAGTAGTGACGTCACATCCTCCCATTCAACGGTTACCATGGTAATCACCATGGTTACCAAATAACACAAATACAATGTGACCAAAAACACATGACATATAATTAAAAACAGTCTATCGTGCTCACTGGCCTCTACATCAAACTAATCAGCGTAATAAACACAATGTGTAGCGAACAGATAGATTGTAATAATACGGCTGTGGACAATATAATATGAGTTTTAGCTATTACGAACATCGTGAACAGATAAATAACTGAACATACAAATTTCAACTCAAATAAGCACAAATCTATTATGCACGACCATAAAATGTCGCAATCACTATACTGCACACACCACAACGTGCTAAACGCTATAATGGTCATAACATATCAGACAGATACATGAATATTACATTAATCACAAGGAGTTGACACCTACATTACTTACAAATTGCCAAGCGTAATCAGAATATAAACATACGCATAACAACCAACCTGCATAATAAAAAATGTAATAATCAAACAAAACACTGGAGCCCCAGAGTTTCATTTAAGCCTCGGGGGGAAAGTGTGTCTAACCTCATAATCCATTGAGACTCACACTGAAGTAATTTGCGCCCACGGTCCCCACCTCTAACGAGAGGGGGAACGTGGTCAATGATTTTATAGCGAAGTGTTGAAAGATTATGTGACGCCATGGCGAAGTGTCTTGCCACTGGCTGCTCACTGGAACCTGAAGCAAGAGCTGCCCGAATAGCAGATCGATGTTGGGCCATTCTCTCCTTTAAAGTACACTCGGTCTTGCCCACATACATCTTAGAGCAAGGGCACGTTATGACATAAACTATAAATTTAGTTGAACATGTCAAATGCTGTCTTATATTATACTTAGTGCCCAAATATGGATGGAAAAAAACCGATCCTGTTTGAAGGGAGCGACACGTAATACAATTGGGACATCTATAACAGCCTACTATCGGGACACCCATAAAGGATTTATTTAGCTGAGATTTACCCAATAAAGACACATCGTTTCGCACCAAATGGTCCCTCAGATTCTTACCTCTCCGATAACAAGACATTAATTTTTTGTTGTATAATGTTTTAAGATCGTTATCTGATGTTAATATAGGCCATAAAGATTTTGCTTGTTTGTTAATAACAGTACTGGCATGATTGTATTTATTGATCCACAGGTGTCTATCGACACTGCGATCCTTCTTACTATTGTCTCGAATCAGCAATTTATCCATAGGAACAGCTAATGCCTTTTCTTTTGCACGATCTAAATTAATTTTATGGTATCCTCTTTGAATTAATTTATCATACATGGTGTCTAACTGTTGCAGTGCTTCAGCCCTGTCAGATGATATTCTTAAAGCTCTCAAGAACAGGATGAGCACTACTCGCCAACAAAATATTATTCCTATCGGTGGGCTTATAAAACAATGAGGGCACTAAACGTCCATCTCTTTTAGTTATGGTGACGTCCAAAAAATTGACCTTGTACAAATCAGTAGAATATGTGAATTTAACTGGACTGGTCGAACTGTTGTGTTGTTCAATTAAAGCCACAAACGCCTGTTGGGACCCTCGCCACACAATGAATAAATCATCAATATAGTGAAAATAAGCTATGATATTGTTAGCAACATAAGGATTTGTGAAGAATATATCCTGTTCGACAGTAAACATAAAGGCGTTCGCATACGATGGGGCCACATTGGACCCCATCGCACAGCCAGAGACCTGTACAAAATACTGCCCATCGAACATAAAATAGTTGCGGGTCAAAACTAACTCCAGCATCTGTAAAAACAAATCTACAGGGGGTCCTTTGTACAATGGATTGTTAGTAATCAACATTTCAGTAGCTCGTAAGCCCAGTGCATGGGGAATACACGTATATAGATTACAAACATCCACTGAACATAAAACACAATCGATCGGCAAATTAGGCAAGGACTTCAAAGATGACAATAAATGGTTGGTATCTTTTAGTTAGGTCGGTCTAGCCTGTACACATGGTTGAAGGAGGGCGTCTAAATAGGTTGAAATGGTCTGATATAATGAGCCACGGGCAGCTATGATAGGACGGCCCGGTGGCTTTACCGGGTCCTTATGTAGTTTGGGGATCAAATAAAAAAGGGGCCTAATCGGAAACTTCACCTCTAAGGCTTTCTTAATGGATGAAGAAATAAAGCCTTGCGTACAAGATAATGCCAGTAAGCTATCAATTTCTTTCTTAAAATTGCATGTAGGATCTTGCGGTAGCTTCCTATAGGTACTAACATCACTTAGTTGTCTAAATGCCTCTTTTTTATAATCACACAAATTTAGGACCACAATCGCACCTCCTTTATCCGCTTGGCGGAACACAACATCATCATACTTCGATAACTGTTTTAGAGCTAATTGCTCAACTTTATTTAAATTACTAAACTTAGGTTGTGAAACCTTAGGATTATCGCATACTGATTGATCTAAAAGTCGAGAAAATGTCTTTAAAGACGCATTGGTATTAACGGGATCAAATGCAGATCTTTCCTGTAGTTTTGCAAGTTGTGGAGGTATATATCTGATTCCTGAATAGAACTGTTAGCAAAATGTTCTTTGATTTTAATACTCCTGTTTAACATGTATAGTTCCTTTTTCCACTGGATTTGATCAAATAGGACTGTGGGTACAAAGGAAAGTCCTTTACTTAATACTGAGAGTTCACACTCCGAAAATGATCTGCCGGACAAATTGAAGACTAGATCCTCCATCCGCTTGGAGGCCTTCCTCTCCCTTTGATTCTGCTTGCCTCTGCGGGTACGATGGGGCCTAAATCTAAAAAACGAGCTTGTGTACGTTTGCCTGTGTTAGTGGAGCCACTCGGTCTAGAAGATACATTACTCGTGGCCTCTGCCTCTCTCTCAGTGGTGCCAGTATCCTCTGATGTGTCCAACCGTGACCTATCGATGGTGCGTCGGAACAATGGACGTCTATCGGACTTGGGATATGCACTTGCTGTGTTGCTCCACTTGATTCCCATCATTTCTCAAGGCACCTGGGTGCATTGGGGTTAGTTACCTATGTAACGGAGCTCCCTAAGGTTTAATTGTTTTAAACCTTGTCAAGCTTATTTCCAGTTTCTTAGTGTGTGTCTGTGCTCATTTGCCTTAAAGCGTGGATTGTGGCTTGTTGTGGCCTAGATACCTGAGTATCGCTGCACACAAATTATATCATGACTGATATCACTACTGAACTACCCCAGAGGATTGTTCTGGAACAAGGATCGGTCCACAGTTATTCAGAATCTGAGGCAGAATCCATATTGTTTACTGAAGATTTGAACAATCACATTACAGCACCAACTCTTCATGATATTTATAATGATCTTGTACATCTCAAAAAACGAGAGATTGACTTCTTTTACCATGGTTTAACATTATCTAATTATTACAAAGAGAAGAAGATCCCGAGGGGATTCAGGGTGAAAAACATTCCGACCATCGGTCGTAACAACATCGATTTTTGCAAAAAATGGACATCGATTTTGAACAAGTGTTCATTCGATTTATTATTGCTGGTTATCGAAGAATCTAAAAAAGAAATTGATATTGCTAAAATGAAAATCAAGAGTTTTGAGGATGCACATTTACTTACATAGTCAAGTGATAAACAACATGATTGGGTAGCTAAATTAGATACCCAATTAGAGGTGTATAAAAATGACCTAATTCAATTTAAAAATGACAAGAAAAAGAAAGTGGATTTAGATTACGAGCATCAGCGAGTTTATAGTTGGCTGACGGGTGCATATCCCAAGTCCGATAGACGTCCATTGTTCCGACGCACCATCGATAGGTCACGGTTGGACACATCAGAGGATACTGGCACCACTGAGAGTGAGGCAGAGGCCACGAGTAATGTATCTTCTAGACCGAGTGGCTCCACTAACACAGGCAAACGTACACAAGCTCGTTTTTTAGATTTAGGCCCCATCGTACCCGCAGAGGCAAGCAGAATCAAAGGGAGAGGAAGGCCTCCAAGCGGATGGAGGATCTTGTCTTCAATTTGTCCGGCAGATCATTTTCGGAGTGTGAACTCTCAGTATTAAGTAAAGGACTTTCCTTTGTACCCACAGTCCTATTTGATCAAATCCAGTGGAAAAAGGAACTATACATGTTAAACAGGAGTATTAAAATCAAAGAACATTTTGCTAACAGTTCTATTCAGGAATCAGATATATACCTCCACAACTTGCAAAACTACAGGAAAGATCTGCATTTGATCCCGTTAATACCAATGCGTCTTTAAAGACATTTTCTCGACTTTTAGATCAATCAGTATGCGATAATCCTAAGGTTTCACAACCTAAGTTTAGTAATTTAAATAAAGTTGAGCAATTAGCTCTAAAACAGTTATCGAAGTATGATGATGTTGTGTTCCGCCAAGCGGATAAAGGAGGTGCGATTGTGGTCCTAAATTTGTGTGATTATAAAAAAGAGGCATTTAGACAACTAAGTGATGTTAGTACCTATAGGAAGCTACCGCAAGATCCTACATGCAATTTTAAGAAAGAAATTGATAGCTTACTGGCATTATCTTGTACGCAAGGCTTTATTTCTTCATCCATTAAGAAAGCCTTAGAGGTGAAGTTTCCGATTAGGCCCCTTTTTTATTTGATCCCCAAATTACATAAGGACCCGGTAAAGCCACCGGGCCGTCCTATCATAGCTGCCCGTGGCTCATTATATCAGACCATTTCAACCTATTTAGACGCCCTCCTTCAACCATGTGTACAGGCTAGACCGACCTAACTAAAAGATACCAACCATTTATTGTCATCTTTGAAGTCCTTGCCTAATTTGCCGATCGATTGTGTTTTATGTTCAGTGGATGTTTGTAATCTATATACGTGTATTCCCCATGCACTGGGCTTACGAGCTACTGAAATGTTGATTACTAACAATCCATTGTACAAAGGACCCCCTGTAGATTTGTTTTTACAGATGCTGGAGTTAGTTTTGACCCGCAACTATTTTATGTTTGATGGGCAGTATTTTGTACAGGTCTCTGGCTGTGCGATGGGGTCCAATGTGGCCCCATCATATGCGAACGCCTTTATGTTTACTGTCGAACAGGATATATTCTTCACAAATCCTTATGTTGCTAACAATATCATAGCTTATTTTCGCTATATCGATGATTTATTCATTGTGTGGCGAGGGTCCCAACAGGCGTTTGTGGCTTTAATTGAACAACACAACAGTTCGACCAGTCCGGTTAAATTCACATATTCTACTTATTTGTACAAGGTCAATTTTTTGGACGTCACCATAACTAAAAGAGATGGACGTTTAGTGCCCTCATTGTTTTCTAAGCCCACCGATAGGAATAATATTTTGTTGGCGAGTAGTGCTCATCCTGTCCCACTGAAAAACGCGTTGCCTTTTTCACAATTCTTGAGAGCTTTAAGAATATCATCTGACAGGGCTGAAGCACTGCAACAGTTAGACACCATGTATGATAAATTCATTCAAAGAGGATACCATAAAATTAATTTAGATCGTGCAAAAGAAAAGGCATTAGCTGTTCCTATGGATAAATTGCTGATTCGAGACAATAGTAAGAAGGATCGCAGTGTCGATAGACACCTGTGGATCAATAAATACAATCATGCCAGTACTGTTATTAACAAACAAGCAAAATCTTTATGGCCTATAAACATCAGATAACGATCTTAAAACATTATACAACAAAAAATTAATGTCTTGTTATCGGAGAGGTAAGAATCTGAGGGACCATTTGGTGCTAAACGATGTGTCTTTATTGGGTAAATCTCAGCTAAATAAATCCTTTATGGGTGTCCCGAAAGTAGGCTGTTATAGATGTCCCAATTGTATTACGTGTCGCTCCCTTCAAACAGGATCGTTTTTTTTCCATCCATATTTGGGCACTAAGTATAATATAAGACAGCATTTGACATGTTCAACTAAATTTATAGTTTATGTCATAACGTGCCCTTGCTCTAAGATGTATGTGGGCAAGACCGAGTGTACTTTAAAGGAGAGAATGGCCCAACATCGATCTGCTATTCGGGCAGCTCTTGCTTCAGGTTCCAGTGAGCAGCCAGTGGCAAGACACTTCGCCATGGCGTCACATAATCTTTCAACACTTCGCTATAAAATCATTGACCACGTTCCCCCTCTCGTTAGAGTTGGGGACCGTGGGCGCAAATTACTTCAGTGTGAGTCTCAATGGATTATGAGGTTAGACACACTTTCCCCCCGAGGCTTAAATGAAACTCTGGGGCTCCAGTGTTTTGTTTGATTATTACATTTTTTTATTATGCAGGTTGGTTGTTATGCATATGTTTATATTCTGATTACGCTTGGCTATTTGTAAGTAATGTAGGTGTCAACTCCTTGTGATTTATGTAATATTCATGTATCTGTCTGATATGTTATGACCATTATAGCGTTTAGCACGTTGTGGTGTGTGCAGTATAGTGATTGCGACATTTTATGGTCGTGCATAATAGATTTGTGCTTATTTGAGTTGAAATTTGTATGTTCAGTTATTTATCTGTTCACGATGTTCGTAATAGCTAAAACTCATATTATATTGTCCACAGCCGTATTATTACATTCTATCTGTTCGCTACACATTGTGTTCATTACGCTGATTAGTTTGATGTAGAGGCCAGTGAGCACGATAGACTGTTTTTAATTATATGTCATGTGTTTTTGGTCACATTGTATTTGTGTTATTTGGTAACCATGGTGATTACCATGGTAACCGTTGAATGAGAGGATGTGACGTCACTACTGGCTCTGTGGACTTCCGGGTTGGAGCCAGGAAGTGATGTCGCGGTGCAGCATGGTATCTAACTGCTCTATATATGTTTGGTAAGTGTAACATGTTTGTATGTATTTTATGCTTGAAAAAAGCGCTAATAAAAGGCGCTGAAACGTTGCAGACAGCATCTTGTCACATTTGGTTGTTTTTTCCACGGAGTGCCGCCTTGTGGAGATTATGTTCAGTTTGTCCTGTTTGGCAGCGACTGACTGTGGAGGGCACCCGGCCCAGGACATGGTGGAACCCGTGAGTGCCGGTGATCTGGACTTGTATGTATATATATATATATATATATATATATACATACATACATACACACACATATATATGTACACACATATATATAATGTATACATACACACACATTATATATGTATATATAATAATATATATATATATTTATATATATATATATATTTTGTGTATATGGCAGCTCATAAGGGTAATTAATGCAGGTAGGTATCTACCTGGCCTTAGGTGCAGCACTGCTGCTGTTTGCAGCTGGTGGGCGGCGGAGGGCCTGGAAGGCTGGCATAGTGGCTGCTGGGGCGGGCCGTGGCAGGACTAGCTGGATGAAGATGATGGATCAGCTAGGAAGGACAGGCCGGTGACAGTGGCGGAACAGGAGAGTGGTGGGCCCAGGTGCAAAAATATGCTTTGGGCCCCCCACCCCAACCCCACCAAGCAAAAGAAAAACTGTGTAGGAGATTACAAATGTCACTTATCCATATTTTTATTAGCACTGTATTATTTTCTACCATTTTAGCTACTTCCATTTCACACTGACCCCCTTGCGGCACAATCTTACTCCCTCTCTGCTCACTGCCCCCCTCCCCCCGCAGCTCTCACTGCCTATTCATGCTGTAACTCACTGCCCTCCCGCAGCTCTCACTGCCCAATTGCAGAACTCACTGCCCCCTTCACAACACTCCACCCCTCACAGCTTACTAACCCTTTGCAGTACTCACTGTCCTCAGTTCACTGTCCCCCCTTGCAGCATTCACTGCCCCCCACAGCTTATGACCTCACCCATAGCACACACTGACCCCATCATAGTTCACTTACCCCTCATAGCCCCTGTCCCCCTTGCAGTTTATAACCCCCCTAATAGCACACACTGACCCCCCTCATAGCACACTCTAACCCCTTCATAGCCCGCTGTCCCTCCTTGCAGTTTATAGACCCCCCATAGCGCACACTAACCCCATCATATTTTACTTAGCCATCATAGCCCGCTGTCCCTCCTTGCAGTTTATAGCCCCCTTAATAGCATACACTGACCCCATCATAGCTCACTTACCCCTCATAGCTTGCAGTCCCTGTCACAGCATATAGCCCCCTAATAGCGCACACTGATCCCTTTCACAGCTTACCCTCATGGCTCACTAACCCTCCCTTGCAACACTCATTGGGGTAGATGTATTATAGTGGCACGTTAAGTGCCGCTATAACGCTTCCTGCTTCGCCTCTTTACCGAGGCGAAGCAGGAAGCACTACTGGTGAGATGTGTGAACATCTCACCGGCCGGAGAGGAGGAGCGTTAACTCCCCCCTCCGGCGCTACCCGCTGCAGACCACATCGCTTCAGCCTAGTGCTGATGCAATGTGTGTCAGGCCCGGCCGGCTCCAATAAGCATGCGCGGGATCTCGCAAGTATCGCGAGATCCCCGATTGCAGCCCTGGAGCCGGTAGCCGCCACAGCAGGGACAGCGCTGTCCCTGCTGTGGGTATAGGCTAACGCCAGGCTGTAGCTGTCGATAACGACAGCTACAGCCGGCCGAACGGTCAGACGATCTGACCGTTCGTACATAGCCCAGACTGTCGGCGCTGCTATCTTGTAGATAGCAGCGCCGATAATGACAGGGGCGCATAGCGCCCCTGTCATTTACCGCCCAGACCCCCGATCATACATCGGGGAGAAACGGTATCAGCGCACTTAACGTGCGCTGATACCGTTTCTGGGCTTCATACATCTACCCCACAGTCCCAATCACAGTACTCACAGGCACCTCCCCCCAGGCAGTGCCAGCACACTCACCTGCTTCCCTGGACTGCCAGTAGTTCCATCTTTGGGAAGGGAGATGCTGTCCTCCTTCGGCCAGATCGCCCACTACCCTCCTCTCTTCTCTGGCCAGACCGCAGCGGTGTCCTCCTTCTTTGTTAGGGCCCCCTGCCGGCCGTGAGTCCTGCAATGTGCTGTAATGAGTCAGCAGTACATACTGCTGATAACGCTGCCAGCTGCACCGCCGGTAATTCCGCCCCTGGCCGGTGAGTTACAGTGTGCAGTGTGCCGCGCACAGGTGGCCGGCTGCACACTCTCAGTCTTTCCCCCTTCTAGACAGCACCGGCAGCCGCGCGGTGGATGCGGGACCGCGTGACGTAATGCAGGACTCGGGGAGCACTGTGATCGGGTCATTTCTTTAGGGAAAGGGGCCTTTCCACGGGCCCCTTGGGTCCCGCCGGGCCCTAGGCGATCGCCTAGGATGCCTAGCGGGAAATCCGGGCCTGTCTATAACATTCTTAACATTGATAGTATACAGATTATAAACATACTTTGGAAGACGAATCCCTAAATAGGGAATATCTGTTTCTGCCCACTTCAGATACCCTACATCCAAACTATTTCTATTAAGAGAGGTATTTAAGGCCATAGTAATAGACTTAGAATATTTAATGGTAAAACCCAAGATCCTGCCAAAATCATCTAATTTAGAAAGAAGGGGAGATAAACTAATATACGGATTGGAAATAAAAAGAAGATTGTCAGCAAAAGCTGAGACTTTAACTTTGGTAGAACCAAAAGAAATGACAAAATAATATTGATAACACCCTATTTTGCGCAGTAAAAATAGAGACAGCCGCCTCACATATACAATTAGGAGTAACACCTACTCCAGCTATGAACTTCAAATAGATACAGTAGGTACGTATAGTGGATGGCGCTCGGTCCTATTAAGATGAATGATCATACACCTGCAGTTGGGATCCTGATGCTGGGACCTTGAAGGACCAACTGCAGCCGGCCTTTTTTCAACTGGCCTTGTCCAAATCTTCTGCGATGGTGCCGAGCTGGAAGGCCCGGACCTCATTGCTTCAATGCAAGCTAGCCCACCGCAACACCTTTATATGGTGAGAGACTTATGGACCGTATGGTGATCTTTCATGCTGCTTATTTTTTATTGCTGCTAAAATTAGGGGTGAGCGGGTTCGGATTTCTGAAATCCGAACCCCCCCGAGCCCCCCCGATCCGAGTCCGATCCGAATCAGGCTCGACTTTTCCCGCCTGACTCGGATCTGAAATCGAGGCAAAACGTCATCATCCCGCCTTCCGAGTCTCGCGGGTTTTGGATCCTATATAAGGTACCCACGTCGGCGCCATTTTCTCACTCGGCTGTGGACAGTGAAGAGGGAGGGTGGGAGTTAGGGCTGTGTAGTGTAGTGTAGTGTAGTGCTGCTGTTGTCCACTACTTCAAAGTCCATAGGGGCTGGCTGTGTTGTGCTGTGCTGCTGTTGTTAATAGGGGCTGTGTCCACTACTTCAAAGTCCATAGGGGCTGGCTGGACTGTGTTGTGCAGTCAGTTCTCCATAGGGGCTGTGTCCACTCCAAAGTCCTGTGCAGTGTCCCAGTCCTAAAGAGGTGCTGTAGTGTTGTCCAGGGGGTGCTCTGTCCATCAGGGGTGCTCCCCCCAAGTGCTAAAAAAATAATATATTTTCTGTGTTTGTGAATTGTGTGCGCAGTAGCCGCACGTGCATCAACAAAGTAGTGCCAAGCGTGCGCCTGTGTCATAAGTAAAGGGCCGGCTGGCTTGACCGTTAAGGGTGCTGTAACCCCCGAAAGTACACTCCAGTCCAAACCAAAAAAAAAATTATTTTCTGTGTTTGTGAATTGTGTGCGCAGTAGCCGCACGTGCATCAACAAAGTAGTGCCAAGCGTGCGCCTGTGTCATAAGTAAAGGGCCGGCTGGCTTGACCGTTAAAGGGTGCTGTAACCCCCAAAGTACACTCCAGTCCAAACCGAAAAAAAAATATTTTCTGTGTTTGTGAATTGTGTGCGCAGTAGCCGCACGTGCATCAACAAAGTAGTGCCAAGTGTGCGCCTGTGTCATAAGTAAAGGGCCGGCTGGCTTGACCGTTAAAGGGTGCTGTAACCCCCAAAAGTACACTCCAGTCCAAACCAAAAAAAAAATTATTTTCTGTGTTTGTGAATTGTGTGCGCAGTAGCCGCACGTGCATCAACAAAGTAGTGCCAAGCGTGCGCCTGTGTCATAAGTAAAGGGCCGGCTGGCTTGACCGTTAAAGGGTTCTGTAACCCCCAAAGTACACTCCAAACCAAAAAAATATATATTTTCTGTGTTTGTGACTTGTGTGCACTGTGGCTGCACGTGCATCAACAAAGGAGCAGCGCCAAGCGTGCGCCTGTGTCCCATAAGTAAAGAGCCGGCTGGCTCATTTCTTAAAGGGTGGTGTAACCCACAAAGTGCACTACTCTCCAGCAAAAATAAAAAAATATTTTCTGTGTTTGTGTGCGCTTTAGCCGCACGTATATATATCAATATAACATAAATGGAGGACCAAACTTTCTCTGATAAAAATAAAATAGGGAAAGATCAAGAACCACTTCCTACTAGTGCTGTTGCTGCTGCTGGGAGTTGTTCATCATCCCAGAGAGGAAGTAGGAACATCACTACTTTTACTAAACAATTGACCCTCCAACAGTCCCTAGCGATGAGGATGAAGTACGACAGCAGTCATCCTGAAGCAAAACGTATAACTGAGGCCTTGACTGCTATGTTGGTGTTAGACGTGCGTCCGGTATCCGACATTAGTGCAGTGGGATTTAGACAATTGATGGAGGTAGTGTGTCCTCGGTTCCAAATCCCATCTAGATTCCACCTGCATCCTCAAAGCAGCAGCGACAAGCGTGCGTCTGTCTGTTAAAGGGTGGTGACACCCTCAAAGTGTGCTACACAAACAATTAAAATATTGTTCTTTTTTTTTCTGTCTTTGTGAATTGTGTGGGCTGTAGCCGCACTTGCATCCTCAAAGCAGCAGCGACAAGCGTGCGTCTGTCTGTTAAAGGGTGGTGTAACTCTCAAAGTGCTCCAAAAAATAAAAAAAAAATTTTTTAATGTGTTTGTGACTTGTGTGCGATGTAGCCACACTTGCATCCTCAAAGCAGCAGCGACAAGCGTGCGTCTGTCTGTTAAAGGGTGGTGACACCCTCAAAGTGTGCTACACAAACAATTAAAATATTGTTATTTTTTCTGTCTTTGTGAATTGTGTGGGCTGTAGCCGCACCTGCATCCTTAAAGCAGCAGCGACAAGCGTGCGTCTGTCTGTTAAAGGGTGGTGACACCCTCAAAGTGTTCTACACAAACAATTAAAATATTGTTCTTTTTTTTCGGTCTTTGTGAAATGTGTGGGCTGTAGCCGCACCTGCATCCTTAAAGCAGCAGCGACAAGCGTGCGTCTGTCTGTTAAAGGGTGGTGACACCCTCAAAGTGTGCTACACAAACAATAAAAATATTCTTCTTTTTTCTGTCTTTGTGAATTGTGTGGGCTGTAGCCGCACCTGCATCCTTAAAGCAGCAGCGACAAGCGTGCGTCTGTCTGTTAAAGGGTGGTGACACCCTCAAAGTGTGCTACACAAACAATTAAAATATTGTTCTTTTTTTTTCGGTCTTTGTGAAATGTGTGGGCTGTAGCCGCACCTGCATCCTTAAAGCAGCAGCGACAAGCGTGCGTCTGTCTGTTAAAGGGTGGTGACACCCTCAAAGTGTGCTACACAAAGAATAAAAATATTCTTCTTCTTTTTTCTGTCTTTGTGAATTGTGTGGGCTGTAGCCGCACTTGCATCCTCAAAGCAGCAGCGACAAGCGTGCGTCTGTCTGTTAGAGGGTGGTGTAACCCTCAAAGTGTGCTCCACAAACAATAAAAATATTCTTTTTTTTTTTCTGTCTTTGTGAATTGTGTGGGCTGTAGCCGCACTTGAATCCTCAAAGCAGCAGCGACAAGCGTGCGTCTGTCTGTTAAAGGATTACATCGGTGACAGCATCCAAGTAGGCATGTCAGACAGTCCGTACCTGTACTGGCAGGAAAAAGAAGCAATTTGGAGGTCCCTGTACAAACTGGCTCTATTTTACCTGAGTTGCCCCCCCTCCAGTGTGTACTCCGAAAGAGTGTTTAGTGCAGCCGGGAACCTTGTTAGCGAAAGGCGTAGGAGGTTGCTTCCACAAAATGTGGAGAAGATGATGTTCATAAAATGAATGATCAACTCTTCCAGGGAGACCAGCCTCCAGAACGTACAGAGGGACCTGTGGTTCCAGCAGGGACGAATTAATACTCTGTGAGGATGAGGATGTACATAACACTGAAGAGGGTGAGGAATCTGTGGATGAGGAGGATGAGGACGACTTCTTGCCTCCGTAGAGCCAGTTTGTGCAGGGACAGATTAATTGCCAGCTTGTTTTGTGGGGGCCCAAACGAACCAATCATTTCAGCCACAGTTGTGTGGCAGACCCTGGCCCTGAAATGATTGGTTTGTTAAAGTGTGCATGTCCTGTTTATACAACATAAGGGTGGGTGGGAGGGCCCAAGGACAATTCCATCTTGCACCTCTTTTTTTTCTTTGCATTATGTACAGTTTGGGGCCTAGTTTTTCAATGCCATCCTGTCTGCCACTGCAGTTTAACGCCTAGATGGGTCACGTGTTTGTGCCGCCCACTCGTGTCGCTTAGCATAGTCATCCAGCTACCTCGGTGCAACCTTTTGGACATAAAAACACTATTGTGAGGTGTGAGGTATTCAGAATAGACTGGAAATGAGTGGAAATTAAGGTTATTGAGGTTAATAATAGCATAGGAGCAGAAAAACCTACAAATTCTGTGATTTTAGCTGTTTTTATGCTTTTTTTCAAAAAAATACAGATCCAAAACACAAAACCCAGAACCCAAAACACGGAAGGGTGGTTTTGGCAAAACCAATCCAGATCCAAAACACGAAGAAAGATCCAGATCCAAAACCAAAACACAAAACACGAAAAGTGGCCGGTGCACACCCCTAGCTAAAATATATATGTTTCACAAATATATGCTGCTAAAAACTGATGCTGCTATATTTTGTGATATTAATTATTTTATCCTATATTTGATGGTGTTGTTTATGATTTCATGTGATTATGTTTTTAAACCAGTGGAATAAATAGTTTTCCTTTCCGTGACGTCATGTCTTATCGGATATGTTGAAAAGTGTATGATCATTCATCTTAATAAGACCTAGCGCCATTCACTATACGTACTGAACCTATCTATTTGAGAACCAAAAGAAATACCTTTGAAAAGGGACCAAGATTGTAGAACACATAATAAGGGTTCTAAAGCTAAATTAAGCAACAAAGGGGATAATGGACATCCTTGTCTAGTTCCTCTAAACATGTGAATAGATTCACCTAGAAGACCAATATCGCATGAGGGGAATTATAGAAATATTTATTCATATTAATAAAAGAGGAACCAAAATCCCGCAATTGTATTACTATATATAAGTGAGGTCACAAAATTCTATCAAACGCCTTTTCGGCATCTAGACTTAGCAGCATATTGAAAGAATGGCGCTGGATGAAAGAAGAGTATAAAGCTGCCACCGCTAGGCGGACATTACAAACTATATGCCGTCCATGAGTAAACCCAGATTGTTGTGGAGATAAAAGAGAAGGGAGTATAGACTGTAGGCGGGTAGCAAAAATTTTAGACAAAAATTTGTAATCTTGATTGAGAAGAGTAATGGGTCTGTAAGATGTAATAGACTCTGGATCCTTATTGGGTTTCAACAACAAAATTGTATAGGCGTCATTAAACATAGGATATTGAAGGGTCCCTTCCTGAGTTTGTTTAAAAAGATGTATGAGGGAAGGAATCAAGTCGTCTTTCAATATTTTATAATAATTCCCATTAAACCCATCAGGGCCTGGTGATTTATTAAGCCGTAAACTATCAATAGCCAATCTAACGTCCTCCTCTGTGATATCACTATTAAGAAATTCTCTTTGCTGGGTTGATAACACTTAAAAATATGAGTTATGTCAGCAGGGGCAGTGACCGCAGTACCGGGATCAAGCAATTTTGTTATAAATTGCTTTTTCTGCTGTCGTTTAACCATATAGGCCAAAACCTTGCCAGACCTGCCACCCCATTGATAATAAGTGTTTTTGGTATAGTCAAATCTAAGCTGGGCTTCTTTCAAAAGAAAACTTTCTAAAATCTTCTTGTGATGAAGATAAATATTCTTGTTATCCACAGTTGAAGATATACGATAGTGACGGTAAGCCTCTTTCAAACAACTTTGAAGAGAATGCAAGTCCACTTTGCGGGTACGATTACGTTTGGCTAGATATGAGATCACATGACCTCTCATCACCGCCTTTGAGGCCTCCAGTGTGAAAGATTATCATCTACATATTCTCTCCATTTATTTCTCAGATATGTCTGAAAGTCGTCATTTTGAGATATGAACGAGGGAAAGCGCCAAAGGTAGGATGTGCACCAATGATCAGTCCGAGATAGATCAAAAAGTACAGGGGCATGGTCAGAAATAATGATAGAGTCTGTCACAGTATTATGGACCCGCGAAAATAGAGAGTCAGCTTCCAGAAGATAATCAATTCAAACACATCATGAAGTCCCTGCAAGAAAGATTATACAGTCTCCATGGATCAACTACATCATGACGTAAACCCAAGAAGTCTATTCCATTCATACGCCCTTGAGAGGTACAGTAGTAGCAGGATTAGCTGTGTGATCCAAACAAGGGTCATGAAGACAATTAAAATCCCCTCCAATTATCAAATTAGGCATATCATATTTCATCAGATTAGATTTTTTTTTTATATATAAAAGTTCAAGTTTAGAGAATTAGGGGCATAAATGTTAAGGAGACTTCCTTCTAAAAAAAAGTGAGATTTGATCTGCAGGCTCCATAATTTTATCCAAAAAGAGTATATTCTTTGGAAAATTTGGCAATTAGAGGGCATTGACTTTAAAGGAGAGCGTATACAAATATTTCTGGACCTCTAAAACCAAGCGCTTGTACAAATTTCTAGAAAAGACAGACTATAAAATAAAAATAAATATCGCTATTACTCTGGATAAAGATCATAGCATGTCAATAACTTTGCTAAAAAAACGGGATCTAAGCCCTGTATTCACTATTCAAATGATCATATATGCATTAAATTAGTGATGTTTATAGTAGGGGTGAGCGGGTTCGGATTTCTGAAATCCGAGCCCCCCCGATCCGAGTCCGATCCGAGTCAGGCTCGACTTTTCCCGCCTGACTCGGATCTGAAATCGAGGCAAAACGTCATCATCCCACCTTCCGAGTCTCGCGGGTTTTGGATCCTATATAAGGTACCCGCGTCGGCGCCATTTTCTCACTCGGCTGTGGACAGTGAAGAGGGAGGGTGGGAGTTAGGGCTGGCTGGGCTGTGTAGTGTAGTGTAGTGCTGCTGTTGTCCACTACTTCAAAGTCCATAGGGGCTGGCTGTGTTGTGCTGTGCTGCTGTTGTTAATAGGGGCTGTGTCCACTACTTCAAAGTCCATAGGGGCTGGCTGGACTGTGTTGTGCAGTCAGTTCTCCATAGGGGCTGTGTCCACTCCAAAGTCCTGTGCAGTGTCCCAGTCCTAAAGGGGTGCTGTAGTGTTGTCCAGGGGGTGCTCTGTCCATCAGGGGTGCTCCCCCCAAGTGCTAAAAAAATAATATATTTTCTGTGTTTGTGAATTGTGTGCGCAGTAGCCGCACGTGCATCAACAAAGTAGTGCCAAGCGTGCGCCTGTGTCATAAGTAAAGGGCCGGCTGGCTTGACCGTTAAAGGGTGCGGTAACCCCCAAAGTACACTCCAGTCCAAACCAAAAAAAAAATTATTTTCTGTGTTTGTGAATTGTGTGCGCAGTAGCCGCACGTGCATCAACAAAGTAATGCCAAGCGTGCGCCTGTGTCATAAGTAAAGGGCCGGCTGGCTTGACCGTTAAAGGGTGCTGTAACCCCCAAAGTACACTCCAGTCCAAACCAAAAAAAAAATTATTTTCTGTGTTTGTGAATTGTGTGCGCAGTAGCCGCACGTGCATCAACAAAATAGTGCCAAGCGTGCGCCTGTGTCATAAGTAAAGGGCCGGCTGGCTTGACCGTTAAAGGGTGCTGTAACCCCCGAAAGTACACTCCAGTCCAAACCAAAAAAAAAATTATTTTCTGTGTTTGTGAATTGTGTGCGCAGTAGCCGCACGTGCATCAACAAAGTAGTGCCAAGCATGCGCCTGTGTCATAAGTAAAGGGCCGGCTGGCTTGACTGTTAAAGGGTTCTGTAAACCCCAAAGTACACTCCAAAACAAAAAAATATATATTTTCTGTGTTTGTGACTTGTGTGCACTGTGGCTGCACGTGCATCAACAAAGGAGCAGCGCCAAGCGTGCGCCTGTGTCCCATAAGTAAAGAGCCGGCTGGCTCATTTCTTAAAGGGTGGTGTAACCCACAAAGTGCACTACTCTCCAGCAAAAATAAAAAAATATTTTCTGTGTTTGTGTGCGCTTTAGCCACACGTATATATCAATATAACATAAATGGAGGACCAAACTTTCTCCGATAAAAATAAAATAGGGAAAGATCAAGAACCACTTCCTCCTAGTGCTGTGGCCGCTGCTGGGAGTTGTTCATCATCCCAGAGAGGAAGTAGGAACATCACTACTTTTACTAAACAATTGACCCTCCAACAGTCCCTAGCGATGAGGATGAAGTACGACAGCAGTCATCCTGAAGCAAAACGTATAACTGAGGCCTTGACTGCTATGTTGGTGTTAGACGTGCGTCCGGTATCCGCCATTAGTGCAGTGGGATTTAGACAATTGATGGAGGTAGTGTGTCCTCGGTTCCAAATCCCGTCTAGATTCCACCTGCATCCTCAAAGCAGCAGCGACAAGCGTGCGTCTGTCTGTTAAAGGGTGGTGACACCCTCAAAGTGTGCTACACAAACAATAAAAATATTGTTCTTTTTTTTCCGGTCTTTGTGAAATGTGTGGGCTGTAGCCGCACCTGCATCCTTACAGCAGCAGCGACAAGCGTGCGTCTGTCTGTTAAAGGGTGGTGTAACTCTCAAAGTGCTCCAAAAAATAAAAAACTATTTTTTTTATGTGTTTGTGACTTGTGTGCGATGTAGCCGCACTTGCTTCCTCAAAGCAGCAGCGACAAGCGTGCGTCTGTCTGTTAAAGGGTGGTGACACCCTCAAAGTGTGCTACACAAACAATAAAAATATTCTTCTTCTTTTTTCGGTCTTTGTGAAATGTGTGGGCTGTAGCCGCACCTGCATCCTTAAAGCAGCAGCGACAAGCGTGCGTCTGTCTGTTAAAGGGTGGTGACACCCTCAAAGTGTGCTACACAAACAATAAAAATATTCTTCTTCTTTTTTCTGTCTTTGTGAATTGTGTGGGCTGTAGCCGCACTTGCATCCTCAAAGCAGCAGCGACAAGCGTGCGTCTGTCTGTTAAAGGGTGGTGCAACCCTCAAAGTGCGCTCCACAAACAATAAAAATATTCATTTTTTTTTTCTGTCTTTGTGAATTGTGTGGGCTGTAGCCGCACTTGCATCCTCAAAGCAGCAGCGACAAGCGTGCGTCTGTCTGTTAAAGCATTACATCGGTGACAGCATCCAAGTAGGCATGTCAGACAGTCCGTACCTGTACTGGCAGGAAAAAGAAGCAATTTGGAGGTCCCTGTACAAACTGGCTCTATTTTACCTGAGTTGCCCCCCCTCCAGTGTGTACTCCGAAAGAGTGTTTAGTGCAGCCGGGAACCTTGTCAGCGAAAGGCGTAGGAGGTTGCTTCCACAAAATGTGGAGAAGATGATGTTCATAAAATGAATTATCAACTCTTCCAGGGAGACCAGCCTCCAGAACGTACAGAGGGACCTGTGGTTCCAGCAGGGACGAATTAATACTCTGTGAGGATGAGGATGTACACACAGAAGAGGGTGAGGAATCGGTGGATGAGGAGGATGAGGATGACATCTTGCCTCCGTAGAGCCAGTTTGTGCAGGGACAGATTAATTGCCAGCTTGTTTTGTGGGGGCCCAAACGAACCAATCATTTCAGCCACAGTTGTGTGGCAGACCCTGGCGCTGAAATGATTGGTTTGTTAAAGTGTGCATGTCCTGTTTATACAACATAAGGGTGGGTGGAAGGGCCCAAGGACAATTCCATCTTGCACCTCTTTTTTTTCTTTGCATTATGTACAGTTTGGGGCCTAGTTTTTCAAACTGCCATCCTGTCTGCCACTGCAGTTTCACGCCTAGATGGGTCACGTGTTTGTGCCGCCCACTCGTGTCGCTTAGCATAGTCATCCAGCTACCTCGGTGCAACCTTTTGGACATAAAAACACTATTGTGAGGTGTGAGGTGTTCAAATAGACTAGAAATGAGTGGAAATTAAGGTTATTGAGGTTAATAATAGCATAGGAGCAGAAAAACCTACAAATTCTGTGATTTTAGCTGTTTTTATGCTTTTTTTCAAAAAAATACAGATCCAAAACACAAAACCCAGAACCCAAAACACGGAAGGGTGGTTTTGGCAAAACCAATCCAGATCCAAAACACGAAGAAAGATCCAGATCCAAAACCAAACTAGGTGCACACCCCTAGTTTATAGTCTTTTTAGACCAATTTGTGGAGTAGAAAATTCAAACAGCAATGTCCCGATGTAAAAAGTCCATATAGCCAGCCTCTAACTATCCCTACCTTACTGCGTCTCAGCGGGCTTCTCCCTCCGGGGTTTCCTTTGTGTTGGTAGCCACGGTACCTGATGATATTGATGGCTGTCACGTGGTTGGGCCCGCACTGTGGGGGACCGCTGGGTACTTACTCCCTTCAGGGATTCTTTCTTCGTGGTAATGCTCTCGCGCTGTGTGGAGCCCGCGGCACAGGATGATGACGTCAGGCGTTTGGGCGGCTTTGCAGATCTGGTGACACGCTTGCTGCTGAAGTTCCTTAGGTCCTCCTTCACTCTCCAACGCGTTTCGAACCTTAGTGGTTCTTTTTCCAGGATGAGTGTGGTAGTTGTTTAACTGCCTTTAAATACTTTATTTTATTGTCCAAACAGGAAATGATAAAACCGGAAATCCTCAAGAATAAGCGGCAAAAGCATGTTCTTGAGACTCCATTAAAATCCTTACTTTTTTAGGATATTTTGTTTTGTCTTTGTCTTTTCTAATATCAGTAATGTTAAAATTGTATATATAAAAAAAATTGTATATATAAAAAAAAATATATATAAAAAATTATATATAAAGGAGGGATATTATCACAGTCTATAAAAATTATTTATATCTTTTCTCATAAAAAAGCTTTCAATTCAATATCTATATTCAAACCATTTGGTTCCAGCGTATTGAGGGTAAAGATCCATTTAGTTTCTTCTTTTTTTAATTTGTTTACCAGGTCTTCGCCTCTCCAATTAGTTTTTACTTTTTGGATACCCAGGAATTTTAATCCTTTTGAGATTTTCTGATGATATTTAAGGAAATGAGCTGAAACACTGTGTGTACTTAGTCCTCTCTTAATATTATAAATGTGTTCAGAAATCCTCGTCTTGATTTTTCGTTTGGTTTGTCCAATATATTGAAAACCGCATGGGCATTCAAGCATATATACTGCTCCTTCTGTTTCACACGAGATGTTGTCTTTAATTTTGAAAGGTACTTTTGATTCTTTTGACTGAAATTCCAGTATTGGTTTAGTACTGTTTGGTTGTTGTTTACAGCCCATATATTTAGTACAGTAGTAGAAGCCATTCTTACTTGTTTTTTGAATACTCTCTTCCACCGGTAGAAAGCTTTGTGTTAGTTCTTGTTTTAGAGATTTGGCTTTTCGGTATATGATTTTTGGTTTTGGAGGTATAAAATCTTTTATATCTTGATCCAATTGTAGTACATGCCAATGTTTGGTCAAAATACTTTCTATTTCTTTATGATTTCCATTAAATTGGGTGATGAAAATTGGCTGTGTCTCGTTTTGTTCTGTGTTAATTGGTTTATATGTGAGAAGTTCTTTACGGTCCAAATTAGATATATTTCAGATTTCCTCTTCCAATTTTTGTTCTTGATATCCTTTTTCTATAAATTTTCTTTTTAGTTCTTCGCTCTGTTCCATATAGTTCGTGTCATCAGTACAATTTCTTCTGATCCTTCGAAATTGCCCTCCAGGGATATTTTCAATCCAATTTCTGTGATGGTTGCTGTTATATGGTAGCATGTTGTTCCCGTTACACTCTTTAATGTGTGTTCTTGCATGGATATGGTCGTCTTTGATAAATATTTCAAGGTCTAAAAATATTACCATGTCTGTGCTAAAAATTGTTGTGAATTCTAGATTAATTTGGTTCTCATTCAAGTACATCACAAATTTCTCAAGGTCCTCTTTCGGACCACTCCACACAAAAAAGAGGTCATCTATATACCTTCTCCAGCATTTGATGTTTTTAAGGTAAGTATTGTTACTCCATATATGTTGGTCCTCCCACCATGCCGCAAACAAGTTGGCATAGCTGGGGGCGAAAGATGTACCCATAGCCATACCTTGCTCCTGGATATAGTAATCTCCGCCATACCAAAAATAATTATGGCGAAGGATTAAGTCAATGTAATCCATAATAAAATTAATCTGACTATTCGAAAGTTCTGATTGTGTCGAGAGGTAATGTCTGCTGGCTTGGCATCCTATGTCATGATCTATTACTGTGTACAGTGATTTAATATCACTAGTACACAGATAGTCTGACTTATTCCATTCTAAGTTTTCCAGAACTTGGAGAATATTCATGGTGTCTTTAAGGAAGCTTTTTTGTTTTATTACCAAATTTTGTAGAAAGACATCTATATATTTGGATAGATTTGATGTTAAAGATCCAATGCCAGATACAATAGGCCTACCAGGCGGATGCAGGGGATCTTTATGGACCTTAGGGAGATAATAGAAGGTGGGGGTCTTTGGGAATTCTAAATTGATGAATTCAAATTCTTTTTTTGTTAATATGCCCATTTTCAAACCTTCTTCCAATTGGAGATTTAATGCTTTTTGAAACTCCAATATGGGATCGCCTTTGAATTTCCTATATGTCGTACTGTCTGAGAGTAGTCTTCTTGCTTCTTCTTCATATGATGACCGATTTAATATCACTACTCCTCCTCCCTTGTCCGCTGGTTTGATCACGATTTGTTTGTCTTGTTGTAATTCTTTTAAAGCTCTTTTATCCTCTATTGTGAAATTGTATTTCTTACTTATATTCTCTGGCAACAATTTAATATCTATTTCTACCAGACGTTGAAATGTTTCTATATGTGCTCCCTTTATGTGTGAGGGATAGAACATTGATGTTGGTTTTAGGTTTGTATGTATATATTCTCTTGTAATTTCGGTAGTTTGTCTGGTGATGGGATTTTTTACAAAAAACTTTTTCAGACATATTTTTCTTATAAACTTCTGTGTGTCTATATATAGATCAAATTTATTGATCTTGGATTGTGGGGCAAATTTAAGGCCTTTTTGCAGGACATTAATCTGCTGTTTTGACAAGTTTTTTGTACTTAAATTGAATATTATATTTTTCTTTGTTTCTGTTGATATTTGTTGAGAATTCTTTCTTCTTCCTCCTCTTGTTCCCCTCTTTCTGTGATTTGATAATTCTTTCTTTTTTTCTGTCTCGATTGTCCTGCATCTGGTGGTTTGTCTTGATCCCATATTAGATATAAAAAATCCTCATCTTCCTCACTATTAGAATTTTCTCGATAGTTTTGTTTCTGTGGTTTTTTTCGATATTCTTGTTGACGATCTTTTTGTTCTATAACGTGCAAAAGTTCTTGGTAACTCTTTCTTTCTTCTTGTTGTGCTTCTTTTGTGCCTTGATTGAAAGATTGCCTAATTAGTGTGTATGGATTGTCAGTGAAGTTCTTTTTCAAAGACGACCATATCCATACAAGAACACACATTAAAGAGTGTAACGGAAACAACATGCTACCATATAACAGCAACCATCACAGAAATTGGATTGAAAATATCCCTGGAGGGCAATTTCGAAGGATCAGAAGAAATTGTACTGATGACACGAACTATATGGAACAGAGCGAAGAACTAAAAAGAAAATTTATAGAAAAAGGATATCAAGAACAAAAATTGGAAGAGGAAATCCGAAAAATATCTAATTTGGACCGTAAAGAACTTCTCACATATAAACCAATTAACACAGAACAAAACGAGACACAGCCAATTTTCATCACCCAATTTAATGGAAATCATAAAGAAATAGAAAGTATTTTGACCAAACATTGGCATGTACTACAATTGGATCAAGATATAAAAGATTTTATACCTCCAAAACCAAAAATCATATACCGAAAAGCCAAATCTCTAAAACAAGAATTAACACAAAGCTTTCTACCGGTGGAAGAGAGTATTCAAAAAACAAGTAAGAATGGCTTCTACTACTGTACTAAATGTATGGGCTGTAAACAACAACCAAACAGTACTAAACCAATACTGGAATTTCAGTCAAAAGAATCAAAAGTACCTTTCAAAATTAAAGACAACATCTCGTGTGAAACAGAAGGAGCAGTATATATGCTTGAATGCCCATGCGGTTTTCAATATATTGGACAAACCAAACGAAAAATCAAGACGAGGATTTCTGAACACATTTATAATATTAAGAGAGGACTAAGGGCCTGATTCAGAGCCGTTCGCTATTTGCGGTCGTTCGTTCAAAAACAAGGGGTGGCTATTCAAATGATCCGTTCGCAAATTGCAGTCTGTTCACACCTCTAAGTCTGAACGAGCGAGCAAAACATACGCTCGGTTATTTGTTAAAAACGCCCCCTGGCCGCTCGCACCATACGTCATGTCCGCTATTTATTAGATTAATCGAGTACATCGACCAGCGTATGAACTGCTCGCTATTCTTGTGGTTGGTTTTTGCTACCACAATCTTGCGAGCAGTTCTGGCTATAAAATAACCCAGTGACGTGGTCAATGACGCTGCTGTATTAATTATGCACACCCATAAAACGCCCGTTTTGACCTTTAAGCACGCCTGTGTTCGGATCTCCACTCCCCATTTTCAAGCACCTTCCCCTGTTACCACCCACATACGCCTCATTCTGTCACTCAAAATAGCAGGCATTCGCTATATTGCGAGCACATGAATTTCGGCCGCACTGACTGGTTCGCGCATGCGTATAACGATCCGTACGCATGCGTACGCATGCTCGGAACGAGCGTACTGCCGCTAGCGAGTGGCTCTGAATGAGGGCCTAAGTACACACAGTGTTTCAGCTCATTTCCTTAAATATCATCAGAAAAACCCAAAAGGATTAAAATTCCTGGGTATCCAAAAAGTAAAAACTAATTGGAGAGGCGAAGACCTGGTAAACAAATTAAAAAAAGAAGAAACTAAATGGATCTTTACCCTCAATACGCTGGAACCAAATGGTTTGAATATAGATATCGAATTGAAAGCTTTTTTATGAGAAAAGATATAAATAATTTTTATGGACTGTGATAATATTCCTCCTTTATATATAATTTTTTATATATATATTTTTTTATATATACAATTTTTTTTATATATACAATTTTAACATTACTGATATTAGAAAAGACAAAGACAAAACAAAATATCCTAAAAAAGTAAGGATTTTAATGGAGTCTCAAGAACATGCTTTTGCCGCTTATTCTTGAGGATTTCCGGTTTTATCATTTCCTGTTTGGACAATAAAATAAAGTATTTAAAGGCAGTTAAACAACTACCACACTCATCCTGGAAAAAGAACCACTAAGGTTCGAAACGCGTTGGAGAGTGAAGGAGGACCTAAGGAACTTCAGCAGCAAGCGTGTCACCAGATCCGCAAAGCCGCCCAAACGCCTGACGTCATCATCCTGTGCCGCGGGCTCCACACAGCGCGAGAGCATTGCCTTGACGAAAGAATCCCTGAAGGGAGTAAGTACCCAGCGGTCCCCCACAGTGCGGGCCCAACCACGTGACAGCCATCAATATCATCAGGTACCGTGGCTACCAACACAAAGGAAACCCCGGAGGGAGAAGCCCGCTGAGACGCAGTAAGGTAGGGATAGTTAGAGGCTGGCTATATGGACTTTTTACATCAGGACATTGCTGTTTGAATTTTCTACTCCACAAAATGGTCTAAAAAGACTATAAACATCACTAATTTAATGCATATACGATCATTTGAATAGTGAATACAGGGCTTAGATCCCGTTTTTATAGCAAAGTTATTGACATGCTATGATCGTTATCCAGAGTAATAACGATATTTATTTTTATTTTATAGTCTGTCTTTTCTAGAAATTTGTACAAGCGCTTGGTTTTAAAGTTTTGTGGCTATTAATAGTATATACCGAGCAGCTATATACACACATTAAGCGCAGCACACACATATTGTATTTCTGGACCTCTACCGGCATATGCTTCAGCAGCGTAAAGCCCTGAAACCTCTTATGGATGAACTTCACAAAAAAATGAGGTATCATTGGGGCTTCCTGTTGAATCTGTAAGTCACTCATGAGGGCAAAGTGGCCACATTGTCTGCTCCTGATGATCTAGTGCAGGGGTGGGCAACCTTTTCTCTGCAGAGGGCCATTTTGATATATATAATCTTATTTGCGGGACTGGTGCAGGCCAAGCCCCTCCATGTGATATCACACGGGGGCAGGGCCACAATCACCGGTGATTACAGAAAAGCCTGGTGCATCCTTAGGATGCTCTGGTGAGCTGTAAGGGCAGTGGTGTGACCATCTGAAGCGTCCTAAGGAGGCTCCAGGTGGCACTGCTGCATAGATACTGGCTGCAGGGTGCTATTCTAGGCACGCTGCTAGCCAGATGAAGCAAACAGAAAAAAGCTCCGCGGGCCAGACCAAATGATTCTGCGGGCCTTATACGGCCCCCGGGCCTGAGGTTCCCCATCCCTGATCTAGGGCCTTGAACTTGCAACGGGTCTACCTGCCTGATTGCAAAGACACATCCTCCCATTTCCCTCTATCAGTCTAAAGGACGTATGCAGAATTATGGCAGTCAAGTATACAAAGCAAGTGGAAGGCTAGATGTCTCTACCTGAACGATTTTCCAGCTGAGCAATTTTTTTACTGGAAGGAAAAGATAAAAATGTTTTTGGTTAAACTGAAGCAGCTAAAGGATTCCCTTCTATTCTGTGTTCTCTATGTTTTTTTTATTTCCAGGTATTGTAATTTCTGAATGGAGAAGACTCCAGGAGCTGGTTAGCTCTGCGATGGATGGTTGTGGTAAACCTACCTTGTTATCTGCTCGTCATAACCTCCCCTTTCTGTTCCACGGGGCATGCATCTACCTTCTATTATTGTGTTAGTTCAAGTTGCCATTTGAATGCTCACTTGTTAGAATGGTTTTTTTTAGCCACATTTTATTGTTCTTCGCCCTATGATTACGAATTATAGTAATAGTTTAAATCTTGTAGTTAATCCATGCTTTAATTTCTATTATATTGAATGTATAATTTTCAATATTTATTTGCTCCTTTTTCTTTAAAACATTTCACAGTATTGCAGTGTTATAGAGTCATGGTTGTTGTCGACCCCTGGTATTCCTGGCTCTACCTGCTTTGGTATTTGGAGCATGGGAGTTACTTTACTTCTTTAGTGTTCCAGATGCGGTTTACAACTATGTATGTCTATTTTATTGTTACTTACCTTCCTCTCCACCACAGTTCTATAGTAGGGCCTGATTCAGCAAAGAACACAAACCCTGATTTAGAGCCGGATGCTCTGACAGAGCGCTCGCTCTGAATCAGGGCCGTCCTTCTGAATTTTTAGAGCGACCTCCTGGGCGCTCATATAACTGTGGGTGACCACCCACAGCTATAGCGAGCGGCCAGGAAGATGGTCGCGATGGTCAAGACCATCGCGACCATCGAGCTTGCGACGAGACCCTTGTGGTAGGGTCTCGTTGCCGCAAGCCCTGGAGTGCTTTTGGCTCTATCAGAGCCGAAAGCACTCCCACTGACATCACTTGTGACACTTGTGATGTCAATGGGGCCGGCCCCAGACGATAGGCATTCCCATGGGAACGCCTCCGTCTGGCCAGCCACGCCCCCGGCACGCCCACCAAAGGGGGCGTGCTGTCACTCACCATCGACAGCACGCCCCCTTTGTAGCGAGACCCATAGCAACGGCTTGCCCGTCGCTATCCGGGTCTCGCGCATGCGCACGACGGAGCCGGGTCCGTCGTGCGCATGCGCACTGGGCCAACATCGACCCACTTGCGAGCGCTCGCGAGTGGGTATGAATCAGGCCCACAGATGCGAATGCAATAGTGATTACGCACGCAGTCTGAGAAAGTATGCTAATCCATTGCGATCGCAATGCAATCTCAGCACTACATAAGGACGCCACTTTACCTTACACACATCCGTAATGTTTAGCAGGACTGCAAAACCATCGGTACAATCGAGTACCATCGCAGCCTCACGCACACTTGCACAAGCCCTGACCTTACTCAGAAATTGCTAACTTCCACGCACGCTACCAGGCCTCAGGCTGCGTATGGCATCGCAGTGGATAATTTATGCAAACCAATGCAATGGCGTTCAAACGCATTGGAATGCCTGCGTTTGGCCGACCACCCCCCGGTACCACTCACAAACGGCACTACCTGTCAATCACTCTGCATAGTCATTACGATCGCAGTCCCGATCGCAATGGCTAGTGCGCCCACACGCACTGCGATGCATACACATGCACAGTACGCAACAATTGGCCAATTGCATACGTACTAGCAACTGTGTTCCTTGCTGAATCAGGCCCACAGTGCTTAGTTCTTACTCTCCCTTTCTGATCCCCTCCAAGTCTTCTCCTTTCCAATTAATATACTCATCCTTCCTCCCATTAAGAGATCTACTTTCTCTCTGCAGTAGTCCCATCAGCATTCCAACAGTCCTGTATTGACTCTTCACTTTCCTAAAATCTACCAAAATGTATGTTCCAGTTAACCTCCAGATAACCTCCATTAATGCTAGGTCACTAAACACCCCATAAAAAGGCTTATAAGGTGGACATTGCCTTTATTCAAGAGAGATACACATAATGGTAATTTCTCAGATCAATGTACTGGTCCATCACAGGTTCATGTAAGGGAAGGGTTAACTTACACTAGAAAAAAATAAGAAATTCGCCCCCCCATCCCCACACATCATGATGGAATAGCAAGAGACCTAGAGACATACATCCTACATGATAATAGTAATGCAAAGATCTCAGTTACATACTTTTGCAAGCAAATGGTAAGCCACTCTGGTGGTCCTACGCTACATGATAGTGGCACCTATTTGGGGTCATACAATTATGGATTTCTAAATTGATAGCCAACTGGAGAAGCCTCAAGTGCCCCTAATATGGCACAACAAGGATCAGCATACCCTCCAACTAGGTAATGGTTGGGTAGGACTGCGCTCTGCTGTGTGGGCAGATGTGGTGTATTGCATAGGCTGAAAGGTAAGCTTTATGAGTGAGTGGGGTGCTGCACTTCCAGATCGCAGGCGTACCGGGTCCTGCGTATAATTGGATAGAGACGGTGGGGTACGGAAGGTGCGCTCACCCTGTGGGTGCAATGATAATTGGGGAGTGTTGGATTGTGTATGTGGTTGCTAGTGTGTATGGTGTGGTTGAGTGGGGCATGGTGGACCAAATGAATGAGAGAGGAAGACACAAAGTGGGAGTAAATTGTTTTATTGGAGTAGTCACAATGCTTCTCCTATGTAGTCCCAGGCACAAAGTGGGTGTGGTGGTGGGTGAGAGAGAGAGACTGGGGAGGTGGGTCGACCTTTTCAGGGGGCTCCTTTCCATGTGGTTCAGTAGACTGGCACGTTACAGAGGGGAGAGTGGAGCAACAGGTCTGTGAACACCTGGCGGCGTCCCGCATGTATATCAGAGTCTCTAAGTCTGATACCTACCGGTAGGTATGGCCTGAAGTTGGTTAGGCCGTTTGGGTGTTGCGTTGCTGCAAGTCTGTGTTGGCTGAGTTGAGTTGCATTTGATCGAGATGATCTCTTATACTGTGGCGGTCAGCGACCGGGTGATGTTGGTGGTTGTAGATGCAGCGGTGGGGGTGAGCTGCTGTAGAAACTGCCGCTGGTGCCGGGTCACTGAGGTGGGGTGTCGGTGCCCCTGTGAGAGCCAGGTGTGCGGTGTGGGTCACCCTTCTGGCAGGGGATGGACTGCCCGGGACGGGCTAGATGAGTGACACTTCTGCGGTGGGTGTAAGCCGTGGGTCTGGAGTGTGGGCGTAGTGGGGTCTCCAACGCGTTTCGGCAGGTGTTCTTCCTTCTTCAAGGAGGTAAGGAGAGTGGTGTTGCAGGCATGGGGTTTAAAACCTGTGCCTGGAGGTGGTCATGTGATGTGGGCGGCCAATGGTGGTCAAGGAGGTGGGGGATGGGTCTGTGTGGGGATTGGTTGCAGAAATTGCTGTGTAGTGGGGCATGGGGGGGTTGGGCTATCTCTGGTGACGTATGCTGCGGGTCCGTGGACTGGCTGTGTCATGCGGGAGGGGTCGTGGCAACACAGGTGTCTGTGAGTAGTGTTTAGCTGTATGCATGCTGGGGGGCCGAAGCCGTGTTAGCGGCTGTGTGTACCACGCGGCCGTCACATGGTGCGGGCGGCTGCGGCGTAATCAAGGTAGTGTGGGTGTGTGTTCGGTGCTCTGGTGCAATAGGGTGGAGGGAGCGTGGAGAGCGGGTGATGTGGAGGCTCCTGGTTGGTTGTCATGGCAACCGTTGGGGATACGTACTGCGTATAAGCCGTCACATGGTGCGGGCAGTTGCTGTGGAGCCGGGCTGAGTGGGTGTGAGCTGTGGGATAGAGATGATAGGGTAAAGGAGGCAGGGAATGTAGGTGACATGATGGCTCCTGTAAGCTAGGGTGGCGGTTGTCATGGCAACCATACGGGGATGATGTGTATCACTGACCTGGGGACTTGGGGGGACAGGGGTGTGAGTGGCGCCTCGCGGTACAGTGTGCGGGCGTGGAGAGGGGGAGGGGTAATGTGAACATAAGGTGATGTTGTGTACATGTGAAGGGGGGAAAGGTAGGTGTAGTGGTGAGTAGTGCTGCCGTTACAAGTCTGTGGAAATGGTTGGTGTTTGTTGCGGTGGATAGGTGGTGTGTTATGTAGGGGATGTCGGTGTGTGGTGGGACCGGATGTGGTGTGTGTCCCTCGTGTTTAGTGAAGGAGGGGTGTCATGGTGTGGACTACGGGGGTGGTGGCTAGGTGATAGATAATATACAAGTGAGCTGGATGCGGGAGGTGGGATGTACCATGTGGGGGGGGTTAATTAGTGGGGTATGGGGGGCTAATATGTAGATGGTGTTGTGGGAAGGTTTAAGGGGAGGCGGAGTACTGCGGGACCCAGGTGGAATGGGAGGGTGATTTGTATGCTTCAGAGGATGGGATGTGTACATGGGCTGTATGTGGGATTTATGATGTGGATGGGGTGTTAAATCTGGTGGGGTGGGGGAACTGGTGTGGTGTTGGTGTGTGGGCAGGGTACGTGACGTGGTGGGGTCCTGGTTTGTAGTGGTGGGGGAGGCACCTTAGTCATGAGTGGGTGATCCTTTGTGTGTGGTGGGGTGAGTGTTGTGTGTGTGGGCAGGAATGTTGGGTTTGTGGTGTGGCAGGGGTATGTGGTGTCTGTCTGCGTGCAGGTAACGTGGGGTGGGCTTATTTGGTGATAACTGATTTGACCTTGTTGTCAATATTGAGTCCTCTGGGTGTCAGTGTTTTGAGTGTAAAGATCCACCGGAGTTCCTCTTTGTTGAGGATTTTTTTTTTTTTCAACAATAAATTTTTATTGAATTTTTCGAAAAACAATAAGATACAGAGAATATTAAAAAAGAGGTACAAGGAGAGAGAAAAAAAAACCAAAACAAAAAAAACAAAACAAACAAACAAAAAAAAAACACGGACATAGGTACACGTTATCAAGACATAATTAAAATATATCAATACAATACAAAATGCTCACACAATGGTATATCGTACAATAAAGAATCCGGAAAATACATAACATTGCAGTGAGGAATCACAAGAATACAGAAGGAACACAAGGCTAGACCCTCATCTTTGACTCCCAATATTCAGACCATCTAAGCCATCTAATAAGAAGGTTGGAGGCAGAGGAGGAGTACAATATTCCCGCTGTCTCGAACTCGCAATGTGATTGCACCTCCATCTCGATAGCATCTAGACTGGGAATATAAGGTGTACGCCACTGTCGTACCAACATCAATTTAGTGGCCAGGAAGATATGACCCATAATATAGCGATCGTTGTTGGTCAAGCCACCATGATATAGATGGAATAGAGCTATTGATGGGCTAGGTGGGATAGAGACATTAAATATTTTAAAGATTAGGTCAAACACCGATGACCATAATACTTTGATGCAAGGGCATGACCAAAATATATGGATCAGAGAGCCCACATTTCCACAATCACGCCAACACAGGTTGGACTGTGAGGGCCAAAAGGTATGCATTAGCACCGGGGTGAGATATGTACGGTGGAGAAGTTTATAGAACTGTTCGATGTGGGTAATACACTTAGAGAGATTAAAACAAGTTCGAAAAATGATATGCCAATCTTCCTCAGGGATTATACATGAAAGATCTACTTCCCATTTCAGTAGGGATTTAAATTTGGTGAATTTGTGAGGATTTGTTAAATATAAATACCACCAGGAAATTTCTCCCCTGCCTCCAATCCAACATAAACGATCAATGATAAATTTGGGTGGTCTCTGCACTATGTATGGAGAGGGAATACTACTACCAAGCCATTTGTTGAGGATTTTGATGTGGTCGCCACCTCTCCAGTGTCTCATGATGTGTTTGATGCCTGTGAAACGGATGCCTAGGGTATTGCTCTGGTGGTGTTCTTGGAAGTGTATGGGTATGCTATGGGTGTCTGTTTTTTTGGTGATATTTCTGAGGTGTTCCGCGGTCCTGGTTTTGAGTGGTCGTGTGGTTCTTCCTATGTATTGTTGATTACAGGGGCTTTGTATCAGATAAATGACATTGGGAGTGTTGTATGTGATGTGTTCCTTTATTTTGTAGGCCTCTCCTGTTTGTGATGAGGTGAATGACATTGGGGGGTGGTGCTGCGATACTTTAGGGTTGTGCAGTTCGTGCAGGTTCCGCAGTGGAAAAAACCTGCTGTTAGTTTGGTTTTGTCAATGGTGCTCTGTGTTTGTTGCGGGGGTGGGATGTGATTCTGTACCAGTTTTTTGTGTATGTTGGATGCTTTTTTGTAGATGACTTTTGGTCTGGTGGGAGGATGTCTTCGAGTTGTTCGTCTTGTAGTAACAGGTGCCAGTGTTTGTTGAAAATGTGTTTGATGCTGTTTGCGTGGGTGTTGTATTACGTGATGAATGGGATGCTGTTGTGTGTGTCTAGTGTTTGTGGTTTGTAGTCTAGTAGTGGTTGTCTGTTGCCTTGTCCTTTCTGGGCGAGGGTGAGTTCTACCTTGTCCGGTTTGTACGCTTTGTCAATGAATTGCTGTTAAAGGGTTGTCGGCTTGTTCCTTGTAGTCCGTGAGTCTCGTGCAATTGCGTCTGACCCTCCAACTACTGATCCCATCCATGCCTCTCAGCACAGTGATAAACAGTAAGGGAAAGGTTAATCTAGACTAAAAAAAAAGAAAATTACCCCAGCACACCATAATGGACCAACAACTTGTAATTGGTCAGTTTCCTGAGGCTTTCAACTGTTAGGGATCTCCTTGATCAACCCTTCTCTCTACAGAAGTTGGAACAGGTGATCTCATCTTCCTCCTCTGGCAAAAGTCCGGGTCTAGATGGTTTCACCGTTTCTTACTATAAAATATTTAGGCCCTCATTCAGAGCCGTACGCTCTGAGCAGAGCGCACGCTCTGAATGAGGGCCGGGCTCCATTTTCATGGAGCGTCCTCCTGGACGCTCGTATAGCTGTGGGTCACCACCCACAGGCTATACGAGCGTGCTTTGTGATGGCCGCGATGGTCGAGACCATCGCGACCATCGAAATTGCGAGCCGGAGCCTGCGGTTGAGGTTTTCAACCGCAAGCTCCGGAGTGATTTGGGCTCTATCAGAGCCAAAATCACTCCCACTGACATCACTAGTGATGTCAGTGGGCCGGCTTCTGACGGGAGGCGTTCCCGTGGGAACGCCCCCGTCAGGGAGGCACGCCCCCGGCACGCCCACCAAATGGGGCGTGATGTCAATCAACATTGACAGCACGCCCCCTTTGATCGGACACAACGAGCGAAGGACTTTCCTTCGCTCGTCGCGTCTGGCGCATGCGCACGACGGAGCTCCCTCCGTGTGCGCATGCTCAGTGCATAACATCGACCCACTTGCGAGCGGACAGCCGCTCGCGAGTGGGTCTGAATCAGGCCCTTAGTGCCAAGCTAGTTCCTCTCCTTTTGCAGGTTTTTAACACCATCTTGGAGATTACAAAATTCTTAGTGCAATGCCTGGAGGCTAATATAACCGTTCTCCTCAAAGAATGCAAGGACACCTCTTCATGCCCCAGTTACAGACCAATCTCCCTCCTAAACATAGATATTAAACTTTATACCAGGATTATAACCAACCAGTTAAAACATATCCTTCCCGGATTTATTCACCGGGACTAGGGCAGTTTATTCTCAGAAGGGATGTCTGTGATAACACGACTAAGGTCATTGACCTTATAAATTGCATCCCTCAGGGTCACTCACAAGCTATTCTTCTGTCTACCGATGTTGAAAAAGCATTCAACAGAGTAGAGTGGGGTTTTATGAAAGGGGTTCTTGAACACATTGGAGTGGTTCCTGTAAGTCTCATACAAGGCTGGCCCTTATCACTCCTTAATTTTTGTCCTCTGTATGGAGTTCTTGGCCAGAGCCATCAGGGCCAATCAAATATATTGAGTATTAAGTCTGGTCCCAACGAACATAAACTAGCCCTTTTTGCCCATGATCTCTTTGCAACAACCACTAACACTATAATAACTTCCCTCCCTAACTTGGTTCTTGAATTTCACAGCTTTGAACATCTCCTCTCCCCCATCCATTGTGAGTGGTCCCATTTCCTTTTTTTTTTAGAGAACCAAAATTTTCCCACGAGTCCACAGAGGATGAGCTTTTATTCAGGGCAAATGCAGGGGATCTTCAGGGTTGGTCAGTTTTTGTTGTCTCCGTCAGTGATCCATCAGTTCTTGGAGGTTCAGACTGGTTGGAGGATCCCCAAGACTTAATTTTGGCGATATCTACAGGTGAGACACTTCCTATCCTCCTATATTAGACAATTGCTAGTTAGAAGGGAACTCGCCTCTTTTGAGAAATTGTGTGTTGCCCCTCAAACAGCTACCCACACTGTCTCATCCTTATACAGATGCGTCCAAGGTAATTGTGGCTGATCGCGCTATGCGCTACAATATGCTATGGCACGTCCCCGATCGTGGGAGTGCGTCTCCATTCAATCCTATGGAGACGGGAATACGCGTTTCCGATCGCGGGAGTGCATCTCCCATTCATTCCTATGGAGATGAAAAAGTGCGTCTCCGATTGTGGGAGTCCATCTTGCATTATGCACGGCGCGATTTGCTGCACTATAGGCAAGGATGTAGCTAGGCATATCTGTTCAAACTCTTAACTAATGTGTTTTCATTCACTTCCTCACTTGTCACACACTTGGAGTATGAGATGTCCTCATTATGGAGACACAATATAAGATCCTGTTGAAGTGGTATTTAGGCATCCTTTGCTTCTTCACAAACTATACCCTCATTTGTTGGAGATGAAATGGAGTTATGGGTACCCTTTTACGTATATGATGGAAGTGCCTAGTAATCTCTGCCTTTCGGAAGGATGACGTACGGATTTCTAAATCCATAGTAGATTGTGTAGTTCTAGAGGACCTGGGGTTTTGGCTCCTTTCTAAGTCTACAGTACAGACTAGCACCTATAGAAAGTCCTTATTAAGCCACCTCAGCATTGCATCCAGAGTGGCGATTCCTCTGCTCTGAAAATCCTCATCCCCCACTCTCAAAGATTGGTACTCTAGGAATGATTACTGTCACACTCCGGACTATTAAAACCACTTCCTTACCTCTTCTGTGCCTGTCCAGGATAACACAGAGGTCCGCTAATGCTGCACATCGCTTCCCGGCTGGTGCTGAGGTCTGCCTGTGCAGCTGCTTGGTCCGCTCTGCACACCAGAGTTCCCTCCTAAACAACAGTATGGGCGCAGCTATGTTGGACTCTGTCACCTGACACTCTTCATCCACTCAGAACGCTGCTCCCAGACCAGCTGATCATAGCATCCAATCCCTGGGGATCTTCCCCTACAAATTCTACTTCCTGACTGGCCTCTGTTGCCATTACCACATTGCTTCTTGAACAAGTTACAGCTCAGTGCTGAGCTCCCAGGTACTCTGTATCTGAACGGTACCAGTCTGTTATATCCAGTTCCTATATCTAGTAAACAAGTCTCCTACACAATCTTGCACACCAGTCTGCTTTTTACTACTTAGACTTGTTTTTACAGCCACCATTGGATCCAACCGATCAAGTTAATCAGTTCATCAACATCGTACTCTTTTCAATTAAGTTCCTCAATTCATCAACATCGGTTCTAACTGATCAAGTTCATCAACATCGGACTCTTATCAATTAAGTTCCTCAATTCATCATTATCGGTTATAACCGATCAAGTTCATCGATACACTAATATCGGACGCATATCAATTAAGTTCTTCAATTCTTCAACATCAGTCTCAAACCGATCAAGTTCATCAATTCTTCAACATTGGTCTCAAACTGATCCAGCTCTTAATTCGATTCTGCTCATTCATTCAGTATTATCATCTCCAGTTCTCATTCCAACCTGCTGTTTAATAAAGACATTGTATTTCTGTCCTTGCCTTCGGGCCCATCATCCACTGCCGTATCTCTATCTCCTCACATCAACACATAAGGAAGTCCTGGTTAAAGCCACCTAAGTTCCTTCACGCATCTCTAATCTCCCCTTCAGCCTCACACGCCTGTTCCTACCCAAGCCAACCCTCAGTGTGTGACAGATTACTATATGACCATGGAAGATCAACTTCTTTCTAGTGCAGACAAATGTACTGAATATTGCGCAACCTGGTTGGGATGGTTAGAGTTTAAGGAATCAGACTGTTACAAAAATTATATTATGCATTCCTCTCCACATGTCAGTTGTCTTTAATGGGCATTTCTGACTGGCCACATTGTTTGAAATGTTGTCAGGGAGAGTACAGACTGGTGTGGTCGCAAATAACTCGTCCACGACAGGCAAGTGGTTAATGTGACATTCATATATTGCACTACTTTTTCAATAAAAATGAACACAAAAAGAGTATATAATCTGATAAACAGGTTGGGTATGGGAAACCAGCAGCCGGGATGCCAGCTGTCAAAATACCAACACCGACATCCCAATGCTCAGAATCCTGACAGCCGCTCCGTAAATGTGTTAACCCTCCTCCCTTCACCCCCTAACCCTCTGTTCCTGCAGCCTAACCCTATCCCTTCCCGTTAGTGCCTAAACCTAACATTCCCCCCTTGGTGCCTGAACCTAACCCTGCCCCCTTAGTGCCTAACCCTAACCTCCCCCCCCGTAGTGCCTAAACCTAACCCCCCCTGTCCGCAGCCTAACCGTAACCTCCCACTGTCCACAGCCCAACCCTAACCCCCCCTATGGTGCCTAAACCTAACCATCCCCTCCACGCTAACAACTAACCCACCCGCTATACTTACAATCGGGATGCCGGCGTCCGCATCTCAACTGGCATCGGGATTTTGGCGCCAGTATTCTGACGGCAGGTCAGGATTCTGGCACCGGGATTTCAACAACCAGCATCCCATGTCGCGGTATAATAACTACATCCCTGATAAGCAAAATGCTAACAGAGATAGAAATTAAAATTTCAATTGTAAATTGTATATAATAAAAATAAGATGTAATAAATTAAAACAAAAAAAATATAAGATAGGACAAAATACCTAACAAAAAAGACATAAAATTAAAAATATGTACAGTATATCCCACAGGTGTCACCCACTCTCATACCCAAAATGTGCCACACGCTCTGGAAACAGGAGCCTCCACAGCTCCGGGAGGTTGCGAGAACTGCTGTGTGAATGTGAGTTACATTCTGGGAATACTGGAGGAGGCTTTCTCCCATACTCCTCCGAGATTCCTCCTGACAATCAGACAAGTTGAGTTACTGTGGTTGGACAGGGCTGCGGGAGAGGGGACATAAGATTCCTCCCCTGTGGGGATGCCTCTATATAGTGGTTAACACCATCTGTGGATGGCATTAACCAATGGGGACAAACTACAAAAAGCAATGTTTTTTGGAGCTCGTGACATAGGGTTTAGATTGCAGTCCGCATTTCAGCAATAATTAGCCTAATTTTCTGCATTAGGATATTAGGACATAGCGGGTATATAATGCATAATTTTATGAAAAATGGTCTTGGTAATATGTGTTTGCTGTGCATTAAAGGTTCTCTGGATTCTAATGTCATATATTACTGTTCTGAAAGGCATGGATGGGACCAGCATTTGGAGGGTGTGCTGGTTCCTGTAGTGCTATTTGGAGGATTCTGTGGTACCTCGCCATCTTCTCCTGGATGTCCGAGCGCTCTCTGAAGCTCAACATGGACAAAATCGAACTCATCATCTTCCCCCCTTACAGAGTCTGCACCCCCACCAATTTCTCTATCACTGTTGAAAATACCATCATCTCCCCTGTTCCCCAACTTTGATGTTTGGGTGTCACCATTGATTCCAACCTCTCCTTTACCCCCCACATTCAATCTCTGGCTCAATCCTGTTGGTTCCAGCTACGCAACATCGCTCACATTAGGCCTTTCCTCTCCCAGGATGCTACCAAACTGATTATTCATTCACTAATCATATCTCGGCTCGACTTCTGCAACCCTCTCCTCACTGGCCTCCCACGTTGCCATCTTGCTCCCCTCCAATTTGTTCTCAACGCTGCAGCTAGACCTCTTCCACTGTTCCACTTTCGCCACTCCCCTCCACCAAAACCTGCACTGGCTCCCATTCCCCTACAGAATCCTCTTTAAACTCCTCAACTTCACATACAAGGCCCTCCCTAACTCTACTGCTCCCTACATCTCCAACCTCATCTCCTTACATACTCCCTCCTGTCCTCTCCGCTCTGCCAATGACCTTTGCCTCTCCCCTACACTGGTTACTTCATCTCACACTTGTATCCAAGATTTTGGTAATGCAGTCCCCCTTCACTGGAATGAGCTCCCTCACTTGATCAGGCTCTCCCTGACCTTGCATAGCTTCAAACGTTCACTGAAAACCCTCCTGTTCATCAGAGCATACCCTTACACCATATAACCACGTCACCATGCCGCTCTCCCCACCATCCTGCCTCAGCCATCTCTACCTTGCCTACTTCCTGCCCTCAGGTCCCCATCCACATACTCATGCCTCATGTCATCCGTCTCCTCTCTTCCCTAGATTGTAAGCTCCTCGGAGCAGGGTCCTCTTCACAACCCTCTACTCTAGCACTTCAATTTCAGCCTTCACCTTCCCTGCTGTATTGTGTACTGAGAATTGTGGTGCTAATTGTCATGTGTGCTCTGTTTATGTTTTGGTTACTGTATTGTAATGTAATGTTCTGTGTACACTGTACTGTCCTACTGTTGACGTATGCATGACATGGCCTGGATGACTTAAACATATCTTTGCAATTATATGCAACAAAGATCTCTGGATTTCTATTATCACATAGTATTCAAATCTTATTGCTGGTCTTTTGAAGTATGCTAGGGGAACATTTTGTTTTCTAGTCTAGTGAAAGACCATTAAGTTGATCCTAGCAGTCACTATTTTATATTACATTAAAGGTTCTTCCATGGATTTTTTGCCAGCAGGGGGCAGCAGAATACCAAGCCGTGCACAGTACTGTATAGCAGCAATGCAGAGAGAGGATGTTTCACCAGCTGCAGTAACACCTCCTATTTTCAGCTTTTTACCTCTTGTTGAGAAAGCACAGGAAGAGAGTGACAAACATACAAAGTAAAGGGAAGCCAGTGCTCACCGCCTTCTGTTTTATTAGCTTGGGTTCATTACGCTGTTGTTCCCAGGCAGGAGCAGAGCTATGGACTCAGCACCTTCAGTGGTGCCTGCTGGCCAAGCAGCTGGGGGACCGTATCTACCTCTTAGTGATAATGAGCAGAAACGTTACTCAGAGCTTTTCTCCTTGTGCCAGGTTGAAGGATCTGCAAGACCCGCAGCTGATAGCAGCAAAGTGGGTGAGCTGTTCAGAAGATCTCAGCTACCTGCTGAAACTTTACACCAGGTGGGTTATTATCACTGATGTGACAGGCTGTGGGATCCATTCACAGCTGGAAGGGGTGTATGATGGTGCAGTATGTCTGTGGCTTGTTTCTGCAGTAGTAATACAGATGATAGCATTTATATATCATTGTCCTATGTACACTTGTAAACAATACTAAGCAGGTAGTGTGAGTGTTGATGTCAAATTATATCTTACATACCTACAGGACCAGTTAGGCCTCTTCTTCATGCACTCATATTACCAGTCAGCTGAGGTTGTGCAAATGCTTTTACTGCTGTACAGCATATAATAGGATGAGTGTGTCTCCTGGGACAAAGTACAAAGCATAGTTTTGTAAAGCAAACCACAGTAATAATGACAGTGTTAAATGTAATTGTTTGTAGCAGGAGAAAATATAACTTAGGGTCTATTTACTAAGCCTTGGATGGAGATAAAGTGAACGGAGATAAAGTTCCAGCCAATCAGCTCCTAACTGTCATTTTTCAAACACAGCCTGTGACATGGCAGTTTGGAGCTGATTGGCTGGGACTTTATCTCCATTCACTTTATCTCCTTCCAAGGCTTAGTAAATAGACCCCTTTATGAGAGCAGCACAATCTTATCACACATCCATCTCTCTCTCTCTCTCTCTCTCTCTCTCTCTCTCTCTCTCTAAATTACAGAAGTGCCTATAAAGGTTTTCTGTTATTATTGTTCTGCATTAGTGTTCTCAAAGTATCTACTGAGTGCTACTGTACATGCCTTTTATAACAATACTAATTTAAGAAACTGATTTGTTATATGGATCAGCAGTGAAGCAGTGTACCGTAGCATTTTAAACTTCAGTAAATAAATGGAAAAAGCTTGCAGTACCAATAAATAATTCACACAGCACTAGACATTATGAAGCATAGTGCAAACATAATTTGCTCATCAAGATCTCCCTCCTATACATCATTGGCACCATTATTTCATTTAGTTAATATACAGTATTTAGTTATAGCTAATATCTCCAAGTTCTGGGTGAGTCGGCAAGTATGCTTTGTAAATTGTATGTACATTTATTCATTTGAAACCATTACAATATAAGATGAATATATTGAAAAATACCAATTCACCATTGTGCTTACTTCAGTGTGGTGCAAAACTATTCTTATTCTTTACTGTATGTCAGGAACTACGGCCATTTCCACTCTTGAAAAAAGGATTTGCTGCACCCTCTGAGACAGTAGAGATCGGGTCACATCCAATGCTTCTAATAAGACACAGTCTTCCAGTGCCATTTTATTGTTGTTGCTATTTATATAGCACCTACATGTTATGCAGCGCCTTACACAGGAAATTTAATCCCTAATAAGCGTGTCTGCAAAGTACAAAATATACATTCTAACTGTACTTTGCAGACACGCTTATTAGGGATTATTTTATCAGAAGTCAATCAATCACCCAGTACGTCTTTCAAGTTTAGAGAAAACCCATGGGACATACAAACTCCACACAGATAGGGCCCTGGTTGGAATTGAATCAGTGACTCTAGGGGGTAAATTTACTAAGAATTGAGAATGGTCAAGATGCCAATCTCAGGAGAGTTTAGGCATGATTTTCAACTCGCAAATTGACTAAAGGCAAAGTCGGGTGATTTAGAGAGAGATTTCTCTCTTCTCACTCGTTAAAACTCGGGTGGGATAGCAAACTCGAATCTTATCACCATCAGGCAAACTCGGAAGTACTTTTCACCTAAAAGATACAGCTCGCAAATTTACCAAGAATCGAGCAAACTCTCTGCCAAATTTAAGTTTTAAACACTCACCTCCAGAGCTGTGAGTTTGGCTGACACATACACAAATCATTGTGATTTGTGTATGTTTCTGCCTGTAAATAGTTTAAATAGGGTATATTAAAAAAAAAATTACATAGGGTCCCCCAAAAGCCTAGCCAGCCTGTCCTGGTACCTAAAATTGCGAGGAACAAAACAAGTAGGGTTCCACTATAATTTAGGTACCAGCACCAGGCTGCAGGGCCAGTCCTGGTTTTAATTATAGGGGGGGGAAAATTGCGTAGGGGTCTCCTATAATTAAAACCAGCACCGGACCCTTTCTAGTGGGGGGCTGATGCCACAGCCCCGGGAGCCCTTTCCCCGGGCCCCCCAGCGCAGCATCAGTCCTGACCGCTAGTCAGCCCAGGCATCCCTGGGGATTTGGGGACCCCCCCAAGAAAGGGGTCCCCCTCTCCAGGGCACCCCTGGCCTAAGCTGATAGCCTGGGGCTATCCCCACCACCCTAGGGTGGTGGGTGGCGGGTTGATAGTGTATGTAGTGTGTAAAAATAGAAATATCAACATTGTCTTTACAGTGGAACTACAGGTCCCAGCAAGCCTTCCCCGCATGCTGGTGCTTGGAGAACCACAGGTACCAGCATGCGGGACATAAAAGGCCCGCTGGTACCTGTAGTTCATCTGTAAAGACATGTGTAAAAAAACACACAACACACACACCGTGAAAGTACAGTTTTATTACATACACACACACATACACACACACACACACACACATACTTACCTACATTACCAGGACTGGTCCCCTTGTCCAAAGTAGGCATCCAAGGTGTTCTTAAAACAAAAAAACAAAAATCGCGATCCACGTAACAAATTCCAACCAGGATGGTTGGTATCTCCTGAATGAAACGCTCAGACGCGTTCTAACCTTTGTAGAGTCATATCTGAGCATTCATTGGCTGAGAGAGGTGAGCACCTGCCTCTCTCAGCCAATGATCGGCTGCCTCCATTGAAGTCAATGGTGGGAACCGCAGAATAAACTTAATAGTAACCCTGCGGCTCTCCATTGACTTCAGTGTAGGAGCTGTTCATTGGAGGAATGCTCAGATACGTCTGAGGAAGTCCGATTGGACGAAACGCGTCTGGGCGTGGCTTGACTAGGACGTGATCGCGGTGACGTCACGGGTTCAGAGAGGAATGTGGAATAACATCAAAGATGCCGGTGTGCTGATGCGATTGGGTTTCACCCGCTTGCTCATGCTTGATTTGTGATATTGCAGATAAAAGTATAGTGGTCGCTCACATCAGCTTAATGAGCTGTGATATTGCAATGTATCACACATTGCCTATGTGAGTGTTTTTAATCCTTTTAGTAAAGTTAATTACTTTTATATACCTCACTATTGTGCGCCTCCATTCATCTTTGTTCATATATATATATATATATATATATATAAAATATACCACAACAAGAGTGCGGCACTCAGGGCTATGAAAACGTTCAAGAAATGCAACACTGCAAAGTAGTTACTAGGTAACTACTTTGCAGTGTAGGATTTATTGAACGTTTTCATAGCCCTGAGTGCCGCACTCGTGTTGTGGTATTTATGCTTTTTTGTGGAGGCACCGGGCGCAATTATTTACTTATATGAGTGCCGGACCATTGTGGCATATATATATATATATATATATATATACATACACACATATACATACACAGTATATGTGTGTGTGTGTAAACTTCTCTTTAAAAATAAGTAGAGTCATAACTAGTACTCTGAGTGCCGTGTGCCGGCCCTGCCGCCTTTCCACGTGACGTTATGGTGTCGCGCATAATGGGACGGGGCCACTGGCACTTGAAGCTGCAGCAGTGCCCGGAGCATCTTGAAGACGCTTCAGGAGCTGTAATTATGGCAGGGTGCCTGCCTGTAACATTCAATGGATTCTACAGACAGCGCTACCACAGCAGTGCTGGCTGCAGGGTGCCGTTCCAGGCACCCTCCAGCCAGAAGCAGGGGCCATGGGGTCCGCAATGACCGCACACCCCTAGTTATGGCCCTGTAAATAAGCCACGGATTAGTTGTAGCTGGGGGTGTGGAGAGAAGCACCAAGCATCTTACAGAAGTATAGATAGTGAGCATGCTCAGGGACCTGCAATTTCTCCCACACAAAAGTATCCGAGCATGCCCATTTGAAGATGTCGGAAACTTTGCACAATTAGAAAATAAGTTTAAAACAGAGTATGTATTGTACCTCTTGTGAGTTTAATTTACAAATTGGATCCTAAAGGATGAATCTTCCAAGTACATATATATGCAACATTGCACCCTGACCAGACCAACATTGCAGGGGGATGGGTACGAGATTCCCGGCGGTCAAAATCCCAATGCCAGCATCCCAACAGGGTTAGGATACTGACACGTCAGTACGTATCCTAACCCTCCCCCTCTAACTACCCTAGCCCTCGCTCCCCGATGCCTGTACCTAACCTCCCCCCTAGTGCCTAAACCTAACCTGCAGGGGGAAGGGTTAGACTGCAGGGGGGAGGGTTAGAGTTAGGCTGCGAAGGACTAAGTTATACAGTGATGTCTAAAGGCGGGAATCCACTTATAGATATACAAACGAGAGCACGATTACGACATTGCAATCGTGCTGTCGTTGTATATCTAGTGATGTGCCTAGACTGAATGTTCACTCGTTCAGTCCAGGCACATCCCTCATCCCCGCACATGCTGAACCTGACGAGATCGTCAGGTTGACCAGCATGTATGGGCGATGTCGGATGTTGGAAGCGACCAGCGGGCACACGCATCGCTGGTCGCTTCCGACCAAAAAATGCCCGTTGCATGCGCGATTTGCAGGTGATTGCACGATAACGACGTTGTTTTCGTGCAATCGCTTGGTTAAATCGCTAAGTGGATACTCCCCTTAACAGTTTTATTTTTGTGTGTAGTTAAAAGTTTCAAATTTTTTTTGTCTGCTGTGCATATTGTTTTGTGTTTATGTAGGTCTTGTCAGTGTTTGTTTGTGCCTGTGGTATGTTTGTGAAGACTTTAATGTTAGTGTAGGTATTCTTTTTCTGTGTTTGTCTTGTCTGTCTTCGTGTTATTTGATATTGGTTGAGATGGAGGGGGAGAGGAGCAGGAGCAGAGAGGAGGATAGGGAGGGTGAGGGAGAGGAGACAGCACAGGAGGTGGAGCAGGAGTTTGACTCAGAGGAGGAGAGGGAGGCAGACAAAACTAAGTCTGGACGTAATGTCCCATTTTGTGACGAGGAAATGTAGCCCTGGTGGACACATTAGTGGTTCTGACTTTAGTAAAAGAGCGGATTGCAAAACTGAAGGAAAATTGTCCAAAAAAAAAATGACAGCAAATTTACCCCTCTTATTTGCCTGACGTCATTCAAGCTTTCATTTATATCTCATCACCTTTAAGGTGTGCAAATCTGCAGAATGCTGCCATAATCAGGACTATTGGGATGTGTCTAATGCACACACACAGATCCTGGTGCCTGCAGTATTTTTAAGTCAACTTTCTCTCACGTTAATGTATGCGTTGTCAGTAATAAGTAATAGGCGCCCATTTACTTGCGCCCGCCGACACAAACAATTGAATATCACCCCGTCACTTTAGAAGGGAGATTGGGCCTGAGAATAAACAATTGAATTCCCCCCTTTGAATCACAGATTTATAGGGGGGAAGAGGTGACTGGAAATACTAATACATGTGAGAACCCTATGTATCACTGTAATGGCTATACTTTTATTCATTCAGGTTAAGCCTTTATACCTTCTACACATAGGCAAACGCAGGGGGGGTTTCCATCTGCCTGAAAACCCGCCTCCCCAGCCCACACCATGACCACAATAGAAATAGTAATATAATATAATTTTATTATTGCTGCATGTACTTCTCAGTATCACAAATGAAATAATTAGTACCACCTGTGGATCTTTTAACATGTATCAGCCAGTAATAAATAACCTGTGCACCAACTAGGAGATCTGGAAAACATGCACTGTTAGGCATGTACTGCTATAGAGCCCAATATGTATATATATGTCCAGGGCAGTGCTAGGTTTCTCTGCTGCTCCTCCAGGCTCCCGGACTTGCTCCAATAGTCTGGAATGGTGCCCACATATAAAATAAACACATTCTGCTCAGACAGGATGGCCCTACTGCCGCATATAATGGCTTACTGTGGTCGCTGGTCCTCTATATGCTGGAATTATAACACACAATACACTTTTTATGACGCTTATTATAGCTGGTTAAGTACTAATTATTATTATTATTATTATTATTATTATTATTATTATTATTATCATTTATTTATATGGCGCCACAAATGTTCCGCAGTGCCTTACAAAGCACATAAACAAGTTGTAGACAAGCGACTTACAGAACAATACAATACAGGACCAGGACATAGATAATATATATTGCTACATTAGTGACCATAACACCCAGATAAGCAACAGAGCATAAGCAACCAAGTGTTAGGTGCCCTAGTGGTGAGTAAGAAGTAGATGAAACTAAAGTAGGGAGAAGCACAAGAGGGTAGAGGGCCCTGCTCATAAGAGCTTACATTCTAAAAATTCTGCCCTCTTCATGGACTGGCCGCACTCTAAAATCAGGCATTTGGAAACCCCCCTCTAGAAATCCTGCGTTTGCCACTGCTACAGATATTTCTTTTTTGTCTGCACTCTGCAGTGCATTGAAGCACAATAAAATATAGAATACATTTATATGTAGTATGGTAGAATGAGGCTAGGTGGCATTGGTGAGCCACTGAATCTGTGCTGTGATAATGGGATCATCCCACACTGATTTTCCGGTCTCTGTTATTTTCCTGGGCAAATTCCCTGTATAAATTCCCTGTTGAATATTATACTTTAAATGCTGTGGTTAGTGCATAATAGGAGAGCTAACAAAACTAACTACAGTACATAAAACAAAAATTCTAAACTGAAAAGATAATTTTATCACGGCAGGAACACCAAGAAAAACATAACAAAAGTGTAAACACTGCTGCAAACCAGGAAAAAAATCTAAAACAGGTGTAAAGACTGATGTGAACCTATGGGATTTCCTGAGGATACAGCCCAGGTTTGCCAGTAGTCATACCTGCAGGAAGCAAGCTGGACTTTGAGACTTTAAGTTGTTTGCAGACTAACTGCCCATTGATAGACAGTGCTGAAGAAGTTAGGTAGTGCCCTGAAAAAGGGGCTAAGCTGTTTGTTATATTTTGTTCACTTATGCTGATACCATTAAAGCATCATATATTTATTTAAACCAGGATGAGCTGTGTGGTGACCCTTATTTGTGTACCCAAATACAGCACCACTGACCACACTACTAAGCAAACTACCCCAGAACGTCACAGTGTATACGGCCAAGAGGCTCACAAATATCAGGTATCACTCATGGCCACCCGGAAGAGTGGCCACCTCCAACCATGGCCACAGCCACCCACTTTCCAAGTGAAGTGGGCGTTACAGAGGGCCGATGACTCGATTTGTGCTGAATGGCGCATCTTGCCCATGCACCCAGCTTTACAATGCTGGTAATCATAGCATTGTGTAGTGGGGGCAGGGCCAACATGACAATTATATAACCATGCCCCAAGCACCACCCACTTCTGCAGCTCCATGCCTCTGAGGTGGCAGCCCAAAGGTCAGCAAGTATGGTATGCAATGCACTTTGAACAGCTTTTGTGTCAAAAACACAATCAACAGATGCTTTTATTTCTAGTTATAGAATTTTGTTACATGCAATAAACACCCTAAAAAGGCTAGGTTAGTAAACTTTGATAATATTATAGTGACTACGGATAAAATCCAGCTTTCCTCAGGGAATTACTGAAGGCCTTAGGTTAATTTGAGCATTGATAACTTTTACTCCTGTTGATCTGTGTATCTGCTTGTTTAGTAAAGCAGGAATTTAAATCTCTTTATGGCCTAATTTCTGAGCTTAATCCTTTCACGGTGCTTGTAGAAAATTATTTTTCTTTTTTCTGCCCTAAAATGTGTTGAGGCAAAGTTCTAATGCCAAATTGGTGCTCACTCCAGATGGCATACCTTTAGTCACTGCCACCCTTATTAACAGCATCAAATTTGGCAGCATAATATTTCCGGGGCCTCTAATATTTATACTTTTTTTTTCTCTAATAGAGCAATCTGTAGGGACAATGTACTATATATATATATATATATATATATATATATAATACAGCTTTGCTTGATACACGTAAGACCTATTTAATAATATTAACAGCATTAATCAGTTTTACTGGTATATAAAAAAAATAATATGCACATTGTGTACAACATATTATTGATTCTTAAAATTGTTTGGCCTTTTAGTTGTAAACCGCTGCTTCCCAATTAGCCAGCACTGTAGGAAGCAGAGGCTTGCTTAGTACATTAACATATACATGTTTATTGTTTTTTTATACAAAAGTCATAACTGAAACTTCTGTTGTTTACAATTGCTCTTAAGGAATGTAGAACGGTTTGTACTGAATTCAATGATTTCTTTATGATTACTTATACCCCTTTCAGACATGCAACCCGGGAAATTTCCTGCTCAGACCCGGGAATTTCTCCTGAGCACATTCCCGGGTATTTGGTCGAGACCCCCCTTTCACACTGCAGTGTCTACCCGGGAAATTCCCAGGTAGACCCCTTTCAGACATAAGCCAGGTTTTTTAATTTTAAATATTACCTTCCTCTCCTCTGCTCTTCCTAACCTATCCCCTCTCCGGCTGCCGCTGATGATGTCATCATCATGCAGCAGGCAGCCATCCAATCAAAGTGCAGCCTCTATTAAATAGTTAATAAAATAACTCCTATCTACCTTGGTGGTCCAGCGGGAGTGCGGGCGGCCCGCTGTGGCTGCAAACCACCGGCGGTCTCCAGTGCCGCTGTGAGGACGCAGCCATGGTCGCTGATTCGTTTGTCAGCGCCACAGCCACCGGTGCGGGGGGTGATGAGCAGCAGCGCAGAGCGTCCTATAGGACGCTCTGCACTGCCAACTCATTGTAATGAGCAGCAGCGCAGAGTACTGCCAACTCATTGTAATGAGCAGCAGCGCAGAGTGCTGCCAACTCATTGTAATGAGCAGCAGTGCAGAGCGTCCTATAGGACGCTCTGCGCTGTCAATGTAAAAGCTGCTTGGTGCTGCCCGGGAGTAGTAAATTCCCGGGTAGCACCATTCAGACAGAAGCAGGGTACTTAAGTCCCAGGAAAAACCCTGGTCGATTGCAGGGGCGGCTACCCGGAAACATGTTCCCGGGTAGGTACCTTTCAGACAGACTTGGGTACCCGGGAATTTGGCCGAGGCAGGCCAAATTCCCGGGATTCTCGAGATGTCTGTAAGGGGTATAATTTATAAAAGGTAGCCAAGTTGATTAATCCTAGGTTAGTTGTTAGATCATTCCATAAATGAACAATCTCTCCAAAGTAACAATTGCCATGAAATACAAGATTATCCTATTTAAAAAATCCACCCTTGGCCCGAAAGCCAATAATCAGCCCTTTTTGCAACTCGTATAAATCGCCTCTTTTACACATGACAGCAACGTGTGATATGTGTGCAGACGGCCTATCACACACCTTATATACCCACCAAGCCAGCGCATGGCACGTGACGTAACTTCCTGCCGACGTCAAATGTAGGAGGTGATCATACTAATGTGACTCGGCTGTATATATATATATATATATATATATATATATATACATATATACACACCTATACATGTACCTATTGACTGCATGCTGTGCTGATGCCTTTTTGGACTGTCTTGACAATGACCCTCAGGGGTAGAAATATCGACTTGTGATACTGATCCTGTTGAATTAATAAAGCCTTCATTTTACTTATACTGGTTAGTGACCATAACTTTATATATATATATATATATATATATATATATCTTTGAGATGTCCACTGACCCCAATGTTTAAGTATTGGTTCTAAATCTTCGTTGTGGTTTGGTAGCAAACCGAAACTTGGCATGGAAAGAAGCCACGGCCGCTGCACCATTGCAGTTCGGACACAGATTCAGACTCAGTGACACACATATATACAATTAATCAGCACAGTGTGCATCCTAGTCACATCGCATTTTATTTTATTATTTATTACCAGTTATTTATATAGCGCACACATATTCCGCAGCGCTTTACAGAGAATATTTGGTCACTCACATCAGTCCCTGCCCCAGTGGAGCTTACAATGTATACTCCCTACCACATGCACACACACACACACATACATACTAGGGTTAAATTGTGTTGGGAGCCAATTAACCTACCAGTATATTTTTTGGAGTGTGGGAGGAAACCGGAGTACCCGGAGGAAACCCACGCAAGCACAGGGAGAATATACAAACTCTGCACAGGAAGTTCAATGGTGCGATTCGAACCCATGACCTCAGTGCTGTGTGGCAGTAATGCTAACCATTACACCGTCTGTGCTGCCATTGCGACTTAGGGGGGGAATTCAATTACAGGCGAAAAGTCCAAGGTCGGACTTTTCACCATCATCGCTGCTTTTTCTGGGATAAAGTATTGGGCGCGTGCCCGCTTTATTCCAGTATTCAATCAGGATCCAGCAAAAACGGGACCCGACTGAAAGGTAAGTATCGAAAAGTCCATTCAATTTTTGCGAAATGTTCCTGTCACCCCCCTAAAGATGTCCTGACATGGGGGATCACTATGGGTACCCCCAATTTCGGCTTCTGAAGGCAGTCTGGGTTTTTTAATAGCCGTGGCAGGTGCATAAGTGCGGCTTTAGAAGAAGGGATGAAGAATAGCACTTAGGTTTTTTGGGGGGGAAAAATAACTTGTCCCATCAAATTTGGGGTACATGAAAATGGGTGCAAGCATATTTTAAAGTCCCTAAAGTCATTTTTCAAACTTCTTCAAAAATGCACCTGCCGCTACCAGCCGCAATCTAGAAAACACCTGCCGCATACATGGGAACCCCCCGTGAATCAATTTTGCTAGTTTAAAACTTTGTTCCCCTATTTATTTATTTTTGTTCCCAAAATTAAAGTACATTTTTTGGGGTGTCCTGAGGATTTTTTAAAACATTTTTTGACACAGATTACTTTTAGGGGAACCTCCCAGGGCTGCAGGCTACTTTTTTTAAGCCTGCTCCCCTAAATCCCAATTCTGCACTTTTTTTCGCCATGTATTACACGGAGAAAAGTTATCCCCGTTTTTTTAACAAAGTCTTTTCGCACCGGCAAAAAGTTTTTGAAATTGATTACGGGAATAATTGAAATAGGCGAAGATAATGGACTTTTCGCCTCAAATTGAATATGGCCCTAAGATGTATTTTTGGGTGAAAAAGTTGCAAAAGACGTCCAGTGCTAGCAGAGTCGCATGGGACCTGGCACATCAAGAGGGGCTGTTGGACGCGACTGCTGCAAAACTGTATGAAGACACATCTGTAACATTAATTTACAGTGAATTTAGATGACCTCACAATTCACAATATTGTTTTCACCAATATGGGCCAAAGGCTGCAGTGAGCTGGCTGGCTAAAGTAAGCGACAGAGCTGCAGTCACAAACACATGGCAGTTTAAAAGAATATAGTACATCTATGAATCAAAGTAACTCTGCAGTGGCAGACAGGATGGCAGTTTAATAAACTATACAAACCTATAGAATGTTTTCATTCATCAAGAACTAGATTTGAGTCTCGAGGATAGCACACTTAAATGGAGGTGTAGTATTTAGTCGACCATGAAAAGCATTGATTGATTACTAACAGTACTAAAAACTATAAAGAAAAACATGGAAAAAACTATTAAAATACAAGAATCCAAAATGCCAATGAGATTATTAAAATGGAAACTGAATTCATACAGCAAATCACACGCCTCAGGACATTAGAGAGATTCAAGGCAGAGTAACAGTGTAGTCGAAGCCAATAATTATTAATTATTTAATACTATTCTGTATCTGTGGAGAAGCTGCAATAAACTAGGCCTATACACCTGGAGAAGAAGCAAGTGAAGGTCTTGTAAGATACAAAATAATATGAACTCCCCAGTAAAAGTACAGTAATATAAACCTATGCCTGTCAAACACACACAATCTTGGCAAAGCCCATAATGAAAAGTGGGGCATGATAGAATTGTCCTTGGGCACAAATGATGTTGTATATTAAAAAGGACATGTATAGTTTAACAAATGAAACACTTCAGCAACAGGGACTGACACTTTTGTGGCTGAAGTGCTTGGTTTGTTTGGGCCCCACAAATTAAGCTACCAATAGGCTTAAGGCAGCTAACAGTGTTATTAATCATTGTCACAGTTGGAGGATGTCATTATCATCCTCATCACCACACTTCTCAATGTTGTTAATATCATCATTACATAATATTAGCTCATCTCTACTGGAATCCAAAGTTACAGAATATCTGTACTTTGTATTTATTGGCGATAAAAGCCTTGCTAATAGAGGGCCTGATTCACTACAGATTGCGATATTGCATACACACGCAGATCAACTGCAATAGCAAGCCAAACCACTGTGAATGCAAACTCAGTATTACATAAGGACGCCCACTTTACCATATGCACATCCGTAATACTTAGCAGAATAGCGTAACCATCGGTACACTCGAGTACCATCGCAGCCTCACGCACACTTGCACTGACATGCCTGCATTTCCCCGACCACCCCCCAGTCATCACCCTCAAATGGCACTTCTTGTCAATCACTCTGTGATGGGTCTGCGTAGCCTCTGCAATCACAGTCCCGATTGCAGTGGCTGGTTCACGCACTGTGATGCGTACGCATGCGCAGTACGCAACAATCGGCCAATTGCATGCATAATGGCAGTTGCGTATGGTGGTGAATCAGGCCCAGAGTTTGTAGTTCATTTTCACGAACATCAGTTTATTCATTTTTATTGGAAGTAGCCTCAGATGGAGATCACTCACAAGGTTCCCGGCTGTGCTAAACACTGTTTCCGAGTACACACTAGAGCAGTGATTCCCAACCTCGGTCCTCAAGGCACACTAACAGTCCTGGTTTTCGTGATATCCATGGTTGAGCACAGATGGATAAATCAAAATAACTGAGATACTAATTAAATCACCTGTGCTCAAGTATGGCTATCCTTAAAACATGGACTGTTAGTGTGCCTTGAGGACTGTGGTTGGGAACCCCTGCACTAGAGGGTAATTAAATGAAAGTTTGTACAAAAGTCTCCAAATTGTCTTTCCTCCCAGTATTCATAGGTACTGCATGGCATGCTAATTTGTACATTATCATTAAATAATCCACCACAATTCTATTGATGCTTATTATTTACGTCAGTTTTAAGCCTAATCAGATGTCATAACGTTTCACTTTGGTGCGCTGAGTTGGGTCTCTTGGAAAAGGTCAGTTTTTTCCTGGCAGCAGCATACACAGAGGAAACTGAAGCATGAGACGTTGTTGTGCTGTGTCACTTGAGCTGACAACTTGCTCGTAAGGAGCTCTTTGCATCTCTTAAAATCTGTGTCAGTTGGAAAGAAAGTGTCACGTCTGAGGGTTGATGTTGGCTGGAACAGGCGTGGAAGGCTGAAATGGAGGCAGAGAAACTGCTGGAGATGGTTGGCCTGAAGGCGAGAACAGCTATGGAACAATTTGATTGTGCTGGAAGTTGATTTGAAACTATAGTTGATGATATCAGCATGGAAGAGATGATGCAAAGCTGATGAGGTAGAATCAGGTAGGAGCTGATGTTTGTAGATTCGGATTGGAACTGATTTTTGGAGTTAACGGATTGGGACCGATGTTTGGAGATACTGGATTGGGAACGATGCATGGAGAGATGGGATAGAAACCGATGGCTGTAGGTATCAGATTGACCGATGTTTGGAGCTATCGGATTGGGACCGACGTTTGCAAGTATCAGCTGGAACCGATGGTAACAGGTATTGTCTGGAACCGATGGTAACAGGTATCGGCTGCAACCGATGGTAACAGGTATTGGCTGGAACCGATGATAACAGCAAGTTATCCAGTTAGACCAGACTGGATCACTGAAATAGATGGCGATTTACATTCACCAGACTGGAACTGGATTTGGATGGAGTGGGACCGTGCAGATACAGAGTACCTGGGAGCTCATCATAGAGTTATAACTTCAGCAGAAGCAACATTGTACTGACCATTTGGGCCAGTCAGGAAGTGGAACTTATAGGTGGAGTGGTGGAGAAGTCCAACATGGCTGCACCCATACTAAGTTTTGGAGTGAACTCTGCAGTGCTGAGCAGATTTCCCAGGCAAATCAGATTATCCTGATCCACAGGACAGGTGGCAGAGGTAAGTCACAAGACAAACTAATAACAAATGAGAGAAATAGTCAGGATCATGACAGAAATACATTGCTTACAACTTAAACCATGGATCAAGCATGGTTGCCAAAATACACTGATCCTATTGTAAGATGTTGCAAATCCTTTGGGCCTTGGTGAAGTGAATAAAGAACTTTATCTACAAGTTAAACATACTTACTACAGCCTTAGGGGTATATTTACTAAAGTGCGAGTTTTTAGAAGTGGAGATGTTGACCATCCAGGACTTTGTTTATTTATTACTGGCCTGGCCAACCTGTGGCTCTCCAGTCCCAGAATACCCTCCCACCAATCAGCTGGTAAAGCATGCTGGAACTTGTACATTCACCAGCTATCTGGGGCTTGTTCTATTACTGCAATTATCAGCTATTTGGGGCATAGTTTGTTTACCTGCATTCACTCCAGCTTGTATCAGTTTGTCTGGACTATAACTTGCTGCTTGGTATCACCTGCAGCATACTGCAAAAAGTTTTTGTCCTCCTCATCCTAATTTCTGCTCTTCGATATCTCCAGCAGTTTCCAGGACTGTATCATTATTATTGCATTCCAGCTACTTATACTCATCAGTGCTACCAGGACCTTGTTACCCGTTTTGTACAGTGTACTTTCACATAATTTATTAATACAAATGTAACAATTATTCTAAGAACATAGACACATAAAAGTACATAAGGAAACTAGTAGCGTTCAAATGAATGAATGACCGCTGGACCTATGTCCCGACGCCGGAAGACCGGCAGCAGTGAAGATCCCGACTGGTAAGTAAACTAACTATACTTAACCCTCTCCCTCCCCTAACCCTCCCTTAGGGGTGCCTAACCCTAACCTCCCCCCCAGTGCCTAACCCTAACCCCCCCTGTAAGTACCTAAACCTAACCCCCCCTTCCCCGCAGCCTAAACCTAACCCTCCCGGGGGGGGTGCCTAACTTCCCCCCGGGGGTGCCTAACCACCCCTTTCCCTAGCCAAACCCAAACCCTCCCAGTGGGGTGCCTAACTGTAAGTCCCCCCCGGGAGCCCCTAACCTAACCCTCCCACCCCCGCGGCTGTCCGCGCCCACCGTCTGGCTTACCTTCGTTCGGTATGCCGGGCGTTGCGCTCCCGGCGTAGGGATGAAGGGCGTCAGGATTTCAATGCCTATCATTAGTCCCCTGTTGAGATTGCATAGTCGGGAAACCGGCGGTGGCAATTCCACCCTCTGCTTCCTGACTGCATACCGTTCAGATGTTATCTACTAATGATTTCAAATCGATTGCTCAGCAATAGTAGTAATGTTTTATTTCAACAATCAGGACGCAAATAGACATGTTTTCTCAATGGAAAGATTGTATCCTTTGCAGGACCAGCAATGTTAAATGGCTATATGACACAGAAACACAATACTCATAAACAAAAAGTACAGCTGTAAATAGACAACAAGTTCGAGCCCACTGAAAAATGCTGAATCAGTAGTACAAAATGAATGAATAAAAAATATTAGAAAGAGAAAAGTATACAAAAATAAAAAATAGATTGGATATTTAAAAAAAAATGGAGAACGGGGAATGAATGTCTGCCTTATATCAGTACAAAAAATCCCAGTGTTCAATTGATATAATTCTTTAAAGGTAATGTCTAACAGTAAACATCTTTCATTAATCAACTCCAAAGGGAATTATGTATGTTACAGTTGGGGTGGCTACCCTTAAAAACTATCTTTTTTTACTCTGGTGTGATTACTCTTTTTCTTTCCTTGGAGCGAGTATCCCAAGTTCAGCAGTATAGCCACATGCACTAAGGGCCGTATTCAGTTTGAGGCGTTAAGTCCGGATCCGCGGTAATTTACAGCCGATGACATCATTATCGCCTGTTTTGGTTTTACCCCGTATTCAATTTCAGCCTAGGCGGAAAGTCAATGCAATGTAATAGGTGGTAAAGTATCACCTATGAATGACAGGTGATAAAAAGTGCAGAATTGGGGTTTTGGGGTGCAAAGTTTCAGGAAACCCCCATGCAGTCTTCAGACAGTTCCCCAAAGGTAATCTGTGTAAAAAAAAAACTAAAAAACTTAAGACACCCCAAAAATTGACTTTGAAAAAGGGGGCGAAAAAAAAAAGTTAAAAAACTTAAAAACTAGCGAACTTGACTCTGGGGGGTCCCCAAGTATGCTCCAAGTGTTTTTTTTATTGCAGGTGTTTGCGGCAGGTGGATTTTTCACGATTTTTTTAAGTCACTTTAGCAAGCTTAAAATATGCTGAACCCTATTTTCAAGTACCCCAAATTTGATGGGACTTTTTTTAAAAACGAAAAAATAAGCTAATTGCTCTTCTGCATCACTTCTTCAAAGTCGGGAAAAAAAACACCAGCCGCGGCTATTTAAAAACCTGACTTTCTTTTGCAGCCAAAAACCGGGGTACCCATAGTGATCCCTCATGTCTGGACATCTTTAGGGGGGTCCTAGGATTATTTTAAGTATCGCCGGGTCCCGTTTTTACGTGGGCACACACGCAATACTTTAACACCTACAAAACAGGCGAAGGCAGCGTTAAGTCCGGGCCGCGTTAAATTATCACGGCTCGGCTCAAATTGAATACGGGCCTAAGTCTCAAGCGGCCTCTGGGACCGGTATGTGCCATGCTGTATGCGGATGGTAAGCTGGTTTGCACAGCTCCTGTGCCAGGTATTCTGCAGGGCTGCTGACTAATGTCAGTGGTAGGAGACCAAGCCGTGTGGCAGGTATAAGGGCCGTTGCACAGAGCCAGTGTCTGGGGCTGGCTATCAGTATGTCTGGAGTGCCGGGTCAGCTGAAAGCGAGGAGCTCAGTGACGCGTTTCGTCCACGAGACTGGACTTTTTCAAAGCATGCTCCGTAATGCTCCTGCTCCTCCTCTTATATGCCAAACTGCATTGGGATCTGCTTAAAACAGGTGCATGTTAATGATTCCCAGAGTTGCCCAACACATTTGAATAGTTCAGATCAGATCTGTGAATTTGCTCTGCCTACACTGAATAGATATAGTATTTATACAGCTTAATAAAAATGTCATATTTAGAGTTCTCAAATTCCTCCTTTTATATGGAGTTCTTATCTAAGAATTATTGACAGCTATTTCAGCTAATTTCAGCGTATAGTTATTGTGCAGGTAAGATATAGCTATTGTGCAGGTAAGATATAGCTATTGTGCAGGTAAGATATAGCTATTGTGCAGGTAAGGTATAGCTATTGTGCAGGTAAGGTATAGCTATTGTGCAGGTAAGATATAGCTATTGTGCAGGTAAGATATAGCTATTGTGCAGGTAAGGTATAGCTATTGTGCAGGTAAATATCGATTCATTTGTTTAATCACTACTTCCCCTGCATCTACAAATAATTCCATTATACAGAAGATGGCATATATTTAAAATCAGAATCACCATATATATAAAAAAAATGCACATTTCCATGTGTATATCCATATTTGATTATCCCTAATAAAATCCCTTTATCTCTCATAACAATCCTCCATTCTTATGCTGGGTACACACTGACAGATATATTGGCCGATCAACTGATCGGCCAATATATCTGCTGCCCGTCGGCCAGTGTGTACCCACGATATGTCGGTGAATGTCGTCGTTCACCGACATATCGCATTGGCTCTGCTGCACAGTCGATGGGCAGAAATGTCTGTCCATTGGCAGGTGTGTACGGGCGCATGTGTGTATGGGTGGTCTGTAGACCGCCCGTACACACAGCAGCAGCCGCAGGGAGGGGGCGCGGAACACGCCCTCGCACCTGCCGGGACACGCCCCCTGGCCACCACAAATGATGGCCTTTCAGTATGTACAAATGACCATCATCTGCAGATCACTCGATCTGCAGATAAATCTGTATAGTGTGTATCCACCTTTAGTATCTTGTGGGATAACTCTAACACTCAATCTGTATACAGCAAACCAGACATGAAGAATCCCATACAAGTGGCATACAAGTGGCATAATGTAGTGTAATATACTTATACACAGAGGCGTAACTAGGGTTTTTGGAGCCCAGGGCAAATTGAAAAACCCCCATTGATGGGGATGCTATAAAACTGGGTACAGAATTAAATAAAAAAAAGTCAAAAGCATATTAGCAAAGTGGTCAGTGAAATGAAAGCACATTTATATGTAAATTTTACTTATGTGTGCTAAATACATTAAACAAAAATGATTTTGTTGTGACCCTTGGTCATTAGATTTATTTATTGTTTGTTGTACCTATTATATGTATATATTGCCATATCCTTTCTGTATTATACCCCTTTTACACCAGAGCAAAAACCTGGGTTATTGCTGTGTCTACCTGGGTCGCAGCTCAGTGTAAAAGGGTCCCTTAAAAATAACCTGGGTCAAGTGACCCTGCAATCTAACCAAGTGATACTCCTTTTCCACCAAAATTCTGGGTCTGACCCGGAGTTGGAACAGAGTTCCTATACGGATCAGACCTGGAATTTAGCCGGCGCCGACTCGGGATATTCCCGAGTCGGCGCCGCTCACACCGGAGTCGGGTCTACATAGACCCAGCTTTTCCGGCGTGAAAGTGGACGCTAGGAGATGATGTCATCTCCAAGCGACACTGAAGCCGGACAAGTCGGTCGGCTTGCAGCGCACTCCATGTCATCGTGACCCGGAGTGCGCTGTTCTCACAGCAGGGTTTCACGGGCCACGCCCGTGTTAAACCCTGCTATTTAGCTGGGTTGGATTGCCGGGTCACTCGACCCGGCGATCCAACCCTCTCCCCCTTTACACCTGGGAGCTGCCCGGGTTAACCCTGCAATAACCCGGGTTTTAGCTCCAGTGTAAAAGGGGTATTAGCTACCTGGGTCGGACACAGGATGGACCTGGTAATGGTACAGTGTAAACGGTGCAACCCGGGTTATCTGACCTGGGTCTTTCCTAAAATTAGCTGATTGGTGGTTGTGGATCAGTCACCTCCCACTTTTTATGACCTCACAAGTTTAGCAGGACAGACCCAGGTTCAGTGTGAACGGGGATGACCTGAGAATAACCCAGATCGATGGTGCTGTGTAAACTGTGTCTGACCTGGGTTGGACCCATGTCTGAAAACCCAGGTCGGACCTGGGTTTTTGGTGGAAAAGAGGTATTAGTGTGTGGGGTGTGATTTCTGGGCTTTGTGCTGGGTTATTGTATGTGCTGACACTGTGGGGTTCTGCACAGTTGCAAGGGGAATCCTGAAGTCCCTCTCTGTGACTAGATCTGAGATGTGTGAGGTGGCTGCAGCGGGAGAAGCAGGCAGTGAGCTTAGAAAACTTTAAATATAGCACTGAGGAGATGGTCATTGGTGGTTGATCTGTCTTACCGCAGGAGCTGAAGAGAAGACAGGGTGCTGCTGTGAGGTGTGAGTCATGCTGGAGATGAAGCAGTGCCGCTGTGCAGGAGGAAATGCAGGATGTTTAAGTGGGGGTTTTCCATAAAATATATATGCATATACGTATATAACAACACAGGAAAAGAGCGCAAACATTGCATCAAAAACAAGATGCATTGTGGGTAAAATAATTTGCATATATGCAGATTATCCTTTCTATAATGCATTATGATTTTAATAATTGATGCCATTTTTGCCCTCTACCATATTACTCACAGTCATCACATTATTGTAAAGATCAACTTAGAGCAAAGACAGCCCAAGGGTCTTATCCAATCCCCCACATTGGGAGAATTTATGGTGAGTATGGACAACCTTGTTAGACTGTGACTACTTCTATATTTTTGTGGAAGATCAACAAATCACATAGAGACCCTCAAAATCAATTTATTCTGCCTGCCCATGAAATGTATCCTATTTAGCATACAATGTGTGGTCATATTGGCTACTGATCAGATTGTTCAGCGATTAGGCCACATGAAAAATTGTCTAATGTTGCAACATATTAATCTCCTTGCTTGAGCTTCAAGTGATTAACTGCATCCAGAAAGTTGAATGGGGTAGGTGATTTATTGCTGATGCCAAAAAATGCTATGCGATTCAGGGCCTTTTGAAATTTTGTTTGCATATTTTTGGCATCATTAATCTCATTATTGTGTTTTCCATAAATATTTAATTTAACACTATGATAGATCTCACACAGCAAAGTTTCACTGATAGTAATGTAAACCATTCTGTCTGAGGCTCTAAAATGTATATTTCTTTTGTTAAGACATGAATTTTGGCATGAAATGAGATACAAGTAATGAAGCATGAGCATTCCAGGTGCAGGGTTGTGAATGTTAATGTTTTTTTCCTAGCAAAATGTCCTTAGAAGTAGTGGAAACTAGGTCATGGCCTCTTCTTTCTACTGCACGCCTTTTGCAGCTTCCAGGTGCACCTTATGGGAAAATGCATTTCTAGATGTACAGTACATTACTTCAACCATTGTAATAATACTTTAAATGCAAAATTGACAAATATAACATTTACATTTGTCCCAATTGCAGCAGGACAGTGCCAATTTGCAGACTCCAAAAGAGGCGGGGCTTATAGGGAAGTGGATGGTGCTACATCAGCAAATGAATGTATTTGGGGGGAATAAAGGCATGTTGTGGGTGAATTGAGGGCACAACATGGAAATCTTGGGCATATTTTGTCCCAATTTAAGACATAATTAAGGCAAAACCAAGCATTCATTTAAGAACAAAATGTACATTTTTTCAATTAATAGGGAGTGTTCATATAAAAAGTGTTCATAAAGCTGTGTACTAGGTAGGAGTTGAAGTCACATTTTTACTGTTTCAGCCATGTTCACTAACAGTCTGACTTGAAAATGTATGCACAGAATGACTTTGTGGCAGCAGTTCCAAAATCCAATATGCAGATTTGCACCTGTATGTGCAGATAGAGATGTTTTTCATCCCCAGTATTGGCACATGGTTTATTTTTATTTTTCCCAACTGCACGGAGCTTAGCTCCACCTCCGGCAGCCTGCTAAGCCCCATCCTCGATTTTGGCTGGCCCGCGGCCCACCATGCCTCCCAGCAGCGGTGGCCATCAAGGGGTGCAAACCATCAATGGTTCATCTTAGATGGTTTTGAGCCATCAATGGTAATCACTGATGGGACCATCGATGGACAGCCCACCAGTTGCCATCTTTATTCGGTGGGTTTCTTCTGATCAAAGTGAATAGTTATACACGTGACCAATGGAGTGAGTACAAAGTAACACACTTTGTTGTATGTTACCTATAATAGAGTATATACTTAAGTTTTGCCTATGTATTCAGGGCCTGTTTCAGCAAGGAAACGCAAGTGAGAGAATGCACGCACTTGGCCGATGTTTTTGTACTGCGCATGCATCGCACTGCACGTGCGCAAACTAGCCAGTGCGATCGGGTAAGGGTACGCAGGCTACACGCAGTGTGTACACAGACCCTTTCCGATAATGATTAACAGGAAGTGCCGTTTGTGGGTGGTGAAGGAGGAGTGGTCTAGCAAACGCAGGCGTGTCTGTGTGTTGCGACGCCGTTATAGGAGCGTGCATAATTAAGGCAGTGCGGCAGCATACGTAGCCAGACGACTCGATGCATGCAGGAAGTGGGCAAAATCCTGAACGACATCAGGTCAACCTCTATTGTGCATATGGTTCCGTTGGTTCACGATGTTACCGATGTTTCCGCTGTCTTGCTGATTACTCAGTAAAGGGAAGTGGGCGGCATCGTGTTGTGCTGGGTGCCGGCATCTTATGATTCGGTTGCCGTGCATATGCATTGATTAGTATATACATGCAGCGGCTGAGTGCGTGCGTTCTCTCACTTGCATTCCTTGCTGAATCAGGCCCTCAGACAACACCGGTTTATCATCATCTTCATAAGATTTAGTTAATTTCGGGAGCCCTCGTTTCTCAATGCCCAGAACTTTAAAATTTACATTTGCGAAAGATGACAACAAAAGCACACAGCATGTCAACTGTTGCAACTCTTGGGTAGATAATGGATGCAACCTGTATTTGGGGATTGGCGAGACCTATTACTGAGGCGCGGAGTCTAATGTCCCGGCGGTGTACACCAGGGACCCCCGCAAGAAGGTATGGACTTGGTTGCGTCCGACACACAAGTCGCGGCCCTCAGAATAGGTTCCCCTATACAGGTGCTGGTGAGCTCTGGATGAAGCGGAGACGGATGAGACCTTCAGCATAGTCGACAGGCCGGGTCAGACCCAAACGTTACCAGGGAGCAGACGTATGCAGGTCAAGGAGGATAGCCAAAGTCAGAACCAGAATACCAAGCGCAGTACCAGGGTTCAGACGAAATCGAGTCATGGACAAAGCCAAGGTCAGCAACGAGCAATGAAGTAAAACACAGGAACGCCGGAGTAAGGATTGGGCCTATACTCTGGCACAAGAGTGCTCCCAGGGACTTCCTTAAATATGCAGGGCTTGAATTTGGCGCCTTCAGTGATGTCACGTAATTAGTGTGTATGGCCCTTTAAATTTAATACAGAGTAGCGTGCGTGTCCATATGGGAGCCGCGGCTGCTTGCATGCTGCTGCTGAACGCCTGGAGCCTGAGGAGAGGATGCCAGCAGCGGGCGTTGGGGATTCCCCGCCCGCTGCCGGCCAGGACCCCAGCACTGCCAGACCTGGTATGTAACAGTCGGTGTCCGGCGTGCTGCTACATTACCCCCTCCTCTAGGGGTGGGCACCAAACATTCCACAAAAGGCTTGTTAGGAAACATCCGGTGGAACTTCTGGAGGAGCTGAGGTGCATGAATATCTGAAGCCTTAACCCAGCAGTGCTCCTCGGGTCGTACCCCTTCCGATCCACAAGGTACTGAACAGACCCTCTAGAAACCCTGGAGTCCAAGATCTGCTTCAATTCATATTCCTCCTGATGGTCTACTGGAATTGCTGAAGGAGGGTTGCAAGGTGTTGAAAAGGGATGTAGTCAGGAAGCAGACGGTCTAAATCCCGACCGCCGGCTTCCCAACAAATCCTGGCAAGGTGTTAAAGACAGGCGTCAACAAAACTCGACGCCTGTAATAAACCTACACCGGAAGACAGACGCCTGGCATACCGAACGAAGGTAAGCCGGGCGCTGACAGCCCCCGGGGGGGAGGGTTAGGTTTTAGGGCTCCCGGGGGGAATTAGGGTTAGGCACCCCCCCCAGGAGGGTTAGGTTTAGGCTAGGGGAAGCGGGGGTTAGGATTAGGCACCCCCCCAGGAGGGTTAGGTTTAGGCTAGGGGAAGCGGGGGTTAGGGTTAGGCACCCCCGGAGGGAGGATAGGGCTAGGCACCCCCCGGGAGGGATAGGATTAGGGGGTAGAATAGAGTTCATTAATACTCACCTTTTGACGATCAGGATTTTCACCACTGCCAGGCGGCCGGCGGTAATACCTACTACACCCGTTGAAAATCGATTAAGTACCAGAGGTTTGAGGAGAGAGACATGGAATACATTAGGTATTCTGGGGGTGTCAGGAAGTTTTAGGTGGAACGCCAGAAGAATCTGAAAAGGACCAATAAATCTGGGAGCAAACTTTATTGTGGGGACTTTTAATCGTAAGTGTTTAGTTGACAACCATACTTTGTCAGAGAAGGGGAAGGGAAGGGATAAATAAACTGGGAAAAATTAGATCCAATAAAAAATGTATAAAACTAAAATCATAGATAAAAAAAATGTATAAAATTGGAATTACATATATGAAAGAGTGTATATGAAAAAACACACTCTAGAAATGTCAAAACGGTAAAAATCGTCCAATCCTTTAAATTTATAAGAATCATGTCAGAATCCAAGAGCGCCCAGTAGTCTGCAGCGCGGAAGCGCTGCCAGTCTCAATCATTAGCCAGCAGTCCAGCCGCCTTCCCTCAAGAACTCGCCTGCACCCGCGTAACCTCCAGCCAGCACCCCTCGCCGAAGGGACCCTGTCACAGCGCCCAGACAGGTAAGGTCCGCAATCTCCGGTGCAGCACAGCCCTGGTCGTGACACAAACTTATAAACCTAAGGTGGATGGGGGTGGAGCTGACAGTCTTTTATCCAGGTTGTCCAGGGACGACTTGTACACAATATTATGATCCTCTAATGTCATTATATATATATCGGAATATGTATAATGATTTTTACAAACATACTGAATGTGTCTCAAACCAATTGATCTGAATGGGGTTTGATAGGATCAACTTGAATGTCAGTGTGTCGCAATATACGATCTCCAATAAGCATTTAGCCTAAAGCTATAAAGTTCCTAATGTCTATATAGTGTCTTGTCTGCAGGGTTTAACCAATTAGAGAATAGTTTGAATCTCTAGGTCTAAATTTAGGCCTGTGGGTATCAAGGTTTTCAGGGTGATCATCCATTTTAATTCTTCTTTACTCAGTGTTTTATCGTCGTCATCCCCTCTTCAGTTCTGCTTTACCATCTTGATGCCTATGAAGTTGAATTTAGTGGCATCTTGTTGTGTTCCATCTTGAAGTGGTGTGACACACTTTGTTTCTCCAGTCCTCTAGTGATATTTCTCCTGTGTTCGTTTATTCTCTCTTTTAAGGTTCTTGTGGTTTTTGCCACATATTGTTTGCCACATGGGCATGATAGCAGGTATATCACTCCCTTGGTATCACATGTGATGAAGTCTACAATTTTGTAACTAGTCTTGGTAGTATTGAGAGGAAGTTGGTGATAGGTTTGGTGGTTTTATAGTCAGATATTTTACAGTTTGTGCATTGTCTGCAGTAGAAGAAGCCCTTGTTTCTCTCCATTGCAATAGATGTCTGTATGAGATTGGTGGTGGTAAGTGGTTGGAGACCAATTTCTTCTTAATATCAGGGGCTTTTCTGAAGACCACCTTTGGGACTTTAGGTAGAATGTTGGCCAAGATATCATCCTTTGTCAGGATATTCCAATGTCTTTTCAGAATCTGCTTTAGTTGTCACTGATGAGTTGTACTCCATGATGAAGCATATATCAAACTCTCCTTTTGGAGTGTTCTTCTTGTTTTTGTAGACTAGAAGTTTATTCCTATCCTTCCTTAGAAGTTCCTGAAATGCCTCGTTTACCAGTTTTTCATCACAATTTTTGTGTCTGTTTCTTCAGTTCTTCACCTTGTGACTGGTAATACGTCACTAGCGTGCAGTTTCTTCGCACCATCCAACCACTTATGGATAATATGTAGCTATTTACAGCAACATTTTTCCTATGGGTTTTAGGCCCTCATTCAGACCCGCTCGCAAGCACTATGTGCTCACAAGCAGGTCGATGGTGGGGCACTGCGCACGCGCCGCGCAAGCCCTGGAGCAAGTGAGAAATTCACTTGCTCCGGGGCTCGCTACAAACATGGCGGCTGTCGATGTTGATCGACAGCTCGCCCTGTTTTGTAGGCGGGGAGGGGAGGTGGCTGGACAAACGGAGGCATTCCTGAAGGAACGCCTGCCATTTGTGGGCGGCCCTACTGACATCACTCGTGATGTCAGTAGTGAGCTTCCTGCTCTATTAGAGCAGGAAGCTCACTGGGGCTTGCGGCAGACAAGGGTCTCGTCGCAAGCCCGATGGTCGCGACCATCACTTGGCCGCTTGAAAAAGCTGTGGGTGGTCACCTACAGCTTAGCGAGTGGCAAGGAGGCCGGCTGAAAAAAAAAAAAGCGGCCGCCCTCATTCAGAGCGAGCGCTCGCTTTTTGCGAGCGGCTCTGAATGAGGTCCTTAGTTTCCACTTTGTGTTCCATAATGAAGATTTCTAGGTCTAAAAAGCATACCTTATTTTTGCTTAAGTCGGCTGTGAATGTAAGGTTCAGAGAGTTGGAGTTCATATCTTTCAAAAAGCCTTGAAGGGATTCCATGGATCCTTCCCAAAGGAAAAATATGTTGTCTATATACCTCCTCCAGATAACCAAGTTCACCCCGGCTACTTTGTCACCAGGCCCCCAGCAGTGGAACCCTCTCCTCATCTTGTCCAAAACCAATTTATACCTTGAAGAGGCTTTGCACAGATTCTTCTTTACCTCCTTCCACATTTCAAGGAACTGGTTCACCGTACCATGGACAGCTGTAAGTCGTACAGCCCCGAATGTTGGTAAGTCTGTTAGAACAGGATGCAAGCCGTACTGAATTAAAAATGGAGAATGACCCAATGCATCATGAAACAAGTTATTATGATCGAATTCAGCCCATGGCAACAAAGAGACACAACCACAATGATTGGTGGACACATACATGCGAATATACTTCTCCGGGTCCTGATTTACTCATTCCATCTGACCTCTACTCTGAGGGTGGTAGGCATATGAAAATGGTAGGCAGATGAAAAGCTTAAGTTGACCCTGAAGCACCTACATAATGACCTCCAGAATTTAGAGGTAAATTGCATCCCACAGTCCGACACAATATTCTTAGGAAACCCATGCAATCTTAAGAGCTCCCTTATAAAAGCCTCTGCTAGTTTTGGAGCTGATGGTAACCCTTTTAATGGAACAAAGTGGACGACCTTGGAAAAGCTATCCACCACTACCCAGATGGTGTTAAACCCTTGACAAGAAGATAGATATGTCACAAATTCCATGGAGATGTGGGTCCAAGGACGATCAGGAACTGGTAGTGGAAGCAGAGGTCCTGGTGGAGAATGTGGCAGAACTTTATGTTGAGCACAAGTACGACAGGCTGCCACGAAGTCCTTGACATCCTGAAGAACTGTCGGCTACCAATAGCTCATGAGGATTAGCTCCAAAGTTTTCCTCACACTAGCATGACAAGTGAGCGCACTGAAGTAATTTACACTGGAGATTGGGTGCTATGAATGTTTTACCCTGCGGAATCCTAACCTTGTTAGTGACTGGCACAAAGCAAGCAGGGTTCAGAATGGGTTTGTCTTCCTTTGCTTCCTCCACTTCAACAGAACTGAATGCTCAGGATAAGGCATTGGCCTTGATGTTTTTATTACCCGGCCGGTAGGTAATCACCAGGTTAAACCAATCAAAAAATAATGACCTTCTGGACTGACAATAATTTAGACAGTGGGCTGTCTTGAGGTACATCAAATTCTTATGATCTATATAGACTGTCACCGCAAATTTCGCTCCCTCCAACAAATATCGCCATTCCAGAAGGGCTATCTTGGTGGCTAGTAGTTCTTTATCCCCAACAGCATAATTTACGGAAGAAGAACCCACAGAAATACTACTTGCCTTCTTCATTCTTCTGCGACAGCACAGCACTGCCCCAACCCCAACCGTGGAAGCGTCCACCTTCTGGAAAAAGGTTGGCCACAATTTGGTTGCCTCAAAATGGGTTCTGAAAGAAAACACTGTTTTAGAAGTACAAAAGCTTCCTCTGCCTCAGAAGGGCCTACTTGAGTGTCCTGACCCTTCCTGGTAAGAGCCGTGATGGGAGCTGCGATGGACGAGTAGTTCCTGATGAATTGACGATAGAAATTACAAAAACCCAGGAAGCATTTTATCGCTTCATCCCAACTGGACGGGGCCAGTTGACAATGGCAGAAAGCTTCTCTGGCTCCATTTGAAGGAAGGACCACAAGATGATGTATCCCAGAAATGTCAGTTCTTTTGGCTCGAAGGAGCATTTCTCAAGCTTACAGGAAAGCTGGTTGGCTCTGAGTCATGACAGTACTTCACATACATGTTGGCGATGACTCATTACATCTTTGGAGAATATCAGGATGTCGTCCAGGTATACCACTACGTACTTATATAATAGGTCCCGGAAGATATGATTCATGTACTTTTGAAAAACAGCTTGAGCGTTGCTTAAACTAACAGACATGACTAAGTATTCATAGTGGGCATCACGAGTATTGAAGGCCATCTTACACTCGTCCCCATATCGGATTCTGATTAAATTGTAGGCCCCACGAAGATCTAGTTTGGTGAAAATCTTGGTCCCTTTCATCCGATCAAAGAGCTCAGAGATCAGGGGTAGGGGAAACCGGTCCTTGATGGTAATTGCGTTTAGGCCCCGGTAATCAATGCATGGTCGCAAACCTCCATCCTTCTTAACGAAAATTAGGCCAGCTCCGCCGGCCAGGACCCCAACGTTGCTGGACCCATTATGTAACAGCAGGTGTCCAGCACGCTGCTACACAAACTATCTGGGATAGGTAATTTTTGCTTGTTCTGTCCTGGCAGGTATTTTTATACAAATATGGCAATCCCTATATTGCAAAAAACAATGAAAGATGACAAAAAATGTCAACATAGTTTCACAATGTTTCTAAATAGTCCCTGCAATCCTGTACAACCTTATTGCCAGAGGCCCTGATTCAGAGCCGGACGCTCTTTCAGAGCACTCGCTCTGAATCAGGGCGTTTTTTTTTTTTTTTAATGGAGCCGGCCTCCTGGCCGCTTGCTAAGCTGTGGGTGACCACCTACAGCATTTGCGAGCGGCCAGGTGATGGTCGCGACCATCGGGGCTTGCGACGAGACCCTTTGTGGTAGGGTCTCGTCCCCGCAAGCCCCAGTGAGCTTCCTGCTCTAAATAGAGCAGGAAGCTCACCACTGACATCACTGGTGTCAGGCGTTCCTTCGGTAATGTTTGTGTAGCCAAACCCCCTGCCCGCCTCCAAAACGGGGCGAGCTGTCAATCACAATCAACAGCCGCTCCATTTTGGTGCGAGACCCGTATCGACGGAGCACCCGTCGCTGGCCGGGTCTCGCGCATGCGCATGCTGACCCGCTTGCGAGCGCATAGCGCTTGCGAGCAGGCCTGAATCAGCCCCAGACTTCCATACAACTATTATTTTCAAATCCCCTCAAGTAAAGGAGGAAAAATATGTAATGCAATATACTTTATTGAAATGACATAACAAGACATTGGGGCGGGATGTACTAAGCATCGCATCCACGATGTGGTACATCCCTCTTATCGAGTTTATTACCGCGGTATGTACTTCATTTGCGATTTAAAGCGCAAAGGAGAGCTCTCCCGTAAAGAGCTGTCCTTTGCGATACCCTCGGACAGAGGGACTTCCAGGTTTAACACCCAGAAGTCCCTCTGGCGACCTTTGCGCATGTGCAAAAGTAAGCACGCGCCAGTGGGGAGATGGAAAGATCTAACTGGATCCCTCTCAGGGGGCGTCCTGAAAAGAAGCCCATAGGCTTCTATTGGGTAACGCTACCTGAAGATGGCATTCCCCACTAGGATGTAGCATTCCGATGCTTAATACATATGGGAAATGTGGTAAACCCCTGAAAACTGCATTTTCGGGGGGTTTACCGTATTTTTCACTTTAGTACATCATGTCCATATACTGACACCACAATCAGTTGAATGGTATCGTGTGACCCATACTGAGCAGATGTAAGGATACTAAAAGACAGGGACAAGTCCAGTTTTGCCAATCAGCTTCATCAGGGAGCGATGGGAGGGCCTGATTCAGTATGGATCCTATTCTGCCTATACGCACGCAACGCAGTTGCTAATACAATACAATGTTAGCATTCACATTGTGTGCACAGCCTAACATAAGGACACCCACTTTCCCTTACTCACATCCGTATACTTTGGCAACATAGCAAAACAATCTGTAACATCGAGTATTATCGGACCCATACGCACAGTTAAGGCAGGTCAGACCTCACTCAGGAATTGCTAACTTCAGCGGAAGCTATGAGGCCTCAGGCTGTGTCTGGTATCGCAGTGGCTAATTTATGTACGCCCCTGCAACACCGACCCAACGCACTGGCACGCCTGCGTTTGGCCGACCCCCCTACCCCGTTACCACCCACAAACGGCACTTCTGTCAATCACTCTTGAGATGGGTCTGCGTAGCCTCTGCAGGCGCAGTCCCGATCGCAGTGGCCAGTTCGCGCACGCGCACTGTGATGCATACACATGCGCAGTACGCAGCAATCGGCCGATTGCATGCTTATAAGCAACTGCGATCCTTGCTGAATCAGGACCTCAGTCTGTAAAAATTGTACATACTGTAGATACAAAAAACAACTTTTACTACAACCAACAGTGGCCATCAATCTTGTATTGTGTAAAATCAAAATAAAACTTATGATTTGGTGGGAATGATGTGTTGTTTTGTTTCAGACTTTCATAAAATCTGTAAATGGATTTTAATTAAAAAAAAAATACTTGAAATCAATGTCCATTTGTACACAAGCTGGATTTAACATTTTACTGTCTTAATTTACGGTGAGTATTGAATTTACTGCCATGCCTTGCATCTATCCTTCAAGCTTTAATCATGCTAGTGTCACATGTATGTACTTTTTTTCTTACATTTATAGATCTGTACACTGGTTCTGATGCAGAGTTGTGTCCATGTTGTAAATCATATATTTCATGCACAACAAATACTGGGCCTGATTCAGAGCCGGACGCTATTTGCGGACGCTCGTTCAGAAAAAGGGGCTGGCTATTTAAATTGAGCGCTCGTTCTTTGCGGTCTGTTGACGCCTCTATGTCTGAATGAGCGAACGAAACATGCGCTCGCTATTTTGTAAAGACGCCCCTTGGTCGCTCGCATCATACGTCATCTCCGCTATTTATTAGATTAATCGAGTACATCGAACGGCGTATGAACTGCTCGCTATTCTTGTGGTAGCATTTTCCTACTGCAATCATGCGAGCAGTTCAGGCTAAAAGACAACCAAGTGACGTGGTCGATGACGCTGCTTTGTTAATTATGCACACCCTTAAAACGTCCGTTTTGACCGTTTGGCACGCCTGCGTTCGGATCTCCACTCCCCGTTTTCAAGCACCTTCCCCTGTTACCACCCACAAACGCCTCACTCTGTCACTCAAATTAGCAGGCATTCGCTATTTTGCGAGCACACGAATTCCGACCGCACTGACTGGTTCGCGCATGCGTATTACAACCCATACGCATGCGCAGATGTGCGAACATTGCTCGGAACGAACGAGCGTCCGCTTACGAGCGGCTCTGAATCAGGTCCACTGTTATGCATCAATTAAACTACAAAAACCTCTACAGCATAAACAATCTCCATCTCATGTAAGAAAAATAAAAATATACCTAAGCACGCTGAACAAAGCATAATCTATGCCTGAGCGATGAAGAGCATCATTCAGCCTGATAAATCCTGACCTTACTGTTTCCGATTGTTGCATTGCACCATTATCATTCCCATGCCTGTGACGCTCAGCAGTGATCAATAGGTGGACACGTTATTCATTTGTTTGGTAGTTGAATAAAATTATATAGATTCACATGGATATATTGTTTATACTGTGTCGATAGCTAAATATAATCTCTTGGTTTTCTAACAATTACTGTTTATGTAATATCATACAAAATAAAGTTATTGTGCGGAATATATATGAAGTTAAAATACAGTAAAACAGAATGAATCCTTGTTGGTTTTCATGTGTGTTTCTGATTTATATTCCTCCTAGATCACAGAACTGTGTGGTGCGAAACATGTGGGTTACTTCGGTCCAGCTCAGTTCTTTATTGCTATGAAATTAATTGCTGCAGCACAAGCTGACCTCCCAGTGCACTTGGAAAGCATCAAGTGTGGTGAGATACCTATATAGTATGCAATAACAAGCAAGTGTTAATGTGTAAGATTTTAATAATATAGGAACTGATTATAGATAGACAAAATATAAAGAACTTGTTATTTTTCTTTTTCACCTTTTTGGAACTGTAATCATCAGCAGGGGATCACTGATTAGTAACTGGGAAGAACGGAATCCTAAGGCAGGAACTAAACAGACGTATATGGAGTGTGTGGGTTGGCTATGAGATTAGACAGAGAAAACTATGATTAATTGCTATAGCAAAGGCAGATATAGCTGTCAACGGTAAGTATCACAACGGAATATAGTAAGAAAGGTCAGAGGGTCTGATTCAGACCCGCTCGCAAGCGCAGAGTGCTCGCAAGCGGGTCGATGGTCCCCCTCTGCGCATGCGCGAGACCCGTCTTGCAACGGGTCTCGCTACAATATAGGGCGGCTGTCGATGTTGATTGACAGCTCGCCCCATTTTGTAAGCGGGGAGGGGGAGTGGCTGCACAAACGCAGGCGTTCCCTTAGGAACGCCTGCCGTATATGTGGCCGGCCCTACTGACATCACTCATGATGTCAGTAGTGGACTTCCTGCACTATTAGAGCAAGAAGTCCACTTGGGTTTGCAAGAGCTGAGACTCGTTTTGTAGGCTTCATGCCAGAATCTACTGCGCATGCGCGGGTCCCAGGGAAAATGGCGCCCGCGACTACTTTCCTGGGGACATCTTTTCTGCGCATGCACAGATCACTGGGGAACTGGCCGCAGCCATTTTCCCAGTTAGTGTTTGCTGCTCTGCAGCGCCGGTCCGGCGCTGCGGAGTAGCACTTCGGAATCTGCGGAGAGGTAAGTATATTGTTAACTATGGGTGCAGAGTGTGCGCCCACCTGGACCCAGGGGCCCATGTGCACTGCACACCTTGCACCCATTATAAAGTCGCCTATGTTTTACAGGTACATGAGAGAAAACCACAAGGTCTCAAACCATATTTAAGAATTTGGAGCCCCCTGCTGGGATATAAACAATCCTATGTATTAAATCAGGGGCTCTTAACTCTTCATTTTTCATGCACAGGTGAGTTCATCTATTTTGCTGGGTCAGTAATTATGCTACCTGTTTCCACAGACACAAATCCTCAAAGCATGACCTCTTGGGAAAACTTGAGGTTTGGGAACCACTGTATTAAACTAAAATTTGCCAATTGACTTAACATTAAGCAACAATTAAAAAGTGAGAGCCCGGTCCTCTTGTTGAAATAATATTTGGGCCCTTGTACCTAGAGAGAACTGGCTGAATGCTGACTAAATTGTGCTCCTCCTGGTACAATTGGTCATTGGGTACCATGATTAAAATGTTAATCTTGTTTGGCATTCACTAATATCGCCCAGGACTGATATAGCATGCTGGCACTTGTATAGCCGCCATAGTACAAAAGACAGGCCCAAGAGGATGAAAAATAAACAGGAGACTTAAGAGAATTGCAGGAAGTGAGTTCAAGGAGAAGAAACAGAGAGAAGAGCTGTATGAACACAATCTTCTACATAAAAGCGAAAATTTGTCCTTCTGTCTTTCTATACAAATCTACAGTTTACAAGCCAAGATTGTGAAATTTTACATACGAGCGTATTAAAACACTGCCGAGGTAACTAAAAAAATTTTAAATAGAAATGAATTACTGTTAATTTTTAATTAATTAAAAAACACAATTTTTGCTGTGCGCTCATTGTGGGGCCTCACGGCATATGGTTAGGGCCTCGGAGCGAGCGTTTTGTGTTGTCATGTTTTGTCATGATCTTAATGTTTATTATCGAAGAGAGCTTTAGCAGGCTTTCCCAGCATTTTCAGCTCTCTGACTATACCAAATTATGCAACAACATTGACTTCTTTCTTCTTCGAACTGTGTCAAAATGATGACTTTGCAAGGACCCTGCTGTACTGTGAGCTGTCAAAATATTACACATGGAATGCTTCTTTTTATGCGCAGAAAACAGGGAGTCGCTGTAGATGGTCATCCTGGTATTAGAGCAACAGAAGCTCTTGGCCGTGTTTACCCTGTACATCCGACAAATTTTGAATGCTTCTGTCTCCGAAGTTTGCTTTGCACCGTTACAAGTCCTACTTCCTTCAAAGACCTTAGGACTGTGGATGGGGAAGTTTGTCACACTTTTCATGAGGCCTGCCTAAGGAGAGGTTTGTTGGAGGATGATGTGTAAACAAACATTCTTGAAATCCCGGGCAATGCCGGGTACTCCAGCTAGTGGATATATAAAGTAAGAGAGAGTCATCTGTACTATAGAGCAACTTGTCACATCCTGTTACTAGTAGTTGTTTTGGGAAAATTTGTTTTCCACTTCTCCAGTGCTTTGTTTCACTGCAATATATGATTCCATAAGGGAATTGGTATGAAAATACAATATGTGTGCACATTTCAGAGGGGTTTATACTAGAGATGAGCGGGCCTGGTTCTCAGAGAAGCAAGCCCACCCGAACTTCATGGATCCGAGACACAGTTCGGATCTCTCCGCCCGCCCCGGATCCTTATTTGTGGCAAAACCTCGAGATCCTGCTGTCGGATCTCGAGGTTTTGCATTAAGCGGCCATTTTCAAAGTCCCATTGAATTCAATGGACTTATCGCTGATTGGCTGAAAGAGCCGTCTGTCACAGCTCTCAGCCAATAAACGCTTGCCTATAGACTTCAATGGGCACAGGAAAAAGAAGGATCACCGCACTGACACCACTGCCCCCCAAATGCCTACACACTGCGCTGTCGACACCGCCGGCGCCCTGCACTGCTGCCCCCCGCACTGAGAACACCGTCAGCACCCCCACACTGCCAACAGCCCTGCACTGAGGACACCGCCGGCACCCCCGCACTGCCGACACCACCAGCACCCCCGCACTGAGGACACCGCTGGTACCCGATTTGCCGTCACCCTGCTCTGGGGACACAGCCAGCACCCCCACACGGAGGACACAGCTGGCACCCCTGCACTGCTGACACCACCCCCGCACTGAGGACACCACTGGCACCTCCGCTCTGCCGACACCCTGGCACCCTGCACTGAGAACACTGCCAGCACCTCTGCACTACCGCCCCACGTACTGAGGAAACAGTCAGCACACCTGCACTGCTGACACCGCCAGCACCCCCACACTGAGGATACCTGTGGCACTCCTGCTCTGCCGATACTGCCAGCACCCTACACTGAGGACACTGCCAGCACCCCCGCACTGCCGCCCTCCACGCTGCCGACACCACTGTCACAGTAAGTGTACTATTGGTATATCCAACCCACATTGTATCCGACTTGCACTGTAACCTGCACTGTATTCAACCCACCCTGTATCCGACCTGCACAGTATCCAACCCACATTCTATAATGCTGTCGAATGTCAGACGACCAATGAGAGACTGAGATGATGCTAACAAGTAAGCTTTTCATTCCAGGCTTATAAAGGTAGAGCCAGTTTAATGGCTCTGTACATAAGGCAAGCACAGTTCAGAAACAATAATAGAGCTTATATGAGACAGCAGTTCAAACAAGCAGAGCATTCCCAGCACAGTCATGGTTCAGCTTGTCCAGCATAGAGAGAGCTGCTAAAAAGTGCAACCTCTCCCTCACATTACCACTGACTAGCTAAACTTACCAGGTTTTTATACCTTAGCTGGTCTTAATTGAGGTAAGGGTATGGTGTGGTTCTCCCTGGCTACAGGGAGTTTAACCCTTACCTCAGAATGTGGGAGAGACCCACTCTGTCACAACCGCACTGTATCCAACCCTCACTGTATCCCGCACTGTATCAAACACTATGGCCCTCATTCAGAGCCGCTCGCTATTTGCGGTCGTTCGTTCTAAAACAAGGGGTGGCTATTCAAATGAACCGTTCGCTAATTGCAGTCTGTTCACGCCTCTAAGTCTGAACGAGCGAGCAAAACTTGCGGTTGTAATTTTGAAAAATACGCCCCCTTGCCGCTCGCACCATACGTCATGTACGCTATTTATTAGATTAATCGAGTACATCGAACAGCGTATGAACTGCTCGCTATTCTTGTGGCTGGTTTTTTCAACCGCTATTTTGCGAGCAGTTCTGAGTAAAAAAAAACCAAGTGACGTGGTCAATGACGCTGCTGTATTAATTATGCACTCCCTTAAAACGCCCGTTTTGACCTTTTAAGCACGCCTGCGTTCGAATTCCAGACCCCCGTTTCCAAGCACCTTCCCCTGTTACCACCCACATACGCCTCCTTCTGTCACTCAAAATAGCAGGCATTCGCTATATAGCGAACAAACGATTTTCGGCCGCACTGACTGGTTCGCGCATGCGTATTAAAATCCGTACGCATGCGCAGATGTGCGAACATCGGTCAGAACGAACGAGCGGCCGCTTACGAGCGGCTCTGAATCAGGGCCTATATCCGACCTGCACTGTATCCAACCCACAATGTATCACGCACTGTATCCAACCCGAACTGTATCCAACCCACACTGTATCCGACCTGCACTATAAACTGCACTGTATCCGATCCGCACTGTAACCGACTCACACTGTACCCCACACTGTATCCAATGCACACTGTAAACTGCACTGTATCCGAACCACACTGTGGGCCTGATTCAGAGCCGGACGCTATTTCCGGACGGTCGTTCCAAAAAAGGGGCCGGCTATTTAAATTGAGCGCTCGCTCATTGCGGTTTGTTGACGCCTCTATGTCTGAGCGAGCGAGCGAACGAAAAATGCACTCGCTATTTTGTAAAGACGCCCCTTTGCCGTTCGCATCACACGTCATCTCCGGTATTTATTTGATTAATCGGGTACATCGAAAGGCATCTGAACTGCTCGCAGTGCTTGTGGTAGGTTTTTCCTACCGCAATCACTGCGAGCAGTTCAGGCTAAAAGACAACCAAGTGACGTGGTCGATGATGCTCCTTTTACTAATTATGCACTCCCATTAAACGCCCTTTTTACCGTTAGGCACGCCTGCGTTCGGATCTCCACTCCCCCATTTTCAAGCACCTTCCACCACCCACAAACGGTACATTCTGTCAATCAAATTAGAAGCCCCTCGCTGTTTTGCGAGCGCTCGATTTCCAACCGCAATGACTGGTTTGCGCATTCGCATTAAGACCCATATGCATGCGCAGTTGTGCGAACACCGCTTATAGCGAACGAGTGGCTGCTTACGAGCGGCTCTGAATCTGGCCCTGTAACCGACTCACACTGTATCCAACCCACACTATATCCCGCACTGTATCCAACTCACACTGTATCCGACCTGCACTGTTTCCAAACCACACTCTATCCCACACTGTGGGCCTGATTCAGAGCCGGACGCTCTGAACGAGCGCCAGCTCTGAATCAGGGCGTGGTTTTTTTTTTTTGCTAGCGGCCTTTTGGACGCTTGCATAGCTGTGGGTTACCACCCACAGCTATGGGAGCGTCCATGATGATGTCGCGATGGTCAAGACCATCGCGACCATCGGGCTTGCGACGAGACCCTGCGGTAGGGTCTCGGTGACCGAAAGCCCTGGAGTGATTTTGGCTCTATCAGAGCCAAAATCACTCCCACTGACATCACTAGTGATGTCAGTGGGGCCGGACCCAGACGGTAGGCGTTCCCATGGAACGCCTCCGTCTGGCAGCCACACCCCCGGCACGCCCACCAAAGGGGGCGTGCTGTCACTCACCATCAACAGCATGTCCCCTTTGGTGCGAGACCCATAACGACGGCTAACCCATCGTTATTCGCGTCTCGCGCATGCGAGGGCACCATCGACCCGCTTGCGAGCGCTCAGCGCTCGTGAGCGGGTCTGAATCAGTCCCCGTATCCGACCTCCACTGCATCCAATCCACACTGTATCTGATCTGCATTGTATCTGCCCTGCACTGTATCCGACCCGCAATGTACCCTGCACTGTATACGACCTGCACTGTTTCTGACCCGCAGGTACGGAGCACTGTTTTTATGGTTGGGGAGATTTTAGGGAATTGCTCAACAAAAAGGCTGATTGATCGGGGCTTTACATGGGCAAAGAGTGTCAGCCATCAGTGGCCCAGCGCCCCAGGAGGGAAATACAGAGTGGGTACTGAGAATAGGCATGTTTTGGGGGCATGTGCACTTGTGTAAGGGGCATTCATGTCTGCTGTTGCTATTTACACATGTTTTAGGGTTTTTTGTTTGCTGCTTGTTAACTACGACTACTTGTTTTGAGCAAGGATATTCCACCGACAATTTTTAGTAAATTTCTGTGTTATATTGATTACTATTGAAAGTACTTGTGAGGTTGGTTCGATTGGTTATTGCTAATACATTACTAATTTGTAAACAGAAATAACTGCCGTGTGTTTGTGCCGCTGCTCCTTTGGCCTATGTTGGTGAAAAATATTGTGAGCTGTGAGATGGTCAAAATTGACTGGAAATTATTGGAAATTGATGTTATTGAGGTTAATAATACTGTAGGAACAAAAAAGTCCCAGATTATGTGAGTTTAGCTGTTTTTATAAATGTAAAAATAAAATAAAAATACAGAAAACCAAAACCAAAACACATGAGGGTGGTTTTTCAAAACCAGAACCAAAACCAAAACACGGGTGTCGGCACACAACTCTAGTTTATACTAGTTACAACAAACTGTACATAAACTCTGCAAATTACAAACAGTAAATGATCATTCTCATAAGTATGTTGCAGGCCTCTCAGGTGCTCACTGTGGATTGGGAAAGAAAGCATGCTCATAAATATTGGGTGGGCCAGGTCCACTTCCATGCTTCGGGGAGGGGGGGCGGTCAATTGCTACAGGAAGATCCATGATTATAAAAGTGATGGGATAACAACACAAGAGCCTGGGTGGTCCTAAACAGGATGCAGTCGGGATTCTGGCTCCAGCATACCGACCGTCGGCATCCCAAAGATAAGTATCGTGGGTTAAGGGGAGTGTTAGGGTTAAGGTGCAGGGTTAGGGTTAGACACTAGAGGGAGGGTTAGGCACTAAGAGGAGGGTTAGGTTTAGGGTGCAGGGAGGGGGAGGTTAGATTCAGGCACTAGGGGGGGTTAGGGTTAGGCACCAGGCAGAGAGGAGAGGGGGAGGGTTAGCATACTGACCAACAAGTGTTGGTATGTTAACCCTGTCGGGATCCCGGCGTCGAGATTCTGATCGCCGGGATCCTGACTGCCGGCTACCCATACCCAACCCGTCCTAATCACCCCATATGTGTATTTATTTAATTAAATAGCTAAATGAGTGGGGCGTGGCCATGGCAGACATGTAGTAGCTGGTACCTTGCTGAGCTCTCCAGCCGCAATATCCGGATTCACTATCCTGCCCTCTGTCCTGCGGTGCCCACTATACCTGACTGCTGTGGAAAGGTGTACAGCCACTGTGGAAACAATCTGAGCCGTCTCCCGCTTCCTCCTCTCCACCGCGCGGCTCTGTCCTCTGCCGCTTCCTGTCCCTTCACAGGCTCCTACAACAGGTGTTGGATGCTGTAACTACCAGTGAGAAGCGTCTGGCTGATCAAATTGGCTCTGTACAATCTGATTTGTCCATTATTAATCAAGATTTACAGCATGTCCATGAGAGGGTTGGAGAGGCTGAGACACGCATCTCCACCTTGGAGGACTTGTTCTCCCCGCTTAAAGTACGAGTTACTACATTGGATTCTCAGATGGCGGCCGTGCAACGCAAGTTGTCTGATATGGAGGGAAGATTATGCCGCAACAATTTCCGTTTCGTGGGTTTACCGAAGGAGGAGGGGGCCAACCCTGAAGAATTTATAGAAAAATGGCTTCTGGAGGTCTATGGTAGCGATGCTTTTACTACTCATTTTGCGGTGGAAAGGGCTCACCGCATCCCTACTAGAGCACCTCCGCCTGGAGCACCTCCCCGCACTTTTATAGCCAAATTTTTGCATTATCAAGGCGCGACACAGTTCTTAGGCTTCTTCGCATCAAAGGCCCTATGGAGAGGAATGGCTGCCGGGTTTCAGTATTTCCTGACTTTTCTATTGATGTGCAAAAGGAGAGTGCTCAATTTATGCCAATTAAGAGACACCTGCGAGACTCAAATCTTCCATATGCAATGCTACAGTATTTCCATCCAAGCTAAGAGTCATTGGTGACGGGGAAACTAAATTCTTTACTTCTCCGAAATAGGCTGCCCTATGGCTTGACCGCACTATGCTCTGGGAATGCCCTAGAATTATGTCATTTTGAGAAAAAATACTCAGAGTAATCTCCTCTACAGGAGTCCCACGGGCTGTTCTTACTCCTATTGTTTGCACGCTTGGAATTATAGACGAACACTTGCTTGACAGACACACTCGTCAATATGTACTGAATGTCTGTATGCTGGTCAAAGTTTGTATTGCCCGCTTCTGGATGGCATCGACGGGGCTGGAGTATTATGATTGGGTGTCCCTAGTTTCCACCACAATTGCGCATGAGAAATATACTTATATGGCTAGAAATGCTGAATCTAAATTTGACCGCATATGGGCCAAATGGCTTAACTCCACCTTTGTTCAGACTTCACATGAGTTGCAATCTGTCAATAATTCTACATCTAGGTCTGATATGTAGCAGCCCTTTGGGGGGAAATAACTATACACAACCACTTGTTAGTATGTCTATTTCTTTATTTGTAACATGTTTGTTCCTGCATATTTACAGTGAAGTGTTCTCAATGTATATGTATGATTATTGTTATAAATAATGGTTATATGCTAGGCATTTTTAATCCATTGTAATATGACATCAACTGATTTGTTATTTGTATATTCTTTTTTTTTTTCTTTTTCACTTTTATTGTTTGATTTATTTATTTTCTCTCTGAAAATCAATAAAAATTACTTACCGTAATTTAAAAAAAAATTGCTAAATGAGTTTTCAAATAGATGTTCTAGACCAGGGTAGGCAACATTTTTTCTCTTTGGGTGCCAGACATTCAACATTACAAGTCAAAAATAACTTCCAGTGTGCCACTATAGGTACATCATATAGAAACATTGATAATAGTAATAAATAGATGGGTACTAAAAAATGTCAGTGGTTTTCCTGCGATTCCTTTTCTGAAGATGGTTTAGTCAGGTTATGTTGATAATTTGTAATCCAGAAGTGTAGACATGATTCAGGATTTTGTACAGTCATTCCACAGGACCAACTGTGGCAGAGTTCACCCACCAGAGGCCCAGGCTTCACTGGATATGTAGGCGACACATTGGTTCTTCAGTTTGTAGAGTTGTGCCTAGATCCACCTCGTAACACCAGTGGGCACATCATGTAAAAGGAGAGACGAGACTGCAGCTGCTGTGTGCTGGGCAGTGGAGGGTCCAGGGAATTCTCCCCAGAACCTCCACAACCCAGCACAGAGCAGTGTGAGCTGAGCAGGGGGAAGAGGCTGCTGCCGCTGAGCAGCAGCAGTCTCCTCTCTCTCCTGACCATTTTTCCATTAGAAAGTGCTGTAGTAGGTATAAATGGGGGTGCGAGTTCAGGCACTTCCTACCTAACAATGCTGTCAGCTGCTTGATAGGGGTCTATGTAGTATCCTCTAGTCGGTGAGAGAACTGTCAGTGGGCCCGTCACAATGTGCACAGGGCGCTCTCTGCTGTGGCTCAGTCAGACACTGCACCCTCAGCAACTGACCTGGGCACAGGCCCGGGACGAATAATTAGTACCCGCTTCCCCTGCCTCTTGGTGCGCCTGGGAGCAGGAGAGGAGTATCACAGAGTGCTTAGTAGGAGAGGGACTGACCCCACAGGAGCCACTCAAAACATCCTTGTGTGCTACTTTCTGGTACTAGTGCCAAGGATTACCTATCCCTGTTCTAGATTTAATTAAATAAAAAAGAACAGTTTCTAATTACATTTTTTAAACAAATCGTAACTTGAATGGTTAATAGAAATGTTTAAGTCTGTTAATTTCTTCCCTATAGGAAGAAGTTGTCAAACAATACTTTCATACATATGTATTATATATGTGACGTTCATATCAATATTACATAGGTGAGAGTTTGAATTCGAACTCTGGATAGGTTGCCATGGCATGATGTTGGTTTTCTGTAATTAAATAAGTAATGAAAAGGTAAATAATTTATGAATGTTGTAGTCTGAAGAGTACCTATGCTCACAAACTTTTTTCTTGCTTTCCTGTATAGAATTACCACTTGCTTGCTTCTTTTCTATGAAAAGTGACAAACATGTAAAACATGGAATCCAATCACAGAACAAAGATACACCGCTATCCGTACCTACAGCCAATGAGAGAGGGCATCAACGTTGCCTTGGTGCAGGGGACAGTAAGGTAAGGAGATGCAGGAGTTCCCCACTGGGTTACATTTATGTTACTTGATTAACGAAAAACTGGAGTAAGAAAATATTGTTGCTTGACAATCACAGTTGCAAAAATTGATTTCATGTTGTCTTGTTGTCTTCTGACCGGTGTTGTTATTGTTGTTTTAGTTGAGAAATAGATACAGCTGTGTTCCATGAGTGGCATTCCCTACCTGTGCTAGTGATTCTGGCACATTTGAGAAACCAGCCGTGGATTTTAGTACTTGCTGCAAGTACAGCTATTACTGGGAAGGGGAGTGGATATAAGTGTTGACTGCTTTGACAAAGTTTGACTGCATAATGCTTGTTTATACTAGAATTGCAGAGCAGGTACATAGTAAGTAGAAAAGTAGAAGTTATCTGTGAGGGTAATTCAGATAATGTTTTATTGTTGATCCTGCCAAGAACTGATAAGGCTATTAACGAACATAATAAGGATTTTATGGGCCCAAGAAAATATTCTGTGCTAGAAATAGAACACTAAGCTCTGGTTTTTTTTTGTGGCAAAGATAACCAGACTGATTAACAAAAACAGAAATAAGGGCAAATGTTGATAGACACTACATGAATAGTTGGGCCCAAGCTTTTCAAACCTTCATGAAAAGCAATTACTATATAATGTACAAGCAGAGCTGAATTAAAGATTTGGGGGGCCCAAGGCACTTAAAGCTGGGGGCCCTAAAGAGCAAAATTTGGCCCACAGGAATCGAGTTCCTGTGTACAAGCTTTTGGCGCGTACATGAAAAGGGAGCATGACCACACATCACGCCCCTAATCCATGTCACTCAGGGCGGGTGTATATCACTTCTCCAACTGCTGGGCTGTTTCCTCCCTTGTGCGCACAGAAGGTGAGAGCGTTTACTCTCTACAGGACAATGCAGCCCAGGGATGGGGGGAGGGGTAGGGAACAGTACTTGAAAAGCAGGACTGTACCACCAAAATTGGGATAGTTGAGGGGGTATGCAAACATACTGTACATATATACATAGTCATACACTTATACACATACAGTCACACACATATATACAAACATACATGCATACATAGATTCACAATACTTGCAGACATACATACAGCCACACATACTGTACATAAAACCACACACTAATACACATACATATATCTATCTATCTATATATATACATACATATTCATAGTCACACACACATACATACATACAGTAGGCACATATACTCTATATACACATACATAGTCACATACATATATAGACACACACATACAGTCACACATACATATACATACAGTCACACATACATATATACATACATACATACATACATATAGTGCCCCCTCCCTGAGTCAGGCTTACAATACAAGCTGCTGGATAGTCAGGTCTTCTCCCCTCCTCTCTCCCATGCTGCAGGCACTGATTTAACAGTGCCGTGTACCTCCACCCCTGCTTGGACTCCACCTCCCTCCTGCTCTACAGCTGCTAGTGCAGTCCTACTCTGCATTGAAGGATTGGGGGGCCCCCTGAGATTGGGGGCCCAGAGTAATTTGTCGTCTGTGCCATCCCCCCTCCCCCCCATCTTCATCCAGCTCTGTGCATATACCCTGGCTGCTCCTGATTTTTACAGATTTAAAGTAGGATTGTCCATAAACAGACATATAAAAAAGTAATCAGAATAATCTGCATTGAAAATAATAAAACTGTTATTTATATTAAAAAAGTTTATCTTGTCCCGCCAGGAATCTATTCACTGGCGGTGATGCTACACCGCAGTTTTCTCCCGCGGGTGATGATGGAACCCGCAGGCTGTTCTAGCGGGCGACGCCAAAAGGGGCAGGGCGCATTCTGCCCTCTTTAAATCGCTCAGGACGTGGTGCCCCGCTAAAACAACCTTGCGGGTACGCTACAGTAGTGCCCCTGCTTCACATTACACAGCACAGTAGTGCCCCGCATTCACGTTACATCACACAGTTATGCCCTTTACACCTTATTATGCCCCACAGTTTTGCCCCTTACACCATATAATGCCCCACACCAGAGCCGTAACTAGACTTTTTTGAGCCCTGTGCCAGAAAAAAGCATTGGCGTCTCCCCCCCATTTTCATACAGGGACGTAAACCGCGCATCTAAAAAAGGGGCGTGGCCTCATGGGGAAGGAGCATGACAAATTGATTTGTCCCGTATGATGATGAAGGGGTACTGATCCCGTTGTACCTCTGTTATCCAGGTGTCACTGCCAAATACAATGTGAATACAATGGCTGCAGTGATTACATAATTATGCAGTATAACCAGCTCTAGATGTGGGAGAGCACTGGTGAAGCTGCCCCTGCAGCAAGATTTGTCCATCAGAACAGTCGTGCACAAGCCTGGAGCCAGCAGTGTATATCACCGACTGAAGGTATAGATAGAGCACTGCTTGTAGGGTAAATGCAGCAAATATCAGCGGCGGGGAGATGCGTGTATGTACCCTGCGCTGGCGACTAAACTCACCGGCAAGGGAAATCGAGGTGTGCTGGTAACACCTGGGTCGGACATCGGTGGCTGTGTTAAAGGCTGCATTCAAAAACTGATAGCTCCATGTGTAATGTGTCTGACTGCAATGTGAGAGGTGACAGTATGATCAATATTTTGAAATGTGTGTGTTAAATAAAAGTGGATGTGACTGATGGTGCTTGGGGAGGTGGCCACATAGAGGGGGAGATGGCCAGGGAGGAGATAGGGGCGGCCAGGAGATGCCGGGGATAAAAGAGGAAACTACAAGTGAGAATGATTATAAACAGAAAATTGGCAGGCCCAAGCAGCGCCCCCTTGCCTGTGGTGCCCTGTGCCATGGCACATGTCGCACCACCCTAGTTACGGCCCTGTCCCACACAGTAATGCCCCTTACACCATATTATGCCCCACACAGTAATGTCCCTTACACATTATGCCACACAAATGTCAAGGCAACACCAACCTTAAAACTTTCTCAACGGTGAATGTATTCCTGCTCGTTGTCAGAGGTTTTATGGGCAGCATGCCCCCTTTCCGCTTGGTGCCCGCGGTCAATGCTCCTGGCACTTCTGGGTACTGCTGTTCGCGCATGTGCCCTTCCCTGTTACTTTATATTATGTATAGACTCCTGCACTAATCCCTTATCTGCTAAATAAAGGGCTGGCCAAATGGACAAAAATATCAGGGGTACCCTTTCCTAATGTATAGTATAAATCAAACACAAGTTATTCTAATATAAGCAAAAGTGCAATTGTACCACTCCCAGATTTGTATAGCCAACAATATCAGTTAAGCAATAATTATATCATAAAAAAAAATCTAACAAATACTTTATTGCAACACATACTTAAAATTGTTGTGCACAGCTGATAAATTCTCTTTAAAAACAGAAAAACTATTAATTATTGGATTATTATTATTATTATTATTATTATTATTATTATTATTATTATCCTTTATTTTTATGGCACCACAAATGTTCCGCAGCGCCTTACAGAGTACATAAACTAATAAGTGAACAAGAAACAAGTAACTTACAGTACATTACAGTGCAGGGCAAGGACACAACTTATATACATTGCTGCAGTAGCAATGATAAAACACTCACAATATGCAGCAGGGAGTTAGCAGCCAAGTGTTAGGTGCCCTTGTGGGGAGTAAGGAGTAGAAGAAAGTGTAAGCAGAAGCACATGAGGGAAGAAGTCCCTGCTCGTGAGAGCTTACATTAAAAGGGGAGGGGCAGACAGAGGCATGACACAGATGGGGTAGATAGGGAGGAAAGAGCATGAGGTGGGTTAGGATGAGAGCTGGAAGGCCTTGATGAAGTAGTGGGTCTTGAGAGCCCATTTGAAGATTTGAGAAGAGGTGGAGAGTCTGTTAGTGAGAGGGAGAGAGTTCCAAAGGTAGGGAGCAGCGCAGGCAAAATCTTGGAGGTAGGAGTGGGAGGAAATAATCATTTGGAAAGAGAGGCGGCTTGCATTTGTTGAGCGAAATGGACGGGCGGAAGTGTGAAGAGAGATGAGGTCAGAGATGTAAGTGGGAGAGGATTGGGTGAGTGCTTTGTAGGGGAGTGTAAGAACCTTGAATTGGCATCTGAAGGGGAATCAGTGTAGGGCTTGAAGGAGAGGAGAAGCAGATGTAGAACGTCTGGAGAGGAAGATGAGCCGAGCAGCAGCATTGAGGACCGATTGTAGTGGAGAGAGGTGGGAGACTGGGAGGCCAGCTAGGAGAAGGTTACAGTAGTCCAATCTGGAGATGACCAGCGAGTGGATGAGGGTTTTAGTAGCATCCAGAGTGAGGAAGGGTCTAATCCTGGAAATATTTTTGAGATGCAAATGGCAGGACTGTAAGAGGTGTTGAATGTGTGGTTTAAAGGAGAGGGAGGAGTCTAGGATAACTCCATGACAGAGCACTTTGGGACTAGAGGAGATAGTTGTGCCATCAGTAGATAATGAAATTGAGGGAAGTGAGGTAATGGAAGAGGGTGGGGAGATGATCAGCTCAGTCTTAGACATGTTAAGTTTAAGAAAGCGCTGTGACATCCAGGAAGAGACAGCAGAGAGACAGTTGGAGATACGGGTGAGGAGAGAGGGGGAGAGGTAACTGGTGGAAAGGTAGATTTGAGTATCATCAGCATATTGGATGAAAGTTAATGTGTTTATAAAATGTTTAATTATTCAAGAATTTGTATAACAAAGAACCAGCGTCCTCCTATGAAAAGCTCAGTTTAAAAAAAAAAAAAAAAAAGGTTGCTGAAATATGAGAAAAAAAAAATGGGAAAAAATATGTGTATATAGTATATTGTCCACATTAGATGTAATGTGTCCAAGCCACACAGTATACAATACTCAGAGAGGGCTGTTGCAACTATCCAACAGATTATGTTGGGGATATATAAATGAGCATAAGGTACTTTAGCTTATCTTAAGTCCCATCGGCAACTCCAGCTTTATACTCAGCACCATGAGTCCTACTTTATGAATCCCTACAAGCATCCTCCTCTATCTTGCCAAGCCGCTAGCAGCTTGTAGAATCCAAGCCAGGTATAATGTATATTTCCCCTTCAGTATTAGTACCTGGAAGTGACATACAGTGAGGGCGGAGTGCGTTTCCATGCCCATAAAGTCCACCAAACTTGTCCCCTCGCGGGCTTGCTTCGTTTGCCACACTTCGGGCACGGTGGCTCGCTTTGCTTGCCACAGGTTTATATTCCCCCTCTATGTTCATGTGGATAGTAGGGAATGACGTTGGACAGTAACTGATTATGTCAGGGTACAAAAACTGAAGGAGATCTATCCACTTCCGTGGAGGTAGGGGCAGCATGTCTTCTTATCGGGACCTTTGCCAGATAAGCTGCTTCCTGGTTAGTGTGTGTAGGGGACGTATCAGACCTTCCCTGTTACTAGAGGTACCACTGGTCCTCTAGCGACTGCGGGCAGAACATGGCCAGTGCAGATCTCAAAGTTCTCCTTGTCGGAACGATAATTCGTCCGATATATCACTTAGGGGTCTATTCATCATCACATAATTTCTACAAAAGTAGGTGAAAATTAAGATTTTTACCTATTTTTGTAGAAATTTAGTGTCTGGGTAATTCATCATTCATGTAACGCAGGAGATATCACTGATAAAACTGTGGCAAGCAGCGCACTAACTCCACTGTTGCATTAAACATCAGCAGTGTCCTAGCGTACTTATCTGGCTGTTCCAAGCACACCACCGCGGCCACTGCAGAGCCATAAGATAACATGATCTGTGGACTTACTGCATTAAGATCACCAGGAGAACATTTGGTACATACCACAATTTTATTAGGACACTACTAATAATTTTATTAGAACAATTGTATTAACTGAAGTACCAAGACTTTAATAGATCTCATTATCCCCCATCCCCCACACCTTAGCCTCATGTTATTCTTGTCTCTTGGTTACCTCTACATCTGTTGCCTATGCCAGTGGTATTTATTAAATGTACAGTTGTGTACTGCATATAAAGTGTATCTATGTCCAAAATACTGCCAGCATTCACTCCACTGTTCTCATGCCATATACTGTCACTTGCTGCTTCGTATATTTTTCTTGTCTCCAATCATGTTACCAGCTGTCTTCACATCTAAAACGACATCCTGCATCCCCTGACGACATTAGTACAGTAGTATGCATGTCCAGTCAAAGCCAAAAAGAGCTTAACATCAATTTTTTTTAAGTGCAAAACAGGCAGAAAATAAAGAAGAGCTTATTTATATAGAGAAAACAGCTTAATACTACTCTATGAGCCATTCAATAAGCCACGGTAATTAACCGCAGGCAAATGCAGTGGCCGAGGCTATTCAGTTGTAGCCCACACAGCCAGCAGGCTGCACTTAACACAGATTTCTGTTTGAACCTGGCCACATGTATGGGAAGCATTGGACTGACTCCCTGGGATACAGATGGAATACCCAGTGGCAGGGCCGGCTCCAGGGTTCGGAGCACCCTGTGCCTGCCCCCTCCAGCGCGCCCTATCTTCGCACAACTGGAAATGGGGGTGTGGCCTAATTACCATAGGTCACGCCCCCTACGTGACGTTATTAGGAGGCGTGTCCACCTCCAAGTAACGTCAGGCTGGGGGTAGCATCACTAGCTGGGCTTCCCCCAGCCCTCTCCCGTCATAGAATGGATGCCGCGTGCATACGCGCAGCATCCATTCAGAGTCTCCGGGGTTCGGCACCGGCGCACAGCTGCAGCAGTGGGCAGTCCCCAACTTCCTGATTTAACCACCCGCGGGCCACTTCGGCCCACGGGTGGAACAGCAGGACAGTAATGTCCCGCTGAAATCGGGATGTTGGGGAGGGGTGCGCCCTCTATGGGTGCCGCCCCCGTGCGACCACTCAGGTCGAACACCCCTAGAGCCGGCCCTGCCCAGTGGGCCCCTATCAACTAACAGAGCAGTAGAGTAGTCATATTTGTGTTAGTACAACATGTGCCCTTGCACAAGGCGTATCCGCACCACCTACATAGATTCCAATCCAAAAAATACATTCACTCCCCTATTACTAGGTGATAAGGAATAGAAGGTAATAGAGAATTTATATAATAATCTACAAAACAGATAAGTGTAGAGAGGATAGGCAAGAAAAGATTCAAGTTACCCCTGAGGAAGTCACAAAAGCACACATGGCGGTCAGTCCTATTAGGTGCGAACTGCGAGGTGCGAGTTGCGATTCTCACTTCGAATTCGCATAGCGAATTCATTTTGCAATCCAATTAGCAACTCGCACAGATCAGTTAGACTGAATTCGCAACTTTCCACTCTCACCTCCCTGAGGGTGAGAGATGGGAAGGAAAATCTTTATTTTAAGGTTAAAACATGGGGACATTGTGCTGAACCCCTTGGACACCCCCCCTAATGACCAATTAGGAAATTGGAAGTTTCTAATTAGCTTACTTAGTCCAATAATTACATGTCATTTTTGGGGGTAAAAAAAATGTCCTCAAATTACCCCAAAATCAAATTTTTCGTTAGTTTAGGCACCAAACTTAATTACGATAATTTTTTAGTTGAAAAATAATTGTCTTTATAATTTTTTTCCATTTTTCAAGTTGCCCTGAAAGTACCCCAAAATCACCCTTTTTCCTACTTTTTTTTTGCATTTTTCATTTAATTAGTTGGCGATTAAACGAAAAAAGTTTGTTTTTTATCATTTTCTTGCATTTTTAAAAAAAACACAAATCTGCCATTTGACACCATTTCAAAACCTACAGTAACTTCATAATGGCCACAAACAGCCGTCTATACGTTCCTGCTAACAAAATTATCCATTTTGGGGGTTCCAGGATAGTCTCCCCACATTTTCATGCATTTCTCGCAAATCTCATTTGGCAGTCAATTCGCACCCCTCCGCTGCGAGTCGTGCGAATAGGCATTTTTAATTGGATTGGAGAATTCTCTGGAGCGCACTTCACGGCAATGTGTGCGACTTTAAAGAAACAAACTTGCTACTTGCAATTCGCACCTAATTGGATGGAGCCCATGGAGCTGTTGATTAAACATGTTTAGGTGTGGGGAACCAATTTCCTTATCCTAACTATATTGGATTGTGACATTTCCTCTGTATACTGTCTAATGTACGTTTCACAATTACAATGTAGTACAAATTATACATAGTTTTGCACTATGATGGTATTAATGTTTTTCTTTTGAGCCTCCTTTGTGAAGTTAATCATTACTATCCAGGAATACTTACTAGTTCCCGTTGCTGGATGGTCCCTGTGCTGCACCTCCAAAAGTGCAAGCACTGGATAATAGGTGGCTCCCTTGAGTAGCACGGTTGCTATTTTAATATAAAATTGTGGGTTGCAGCAGACTTCATCATCTCCCACCTTGGAGAAATGCACAAGAAGGTCACCGGCAGATAATGAGGTCACTTCAGAGTCATGCCACTGTGCTGATTGCTGGAAGATTGAAAAGCAGACTGAAGCTGCAAGCAGGAACTCTACCTCTGTGCTATCTAAGCCCTCGCCAGCGTTTCCAAAAAGCATTGGGACTACTGAATGTGAGTCCCATCTAATGCTGGGCATACACGGCAAGATAAAATTTCTGTCAGACCGACAGACATTTTATCTGGCCGGCTGCCAGCCGCAGATGTCCGCGGCATACACCGTGAGAGAAATCTCACAGTGTATAGCCCGACATCTGCGCTCCGCCCCCGGGGGAGGAGACCTTTCCCTGTTCCCTTCCGTAGGAAGGAACACAGGAAATGTCTGTCTGTCGGCCGCGCTGGGCATACACTGCCCAATGTGGCCGACAGTTACCGGGTAAACATCGCATCGGACGGGCATGCTGGACAATCCAGCACGCCCGACCGAGCAATATTTAACCCTCGGTTGCCCCCCCCCACGCTACAATTATCGTGGCGATCCCCCGATATCGGGCGGATCGTCCCGATAATTGCAGCGTGTATGGCCAGCATAAGGGATGATTTGTTTGAATGTTTATTATGGTTAGAATTAGCTACACATTACTCTTTCAGTACTCTTGTAGAGCCTGCTGAAGGGAAGAATTACTGTTTATGTGGAATATGTGATAAAAAGCTGTCAGATAATTATATTGGACCTATGTGTATGAACTGTTTCCCAATCCCTCTGAACAAATTAAAGATATTGTTATATGGCTGTTGGCTACAATTCAAAATAAGTTTTTAACTAAAGAAGAATGGACTTAAAAGACGTACAGCTTGGTCCTCAATGTGCCAATGAGTCCCTGGTGTCTATTGTGGACTTTGTCTCATTATTAAATTGAGAAGATAGAAGGTAATTTAATACAGATGTAGTTAATGTGTTACTGAAACAAATTAACAAAACCATGTGTATAGCTCAGAGGTTCCCAAACTTTTTTGAATCACGGCACCCTAGTGTATCAGCAATGTTTTCACGGCACCCCTAAGCCAAATGTTTGTTATTGAGAAATTCAGAATTTTTTTTAGTGAAGTAGTAAAGTGAAGTAAATTGTGCTGACCTGTCATCCTTAGGGTCAGTTATGTGGTGAGGACAGGGATGTGCTGACCTGTCATCCTTAGGGTCAGTTATGTGGTGAGGACAGGGATGTGCTGATCTGTCACCCTTTGGGTCAGTTATGTGGTCAGGGATGTGCTGACCTGTCATCCTTAGGGTCAGTTATGTGGTGGTGGACAGTTTTGTGCTTTTGTTTCTCCACATATTTACATTACATTGACCATAAATAATTTGTTTTGGTGCTGGACCATCAACCTGAGGCACCCCTGCAAGTGTCCCAAGGCACCCCAGGGTGCCGCGGCGCACAGTTTGGGAACCACTGGTCTAGCTGATACTTTTCAAGATCCACTTTACGGGGATGAACAAAGGAAAATTTGAGTGTTTATTAAACACCAAGTGGTTAACTATACAGTATCATTAATAAAGAATGGAATCATATGGACAAAAGGCAATTTAATCCTTTTCAGGATAAGGAAGCTTATAATGGAGTTCAGTGCCTAAAATGAATGAAGTACTGCCTAGTATGCATACACAAACAGCTATTCCGTTAGAGGATGGAAGCGCATTAATATATTATATTGGCAGAAAAATGGAAAGCTGCATTTTAAATGAGAAGCTATTGGCCAGAGAAGCAGAATTACAGGTCTACTTTTAAGCAACCTTTTCATCCTTTCAAGAATGATGAGAGTAAATAAAAATCAAAGTCCGCAAAATGACTATCATTTACAACAGACTCCAAGGAGTCCTGTGGGTGGCAGGATCTATAAGTATTCAGACAGATGGATGCTCCCCTCCCAGCAGCAATGGTTCTACTAGGAACATATTGAATTGTAGCCCATAGCCCATTTTTTTTTTTAAATCTTATATTTTTTTTATTGATTTTAGTAAACATACCCAAACAAAATATACATTTAGCTAATAATATCATATCAGCAGGCATGAAATATACAACACAAAATATTGGTCCTATGAGATAATACAGATAGAAATAGTGTAAATCAGGGTATATATTAGAAACATAGATCATAGCCATCTCAATTTGTGCGGATGATACCGCGTGAACCCATAGACGCCGTCTGAGCCCACACGGCATAGAAGTTATCGAGGATAAGTTATCTAAACAGACATACTGTCTAAACATTATATATCCACTCTAAATATCCCATCAGACCAATAAGCAGAAAGACAGAAACCCTTCCATGCCTGCCAACACACATAAATTATACAAATATATATAATACCTATCCCGCCAGAAAAACCCAAAACAAACCACCCTTAAACCCCACACCCTGTATAACCTAATCCCAAACTAGGTATACCTGGATCCCCTAAACCCTTAACCCGTTACTAACTAACCTAATCTGTCTATCTAAATATCTAACCCCCCCTCCCCCCCTACTGAAAATAATAAAACGGGCAAAAAACTAGATGGCCCTGAGCCAGTGGAGGCCGACCCCAGCCCACAAGGCCTGAGCAAAAATTCAATCAAAAACAGATCCGCCCCCCCTTGACATAAAGATAGGATCAGAGATATGAAAATCACTTGTATAAGGATTAAACCCTATCACCTCCCAGCCTAAATACGAACAAAATAATATTTAAATATATATATTAATACAAACATATATAAATTGTACAGGATACATAATAATTGGCAGGGGCATTGGACTTAAGTAACTAAACAGTAGTCATGCCCCGGCTCCCAGATATCTAAAGAGGAATGAAATTCCTCATCTTATTGAAGCAAAATATGGTACTTTTGTGGCATGAAAAATATAAACACTTATAGAATCAGGATATATATTTGAATATCGGTGCGGAAAATAAAAAAATGAAATAGATACGGCATAAAAAATAAAACAGGTACATTTAGACTAAGGATTACTAATCCGGCCAAGCCTCAGGTTCTGGCAAAATATTAAAAGCAAGAGGAGCTTTGGACCAGCCCACCCAAACATATGCAAAAGAGTACATATAATGCTGATATGTTGGAATCAGAATCTTCAGCATAGCATATATGGCAAAAAGATGGGCTTCCTGGAGAGGCATCACAGGTACAGAGGGCCCATAAGCTGCAAACCCAACGGTCTGGGATTTAGTTGCAGTCTCGATGGAGGATATATCCATATATTGAGCCGGAGAAGCCGCATACGATTCAGAATGTTCAGGAATCGGAAAAGAGTCAAACTTGGAAGAAAATGCAACCACTGAGGAGGATAGCTCCAGGAGCTGGTTGTTTGCTTACAAAGTGGGGTCGCCATATTCAGAGAACGAAGGAGAAATTGGAGAAACAGTGAAGTACCGATCACTGTCAGCAAATGGTATCTGAGACATCCCGCTCCGCAGCTTGATGGTGTTCAGGCAGCCATTCACAGAGGCATTGCTTTTCCCCACGTCATGATCACAGGCCACCTTTCCGGCTGTTTGAGAGACAATGTGCGGGAAATCATAATGTGAAAGAAATAACTCAGAATGTAGCTTCATCACCTGTGCTACAAGCCTCTCCTCTGATCTGGTAATTGCTGTAATGAGAAGTTCCATGATAGGATGTGAGGGCATAACCGCTTCAGCAGCTGAATGTAAAAAAAAATAATCTATTATAACAGGGATTGCGTTGTGAGTAAGCTGCAATGTCGGGACTTTCAGCCTGCAGGCCGTTAATAATTCAGGACAGTACTTCCAGATGGTGTCCGAGTCCAGAAACGACGGATTCAAAAAAGTCACCAGCAAACCTTACACAACGAGAGGATGATCATCCGCCTCCCCAGCAACCCAGATCACTGACCAGCAAAAATATACTCCCATCAGAGGAAGCAGGAGCAGCAGGGAACACTGAGGCCAATCACAAGATGGCGGCAGGGCCCGTGAATCGCGGATCCACAGGAGCCTTCAGAGACCTCTGAGTGACCAGAGCAGGGTCCTCCACCTTCCTACCTGTCCAGGACACCGATCGGGATGAGAATAATCTCAACACCTAAGCCACGAGCTTCAGCAGTTTCCGGAGAAAAATCCAAGATGGCGCCCGCGGTGATGAGACGCTGCAGAGGGCGACAAACTTCGCCCACAACACAGCCACCAGAGGGAACAGATCGTCCAAAGGGCTCCAGGAGCGTGGAGAGGTAAGTAACCAACAATGCACCGAAGTAGGAGTCCGGTCAGAGGGTACAGGATACTAATGCCGGATATTTAGGCCCAGGAGCTGCAAAGTCAGCCTCCTTCTCCTAGCTCGTTCAGGCCACGCCCCCCCCATAGCCCAATTTTTAACATGAAAATGAACAATCACATTTTTTGTAATGTTTTTTTTACTGTCCTGTAGTGTCCTCAGGTGGGATTTCATCAAAGTATTCCCTCTGTGCACAGGACAGAACTGTAAATGCAATAGAGAAAGGATACTTTCTCATTTAAAAAGAGGATAGATATCTGCACATTCCTTTTGTACCTCAAATCCTCAGTCTCTCAGATTTGGGCATTGGGACCCCCCTGTGTTTGTTCAAGTGACTCCACTGTGTACTGTCTTCTTTTCCAAAGAGATTTACCAAAGTACTTGTACTGCAGTTCTCATGGCCTCTCCCAGGGAACAAGGCATCATGGTATAGCCTTACCTGGATGACATTCTGGTAGCAGGAAGGTCAGTGAAGACTGCGAAGACAAGAACAGTCTTAAGTCATAAGCTACCTACGGGCAACATGGTTGGATTGTCAATGTCAAGATAAGTCTTGTAATGCAACAACTACAATTCTTGAGGGTACAAATAAACACCATAAAAGATAGAGGGTCTGATTCAGAGATGGACGGAATTGCAGAGCCGCACACAAGCAACTTTGCAATTGATTCCATCTTAATGCGAATGCAGAAGGAGGTGTCAGACACCTCCTTGCTGCATTTCTGAGCACAATCGCAACCATTGTGACCGGCTGCTCCTTTGGTCAGGCTGTGGGTGCTGAGGCATTCCTCAGCCTGACCGGGTGCTGGTCACCTCAGAGGCCCGGAATCTGTGTCCGCTGACGCTGGCGTTGTCCCTACCGGAAACCAAGGGCGGGCGACACATCTTAAGAAACAAATGCATTTTCCAATTCTAAGCTGACGGCGCATGTGTCTGGATCTGAAAATATGGTGTGTGCATGACCTGCATAATGCGTCCGAGGTAGCAAGTAGTTGCATCTGTGTCGGATCTCAAGGGAACAGAGACTAATGTCAATTAGGGCTTTCTGGGCAGCGAGTATTACAATGCATGGAGTGGCTGTCTCTGATGAGAGTGTCATGGCTACGTAACCCAAGTTCCATGATTGATTTACATGTTCAGACGCAGTTGTTTCAGACAGATCTTTTGCACCCAGCAAGTCTTGGTACTAATGATGATGACTGAAGCAAGGTTGCAAAACAAAAAGATGGGTGGTGCAACCGGGACACATGACATCAAGCAAATATGCACATACAGTAGACGGAGACTACGTACGTAGGAAGGAACACAGGAAATGTCTGTCTGTCGGCCGCGCTGGGCATACACTGCCCAATGCGGCCGACAGTTACCGGGTAAATATCGCATCTGACGGGCATGCTGGACAATCCAGCACGCCCGACCGAGCAATATTTAACCCTCGGTTGCCCCCCCCACGCTACAATTATCGCGGCGATCCCCCGATATCGGGCGGATCGTCCCGATAATTGCAGCGTGTATGGCCAGCATAAGGGATGATTTGTTTGAATGTTTATTATGGTTAGAATTAGCTACACATTACTCTTTCAGTACTCTTGTAGAGCCTGCTGAAGGGAAGAATTACTGTTTATGTGGAATATGTGATAAAAAGCTGTCAGATAATTATATTGGACCTATGTGTATGAACTGTTTCCCAATCCCTCTGAACAAATTAAAGATATTGTTATATGGCTGTTGGCTACAATTCAAAATAAGTTTTTAACTAAAGAAGAATGGACTTAAAAGACGTACAGCTTGGTCCTCAATGTGCCAATGAGTCCCTGGTGTCTATTGTGGACTTTGTCTCATTATTAAATTGAGAAGATAGAAGGTAATTTAATACAGATGTAGTTAATGTGTTACTGAAACAAATTAACAAAACCATGTGTATAGCTCAGAGGTTCCCAAACGTTTTTGAATCACGGCGCCCTAGTGTATCAGCAATGTTTTCACGGCACCCCTAAGCCAAATGTTTGTTATTGAGAAATTCAGAATTTTTTTTAGTGAAGTAGTAAAGTGAAGTAAATTGTGCTGACCTGTCATCCTTAGGGTCAGTTATGTGGTGAGGACAGGGATGTGCTGACCTGTCATCCTTATGGTCAGTTATGTGGTGAGGACAGGGATGTGCTGATCTGTCACCCTTAGGGTCAGTTATGTGGTCAGGGATGTGCTGACCTGTCATCCTTAGGGTCAGTTATGTGGTGGTGGACAGTTTTGTGCTTTTGTTTCTCCACATATTTACATTACATTGACCATAAATAATTTGTTTTGGTGCTGGACCACCAACCTGAGGCACCCCTGCAAGTGTCCCAAGGCACCCCAGGGTGCCGCGGCGCACAGTTTGGGAACCACTGATCTAGCTGATACTTTTCAAGATCCACTTTACGGGGATGAACAAAGGAAAATTTGAGTGTTTATTAAACACCAAGTGGTTAACTATACAGTATCATTAATAAAGAATGGAATCATATGGACAAAAGGCAATTTAATCCTTTTCAGGATAAGGAAGCTTATAATGGAGTTCAGTGCCTAAAATGAATGAAGTACTGCCTAGTATGCATACACAAACAGCTATTCCGTTAGAGGATGGAAGCGCATTAATATATTATATTGGCAGAAAAATGGGAAGCTGCATTTTAAATGAGAAGCTATTGGCCAGAGAAGCAGAATTACAGGTCTAATTTTAAGCTACCTTTTCATCCTTTCAAGAATGATGAGAGTAAATAAAAATCAAAGTCCGCAAAATGACTATCATTTACAACAGACTCCAAGGAGTCCTGTGGGTGGCAGGATCTATAAGTATTCAGACAGATGGATGCTCCCCTCCCAGCAGCAATGGTTCTACTAGGAACATATTGAATTGTAGCCCATAGCCCAATTTTTTTTTTTAAATCTTATATTTTTTTTATTGATTTTAGGAAACATACCCAAACAAAATATACATTTAGCTAATAATATCATATCAGCAGGCATGAAATATACAACTCAAAATATTGGTCCTATGAGATAATACAGATAGAAATAGTGTAAATCAGGGTATATATTAGAAACATAGATCATAGCCATCTCAATTTGTGCGGATGATACACCGTGAACCCATAGACGCCGTCTGAGCCCACACGGCATAGAAGTTATCGAGGATAAGTTATCTAAACAGACATACTGTCTAAACATTATATAATCCATTCTAAATATCCCATCAGACCAATAAGCAGAAAGACAGAAACCCTTCCATGCCTGCCAACACACATAAATTATACAAATATATATAATACCTATCCCGCCAGAAAAACCCAAAACAAACCACCCTTAAACCCCCCACCCTGTATGACCTAACCCCAATCTAGGTATACCTGGATCCCCTAAACCCTTAACCCGTTACTAACTAACCTAATCTGTCTATCTAAATATCTAACCCCCCCTCCCCCCCTACTGAAAATAATAAAACAGGGGCAAAAAACTAGATGGCCCTGAGCCAGTGGAGGCCGACCCCAGCCCACAAGGCCTGAGCAAAAATTCAATCAAAAACAGATCCGCCCCCCCTTGACATAAAGATAGGATCAGAAATATGAAAATCACTTGTATATCAGGATTAAACCCTATCACCTCCCAGCCTAAATACGAACAAAATAATATTTAAATATATATATTAATACAAACATATATAAATTGTACAGGATACATAATAATTGGCAGGGGAATTGGACTTAAGTAACTAAACAGTAGTCATGCCCCGGCTCCCAGATATCTAAAGAGGAATGAAATTCCTCATCTTATTGAAGCAAAATATGGTACTTTTGTGGCATGAAAAATATAAACACTTATAGAATCAGGATATATATTTGAATATCGGTGCGGAAAATAAAAAAATTAAATAGATACGGCATCAAAAATAAAACAGGTACATTTAGACTAAGGATTACTAATCCGGCCAAGCCTCAGGTTCTGGCAAAATATTAAAAGCAAGAGGAGCTTTGGACCAGCCCACCCAAACATATGCAAAAGAGTACATATAATGCTGATATGTTGGAATCAGAATCTTCAGCATAGCATATATGGCAAAAAGATGGGCTTCCTGGAGAGGCATCACAGGTACAGAGGGCCCATAAACTGCAAACCCAACGGTCTGGGATTTCGTTGCAGTCTCGATGGAGGATATATCCATATATTGAGCCGGAGAAGCCGCATACGATTCAGAATGTTCAGGAATCGGAAAAGAGTCAAACTTGGAAGAAAATGCAACCACTGAGGAGGATAGCTCCAGCTGGTTGTTTGCTTACAAAGTGGGGTCGCCATATTCAGAGAACGAAGGAGAAATTGGAGAAACAGTGAAGTACCGATCACTGTCAGCAAATGGTATCTGAGACATCCCGCTCCGCAGCTTGATGGTGTTCAGGCAGCCATTCACAGAGGCATTGCTTTTCCCCACGTCATGATCACAGGCCACCTTTCCGGCTGTCCGAGAGACAATGTGCGGGAAATCATAATGTGAAAGAAATAACTCAGAATGTAGCTTCATCACCTGTGCTACAAGCCTCTCCTCTGATCTGGTAATTGCTGTAATGAGAAGTTCCATGATAGGATGTGAGGGCATAACCGCTTCAGCAGCTGAATGTAAAAAACAATAATCTATTATAACAGGGATTGCGTTGTGAGTAAGCTGCAATGCCGGGACTTTCAGCCTGTAGGCCGTTAATAATTCAGGACAGTACTTCCAGATGGTGTCCGAGTCCAGAAACCACGGTTTCAAAAAAGTCACCAGCAAACTTTACACAACGAGAGGATGATCATCCGCCTCCCCAGCAACCCAGATCACTGACCAGCAAAAATATACTCCCATCAGAGGAAGCAGGAGCAGCAGGGAACACTGAGGCCAATCACAAGATGGCGGCCGGGCCCGTGAATCGCGGATCCACAGGAGCCTTCAGAGACCTCTGAGTGACCAGAGCAGGGTGCTCCACCTTCCTACCTGTCCAGGACACCGATCGGGATAAGATTAAACTCAACACCTAAGCCAGGAGCTGCAGCAGTCGCCGGAGAAAAATCCAAGATGGCGCCCGCGGTGATGAGACGCTGCAGAGGGCGACAAACTTCACCCACAACACAGCCACCAGAGGGAACAGATCGTCCAAAGGGCTCCAGGAGCATGGAGAGGTAAGTAACCAACAATGCACCGAAGTAGGAGTCCGGTCAGAGGGTACAGGATACTAATGCCGGATATTTAGGCCCAGGAGCTGCAAAGTCAGCCTCCTTCTCCTAGCTCGTTCAGGCCACGCCCCCCCATAGCCCAATTTTTAACATGAAAATGAACATTCACATTTTTTGTAATGTTTTTTTACTGTCCTGTAGTGTCCTCAGGTGGGATTTCATCAAAGTATTCCCTCTGTGCACAGGACAGAACTGTAAATGCAATAGAGAAAGGATACTTTCTCATTTAAAAAGAGGATAGATATCTGCACATTCCTTTTGTACCTCAAATCCTCAGTCTCTCAGATTTGGGCATTGGGACCCCCCTGTGTTTGTTCAAGTGACTCCACTGTGTATTGTCTTCTTTTCCAAAGAGATTTACCAAAGTACTTGTACAGCAGTTCTCATGGCCTCTCCCAGGGAACAAGGCATCATGGTATAGCCTTACCTGGATGACATTCTGGTAGCAGGAAGGTCAGTGAAGACTGCGAAGACAAGAACAGTCTAAGTCATAAGCTTCCTACGGGCAACATGGATGGATTGTCAATGTCAAGATAAGTCTTGTAATGCAACAACTACAATTCTTGAGGGTACAAATAAACACCATAAAAGATAGAGGGTCTGATTCAGAGATGGACGGAATTGCAGAGCCGCACACAAGCAACTTTGCAATTGATTCCATCTTAATGTGAATGCAGAAGGAGGTGTCAGACACCTCCTTGCTGCATTTCTGAGCACAATCGCAACCATTGTGACCGGCTGCTCCTTTGGTCAGGCTGTGGGTGCTGAGGCATTCCTCAGCCTGACCGGGTGCTGGTCACCTCAGAGGCCCGGAATCTGTGTCCGCCGACGCTGGCGTTGTCCCTCCCGGAAACCAAGGGCGACGCATCATTTTCCAATTCTAAGCTGACGGCGCATGTGTCTGGATCTGAAAATATGGTGTGTGCATGACCTGATGTAATTTCAGACGTTGCTGTATCCAACTCAGTGTCATGTCCAGAGTGTCTTCAAAATCTCTCTTGTCAACTTCAGCAGAAGATGCCAATAGGGAAGTATCCCTCGGAGAAGGTGGAAAATGGGAGCTCTTCAGGTGGAATTAGTCAGTCCGATCCCCATCTACATAGTATACACAGTGTTATACTATCTTCTCTTTCTCGGTTCTCTAATACTGTATATAAGGATTTGCGAAGGTATAAAGAGGAGAAAAGGTCAAGAATCTGTCCCTGGCAGTTACTGAAGGAAACAATTGTGAGTGCCATACTGGTGGTTTATTTGGCAACATTTGCGTCATCTACAGTTTTACACACTTGGGGGTAAATTTACTAAGAATCGAGATTGGTTGAGATGCCAATTTTGGGTGATTTAAGGGTTGATTTTCATCTCGCAAATTAACTAAAGGTAAAGTCGGGTGAGATAGAGAGAGATTTCTCTCTTCTCATCCGTAAAACTCGGGGGAGATAGCTAACACAACTTACCATCGGGCAAATCGGAAGTACTTTTCACCTAAAATATATATCTCTCAAATTTACCAAGATACGGGATGACAAACTGGGGTGAGATGACAGCAAACTCTCTGCCCAAGTCACTTTTCAAACTCACCACCTCCTGAGCTGCGAGTTAGCCTGAAACATACACAAATCTTTGTGATTTGTGTATGTTTCTGCCTTTAGTTAGTTAAAAACTAATTAAATTATTTAAAAAAAATTACGTGAGGTCCCCCCCCAAAAGCCAAACCAGCCCCGGGCTTGTCAGCCTGTCCTGGTACCTAAAATTACGGGGAACAAAACGAGTAGGGTTCCACCGTAATTTAGGTACCAGAACCAGGTTTGCTGGGCCAGTCCTGGATTTAAATATAGGGGGAAAAAAATTGCGTAGGGGTCCCCTATATTTAAAACCAGCACCGTACCCAAAATGACCGGGGTGTAATGCCACAGCCCGGAGACCCTATTACCAGGTCTCCAGGGCCAAAGCATTATCACCCCAAGCCGGGGATCTCAGGGGAGGTGGGAACCCCCTAAAAAAGGGTCCGCCCTCTCCCGAAACCCCAGGCTTGGTCTGAAGCCCGGAGCTCTTCCCCGCACCCCTGGGCTGTGGGTACGGGGGTAATAAAGTGTTAAATTGAAAGAAACTATTGTATTTTACAGTGGAACTACAGGTGCCAGCATGCCTGCCCTTTGGCACTTGTGGAACTACAAGTGCCAGCAGGCGGCCAGCACCCGTACCCCCACTGAAAAATAAATAGTTAAATAAAAACAATACACACACACACCGTATTTAGTAGAAGTTTATTACACACATACCTCACTCATACATTCTTGCTGCCAGAAGTTTCTGTCCCCTTGTCCTTGTAGAATCCAATGGGAGTACCTGAAAAAAAGATCCTATACTCACTTCCATCCTTGCGCTGGTCTCCGTAGCATCCAGGGTGGTCTTTGAAAAACAAGAAAACAAATTACGCAAAGCCAGACGGACAAGTATGGGTATGTGTGTTGCCACACTTACCGATACTTTGCGAATGCCAGCTGACGAGACGTCACGGGAATTCCCACGTCCCGCTAGCCAATCAGAGGCCCACGTGGGTCCCAGCCAATGAGTGGCCGCTACATGCATCCCCGTACATGCTGAACCTGACGTGATTGTCGGGTTGACCAGCATGTACGGGCGATGATAGATGTAAAAAACGACCATCGCTGGTCGTTTTTGACATTTAAATGCCTGATTTGCGGCCGATTACTGAGCGGTTGCACGATTGCGATGTTGTAATCATGCAATCGCTCAGTAAGGTTGCATAGTGGAAACGCACCGTTACATGTTTTTGTTATCAGAACATTCTATTGTTAATTAAACATACATCTCATAAATTGATTTTCTCTGATAAAGTTTTTGCTTAGTTCACTATTCTTATTTGTTCAGAGTTTATTCTGATGGGATTTTTAATTTAAAAAAATTATATAGTTGTGTTTTTTTATCCATGTATGTACTAGTATACTGCTAAATCTTGAGAAAGGTTGTTATTAGTTTCATTTAAATACATATGCCTCAGTGTTGCATTTTTTCTTCATGTGTCAGGTAATGGAGAGACATTTATGCTACTTCCATGTTGTATATATTATACATATGTATTTGGATTATATTTCTTATGAAGTACATTACTTCTATCATATATACCCAACATTACAGATTTTGAGGGTATGCTTGGAGGTTCTGCTTGTGTGTATGAGAGTGTAGGTTGGTAAATTTGGGTGTGGTCTGGAAAGATTCAGGCATTGTTTAGATCATGGACGCGCTGGCATATTTTAACCTGGTGGGGGGGGAGCAAGCACACAGTATTGGCCCTTGTGCAGTGGCCCAGCTTTCAAAAGTGGTTTAGAGTACATAGGCTTTCTCTGCCAGTTACAATAAAATAATCCCTTTCCCCTACAATTTCACGATAAGGCTCGGATTAGTTCGGATTTTCCCGCTAAATTCAGATTTTATTCCCGCCAAAATTTCAGGTCTCAGACAGAGGCAAAACGTCATCTTTCATGGACTTTCCATGAAAGATGATGTTTGTCCGTGAAAGATAACTTTTTGCCTCTTTCTGAGACTCGAAATTTGGTGGGAAAAATCGGAATTTGGAGGGAAATCTGAACTAATCAGAGCCTGCACATCTCTAAATAAATTACTACTAAGAAAAGTGCTTCAGTTCCATAAAAACAAATGGATGAAACATATGAAAATAATAAAAAAAGAATTAAAGAAAAAAAAAAGCTTTATTCGAACAATACATGTTTTATTATTATTCCTATCCAGAGATGTAGTGCTAATAGTCGTAGAGACACAGATTGGTGGTGGTAGTAGTAGGTACACATGACAACTGGGGGTGGTGGAAGTGTTGGTAGGGGGCACAAATTACAGCTTAGTATAAATTGTAGTGACACAAATGAGTACAGTGGAGTATAACTTCAGTCAGTACCGGCAAATCTCCTGATTACGATGACAGACTACAGTACATGAGCATGATGCAAGCAGCTGTGTAGTGGAAGCTGTCACTAAACCTCCCAGGATCTCTCTGCAGCTTCACTCTACTGTAATGCGCTTCTCGGCCCCAGTGGAGTGAGGGGCGAGCAGTCCCACTCCTGTTTTTCCCCACACCATGTCCCGGATCACCATTCTGAGCATACAAAATAGTGTCAGTCTTCAAGTCCCCATCCCCTGATAAAGTAGGCTCCCATGGAAGACTTTGTCAGGGATGACTTGTGGGAGTGTCATGAGAGTTTTGTTGAGCATGTATCTTAAATTTCGTGTATCAATACTAATGATGATTGATGCAAATGGCGTAAAGTCAATGAGCGGCACCGGTTTCCGCTTGCAGACGCACAAGCCCCCAGTTTATCAGATACATGCGTTAGCGTACTGTAGTACATCTGCCTGCAACTACAGCCGCTGCGCATTCGATTCAGAATCCGCTCCATAGGTAGTAGATCTTGTCCACCTGCACCGCTGTCATTGGGCACAGGAAAGAAAGTGACACAAAGTGGTCTGGCCCAGGGGCACATGCCTCCCTACCACCCGGTCCAGTCTGTCCCTGGTTTAGATGGATTGAGTTCTGAAAGTTTTTACAACTTTTTTACTTGAAATGTTTGGAAATATATCTTCTAGCAATATTACTACTCGTTCATTCATGTCAGACTGACATGGTATGTAACAGAAACTAATTTTTGTTTTCTAATTCTACTTCCCCAGGACATCAATTTTTATTTTTACATTAAATTATTTTTTAGTTAAATTATAAAATGTTTTTGGCTCTTATGCACTTAAAGTAATCTCATAGTTTGATTTACTAATTCATATGAACTCTCTTCATGCTTTAAAGTGTACTTCTTGTGCTTCTCAATAAATACATGCCATATACATACATGACATATACAGAAAATATTTAGTTTGATCTTTTTTAGAATTTTTCGTAATACTTAAATTTTTTTTTTTTTAAAGTTAGATACGAAGACCACATCACCTCACAAATCTTCTCTATCCTCTCCACACTATGGATATGGAAAGTTACAAAGCAGTCCTGAGCACCACAGTGGAGGTGAGATAACTTGAAGTATTGTTTTTTTCCTGTATACATGATATGGAAAAGCAATTGCACTAAGAATGTGTTGATTTCATTCACCACATATATTAATAATATTGCATATTTTGGATAGGGATTATAATCCCGGGATCTCTGACATTTTCTGAGTTCTGAAATACATTAAATCCCAGGTATTATGAGATTCAGTAGGTCAGACTTAAGTCAGTTACTCACTAATGAGTGACTGTCTCTGTCTGACCCATTCTTAGTTGACTCCTCAGCCCTGTATCCCTTCGCTCCCTGATGATACTGCAGTCTGGGCCAGGTGTGATTACAGGTGAGGGAGAGAAAGAAAATATTCCTTATTTTGGACAACACCACTTTAATAAAACACATACACTTATTAATACATATTCACATACTCTAAGTAGGGTGGACCTGGTCATCTTCAGGTCATAAGTGACAGGGAAATTCCAAAAAACCTTCAGTGAAAGACAAGTTTGAATCTACAGAGCAATCATTCTGGAAACAGACTGATTTGTGCTGTATACAAAATTGTGTATCTAATGTGTGTCTGGAAAACGTTTAACCTACAAAATTAAAATGACACAATGCTAGCTTTCAGGTCACTAGAAAAATTCTGAAATGCCTGCAGTAGAGCGAAGATTCAAGTATACAGAACATTAATTCTGGAAAATATTTATCCCACGCAGAATGATGAAATGTGGAACACTGCCTTTAGATCACAATTGATAGGAGAAGTCTGAGAGGCTCAGTGAAGCCTAGATTCCAGTCTATGGAGATTTTAGCTCTGGAAACAGACTGATTTGCTTCACTTTGTAGCTAAACAAGTGAAGTCATGTGACATCAACATGCAATGAGTTGGGTTATTCTGAGACCCTATGCAAACACATGATTATAAATTGTCCAAGTTGAACCAGCATGCCAAGCATGGGTTAGCAAATGAGCCATTTTAACACCACAGAATGCCACTGACACCGGCATCATCATCTGGAGAGGAGAGGACACAGCAAAGAATGATGAAGATCCAGTCGACTACTCAGTCTCAAAGACTCATCTCATAATTTGGCACACTGTTAGCTTTTAGGTCTAAACATTGTTTACAAGGAAGCATTGGTATCACATATACAAGTACAATTAATTAATTATATTAAGCATCCAGGGAAGTACAGCCTTTTTAACTGTACTACTAACAGTATTGTTCTACAAATTCTCAGTCAAATTGAAAGCATATGATTTTTGAGAGGAACTGTAATTTTTTTACAAATTTGAATATATGAGAAGGGCACAATGAGCCACTAGAAGGACTCAGGATGTATGTGGTGTATAGTGGTATAAACAGGCTCTTGTGCTGAATTAGCATGACTTCCCATAGTAAGCCCTGGACAATCAAGTGAAGAATTTAGGTTATTTACCCAAGTCCATGAGATCCCTATTGTAGGCCACTATTGAATTAAGAGAAGCCATAATGCTACATTGCTAGTGGCCTGACCTGTCCAAGATATTGCTCAGATTTGCCATACATGGATCTCAAAATATATGGCAACTAGATTAAACCCAATTCTCCCTAACTTGATTAAAAATAACCAACTAGGTTTCATTAAAGAATCTCCCCATGTTTATTTTATCCCTTGACACAGAAGGTGTTTGATCACCTCATTTGGTCCTACATGACGAAAGTGCTAATAATATATGATTTAAGTGATGTTAGCCCTTGCCATATCATTTGTTAGAGTATTTCACATATGTTTTAAATCCAATCCAATTTCATTCCACAGCCAGGCTAAACAGTGGTACCCAGTTTTCTTAAATTACTACGGAATCCTTAACATAAGTGATAAGCAAGGTCCAAACTGCTTACTGCCCCTCTATATATGATGCTTCTCAGCACCAGCCCAGACACCTGTATTCTGGCTTTTCATAAAAATTTTGATTGATATAGCATTTTGCCAATTATAAATGAAAAAACGATAATTTTTACCTTCTGAATGGCAAGATAAATAAAGATCATATCTCTTCTTTCATACACAGTCAGTAGGTGCACACTGGGAAAACTTTGTGGTAAAACTATAACGTAAACTGGTTTGGTTTAACAGAATACAGACATGACTGTTACAGATTTAGCCACATACATCTAGCCTCATTGCGCGTTAAACAGCCCTTCTAGTCACGCCATGCCATGGCGTGACTTGGTAGTGCCGAGCGTCTTTTCGTGTTGCCCTGTGTTACTTTTTCCCCTAAAATGCATCTTATTTACAAAGTGATGCAAATAGTATGCGCAAGCAGCTCCTGCTGCTTAAAATGATATGCGGCTGCCTATATTCTGCACGCGAAATGCTAACACTGTAACACTTTGCGAATAAGACACATTTTAAGGGAAAAAGTCTCACAAAAAAGAGGCTTGGCGCTACAGAGTCGTATGGCGGTCATGCCTTATGTGTAATGCGACTTATAGCACACGGAGGATAGATGTACATGGACACTCTGTATACACGAACAGCTATTACTTCACTATATCTACTTCTAGAACATTCCCCTTAACTACAGAGTATAGTACTATTTACAGAATAACATACCAACACATTTCGTAACAGCGTCTCCTGCTGTCCCTTCAGTGTAATCAGTCACATACTATTAAGTCTGTCTGTTTTAATATCCCAAAAAAGCATTTGTCAAGATAATGGTAATTCCTAAAAATATCTATTCTTGTATTTCTCCCCACTTTTTTTTTTTTTTTTTTTAGCGGCACAGGGAGCAATATCTAAATTTCATTTATTTTTAGAATTCCTCCCCCCTCCCGGCCCTATGAAATCAAAATCTCATCTGTAAAAAAAAAAAAAAAAAGACGTTTCTTTCCAAAAATAAAGACCTTTTACATTACATGTATATTGTAGTAAGTATTTTATGGCATGCCCCTTACACCAAAAAGTATGGGTAGACATTGCACACATTACTCCATACAATGGCTAATATGGGTCCCTCTGATTTTTGTCACCAGATATCAGACCCATTCTCTAGATATATATTGATGAAATGGGGTGTCACAAACAGACTATACTCAATGTATTAATTTGCCCACTGATTTCTCTCAAAAGTATTATTCTCATGTAAAATACAAAGTCTCATAAGCCTGTTGATTAGGCTTATCTCATACAAAAACTACATTCCCTAGGTCTTCAATGTTCATTTCTCTGTATCCACCACCTACCGGCATCTTTTATCGGTTGGAGTAATACAAGACTCAGCCCTAGGTCTTCTTCTCTGTCTATACCACCTCTCTTGGAAAAATAATAAGCTTCTTTGGATTTCAGTATCACCTCTATTCAGATAATACACAAAGTTACACTTCCTCTCCGAAACTTTCACACTCTGTATTGGGAATCGGTATATAATGCCGGCGGCTGAAATACCGATGCCAGAAGCCTGAACACTCTACATCCTGACTAGGGCTGCTAAGTACCCTAACCCTCCCCTCCCCCCCCAAATCCTCCCTTAGTGGTGTCTAACCCTAACCTCCCCCCCGGTGGTGCCTAACCCTAACCCCCCCATCCAGCACCCTAAACCAAACCCTCCTTGGGGGGTGCCAAACCCTAACCCCCCTTTCCCCTAGCCTAACCATCCCCGTGGGGTGCTTAACCCTAATCTCCCCCGGGGGTCCCTAAACCTACACCCCCCCCGCGGCTAACAGTTAGCATATCCCACTTATTTTTATTCAGTATAGCAGCTGTCGGAATCTCAGCATCGGGCTAAAGATAGGCTATCTTTAGTCCCAAGTCGGGCTTCCTGCGTCGGGATTCTGGGGGCGGTTAACTACATCCCCTGTATTGCCCTGTGTTACTGCCTGTCTTTCTGCCACTTTATCTTGAATGTCCTCTCACCACCTCAAACTTAATAAAAAGAGCACTGCCCCCACCAGTCAACAGAAGTTATGTACCTGACATCTCTGTTGACAACACATGAATCCCACCCCACAAGCTCACTGTCTAGGTGTGATCTTTGGATCAGAATTGTCCTTTGCTCCCAACATTCAATCTATTTCCAAATTCTGTTGCATTCATCAAATATATCCAATATAAGCACATATGTCAGAAAACACTGCAGAAATGTTAATTCATGCACTCATTATTTCCCGTATTGACTATTGCTGTAGCCCCCTTACTGGTCTTCCCCATAGCATAGTTTCACCCTCACTTCTGTACATTGAATAGAGTGGCTACTGTATGATGCTTTAAATCACAAAGGGGTTCATTTACGAAGCAATGGGTTGTAAAACCAGACGCTTCTGATTGTATTTATAAGGGCAATGCTTTTACTAACAGTGGGCCTGATTCAGCAAGGATCGCTATTGCAATCGCACACGTAGTTGTGCTGCGAAAGTATGCTAATAATTGCAATCGCAAAGCACTGTCACTGACAACATGTAGAAGCCCACTTCCCCTCTCGCACATACGTAATACCTTGCAATCCAGCCAAAACATCTGTAACATCGAAGTACATCGGAGCCACTCGCACACTTAAGGCATGTCTGACCCTACCACTAAATTGCTAACTTTCCTGCACGCAGCGAGAGCTCATGCTGCATATGTCATCGCAGTGGATAATTTATGCATGCCCCTGCAACAGCGTTCAGACACACTGGCACACCTGCGTTTCTCCAACCCATCACCACCCACAAACGGTGCTTCCTGTCAATCACAGATTGCGATGGGTCTGCGTAGTCACTGCGATTGCAGTCCCGATTGCAGTGGCTAGTTCAAGCATAGAAATATAGAATTTGACGGCAGATAAGAACCACTTGGCCCATCTAGTCTGCCCGCATGTGTAGTACCCAACAATCGGCTGCCTGCGTATATTAGCAGTTGCGATCCTTGCTGAATCAGGCCAAGTGTCTTGCTAGTTAAAGCATTGTCATTTTAAATATCTGGCATAAACACAATCTGAAGTTCTGAGTTCTACAACCCGACACTGCCGCTCTGTCCTTTCTTACTTTGTTTGCTGATGTATACGTTGACCAAAGGAATTGGCTGACATTTATACATCTGTATAGAAAAATGCCTAAACCATGTCGAAAGTCTAGATAAACTTGTTCCCAAAATATACTTGGTCCTGAATTCCTTACAGAGAATTAACCCAAGCATCTGTCCATTCAGCTGGAGAGAAAAATAATCAGCCAGTTTGCTCTCTCGCATATTTTAGTCTTACCCAAATATGTATTTTACTTAGAAAGAGATAAGAAAACCTTGTTCTAAATTGTGTTTAAGACACGAGAACCTCTTACTTAATGGCGATTTCTTTTGTTCAAATACCACCAAATAATGGATCAGCAAAGAATTACTCTGTCTGTACTTTACATTTGGACAAGTAAACTTTGGTGTACTTGTCTACCCTCCCGATCCGTCCGGAAGCCTCCTGAAAATCGGTTGCCACTCCCGCCCCCCCCCCCGGAAAGGCAGGCAAGTCTCCCGGTACCCGGTGACAGTATAAACCGCGGAAGCGGGGGGGTGTCGTGACGCGATTTGCGCTGAATCGTGTCATTGTGGCCCCGCCCCCTGCTTCACAATGCCATTAATAGCGGCATTGTGAAGAGGGGGCGGGGCCATGGTGATGCAATCGCGCTGTCACGTCCCATGCTCCGCCCCAATGACGCGTCATTGCCGGGTCATGCTCCCTGTTGCAGCGACACTCCCTCCCGTTGTGGAAGCCCGACAGCTCCCTCCCGGAAGGAGGGAGCTAATAGTTGGCAATTGTGGTATAAATGGAAATCCTCCAGCTTTGTTTCATATTTTTATTTCTTGATTTCTACCTTTCCAATACTCTTAAATGGGAAAATCATCCTTGCAAGACCAATCTTTACCCCTTTAATCGAGGTATTAATGCCTGGATCATTGTACCTTTCTGTCTTAACCTTGTCCATTGTTCTATGTGTCATACAGTAACTCCATAACTGCCAAGCAGTGACAGAGTACCTACCCCATTGTCACAAGCCGCCGCGCTGCCAATACTTTGCGGGGTGAACGCCGGACAAGCGTTCGCTGAAGTCTCCTTTTTTCCTCCTGTTAGGATCAGTGGTTAGCAGCGTATTGTTGCAGTTCCAGTCTTGGTTGCTGCTGAGCCTCTGCAGTAATTACTGCCTGTTTGTGTGCACTATCAGGTGCACACTGATTGTTTCTCCTGTCTGAATACAGCCCAGGTGCTCCATAATTTGTCATTAGGGAAACTTGCTCTGGTTGGGCCCTGTTCCTGTTATATTCCAATCAGCCCTTCAACTCCTTGCCGGTGATAGAGTTTCTCGTACTTCCGGTTGTTCCAGTCTCCTGTTTCCAGTCGAGTTCCAGAGCCAGTCTACTGTGTTTATCTACTGCCGTTTGGCCCATCCAGGCGGCGCAGTCTGCATTCCACCTGCTCGTGCTGCTTGTGTCATCTAGGCGGCACGGAGCGCCAGTCTGTCCCCAGCGCCAGTGTCAATCCGGCGACATTGGCCGCAATTCAGCGGTCCAAGTGCGCAATCCAGCGCACTGTCGCCAGTGTTATCCTGGCGGCACTGGTAGCTACTCAGCATCCTCCTGCCAAGTCGTTCTGCCCTCAAGGCAACAACCAGCCCAGAGGCTGCTACCGTCCCAAAGGCCGCATCACAACTCATAGGCCCACAGGCCTCAACCAGTCCAGAGGCTGCTACCGGCCCAAAGGCCGCATCACTACTTTCAGGCCCTCAGGCCTCAACCAGCCCAGAGGCTGCAACAGGCCCCAGAGGCCACATCACAATTATACGGCTGCATCTTGCCGAGATACTCCAGCCCTCAAGGCTGTGCAGGACTTTTCCCCACTAGTGGCTCTGAGCTCTTAACACCCATACACTAAAAGGGTTGCCAATGTGCACTGCTACCTGTGTCATTTATCCAATATTTTATCTCTTTCTTACCTCCTTCTATGTTAGATGCTCTATTTATTCCTCTTATTATTTTTTCATGTCCTTACCCTCCAATTTATCTGATTACCTGCTCCTGCTTAATTAAAATACTCCCTCTTGCTTTTGGTATCCGGACTTAAGATAGACAGTAAAAAGGTCAACAATGTCTAGATAGACACCAGACGTTAGACAGGCAATAGGTCGACAGGAACAAAATTTCGACACAGTAAAGGGCGACACAAAAGAATGTCGACAGGTACAAATGGATGACATTGTCAAAAGGTCGACACACAGATGGTCTACATATTTTATTAAATTTTTTTGTTAGCGTTAGGCCCTTACTGGAGGGTTAGGAGTGTTAGGCACTAGGAGGAAGGGTTAGAGCTAGGCATTTACTGGAGGGTTAGACACTAGAGGGGACGGTTAGGGTCAGACACCTACCCCGACGGTTAGGCTCCAGGAGGAAGGGTTAGGGTTAGGCACCAAGGGGATAGTTAGGGTGAAGATTATGGTTAAAAAAAATAAATAAATAAACATGTGTAGACTATTTTTGTGTTAATCTTTTGACCTTGTCGACCTTTACCTCCCTGAATATTTTAAGCATCACATCCAGCGGATCCATACAACTAGATTCAAACTCCCATCTGGCAATGTTCACCATTTTAGTTATAGAGAGTTGAATAAAACTGAGAAGGAGGCATACTGCACATAGGGCATAAAGGGCCTGATTCATTATGGATCACTATTGCGAACGCAGCTGCGATTACGCACACAGTTCTGCTGCGAAAGTATGCTAATGTCTGCAACTGCTCAGCCAGCATAGAGACGCCCATTACCGCTATCTCACATCCGTAAGACCTCGCAGTCCTGCGCATACATCAGTAACATCGAGTAACATCAGACCCTCGGCGCACACAGTCAGTACTCTGCGAATGGCGTTGCAGTGTCTAATTTATGCACATCCAGGAAACGGCGTCAAACGGACAGTCACGCCTGCGTTTCTCCGACCACTCCCCCATCACCACCCCCAAACGCTGGCGTCCCATTACTCCACCTGCGATGGCTTTGTATCTGCGTACCTGATTGCAGTGCGATTGCAATGCTATCATGCGTAGGCTCACTGCAGTGCATACGCATGACAGTGTGCACCATCGATGGATCTGCGTACGCGGTTGCGATTACGATCCGTAATGAATCAGGCCCTTAATGCACATATCTGTCTATGTGTATATTGTGTACATTTAAAAATGGGAAGTTACATTTTTTCTCCTTTGGAATATCTTGCATAGCCGTGACATTCTCAGTGCAAGTGGTTCTTAGAGGAGTCCTATCTTCCAAACGTTTTCATGCTTGCGCCCATATAATCTGTAAGGAAACACATGTATGTGATGACATATAAAAGTAAACACAAGTATGCATACTGTATATAGAAAGACCCTTTCCGGCGCTATTCAATTCGCATTGAATTGAATTCCGCCTATTGATCCTTAGTATAAGTAGGAAAACGATTGAATTTGATGGAGTTATCTCTTCTTCAATATCAATAACTGCTATCTGTAGACTGAAGACAGCAGACTCGTACACATAACAAATAATTTTTATAATTATAGTGTCATTGGCCCATTCAACCCATAATTGCATTATTACATGGAAGTATTTATACAATTTCCTCTAGTAATTAGAAGTTACAAGGTTATCTCATTCTGGCTGCTTTTATCATGTCAGTTAGTTTATTTGTGTACATCCATTACTTTTATTATTGCAACACACTAAAATTAGTACCATATTGATTTTCAAGGGAACTGACTTGAGTTATCTTTCTCCTGTAGTCACAGTATAACTTTTTACACATAAATGACTCTGGAAGTAAGACAAATTAGTGCATATATATATATATATATATATATATATATATATATATATATACTACTATACAGTGCTATTTTTAGAGAAAAATAGGTTCAGGAACCCTTGAGGAGGGGTGGGGGAGGTGCAGAGGTGGTTTGGGGCATAAATTGGTGCTTACCCGAAAAAAAGTTTGGGCTATGAGGCTGGGTGTTATTATAACATGTCACTCTATCATATAAGTATAAATAACTACAAATGCAGAAATATAGGAAACAAAACTGCTGTAAATTCACACGCACGCCCACAGAGAAAAACAGAATCCATACTAGATATATGTGGAAAGTCACATCAAGCCGCAACAATACATATAGAAGGAAAGCAGGATTCATATTAATATTGAAAAAGCCAGATCCACATAAAATACATTGAAAAAGCCAGATCCACATAAAATACTTTGAAAAAGCCAGATCCACATAATAAAAAACATTGAAAAAGCCAGTTCCACATACAATAGTTATTGTGGTGATACAAGTACTACCATAACACTTGTGGAGTTCACATGGGGTAGCCTGGCGAAAACTGGCACATTTTACTGCCATCAAGGTTTTCGCCAGAGATAGCAGCATTAGAAGGAAATAAAAATATAAAACAGAAGATTATGCTTAACTGCCATGCTCAGGTTTCTTCACGTCGCTTCTGATCATCAGCCAGCAGGACTCCTCGCCTTTTTGCAGAAGAGGAGGAGAATGGCAAGGTATGAGGAAGGAAGAAGTGGAAGGTGAATATGGTGTCGGGAGGAGGAAATGTGCTTTGTGAAGGGTACAGGGGAAAGGTAGGTGGTGGGGACACATGGGAAAGGTGGGTGCAGTATATGGGACACCAGTAATGTCTGGATAAGGGAGGGCTGCAAATGAAGGGTCACAGGACAGGGAAGACTAGACCTGGAGGATTCAGGGCAGGGAGGGCTAGATCAAGGGGGTATGCATGGCAGGGAGGGCTAGACTTAGAGGAAGTGCAGAACAGGGTGGGCTGGACCTATTGGGAGCACAGGGATGGCTAAACATGGTGTAGAGTGGCACAGGGCAAGGAATGCTAGATCTTAATTGGGGGGCACATGGCAGGGAAGGCTAGACCTGGAAGGGTATAGGGTAGGGAATGCTGGACTAGGGGGGCACATGGCAGGGAGCACTGGACTGGGGAGGCGCAGGGCAGGGAAGACTGGACCTGGCGGGGGCACAGGGCGGGAAGGCTGTACCTGTGGGGCACATGGCAGAGAATGCTGGACTACAGGGGACACAGGGCATGGAAGGCTGGACTGGGGGCCACAGGGCAGGAAAGGCTAGACTAGGAGACACTGGGCAGGGAACACTGGGGCTAGGGGGGGCAAATTGAAAGAGTATGAATATAATGTGGAAAGGGGAATTGACGCAAACAGTTTGCAGCCGGCACAATATTCAAAATGCAGAGGCCGTCTCTTTATGACTGGCACTGTATGACTGCCGGTCTGCAACTGCAACCAGCTCGCAGTTGGCGCCAATCCACATCACTGCCAGTGCCACCCAAATGCCAATGCTGATAGGCGGGTACCGGAACGCCGTTCCTGATTACATAATTTTTCAAAAGAGCTTCAGGAATGGCGTTCTGTACTATTCCGTCTGAAAAATAGCCCTGCTACTATGACTGATGATTCTCCTACACTATCAGAATAGTCATTCATATTTTCCTGTATATTTGACTACATGTTTGTGCGACTCTAACTTTTGGTCATAATGACATTTATATTTTACAACCATTACAAGAGTGTTTGAAGCTGTATATTGGCTAACGTTCCTGTAATACTCCTGCAAACACATTATACAATTATGGGGCCGAACGTACACATTTCGGCTGATCTGCCAGATAATTATAATTTACTGTAAATTATATGAATATTTTAAGGCACTGATGAGCTCTGTGATAATGAAACGGTTGTAAGCCAAGGTGTCTTCTAAAGCTCGGTACACCTGTGTACCCGACCGACGGCAGATGCAACGGAACAACATATCGTGCAGTCCGTACACACCACACGATCTGGTGAACAACCACACGATATGTCGTTCCCCTGCTGCATCCAAATGCATGGGGTCGTCAGTCACATCTTCAGATTGAGCAGCGTGTACGGTCGATTTGAAGATGCGACGGACGACCCCGCGGGAGCAAGCATAGTACGTACACATTTGACGAACTCAACAATTTGTCGTTTGCCATTTGTCTCCTCCAAACCCTCCTCTATATTTTTCTTTATTGATTTGACGCCATTATTTTTTTTAACATAATGTATTTAGAATAATGTAGCATGGAGTAGTAGTAATAGGGACATAAGATTATAGATAGCTGGGTGGGGGTAGTAGAAGGCACATATGATAGCTGGGTAGGGGTAGTAGTAGGGACACAACAGTTTGGTTGGGCTGGTAGTAGATGTCAACTGTAAGGAAATTTCAGTAATAGGGACAGCTGGGAATGGGGTGGTATCTGGATGAGGTAGTAGTAGGGACACATGATAGGTGGGTGGGGCTAGTAGTAGTGGGCACACATGACAAGTGGGTTGGGGTGACACATGATGCCTGCAGGAGGGGAAGTATCAGCAGAAGGGACACACCACAGCTTTGGGGGTAGTAGTAGGGGCCCATGATCGCTTGGTGGGGATAAAAGTAGGGTGACATATGACAGCTGTGTTGTAGTAGTATGGACACACGGGATGACTGGAAGGATACTGACAGCATACCTGTAGCTCACCTGGGTGTCAGGACACACTGGGAGCCGAAGCAACTGGGAGCTGGACTTTTGAACTCCGCAGGTATAGTGGGCCTGATTCAGAGCCGCTCGCTATTTGCGAGCGCATGCTCTGAATCAGGGCGGGGTTTTTTTTTTTTACCTGTCCGCTCGCTAAGCTGCGGGTGCCCACCCACAGCTAGTGCGAGCGGGCAGGAGATGGTCGCGATTATCACGACCATCGGCATTGCAAGGAGACCCTAAGATAGTGTCTCAGCACTCGCAATGCCAAGTGGACTTCCAGCTCCAATAGAGCTGGAAGTCCTCTACTGACATCACAAGTGATGTCAGTAGAGACGCCCACAAACGGCGGGCGTTCCATCGGGAATGCCTCTGTTTGTTCAGCCTCCCCCCCTACCCGCCTACAAAACGGGGCGAGCTGTCGATCAACATCGACAGCCACCCCATTTTGCTGCGAGCTCCGGAGCGAGTGAAGGTCTCACTCACTACGGGGCAAGCGCACGTGTTGCATACGCTGCACGTGCGTTGCATACGCTGCACGTGCGCACTGGGCCACCATCGACCCGCTTGCGAGCGGGTCTGAATCAGGCCCAGTGTCCCCTTGGTACACCCAGCTTAATGAGAGCAACTACAACATTATTGGGAACCAAGATTAACTTTTTTCAATGCCAACATATAAATTGGGCCAGCAGGGGAAGAAACAGTGTTTATTAAAATGTGTAAGGCACTGTCAAAGGATGGGTAGAATGCTAGCAAACGGGAGACTGGCAGCACTTGGAAGCCCGCTTCATAGTGTCCATTGAGATAATACAGAATAGATGGAGACCCAGTGATTTAGGAGCCAGCACAGCTAACATAGAACAAACAGGGAGAGGGGAGGGCATTGTAGAGTTGTCATTGTACAACCTGGGAAAGCATAGGTCCATGGATCGTTCCAGGACAGGAAGAAGAGTCCCCAAGAATCGACCCTTGGCGTTCCACTGACATCTTTGTCAGGGTCTGTTATTGACCTCTGAGTTTACTTATTGTTTTACAGGCAAGAAGAAGGAAAATGAAGAACATCTTTTTCAGTCATATTATTCTAAATTGGGTGGTATTAATAATTTTCTAAATATAAGTGGATATTCATTGCACTTTTTTGCTGGTTGTGTCCATTTTTGACATCTATGGAGAGATTATGACGGCTTCCATTAATGCAGTATTTCTTTCATTTAATAATCAGGACAACTAACAGTTCATGTGTTCCATTCCAGACCACCTTGCAGCACAAGCGTATTAATGCTGGCCATACACTGTCAGATAAAGTGTCTGTCAGGACAGACAGACATTTTATCTGACAAGCTGAACACCAGCAGATATAGAGGCCATACACTGTGAGCTATATCACAGTGCATGGTAACAGGATATCGGCTTTCTTCCTCTGGTGAGGAAACATTTCCCCATTCCTTTCTTGTGAAGGAAATGTCGGGCATACAGTACACTGCCAGATGCGGCCAACCAATGATCCGATCAGTCGGGCATGTTAAAACATTTCTCCTGACTGACAGTCCAATCATCACTGATCAGTTATGGCCATACACTATGCATTATGCAATTATCGGCCAAAGCTGCAGATTATCAGCGGATTGGGCTGATAATTGCAAAAGGTACAGTATGTTTGGCCTAACTGTCACATTTTAAAAGATCCACAGATGGTCTCAGGGCTGGTGCAAGGTTGCTTGGCACCCTAGGTAAAAACTTCAACCTGTCACGTTTGTGATGGGGAGATCTCCTACTGAGGAGCTGGAAGTCAAGGTTCCGGGTTGGGAAATAAACCGGAGGCGTGGAGCCTGGATATACGTCCTCCTCATCCACAAGTACCGGATGTGGGCAAGACCTGACCAAAAGCGTGGAGTCTACCCTGCCGGGAGGTGTTCACCAGTGACCCCTCCAATTGGGATTTGGGTTTTAGCTCTGCCTAGCAGGCATGTCGTGGCCCTTTGGTCAGGTATCTGGTACAAGTCAGAATAGAGGAACACAATCACAGGTGAGACACAGTGGATTAGTACTAATAGAACTAAGCTGCGTTTAGAGTGCGCTTGGTGCAGATCCTGAGGTAACGCTGGCACGGGAAACAAATAACACGAGACAGTACTTGATGATGGTACTGAGTACACACTTTGCGGCTTTAGAGGCAGCACTGTCGCAGAGGAATGGTATCACGAGATGGTACTAGATGAGGGTACAGAGTGCACACACTGCGGCTTTAGACGCAGCACTGTCACTGGAAGATGGTATCATGAAATGGTACTTGATGGTACTGAGTACATACTCTGTGGTTTTAGTCGCAGCACTTGTCACTGGGAGATGGTATCATGAGATGGTACTTGATGAGGGTACACAGTAAACATACTGTGGTTTTAGTCGTAGTATTGTCACTGAGAGATGTATCATGAGATGGTACTTGGTGAAGGTACTGAGGGCCTGATTCAGAGCCGCTCGTAAGCGGCCGCTCGTTCGTTCCGAGCGATGTTCGCACAACTGCGCATGCGTACGGATCGTAATACGCATGCGCGAACCAGTCAGTGCAGCTGAAAATCGTTTGTTCGCTAAATAGCGAATGCCTGCTATTTTGAGTGACAGGAGGAGGCGTATGTGGGTGGTAACAGGGGAAGGTGCTTGAAAACGGGGAGTGGAGATCCGAACGCAGGCGTGCTTAAAGGTCAAACCGGGCGTTTTATGGGTGTGCATAATTAATACAGCAGCGTCATTGACCACGTCACTGGGTTATTTTATAGTCAGAACTGCTCGCAAGATTGCGGTAGGAAAAACCAACCACAAGAATAGCGAGCAGTTCATACGTTGGTCGATGTACTCGATTAATCTAATAAATAGTGGACATGATGTAGGATGCGAGCGGCCAGGGGGCGTAGTGTTCCAAAAAACGACCGCATGTTTGGTTCGCTCGTTCAGACCTAGAGGCGTGAACAGACCGCAAAGAGCGAACGGTTCATTTGAATAGCCACACCTTTTTACTGAATGAGCTAGCGCAAATAGCGTCCGGCTCTGAATCAGGCCCAGAGTACACTAGCTGCAGATGAACACTAGGAATAGCTCTGACAAAGAGAGGAGCACGGAACCTGGAATGTTGTAACGGCAAGCTTACACCAGAAGAAACAACGTTGTACAGGCAACTGCCTGCTGTCCAGAGCCCTGTTATATACCCTAAGGTAGCAGTCCATTGGAGGACAGCGTAAACTGACAACAACCATGCTACCATTGGGTAAAGGGTTAGTCAGGTGATGAAGACTGTCATGGCTGCGCCCATGACGGCAACAGCAGCAACCAAGCCACGGAGCAGCACATGGATATCTAAGTGGTCCCAAGGCATAATCCTCAGCGTGCCACTCGCCGCCGCACCTGATGTCTGACCGCTCAAGGTCAGGGGAAGCCGGCGCTGGGGTGAGTAACGTCCGATCCTAGGCTGCAACCTGACACAGCCCAATTTACCTCTCGCCCCCAGTACCAACTTCCCAGACAGCTAGGTGAAATTGCGGCTTCTTATAGGTTTCCCTGCTGCCTGCCTCCATTGAGTACAAGGATTTCTCTCTCAGGATAGTCTACACAATGTCATTTTTTAGTAAAATAGATTTAGCCGCTGTGTACGTCGCCATCTAGTGGTCGGCGCCCTTAGGCCAGTGCCAAATGGTGGTACTGGCCCTGGATGGTCTAGAAAACATGAACTGTTAGGGTTTCTGTGGACCGAGTTTGAGAAACACTGCATTAAAGCATTAATATACAAATAGATAAACCTTGAGGGAGTGAGGGTGCCCCCAGGGCTGGTGCCGGCCCCGTTTGCACTGATTACATATACACTAGTGTACAACTTAATGATCAGAGCAAAACAAACTATTTTTTATTTAGAAAAAAAATTACTTTTACCCCATCTGGGTTTCTCTGAACTAAATGTCTCTGAGAAACAATGCAGATCTCTAAACATACGGTGTCAGTGAAAAGGTCTCACAGCACGTACTGTAAGCTTCCTTCCTGGACTCACTACAAACAATTGAAATGTTTTTACAAAGGTATAAAAACAGACAACTACTTAGGCGGTGGCAGGATATCAGTTCTAGATCACTTCATACATATGCAGAATACACTGTTTTAGAGGTAATGACAATAAAAGGCCTCAATATGAGCATCAGCAACAATAATAATGTGGGGAAATGTCGCTATTACCGCCATTACTGTTTGTACTGATGTATTACAACAATAAACCTGCAAGCCTGGCTAAGGAACACTGTTGTGGCATAAACTCCATATTGACATTCCTCTCGTGCCTATTGTTGACCTCCTATGATTCTTCACCAATAACACATATCAACATATGCAGTGTGGGTCACCCAGGCAAACACAAACATCTGTATAAAATGTTATATTCAATACTTTCTACATTTATTCATATACTAGCTGTTGTGCAAAGCTTTACCCATGATGAAATGGCTTCTGCCTACGTTATTTTTATTTGAGGTGTTCAGCTGAATTGCTTTACAAAGGGGCCCTATCGCTGGAGTGGCCCACATGACCAGCAGATCTACAGACTGGTGGTAGCAGCGTCTTCAACCACCACTCGCCCCAATGTTACGGTGTGCCCTGTGCACAGGCTGCTATGTAGCCTATCCTCTTCAAGTGAATGTGGGCCCAAAGCACCTCTCTTCCCCCACCCCTTACCGGCCGCGCGCTTAGTGCCATACCTGTCTGTAGCATAGATGATGTCAATAAATTTTGTTACATGTTTTTTCACTTGACTGATGGAGATGAAACAAAGTGCAGGTTATTTCTAGGAGTTTCCATTACAAAATGATGCAGTTTTCATGGAAATCAGTTTAGTAGCTTTGGCACCAACTTGGAACAAACAGACACAATGGGCCAAATGTAATAGGGTGAGAGTTTAGAAAATCTGAGAATTTAGCAGTAAGTTGTCTCTTAAAAATGGTAAAACATCTGGATGAGAGTTTTTGGAGTCTGAAAAACATGCGATTTTCTAAACTCTCACCCCATTACATTTGGTCCAATGTTCTTATTATAATAGTACAGATGAAAACATTTCAAAACGATAAATAAGGAAACTGCAGCTGAAATTAGCTGAACGTAGGGCCTGATTCAGCATAAATCGCAAATGCAACTGCATACGCAGATCGGCTGATTGTTGCGTACTGCGCATTACGCAGATAGGAATCCACCTAGTGAGTGACGGGCCGTGAGCGTTTGGGGGGGGAGGGGTGACGGGGGAGTGGTTGCTGAAACGCAGGCGTGTCTGTCTGTTTGAATGCCATTGCATGGGCGTGCATAAATTAGCCACTGCAATTGCCTACGCAGCTTGAGTACTCACTGCCGATGTGCTTCGATGTTACCGATGTATACGCAGGACTGCAAGGTATTACATATGTGAGAATGCAGTAGTGGGCGTCTCTATGCTGGCTGAGTGGTGGCAGACTAGCATATTTTCGCAGCTGCATTGTGTGCGATTACGCAGCTGCGATCGCAATTGTGATCCGTGCTGAATCAGGCCCTTAGTTGGTTTATCAGCAAACCTCTTAATATGTCCGTCTCCTACGACTGTTTTAATCCAACAATGACAGTGGTTTTGAAAAGCTATGCTAGCTGACATCAGGCAGAGGACATGGCAAGGGTGCCAGGTATATGCACAAGACTACTCATGCAGTTGATGTTGGGTCCACTTTGTTTAGGAGTGTATCAGACCAACAAAGGGCCTTATTCATAATTGATCGCAACTGCAACAGCCTACACAGATCGGCCGATGGTGCGTACTGCATGCGTATGCACCGCAGTGCACGTGTGTGAGTTAGTATTGCGATCGCGCTGCAATACCTACAGATACAAAACCATTACAGACTGAGGGACAGGACATCAGCGTTTGGGGGTGGTGATGGGGGAGTGGTCGGAGAAACGCAGGCGTGACTGTCCGTTTGAAAACGTTGTTGCATGGGCATGCATAAATTAGCCACTGCGACGGCAAGCGCAGCTTGAATACTCACTGCGTGCAAGGAGGTTAGCAATTTCTGAATAAGGTCAGACCTGTTGTAATTGTAAAAGTTATTCGATGTTCCATGATGTATACGCAGCACTGCAAGGTATTACGGATGTGAGATAGCAGTAGTGGGCGTCTCTATGCCGGCTGTGTGACAGCTTTGCGATTGCAATCATTAGCATATTTTCGTAGCAGACACGCGTGCGTAATTGCAGCTGCGATCGCAATAGCGATCCGTAGTGAATCAGGCCCTAAGTCCACAAATATGAACATATCTGTTAAAGGGTTGGGTACGGGATGTCGGTGTTCAGGATCCTGGCGGTCTGAATCCCAACGCCGGCATCCCGACAGGGTTAGGATACTGACACCTGTCGGTCAGTATCCTAACCCTCCCCTTCTCCCTACCCCTAACCCCCCCCTAGCGTCTAAACCTAGCCTCCCCCCTAGTGCCTAACCCTAACCCCCCCTAGTGCCTACCACTAACCTTCCCCCCTAGTGCCTAAACCTAACCCTCCCCCCTAGTGCCTACCCCTAACCCTCCCCCTCTAGTGCCTAAACCTAACCTCCCCCTTAGTGCCTAACCCTCCCCCCCCAATGCCTACCCCTAACCCTCCCCCTCTAGTGCCTAAACCTAACCTCCCCTCTAGTGCCTAACCCTCCCCCCTTAGTGCCTGACCCTAACCCCAGTACTTACGGTCAGATTACCGGCGCCGGGATGCTGACAAGTGTCGGGATTATAACTACATCCCTATTACAGTGCATTTCACACATACACACAGTGTACTGTAGACCAGTGCCGTAACTAGCGCTCTCAGTGCAATCGCCCCTTCCGTATCACCCATGAGCGGGTGATTACAGCAATGCCCAGAGCATCCTCAGGATGCTCTGGGGAGCTGTAAGGACAGTGTTGTGACCGTCTGGAGAGTCCTAAGGACGCTCCAGGCAGCACTGCTGCAGAGATTCTGGCAGCAGGATGCCGTTACAGGCACTCTGCTAGCCAGATGCAGGAGCTGTCGGTGAGCTGCGCTCTGTGCGGCCGCACCGCTTGCATACCTCTAGTTACGGCCCTAGTGGAGACATCCATTTTGTGGAAGCTCTTCAATTCACTATTAACCAGTGATCTCACTTAGGCAAGGCCTAATATTTATTGACTAATGATTATTGTTGAATTTCCATGCTGAATTGTCATATAAAATAGTTTGGTCTGCAAAATGTACTTTCTTTAACCCATTTACTGCTGAGCCTATATTTTACATTTTTTTGCACTAGTAACACTTATGTCTTCTCATATGGCAAACAAAATGTATATATATAATTTAGGCCAAGTTGGTCCTTTCTCAAACTGTGCACAGCTAATAAGACTAATAGTTTATGCAACTGAGCTGCTTGGAGTGTCGCTATTTTTTGTACATATTTTGTTCTGTACCCAGCCTTGTTTATATTCATTTCCATTTTGGAGCGCCAGTTTGTATTTATGACACTGGCACGGGCTATGTCCGCACAGCAACCTTCGCTTCTCACAATAGACCCTTGTTAATTTTTAGCTCCGGCCCATGGGTGTAACTATAATGGGTGCAAAGTGTGTAGTGCACATGTGCCCCTGGGTCTTTGGGGAATCACACCACACACCCTGCACCCATAGACGATACCTGTCTGTCAGTTGCACAGAAAACATCGGCCCTGTCAGGAAATGTTGCCATCTGGCTGGAGCAATTTGCAGTATTTAGCATTAGGGGTGAATTAAGATAGGAGCCTGTGTGCAGCCTCTGAGCGGGCACTCTGCTCTATCTGCAGCCTAGTTGTGAGTAGACACTGGCATTGTGCCAGAGTCTACTACACATGCGGCTGTCTCCGTGAACATGACGCCCGCACCATGTTCGTGATGATTTCTGTACTGCGCATGCGCAAATCTCTGGGAAATGGCAGCTACACTATTTTCCCAGTGATTTGTACAGCAACTGGCGCAGGACTCTGGAGAGGCAAGTATATTAAATGGATGCAGTGTGGGTTCCCTGGACCCAGGTGCACATCCTGCATCCATTATAGATACACCACTGTACAGCACTTATCCTCATGTATCAAATTTCCTATTTCCCTATAGATTACAAGCCTGCGATCAGCACCCTCTTACCTCTATGTTATTACCAGTCTCGTTTTTTTACTGTTTGTTCCCAATTTTTAAGCGCAATGGCATGTGCTAGCACTATATAAATAAATGTTAATAAATAAACCAATTGTCTCAAGTATTAATAAATCTCTGATCTTCCAACTCCATTATGAGAATATAAGAAGTGGAGCCTCTTAAACATTATGCCAGATTCCTACAGAAAAAAATATATTTATGCTTTGCTCATCATTGCTGTCAATGCTGGACAAGCATATTTTTGGCATACATGTCTACCCTCCCGGTTTCCGCGGGAGGCTCCCGATTTTTCGGGTAACCCCCCGCAACCCCGATAGAGTAGGCACGTCTCCCGCATTCTGGCCCACTTTCCCAGTGAAGTGGGCAGAATGGGGAGAATTTCGCGGTGATCACGGGTCCCCGTGCCGTGGGTGGGGCTTAATGACGCAATTCTTCATGAATCACGTCATTTAGCCCCGCCACCTATGTAAATGTGCGTCAATCGTGGCTATTTACTGTGAAGGGGCGGGGCTTAATGATGCAAACCATCAGGCCCCGCCCCCATCGCAACTCACCTGCTTCTCCTCCCCGGACATCTCCCGGGGAGGAGAGAATAAAGGTAGGCAACTAGGATTTTTGGGATACTGCTGAAGGTACTGCTCATTTAAAAAAAAAATAAAAGATGGGAACAAAATAATTAGATTTTTGCCCTGGGTTCACTAAAGTAATAAACTTTCTCTGCATAAGTACTAAGACCAAGTACATAACTGCTGTTACAAAACTTCTGTGTATTACTGTATTAACATCATGTGCTAGTCAGCTGCTTGTTCTAGAAATATTTATTTCCCACAATGTAAACATTTTATCGCTAGATGGATGCTGAATAAATTAGGCTTGATATTGCATCATGACTATTTCTGCCTTTGATTTTCAATGTAATGTCAATCTATCTATCTATCTATCTATCTATCTATCTATCTATCTATCTATCGGGGGAATTCAATTCAATGTGATGATGAATAGTGGCGGGAGGGAGCTCACGCAGCTATTTAATACACCGCGCTGTTTGTCTGATCGAGAACCGGTTAAGTCAGAGAATCCTGGTTCTCGCGACTTAACCTGGGTGTTTAGTCGCGAGAACCAGCATTATCCGACTAAAGTGCTGTTAGCGCCGCGCTAAGCCGGCAAACAGCTGCACTTTTGTCGGATTTCTCCTCACATGCCCAGGGGGGTGCGAGAAGAAATCCTTTAGCCGCCCACACAGCGCGGTGAATTTAATAACTTCGGGAGCTCCCTCCCGCGGCTATTCATCATCGCATTGAATTGAATTCTCCCCATTATCTATCTACTGTATATGAAATTGTAAGACTCATTTTGCAAACGTGTTTTAGCACCTCAGTCAGTTTGATTTAACCATCTGTGTTCAAGCATGGATATCCTTAAAACCTGGACTGTTAAGGTGCTTTGAGGACCACGTTTGGGAACCACTGATCTAGATGAACTAGTCTGTATATAAATACATATCATCACAGTAAAATACATAATCTCACGCAGTCTATGCTTGGTATTAATATGATTCTACCATTTAAAAACAATTAAACAAACATACAAACAAACCTCAGTCATGATTAGATATGATTTCCCCAGCATATAACTGGTTAAGTGACTTTTAGCAGCCTTGTATTGCTTTAAATTCAGTTAATTACCTCTCGGAGCCTTGTAACCATGCAACAGCAGCCTCTGAGTCACATGACCGATTCTTCTTTATTATTCCCTCTCTGCAGCAGCGTATGAGACCAGACAACCTGCACTACTTCAGCAGGATGGACAGTTGTCACTGAACTATGGAAACCAAGCTGCACCTCTGCAGTCTTCTTTCAGCCAGGTGAGAATATTTCATAAAATAAGAAAAAATAAATATAAAATACACTGCAGCCATTCAGTATAGGATGTACGACATATACTGCATATATATTTTATAAGGGTCCTCTGCTGTCACTACAGTTTGCTCTGATAAAACTGCAGCACCTGGATTTTTGCTTCTGTTTTCTTCAAATCCACCATTAGAAATAATTTGTGCTCCTTGAGGAATGTATTGAATAATGTTGTCGAGAAGGAAGACTCAGTGTTAAAAATTGCAGCAGCAAATGCTGTGTTCTATAGGCATGTTACAGTGACTAGCAATACATCCATCACCTCTGCCTGCCACATTATCATATTTAACTGTATCTGCAGAAAACACAGTAAAGCAAAATTATAGTAACATAGGCAAGAAAATTAAAGTTGTTTTTACCAGTATTATTTTTAATTTCATTAAGGCTTACACAATGTAATCTATTCCTACATGCATTAAAGAAATGGGCATTTTCTACCATATAAGCGTTACTTATTTTTAACTCTTATGGTAAAAATAAAATATGTATTTAGTAAAAAAAAAAAAAATTAAAAGAAAATAAAAATAAATCTTAAATCGATCCCTGATTCTAGCTATGGTTGACTGTCTACCACTGTATATTATAAAACATATATGTGCAGGGGGATTTTACAAATAGCATGGTATTCATATTCTCCCAAAGGAATATAGTTTTTAATGCCATGTTAAAATAATTTATGGTTAAATTGTTACACATAATACTAATGTCACACGCACGTACATATGTGCGTCTGTATTTAGTACTTCTAGATGTCTCAAAAAAATATGAATTGATACTGTTTAGTGAGTGTAGTGTTTCAGAAATCTAAGGTAATAAATATTAAGTTATTTTACAAAAAAATAAATATTAAAGCAAATTAGATATCTCCCTCTGAAATAAAGCAATACACAATGTTAGTGATACCATTTTGTTGCTCAACATTACTACAAAGATGTAGATAGATTTCTAGCAATGAAATATAGAATATTAATATTAGGCACTTTCATTATATTTACAGTACTGTTGCAGTAGCTTGCTTTAGCATCGACATTTTACTCTTTCAGGTAAAAACAGACTAGTCTCTTTAAAACCGATGACGTAGGCTCTAAAATTCACCATAATTTTATATGAATTTTTGAATGTTTGGGGAATTATATATACACCATAAGGAGGCATCTCAGTTGAGTGTAATGTCCTCTATGGGATGCAAGGAAAAATGAGTGAAGATACCCAGAGTGCCTTCACCGTATCATTCCAGAGGAACTCTGCGCACATTGCACTGAATTAAATTGCTTCCTTATTGTTTCTTTTTGTTTGTTTAATACTGATTGGTGTCTTACAATTTGCAGAAAAATATGTATTTCTATAAAAAGTATCATGTCTAGGGCTCCCATAATTAAAATAAAAACCCAGAAAAAAAAACATCCCCTTTTGGGTTAAAACTTATTTTCCAATTCATTGTTGGTATGAGCAGCAGTTAAACCATGTGAAAGCCAGCTTTGTAATACCCCTTTTCCACTAGCTCAAAATCCTGGGTTATTGCCTGTGAGCGCGCATCAGACCAGGATTTTGTTAGTGGAAATGGGCTATCCAGTGTCGGTAGCTAGCAGGGTTTTACCAAAGAAAAACCCTGGAAGGGCTCAGTGGTGGGGAGATCGGTGCTTAGAGATGATGTCATCTCCAAGCGCCACCTGAAGAGTTCCACTGCACATGGATGCTGTGTGAACGGCACCGATCCGGGAATTACCCGGGTCGATGCCACAGTGGAAAAGGGGCTGCCCGGGTCTGACTCATGTTCCAAATCCCGGCTCAGACCCGAGACTTAAATGTTAAAGAGGTATTAGTTACATACTGTGTTTGTTAAAAATGGAGACTCTCATGTGCATACTGCGTCACATTTGAGTGCTAGTCATATTTCTTGATTTTATTTTTCCATTTTTTGCTCTTTAAAATTCTTGATGAATAATGACATGGATGATGTTTCGTTAGAGGCGTCAATAAGGTGACAATGCTTTATTCTAAGAGATTCATGTGTCAGGGCAGGCACATGATTTTTATATACTTTAGTGGCTCTATACTGGCCTTTTATATAATATTTATATTCCACATATATGCATACTTTACAATCTATTATTTGATATACACAGTATGGTGAACATAGTACATATGCTACACTAGAAATTGTACAAATTACATTGGCATCTAATGAGAAAACAGTGCAAGCGCTTATGCCATGTTAGAAATGGTTATAATTATTGTCATAAAAAGGGGGGGAATATGTGCACTTGAAAACACCCCTCTTCCCTACTAGCCCTCTACCCTGCTTGTGTATGCATGGACATGTAGCGTTGGTGTTTTATTTGTATAGCCGTATAGAAGTAATAGTGAGATGGTAATTCCTAAAGGTTAGCACACAAGACTGTACAAAGTTGTACCTTGTGGGCCTTATTTACAGTGGGGATGAATTGCGCTCTGGCCTCATTATGGAAGAGAAATAATGACTGCACATACTTGTAGCTTCCAATTGGTCCGCACGATCACACCGTCCTAAATAGGCAGTTTCTTAGGTGGGGAGCAATACAGGAAAAGCTTGGAGGCGGGATTAAGATCTGGTTATTGGAGTGGAGGAGAGGCATAGGTCAGAAGTGTAACGGAGAGGTCAAACCGTGGTGTTTCCTTGTAATAAGGTCAGTGATGTATGATGGGAAGCTTTGAGAGTGTCTTAAGGGTGGGCAGCTTGTATTTATATTAGGCGGAATGGAAGCTAGTGAATGGATTTGTAGAGTAGTGCAGCGAATGACGAGTGGAGGGAGAAGGAGATTGATCTTGCTGCTGCAATCAGGAGGAAAGGCCAGCTACAGTAGGAGGAGAATGCAGTAGTCAAGACGGAAGATAACGAGAGAATTGACCAGGGGTTTAGTTATGTCCTGATGATGTCACCACAACATCTGACATGGAGAACTGGAAGAGTGTGAGGTCTGCTCTGTGGGAGACAAGGCATAGGGATAGTGACAGTAGTAGGCCAGAATATGATAAGCCCCTTTTTGGACATATTATGTTTGAAGTGTTGTAGTTATTATCTTTAATTTATAAGGAAAAATGCCAATGATACACAAACAATTCAATGTAAAAATGTTTCAACCAACTGTACAAGGGGGGAAATCAAACAATAAAATATTTAGAAAGCTGAATGACAATTAAAGACAGTAGCACTCAATTACGCCGTGCTCTGGTAAGGGCAGAGAAATAGGATCAGAGCTGTAGACTGAGTGGGAGAATACTGGAGACAGGGAAAATGACCATGAAGGTGCAGGACACTGCTTGTGAGAGTTTAAAGTCTAGGGAAGTGGTTTATGACTGGGAGGTGAGCTGGGAAGAGATGAGGAGGGAGGACTGAGGGCATGAGCTTAGAGCCTGGGGGGGTTGGTATGCTTTAATGAACAGGTGCATTTTCAGGGCACAATGCAAACCTATAAAACAATTGGATAAGATGAAAGAGTGAGTTCAAGGAGTGGAGCAACACAGGAAACCTCTTTAATCTAGGAGGTGGTAGTCCGCTCAGAGGCACAGTGACAGTCAATTGCAGATCGGATAGGGATAATTAAGATTTGGTAGTCTCAAGTGTGAGGAAGGGTCGACTTCTAGAGATGTGATGGAAGTGGCAGGATGGGCAGCTAGCATGAATTTGGGTGATGGCGGAACGGGTGTAGTCAAAGATGGCCCCCATGCAGCGGGCTTGAGGAACAGTAAGACAGGGGTGGGAAGGAAAACCGATCCTGGAGGGAGTGTATAATAAACTCAATCTTAGACATGTTAAGTTTAAGAAAGCTCTGGGGTATCCAGGAAGAGATGGGCTAGAGATAGTTGGAGGCATGAGAGAGGGTTTAGATGTAGATTGAATATCAACAACATAAAGGATGTTTTGAAGGCTGTAGAGCTGATTAGACCTCAAGGGAGGAGATAGAGGGAGAAAAATGGACTGAGGAGGTAGTATTGGGACATGTAAGCACGAGAGTAGTTTAAATTCAGGATAAAAGAGAAGAAAAAAAGACCATGGCATGACTGGCAGCATGGATGAACACACATTCTTTAGAGGTCCTCAGTGTCCTGCTCTAATATTTGTAGCCATTGAGTAATTTGCTGCAGTTTTTCAATGGCTACAATTACCACCTTTCAGTCGCTGGGGTAAGGAGCTCTTGATTGGCCATCATATTATTTCCCAGATCTTTCTGAATTATCCACAGACTTGACTTTATACCCCAGAACCTATTATACTTCTGCAGATCAACCACAGATCAACCACAGAGAACCTTCTCTCTGCTTACCTCAGTAGGATTGCCCAAACTGTGGCAGGTATACATTATCTCTTAACAAAAAATAATAAAAAAATTCAAAACTCCATATACCCCACTTTCTTAGAGGCCGCCGCCATCCTTCATGACTACGTGGTGTTTCACACTAGCGACCCCTGTTCTCAACTAGCTAAAAGGGCAGGGACCAGAACACAGACTTATAAACTAGGGCTGTTGCCCTCAAGACTGCCTGACTTCATTAGTGTAAACGATAATCAAGCTATGTTTGCAGATTTTGGATCTGCTTGGGTGAGTGTACAAAATTATCCCATGCTGGCCCAATCTGTTTTCCCTCATCTATTTACCCTGTCTATATCAAAGGCTGACTTTTTATTGGCATCAAAAGGGATTATAAATTTAATATACCACTGACACCTGAAAGAAACTTAGCCAGTTTATCACCACTTGACATCTACTGTCCTCTAGTGGTGAACACTTAAATCTGCTTTTTGTGATCTTTATTGATAGAAATCCTTCAATAATGTTGTTGTTCATTACAGTTGTTGCACTCCACCCACTGTATACTGAATAAAGGGCCTGATTCATTACAGATCGCAACTGCAACAGCGTACGCAGTTGGCCGATTGTTGCGTACTGCGTATGCATCGCAGTGCGTGAAAGCTACACTGCGTTTGCACTGCGATTACGCAGAGCACGGTAAGCCATAGCAGAGTGAGTGACAGGTAGTCAGCATTTGGGGGTGGTGACGGGCGAGTGATTGGAGAAACTGCGTACCGAAAGGTTGCCAATTTCTGAGTAAGGTCAGACATGCTATAATTGTGCGTGAGGCTCCGATGTTACTTGATGGTACAGATATTTTTGCTGGACTGCAAGTTTTTACGGATGTGAGATAGGGAAAGTGGGCTTCTACATGTTGTCAGTGACAGTGCTTTGCGATTTTTAGATCGTTGTTGGTCTACGACAGCTTTGCAATTGCATTGATTAGCATATTTTCGCAGCAGACCTGCGTGCACTTACCAAGCTGTGAACGTAATAGCAGTCCATGGTCCATTCCCTAGTTTTACAGCATATTTTCTATGACTTGGTCATATAGATCCGTGCATATCAAATAATGAGACGGATTGAGCTTCACAGACATGTGATCTAACATAATAAGCTTAAAATGACATAGGCACACCATAACGTATGCTTCAGATACCAGTACACCTTGTGCTAGTTATCACTCCTCTCAGCCTCTTTAAGCTCAATGGAAACATTTCTGGAGAACTGTCAGCCAAAACCCGCAAACCTGTCTCCTCACTCCAACCAGATGATAATACCCACTGCCAATCCAGTCACTCAGGCTGTTCCAGCTCGCAGCCAACCAAGTCAACTAAACCTAAAATGTCTAAAATTACCAAAACACTTAAAATGGAACCCACAAACATAGCAGCAGTCTTGGGCCTGCTCCTTGAAGATGAACTAGCTGGCCTCTAACAGTCCATAAAGCAACATTGACCCAGTTACAACAGTATTCAAGCCACCTCACCGAAGTTGAGCAGATGGTGATGTTTAGTTGGCTAAATATACTGTTGCAAATTAAAACTATTAATTGCCTCATGGATAAGGTCAATGATCTTGAGAATCAGAGTAGACACAACAACCTGCGAATAGTGTACTAACTTACTACTTGACATCGACAACAACTCGCAATGGATATGAAATTGAAATCTTTGATCATTGAAAAGAATTGCCAGTAAAATCATACATTATGCCAATGAAGGTTGACTAGTGGAACACTACAGGAAAACATTAAACTTTAACTACAGTGGAAACTAACTTAATATTCCCAGACATTTCCATTCCTGTTACCACTAAGGGCAAGAAATTCAGCCCTATATGCAAATAACTATTTGAAATCAAAGTATAATCTAACCATTCTATTCCGCAACACAACAACTCATTGAGGTTGAAAAAATGTTTACATTTGTTAACACACAAGCAGGCAAAAGGCAGTTAAAGAAGGAACCATCTTCCTACTAGTAACCAGCATTATCCATCTTTTAGATGCAGGTAGGGGGGGTCGAGCTGTACTTCCTATGACAGATGCAGTCCTTATATGTGGATAAGTCAACAGCACAAACCCAGATCATATTGTCCTGTTATTTGTATCTTTAACAACTACTCACCCACCCCCACCATACTGGGTGCAACTCACTCTGCTCGCTGGGACAGAATGTACCCCAACCAGTGATCTCATCATACCACAAGGATATTGACCATATATGGCATTGGTTAGTCTTCCATCCCATCTTCAATCTCCATCAGATGGGAAGCCATGTTAAGTTCTTTTAATGTTATTTCTTGGAAAGTTGAGAGACTAAACGTCACGTAAAGAGGAAAAATGTCACCTTACAGCTCAAATGTTTGAACCTTCATATTGTATCTCTTCAAGAGGCTCGTTGGACAATTGAGAAGGATGGGACACTTAGAGACACATATATAGGTGAATACATCTCTGCTTCTTACACCAACAAAAAAAAAAGAGTAACTGCCATCCTTCTTAACAAGGCGCCCATCTATACCATTCACCAGAAAATCCTTTGATCCAGAGGGAAGATATATTATAGTAGATATCACTATAGTTGATACACAATCAATCCTCTTAAAAATCTAAACTTCTAATGAGCCCAACATTTTACAGGCTTACTTCACAAAATTGTGAACTGGGGATGACACAACTTAATAACCAGGGAGATTTCCACTCTGTTAGTGATCTATCAATGAATACATTTGCGGTTAGTTATGTTCAACTCACACATATCTCACTTCTTACTCCGAGTTTAGACCTAGTAGATCGATGTTGTCTCCCAAATCCCCTCCAATGTAATTTTACCCTTTTCTTATATCCATAGTGTATGGACCCTTATTACCTACCTTCTGTTCTCCCAATACCTATTTACCAAAATAGAAAATGTTGCCATAAAAGACCTAAGTCATATCAGACCATACCCCAATAACCATAACGTTCAAGCTTAAAGCACCCAGACATTTTACAAAAAATTGAGGTTCCCTGGATACCTTAACAGATATGAAACTTTTACACAACACTTCAAACATAACTGCCTCAACTACATAGATAGTTTTTGGGAGGTCTCAAAAGCTGTATATTGGTGACACATTTGTTATCCTCCTCAGAAAATGCACATAAACATAGAAGAGGGAGGGTGCAGAAAAAGTGGGTCAGTTTGTTGTAGATCAGCCATTCAAACATTTTGAAGTAGAGAGCTGTAATTGGGAAGAGTGTTACAGTGCCTAAATACTTGGCGATGTGCTCAGGATGTATGATTTCCCTTGAACTGTCCCCCGGCAGCTCCCCGGCAGTCCTACATACAATTTGGAGTAAAAAATTTCCAATCTGGCTTAAGATCTATCGTGCATCCAATGCCTTGTGTCCCAGATTTTCAAATCTGCCCTACAGCACGGCAGATCTGAAGATGCGATGTGTGACCAGCAGGGACGCGCATCACATCGTGATCGTGAGTGTGGACTCATGATTTGGCCGTTTTTTACACGATCTGTCGTTCCAACGCGTCGGAAATGGCCAGATCGTGTAAAAAATCGGTAAGTATGTAGGCACCTTGAGTGTCAAGGGAAGGATTATTGAGAAAAGGAGAGTTGAGAGCATGTTTGGAGGCGGACAGAAAGATGCTGATGGCGATAGATGGGTTGAATATTTGAGCTAAGTGCTATCTTACTTATTGAGGGAAAGAAAGTGAAGATGTTTGGAAAAGTGGAGGAAGTGATCACTTTGGGGGAAGAGAGGAGAGTGATGACTTTGGGCTCAGTTACATAAAGGAAAGCACTGAAGGTAGCAAGGAGTGTAGGAGAGTGTGCGTGTGCGGGAGGGGGGATTCTGATGAGAGGAGGTTTATGAAGCTGGGGTCAATTTTGTCTTTAAATTAATGGTGACACCATAAGAGGGGAGGAAATAGGTGGCAGAGAGTCGATTAGTGCAGATGAGTCGACGGTGGCAAGAAGGCAGAGGGGTTGTTAGACTGGGTGGAGATAAGGGATCTCAATTATGTTTGAGGATGGTGTAATAGAAAATAAATTTAAAATTTGAAGTGGATGTAGTCAGTGTTGGAGTGAGGTTGTCAGTCTTGGCACTCAGCTGAGTGGGAGCATTTTTGTAGGAAGCAAGTCTGTTTGGAGTCCCAGAGTTTAGTTTGGAGCATCAGAGACCATGGACCTGATTCAGAGCCTCTCGCTAGATGCGATCGCTCGCTCCCAGCGTATGCAAATCCAGCACACGCCCAGCAAGGCAGGCGATTGCACGGCAAGGCAGTAGCACGCCCACTATGTCTTGGCGAGCGATCACTTTATGTATGCAGACGCCCACTAGCCATTCATAAGACGCCCACAAGATGTCATCTTCTGGAAGTGTATGAAAACATTGGTACCTCGAGCACCATCGAATGTGCTCGCAGCGCTTGAGGTTGACTATACCTGGCCGCAAGCACTGCGATCACTTCAGTGTGAAATACAACCAAGTGATGTATACAGTGACGCTGCCTGTTAATTACGCATGTTGAAACACACAGGTACACCTGCGTTCGTACCTCCACTGCCCCATTTCTAGTGCCTGCCCCTGTTACCACCCACAAATGGCCTCTCCTGTCACTCATTCCACTGGGCTGTCTATGCTGGGCGAGCAAGCGCTACCCGATCTTTCGCAGTGGTTCGCGCACGCCCATTGTGATGCATACGCATGCGCAGAATGCAAATATCGTCCAGCTACGAGCGATCGCATCCTAGCGAGCAGGTCTGAATCAGGTCCTATGTATGGTGGCTGGGGTTGCTATGTTTAGGCCTGAGAGAGAGTGGTACTGTACAAAGAGTAAAGCAGAATTGGGAGAGGGGAGTGGTTAAAGAAAAACTGGGAAGAGGATTGGGCTAAGACCATCTAGATATCACTTGTCTGTGCATACATTTGCTTGCAGGTGGGAGGAATACGAGACAAAGGGAGTTGCATGCAATCCACAAGCAATGTTGATGTTCATGTAGTTAAGTGATTGTTTGCAACTGCACAAAATTCTATAAACCCCTACGGCGCATGAGTTACACAATGTATGCACAAAGGCACTGTTGCAATCGATTCAGACAGTATCAGAAAGGTGATGGAAAAGTGATGTGCGTTCCTGGGCAGTGTCTGGATGGTGGCTAGTAGTGCAGGCAGAAATGGGCCGTTCACTGGCCGTATTATGGGAGTGTCATGGGCCTGTCAGAGATTCACACCCCGAAAGCATAGGAGCTGTGGTCAGATGGAGAAACTACACTCGCCATAGGGCTGGGACAATTTTCGATGGTGCGACTGATAATGTCATATAAGTATGCACCAATCAGTATTACAGCATGCATGGGCTTCTCAGTCCTTACACAATTAGCCGCACAGATGTACACAAGGAAAGGAGTTTGCTGGTCATTTGCATAAACTCACAGATGAGCAACCGCCAATACGTGCTGCTGTGTGCGCTTTTGCATGCAGGAAGGCTAAATGTAAAATGCTGGACATGGTGCAGTGATGGGAGAACACAAAGCAAGATAGTGGCCATTACAGTTTGCGGGGAATCTGCTGCATTGGGAGAGGCCTTAATGATGTAAGTGAATGTAAGTAAGAGGTTGCAGTGCCATAAAAGGGTGTTATTAGCAGGAGTGCTGAAATCCCCAGACAATAGGTAGGTCAGTGTAAAGGAAGTAGGAAAGCCACCAGGCACCGTTGTCAAGTAAATTGGGAGACACAGCCTGGGGGATAGATTACAGTGAGGTGGATGTGGTATGAGACATACGGTCAAACGTAATAGGGGGAGAGTATACAAAATGTAACAGATTAGCAGTAACCTCTCACATTGGTCGAGTTTTATCTTCAAAATGGGAAACATCTGGATGAGAGTTCAAATTGTGAGAGTTTTTTTAGTCTAAAAACGTGAGTTTGCATGTTCTCGGACTCTATTACATTCACCGAGTTTAAAAAGTGCGAGAGTTTACTGCTAACGCTCACATTTTCTAAACTCTCACCCGATTACCCATGGTATGATCTTCAAAAGAAAAGGAGAGGTAAGGTTCCAAGGGAATGAGGATGAGGGTGCAGCCAGGAGACGGTAGGACTCCTACCTTGCTGCCATGGCATTCACAGGTGTAAGGGGTTTGGATGTAGGAGACTCCCATAGTAGTGCAGTCTGGGATGCGTTGTAAGAGGAAGGAGACTAAACGAGTGTTAGAGCAATGGGTTGTAGGTGGATTTTTGTTGTTGTTGCATTTCACAGAGCACATTAAAATAATAGGTGAGTTAGTGGAGGGAAGAGTAAGAGGTTGGAGGTACAGGGCAGTTGAATAGTCTTGTGGCAGGAGGAGGTGCTTGAGCAGTTAGTGCGGGTAGTGGGGCCCGGCATTAGGGCAGATGTCACTTGCAGCCATGATGAGGAAGTAGATGAGAAAGAGAAGGGCTGCGGATATGTGGATGAAGTAGAGGATTCAGTTAGAGTAGGCCTCGGCAGTGATGATGGTGCAGGGTTGAAATAATTTTCAAGGGAAGAACAGGAGGGTTGGAAAGAGCAAGAGAGTGGAGGTTTAGGTAAGTAGTTGTAAGAAATGTCAGCTTGGACGGAGAATATATGATTCTGTAAAGTATATAATGGTGCAATACTGAAGGTCAAGATGTAGGGTAAGGAAAAGTTTTGGATGGGTATCAAGAAATAAGAAAATGGCTAGGCTGAGATAGAAGGAAAAGATGGTGACATTGGACAGGCTAGAAGTAAATAATGGTCAGGAGCATCAGTGGGGAGAAGCAAGTGAATAGTTAGAATAGGTTGAAGATAAGGTCACAGTGCAGTTGCATTTTTTGGGCCTTCCTTGGCTGTTTGCATTTCCTGCAACCACTGGTGCTGCACATGCAGCCACACCAGACTACGGGCACAACTTTGCCAAAATCAAATTGTGTGTGTGTGTGCAGTCCTTGGTGGCATGCCCACATAGATCAGGGGTGGCCAACCTGTGGCTCTCGAGCTGCATGCGTCTCTTTTGGGTTTCCGATGCGGCTCTTGACTTGGCAGACCCCACCAGTACTGAGAATGCTGGTCTCTGAAGCGAGCAGAGACTAAAGATGCCTCTGATCGCTTCAGAGGCCAGCGTTCCCAGTCATGCAGTGCGCGGGTAACGTCATGACGTCACCTGCGATGTGAGGAGCCCGTGCGCCTGCTAGATCCAGTTAGATCCAGCAGGCAGCGGTAGCGGCAGCAGCGACGGCGGAACTCGGGAGCCCTGACAGCATGGAGCGGTGCCAGCAGGTAAGTTTCTTCATAGGAGTGTGGGCAGGGAGGGGGAGCTAGTACTGGGGGCACTAATTTAGGGGGCACGACTACAGGGAGCATTGCATAAGGGCCACAACTACTGGGGGCATTGCTTAATGGACACGACTACAGGGGGCATTGCATATGGGGCACAACTACAGTTGGCACAGCATAATGGGCACTGGCTTTCTCAATGTATTTTATGTGGTTCTGGATTTCAATATGTATTTTATTTGGATGTGTATTTTAAATGTATTTTATGTGGATCTGGCTTGTTTCTGTGTACTTTATGTGAACGTGGCTATTTCAATGTTTTCTTTATTGCTCTGGCTTTTTCTTTCACTTCAAAAGTGAAAGAATTATATTGGGAACTTTATGTAAATTGTGTATTTTCAATGTGCTGGGCTCACCCCCATCGTGACTAAAAACGGGGGTGTGACACAAGGTCATGCTCCTGCCAATGTCATACCAAAGGCGTGCGCACAAAAATGGGGCGTGGTCTTGTGACAGCTAGGCCACACCCCATTTTTGTGCGCGCATACGATCGGCTCTTCAACTTGACCACAGATATTTTTTGGCTCTTTGCCTCTGACTGGTTGGCCACCCCTGGCATAGAAAAATAGGAACGTTAGGTAAAGCACAATGATTTACTATTTATTGTGATATTTTGTAATGCCATTATCACTGACAATTTTTTTTAATCTCCTTACAACAGTCATTTTCAGTTGAAAGAGAATCACAGGATAATTTTGATAGTTACGCTGAGGACGCCTGGAGGATAACGGAAGAACAGCGAGAGTACTACACTAACCAATTCAAAACCTTGCAACCCGATTTGAATTCCTTTATTTCTGGTAATTCAAAGAATTATTCTGAATTTGTTTACAAATGCAAGATATTACAGTATGACTGTTTAGTGATCATATTTCGTTATGGTGTATTTGTCACAAGTCTTAACAGAAGAGGTAGTAATTTTGTTAGTTGAATAATCTAACCCAGTCCACATGGAACTCCAACAGTGCATGTTTTCCAGATCATCTAGGTAGAGTATATTTGTGTTATTTCACTAACACCATAGATCTACAGGTGGTACTAATTATTTATGAGGATATCATGAAAGCACACACTTTGAGGATTCCATGACGACCGAGTTTGCGAAACACTGATCTAGACAATATTATTCCTGATTTAGAGTTGTATGCTAATGCAAATGCGTTTGTGAATTTTGCCGCTTAGCAATTGCTAAAATATGCTAATGCATCAGCTGGCGGAATTTGTATAGAGACGGCCAACGGAGCACTCGCAGCTGCCCGCAACTGCGTACACAAACGCAGCATTGGGAGCTTTGTTCTCTGCATGCAGGATCGCAACGCTGGCTAGTACACGCCCAGGAAATGGCCCCGACATGCCTGTGTTTTGGCCGGAACTCCCCATAACGACTCACAAAATGTTCTCTTCAAGTAATTGCTAGTGAATTCTCACAGCAAGCGCGTTCACAATTCATTCTCTGCGCAAAGCGCTTGCGATGTGTGCAATGCGGCTGTGACGCATGCGCAAACGACCGATAATCACTCAACTCTTTTGAACATCGGACTAGCATTCAACTCTGAAACGGGCCCATGGGCTGTTCACTTGGGACCATGGACATTACTGGTTTCTGTAATTCAAAGATGTCAATGATTCCTGGTGAATTAATAGATTATATACAGTACTCCAATGTTCTTGAGGGACAAGTCCATTCTTGGGGCATCAACATTTTTGTGTTGATGCCCTAGTCATCAACACAATACAGGTGCAATGTACAGCGTTACGTAATCTAATGTAGTTTCATGTGTATTATTGATGTGCACTATCGTGGATCTTTGTAATGTTTCTGAATAAGAGGATAGTTAATTAGAATAAATAGGATTGCTTATATGTACATTATAACAAAAAATCAGATTTTGCCATGTTTGATTACTGGAAGAACAATGAAAGAGCATGTATTGCATTTGCTCCAAGATCTCAAACAACTTTGAATTTTCGTGTAGCTTCTAAAAAAATTAATATAATTTGGTGGTAAGAGCAGAAATAAACATGTTTTCCTTGTTTTATGTTCAGGTGTAATATCAATACTGTACTGATAAAGGTTACATTCTAATGCAAATTTCCAATATCCTTTTTTACTCACAGACTTGCTGTTCTTTTATTTCTCAGCAGATGGTTTAGAATTAGATAACTGAAATGTACCTTAATAGTCACCTTTATTGTTCTATAGCTTTCAGTATACAACATTTAGTTTTATGAAGCTTTGGTACCAGGCGGAATAGATTTGTTGAAAACCATAACAGTAAATATATGCGTAATAGCCTGTATATGAAACACTGCAATGTATTGCTTCTTACTATTGGTTTCTGATTATTATTTTTTTTCTGCACTATAATAACTGTAACAATGTTAGGGGAACAGGTACTGTCTCCTGGGGTAGATGCAGGGTCAGATTAAGGCTTGTGGGGGCCCCGGGGCAACTAATTTGTGGGGGACCCCACCAATAAAATTGACAAAAATCCCTTTCCTGTCTGGCACTAACTAAACTAAGTCGTTCCTGGCTAACACTACAAAAACAAATATAAGGCTATTAAGCAAGTCAAGCTCGCTTGTACCCAGTAGCAGGTTTTTTCTCATACCCCTTTTCCACTAGCTCCAATAACCCGGGTTCTTGCACGTGAGCGCGCAGCAACCCGGGTTATTGTGCTGTGTGAAAGGGAAGGGTTGAAATAAGCCGGGTTGAGTGACCCGGCATTTCAACCCTGGTCACAAGAAGGGTTGAACGTGTGTTCAACCTTGCTCGTGATGCAATGTGGACGGATAACCGGGGACGATGCGACCCGGGTCCCGTTCTCTGCATGGGAAGAGCCGGAGCTTGGAGATGAGATCATCTCCAAGCTCTGTTTCATCACGTGACACCGATGGCTTCATCGACCCCGCATTAGTGCCGGGTGGGGCCGTCTGTCTGACAGGGGTCTCAGGCGGTTCGCTCCCGGGATGGGTGCGTGAACATAATCCTGGGCGCGACCCGGCATTCTAGTGGAAAAGAGGTATCACAGAGACTCTGCAGTCCCTTTCCCTAGGCAGTGAGAGACATAATGACCAGGCTGACAGCCTTTTAACACCCTTGTGCAGTTGACATCACTAATTAGCCTCCATCCATAACCCAGGAACCCTTAACCAGCTTTTACCAAAGCCCAAAAGCTCTCAGCAGAGCATACACAATTATCTTCCTTGGGTTTTAAAATGTGCAGGTCAGAAACCTAGGACAAATATAACTGCCCTCAAACACTATTCCAACGTTCTTGTCACATAACTTAATCAATTGATAACAGTTATTAGTTAAGGCCCCCATACATCAGCAATTGATTGCGGCAATTCTGCAATTTGCAATCGATTGTGTGTAAAAATCTTTCCCTTTTTCAATCCATTGCAGATTGCAGAATTGCCACAATCAATTGCTGATGTATGGGGGCCTTTACTTAGTGCAGGGATTTATTGGCATTCATAGCAAGGTGGAGGTAGGTAATACTTAGTTCCATCCAAACTAATATGTGTAGTTGGTATTATTGTCATGGTATAATTGTTTTTCTGCATAGAATATATGCTTCTTAATTTTTTATTTTTTTTTGTACTTAACAGGGTCTATTGCGAAAAATTTCTTTACCAAATCTAAGCTACCTATTTCAGAACTTTCACACATTTGGTAAGTACAATAGGGCACATTTAGAGGCACTGCTCCCATCTATTTTTGGTACAAATTGCCTTGTGTCCTATTGGAGAAAAGCGCTATATAAATAAAATGATTGTATAATCGCATAGGAAATGGTTCCAATGGGAAATGCAAGAATGTCACAGACTCTACGTATACAGACCAAACACAATGTAACATTTGAACACCTCCGTATAACAACCAAATCCCTGATTTTGCAGATTGTAACAAACTAGGGATTTACTAAAATAATTCTTGATCACAAACACCATAGCTAATTATCTAGCAGGAAATCGGAAAAAACATATACATTCATAAATATTAAACATTCTTCCTCTGTTCTCACTTGCAGTAAACAATCTCACTAATGCCTTCCAGCTTTGGTAGTAGACTCAACCAGACCCTTCCTTCTTGTAATGGGGAATGGTTCTCCTCCTTTTGATAACCCTAATGCAGAGCGTACTTCTTGAAAGAGCAACAGGACTCTAGACTAGTCTCCTTTACCATCTTTTTCAACATTCCTAGTTGGAAAATCAGCTAATTAGACCACTGCTTGTTCTACCCAAATTATACCTTACAGCCTTAACACATTACCCTGTTGTTCTGCTAAGGTACTCTGCTTCTTCCACTATATGTGTACTGCTTACCCTCTCGTCAGTCACATCATTGCCATATCCAATACTAGTCTTTCCTATGTAACTTTAACAAGTTCAGTGCACTCATCTTCTGTCGAAGTCTATGAAGCTTTGCACATTCCAGTGACTTTGAGTGTCTATTAGTTTGTTCTATCCATACACACTAAAGAACAAGGTACACATAGATAAAGAATAGATGAATTTGATAACAAAACGCTTCTCAGACCCCAGATTTTCATACCTTAACCTGTTGCTGCCTCCTGTCACTGGCCATTGGTGTCGGAATGGGGTGGGGGAGGGGACAAGGGGCGGCTCAAAACCTCCCAAAACATTAGAAAGGAGTGGCGTGAGTGGTCAGGGGCTGTGCTTTATAGCACAGGTTCTCTAACTCGGTCCTCAGAACTCCAAACAGTGCATGTTTTACAGGTCTCCTCACAGAATCACAAGTGAAATAATTAGCTCCACCTGTGGTTCTTTTAAAATGTGTCAGTGAGTAATGAATACACCTGTGCACCTGCTGGGTGACCTGGAAAATGTGAACTGTGTGGGGTCCTGAGGACCGACTTTGAGAACCACTGCTTTAGAGCAATAGGAGGAGGAGGTGTAATGTGTGGTCTTTAAGTTAAAAGACCGCACATTACACCTCCTTCTAATTGCGGTGCAGGGGATGTGCAGCCTATTGCTATAAAGCACAGCCACTGGCCGCCGACGGCTGACTCTCAGGTAAGAAACAGTGAGGGGGGGGAGGGGGGCGAACAGGTTCCGGAACGCTTTTATATTGCCCCCAACATAAAATCTTTCCGACGCCCCTGCCTCAAGTAGTATATATACACCTATAAAACATTATAGCGTAACACTAGCCCCCGCAGACCCCACAGTGGCTTGGGGCGCACACCTGTGCCAGTGTTTATGCAGATTCCATATGGTTTAGCCGTCTGCATGGAATCTGCTGAATATGTCCCGCCGTCTAGGTGGAGACAGATGCTAGAGGTCCTACTTGACCTCTAGCGTCTGTCAGGGAAGCACAGCGTGTATAGCGTTACCTGGAAGTGCCGGGAACGCTGGCGCCACCGGGATAAGATACAGATAGCTACAACTTCTGCCATGAAACCCCTGACCGCAAGCATGAAACCCCTGGAAACGAGCATGAAACTCCTGGCAATGAGCATGGAACCCAGAGCATGAAACCCCTGGCAACGAGCATGAGAACCCTGACACCGCAAAATTTATAGTTATGCCACTGTTAGAGCAGCTTTCATTATTAACGGACATGTATCTAAACCAGTGGTCTCCAAACCATAGCTCGCGAGCTACCAGTAGCTCGTGGTCTTAATTTTGGTAGCTTGCCTAGCTGCAGTACTACCGAGTCAGCTAGGAGCCCACTAGGTGGAAGTGACCTCAGATGCATGCTCCCCTGCGGCATCGACGCCGTGGGTGGAGCCACGGGGAAGGGAGTCAAGTGATTGCCATAGCTGCTACGATCACCTGACGTATTTCCCCGTGGTTCCATCCACAGCGTCTACGCCATGGTGGAATGGCACAATACGTGACAGACACCGTGAGTGACTCCTGCCTAGCCCTCCCGGAAAATCAGACAACAGCCCTGCCTGTATCTTATGCTCCTCTACTGCACATACTTCCTTGGAGCCAGTAATTAATAGTTAAATATGCCAGTTCTTAAACTTTATATACAAATTGCAACGATATCACTGTATTAATTAATGCGTTTTTGTTTTCTATGAAACATTTTTTCATTTTCATTAAACGACCTTCAATAGTTCGGTTATTAGCCAGATTTTTTTTTCTATCATTTTAGTAGCTCTTTAGGGGGCATAATTTGTCTTGAGTAGCTCACACCCAATTAAGGTTGGCGACCACAGGTCTAAACACATAAAATGGCATTTATAGACCTATATTAAACAAATGTATCATGTTAGAATTGCAGTTAGAAGGTGCCGGTAAAATTATAGATAACTACACATACAGTGGTTTACCCTGCATTCAAACTATCTATAGGCATGTTGATATTTTGAATGTCAAAATTTCTACTTCAGGGTCCATAGGGTATCCACAGGATACCTTGGGGTATAGGTGTGACGTCAGTCATCGGGCACCAAAGAGTTAAGCTTTCAGCCTCCCAGGATGCACTAGGTCCCCCTCCTATACCCCGCCCCCGAGCCAAGGCATCTCCGTTTCGTTTGGTGCCCGGCCGTAGTCGGAGGCACCTGCTAGAGGGGGGCTTAGAAGAGCCCCTGAAGCTTTTTCTTCATGCAGCTGTGGCTGCACATCTGGATGAACAGCATGGACAGTCAGTCCTGACGTCCATGCTGTCTTCCCTACACCTCGCCGGTACCAGAACGCCGGTACTGATCCGGGGATGCTGGTGGACATCTGGGGTCACAGCTAGCGGTGACCCCAGATGTTCCGGACCATGGCCGGATTCAAGGGGGACAGAGGTAAGCAGCGGGGTCCCGCGGGGGGTCCCCGCTGATCACATGGTCCTAAGTCCCCAGGCAGGGGGCTCCCTGGGGACTGGCTGCAGCGTGGAGCCAGGCGACCAACCTGCGCTTCCACTACCCCCTGGGACAGCGGACCGCAGCAGAGCGGTAGCGCTGCGGCATCCCAGGGGTTAAATGCATGCCAGGGGAGCGCGCCTTCCCTGTCTCACAGCCGGCGCCTCCCCCGCTGCACACAGCCCTCTCTGCACTGTGCTGACTGGCCCTGTGTCAGCGCTCCTCCCCCAGGCCAGCCTTCTCTCTGCTCCTCGGTGGCCATCTTTTCTGAAGCATGGTGAACGCTGCTGGAAGCCTGCATTGGAAGCATCGTGGTCTGGGTCCCCCCGCATACCTCTCCTCCGCTGTGGTCAGGTCTGTGTATGCAGCGCTGTGTCCTACCAGGCCCTGTGTCTGTGTAGTTGAGTGATCAGCGCTGTTAGTGCAGGAATTGTTATTTCTCTGCATTGTATGTGACTGTGCTAGCGCTGTTGCCTGTAACTTTTTTTCTAAACTGTCAGCTTTATACTGTCCCTGTTTTTTCTGCTAAGCCCTTGCGGTGCGGTGCTGCAGAGTGGTTTCTCGCCTCTTAAATATATAATTGGTGAGAGGGGTCACATACGTGGTGCCATCATGTCTGAAAGTGATTTTCCCCTCCGGCTACAGTGTACTACGTGTAAAGTACCGTTAGCGGAGGGGGAGGGTAGCGCGGAGGGCCTCTGCCGGCAGTGTTTGTCTATGGCGCGGCCTCTTACAGTTACTTCACCGGTACAGGAGCCGCCATGGGCTTGTTTCGCTCAAGCACTTACAGCCTTAGTGGGCCAGTTAGCTCCGCAGCCCGCGTTTACACCGATGGGTTTGTCCCAGCAGTCAGTGGTGTCGTCACCCATGCAGGGTTTCCCACGACAATTGGTGGTACCCCACAGTCTCACTATTTCCCCGCTCCCGGTTTCTCAGGAGCCAGCGTGGGTTAACTCCCTGACGAGTTCTGTACAGCACTTGTCAGATGTGTTGCAAGGGGAGTCTGTGATGCGGCCGCATAAACGGCCGGTGGCGTCTCTCTCGGCTCCTTATGAGGATGACGAGGGGACGTCTGATGATGGGGAGATTCTGGATCCTTACGATCAGGAACCTCTCCATGCTAAGGACGCTGATGCTAAGTCCAAAGTATATATTCCTGGACTTATTCGGGCGGTCCGCACAGCCTTGGTGATTGAGGACGAAGTTCCCCCAGTGGCTAAATCTAAGTATGCCTTTTTCAAAGATGTGAAGGGCGATGCCACAGTCTTTCCTCTTTCGGGTCAGTTGGTGGACCATTTAGAGGAGGCGTGGAAACAGCCTGGCAAAAGATACCAGCCGCAGAGACGCCTGGCGGTGGCTTATCCGTTCGCGGATAATTATTTTGCAAAGTGGGAATCCCCTCCACAGGTGGATTCTCACGTGACCCGTCTTGTCCGTAGTGCCACATTGCCGATGCCATCCATGTCCTCCCTTAAGGATGCTACAGACCGCAAGGTGGAGATCTGCCTGAAGTCCGCTTATTCCCTTGCGGGGGGGGCAGCACGGCCGGCTATGGCCATTTGCTGGGTTGCCAGAGTGATGGAGCGCTGGGCGGATTCATTAGAGGCTTCTTTTGATTCCGACTGTCCGGCCGAACAGGCAGAGTTGATTGGCAATCTCCGTGATTCGGCCACCTACATCAACGAGACGGCCCTAGACATTAGTACTCTGGTGTCTAGGATTTCTTCAGCAGCGGTAGCTGCTCGTCGCACCTTGTGGCTGCGATCCTGGAAGGCGGACGCAGATTCCAAAAAGGGTCTGGAGGCGTTGCCGTTTACCGGAGAAGTTCTCTTCGGTCCGGATCTGGATAAGATTGTGGCCACGCTGGCGGCAGCCAAATCGGCTTGTCTCCCGTCGGCCGCTGTTCCTTCTGGTTCTGGACCATCGTCCTTTCGGTCATCTAAGGCCCAGGGCAGGCCCAGACCACAGTCGTTTCCTCGACAGGCTGGCCCTAAGAAATCGGTCAAGCCCCGGAAGCAGACATGGAGTACCAGACGTCCGGCCCCCAAGCCAGATGACAAGCCTGCGGCCTGACGGTCCGGGCCTCCCTTTGGGGGATCCCAGGGTGGGAGGCCGCCTGCTGCAGTACGACCACTACGACAGACACTTGGGTTCTGGAGGTGGTCTCCCACGGGTACGCCCTCTCCTTCCGGCACAGACCCCCGGCTCGATTCTTCACCACGGGTCTACCATCAGACTGGAACAAGGCTATGGAGCTGCGGAAGGTATTGCACACTATGCTCCAGGCTGGAGTTATAGTGCCTGTTCCATTCTCCCAGAGGGGCCAGGGTTTCTGTTCAAATCTTTTTTTGGTACAGAAACCCAATGGGTCGTATCGTCCGATTCTCAACCTCAAAGCACTGAACAGGTCTTTGCGGGTACCGAAGTTTCGGATGGAGACCCTACGGTCCATCATTCTGGCGCTGGAACCTGGGGACTACATGGTGTCATTGGACATACAGGACGCTTACCTGCATGTCCCTATTCTTTTGCGCCATCAACAGTTCCTCAGGTTTGCAATCCGCAGCGACCACTTCCAGTTTCGGGCGTTACCTTTTGGCCTGGCGACAGCACCACGGGTTTTCACCAAGGTGATGGCGGTCATGGCGGCTTCTCTGCGGCTGCAGGGAGTCCGCATGTTGCCGTACTTGGACGACCTGTTATTGGTGGCAGGATCTCCAGAGCTCCTGTTACGCCACTTGGACCTGACCATTGCACTGCTGCAACGGCACGGCTGGCTAATCAACTGGCAGAAGTCCACTCTAATCCCGTCTCGGAGGATTCTGCATCTTGGAGCCTTATTGGACTCGGGACAGCAAAGGATCTTCGTGACGGAGGACAAGATCTCTGCTTTACAGTCAAGGGTGCGCAGTTGTCTGCACAGCCGCCGGGTGTCCTTACACTCGGCGATGAGGTTACTGGGCTCCATGGTGTCGGTGTTCGACATGGTGGAATACTCCCAGTTTCACTCCAGAACTCTGCAGCACCTGATCCTGTCCAAGTGGAACGGGCTGCCTCAGTCTCTGAAGTCCCAGACAATTGTGCTCACCCCGGAAGTTCGCCTGTCCCTTGCTTGGTGGTTACAGACGACCGACCTCAACAAGGGACGTCCGTTCTGGGTTCCAAATTGGGTCCTGTTGACAACGGACGCCAGTCTTCGGGGCTGGGGAGCGGTTTTGGGTCCACACTTGTTCCAGGGCAGGTGGACGCCGACAGAAGCGGAGCTTCCCATAAATATCTTGGAAATCCGTGCGGTCTTCAATGCTCTCCAGCAGGCACATCGGTTTCTCCAGGGTCACCCGGTACAGGTCCAGTCGGACAACGCTACCACCGTGGCCTACATAAACAGGCAAGGAGGAACCCGCAGTCGGGCGGCTCTCTTAGAGGTCTCTCGGATCCTGGTTTGGGCGGAGCGCAATCTTCCGGCCATATCAGCGGTCTTCATCCCGGGAGTGCTAAATTGGGAGGCGGACTTTCTAAGTCGCCAGGACGTTCATCCGGGGGAATGGTCCCTGCACCCGGACGTTTTTCAACTGCTGGTGGACAGGTGGGGTCTTCCAGAGATCGACCTCATGGCGTCCCGGCACAACAACAAGTTGCCGGTGTACAGGTCTCGCACAAGAGACGAAGGGGCGTCTCTGGTGGATGCTCTGTCCGTCCGGTGGACGTTCCGGTTCGCATACCTGTTCCCTCCGGTCTCCCTTCTTCCACGGGTAATCCGGAAATTCAAACAGGAAGGAGGGACGCTCCTGTTGATAGCTCCCGCGTGGCCCAGACGGCACTGGTTCTCAGACCTTCAGGGTCTGTCCGTGGTCAGTCCTCTGCGGTTGCCGCTACGACCGGACCTTCTGTCTCAGGGTCCTTGTCTTCACCCGGACCTGACTCGGCTGTCTTTGACGGCGTGGCTGTTGAGACGGCCATGCTGAGGTCCTGGGAGTTTTCCAGCTCTGTGGTGCGTACCATGTTGCGAGCTCGGAAACCGTCTTCCGCGAGGATATACCATCGCGTGTGGCATACGTTCTTCCAGTGGTGTCGACCGAGAGGTTATGCACCGCGGGAGATTCGTCTGTCTCGGATTCTCGCCTTCCTACAAGCGGGACTAGATCATGGGCTTCGCCTTGCTTCTTTGAAGGTACAGGTTTCGGCCCTGTCTGTCTGGTTTCACCGTAGGATTGCTACAATCCCGGATGTGCGCACCTTTATGCAAGGTGTTGTCCGCATTCAGCCGCCCTTTGTTCCACCTGTGGCGCCTTGGGATTTGGCTGTGGTCCTGAGGGCTCTCCAAGGACCGCCATTTGAACCACTGGGCTCAGTGGATCTTAAATGGCTAACAGCTAAGACTGTTTTCCTTCTGGCTATTGCTTCGGCCAGACGTGTTTCTGAGTTAGGGGCTCTTTCTTGTAGACCCCCTTTCTTGGTTTTTCATGGGAACAGGGCAGTGCTCCGCACTCGGCCCGAGTTTCTTCCCAAAGTTGTTTCCCAGTTTCATGTTAACGAGGAAATCGTTGTTCCGGCCTTTAACTCACCGGGTCTTTCCGTGGGTGAGGCCTCTTTGGATGTTGTGCGGGCCTTAAGGACTTATGTTGACCGCACTTCTTCGTTTAGGAAGTCGGACACTTTGTTTGTCCTCTATGGCTTCCGTAAAAAGGGTTGGCCTGCTTCAAAGCAAACTTTGGCAGCCTGGATCCGTATGGCTATTTCTGAAGCTTATCTTCATGAAGGCCTGCCGGTTCGTCCTTCTGTGAAGGCTCATTCCACTAGGTCTGTGGGTCATTCGTGGGCAGCTCGACGTGGTGCCTCTGCAGTCCAGATCTGCAAGGCTGCTACGTGGTCCTCTGTCCATACCTTCGTGAGGTATTACAGGTTTGACACCTTCGCCTCTCAGGATGCTTCCTTCGGGCGGCGGATTCTCCTTTCTGCACAGGAGCGTCCCCACCCTTAAAGGATACTGCTTTGGGACATCCCCAAGGTATCCTGTGGATACCCTATGGACCCTGAAGTAGAAAATACGAGATATGGTAAGAACTTACCCTTGTTATCTCTATTTCTACGAAGTCCATAGGGTTCCACAGGACTCCCGCCCTGTCGCACCTGTGCTGCAGATGGGCTTTGCTCTGGTCACCGGTTTTTCGTCTCCCTCTGGTGAGAATGTGATTCTTGTATGTGTCCAGATCTTTGTTCTCTCTCTTCCTTCTCCTCCTCTGGCCTATGGCTTGGTAACTAACTGAGATGCCTTGGCTCGGGGGCGGGGTATAGGAGGGGGACCTAGTGCATCCTGGGAGGCTGAAAGCTTAACTCTTTGGTGCCCGATGACTGACGTCACACCTATACCCCAAGGTATCCTGTGGAACCCTATGGACTTCGTAGAAATAGAGATAATAAGGGTAAGTTCTTACCATATCTCATATTTTTGAACTGATAAAAACATAGACAGTCAAAATGTCGACATTTAAAATATAGTTCACTGCACATATTTAGCGCTATTGTGAAGGGTATTAGCGTCAGCAGCGCCAGTGGCTGCGGCACTTAATGTGTTCTTCTGTGGAACTACCACATGCCCTGCCACAGTTTTGGCATACCCTAACACCAGCACTATTGTCATGGGGTTTAACGGCCATGGCAATTATGGCCCCAGCAATCAATATCATTAATGTAACTACACATGCTGGCATGTGTAGTTCCATAGCAGCTCATAGCATATAGACTGTCATATACTAATTTACAATCACACTGTAAGTTTCATTGCAATTAGCATATATAGGGTAGTATCATCTGAGTTGCTAATTTCAAGCAGTCTGATATTACAGGCTCACTGTTTACTGGTTTTAGCTAGGTCGACATTTTGACTGTCAACATTTAAACTGTGTCTACATATTGGTTGATGACCTTTTGATTTGTCAACATTTTGACCTTGTCAACATTTATCCACTTTTTAACTGTTGACCTTATGACCATGTCGACCTTTTGGTTGTCGAACTTTTTGACCCTGTCAACATTTTGGTGTCAACCTTTTTATTGTGTAAGAAGCATTGACTATGTAAACTTTGACTTCACCCCAATAAAAGGGGGCTGGAGGATATTGATAGAGCATATGTATTGAGCTAGTATGCTCCAGATATAGAATTTACATGATGGACTTGCAATAGTTCCCCATAGTTTCTAGGTATTGTAAAACACAGTCATACATTAAGCTAGTTATGTATTCCATGTACAGTATGCAACAAACCAAATGCATGCACACTAAAGGGAGGAGGGGTGTATCTGGCTTTTACAATGGTGATCTATATGTTAGTGTATGCATACTTTACATGGCTAATGAAACTGTCCATAGGACGAGAAATCAAACCAATGGTTTATTGAGCAGCAGAATCACTGAGCAGCAACAACCACAGGCTTTCTAGCAGGGGTTTGGAATGTTGATTATTCACGTAGTGTATGATATCTAATCACAACTGGTAATATTAGTGACCACTTGGCTGACTAAAAGTGAATCCCATCCAGGCCACAGGCTGCTGTATGACAGCACTGCTGAGGCGATGAACAATGTCACAGCATGAAAGAAGCGTCTGTAACTCATTCTAAGTGGTAGAACCAGAGCAGGTTTTCCAGAAAAGGGCAAATATAAAACATGGAACCACCATAGAGCTAGAAAAAACTACACCAAGAACATGCAAAACAAGTGAAGTGCACTTAAACCACTTAACCACGCATAACCGTTTCTGAGAATTATGGTGGTACTGCACTGTGTCAATACGTACAGCATTACAAAGCAATCCAGAATTACATGCAGAAGAAGAGAAATTAGGCTGTGGTGCAATACCTGGGTAGGAAACAAATGGTGAAAGAATGAAACCTAAAGTAAGATGTACATTTATGTAATAGTAGCACATAATGTTATTCCTCTATACAGAAATTTGACCATATTATCAAAATAATATTATTCCCCCTTACACCCAATTAAAATAAAAAAAAAAGGCTTATATGCCAGCCCCCTTCATATTATTTATCTTCCTCTAGCCATCTGGTCCTGCTGCATTAGACTATCCTAATCTCCTTCTGCAATATTCCTGTTATGGGGTAATCTGTATTTCCTCGATATATATGGACTCCATTTGGTCCAATGCAGGTATTGTCTTCTTAAACAATATTCTGAAGGCTGGGGTGTTCCAACAATTACCTAGACCATTCTAGTTTATTGAGGATACAGTTCCAACAATACCTAAAACCAGTGGTGGCTCCAGAAGTGGGGCTGCAGCACAGTTCAAAATTCAAATAGGGGAGCCACACCAACTGCCCTGCCACACATTGCCGGCTGAGACTCACTGGCGGTTGGTGTGGCTCCCCTATTTGAATTTTGGACTGTGCTGCAGCATCACCTCTGGAGCTGCCACTGCCTACAACTTAGATCTTTTTATACTCAATTAATATTCAACTTTTTAACTGACCCCTGTGCTCACTGGTGAAACTTTGTCTTTACAGTCACTCCTTTAAAGGTTTTATTATGAATCTTTACTACTCCCTGCTTCTTATTTCACATGACGAGAAAGGCCCACACCAGATGAATGGGAATCAGATTTTAGTGAATCTCTAGAACCTGATGATGCAGTGGAGGCTATAATGAATCAATTCACCACAAATCGTGTGCTAAATCCCATTCCCAGTCCGCTTCCTTATTGAAGGTGTGTTGTTCTCTTGTAAAGACTTTGAAATTCAGGAGTCTCAGACATTCCAGAAGACTAGGCACTTATGACCCCAGATGTTATCTGCTCTGATAGTTATGCAAATAGAGCACTTTGCACTGACTGTTTTGGTTTCAGCTGGAACTCAAGTTTTTGTTATCGTGTCATTGGGAGAAACTCTTCTGACTTCTTATTATTCATTGTGTATTGTACCCTGACAGTGTGCTTCAATTGGAAAACACGTGGAAAAAGTTATATAGGGAGATTAGTGTGTATGTTAAGGTTAGAAGAGCATCATCTGCAAATAATTCTTCTTTATATTATTTGTTCTTGACTTCAACTCCTGATATGTCTGGATTCAACCTAATTTGTCAGCCATAGATTCCATAGTTAGGGCAATATCAGTGGGGAGAGAAGGCATCTCCATCCTGCCCCATTATCCAATTTGAATAAATCTGATGTGATATCGTTGGTCATGGAATAAGTAGAAGAAAAGTGGCAGCTTGGTAAACTTCTCCCTGAAACCCAAACACTTGTACATAAAACAATTGTAGCATAAAAGATCAGGAAATTCTATAAGAAGCTTTTTCAGCATCCAAAGCAAGGACCAAAAAAGGTTGAATTTGTTTACATAGTTGATTAGATTAATCATCTTCCTAGTGCTCTCTAAAGCAGGGTACACACTGACAGATACATTGGAAGAAAATAAATTGATCGGCCAATATATCTGGTGCCCGTCGGCCAGTGTGTACCAGCGATATGTCTGAAAACAAAGTCGTTCACAGACATATCGCGTCAACTGTGCTGCACAGCCAATGGACAGATATATCTGCAGATATACCTGTCTATCGGCAGGTGTGTATGGGCGATCAGCTGTTCGCCCATACACATGCAGCGGCAGCCACAGGGAGGGGGACGGACCCGTTATCGACCCACCCTCTCGGCCATTAGGACCAGTGATGATGGTTGTTCAGTGTATATGAACGACCATCATCTACAGATATATCTGCTAAGTGTGTACCCACCTTAAGGTTTGGTGTCATAAAGTCAGCCTGGAGTGGATCAACTGCTGTATTTTGGGCAGCAGTCTAATTAGTTTTTTCGGATAGTGTGTAGTAATCTAATATTTGGGAATGTTAGCAGGTATGTTATAGGCATAATGGGGCTCATGTAAAATTGGACATATTAGATTCCTGAACATACAGTATGCATGAAATAGTGCATTCATGTATTGTATATTGTATTTACAGTCGAACACATTTCAAGGTGCATCCAGCAGTAAAACAGAAGCATTTCTGCCAGACATTCCAGGTGTTTAGTATGTATATTTAATCCCCATGTAGTATAAATAAAGCTTAAAAGCGTGACAGTGTTACTAGTAAAGCTAAGGTGGCATTATCCAATTTGTACGCAATATAATAGAATGAAGTATTATATACAAGAAAAAATAGAGTCTTGACAACTATTAATAAAAGTCTAAAATTTTCCATAAAAATTAAATTGAATACAAATGAAATTGTCACATACAACATAAAATAATTAATGTTACATATTTAGTTTTTTCATTATTTAAAATTAAAGGCATTCTAAAAGAAAATGTAATACAAACAGCCACAACTTCATCTAATAAAGCCACAACGCTACTATTTTTATTAATAGCAGATCTCAAGACACAGGGGCTGATTCAGCGTGCAATGCTGAATGCAGGTTCTCGTTTATCTGGAACCTGCTTGTGCACAGGACCCATTCTGCTCATGTGCAGAACGGGTCCTGCACGATTGCATGCAGCCTCTGCCTGATTGACAGGCAGAAGCATTTAAGGGGAGGTGTGGGGGCAGGGATGGTCGGCATTCACGGAAATGCCCCCGTTTTCCGGGAGTGGCAAGGCCAGGATATGCCAATGCAGTTTCCTGACCTCGCAAGCCAGCCAGCCTGCATAAGCTGAGGCTTACACAGCTGGCCGGAGCCATCTACCACTGCAACAGATGGTTGCGATGGTTATCTGAGGCTGTGACCGTGGTCACAGTGCTGGGATCGCAAATGCAGCAGGGGGTGTATGCCTTGCTGCATTTGCATATTTGCAAGGATGGAATTGCAAATCTGCCTGCGTGCAGCTTTGCAATTCAGTCCACTACTGATCCACCCCCACAATTCGCTAGTCAGAATAAAATGATTTATTTTTTTGGTTTTAGAAACCGCGGAAAAAAAACCCAGCACAAATATGCATTTGTACAATGACATTGGCAAGATTAAAACTTTAACTTTTAATTACTGTTATTGAGTTCAGTCTATTAAATAACACTGTTTAATGCAATTGTTAACATAATTTTCTTCTAATATTATAGTTGTTTTGACATTACAACCCACAGCCATCTTTTCTTGCTAACTTTAAATGTTTTGTTTTCTAGAACTTTCAGTCTTACTTTATAGAATTAAGGGGAATATTTACTAAGCAGTGTTAGGAGACAGAGTGAAAAGTGATAAGAAAGTGATAAGGTGCCAGACAATCAGCTCCCAACTTTCTTTTTTCAAACACAGCCTGTGAGATGACAGTTGGGAGCTGATTGGCTGGCACCTTATCACTTTCTTATCACTTTTCACTCTGTCTCCTAACACTGCTTAGTAAATAGACCCCATAGTCTATTATAAAGATATACGTAAGAGGAAGGTCTCTTTAGCTCATGTGGGATGAGAGAAGTATTATAAATGTACACACTGGATTAGTTGCTAATTAACAGGTACACCCATGAAACGCTCATCAAGCAAATTTCAACACTCACAACTGTTATACCAGAAAGAGCATACTTATAGATTAGTTCCTGGAATAATTCCTGAAATTACTACAAATCTGGCTTTCTGAACAGGGGCGTAACTAGGTATTTGAAGGCCCCCATAGCAAGAGTTTGTAAGGGCCCCTATGTATCACTCAATGATGAAAAATGTATATAACACATGTAACTTTGACAAGGAAGATGGATCCCCCAAAGCTCTGAGACCCATAGCAGCTGTACCCCTTGCACCTATGGCAGTTAAGCCCATATTTCTGAAACATTGTGAGCTTCCTGTGGACTGTTCTATATATGCAGTATCAGCAGCTAACTTTTTTTGAATAAATGGAATTTTAATCACCCTAATCATGAGAGGTAATATTCTCTAACATCTGAAACTACTGGTATTGAAATATATTACATATTAACAATGATACGTGAGTAAATTTTCACCTATTATAGTGTGTACATTTATAATACTTTACAAAGTGTACACTATATGCTCATTTACTCTCATCCCACATGTGCCAAAGTGACCTTCCTCCTATGTGGAATGGGAAAGATATCCCGGCTGTCAGGATGCCGTTGGTCACAATACCGACAGCGGCAGCCCGACAGCCAGTATTCTCCCTACCCTTACCCTAACCCTCCCTCCTAGTGCCTAAACCTAACTTCCCCTTCCTAGTGCCTAAACTTAACCTCCCCCTCCCCACACCCTAAACCTAAGACCCTCTCCCCAGTGCCTAAACCTAACCACCCCTCCCTGCACCCTAATCCTAACACTTCCCCTAATGCCTAAACATAAGCCCGCTACCGTCCCCCTGTAGCCCGATACTTACCTTTCGGGATGCCGACGGTCAGGATACTGGTGCCGGGATCCCGACCTGTCAGGATTTCGGTGCCGGTATATAGATCGTCGGCATCCCGCACACCGGGATGCTGACTACATACCCTCCTATGTATATCCGTGGGAAGGCAGCTGATACCTCTTCACTATCTGCATTGGCTGAAAACAGAGTCATTCTTCTGAAATTCGAGGGCTATTGTCCATTTGCATGTATTATAAAGGTGACCCTTAAAGTTCAAAGCTCTTTTGCTTACAAAACCTGCTCTCATTGTTCTACTTTCTTTCAGGGATCTTAGTGATGTCGACTGTGATGGTGCCTTGATCCTGCCAGAGTTTTGTGCTGCCTTTCATCTTATTGTTGCTAGGAAGAATGGCTATGACTTACCAGATACTCTGCCTAAGAACTTACTGTCCGAAATACTGCAATCAGGTGAGATAATTGTGTATGTATGTGTATCTATTACACTGGGGAACAGTCAATCTGTTGCCAGGAACTTAAGAGTTGATTTCAATTCATTTTGTGCTCCTGATCATGAATATGTCGTGCTTTTTTTTTCAATTGGCTCTAATTTTTGAGATATGTAAATGTCTTTAATATTTATGAAAAATGTTATTAAACAATGTTAAAAATAGTTAAAAAGATTTTTTATTTATTCTGATTAAATTTGATTCGTAAAATGTTATAAAAAGACACGGGATAATTACATACATAAGTGTTAGGAAGCTATGAGAACCGTTTTTTGTAGGATTTTCTTTTGTATTCTTGGTTTGGCCAGTCCCTCTGCAGACTCCAGCAGTAATCGGCCATCTTGTGACGATCTCACCTTCCTTGATATCTTTCTTCCATTACCTGAATATCCTGGTGGAATCGTTCACCCTGTTCTTCGCTTAAATCTCCTAGATTGGACGGGAAGTGATCTAAATAGCTGTACAAAAAATGTACTTTAATACTCATGTTGGCACCTACTTTCTCAAAACATTTTAGCAGGTTGTGGACTAATTCATGATAATTGTCTGTCTTGTGATTGCCTAAAAAATTTTGAGTGACAGACACCTAACTCAGCCATGCTTCAGATTCGGTTTCAGTCATAGATGTGGTAAAATTTGGATCCTTCACCAGTTTCCGTATCTGTGGGCCGTCAGAAATTCCTGCCTTTAATTATTCAATACTAAGAGATGGAAATGTTTGACAAATATACGTGAAACAATCGCCTGACTTGTCCAATGCTTTTATAAATTGTTTAATTAAACCCAGTTTGATATGGAGAGACAGCTGTATGATTTTTTTCCTGTCAATTAAGGGCTCATGACTGATATTGGCTTCTCCTACAATTATAACTTCTCTTGGAGGACATACGGTTTGGTGCCAGTGCTTTTGTTTTGCAGGACTATCCCATAAGCATATGTGACAAGGATACTTAGTATATCCACTTTGCTGCCCAAGAAGAAAGTTTGCCATTTTTAAATCGACACAAACAGACAACTGATGCTGAGAATAAGCAATATCTTCTAAGACTAATTTGATATTTTCATACTGTTCTATAAGTTTTATTGAATGGCCGATAGGAATAGATACAAATGTATTCCCATTGTGCAGTAATACGCATTTTAAGCTCCTTTTAGAAATATCCAAAAAGAGCCACCATTCTTCTGCTTGATATACTGGTAAACACATCATCATGAGAAGTTCCAGAATATTGTTGCAATACACGAGATTGTCATCTTGGCTAAAGAACGGCAGTATGGCTTGCTCTCTATTTCAATATGACGTTATAGTAACATCCGGCTCAAGACAGTGCTTTTCTTGAAGTCTGGATGCTAAAAGCTCAGCTCCTTTTTTCTACAAATTCAAGTCATGCATTAAATCGTATAGTTCCTTTTGAGAAAATTTGTTTGGAGTGGAGGAACTTTTGTCAAACTCACTTTCATCTGTGTTGTCACTAGCACTGGATGAAATTAACATTTCCACATCATCACATTTAACTTCGCACAAAGAACTGAATGATGGTACAGGTAAATCATTCTTTGCTATGTGGTATCGGTTGTTTTGGAGAATTCATACTTGGGTATTCCCATTTGCGTTTCTTAAATCGATTCATACCCTTCACATTTTCAGCACAAAAATAGCAGTCACTCAAGTGATCTTTTGGCTCACACCACATCATACTGTAGGTATGCCGAAATTAAGTCCTTTTCGATCACCTTTAGTGCAATTGCAGAGTGATTCTACGCAGGTTTTACAAACTTTGTGAGGCATCCAAATCTTGTCTTGCTGGCATATGTCAGGTCCAAAATAAGCCTGATACGCTTGTTTTACGAATACAGTTATATTTTTTCTTTTTTTGCAACACTATATTTGCCACAAATATAACAAAAAACACCAGGGTTGTTAGTACACCGTCTCTAAGAAGAACTCATTTTTACGGCGAAAGTTTTTTTTTCACACATTCAGTGCTAACTCCCAACAAAAGCCGAGGATGTACTGAATGAAACAAGCCCAAACTGCGGGATATTGGTTGTGGTGGGACAGAGAGAGGGCCGAACAAAGGAACAGGAGGTGTGCTAACTGTGTCACTCGGTCCTCTCCGTTTCTCCTCTCTGTATGCTGGGAGGAGGTGTGGCTGTGGTCTGAGGATGTCCCAGCAGGCTCAGCAGTGCACTGCCACGCCTCCTCCCAGCGTTAGTGAGGAGATTTGAATGTGTTATGTGTTGCTCCTCACTGTATGCTGGAGGAGGCGTGGCTGTGGTCTGAGGATGTCCCAGCAGGCTCAGCAGAGCACTGCCACGCCTCCTCCCAGCGTTAGTGAGGAGATATGAATGTGTTGTGTCTCATACATGACTACCAGCTACGTTATCACAAATAAAACAAATTCTTGTTATTGTTGAAAGAGGGTAGTTGTTATAAAAGCAAAACTAAGTCGATTCTGTTAAGTAAAGCAGGCCTAGATTAGTAAGGTACTTCAAATGGAGAAAATAATAGAATTTTATAATTTTTCATTAATTTGAAAACTGGAGCCAATTCAGCTATAGCGAAGATCTAATGCGAAAATAGGACCTGCGAGTACTCTCCAACCGATCTTAAATCCTTGGCAAGAAGAAAAAGATGTATTTTTGTTCCCCAGTGTTATGGATGATACCTCATTGCCTCTTGCTGGATGTCTCACAGGGTTGGGTATGGGAGGCCAGCACTCGGAATCACGGCAATAAAAATCCTGACGCCGGTACCCGACAGGGTTAGGATATGGACACCTGTCGGTAGTTATTCTAACCCTTCCCCTAACCCTGGCCTTCCCTTCCCGCACCCTGAACCTAACCTCCGCTCATAGTGCCTAACCCTAACCCTCCACCCCTAGTGCCTAACCATCACCCTTCCCCTAATGCCTAGCCCTAACCCTCCCTGTCCTTCCAGTACTTACCTTCGGGATGCCGGTGCCAAGATTCTGACAGTTGGGGGAAACTACACCAACTCTTCTCCAGCCTGACTCCGCCTTACACCTCTCACAGACATCACCTCTTCTTGTCCCCAAGGCTCCTGCCAAACGTTGTGCCAGATACACCCACGCTAAAAGGAGGGAGCAAATTCAGATATGCACAGATTAATCATGCTGGTGGTTAAGTACCAACAAAATAACTCAGTGGTGGCTAGGTGCCAGCAAGATCACCCGAGGTGCACAGAGCAGCCCAATCTCAATATGAACAAAACAATCCTGGAAGACAAGTAGAAAGGCAAGCACTTTTGTGGAAGGTCAAGGCTCACTCAGGTGTGGCATATGATCCTGACGTGGCTTGTGAGGCAGACAGTACTGTGGCCCTGGGTACCATGAGCCACAAGTGCCAGTACTGCAATGCCCTCAAATGGAAGAAGGAGGCCCCCGGCATGTGCTGCAGTGCTGACAAGGTGCTGCTTTCGCCCTTCAAAGCTCTGCCTGAGCCTCTCTACATTCTGCTAAGAACAACCACCACAGGCATATTCACTTCATGGACGGTGTTCACAAGTACAATGGTTGGTACCAAATGACATCATTTGGGGGCCAAGCATGAAGGAAATTAAAATATGTAAGGTCTAACCAGGTGAAACCGGGTACATCAGCTAGTGTATATATGTATATATATTGTGACACAGTTAGGTAAGGGGGTCCCTCTCCTGGGTAGAGGACTCCTTCCGTAAAAACACACACAACACGGCAGGGAAGCAGCACACCAGTCTGGATGCAAGTACAAGCTGGTCGGCGCCAGTCTTTATTGTACAATGTCAGAAATAACACAAAGAAAACATAAACGTAAATCCTAGCCCTGTCGGGGCACTAACTTCACAGGTAGTTCCCTCACTACCAGAACCTGGCAGGGCCTAATGCCCTCACCAGCAACAAAAGCACAGCACAACACTTACAGTTAGGTTTTTAAGTGTCTCTGAGCAAACTCCCTGTCTGCTTTCCCAGGTGAGACAATCAGCCCTCAACACACTAGGCTTATATTGGCCACCCTAAGGTGGGAACCCAATCAAGCCTGTTACCAGGCTGCGAGAACCAAAACCTTGAGTGGCCGTGGGTGGAGCCCTCCCTCTCCTCTCACCCACAACCCCCAGGTCCCAAACCGGTTTTTCAAAAAGCCGAAACTCAAGCCTGCTACACTGCAGACTTTCTCCTGGGGGTTTAAAACACATAATGACAGGAATCTGGGACAAATGCACCTGCCACAGACCACTTTACCAGTGATCCTATCACATATCCCCCCCCTTTGTTTCGACCTATGGGGCGGAACAACCGAAGCCCCCAAACAATGAACGCGTGACAACGCGTCTGCTTTAAACAACAGGCCCCCTGGCCTGTGTTCCACCGAAAATTTAAAAGTTTGTAACGCCCACTTTATGGCCAACGCCTCCTTCTCCACTGTGGCACCGGGTAGGCATCGAATTTTGAAACACTGTTCAACTTTTGGAAGTCATTGCAGAAACGCACACTCCCTTCGGGCTTTGGAATCAACACAATGGGACTTGACCATTCACTATGTGATACTTCAATAACCCCTAACTCTAGCATATTTTTAATTTCTTTCGACACCGATGCTCTTGGTGTTTCTGGTAACCTATAGGGCTTTAGATTAACTTTAACCTCTGGGTCAGTGATGATGTCATGTTTAACGACCGAGGTTTTCCCAGGTATGTCTGAGAACAGCACCCTATTTCTAACCAGAAACTCCTTGACATCTCGTTGTTGAATTGCCGACAGGGTTTTTGCCACTGTCACTTCGGGAACTAAGGGCCCTGGACTTACTGGAGGGGCTCAGACGGCCGACAGTACCATATATCTGTTCCGGCTTTCTTTTCCCCGGCTGGTAAACTTTGTAATTGACCTGTCCCACTCTTTCTAAGATTTCAAAGGGCCCTTGCCATTTAGCCAAAAGTTTATTTTCCACAGTGGGAACCAACACTAACACTCTGTCCCCAGGAGCAAAGCTGCGTAACCGAGCATTGCGGTTGTATACCCTCTGCTGTGCCTGTTGAGCCTGTTTCAGTTGCTCTCTCACTATTGGCACCTCTACAATAGGCAATGGAACTAGTGGACCCTTAAAACGTGGTCTGGGAGCATGATACTGACACTCAGGGCAGGATAAATCCTGACATATTGCCATGTGGTGATAGGACAAAGGACTATCAGGGTCTACGGGTTTACCATCAACTACCTTTACATTCTTCCTGGCTTTTACCAAAGTAGGGTCTTTCAACTGCTCCACGGCAAAGACCTCTCTTCTGACCTCTAAATCAGGCAGACGATCAACTGGCCCAACAACACTTCCCACCTCAATGGGAGGCACCTCAGTTGGCGGGCCACCGTCACGCTCCGCATTCTCTAGTTCGCCAACCATAGTAGGAAAAGGGAATAACTCTGACTCAGAAGAAACTCCCTCCTCCACTATATCGACAACCTTCTCAAGTGGACCGGGGTTGTTCACTTCTGGAACAAAACGGCTTTCCCACAATTTCCAGAAGTGAGCAAAGTCTCTCCCCAATATTGCATCGTACATCAGACCAGGCACCAAACCCACAGAAACTATAGCAGAGCCACATGGTGTCTCGATGTTCACCTCGGCAGTAACATAATATCGATTATCCCCATGTATGCAGGTCACATCAACAGTTTTCCCCTTATGCCTCAAGGGGTTCACCAGCTCAGCTTTTATAAGTGTCACCAAGCTACCAGAGTCTAACAGTGCCTCTACTCGGTTGCCATCTACAGTGAGTACACACATGTGCTTATCAGTCTCAGCCTGCCAGTCAGCCGTACAGGCTGTCTGTGCAAAGAAAGACCCCCTGCGGTAGACATGAGCAGTATCACATTGCATGGGTTCAGTTGTAAGTGAACAATTAGCGGAAATATGGCCGAAGTCACCACACCGGAAACACTGAATCATATTAATGTCTAGTCATTTACGGGACAAGAACCTTCCTGGCCTGGCAGGCCTGTCTCCAGGTTCTGCACCCTCAGTCTTAGGTACATCCCACCGCCCAGCACCCTTCTCCCCTGGAACAGTCTTACCAGTGTCTGTGGGAGTTCGCCGGTGCGCCATTGGGGCTTGGTGGGGCATACTCCTCAGCTCCTCAGCCGCCACGTACCTCTCCACTAGCTCGACCAACCGGTTCGCGGTCTTAGGGTCTGCATGGCTCACCCACTTGCGCAGAGTCGCGGGTAATGATCGCAGGTACCGGTCCATCACGACCCTTTCCACGATCTGTGGTCCCGTCAGCGTCTCGGGCTGTAGCCATTTTGAGGACAGATGGACGAGGTCATGCATCTGTGAACGTGGAGGCTTGTCCATATGGAACTCCCAGCGGTGGACCCGTTGGGCACGAACAAAGGTGGTGACTCCCAAGAGAGTTAGGATCTCCTGTTTTAGTTTTTTATAGTCCTTGGCATCAGCCAGGCATAAGTCGAAATATGCTTTTTGTGGCTCCCCAGACAAAAAAGGTGCCACCAGACTTGCCCACTGCTCCTGGGGCCAACTCTCCCTTTCGGCCGTTCTTTCAAATGCGGCGAGATAGGCCTCCACATCATCGCCCGAAGTCATCTTTTGGAGGAAGTGACTGGCTCGTACGGAGTGAGTGGTGGTGGGAGGACCAGTATTAACATCTCTGGGCCGGGCGACCAGGTGCTGTACCACCTCTTTTATGGCCTGGCTGTTTTCCGCTAAGGCCTGGCGGGTTTCCTCGATGACAACCTGTTGTTGCCTCTGGGCTGTCTCCAAGGCCAACAGTTGCACCCTGGTGGATTCCTGCTGAGCCCAGGTAGCTTCCTGCTGAAGTTTGTTCGTCTCCTGCTGAGCTCTGGTAGATTCCTGCTGAAGTTTGTTTGTCTCCTGCTGAGCTGCTGTAGCTTGGAGCAAGGCCTTAACAATGTCCTCCATTTTGTCCTGGGGTGTAGGTTGGAAGCTGAACCTTGCCTCTCTGAGCATTGGCTGACGCCTCCTCTATGGGACTTCAAGGACACAGTGTTATTTCCACACTCACAAATTGGGTGTCTGTCCCTTTAATTTTTAAATGGAAAGTTTTCCTCTTGCTGCAACTTCAGTGTGTGTGGTTGCCCGCATTCTCCACCATATTGTGACACAGTTAGGTTAGGGGGTCCCTCTCCTGGGTAGAGGACTCCTTCCTTACACACACACACAGCAGCAGGGAAGCAGCACACCAGTCTGGATGCAAGTACAAGCTGGTCGGCGCCAGTCTTTATTGTACATTGTCAGAAATAACACAAAGAAAACATAAACGTAAATCCTAGCCCTGTCGGGGCACTAACTTCACAGGTAGTTCCCTCACTACCAGAACCTGGCAGGGCCTAATGCCCTCACCAGCAACAAAAGCACAGCACAACACTTACAGTTAGGTTTTCAAGTGTCTCTTAGCAAACTCCCTGTCTGCTCTCCCAGGTGAGACAATCAGCCCTCAACACACTAGGCTTATATTGGCCACCCTCAGGTGGGAGCCCAATCAAGCCTGTTACCAGGCTGCGAGAACCAAAACCTGGAGTGGCCGTGAGTGGAGCCCTCCCTCTCCTCTCACCCACAACCCCCAGGTCCCAAACCGGTTTTTCAAAAAGCCGAAACTCAAGCCTGCTACACTGCAGACTTTCTCCTGGGGGTTTAAAACACATAATGGCAGGAATCTGGGACAAATGCACCTGCCACAGACCACTTTACCAGTGATCCTATCACAATATATATATATATATATATATATATATATGTATATATAAATGTGTCATTCTTTGTATGTATGTTCTCAAACAACTCGAGAACTGCTGACCCTATTTTGATTGGGTTTTCAATGAAATGTTCCTTGAAATCCTCTGAGTAACAGGCTACACACACATTATTTATAGATGTATGTATGTCCGCCTATCTCCCTCAGACACATTAATGCTCTCTCTTCTCCTCTCTATCAGAGATATCATGTCACTATACCGCCCTTCCAGTGAACCCGCCTTCTGTTTACTTCGCCCCTAAGCTTTTCGCTTACAGCCCCGCCCAGAGTGATCCCTATTGGCTGCTGCTCCTGCCTGACACCACTAGCGCCCCGCCGTCTGGTCCTGTCCTGCCATTTAACAGTTGACAGCAGCCTTTACTTTTGAAGAACTGAACATCTAAGTGTCTTGTTAGCAGGACAGTGTTGGTATCTTCTCTTGTCATGTCTTGGGACAGAAGTCTCAGAGAGAGATTTGTCACTGGGAGTGTACTGTAGGTCACTCCAACTTCAAGTCTCTTCAGGTCACTTTATCCACCACTACGTACAGTATATCTATATAGCTCCCTTGATGTTGTGGTAGAGTATACATGTCATCTCTGGCAAGAAACATTTCCGTGTTTGTAATAGTTACACTGTTTGTGGGACACCACAAATACCTCAAACCAGGGTAGGAATTGGCTTAGAGGTGAAAATTTACTATTTGAATAGGTCCTACCATATCTGGACTCAATGGGGCAGTGCTGGCCTGCAAACACATTATGCTGCCAGAGGATCTCTGTGCTCGGAGTAAAATCTGTCCTGTCAACCATGCAATCACGTGGATGTAATCATGTGGAGTGTATGTCAGGTTATGTAGCTTTCCAGCCCCTGAAGTAAATGTGCATGGGAGAATTATGTGCTGGGGCACCTGACAAGCAGGTAGCAGTCAGTTAGGCCCTGAAATTTAGGGCTGAATTCTAGGTGTTACAAAGCATGGAGACACATTTTTATATAGCTCTTGCTTTTAGTTATCACTGAGATGGGAAGACCATGTTTTTTGGTCAAGTATTTTATTTACAGTGACCCAAAATAGATAACTGGCTAAAGGGATATAGGGCCTGATATTTATTTACGCAGATTAATGATCGTTAGCTATTGCGCATGTATGTAAGCCGCACTACACACATGCTTTGAATAGCGAATACGCTTACACAGAGCATTCACTCGCAAAGTGAGTGACAGGTAGTCAGCATTTGGGGGAGGTTACGGGAGGGTGGTTGGAAAAATGCTGGTGTGTCAGGACCATTTAAACACTATTTTCTGCGAATAAATAAATTAGCCACTGCGTCCTTGCTCGCAGCAGGAGTGCCCTCTGCGTGTGACCTGCTATGTCTGCAGCAAGGCCGATGGCTGCCTGGTCTGCATTCAATGTTTCCGATGTTTCCTGTTATGTGCATGAGCGGCGGATATGAGGTGCTTTCAGTGGGTGTCTCTAAGCACTGGACGGCGAGTGAGGCATTAGCATATTTTCGCAATTGCGATCCGTGAGTGATTCTTTAAAATTGTAGTAATTTTACCCCAGGTAAATGTTGCAGCCTGAAGACTAAGGCACTGGAAATCCTCAATGAATTATAGAAACATAGAAAACAATCTGTAGCATTGACCTAACACTGCAAAATAAGGGGTCTATGCACTGAGCCTTGGTGAGAGATAAAGTGGATGGGGACAAAGTACCAACCAATCAGCTCCTAACTGTCATTTATTTAAACACAGCCTGTAAAGTGACAGTTAGGACATGATTGGTTTGTACTTTATCTCCCGCCAAGGCTTAGTACAAGGACACTTAAGCCACTCTCAGCCAGTGTAAATTTGAATTCTAAGGGGGGAATTCAAATAGGCCCAATAACCAGCGGCGTCCCTCCCCACGGTGACACCCGCTGCGGGGAGGGACGCCATGCGCGCGGCACCTGCCGAAATGGGGGCGTGGTCTTCGGGAGGGGGTGTGTCGGGGCGTGGCCTCGCATGGCGGGCCTTCGGGAGGGGCGTGGCCTCGCGGCACGAACCCGGCCCGTGGTTAACTAAATGTATGATACATTAGGTATCAATGGGGGGGTGCCGGCGGGGGGTGCAGGAGGTGCGGGCATGGGCAGTGCCGGCTCCCTCACTGACCGGAGCCGAGTGCTGCACTTAATGCTATAGTGCAGCACCCGGCTCCTGTCACTGAGGGGGATCCTGCACCTTGGTGTCACCCCTCGGTGGGTGACACCCGGGTGCGGGCCGCACCCGCCTTGTGACGCCACTGCCAATAACTTATTGGACAAATAAAACGGTACTTACCATATATTTTCTGCCTTCGAGCAATTCAATTAGATCCCGTTTTATTTGCCCGAAAAATTATCTGTTTCGGGGTGAATACACATAGGATCTGTGATAAGGTCTTGGACCTACAGTATGTGTTTTTGAGATCGCATATAGGGGGCTGCTTTTTGTGTTTTGTTTTTTTCACCTGGCTCAGGCTGGTGAAGAAAAATCTCCAATGACTGCCGGCTTCGGAGCTAATTTCAGTTAGCTGCAGTAAATTATCATGGCTAATTGAATTCCCTCCTATATATATAATACAACAGAATAATAATAATCAAATAAAATGAATGCCCAAACGGAACATTTACATTACATTACATGTAAATTACTGTACAATCCAAATTTACTACTGTTGAGGGATATGTTTAAGTAGCCAACCCCACAATGTCCTTTTAAAAAAAAAAAGCAAATGTAGGCCCTCATTCAGAGCCGCACGTTAACAGCAGTACGCTCGTTGCGTTCCGATGTTGACTAACCGCGCATGCGTCAGTGTTACACTGCGCATGTGCGTACGGCAGATTGCGAGCTTTTTTTCTCTCGTTCCTAAAATAGCGTACAGGAAGTGACATGTCAAATGTGATTGACAGAACAGGGCGTTTTTGGATGTTGACGGGGGTGGAGATGGAAAAACGCAGGCGTGGCGAGGCGTTTTTGGGGCGTACATACATTAGCAGATGCGAACGTCAAATGTGTTCGGACCGTCACATACGTCACTGGAACATCCTCTTTCCCTTCAAAATGCTCGCACAGTTTAGGGTCTGGATTACTCAACCACATTGGCGATGGCCTTCTCCTCCGTCCCGGGACTCCATGATGTTGGAGCGATTAATCGCGGGTGGTCACAAAAGCAATTAGTGTTGTATTGAAAACCGGCTTGGTATGTGTTTGGAAAGCAGTTTATTGGGATAGCACAAAACCGTACGCAGGTGGAAATCATACCTGCTAATGTCAGGATTACGCAATCAATTGGCGTACATTTTTTGGGGGTTTTTTTGGCCTCAATTTGTTGTTTATGGCCTATTGTGACAATAATGTCATCATGTTTTAATTAGCTCCCCTTTTTTTTTTTAATGTGGAATTTGCATCGTTATGTGATTTTTTAAACGTTCCTTCAAGAGGCCTTTTTTTTTAAAAAAATGAAATGGTTTTTTGTGTCCTTTTTTGCCTTTAGGGCCAGGATTAAATGTAACCCATTTGTACAATAATGTCACAATACAATGTCAGATTTTTATCATAAATTTATTGTTTAAACACAAACCAATTGGCATAATATTTTGTTTTCTTTTTTTCTGGCAAAGATACTTTTTATCAAAAATAAATAATCAATAACTGCTAACATAAACGTACAAAAAAAAAAAATTAAAAACATTTCACAAGAAAGGAGAGGGAAGTTTTGACCAGAAAGGAATATGAGCCAAGCACAGAAGGAGTGTGGGAAAAGTCGCCATTGCTGTCACCGTTTTTTCGCCCGTTTGGATGGGGGAGGGTGGGCGCCAGACCGGGTCCGGGATGCCATCGGGCTGGCCTGTCCAGAGGCAGATGTTGTGGCCTCTGGACTAGGCACAGGGCTAGGCACATTTGGAGGATTGGCTGATGTTGTGCCAGAGGTGGAGGATCCTGATGTTCCGGCAGGAAGGGAGGTCGGCTCCACCATGTGCTGGCGAACGAGCTGCTCCAGGGCATCGGCGATGCGGATGTTGGCCCTGGTATTTTCCGCCAGGGCCTGACCAATGGTCACGTTGGCCGCAGCATTTTGCTCCAGGGCCTCAGCCACCCGTATCAGACTGGCGTCCATCCTCTGCAGAATCTCCGTATGGAAATCCGATTTTAAATTGAGTTCTGTGAGGAGGCCCACTGCCTGCGAGGGGGCACGCCCTGGACTGGCTTCTGCAGGGTCCTCAGCCGGATGTACTGGTTCCTCCCCTGCAGAGCCAGCAGAAATTCTGCGGCCAAGGCTTCCCTCTGGAGCAGACTCATCCGCCTGTGTCTCTGTTGGAAAAATGAGAAAAGAGTCACATTAGAATCTACATATTGGCACAATAGCATTTCAGAGTTGGTGACATCACAATACTTACCTGGGCCAACATGAGGAGCCGCAAAGTCTGGCATGTCCGTATCCATGTTGGACACGCCAAACACCTCCACAGGCTGCACACACCCCTGTGCCAGCTCTTCTAAATCCGTCAACTCCAATGACACAGGGGTGGGACCCCCACCTGCCCCCTTGCATGCCTAGCCCTGTCCGCGAGTTTTTGCTTTAGGCGATATTTGAAGTCGCCCCATCTGTGGGGAAAAATGGAAGCCATTATCCTTTGGTTTAAAATGGGGTTTGTTTTTAGGGGGGACTTACCGCCGTTTGACATCCCGGGCTTGACGGACATAATCACCCACTCTATTGACAGCAACGGCTACCTCTTCCCACATTCTCCACTTCTGGCTTAGACTCATATTCCTGTCTGCCTGTGGCAGGATGTCCACACACTTCTGGATCAAAACCTCCATCTCCTTTCTTGTGAAATGTGGCTGCCTTTTTTTTTTGGCCGCTTTGGCCGGAATACTGGGCCCAGCAGCCTCTTCCATGTCATCCTCCTCACCTATTTGTGTAAATTTACAGAATTCACAAAATCACAACTTGCCTAATCTTATGTTTCAAATTAATCGTTGATAGAAAATGCATGAAAGACTTACCGCCTGACTCTTGTGCACTTTTTCCCTGGTCTGTCGCCATGTCTGAGGTCCAAGCAAGAAATACACCAGAATTTGAATGTGTTTTCGTGACGTATTTATACATGCGTCCTTATTTTGCGGCCGCATCATTGATTGTGCGGCCCTATGATCCCTCCTTAATTTGTGCGGGAAACGAAATACTATTTATGGCTTGGTGTGTCTCAAGTCGAGGTGGCGTTTTTGGATTGTTGGAGGTTATCTTGGCTGGAGTTTATTGATTGCGTAGAAAGGAGTTGGCGGTTGGAGATTCGTTTGTTGGTTAGATTTGCGGGTTTTTTTCCGTTATCTTTGTTGGTTTATATTTTTGGGACCTCGTTTCTTGATTTGGTAAGTTTTGTGAAGTCTAACTTTTGTTCAATTGTTGTTTCATTGTGTTTCGTATATTTTGTAATTTTTGGATCCCTAATTTCTTCTATTTTAGATTTTGTTTATTTTCGACCCCAAAGACCTTTTGATTTTGCATCTTAGATATTTGCTCTTGGTAAGTCCATTTTTTATCTTGTATTTGCAAACTAATTAGCGCATTTTTAGTAGTTACTCTTGTGACTTGTATTAGCGAACTAATTAGCGCATTTTTAGTAGTTACTCTTGTGACTTGTATTAGCGAACTAATTAGCGCATTTTAAACAGCTTAATAATCATTCTAACTTTTTGGTGGTTTATCTTTCGCTTTTTGAGCCAACATTTCGACCCGTTTTGATGTACTGTGTTAAATGTCGCTTTGCGGTTTTGCTAAATGGGTGTTTGGCATATTTTAACTTTGGTCTAGCACAAAATTTATAAACAAAAATGCACAGAGTGAAATGTGTCAAGTAATTTTGGTGTTTATTTTCAGTTTGGACGTATCATGACAATACCCCGGCATGTAAGCAGCAATGGATGGTATCATCAAGCTAAGTTGTTTTAATATAGTTTTGGGGTGGGTCAAAAGCCTTACTTTGAAATCTTTGAATTTCAGGTTGATCTGGGGCGGATTGTTCTGGCCATGCTCCCGGAAGCCGACCAACCTCAATCTCATCCCAGGCGTAGGCATCGTAGGCATGCAAGGCCCCAGATATTTCGAACACGTGTCACCCTTTTTGGAATGCCCGATGATGAGGTTTTAAGACGCTACCGTCTACCTCCCAAAATCATCATAGACACTCTCTCATTAATAGAAAGTGATCTTGAGCGGCAAATTAACAGTCCAACAGCAATACCACCACTGATGCAATTTATGGCGGTGTTACATTTCTGTGCCTCAGGATCGTTTCAAACAACGGTGGGAATAGTGGCGGGCATCTCCCAATCCTCCTTTTCCCGGATCCTGAGGGCAGTGATGGAGGCACTTTTCAAGCACCTCCATCATTTTATTCAAATGCCTTTGGATATGGGTGCCCTTAGTGTGGCCAAGGCCAATTTTTACCAAATAGCTGGCTTCCCACACATCATAGGGGTTGTGGATGGTACTCACATACCACTTCAGCCTCCAGCACGGCTGGAGGCAATATTTAGAAACAGGAAACACTATCACTCCCTGAATGTAATGGTGGTATGTGATGCCTCCCTCCAGATCCTGTCCCTGAATGCTTAATTACCAGGATGTGCACATGACTCCTTCGTCATCCGGCAATCAGGGATATGGCAGAAATTAACCAACCTACAAGCTGGTGATGCGTGGCTTCTGGGTAAGTGGAGACCTTTAGTACATAACAATGTTAAGCTTGATACACAGTGTTCCTGATGTTGTCTCTTATTTTTCACAGGAGACAGTGGATACCCTTGCATGTCCTGGCTGCTCACTCCTTATTTGGCTCCCACACCAGGCCCACAAAGTGAGTATAATTCCGCACTTACAGCCACCAGGCAAGTGGTGGAGCGCTGTATCGGCCTTTTAAAAGGCCGATTCAGATGCCTCCACCGCTCTGGTGGCGAGCTCATGTATTTGCCGGATATGGTGTCGAAAATTGTGGTCCTGTGTGGGATATTTCACAACATCGCCATAAGGAGTGGTGTCCCAATGCAGCCAGAGGATGCCTTACCTGAGGATGGCCCCCCCGAGGTTGGTCGGAGGTCAGTATGTGGGGGGGCCATACGCGATGATGTGGTGGCCAGATTTTTTAGGTAAGTTTGACCAAAACTACAGTGTTTATACCTAATGTGTTTGTGTTTGTTTGCGAACATCTAATTTATTTGTATTTTTTTCACCATCTTCTGTTTGTTCACATAATCTTTGGCACTCCAACGCTCACTACTTCCTGCTACCCTTACCAAACCTGGATCTGGTGATTTGGGGCATATATTCTGGAACCCATATCGCAACGCCATGTTTGTGGAATCATGTTGGCATGGTCCTTCGTCAACCAGTTCTTGATTGTTTTTTTAATTTAAATATTTTATTTGTATGTGTTGTATTTGAGTTTATCACTGTGTTTTTTTTTGAGGGAGTGACCACTTTGATTTCTCATTTATGTTGTGAATAAATGTTTGGAGAGTGAAATGGTCTTCCTTTTTTGGACGTTAACAGCAAGTGTAACCAGGTTAACACACCTTACATTTGACTAAGGGGTAATCCAGTACTGACACCAGTTGATGTAAACTGAAATATGTTTTCAGGTTCCCAACCCACACCAAAAGGAAGCCTGTCCAAACCTTTGGATTTGGAAGATTGGCCTAAGCAGCTTGCACACCAACTAGGAACCTGTAAAATGTAGAAATATCTAATTGACACTACACCCAAAAAGGGAAATGACATTGTTACTGTTCTGTGTTTCTTGTGGCTGATTTACATACAAATACAAAACACAATCTAACTTTTAAAAAAGGGAAATCCTTGCAGGAACAGTCAACTTATGTCAGGGTTTTTTTTTTATTTTTTGGAAAAAAAGAATGAGCCAGAACATATATTCGAAATCAACAATTTATTTAGAAAACTTAAAAAAACAAAAAAAACTACTGGCGAAGGATGCCAGACAGCCGGTCAAGGCCCACAAGAACGCCAATGACATGTTGGCGCATCTGGCCAACACATTCGACCACCTCTTGCCGACGCCTCTGTTCCTCTGTGTGTGAGAAAAGTGTGTGGATTAATAAAACAATAGGGAAGCCACATTAACAAAAAAAAATAACAAAACAAAATCACTCCTAAACCTAAAAAAAAGCACCAAAACAAAAAGGGGGTGCTGCCAAAAATACCAGGCCTATGTACAAATTCCCACAGGTGTGATATGTGTATGTTGAAACCAGCAGGAAGAGGTAAAGGCAAACTGCTAAATCACCAAAAGTAAACCCAAAAATCACGAATAAAGGCACGACACATGATTACATACAAACAGTTTGTGCTTAAAAAAAATGCGAAAGAAAAACATACCGGGAGCCAAAACGGGAGCTCCGGAAGTCCCTCCATGTTCTTCCTCGGAGGAGCCTTCATTCCCCAAAGAACGGGGAGGGGTAATGACGGACTCCGGGGAGGGGGTAATTGTAAGAGGGGTGGGTGGAGGAGAGGGGGAAGTGGGACGGAGGGGAATGAGGCCCGACAGTTCCGGGAGAGGGTCTGGGATGGCTGGGGAGGAGTGGGGTATAGGGGAAATATTTGGGGTGGAGTGTTGGCTGGGGGTTGGGGATAGTGGCCAGGAACGCCGTCTGGCCGGACGGTGACGGCGTAGTCTTGGCTGTCCACCTAAAATATCTCAAACAAATTGAGGTTAGTTTCTGGCCAAATCCGGGGCCCAAATAAAAAAAAAAAAACCACCAACAAAAAACATGCAAATAGGAGTAGAATGAAAAAAACAGAAATAGAGGGAAAACATGCACACGCAGATATGAGGACAAATAATAAATAGGACAGACAGGAAAACATGCACACGCAGATATGAGGACAAATAATAAATAGGACAGACAGGAAAACATGCACACGCAGTTTGCCACACAAACATGAAAACCACAATACATAACACTTACTTTCCAGTATCTGCATGCGAAAGCATGCCAGCAAGCGGGGCGTTCGCCGTTGCAGGTCTAACCATCTGCGCTCCAGCTGCCCGATGTTGCGGCGTGAGCCTAAGGACCGCAGGCGGGACCGTGCCTCCGCATACGCGGAGCGCTTCTGCCGGTTGGTGATGGGTGGAGGCTGGCTGGTGATACGGCGATCCATCACCTCCGTAAGCACCAGCAGCTCGCGCCTGGTGAATGCGGAGGCTCTCATGATGGCAATGGAGTTTTTCATACAAAACATTTTTGATAAAGTGTGCAAAAAATTTCTGATTGGCTAATGTATTTTGGAAATTAACAGGAGCAATTTTATTGGTTAGTGTATGAGTCATGTGTTCAACAGGGCCAGAAATCTCTGGAGAGTTATGATAGGCCTGATGCAGTGACATGCGTTTGCAAATTTAAATAAAGAAATGAACCCCGGAAAATATGCGAGGATCCACAGCAATAGAACAATTGTTTAATTGTGGTTCACATGTTTTTTGAACAATAAAAGCGAATGTTCCATCCGTACGTATTCTGCGGGTAAACACAAACACGGACAAGAGTAAAGTTTCTTGCATTGTGTTGAAAAAAAAAAAACAATTAAGCTAATTGATACATTGATTGGCATGATACGATTGAGGGAGGTAGGCAGAATAAAGGAGCAGGTAATCGACATCTGACAAGGCCACTTCCGGTTTCACTTGTGCGTGCGTTCCCTTCAAGCCATTTCGGGGATGTACGCTCGCTATTTCGCACGCTCGTTAGTTAGAGGAGGGGTCGCCTGAGTTTAGGGAGGAATTTTAGATGCGAACGAAAATACGAGCGAGCCATTGAATATAAATAATTTGGTACGTACGCCTAACGTACGTGCGCCCGCTTGCGAGTGGGTCTGAATGAGGGCCGTAGTTTCTCCTGTAAGAAACTACACAAAAGTGCTGTAGAAATATATTCAGAAATTTGGGGAAATTAAACTTTTTTATTACTCATGTTGTTTATTCTACTTTTTATAACGGATATTTATCTATCGATAACTCAATGTGGGTGCATATATGAGATTTACAGTCTCTATAAAAGACATATATTGGTATATTGTCTTGTATCTACATTAATCTAATGGATTAGTACCTTTGCTACACCTTTGTAAATCATAACTTGGCGTGTGTTTTGAATGCTAAAGCTGCATACACACACAACGATTTTGTTACCATCGATTTTTTGAACGATTTTCTGTCAGATTATCTGTCAGATTTTTTAAAGTGTAATGAACGATTTTTTTGAACTACAAACGATTTTTGCATATTTCCTTAATGAAAATCATTCAGTTGACAAGTCTGATTGAACTACAGACTACAAACGTGAACGCGCATAAACGATAATCGTTCATCGTTTGACTCAGAAAGTGAACGATTTTTTTAAACGATAATCGCTCAAAAAATCGTTGTGTGTGTATGCAGCTTTAAGTATACATATTTTTTGGAAAGGCATTTAATTGCTGGTCGTGTACAAAGGAGGTAATAGAGGTTATCCCCTAACTATGAGACACAGGGGTAAATTTACTAAGATTTGAGTCTGATCGAGTTTGTTTATATGTTAAACTCGATTAGCATTGCTGAAACTCGGGTGATTTGAGGCTCCTGAAACTCACAAATTTACTAAGAAGTGACTTTAGCTGAGAGTGAGTTGGCCGATGGTGAAGCAGATCGAGATTTCTCCCCCGAGTAGCAAGTTTAGATGAGATTGCTCACCCGAGATTACAGTGTTTTCTCTCTGCAAAACTGTCCCGAGCAAGCAGCCTGCACATATCAGTGAGATATATGAAAGCTGCTTGTGTGTTGTACCTGTAAAAAAAGGGTTAAATGTAAAAAAAATGATGTAGGGTCCCCCCCCAAAAAAAGACATAACCAGCCCCGGACTACTCAGCTAGTCCTGGTTCCTAATATTATGGAGAAAAAAACGGGCAGGGTTCCCCCGTATTTTAGGAACCAGCACCTGGCTGCAGGGCCAGTCCTGGTTTTAAATATAGGGGTAGTGATGTGTAGGGGTCCCCCTATATTTAAAACCAGCACCAGACCCAAACCGACCGGGGTGTAATGCCACAGCCAGGAAACCCTATCACCGGGTCTGTACGGCCAAAGCATTCACACCCCGAGCCGGTCAGCCCAAGCCGGGAATTTCAGGTGAGGTGGGAACCCTCCCAAGAAGGGGTCTCCCCTCTCCCAAAACCCCAGGCTTAGGCTGAAGAACCGCCCCTCCTCACCGCACCCCTGGGCTGTGGGTACGGGGGTAATAATGGTGAAAATAGTTCAAAACTATTGTATTGTACAGTGGAATTACAGGTGCCAGCATGCCTGCCCTTTGGCACTTGTGGAATTACAAGTGCCAGCAGGCGGCCGGCACCCGTACCCCCACTGTAAAATAAATAGTTAAATAAACACTTTACACACACCGTATACAGTATAACTTTAAAACATACACCTATCCCACTCACACATACTTACTGCCAGCTGTTCACGTCCACTTCTCCATGTAGAATCCAATGGGAGTACCTGGAATAAAGATCCCATACTCACCTACATCCTGGCGCCGGTCTCCATAGCATCCCTGGGTATTGGCAAAAAAACAAACAGAGTGACCTGGACCAGACACTTATACATTAGCGGTGTATGTGTGTGACCACATACAGTACATCGCTAACCGGCTCCTGACTGTCCAGTGTGAACTGTCAGGAGCCGGCAGCCACTAACTGTAGAGCGGCTGCTGATTGTTAGCGGCTACTGATTGGGTGAGCAGCCCGGGGCTGGATATGCTATTGGTGGGGGACACTACATCATTTTTTTTTATATTAACCCTTTAGATAGTGTTTACATGTACAAACATGTTTACATGTAGAACCATACACAAATCACACTGATCTGTGTATGTTTCTGCCAGACTCGCAGCTGAGGAGGTGGAATGTTTGAAACTTCAATTTATCAGGGAGATTGCTACAATCTCACCCGAGATTGAAATCTCGATTCTTGGTAAATTCCCGAGTTGCATCTTTCTCATGAATAGTACTTCCGAGTTTGGCCGATGGTGAGTTGATTCGAGTTTGCGATCTCACCCAAGTTTTACCAGTGAAAAGAGAGAAATCTGTCCCAAACTCACCCAAGTTTATTTTTAGTAAAGTTGCAAGTTGAAAAAAATGTCTAAACTTACCCGAGATTGCAATCTCGATCAAACTCGAATCTTAGTAAATTTACCCCACAGTGTTCTAGGAACAAATACTGCAGTCGTGTAGTCCCATACAGTGGATTGCCATCTTTACAATATGAGGACTTGTTACTTTTAGTTTGGAATGTATGGTCATAATGCTAATTCAGAACCACACAAAGGAACAAAGCAGTCAGATAACATATATAGGTTCTGGTACAGCTGTACAATTCCAAGTATTATATTCTTGCATGCTGTCCAGGTAATTGAGTCTACTATTTCTAGAACCATCCCCTGAGATAATCGTGCTCAGCTGCCTAGCACAATTTTGGGAAATCATAGCATTGGACTGATTTAATTTAGTATAGGTGGCAACAGATAAATAGAGTGGTGCTTCGCCATAGTACTAGTCTAGTTTCAGAACTTAAAGCCAGTTACACAGTAAGGGGCCTATTCTTCATCGTGATCAGGATCACTGCTGCCGAAGTAGCAGTATTATGCCGGGTACACACTAGATGATATGTAGTCCAATCTGCCAGATCGAACAACATATCGGCCACATCCACCAGTGTGTACCCGCTATGTTGCTGACGATGTAGCATCGCCCGTCGGACCTGCATGTGTACCCATCGCGGCATTTGCAAGTGCGTACACACTTGCCAATGCCGACACCCACACCGTATGCTATATCGCGCTGGGTACACATCGTTTAGTGTGTACTCAGCTTTACTCACTAGTGCTGTGGCGGCCTACTGTGCATGTGTGACATCAGTTCACGAGTAGGCAGGTGGCGGAGATATCTACTCAGATCCCTCTTCAAAACCCCATATGCTAAAGGAACCAGCTCAGCAAAAACACATACTAGCATTTCCACTCCACAAAAGTCTGAGAACTGCCAGTGATATAGAGGATGATTTGATTAAGTTTGAGATGTCTCGCACATTGTTTTACCATGGTTAAAGTTTGAGATGTCTCGCACATTGTTTTACCATGGTTAAAGTGCCAACACCAATTCAATAATATAGTCCGATGCTGAGCATTGTGCCTGGAATAGGGCTTAAGCGGCTTTAATTTTTTGCTTGCACCATCCATGTTGAAGCGAGATGACAGGATTCGTTGCTCACACCCTCCCCCGACCCTTACTTCCCAAGAACCAGCAGCTCTCGTTATCTCTCGCAGGATTTGAGTAAAATGTTGGTATATTACAAGCAAGTGGGATTTATTTATTACACTTTATTACAGTATATTCTTCACCCTCCTCCCCTCCAAAAAATGAATTAGATCAGCTACTGTATGTTTTCTGCCCCTCCAAAACACATCTGTCATGTCTGTTCTAGTACAGTATATAGGGACTAGTTTCAAAATCCTATAATCAGTTATATTACATTTCATTTACACATATAAGCTTGCATGGTATATTCCACCTTTATTGTTTCCCATTCCCCAGTAATTTCAGCTTATCATGTAATTGTGCAATAGGCAAAATTATCCTTTATCATATTTAAAATCAAAATTCATAGATCAAAAATATCCCCAAAAACCAGCTATAACTTTGAAGTTGTATTCGGTAACAAGAACCCAAGATGTCCAGACCTAATCAATGTAATAGCTTTATGCATTATAGAATAAAAAAAACTATTGTGTTAACAAGAACATGTTAATTTTATTCACTTTTAGCATCTTTAAAACAAAGTACAGATGGTGTGTATGAAACTTACCGTGGAATAAGCACAGTTTGCCCATCCAGAAAAGAGGTAAGATTATGTTTATTCAAATAGTTAAAATTTTTAATTATGTGAGAGTATTCTGGGACAATTCAAAGACAAGGCGTACATGGCTTGTGCTCTACTATCTAAAAGTTTATTTGTACAAGGTGCATCAGTCAGCTTACCCTCCACAGCAGCTATGGCCTACAGGCAACTCAGCAACGACCAACTGCTCTCTCAGGTACCTTCTTGCCTTCTGCTCGCATGCGTGCTAGAGCCTTAGTATTAGTTCCCGCACGAGGGACTTTTAGAAAAGTCTTCTTCTTAAGCCCAATGGCAGGACCAAGCTCTATATACAATACATATAAACTTATTCTTAGCCATTATTGATACTATATACTGTATTTAAGTTAGTGATTATTACCTAACTACAGTAACATAGATAAACTACTATGCAGACTACAGCTATATGGTGACACCATTGACGGTCACCTGAAATATCCTGAAAGAGCTATATTTTTGCGGCTGAATCAAAAGTCTCCAGTAGATGCCATGTACAGTACACAGGGCTGCCAGTGAATGTGAGAGAGCATATTTGTTGGCCTTTAGTGAACTGCCTATAAGAAAGTAGATTTATGCTGGTGTTACCTGTGTGAATTGCAGTACACTAAGGAAGAGGGTGAAGCTGTGTCATACCTCTCAAGTGGGGCATCAGAGTCCACAGATCCAAGATTATGAGGGGAACTATTGTATAGTCGAAGATCCGTTTCGCCCTAATTAGCAGAGTGACAATGGAGGCGAACAAGAGGATGGCCTCAAGAGGATCGGGTCTTCCATTTCATAAAATAGCTTCACCTGTAAGAAGTGCCAGAGAACCAGGGGAGTGCAATATAGCCAGGTACTGACAGATGAGTGGAGAACTACCGTCCCTCTCCACTATAATAAAACAGAAGAGGATTGGAAAGCTGTGGGAGTGAATGAGGGCCTCATTTATAGTATCAATGAATTTTATCATTCACAACGAGTGAAAAAACTCGTTGCATATGATAATGTGTTTGAAAAATGACAGTTGGGAGATGATTGCCTGGAGCACCATTTATCATGAGTTTTATCACTCATTGTGAATGATAAAACTCATTGATAAATGAGGCCCTGAGTGTGGGCAGGATTGTTGTACTGCATCTGCAGCACAGTGTGGAGCAGCTGACTACTCAGCTATAATCCTCATCACAGGAACATGTGTGTAATTATATTCTACAAAGAGTTTGTCACAGCTCAAGAACCAGTAGTGATTGGAATGTACCTTGTATTACAGCAATAGGCATTAACTATTAGTGCAGAGACAATTCTCATCAACTAAAGCTGACCTTAGTACCCTCATTTAATTAACGTTAATCCCCTACATAACATCTGAGAAGGATACTGAGAGCAAAGGGACTGCTTATCTTAATGCTTCATTATATCCTCTTTAAGGACAGATTACCCAGCAGAACATTATACCTATGTGAATAGTACTTACCAATTTATATGAGCAGATAATGATATATAACTCCTAGTTCCACCATTGCCTGCCATCTCCTGTGTTACCCTGGGTGCCCTAATAATTCACTGTACAACTGTGAAATAATTTTCATTTGTTTCCTTTGTACAAAATAGTCATACTTTACTAATTTGTGGTCAAGAAAAATGAATATGACTTCAGATGTTTTTATTAGCTCTCGTTTTTGAGCTACACTAGTTGCGCTATATGTAATCCTAGTGAAAAGCAAGTTTAAAATCTGATATTTTTTTGATACAACATAAATAACATTTGTTACAATTCAATCAATTGCAACTACGAACACAAAACGGAACAACATATAGCAACCAAAAGTACTAACTGAAATAGTGGCCTATTTTATGAGAGCGCTTTCTCTTTGCTTGTCACTTGTACTCCTCTTCTGGGGCATCTCACTGTCACTACAACAGTAGCCAGCAAGCATAGCAGTGTTCCATCTACCCTAATAACTTTGTTCCATTGCTGAATGTCTTGGTGGAATCGCTCACCGTGCTCGTCACTCACTGCACCACAGTAGTCAGGGAAGAAATCCAGGTGAAGGTCGAGAAAGTGGATTTTGAGTGACATGTTGCTCTCTCATTGATAATAATTTCTAGAAGGTTGTTCACAATCTCAACATAGTTTCCAGCTTCCCAAGCCTGGAGGACTCGGTCGAAGTTTTAATCCTTAAGAAGCTGACGAATTTGTCGACCAATAAAGACTTAACTTTAGCATCACTCAGAAGTGGAAATTTTTCTCTAGGTACTTGAAAGCTTCTCCATCTCCTTTACAATGTTCTTCATAAGTCCAAGTTTGATATGTAAAGGGGGCAGAAGAATTTTGCTTCGTTCAACTACAGGACTGTGATGGACATTTTTCCATGGCCTACAATGACTACAGCATTCCTGTATTCAGGTTTGCCAACTTATATATTCTCTAGATACCAAAATTCCCTAGTACAGATGTGTCCACATACATCTATCCTCCATGCACTACAAGTCACGTTACACATAACGCGTGAACACCGTGCAACCCGGTAGTGCAGAGCGTCTTTTCGTGCAACTTTTTCTGTTATAAAGTCTTTATTTGCAAAGTATGTTGAATAGGACGCACAGACAGCTTCTGCTGATTATAATGATATGTGGCATGCCATATGTGACTATACCGTGTCGCGCCTCGGCATGGCATGACTAGAAGGGCTGTTTAATGCAAAGGAGACTAGATGTATGTGGACACATCTGTACAAAATACCCCTACATCATCATAAATGGGCTCTATCTGGGTACACCGAGCTGAGAGTTTTACATGTAATATTCCCATGCTGAAATCAATTAGAAGTAACTATGTTCACATTTTCACTGTTGTAGTGTAATGGGAACACCTTAATAACCAGTGACTACAGCCATATTATTGAGGGAACAGTAGATCTACTTATTAATATAACCAGGAGGTGACTTTTACAGCAGACAAAAGAATTCCTCCACTCCTATTCAGTTCTACAGGAAAATAGCTCTAAGCCATCGCACCACATCTATAAGTTGGTTATTGGAGATTAATTTTTAAGATACAGCAACAAGCCTGGGCTTGTAATATATATATATACAGGATGTGACCAAAGACTTAAATGGCCATGACTAATATTATGTACATACCTCCCAACATTTTCATACCCCGTTATGGGACTTTTTCCATGCCAAAGCGACCAGTGCCATGGCAGGGGACGCTGTTTGGGCCTGTCAGTACTTCTGTTTATTATCATTCTCACTTGTAGCTTCTTCTTCTTTTATCCCCAGCATCTCCTGGCCTCCCCTATCTCTTCCCTGGCCCTTCCCCATGAGGCCATGGCCCTTTTTCAGGTGCACTATCTTATGTCCCTATTTAAAAAATGGAGTGGGGGCGGCGCCAATGCTTTCTCTGGCACAGGGCCCCAAAAAGTCTAGTTACGGCTTTGGGGGTTAGGGTATGGGTTAGAAAAACACTTACCTGTCTTCCCTATGGGTGTCAGGATTCATACCCAATCCGTTTAGCTATGCCCCTGCCAAACAGGGTTTTTTGGAGCGATTTGAGGATAGGTGTATGTGGACATATCTGTACATACATACCTTTGTTTTGTTGTTTTCAACTTGTTCATGATAATGAAATGTTGATACGTAAGGCTTAACCTTTATCCTGTGTTTTCCATTCTCTACCAATCAGCTAGAAACAGTCTGTGAAGATCCAGCCAACTCAGAGCCCCTGATTCTCTTTGACGTGGAAACCAGTAACACTGAGCCAGTCAGTAATAATTACTGTTTTTATGATTTTTTGCTCGCAAACTGTACATCAGTCAGTGCCTATTATATGAACGCTTGGCTTATTTCAAATAATTCAACTCTGTAAATTTCTATACAAACTATTCATAACAGAGGTGCTTTCTGTTCCAACATTGCTAGATTTTTAAGTATAGTTAGCCAAGTGAAACTTGCACCAGCTGGTTTATTAGAATATATTCTTGACTGTATGTGTGACCTTGGTTCAAAACAAAGATGGAAACTAGATTATCTGTACCTAGTGAGTACTAGTGGCTACATATTAATCAGCCGTGTCCCTGCAGTCGCAGATCATTAACTCAAATCTTCATGTTCTAACAGTAGGTTTGTCATCATTACACTATATATATTTATATATCATTCCATGTGACTCACATTACATTTCATTTTAATTTTTAGAAGTTTAAGTGCACCACACAAGGAAAAATTAAGCTGAAATTAAACATTTTAAAAATGACATTAATATCTTGGGTAGGTAGTCATAAACAATGCTTAGAAGCATAAGAAGCTTAGTAGTTACATTTTATTATTTATATGCGTGACTCATTGTACAACAGAAATATGCTTTCCTAATTATTTTTACAATATTATTCTTATATTATAGACTTATAAGACCCTAAACTTATGATTGACACACAAACAAAAAACTGAATGTTAACCAAACTATATTTAAAACAAATGTTGACATGTGACTCATGTTACATACTAATGTGACTCACGTTACATTATGTCTCCAGTCAAAGAGTTCTGATACAAGTTACTCAAACCTGTAGAATCCATGTGAATTAATCAATGTAGGCCTGTTTATCTTCCTGATTAACTGATAAGATGTATAAACTATTTCATCTGATGATGATGATGGCCATTTTCAGTTGCTGCAATTTTGACATGTGACTCATGTTACATATGAATGTGACTCATGTTACATTCTGTCTCCAGTCAAAGGGTTCTGATACAAATTACTCAAACCTGTAGGATCCACGTGAATGAATGTAGGCCTTTTTATTTTCCTGATTAATGAGAAGATGTATAAACTATTTCATCTGGTGATAATGGCCATTTTCAGTTGCTGCAATTTGTTCCATTGTGCTCACTAAGTTTTCACCATCTCTGATGTCCTTGATCTCACCTGGGTAACGCTTTCCATCATATTCAACATAGAACCAGTCACCAACGTTCACTACATCATATGAAGTCACTGTGAAAGTTCCATTAAGATTAGCATTAGAAATAAATGAAGCTGAAATTGTCGCATCTGATGTGATACATTTTAATTTTCATGCATTGTGTCCTATATTTCATGGAATGGCCCATATATAAGATATGAGCAATTCGGTTTTGCTGAAAACTTTGAGGTTCCAGGTTGAACAGAGGGCCTGATTCAGAGGCACTCGCTATTTGCGAGCGCTCGCTCTGAGTCAGGTTGTTATTATTGTGTAATTGCCGCCTCCAGGCTGCTCGCAAAGCTGTGGGTGACCACCCACAGCTTGTGCGAGCGGCCTGGCGATGGTCGCGATAATCGCAACCATCGGCATTGCGAGGAGACCCTAAGGTAGGGTCTCAGCACTCGCAGTGCCGTGTGGACTTCCTGCTCTAATAGATAGAGCAGGAAGTCCACTACTGACATCATGAGTGATGTCAGTAGGGCTGCTCACAAACGGCAGGTGTTCCTTTGGGAACGCCTCCTTTTGTACAAAACGGGGCGAGCTGTCGATCAACATCGACAGCCGCCCTGTTTTGTTGCAAGCCCCGGAGCGAGTGAAGTTCTCACTCGCTACGGGGCTTGCGCACGCACGTGGCGGGCGTGCGCACTGGGCCACCATCGACCCGCTTGCGAGCGCTGTGCGCTCACGAGCAGGTCTGAATCAGGCCCAGAGTCCCGGCTCAAATCCCTTTTGGGGTTCCGAGTACTGTAGAATTGAGCCGGTCTACACTTAAGTTCGGATCTTGGATCTTAAAACAGGATCTTGGGTTTTGGATTGCATGTAAACAGGTCAAAATTTCATGATTTTAGCTGTTTTTATAATTTTTAAAGAAAATCAGAACTGAACCAAAACATTTGAGGATGGTTTTCCCAAAACAGGGGTTCACGCACATCTCTAGTGTGAAAGGTGATCCCTGATAAAATTACATAATGTCATGAAATGTTGGATGTAAGCCTTGTGCCTACTGGTTTGCTTTACCACCATTTAGTCAGGAGTGCTGTCTGTGGTTTTTGGATTTTATTTTTATAGATATCCAATTTTCCAGTTTTTATTAAAATTTACACACTTTAATGTCTCAGTGTACTCTGAAATTATAGCATTAAACAAATGATCAATTGGAGATAAAAAATAAATCCTATAATAATTGAATCTAAATTTGACTCATCAGAGTAGCCAGCTTTTTCAGATATAACTGCACTTCCTCCTCCATGTTTGACGGTGTTACAGGTTTTTTTACTAAATATTGACTGTACATTAACAGCAAATTCTTTACCCATTATTTGTTCCCTGAAAAAGGCTTTTACATTACATTATTTTTCAGTTTTCACTAACCTGAACTTTTTGTACTAGCAGAATACTGCATACCTTCTGTACTATTTCAGGTTATTCACTGCATCAAAATTGTTTAAACTGCAAAAATGGGGGAGTTCTAAAATGTAACTGTGTTTGTATATAATAATATATAGTGGCGGTATCGGAGTCAGTGACACCAGGACGGTAAATACCCCCCACGTGCGCCCAAAAAGGGGCGTGACATGGTGATGAGGGGCGTGGCCTAACCAGAAGGCTGTGTTTAATGCGGGGGTGTGACTTTGCGAGAAGTCCCCATTTACATCACTTTGGCGGTGTGACATTCCCACAGATGCTGGGTTGCCCCTGCAGACTGTGCCTACACTGCTGGCTCCTCCCCAGTGACATGAGCTGGGTGCTGCACGGTAATGTCACAGTGTAGCACCTGGCTCCCTGTCACTGTAGAGAACCCGGCATTTTGGTGACACCTGGGTGTGGTCCGCACTCCCCTTGTGACGCCTCTGTATATATACTATTGTTTGAGCTCTAGCTCATGGCTTTCACAACTTCATTTAATGATATACACAAAGCATAGATTCACTGAAGTATAGAATGGAAAAAAGGGAACTCACCATTTTCTGTAGTAAATGTGTTTTTTTATTTGCTACATAATCCAGTAATTGGTAAAGGGTAGTAATCAACATTTCGGTCCGCATATGGTACCTTGTGAAGATCACCCTCAATACAGCAACATTCCACATTAAAAAGTACAGAGGTGTAAATAAAAAAGCACTTACCTGGTGTCTTTATAGCATGCCAAATCAGCCACAAATGTCAGCATTACCTCAAATGATGCATCCACACCAGAACAAGCAAACAACTTCTAAAGCCATTCATAGTGAACAACAAGCTTATGGAATACACAAACAGATGATTAATCTATATCATGTGACTTAATTGGCCTATAGCACACTACCATTTCCTCAACCAAATACTTGCCTGCTGAAATGACATGAGTAACCATCATTTCCAGAATTGCATGGTGCATATTTGGAGTGTGACCTGATTCCATATAAATCCATGTAAAATAAATTTTTGTATAATTCTCCAAAATCCTTTTCAGTACATGTAAACCTTGATAAAGAAAATGCTCTGTAAGACCAATTTAAACTTTTAAACCATTATTATTTGTAAGTAATGCCCCATCCTTTTGTCACTTCCTAAATTAATTTAGAGTTCCCTAGACCTGTGTCCACATCTTACTTCCTTGCCCATTAAACAGCCCTTCTAGTTGCGCCATTCCATGGCGTGACTTGGTAACGCTGAGAGTCTTTTCGTGCCACTTTTTACCATCAAATGCATCTTATTCGCAAAGTGATGCAAATAGGACACACGCTTCTGCTGATTAAAATGACATGTGGCATGCCTATATTCTGTGTGCAACTGCGGCTGTATCTGCATGTGAAATGCTATGTTAGTGTCACAGCTGCTGACACTATAACGTAGCATTTCGCTTGCAGATACACCTACAGCCACACCCAGAATAAAGGCATGCCACATGTCATTTTAATTAGCAGAAGCTGCTTGTGTGTCCTATTCATGGGTTGGGTACGGGATGCATCCCGACTAGGTTACCATTCCGACGGCTCGAGGTAAGGATACCTAACCCATACCCTAACCTACCTCCCCGGTGCTTAAACCTAACCTCCCCCTAGTACCTAACCCATAACCGTTCCCTAAACCCCACTACTTACCTTTGGGATTCTGGAGGTCGGGATGTCGGCACCGGTATTCCGATAAGTGTCTGGATTTCGGCGTCGGCATTCTGACCGCCAGAATCCCCACTGTACAGATATTGAACGTATCCCCCTATTCACATCACTTTTCGGATAAGACGCATTTGATGGTAAAAAATTGCACGAAAAGGCTCTCTGTGCTACTGAGTTGCACGGCCCTAACACGTTATGTTTAACGCGACTTGTAGAAAACGGAGGTAAGATGTATGTGGACACATCTGTACTTCCTTTATACTGTTAGGGATCCCTTTTGAAATCAAGCAGATGGCCACATTTCAGAGCAGTTTGCAGAAGAACATAATGCTTGCCGTGTATCTACTTCATGCAGCAGTGCTACTATTCTTATGTATTTTTGATGACCTGTAGCTACATGGTGAGGTGGCCAAGAGGTGGGACTAACCGAGGTAGCCTACTAGGAAATCATCCATTTTCCTAATTTTATTATGGACCCCATCAGTGCAATGCTTAATTTGGTTAAGGACAGCAGGGTGTTTTAAAATAATATTGATTAAAAGGGGGAGAGAGCCTTTAAGCAAGGATTCATATTCTGTAAGAAGAAGAAGAGTACTAGAGAGTAATTTTTCTTTCATCATTTAGGAAACCTGTGTAGGAGTACAACCTGATCAAAATGCATTAAAAGAAAACTCAATCAATGACTCAAAAGGTATAACATTTACTTTTTAAATAGTCTTAACAAACATAATCCTTCCTTTCAGTGGGATATTATATGTATTTCTCTGTTAAGCATGTTCCTGTATACAGTACATTGATTTTCTCATTATACTGTACATTATATAACTGTTTTATTTATTATTGTCTTTATTTTATAAGGTGTCACAGAGTATCCACAGCGTCGTACAAAGGGTAAACATAAAAACATAGCAAAGTTGCAGGTCATGAGTACAATACACAAATGTTAACCATAGCGTAAGTACAAAACAATGATCAAATCATTACAGTAATATCACAGTCACAATAGGTGCAAGACGTACAACACAACAAAATGACAATTGCAGGTAGGCAAGAAAAAATTAATGGATGCGTTTTCAACCAATAAAAAAAAATATTTGTAAAATATTATATAGTCTCCCTAAATCTAATTGTGTATGATATAACGTGGTATATAAGAAGACTATGATTCACTAGTCATGTAGTTATGCTCCTTGCACAAGACATGGGTAAATGGGTAAAAATTGTAGTGGCACACTATCAACGCCTCCTCCCAGTGCACAGATACAGTGATAGCAGATGTGCCCTGCAGCCACACCTAATGTAGTAGGCCCTTGCACTGCAGCATTAACTGCAGCAAGACCTTCTACGTGGTACTGTGAAATAATCTCGCACACAGCGGCACACATCCAGCCGAAGTAGTCTGTCCACTCCTGTCGGGGCACAGATCTCACATATAGAGATCCGCATCTGAGGTTATTTGACCTCCTCTTGCATCGGGACATGGCCATGTGATTACTCACAGCGTCAATTAATTTGGGATATAAATGGTGTTCACAGACTAAACTAATACAATAAGAGCATTCATTTCTGTTGTAAATTTATCTATCTAAATGACTGACCTCTGTAACTGCTCTAAAGATGATTATTGGGACTTTTAAGTTATAAAAGCAAATACTGTATACAGATTTCTTGATATAAAGCTGACAGCATATTATACATATCGAATGTGACCTAGAATTATAGCTACAGGATTTGAGGGGATAAGTACCAATTAATAGGGACTTTAGGTATCTTGCAATTGGTAAACAAATTAATCTTGAAGCATTAATACAATTGTTGCATGCTTATAGATGTGACTATATGCAATTACATATTTATTCCTTGGCCTCTGATGTGAACAGTGACAAAAACCTTTGTAAAGTTAAGATACACTACGCCTATGGCTCACAGTTGATATATAAACTGTAGTGTGTTACTACGGAGGTGAGGAAGGTGAATATGTTACTACACCGGTGAGGGCAGGGAATGTGTTACTAAAGAGGTGAAGGCAGCAGGGAATGTGTTTCTGCAGAGGTGAGGGAGCTGTGCTACAGGGGATGGGAGAATAAAATGTGTTATTACAGAGGTGAGGGTGTTGGAAATGATGTGTGTGCAGGTGTTGATATTGCAGAGTTATGTAGGCACACACCAGCGGGTGACTCAAACTATGAACAGCCCAGTTACTTAACCAGTGGTGTTGGTTTATTGACGTATAGTAGGTACAGCCAGACTCACTGTTACATGTACACTGGTAATGGAGCAGACCTTGGGCGAATCAGGTTTCTTTACAGCTTACCAACCTGTAAGTGTATGCTAAAAACGGGTAGCAGTGTAGGATGCTGAAACAGCCTTAAATGCAGGTATTAACCAGGTTTTCTTTAGGAGCTAAGTAGGCTTTTGACTCCCAGCGTGTCACTCTCACAGTATAGAATAAAGAAGGCTGCAGTCACATATGCAGTAGCACATAAGGTTGGAGGTCAGACCTCCCTGCAGACTCTGGGTCTCAGTGCTCAGCATGTATGCACAGTGAGGAGACAGTGCTGGAGCCCACTGCTTTCTAACAAGGGGGGAATGTGTCACTAAAAAGGTGAGATGTGAATAAAAAGAGTTGATGGCAGGATGTGTTACTATAGAGGTGGTGTGGGGGGGGTTGCTACAAAAGGGAGAGAGGCAGATATTTTAGTTCTGCGCGTGCATATGCATCTCAGTGCGCGTGCACGAACTAGCTATTGCGATGGGTACAGTGTATGCGTAGAGGCAAAGCAGACCCAGAGAAAAGTGACTCACAGGAAGTGCCATTTTGTGGGGGTGGACGGTCATATGCAGGTGTGTCTGTGCATTTGGACGCCGTTTTGGGGGCGTGCATAATTAAGCCCTTGCGGCAACGGTCGTAGCCTGAGGTCTAGTTGCACGCAGGAAGCAGCACGCATCCTGTGTGGAGTCAGGTCAACCACTAATATGCTAATGTGTTCGATGGTTCTCGATGTTACAGATGTTTCCGCTGTCTTGCGTGGTATAACAGAGCGTACATTAAGGGAAATGGGAGTTATTGTGTTTTGTTAGGCGTCTGCTTATTCTGCATGCGTATGCATTTATTAGCATGTACTCGCAGCGGACGGGTGCGTGCGTCTGCATCTGTGCGTTCCTTGCTGAATCAGGCCCTCAGTTAGAAGCAGTGTGCTGCCAAACATCCTGCGTTGTTCATCTACACACACATTTGTCCAATATAGTAGTTTTCCTGCACATCTCTATGTGGTGCGAGGAAAAGCTAGCGATCCTTCTGCCCGCAATGTGCCATTCCGGAAGAGGGCATTGTGGACAGGCCATTAATTGTATTGTATCCCTATGCATAATACATATTTAACCAAACTGTGTTGTATTGTGGTTCCCAATGCAGCCTTTGTGCCAAAATAGGTTAAGCACTCCTTTTCTAGTGTATGTCATATCTGCATATGGAAGTAAATATATCATACCATTAGAATAAGAAATCCACTTTTTTCTGTGCAGTGGTCAAAAGAATTATGTTTCATATGTGTGTGTGTGTATATATGTATATACAGTAATATTTGTGTGTGTGTGTATATATGTATGTATATAATATGTGTGTGTAATATTTTATTCTACTTTTCTTTTTATTTCAGCTAAAAAAGAAAGCTCATTAACTCATTCTATATCAACGGAACCAAAATATTTCCCTTCCTTCAAAACCGGTAAATATAAGTTGTAAATAAATGGACAGCTATGTATGCTTTGAAAGCAGTATATGAGTAATATTAAACCTATCGGTCTGGGAGCTGGTGTGATGATATTTCAGCCATATAAAGCAAAACACTGCATTGGCAATTTGTTATATCTTGTAAACAGTCCAAACATGCATTGTATTGATCCTTGTAGTCCGTGACAGACGTTCACAGAGATATGGCAAAACTCAGTTAATAACACGGTCTATATATAGCTGTTCCTGCATCAAAAAGGTGAGAGAGTTAAAAATGGAATAGATCAGTTATTTTATTTTTTTAAGTTTTGTTCCAAATTAATATTATTTCTTCTTCAGGGTCCATAGGGCTCCACAGGGAGACCTTGGGGTGTAGGTGGTGGTTGAGGACCGGGCACCACGCAGTTAAATCTTTCAGCTCCCAGGATGCATCAGTCCACCCCCAGAGGCACCTCAGTTTCGATGGTGCCCGGCCGAAGTCGGGTCACTGTTATGCAGTGGACTGCTTAGGCAGCCCAAATAGCTTTTGTTTATTTTCTATTTTCCAGGTGAGCGTGCAGCAGCAGACTGTCCACAGGACGTCTGCACTGCCGCTCCGTCACCACTCTTCGGCTGGGGATTTCGGTGGACATCCCGGTGTCCTCGCTAACAGGCCCCGCGGACGGACCCAGACTGCAGCCCGGATGCAAGGGGACAGGTTAGGTGAGTCATCACTTGTGGTGATCTGCGGATTGGCAGTCATACCTCCGGTCTCAGGGGACAGAACCGGAGGCGCTGAGAGTGAACACAGGCTTTGTCCAAAGTGATCCACTAGACCAGCAGGGTACATATGGAGCTGGAATCTAGTGTCCCGGTGGTTAAAAATCAGCATGGGGAGGTCAGCTTTACCCATTAAAGCAGCCTCTCCCCTCAGCTCAGGGCCCCATTCCTTTCCTTCCCTGAACTGCTCTCCTCCTCTGACCACACGCCCTCAGAGGTCTCCGGCGCCCATTTTCTCCAGGCTCAGCCACAGCTCTCTCAAGGAAACGCAGGGTCCGGTCCCCCTACATACCTCTCCCTGGAGTTAGGTTATGTAGCTCTATAGCCTACCAGATGTTGAGTCACTGACCACAGAATCTGTGTAGTTAAGTGTAGTGCCCTTCTGCAGTTATATGGTATTTCTGCATTGTATGTGACTTATGCTAGCGCTGCCTGTCTGTTTATTTCTCTATGCTGTCAGTATATATCTATCTTTCCCTTTTTATTCTTACTTTGCCCTAGCATACATGTGTATTCAGGGTTTTCCAGTGCCTCACATCTCTACAACAAATGTATTTGTGAGGGTTACTGCACTGTAACATTTAAGAAAAAGAACCTGGCGCTAATTGAATGCTAAAATATTTTAAATAAATAAATATAAATTTATAACACTTCAGCAGCAAAGAATCAGTGTGCTTGTGGTTGCACTCAAACAAACACCTGAAAACCAGGTGTTCCACAATAACAACAGAAAAAAAAAACTTTGCGCTAATTGATAAACTAGTACAGAAAGTATCAAATACTTGAAAATAAACACATTTATTATGTATTATCACAAATACATTCGAATAAATTTCATTGACCAGTCAATAATCTAAAATGGCACATATACATCAATCTTCCCAATAATATGGATAACAATTAGTTTGTTTAAAAAACAATATAACCTCAGGATCCAAATATTATTAATATAGTTGTAGGAGGTGGCTATGCATAAAGAAAAACATTTTTTAATAATGTCAAATGATCACTGTGCCCACACTGAAAACCCTTGGCATTTTTCCATCAAACACAATAACAATCCTGATGGTATTTCAATTGTAGGAGTCCATCATGTTGTCAGGACTGTAAGGGGTAAATTTACTAAGAATCAAGTTTGGTCGAGTTTTGTTTTTTTTAAACTCACTTTGCTTCACCAAAACTCAGGTGAGTTTACCCTTTAACAACTTGCAAATTTACTAAGAAGTGAGTTTAGCTGAAAGTGAGTTTTCCGATGGTGAAGCAAATCGAGATTTCTCCCCCTTCAGTCAGGTGCATAAATATTGGGACATTGACAGAATTTTCATATTTTGTCCTATATTCACCACCACAATGGCTTTGAAATGAAACAAACAAGATGTGATTTAACTGCAGACTTTCAGATTTAATTTGAGGGTAATTACATCCAAATCAGGTGAACGGTGTAGGAATTACAACGGTTTCTATATGTGCCTCCCACTTTTTAAGGGGCCCAAAGTAATGGGACTATCAACTCAAAAGCTATTTCATGGACAGGTGTGGGCTATTCCCTCATTATTTCATTATCAATTAAGCAGGTAAAAGGTCTGGACTTGATACTAGGTGTGACATTTGCATTTGGAATCAGTTGCTTTCGACTCTCAATATGAGATCCAAAGAGCTGTCACTATCAGTGAAGCAAGCCATCATTAGGCTGAAAAATCAAAACAAACCCAAACAAAGCCAACATTAGGTGTGGCCAAATCAACTGTTTGGAACATTCTTAAAAAGAAAGAACGCACCGGAGAGCTCAGCAACACCAAAAGACCCGGAAGACCATGGAAAACAACTGTGGTGGATGACAGAAGAATTATTTCCCTGGTGAAGAAAAACCCCTTCACAACAGTTGGCCAAATCAAGAACACTCTCCAGGAGGTAGGTGTATATGTGTCAAAGTCAACAATCAAGAGAAGACTTCACAAGAGTGAATATAGGGCCTGATTCAGACCCACTCGCGAGCGGCTGTCCGCTCGCAAGTGGGTCGATGTTATGCACTGAGCATGCGCACGACGGAGGGAGCTCCGTCGTGCGCATGCGCCAGACGCGACGAGCGAAGGAAAGTCCTTCGCTCGTTGTGTCCGATCAAAGGGGGCGTGCTGTCAATGTTGATTGACAGCACGCCCCCTTTGGTGGGCGTGCCGGGGGCGTGCCTCCCTGACGGGGGCGTTCCCACGGGAACGCCTAACGTCAGAAGCCGGCCCACTGACATCACTAGTGATGTCAGTGGGAGTGATTTTGGCTCTGATAGAGCCAAAATCACTCCGGAGCTTGCGGTTGAAAACCTCAACCGCAGGCTCCGGCTCGCAATTTCGATGGTCGCGATGGTCTCGACCATCGCGGCCATCACAAAGCACACTCGTATAGCCTGTGGGTGGTGACCCACAGCTATACGAGCGTCCAGGAGGACGCTCCATGAAAATGGAGCCCGGCCCTCATTCAGAGCGTGCGCTCTGCTCAGAGCGTACGGCTCTGAATGAGGGCCATAGAGGGTTCACCACAAGATGTAAACCATTGGTGAGCCACAAAAACAGGAAGACCAGATTAGAGTTTGCCAAACAACATCTAAAAAAGCCATTACAGTTCTGGAACAACATCCTATGGACAGATGAGACGAAGATCAACTTGTACCAGAGTGATGCGAAGAGAAGAGTATGGAGAAGGAAAGGAACTGCTTATGATCCAAAACATACCACCTCATCAGTGAAGCATGGTGGTGGTAGTGTCATGGCGTGGGCATGTATGGCTGCCAATGGAATTGGTTCCCTTGTATTTATTGATGATGTGACTGCTGACAAAAGCAGCAGAATGAATTCTGAAGTGTTTCGGGCAATATTATATGCTCATATTCAGTCAAATGCTTCAGAACTCATTGGACGGCGCTTCACAGTGCAGATGGACAATGACCCGAAGCATACTGCAAAAGCAACCAAAGAGTTTTTTAAGGCTAAAAAGTGGAATGTTATGCAATGGCCAAGTCAATCCCCTGACCTGAATCCGATTGAGCATGCATTTCACTTGATGAAAACAAAACTGAAGGGAAAATGCCCCAAGAACATGCAGGAATTGAAGACATTTGCAATAGAGGCCTGGCAGAGCATCACCAGGGATGAAACCCAGTGTCTGGTGATGTCTATGCGTTCCAGACTTCAGGATGTAATTGTCTGCAAAGGATTTGCAACAGAGTATTAAAAAGTGACAGTTAGATTTAGGATTGTTTAGTTTGTCCCATTACTTTTGGCCCCTTAAAAAGTGGGAGGCACATACAGAAACCATTGTAATTCCTACACCGTTCACCTGATTTGGATGTAATTACCCTCAAATTAAATCTGAAAGTCTGCAGTTAAAGCACAGCTTGTTTGTTTCATTTCAAAGCCATTGTGGTGGTGAATAAGAGGCCAAAATATGAAAATTCTGTCAATGTCCCAATATTTATGCACCTGACTGTATTTGCGAGTTTAGATGAGATTACTCACCCGAGATTGCAGTGTTTTCTCTCTAGCAAACTCACCTGAACAAGCAGCCTGCATATATCAGTGTTTTGTACCTTCCCCCCCAAAAGCCTAACCAGCCCAGGACTTGTCAGCCTATCCTGGTGCCTAAAATTACAGAGAACAAAACGAGTAGGGTTCCACCGTAATGTAGGTACCAGCACCAGGCTGCAGGGCCAGTCCTGGTTTTAATTATATTTGGGAAAAAATGCGTAGTGGTCCCCCTATAATTAAAATGTAACAATTTATTTTACAGTGTAGGTACGGGCAAGCGTGCTGGGACCTGTAGTTCCACTGTAAAATAGTTTTCTTTCAATTTAACACTTTATTACCCCGTACCCACAGCCAAGAGGTGCGGGGAAGAGCCCCGGGCTTCAGACCAGGCCTGGGGAGAGGGCGGACCCCTTTTTATGGCCTGAGCGACTTAGGGTGAGAATGCTTTGGCCCTGGAGATCTGGTAATAGGGTCTCCGGGCTGTGGCATTACACCCCAGTTGTTTTGGGTCCGGTGCTGGTTTTAATTATAGGGGACCCCTACTCATTTTTTTCCCTCCTATAATTAAAATCAGGACTGGCCCTGCAGCCTGGTGCTGGTACCTAAATTACGGTGGAACCCTACACAATTTGTTCCATGTAATTTTAGGAACCAGGACTGGCTGGCAAGTCCGGGGCTGGTTAGGCTTTTTGGGGGGGACCCTACGTCATTTAAAAAAAACAAAAAACACTTTATATTAGGTATTCAGGAAGAAACATACACAAATCACACTCATCTGTGTATGTTTTTTCCAAATTCGCAGCTCAGGAGGTGGTCTATTTGAAACATAAATTATTTATCAGATTGTAAACTCAATTCTTTGTAAATTTGCGAGTTGCAACTTTTTCATGTAAAGTAATTCCTAGTTTGGCCGATGGTGAGTTTAGTCGAGTTTGCAAACTCACATGAGTTTTAACAGTGAGAAGAGAAAACTCACTTCCAAACTTGCAACGTTTGGTTTTAGTAAATTTGCGAGTTTGAAAAACAGGCTAAATTCGCATGATTTTGCAAACTCACCCAAACTCGATTCTTAGTAAATTCACCCCTAAGAGGGGGAGATAGATATAAGAAGTTATGTACCAAAGAAGCTTTATGGATCTTTAAATTAAAAACTCTCTTTCCATATGGACTAAATAACAACATTGAGTTTGAATCCTTAGCTCATTAATAGAAAGTCACAACATAACATGGGATAGGGGTTGCAAGTGGTATTGAGCCTCGTTGTGTTCCTCCTGTGTTTGTTTATCCCCCTCTCTCTTGACAACTTATTTCTTGCGTTACCAGGTATCAATTAGTGTAATAATGTCCCTGTCCTCTTTACTATCTGTTATTATCCACCACACAACAGCACTCACAGCTTAGTGCAGATTTAGTTTATTCTCACTATAGGAATGTTGGTTTGACTTAGGAAGACACTAGGAGTTGGAGTTTAGCCAACCTTGTGTTCAATACCTGAGTCATCAGTTTCATTCTAATTGAATTTTCCACATAAGTACTTAGTTTACTGTTAGCTCCTATGGGGTTACCACAACAGGCCGTAATTCCCCCTGTGGGGTTGCCACAATAGGTTCAGGTGATACAGGTACCTCCTGTGCCCCCTCCGTGGGTTGACCTATTCTCTAGCTCAGTACAGAGTCTGGTGGCTACCTCCACAGCCTTTCAAACTATGTTGCAAGGTGAGAAGCCCCTACCCAGTAAGCCTTCTAAGCGTCCTGTGTTATCATCACAGTCCACGCAACTCTCACAGATTCTGAAGTGTCATCTGAGGAGGCAGAAGATGCTGATCTCCCTAACACTGACTCCCCTCTGGGGGAGGACGAGAGTCAGTCTAAAATGAATATTCCTGCCTTGGTGCGAGCTGTTACATCCATCTTACTCATAGAAGATGACGAGCCAGCCCCTAAATCTAAGCACCCACTGTTTAAACAGTAGAATGTGGCTTCAGCAGAGTTCCCTCTATCGGATCAACTAGCTGAACACATGGTTGCAGCCTGGCAGACGCCTGGTAAGAGGTTTCAGCCCCAAATCCGTCTGACCTCCTGTTATCCATTTCCTGCGGCTCATTGTTCAAAATTAGAGACTCCCCCTGCGCTACATTACCTATCCCTACAGTAACCTCTTTGAAGGATCCTATGGATAGAAATGTGGTATCTTGCCTTAAATCGATATACTCTCTTTCAGGAGCTGTTGCCCGTCCGACCATGGCTATTGCATGGGTGGTTAAAGCTATAGAGAGCTGGGCTGACGCACTTGAAGACTCCTTTCCCTTAGATGCTTCTAGGGATCAGATATCTTTCGTCGCTCACATACGAGATGCAGCTTTTTATATTGGAGTAGCGACGTTAGATGCCAGTCTCCTAACCTCCAGAGTCTCAGCCACGTTAGTGTCTGCCCGCTGTGCCCTGTGGCTACGCTCATGGAAGGCAGATGCGGATTCCAAGAAAGGCCTAGAAGTGTTACACTACAATGGGGAGATCTTGCTTGGCCCAGACATTGGCAAGATTGTAACCACGCTGGAGGCATTAAAAACTGCATTTATGCCTTCAGCAACTCCGGCTACAAAGCCTTGGACTACATCTTTTAAGTCCTTTCGTCCTCAAGGGAAGCCTAAAGTTCAGTCCTTTCCTAGGCAGTCGGCTTCCACTAGGGTCGCCAAGCCCAGGACCAAGCAGGCCTGGACCACCAGACGCCCTGCTTCAAAACCTGAGGATAAACCCTCAGCCTCACGGGACAGGCCTCCCTCTGGGGGATCCCAGAGTGGGAAGCCGACTTCTTCAGTTTACACAGTGCTGGTGTCAAACCACCACGGATGCTTGGGTAAGAGAAGTGGTCTCTCACGGGTACGCCTTCTCATTTCTTCGACAGCCTCCCCACCAGTTTTTCTACACAGGCCCTGTCCCGAACAAGGCCCTGCAAATCCAGAAAGCCATACAGTCCTTGCTGCAGGCAGGGGTAATTGTGCCAGTCCCGCTATCTTAGCGGGGGACTGGTTATTATTCTACTCTCTTTATGGTTCAGAAGCCGAATGGGTCAACCTCAAATCCCTGAACAAATTCCTCAGAGTACCTAGGTTCAGGATGGAAATCCTACACTCTATCATCCTAGCTATGGAGCTTGGGGACTTTATGGTATCTCTGGATATTCAGAACGCATACCTATAGCGCCCTCACATCAGCGATATCTCTGGTTTGTTATACTACAGCAACACCTCCAATTTCAGGCTCTGCCCTTTGAACTGTCCACAGCTCCATTGGTGTTTACCAAAATTATGGCTATCATGGCGGTCCACCTGTGTGGTCAGGGTGCCCGACTGCTACCATATCTGCTCTTAGCAGGATACCCAGAAGTGCTTCACCGCCATCTGCAGCTAACCATTGCTTTTATTCACAAGCACGGATGGTTAATCAACTGGAAAAGGTCCTCCCTGAATCCCTCACAGAGAATGATTCATCTGGGAGCCCTGCTGGATTCTCAGGATCAGAGAATCTTTCTGACATCAGACAAGATCTCCACACTTCAACTACGAGTGCGCAGATGTCTCCACAATCGCCGCTTGTCGATCCACTCAGCAATGTAGTTTCTGGGATCCATGATGTCCACCTTCGACATGGTGGAGTATGCTCAGTTCCACTCCATGTCAATGCAAAGGCTGATTCTCTCCAGGTGGAACGGGTTACCCAATTGGATCAAAGCTCAGACGATGGTACTCTCTCCGGAGGTGCGTCTGTCCCTATCTTGGTGGCTACAGACATCTCATCTAACCAAGGGTTGCCCCTTTTGGATCCCTGACTGGGTACTCCTAACAATGGACGTCTGTCTCAGGGGTTGGGACGCAGTTACCGGTCTATACTCCTTTCAGGGCCGTTGGACATCGGTCGAATCAACACTACCAAACAACATATTGGAACTTTGAGCTGTTACTTCTCATTCTACTCGCTCTGTGGGTCCTTCGTGGGCAGCTCGCCATCGCGCCTCAGCTGAACAGCTTTATAAGGAAACAACGTGATCGTCTGTTGATACATTTCTGAGGTTTTATGCCATTGATACATTTGCCTCTCAGGATGCTTCATTTGGGCGCCGGATTCTCCTCTCAGCACAGGGGCGTCCTCACCCTTAAATGACTGCTTTGGGACATCCCAAGGTCTCTCTGTGGAGCCCTATGGACCCTGAAGAAAAAAATTAGAGTTATGGTAAAACTTACTCTTTCTTCGAAGTCCATAGGGTCCACAAGGCACCTGCCCTGACGCACCTGGCTTCATATAGGCTATGTTTCTGGTCACCGGTTTGCCGTCTCCTTCACTGTGAGAGCGTGATTCTTGTGTGTACCAGTCTTCCTTCTCTCTTTTCCTTCTCCGGCCTTTGGCTTATCATGAACTGAGGTGCCTCTGGCATGGGGGCGAAGTATAGGGGATGGCGTGATGCATCCTGGGAGCTGAAAGCTTTAACTGCGTGGTGCCCAGTCCCCAACCACCACCTACACCCCAAGGTCTCCCTGTGTCCCCTATGGACTTCGAAGAAAAAGAGTTAACAAAGGTAAGTTTTACCATAACTCTCATTTTTTCTATGTCTGCTTAGTATGATATTGGAGAATAATGGAAATATGCAATCTTGGATCATACCTACTTGATAGCAATTTTCTTTGCCAGGAATCTAATTTGTGAAGATCTTCTGTGATGGAAATCCCAATTTCACAAGATAAAATAAAAAACATTTAGAGGGTTATTCAATTATCGGTGATGTGTAGCTGTACACATCGCTAATAATTAATGTAATTCAACATTGCAGATTTTCCTGCACATCCCTATTATCACAGATAATTGAATACCCCCTTAGAATATTTGTCTATGTTGCATGGATAATTGATGTGTCAGTGTGTCATCCAGCTACATTGACTGATATGTGATAGATAGATTCTTATAAGATGCAGGGCCGGATTAAGGCTTGTGGGGGCCCCGGGGCAACTAAATTGTGGGTGCCCCCACCAATAAAATTGGCAAAGATCCCCCTGCCACTATTATGCCCCTGCATAATTAGTAATAATAGAGATATGGACATACCAGGGTACTTTGGGGAGCAGTAGGGCCAGTGGGGAGGGTGGTCTTTAGGCAGCAATGTCCCACCATGCTGTGCCAAGTTGCTGGCTGGAACCCCTCATCACAGCTGATTTTGCAATAGGCAGGGGGAGGGCAGAGCACGTGCAAACACACAGGAGAGGGCCAAGAACCGGACACCAGTGCGCTACCTTTTCAGGACCCTGGTCTGGTGGTCCCAGTCTTCATTCTGCTGGAGCCTCTGTCACCACTCACAGGCTGTTCACAGAGGAGCAGCAACAGCCTGTGGTGGGAGAGCAGATAGCAAGACAAGGGAACCGAGCACCTATCACATCCATCCCGGCTGAGCCTCGGAGGTAGAGGAGAGGGCTTTTGCAGTCAGTCAGAGAAACTGCAATGCCGCCGGGAGGCAGGAGCTGGGCAGGCCTGGGAGGGTGCCTTGTGACCACATAGGAGCAATATGTGGGGGCCCTCAATGTGTGGGGGCCCCTGGACGACCACCCCATCCGCCCTGCCTATAATCTGGCCCTGAAAAGATGCATATGTGACCTAAACGGGTTGGGTACGGGATCCAGGCGATCAGAATCCCAACACCGGCATCCCGACAGGGTTAGGATACCGACACCTGTTGGGTAAGTATCCTAACCATACCTCCTTGCACCCTAAACCTAACCCTCCCCCCCAGTGCCTAACCATAACCCTCCCTCCCTAGTGCCTAAACCTCCCCCTCAGTGCCTAACTCCAATAATTATCGTTGGAATGCTGGCAGCAGGATTCTGACTGGTGTTGGGATTCCGATGCTGGCATTCTGAGCACCGGCATCCTGCATGCCGGTTATTCTACTACATCCCATATATACATATTAGATAAGTAAGTACTGTGACAGATGTATAGATAGAAATAAAATAGTCATAAGTAGTATGTTAATAGTTACTATATCAGGGGCGTATTAAGAGAGGAGGGGGCCTGTGTGCATTCTCCGTCTGGGGCCCCCTCCTTTCTCACTGGCGGCCGGCAGCGGACTTACCGCAGCAGTAGACTCTGGGCAATCAGAATGGGTTATAGGTAAAACAATTTGCATATGCAAATAATTGTATCTATAATGCATTCTGATTGTAAATTATTTAATGTTTGCACAAACTGCCTTCGCAGTTGATCTTAAAGATTCAATAAATCGTGATTAGCATATGGTAAGTATGATAAATAAAAAAAAAAATATAAAAATAGATACATAAATTTTTTTTATATAGTGTCCCTAATCCTAATAGTGACATATCAAGAAGACATATTTGTAGGAGTGCATAAATTTATAGTTTGCAGGGAGGGGGGTGTGCTGTACACTCTAGCACCAGGCCTGACTACACTTATTCGCTATATTTCTGTACATCTGAAATAAAGTGTGGAAGTTCTGTAAATGAGATCTACTATAGTTTTTGATTATCACAAATTGGTACCCTAATAGACATGCAACAAATATATGGGTCAAAGGAGGATCTGTTGTAGACCAGATAAATGTATATATTTATACTAGTGCAGTTTTAATAAACCTCTTTAGTCTTGAATTTTACAGCAGGATTTAACTGCTAATCTTTTAATCCTATCTTTATCTTGCAGAGTAATTTTACAGTATTAATGGGATTTCAATAATCTGTCTCCTTAGCCAATATGCTAGACACTCTGTTAGGTTGCTATGTTTGAACTCTTGACTGGCACCATACCTCTGAAATAAAAATAGCTACATTTGAATCAATCAAATGCAAATTGACCTATAAGAGACCAATCTCTTATTAAAGAATCCCAAGGAATTGAAATCGCCTATTCAGAGATACAAGAATAGAACAAGTGAGTCAATGAAATATTGATTGAGTGGATATCGGCAAAAACATTTTTACTGGTTTGCGATGAGTGAGATAGGAAAAAATACTTTTTATGCACATACAAGCCTTAAAAAGAATGGGGAATGCTCCATCTATGAAGAGTTCTGTTACAAACAAACAGGTTTGTAAAAATACACTGTAATTTTATCACACTGCTGCAGGTGTCAGGTGTGGGTTCCGGACTATGATAGACAGTGTTTAGATAGACACCAGGGGCCAAATGTAATAGGGTGAGAGTTTAGAAAATGTGAGAGTTTGGCCGTAACCTCTCACACGTTCTACATTCGGCCAATGTAATAGAGTCCGAGAACATGAAAACTTGCATGTTTTTAGACTCTCCCGATTTAAACTCTCATCCAGATGTTTTCCCATTTTTAAGATAAAACTCGACCAATGTGAGAGGTTACTGCTAATCTCTTACATTTTGTAAACTCTCACCCTATTACATTTGGCCCAATATGTTAGACAGTCAATATGTCGACTGGGACAAAAGGTCGACCCATTAAATGTTGATAGGTACAAATGGTCGACATGGTCAAAGGGACGACATGAAAATGGTCGACACAATTTTATTTTAGCGTTAGGCACTTACCCCAATGGTTAGGGTTAGGCACTTACTCTGATGGCTAGGGTTAGGCACCAGGAGGGAGGGTTAGGCACTTACTCTGATGGTTAGGGTTAGGCACCAGGAGGGAGGGTTAGGCACTTACCGGATGGTTAGAGGACTAGAAGGGACGGTTAGGATCAGGCACCTTCCCCGACTTTAGGGTTAGGCACCAGGAGGGAGGGTTAGGGTTAGGCACCAAGGGGAAGGTTAAAGTTAGGGTGAAGATCAGGGCTAAAAATAAAAAAATCATGTGTCAACCATTTTCATGTCGACTTTTTGACCATGCTGACAATTTGTACCTGTCGACATTTTGTCCCAGCCGACCTATTGACTGTCTAACATCTGGTGTCTATCTAGACACTGTCGAACCTTTTTACTGTCTATCTGTTAATCCACACCCATCAGGTGTATAATCCTTATGTAATGAATTAATTTTCTCACTGATTACACTTGATATTTAAAGCTATTACCACTACTAATACAATACAATAGTAGTCAGGGCTTTCAATAGTGAACATAATCACAATGAGAACAATTAGTAAACACCTTGACAAGACTTCAGAATCTATTTGTGATAAAAATGCAGGATCATCTGGAATATACCAGACACCTGCTGCATGGTGTCCAAATGTACTAGGTCTTTTATTTCAAAAGGGCTTCTACATATAAAAAATTAGTTTTTCTTTTTTAACGAAAATCACTGAAATAGGAAAGAAAATCTCAACTTTGTAGATTTTATAGTTGGGACAAAGAAATCTCTCTTTTGGGAGCAATTTCTAGTGATTTTGAATAAATCAAAAGGTTGGTAAATTTCCAGCAGAAGATCTATCCCTAGGAGCAGCATTGTTATACCCTTATTTTCAGAGTATGTCATTGGTCACTTCAATGTGCTTCTGTTTTTGTTGGAACGTAGGATGTAACAATATATTCACAGACTTTTTGAACATAAAGAATAAATAATGAATGAGTACTAGATATGAAAACAAAAACAAGCAGCTGCATATAGTTCTGCACATGCAGTGAATGTGTACACAAGTATCATCATTATTTGCATACCTAACAAATATGCTCCCATAGCTCGAAGAGAGCTTAATAATTATATGGAAATGATCCCATGACTTCAAGGAGTAATATGAACGGAGGATATAATCTGCCTAATACATGGCATCACTTCACATGACCGCTTTGATATGCTTTCAGAAATTACATAAGGAATAATAATAATGTCAGAAGCTTGTTTCTGACTGTAAGGCAATTATCTGCAATAATTCTGTCGCCTCTGCACTAGTAGAGTTGGTAATAAGGAGTGATTTCTGCACTTCCATAAAATAGGTCAGGCCAATGGCATTCATAATCATGTAGGTTCCATTCTGAGGATGGGTAAGTAGCTGCACAGTAAGGAGATTAACTGTGTGGACTAATTCCAGTGCTAATTCATTTAAAAAAAACATAAGATGTAGTAGTAAATATTTTATTGCTTTCTTCACATAGGACATGATCATCTGCTGCTGCTAAAACTTTGGTATAAGTAATGCTGGGTATACACTGCCAGATAAAATGCCTGTCAGACCTGACACCCAGCAGATATCATGGCCATACACTGAGTTATCTGAAGGAACAGGAGAAATATCTGTGTGTCGATCGCTGCTGGGCATACACTGCCTGATGTGACCGACTTTCATTTTGGAAATATCGGATCACACAGGCATATGCTGGGCGATCCAGCATGCCCGACCGATCAATATTTTCAGATTGGTCACCCACATACACTGTGCAATTAGCTAGACAAATCGACGATATCCAGCGGATCGGGCAGAAAATTGTATAGTTTATGCCCGGCATAAGCAAACTTTCAACTAATGCTGGGCATAGATTATACAATTATCTGGCCAATCCACCCAATATTGGCGGATCAGGCAGATAATTGCACATATTGGCGCATCAGGCAGATAATTGAATAGTGTATGCTGGCGGCCAATCTGAAAATATTGATCCGTCAGGCATGTCAGATCATCCATCCAGCCTGCCCGTTCTATCCCATATTTTCAAAGTGAAAGTCTGCCATATCAGGAAGTGTATGCCCAGCCATGGCTGACCTACAGACATTTCCCCTGTTCCTTCATATGGTGAGGAGTGCAGATATCAGGGCCCATACATTGTGAAATGTCAGGCCTTTTTTTCTGGCAGTGTATGCCCAGCATTAGAGAGGAGGACTGACAAACAAGAACAGATAAATCACAAATAAGGACAAGGTGCCTCTAATTAAACCAGCGATATTTAATCCAGCTACTGTAGAACTACAAATCACAGTATGCCCCGATAGCAGTTTTTGTTTGTTACCCTCAATTCTTCTTTGAGAATTTTGTAACTTTAAAAGCACCTTGGAAAAAAATAAAACGAAAACATGTTTTATAGCTCTTGGTGCTATCATGTCTAATTTGTATTAGGGATGTGCAGGCTCGGAAAGGTTCAAGTTTGCACGCCGAGTTCGGATTTTTCCCTCCAAAAAAACGGAACTCAGACATAGGCAAAACGTCATCTTGCATGGACGAACATCATCATTCTTGGACTGAGTTCTGTTTTTTTGGAGGGAAAAATCCGAACTCGGCGTGCAAACTCGAACCTATCCGAGCCTGCACATCCCTAATTTGTTTTTGATAAGCAAACTTTATACTAAAACTGTTGAAGGATGATATTTCATATAACCTGAGCAGATCAAATAACCTATGCGCCATTTATCACTGGCATTAAGTATGTGCATAGAAAGTGTTATCTGTTCACAATAACTAACACTAAAGTAAACTTTTCTTATAAGTTATAGATTTTGTTTCCCATCTAAAGCACATGAAGATGGGGGTGTAGTTGTTAGACTGCCGGACGAGATGCCCACAGTCTAAATGCCGACGGTTCAAGCCCGACACGGGACTTAAGATAGGCGTCGAAATACCGACGCCTATCTTAATCCCAACACCGGAATCCTGACAAAAGCCATTCCAATCAAGGTAAGTCCGGGATGTCGTAGTAGTTAGCTGCAGGGGGGGAGGGTTAGGTTTAGGCACCCCCCTGGGAGGGTTAGGGTTAAGCTAGAGAAAAAGGGGGGGTTAGGGTTAGGTGCCATTGGGGGGGAGGTTAGGCACTCCCCTGGGAGGGTTGGATTTAGGGTGCAGGAAGGGGGGACTAGGTTTAGGCACCCCCGGGGGTTAGGTAGCAACCCGGGAGTTTTAAGGTTAGGCACCACCAAAGGAGGGTTAGAGATAGGGGGGTAGAGGGGAGGGTGGATACATACTAGCCGGCGTCGGGATTTACTCGTGTCGGGCTGTCAGAGTCGGGATCTGAACAGCCGCCGGTATTTCAATCCCATTCCTGAAGATGATCTAAATATTAAAATAGACTATTTTGTTATCTAACAAAGTTAAAGACATACAATTATTTGGAGTTACTACCAATATAGCCCCTTAAAGATATTAGTAGCCCAGACCAAAGTTAACATTAGTGGATATACAGCTTGGGTTAAAATCTTATGCTCAAATTTAATATGTGAGCAAAATATTATAGTTATGTATGTAAAGGTTTGCACAAGCTGATTAAGTTACAGTATAGTATTCTAAACTAAAGTTGAGTTTAGTATTCTATTTTTTCTTTTTAGTTTGAGCCAGGAGAATTTGAGATCAACTAGTAACAAGTATAGATTGTCCTCTGGATTAGCAGGAGGCTAAATTAGAGGTTCATTAATGTTGTGTCTTTCAAGTGTGTCTTTTTTACCTTAAAATGCTTCTCATTGGCTCAAGCAGCTTATGCTGATTAAAATGATATTCAGCATGCCTATGTTCTGCGAGCAAGTGCGGGTGTATCTGCAAGGAAATCACTACGTTACAGTGTTACAGTCACTGATACTATAATGTAATGTTTCACATGCAGATACACCCGCACTGGCTCATAGAACATAGGCATGCTGCATATCATTTAATCAGCAGAAGCTGCTTGTGCTATCAATTTACATCGCTTTGTGATTCAGATGCATTTAAAGGTAAAACTTTGCATAAAAGAAGCTCGCGCTACCGAGTCACACCATATTAGTACAGTAGATGTAAACACATTCATCACGTCTCAGTGAAAGCTGCCTGTGACCCCTGTCTGAGCCGTTGAGACAAAAAAAAAATATATATATATTTTTTTTTAAAGTACAGGACTCACACACATACTGTACTGTAATTATTTAATACTTTATTACACATTCTTCTACAGCCCTGATTCCATGACCAAAATGATACAGTGTACTGAATCACAGCTTCTGTCAGTCAATCATCTGGTGGTGATACAAAAAATGCATTGGAAATCTGATGCATGCGCTGTGTAGTTTAGGAAAAGTGACACCTGGTGGACAAAAAGTTGTATTGCACATTATTACTTTTTTCCTGTGCTATGCTACGTTCCATTATGAAACATTCTGTGTGGCGCGACTCAAGGCTATTGTGTGGCGTGAGATGCATGGCGCGCTACATGGCTGTATGGAGCGACAAACTAGCTGCGCACATCTGTACAATTAAGTATTTTTCTAAATATTATTTTAGCCTATACTTGCCTACTTTTGAAAAAGCATTTCAGGGAGATTGTGAAAGCAGCACCTATGAGCGCGGCGGTAAAGTAGACGTGTACTGCTACATCTGAGAGGCATGCCATAAAACTGACTTACATCCAAATGTGAATGAGCCCCAAAGCAGTTAGTAAGATCTATTTGTTGATGAAAACCACACCGATACTTAAAAAAAAAATGCATGTAGCCATAGGGATCATTGTGCCTTATAACCAATGCAGGGAAATTATACTAATGATCACATTTGAATGTATATATCTCTGTTTTTCATATATATATATTTATATATATATATCTGCTTCATAATGGGGTTAAGGTGCAATCAGGGATATTATTAGACTCTTCAGGGAGTCAGGGAGATTGCTACTATTTCAGGGAGTCTCCCTGACAATCAGGGGGGGGAGAATTCAATTCAATGCGATGTTGAATAGCCACGGGAGGGAGCTCCCGAAGCTATTCAATATACTGCGCTGTTTGGGCGAGCTAAGGATTTCTTCTTGCACCCCCCTGGGGATGCGAGGAGAAATCTGACAAAAGTGCCAGGCGCGCAGCTGTTTTACTGCTTAACGTGGCGATAACAGCCGCGCGCCCGGTACTTTAGTCAGAGAATGCCGGTTCTTACGCCTTAACAACCTTGTTAAGTCGCGAGAACTGGCTTTCTCCGACCTAACATCGCACTAAATTGAATAGCTCCGGGATCTCCCTCCACGCTATTCAATTCGCGTTGAATTGAATTCCCCCCAGGGAGAATTGGCAAGTATGTTTTCTCCTAATGTGCATAAGAGTACTTACAATATAAAAACACTATCTGAAGGCTTGGATTGAAAGTCTAGATCAAATGTGTTTTAAAAAATAATATATTTATTTCATAGTCACTAAGGACCACAGTGTCTGCACAGTGGACCTGATTCAGAGCCGAACGCTCTGACCAGAGCGCTCACTCTGAATCAGGGCCCTCCTCCCTCAACTTGGAGCGGCCTCATGGACGCTTGCATACCACCCACAGCTATAGCGAGCGTCCATGATGATGGTCGCGACCATCGGGCTTGCGACGAGACCCTTCGGTAGGGTCTCGGTGACCACAAGCCCTGGAGTGATTTTGGCTCTATCAGAGCCAAAATCACTCCCACTGACATCACTAATGATGTCAGTAGGGCCGGACTCAGACAGTAGGCGTTCCCATGGGAACGCCTCCGTCTGGCAGCCACGCCCCCGGCACACCCACCAAAGGGGGCGTGCTGTCAGTCACCATCGACAGCACGTCCCCTTTGGTGCGAGACCCATAACGACGGCTTGGCCATCGTTATTCGGGTCTTGCGCATGCGCACGACGGAGCTCCCTCCGTTGTGCGCATGCGCAATTCGGCGTCCTGCGCTCGCGAGCGGGTCTGAATCAGCCCCAGTGTCTGCAATTCAGCAGACAATTCCATGTAAATATTTTTATGTTAATTTTAATTGCAGGGACTAATGTGAATGACTAAAATATTCTCTGTAAAGTGTTACATAGTCGGCACTATATAAATAACTGTAAATAAATAAATTCTATTTCCGGTAAATATGAAACGGCAGAATAAGATCTGTGAGTGGAAGATTTTAGGTGGGAAGAAATAGAGGATTGTCTTGATGACACAGAGGACTGATTTAATGGAATGTGTTTTGTTTTTGTCAGCTGCTCACCAGGAACCATACAAAACTAGGCCAAGATCTAGGTAACATTTTGAATATTTATATACATATTATTCAATATGTCAATGAAAACATTATGTATAAAAGTAGATTATGTACACTAAAATCACAGATTGTTTTTAATTCCTCACTTGGGTCATTAAATTAATGTTACGAAATTGTAGTAAGTACACGTTATGGGCCTGATGCATTACGGAACTGTGGTTATGCACGCAGTCCCACTGCAAAAATATGCTAATGAATGCTATCGCAATGCCATCGCAGCCTAAGATAAGAACGCCCACTTCACCTTACATACATCTGTAATACTTTGCAAGTCTGCAAAACCATCGGTAACAACAAGTACCATCGCAGCCTCACGCACACTTGCACAAATTCTGACTTTACTCAGAAATTGCTAACTTCATCACACGCTATGAGTACTAGGCTGCATATGGCATCGCAGTGGCTAATTTATGCACGCCTCTGTAACGGCATTGAAACGCACTGGCAAACCTGCATGTCGCCGACCACCCCCGACACCACCCACAAACGCTCACTTCCTGTCAGTCACTCAGCGATGGGTCTGCGTAGTCACTGCAATCGCAGTCCAATCACAATGGAGCCTACTCGCACTGCGATGCATACGCATTCACAGTGCACAATAATCAGCCATCTGCATGTGTAATCGCAGTTGCCATCGGTAATGAATCAGGCCCTATATCATGGTGTCACCACAAATCTGATACTTTAACGTTGTAATACATTGGCTGCATGAGACTGATATGACAACATCTCCCATGCTAAAGTGTACAGTAATATCTGCTGGTCTATTATATATTATGTAGTATATTACATGTATTCTATTTACTGACATGTTTTTGTGATTTATATATATATCTCGCTACATATACAAGGCTTTATTCAGCCAACCCAAAACATCATACAAAACATGCTCAGAAAGGATTTTTCAGATCATTATGTGAATTATTATTTATTCCTACATTATAGGATATCTATAAGGTTCAAAGATTTGTTAGTCTATCAGGTACGTTGATATTATCTTACTAATGTTTTACCCAGATCTTACTCCAGCACGTCTATTAAAGAAACAATGAAGAAAATTGAAGAACCTCCCACTCCACCTCCAAGACCGCAGAAAACGCATTCGAGAGCTTCTTCCTTGGACTTGAATAGAATCATTCAACACCATTCTCCAGGTAGTTATAGCTTTATTTACTTTCAGGAAACATCTTGCTGTGTCTCATATATCTTTCTAGACTATCTTCTTGTTAACATCTTAAGCTGGCCACACACTAGATGAACTTACATCCAACCAGCCAACTAGTTGATTGGTTGGAATGAAAATCTGGTAAGGTATGAAAGCAAATGACAATCAGCAATTTGCTCCCAAATGCCGGTAAATGGACAAAAAAGGCTGTTTGAACAAATTGTTTAGTTCAAACATTTAACAAACTTGTCTAACGACCATTTTTATCTGTTTTCTGGCATTGTCATTTGCTTTCATGCCTTACCAGATTTTCATTCCAACCAATCAACAAGTTGGATGGTTGGATGAAAGTTGGTCTAGTGTGTGGCCAGCTTTAGACTTCCTAGAAAAAAGCTCATTCAATCAGTTGATTGAATTTTTGGCAAAACCTTTTTTTCCGAAACATGGGGATTGTAATTTCTCTTTAAAAATTATGAATTTTGTTACCTACATGATGGTTGGTATCCAAATAGCCCCGAAGTGCCGCCCGACGTCTGCACTTATCATGGGTTTTTTTCGGGACATGAAGTGACGCTTTTTCATCGCCGCAGAGGAGAAAACACATAGGTCGGTGAACTTATTACGGATCTTGTGTGTTTTCGGCCGAAATATCCTATTATCTCATCCAAAATAATAGGATAGGGAGACAAAAACATAGATGGAAAACTGGAATAATCTGCGAAAAATCCCAGTTTTTCGCCGATCGCGGCTATTTGGATACCCCCAATGCCTGTTATTACCTTAACTGTGCTCATTCTATAACAACATATTTTGCAAATTGGTACTGTAGATGATGAATGTATAGTTGGGTAGAATGAACGACACATCTATCCAAATTTATCGCTAGCTATTCAACATTTGTGTAATCATTGACATTGTCTTGAATTTTTAAACATTGCACCAATACTATAAAATAAACAAATGATGTTGCCAAATAGGCTACAAACTTACTAAAATGTAAATGAAACCTGACGTTCCATCAAATTCAATCTCAACTTCATGAACTCGAATTGCAGTGGTATAATGTCTTTGCTCCTGCAGAAGTAATTGTGATCACAGCAGACAGTGTAAGAGCAGAAATTCTTCTATCAAGCAGCCAGACAAGATTAGACCATAATTTACTCTGTAGAAATCAGTAGTTAGCTCTAATTCACCTTCAATTAACATAATTACAAAGGGTTTAGTAGAAAAAGACATCTACATGTGCAATCAGCATATATAGCAAACACAAAACCCCATGGCTTAAAATGTGTATAGCAATATCTTGGTATTTTGAATTGTGCAATTCATAGCTAGCAGATTAGGGTTAGGCTTCCAAGCATTCGGCCGCAACAAGTTTTGCATGTATTACTACAATTATGTATTCAAGAAATAATTTAGCTTAAGGAAGGATTTATTGAAGGTCAGTTTTATAAAAATTGACGGGGTATATATATATATATATATCTATTTATATATATATATATATATATATATATATATATATAAATATAAATATATAGTTCAATGAGAAAGCAGTAACCAGACTGCAGAGCAGAGGCCCTGATTAAGACCTGTTCGCTAGGATGCGTTCACACGTAGCCTGCCGATGTTTGCAATCTGCGAATGCGCATAAGACGCAGTGCGCATGTGCGAAGCAGTCCATGCCATCGCAATGCGCTCGCACACTGTACACAGACGCCCCGCTAGAATGAGTGACAGGACGTGCCGTTTGTGGGTTGTGACGGGGTGGCCGATGGAAACGGGGGTGTGGTGGTGCGAATGCTGGTGTGTTTGTGCGTCTGAACGCCATTTCAGGGGCGTACATAATTAAGCCGCAGTGTCAGCATACACATCACATGGCTACATTACACACAGCAGCACTCGCAGTGCTTGTGGTAGGGTATGGTCTGCCACAAGTGCTGTGTATGGGTCCGATGTCACTCGATATTACCGATTGTTTCATACACTTCCTGGAGATGACGTGTGATACTAAGGGAAAGTGGGCGTCTTGTGACAGGCCGGTGGCCGTCTAAATACATATCGCGATCGCACGGCAAGACGTAGTGGGAGCCAGTGCAATATGGGAGCAGTCTAGCGAGAAGTACAGGGATCGGACTTTCTTCTTGCTGGAAAGCTTGCCACTGCGCCTCAGGGATGCGATACGGTCGCTGCTTTACAACCACTCCTTCAGTCATATTTATCTTGTGCTCTACTAAGGCAGTGCGCCCTGGCAGGGAAGAAAACTAAGGCTTCCCCTTCTTTTCGCGGTTTTGCGGACAAGGCATCCGCCAACGGAACTTCTGTAGAGCAAAGTGAACTAGAGTGGCCCCCAGGAACCTGAGGTGTGGCGGTTTCCAGCACATCCATGGCAACATCTGTACTGGGTATGACAGCTTTGCAAATATTTCTGTCTGGCCGTAACCGGGCAAAGTGTTGCGGATTTCTTTCCTCAGACATCAATTGCGAAGAGGTTCCCTCTCCATAGAGGACTGGCCGTGCTTTTCCACTCTGCTCCCTGTTCAGAGGTAGGGTCTTGGAGACTTTACATTGGCGTTGTTTCTGTGGTTCCTTTAAGAGTTTAAAAAATCCTGGGAAATTGCATCCCAATATGATAGGATAGGGGCGCTTAGGACCAATTGTAATTCACATTTAACACAGAAAAAGAAAACACTGCTGCTTTTTACAGCTTTTGCACAATGCATAGCACATTACAGTGTCCTTAATATAATGGCAGTTTTTCTGGTTCGCCAACCATACTCACGTATACCGAACGCAGCTGCATATTCCTTGTGAGGTCGCAGCAAACTGTTCATAGTCCTCTGGAAGGTTGCCGGAGCCCCATGCAAACCAAACAGCAGCATTTTATACTGAAACAAACCTTCTGGGGTAGAGAAGGCTGTTTGGCCTTAGCAGCCTCAGCTAAAGGAATCTGCCAATACCCTTTTGTCAAATCTAGGGTGGTAAGATTCTGGCTGTTTGCTAAATTCTCCACCAGCTCGTCCACCTGGGGCATCGGATAGGAATCAAACCATGACACTTTATTTAATTTGCAAAACTCATTGCAGAATCTTAAAGCACCTGAAGGCTTAGGCACTAAAACTATGGGATTATTCCATTCGCTATTTGATTCCTCTATGAGCCCTAGGCGCAGCATTTCCTCTACTTCCTGTTTAACCGCTGCCGGCTTTGCCTCGGGTATACAGTATGGCCTCTGTTTTATTACCACCCCAGGAGGAGTAACTATATCATGCTGGATAATTTTGATTTTCCCTGGAGTGGCAGAGAACACATCTTGGTGCCATGCTACTAAACTCACCGCCTCCTGTTTCTGGCAGGGATTAAGGGTAACTTCAATGGGTACCTGGCATTCCGGGGTTTTCTTGGTAATCAAAGAGGGCTGACCAGTGCTCTCTTTCCATGGTTTTAACAGGTTTACATAGTAGATTTGCACTTCTTTCCTTCTACCCTCCTGTCAAACCTTATAATTAGCAGGTCCCACTGCCTTTATAACTTCATAAGGGCCTTGACACTGTGCATACATTTTGCTTTCAGTGGTGGGTACCAGAACCTTGTCTCCCGGTTTAAAAGACCGATTAACTGCGGTCACGTCATATCGTCGTTTTTGCCGCTGTTGTGCCATATCCATGTGCTCGTTTACGAGTGGCGCAATTTGCCTTAAACGGCCATACAATTGGGTCACAAACTGAATGATGTTAGCCTCTTGGCATGACTGTTGTTCCCACCCTTCTTTCAACAGATCTAAAATCCCTCTAGGTTTCCTCCCATAGAGGAGTTCAAAGGGACTAAGGCCTTCATTCAGAGGCGGCCGTACGGTCTACGACCGCACGGCCGCCTCGATGTTTGTCAAGTGCGCATGTGCACGAGGGAGCCGGCTCCTTCGTGCACATGCGTGAGACCCGCTACGACCGACAGCGCCGGTCGTAGCGGGTCTCTTTCCAAAGGGGGCGAGCTGTCGATGTTGATTGACAGCTCGCCCCGTTTGGAAGGCGGGCCGGGGGGGTGGCAGCCCAAACGGAGGCATTCCCATGGGAACGCCTACCGTTTGGGGGAGGCCCCACTGACATCACTAGTGATGTCAGTGGAGAGCTTCCGGCTCTGACAGAGCCAGAAGCTCTCCGGGGCTTACGACAAGTGAGACCCTACCCTAGGGTCTCGTCGTAAGCCCCGATGGTCTCTGACCAATGCGACCATCACCCTAGCAGTCGTTAGAGTTGTGGGTGTAAACCCACAGCCTAACGACCGAAACAGAGGCGGGCAGTCAGGATGCAAGCGGCCGCCCAGTTTCTGAGCGACCGCTTGCATCCTCCGACCGCCTCTGAATGAGGCCCTAAATCCCGTAGAGGATTGGGGTAAATCTCGCACTGCAAACATTAAGTTGGGTAGGAGTAAGTCCCAATCTCGCTTTTCCTCAGAAACCGCCCTTTTTATCATTTGTTTAAGGGTCTGCTTAAAGCGTTCAACAAGCCCATCTGTTTGCGGGTGGTAAACTGAGGTAGTAATCCTATCCACCTTTAACAGTCGGCACATATCTTTCATTAGTTTAGAGACAAAAGGGGTACCTTGGTCTGTTAAGACCTTCTTTGGTATTACCAAGCGGGTATATAGCATCAACAATTCCTGGGCAATAGTGCTAGATTTCATGTTACGTAGCGGGATGGCCACTGGGTACCTTGTGGTATAATCTACCACCACTAATATGTATTGATGCCCATGAGCAGATTTTTCCACCAGCCCTATCAGATCCATACCAATTCTCTCAAAAGGTACGCAAATGACAGGGAGGGGAACCAAGGGTGTCTTCTGACAGACTGGACATTCCTGACAATACTTTTTTTACTGCTGATTGAATGCCAGGCCAGAAGAATCTTAACTGAATACGCTGGAGAGTTTTCTCCTCCCCCAAATGGCCATCCCACAAGTATGAGCTGCCCTTAACACCAACTGCTCGTGTTTCCAGGGAACCAAGAATTGGTCTACTCTCGTACCCTGGAAATAGGTTACACGATATAACAAATCATTTTTCAATGCACAGTATGGTATACCTTCTGCTGGTAAAGCATGTAATACCATTAATCTCTACAACATTTTCAAATGCATTTATCAAGTTCCCATCATTCTGTTGATCCTGGCCAAAGTCCTGCAAGGACACTTCCTTGCCAATGGGAACCCACTGTGTCTCGGTCTCACTCCCCTCTGGTTGCTCACTGGCCAAGGAGGGCGATACAGTCACCAAACTTTGGGAAACAGCAGAGCTTGGCTCCTGGGACACCTCTGATGTGGACCTTCTGCTGCCATCATGTCACGTAACCACCTCTTGTAACAACGGAAAGTCCCGACCTAGGATCAATGGGTAGGGTGGCCTGACGGCTATCACCTTCAGGGATCGCCCTTTGATCACTATTGGGAAGTGCACTCTGGGACATTCTTCTACGTCCCCATGTACACATATAACCTTTACCGGGGGTAGCACCTGATCAGCCCCAGGTGGAACCAGGTTGGCAAAGATGATGGTTAATTCGCTGCCAGTATACTTTGTTTGTACTCTTCTTTCCTGATGATTTTTTAAGAGTATCTCTGCTAGAAACAGTATACACGTTTTTCCTGGCTAATAATAGATCTTTTTCTTTGTATCCTCTTGTCTTAAATTTGTACATCATTGAATCCAAATCCCTCTTCATTGTTTCCTCATTGCTAGTTATTATTTTAACCCTCAATAGCTGGGAATAGGGTAATCCTCTTCTAGCTGCGGGTGGATAATAACTACTTGCCTGTAAAAGTGTGTTTCTATCCATTGTTTTTTTTATAAATTGCTGTAGAGATCTTATTTGTTTCCACTGAAATCATGACAACCAGAAAAGCAATTTTCTCTTGACTCATGTTATGAGTAAATTTAATAGGACAGTCCTATTGATTAATGTTCTCTATGAGGGTGCTAAATTCTTCTAGAGTACCACTCCAAAATAGGAGCACGTCATCTATGAACAGTGTATAAAAAATAATTTTATCCTTTACTTCTTCATTGTAGAACATTTTTTCTTCTCTGTGAAACATATAGGCATTTGCATAGGCTGGTGCCACATGAGTTGCAGAGCTAGGTTTTTCCCACAGTGGCAAGGTTTTACCCATTCATTTGCCACAAAATAAGCAGGCGCTGTCTTTTCTATAGAAATTAATACCACTTTTTTTTCTCTCAGCTGCAGAGCAAGCCAATTGTTTTCTAAAATCGTTCTTTTAAGAAAAAGTTGTCTGGACTTGCTTAGAACCTCTTGGACAACCGCCCGTAATGACTAATTAAGCAATTGGAAGTTTCCAATTAGCTTAATTACAGTAGTCCAATAATTATAGGTAATTTTTGCCTCATATTACCCCAAATTATTATTTTTTTTTGTTAATTAAAGCATTTATTAAAATGAAAAAAAAAAATTATAATTTTTTTAGTTTTTACAATTTTTGTTTAAATTGGCCTAAAATTAACCTCGCCCCTCACCCCCAAAAAAATAAATCTATCTTTTTTTTTGCATTTTTTGTTTAATATCTTTGTAGTTAAACAAAATTTGTTTACTATTTATAATTTTTCAACTTTTACAAAATGCACAAACCAACCATTTAATGCATTTTTAAAGAACAATATTTTTTCTTTGGGACAGTAATAAACATTACTACTATTAACCATTTTTTTTTTACTTTTTTAGGGTTCAGGCTGTTGTTTAATGTTTTTTAAAAAATTTCCTGTGGGTTTCACCGAAAAAAAAACGGAAGCACACATAGCTGTGGTAATTGAAAACTGGTCTAGCTGGTCACATTAATTTTTACCAGTAAAATGAAAGCAGCCAATTAAATATGCCCAATAGGAAAAGTGTATTACTGTTCATATGTTCATTACAGATCTCAATATGTGTCCAGTTGCGCATTACTAGCAGATGAATACATATTCCTGGTGGAAAAATTGTGCAAGTGCATATATTTGACTCACAATAACATATATATAATGTAGTTGTAGTTAATGCCAAGTCAGCATTACCCAGTTTGGTCGCAACATATTAATTTAGTGAATAACAGATAACAGGTTCTGTACAGTTAGAGTATTAATAAATGCAAAAACTGCATCCTCACTATGAATGAAGTATCAGCTAAAAGCAGGCAGCTAGTACTGCTAATCGCCTTCATCATCATGGAGTCTTGCTACACCAGCCATCCACCACCAGTAACAGATATGCTTATACATGTGCTGTACAGAAACATGTATGTTCTACTCTACATGAACCCTATATGTCAAAATAAGTGCTTTAAACAGAGGAAAGGTTTCTTGATTATTACAAACCAACCATCTACAGATGTGTCCTCATACGGTACATCTAGCCTCCATGCGTGTTAAACAGTCCTTCTAGTTGCACCTCCGTAGCACCGAGCATCTTTTCGTGTGACTTTATACCATGGGTCTTCAACCTTTGGCCCTCCAGCTGCTGTGGAACTACAGATCCCAAGATGCTCTGCCACAGTTTTAGCATGGTGTTACATCAAAACGATGGCAGGGCATGCTGGGATGTCTAGTTCCACAGCAGCTAGAGGGCCAAAGGTTGAAGACCCCTGCTTTATACCTTCAAATGCCTCTTATTTGCAGTGATGCTAATTGATAGCACAAGCAGCTTCTGCTGAATAAAATGAAATGCAGCATACCTATAGTTTGTGAGCGACTGCGGATATATCTTCGTGTCACCGGCTATGACACTGTAACGTAGCGTTTCACATGCAGACACACCCGCAGTCACACAGAGAACATAGTCATGCTGCATATCATTTTAATCAGCAGAAGCTGCTTACGCTACCTATTTGCATCACTGTGCGAATAGGACACATTTGAATGTAAAAAGTTGCAAGAAAAGACACTTATATAATATATATATATATACTGTAAAGCATTGTGCAATATGATTGGCGCTATATAAATAAAAAATAAAATGATAAGCCTCAGTAATTCCTGCTCATCTTCTAGAAACATAAAACAAATGTACCTTAACTAGTTAAAAAAATATATATATTTTTTGTTAATTAAAGCATTTATTAAACGAAAAATAATTGCTTTTTATAATTTTTTTGTTTTTAAATTTTTGATAATTGGCCTACAATTAACATCCCCCCCCCCCAAAAAGAAAAGTTTATTTTTCTCCTTTTATTTGCATGCATTGTTTAATATCTATGTAATTAAACAAAATTTGTAATTTTGAAATAATATCTAAATAACATACCTAAATGTATAATTATGAAATAAAAAAAGTTTGCTCCAATAGTCTCCAATGGATGCTTTGTGTACTCTTTGTAAAGTTCAGAATGAGCCAGGTGCAGGCAGTGATTTCACTATTTTGGACACAGTACACCTGTCTCCTCAGAATAGGACTAATACTGTTTTCTGGTTTTATATAGCTCTTCGGGCTGGATGGATACCACCTCCACCTGCTCTGCCTCCAAGACCATGTGTGTCACAGGTACAATAAGTGTTTAGTAGTCATCAAAGTCAATAGAATGGCACTTTTTGCAGTTAATGTCCATTGTAAGTTATATTTACTACATATGTATATTAGCAATAGACAAAAGTAATGACTTACAACAGGGGACCTTTGGCTACATATAGTAACATTATATGTACCTGTGGCCCTTCCAACCATGAGTAAATTTTCCACTTGCTAATGATTACATTCCAAAACACCAGAAGCTAATTGCAAGTGACATTTTGCTGTACCATTCATCCTACCCACAGCTGTTTACCATTTTACTATTACACTAGATAAAAGACATAGGATGCTACACTTTACCAACATGTCCTGACCAATAAAACTTTTCATAATTGCACTGTTTGTAGAAATAGGTCACTACATCTAGCCAACATGCCATGACACATGAACATTATCTTTTATTACACTCATGCAACATGACCTGTATGCTGGACTTCTTCATTAAATAACACTACTGTATTACACTTCATGCAGAAATTGGACACCAGGCAGCACAGACCATGGCTACTAGACATCACCCTCATACAATTCTAATACATACAGTTCTGCACAATCTACAGATATTTATCACTACAAATAATATTGCATACTTTATTGACATAGGGGGCTACTACAGGTGAACACCACAGATTTATATTATGTGACCGAAGCAGAACGTTCGACACAGAAGTTAGTAATTACCTTGCTGTATGCTTATACTGTAGGGCATATTAATGCCTGCTCATACTGTACATACAAGTGCGGGCAATACAAACCTTTGCCAGAGCCATTGCATTAATCACATATTGGACCGTTAAACGATTAGCCCTGTCCAAGAGACCCAATCCAAAGATACACATTTCAGGGGACGAAAGGTGGATACCACGTTCCGTGTTGGCGACACAGTTGGTGACTTGGTACCAAAACACCTGGACAGCAGAACACTCCCAGAGGAGATGCCAAAATGAGCACTGGGGAGTAGAGCATTTAGGACACCAATCAGAAGCTCCAGATCCAAATCTACTCAATAATAAGGGTTACACCCTGTGTAATGAAAAAAAATTGTATCTGTTGAAATCACACTGCAGAGGTGGCAGACACAGGACTATTCAACATTAGAGACCACTCTTCATCATCTAATGGACCCAAATCATCCACCCATTTAAGTCTAAGTGGTGCTAGGGCGTTATCAGAATTAACGGTAAGGAGGTAGGAATACATTAGAGAAATCAATCTCCTACCACTAGTCGCTTGCAGGATAGCCCTAACAGGATCAGGAGTAAATTGCGGAGGGCCAGAAAAAAACTGGACGGATAGGGCACGTCGAAGCTGTAAATAGCGGAAAAACATAGAATTCGGGACCCCAAATTCAGTCCTAACAGTGTCAAAAGTTTTGAAGACCCCATCACTATACAACTGTCCGAGGGAGAAACCCCCCCTCCTGGACCACAAACAGCTACAATCTAATAGGGCCAGCTCTCCAAGAGCGGAAGAATGCCATAAAGACAAATCGGGATCAATACCTTCCGCCCCCACTAAAGCACGGGCCTGTTTCCACAATATATGAGCCTGTGTGACCAATAGAGCTCCCCCCGTAGGACACCTGTCATCAAGTAAGAGTTGCATAGGGGAACGTCTACTAGAAACAGTATGTCCCAAGAAAGTAGGCAAATCCTGGCTTTCCTCACCCAAAACCCACCCCCGTAGATTAACTAATTGAGAGGCCAAATAATAAAGGCGAAAATTCGGCAATGCTAGGCCACCCAACGCTCTAGGTCTACATATGGTCTTCAGTTTTACTTGAGGACGTTTTTCTGCCTAAACTAAAGAGGAGATATAACTATCAGTCGAAATATACGAAGAGAGAGATATACAGGGACCTGCTGAAAAACATTCAAAAATTTGGGGAGAGCAATCATTTTTACCAAATTCACCTGACCTGAACGGTCAAGGGAAGTTTATTCCAGACGTGCAGCTTGGATCTCAAGAAGCCAACTTGTGGCTGGACATTAAGTGGGACAAAGTCTGACATAGATGACGTTACCAAAATTCCCAAATATTTAAACCTGGAGGTCCATTCTAAGGGAGTATTCACAGCACCAACCGGAGTGGAAGGACCATGAACAGGAAGAATGGAAGATTTGTTCCAGTTAATGTGCAGCCCAGAAAACCGTCCTAAAGAATCCACCACGGAGAGAAGGGCAATCAAAGACTCTGATGCATCAGACAAGAATAACAGCATGTCATCCGCATAGAGAGCCACCTTGTCATCCCTTTGCTGTATCTGAATTCCCCGTATTCTGGGGTGACTTCTGATAAGACATGCCAAAGGCTCTATGGCCAGGGCAAAGAGAGACGGAGAAAGAGGACAGCCCTGTCTAGTACCCCTAGAGAGGTGAAAAGGAGGAGAAACATATCCATTAATACAGACCTGCCGTAAAGGGGAAGAATATAGTAATTTGACGCAAGCTATAAATCTAGGTCCCATACCAAAACGAAGCAGGATCTCCCAAAGATAGTGCCACTCTACAGAATCAAAGGCCCTGGCGGCATCCAAGGATACCACCACTGCCCCGTCGTCCACAGAGTCCGCCAGCTGCAAAATCGAATATAATCTCCTAAGATTTTGTGAAGTAGACTTCCCTGGCATGAAACCAGTCTGGTCAGGATGCACCGACTCACCAATTACCTTATTAAGCCTAAGTCCAAGCATTTTAGCCAATATTTTAATATCCGTGGAAAGGAGGGAGATCGGCGATAAGAGCCAGGATCAAGGGGATCTTTTCCAGAATTGGGGATCATAACAATAATGGCCTCTGACATAGAACGGGGAAGAGCACCTACGTCACACAGTTCATTAAAAAGGTCAAGAAGTCTGGGGAAAAAGAAAAGGGCATGCTTCTTATAGATCTCAATAGGAATCCTATCCACCCCTGGGGCTTTACCCCCTGGAAATGAAGAAACAGCCATCCCAATTTCCTCTACGTAAATGGGGAATCAAGGAATGCTCTGCTGTCCTGGGAAATGGATGGAAGGGATATATGTCCCAAATATTCAAATAATTCATCTAAAGCATAGTGGGCCTGGGAACAATAAAAACTAGCAAAATACTCATAGAACACATTCGAAATAGCAGGTGTAGAGGAGTGCAAATTACCTTAGGAGTCCCGAATTTGAGCTACGACCGTGGCGGGTCAGACCTCCCTAGAAAGATAAGCCAGGAAAGCCCCAGATTTATCCGAATATGAATAATAACTATGCTTAACAAATAGCAGACATCTTCTGGACTTATCTAAGAGGAAATCAGATAAAAGTTTAGCGGCCTCCATATATGAGGATCTAGCAGTAATAGAACCAGAGGACAGATATTGCTGTTCAAGCAAACTACAACAATTTTCCAACTCCGCTTCTTTTTTTCTTATGGAAAGTTTTAATACTTATCACCCTACCAATTAAAGAACCATGAAGGACAGCCTTAAAGGCATCCCACAAAATGTCATAGGAAGCAGAACCAGTATTCTCAGCAAAAAAATCACTCCATTGGGATTCCAATTCCGAGCCAGCACCCGTTAATGTAAGCCAAAAAGGATTAAACTTCCAAAAAGTGACTTCGTGGAGCAGCAACATCAATAGTCAGTAATAAAGGGGCATGATCTGACACACCATGGGACCGATACTCCACCCCCACAACCTGCGGGACCAGCCGTCTGGATATCAGAGCAAGATCAATCCTAGAAAACGAATGATGAGAGGCCAAAAAGCAAGAGTATCGAGCCAAGTGAGGATGCCGAACTCGCCAAACATCCACCAACCCAACCTCATCCACTAAATTGGCAAAAGAGTGAGGGGAGGGACCAGACACATTCTAACTTTCACGCCACCTATCCAGGGCAGGGTGTAGCACATTATTAAAATCCCCTACACAAATAACCGGGGTATCAGGGGATAAGGAAATAAATTCAGACTTTTTCAGGACCTCACTAGTATAAGGAGGGGGGAATATGAACCGCAAGAATATGGAGTGGGGAGGAGTGAATAGAAGACATATCTACCCAAGGGGTCAATTTTAACTTCATCCAGCACAAAACCTAGGGATCTACATACATGGACTGACACACCTCTGGAATACGAGAAATGTGTAGAATGATATGCCCAGCCTATCCAAGGTTTACACAAAGCCAAAACTTTCCCACCCACTAAATGTGTTTCCATCAAACAAATAATATCAGCCTGAGCCATTTTTACCTGAGTCAAAACTAAGGAGCGCTTGAACCGGTCATTGAGGCCCGGACATTCCAGGAGAGAATTTGGAGAGGGGAACCTAAGCTAGTAGACATCATGGGGTTAGCCACACACCAGAGGGGAGAGCAGATAAAGACATCTGAGACAGCACAGCAGGGGGCACCCAGTGAGACATGACAACAGTACATAATAGAGAACACAGTAGAAGCTGAAAATATAATAAATAAAAGTATAATAGTTTATAATAAGACATTGCAATGGCGTAAAATAAAAACAGAAAATAAAGTCCCATACAATAACCCTGAAAGAAAACCCGCAACCCACCCTGTATATCCACCCGAACCAGATATACCTAAATCCCTAACCTACCGACTACTAACCCCGAAACGAAATACCCAATAAACCTCTTTTTTATTTTTTAAAGAATAAAGAGTAAGAGAGAGGGGTGACAATTCTTATACCAGTTGGAGTGTCGGCCAGGCCCAGAGCAGAATTGCCCTCCCCGGTACCAGCACATAAGACTACAGTATGAAACGGGTACCACAACAATATTAAAACTTGGAGAGTAACTAAGAGCAAATCATCATCAGATTAACTAAGAAACAAGCATAGCTCACGGAATAACAAGTCCAGGTCAGTCTGGAGGAGCATCGTCACCACGGCCCCTAAGATCCAGCCACGACGAAGCTTCACGTGGAGAATCAAAGAAATGAGATCGTCCATTAGCCACCACATGCAGACAAGCAGGAAATAACATGGCATAGGAGAGGCCCAGATCACATAAGCGACGTTTAATCTGTATAAATTGGGACCTAGACTTCTGGACATCCATAGAAAAATCCGGGAACAATGCGACTCGATTTCCATTATATTCCAAAGGACCACGTAGACGAGCCAATCAAAGGATCGAACCTCTGTCCTTGAAATGCAGGATCTTCGCAATGAATGTGCGAGGGGGAGCGCCAAGAGGTAGAGCCCTACCAGGGATACGGTGCGCCCTTTCTACCGCAAGGTGGGCAGTGAAATCATCCAGGCCAAAGGTGTCCACCAATCATTTTTCCAGAAAGGACTCCGGTTGAGAACCTTCCACTTCTCGGGTAGACCAACAAAACGGATGTTATTTCTGCGAAGTCGGCCCTCAATATCGGAGATTTTGGTGCAACAGGACACCATCTGGGACTCCAAGGCTGAAAGCCGTCCCGCAACCGGAGCAGTGGTATCCTCTAATGTGGAGATACGAGTCTCAGCCTCACCAACCCGTTCTCGCATCGTCTGCATATCATGACGGATAAGGGAAAGTTCCACTTGCCGGACAGCATTTTCTCTGAAGAGGTGATTGCCTGCATTAAATTATGCATAGTGATCTCAGGCGCCAAAGGAGGGTCCTCAGGAGCAGGCGGAGAGGAGGGTTGAGATGAATGAGACGGTCCCCGAAGAGCTGGATTCCGTAGCCCCACCAGTTCCAGAACGGGAGAACCTCTCCAGCCACGCAGCGGCCGACTGCTGGGAGTTTTTTCCCAATCCTTCTAAATCGCAGGCACAAATTCAGAGATCAGGTAGTGGAGAACAGTGCAGGGTGGCAGCCAGCTACTGGGTTCAGAAGGAGGAGGACTGTGCAGAAAGGGAAATTACCAGAAATATATGAGTGCAGAAGATGAGGACACAGTGAGACAGATTCAGTAACAGACAATGTCAGTCCTCTGACCCTTTCCCTAAAGCAGAGTCCAAATCCAAGATGGCGGCCAGACCAGGCAAAGTTTACCCTGGAGTTTCCAAATGTCCTCAGAGATCCAGGGAGAGGATCAGACACCTCACCAGCCTCCCAGGATGCCAAACAGCAATGTGCTGCGCCCAGCATTGAGGACAGGAGCCACTAATACAGCTGGAGCCGGATCCAAGATGGCGGCCGCGATCGGGAATTGCGGGTTTGCAGCAACAAGCAGGACACTGAGCAGAGAGTGTGAGAGGGTCCCTCACCTCCCCAGCCCCCAGGGCACCCTCCGGACAGCAGAGGAGACAGGCGCTTGAGCCAGGAGCCGCCACAGACGCCAGGGGGGCGAATGGCGCCCGCGACCAGGAGATGCTGCAGGGAGAGAACTTCAGCTCCCACAGCACAGCAGCCAGCGCACCCAGACCGACCTTAGGACTCCAGGAGCTGGGAGTGGTAGGTACTGAGGGGTATACCACTGCCAGGGACCGGGTACAGGGATCAGTATGGTGTTTTTAGGATATTAGGGCCTGGGAGCTACAATATCAGCCTCCTACATCCAGACCATCCAGGCCACGCCCTATTATTATCTATTTCATAACAAATTCTCGTAATGTCTGATGGTTAACTTGGATGATATGTTATTGTTAACATTTATGTTTGTTTTATTTTATGACCAAATCTCAGTAAAAATACTGAATTAAAAAATAATACATAATTCTCAATCATCCATTTGATGGACACTGGACAATGGGGTATTTGGACTTTGCTGCGCCCGATAAGCAGGTCACTGCCCTCAGCCTGGGTTCCAATGTATGGACTGGTGAGTTAAGGAACTGAGGTCAGGTGGAGTCCAGTCAGGAAGGGGCAAACTGGAGCGTAGTCGTCAGAAAAGGGTCATGACCAGGCGGCGGTGTGTTACCGGGGGGCGAGCAAATCAGGTCAAAGGAATAGACAAAGTCAGAACCAGGAATCACTAATAACAAGTACAGGGAGTTTACTGAAAACAAATGCTGGAGCTAGGTTTGGAGCCTAACACACTTGGTGCCCCTGAGCCTTTAAATTACAAACAGAGCGGCACAAAGGTGAATGTCATGGACCTGCAAGTGTCAAAATATTTGGTGGATTGGACCTAGTACCCAGGTTGACTGCTGAGGTTACTACGGTGATGGTGAGGTAGGAATCATCAAGAGATGTCAGCAAACCATGGTCCAGCTAATTTGAGGTCTCATATAAACCACAGGAGTAAATCAAGGAGTATCAAAGTCTATACACTGGGAGATCTCTATAGATTGCAAGCAGGGCCTTCCTACCTACATATCTGTCTGTTATTACCCAGTTTTGTTCTATTAATGTTTACAATTGTAAAGCGCAATGGAATATGCTGCGCTATATAAGAAACTGTTAATAAATAAATAAAATATACACTGGGAGATCTCAGAATAACCACAGGGTCACAAATAAAGGAGTCACACATAAAGCTAAGGTCAGGAAGCCAGGAGATCACATACAGGTAACTGGAGTTATGCAGGGGGAAGTCACGAACAAGCCGGGTCATATACAGGATCAAACCGAGTATGCACATATGTTTCCACATGCATGTATCTTCCCATTTGTGACTGTTTTTAAATTATAGCAGCAATTTCTGTTTTAGCTGTGGATTTTATTCATGTACTAATTTCTATATTTACCACATAGACCTAGATATGTGTATCCTTTGCTATTTTCAGTGGTTGCCCTTTGTAAGAGGTGTGAGGTCAGAGCACCGCTTTCTTTCCTTCTGGACCTTCCACTAAATTCCAATTTTTCTTATTTTTTTTTCAATAAACTTCTTTATTAAGGTATTAACACAGTAATGGGGGAAGTAGGAATCAGCCCAAGGCTGGGAAAACAAAAGCCAAAAGGGACAGGTGTGATGCAATAGAGAAATATAAATATATCAAACATTAATACAGTTCAGAAAAACAGTATTTTGTGCAATAACAGGATTTCTAGAACAAGTTAAGACGAGAATACATACAATAGGAGAGGGGAAGAAGAAAAGAAAGGAAAATACGGAAGACCTTTTTATAGAAAGGTTGCAAAATCCTTGGAATCCTCTGCTTCCGATTGCAAGTTTTGGAGGTCATATTCCCAACTTCCCCTTCACAAATCGGGACCGTTGGGAGAAATGCTATTTATAGAGGTGTGTTTAAAAATATACAATAACATTAGCAACTTTTCTGAACTGAGGATTTTAAATTTTCTAACTTATTGATTTGTCCAGTTGACCTAGGCCAGTGGTGGCGAACCCTGTCACTCCATCTGCTGTGGGACTACATATCCCAGCATGCCCTGCCACAGTTTTAGCATTCCCTAATAGCAAAACTCTGGCAGTGCATGCTGGGATATGTAGTCCCACAGCAGTTGGAGTGTCTGGGTTTGCCACCACTGACATAGGCTCAGGGCCGGCTCCAGGGGTTGGAGCACCCTGTGCCGGCTCTCTACAGTGTGCCCTAACGACGCGCGTGGCTGTACTGCGTGTGACCAAAAGTGGGGCATAGGCCACGCCCCCTACATGGCGTTATTTGGAGGCGCTCCCGCATGGCACACCTCCAAATAACGTCAGGCTGGGGGGAGCCTCACCAGCTGGGCTTCCACCAGCCCTCTCCCGTCACTGAATGGATGCTGGATTCGGCATCGGTGGGGACACCTAACCTCCCGATTTGACCACCCACGGGCCACTTCAGCCCACGAGTGGAACAGCAGAACAGTACTGTCCCGCTGAAATCAGGATGTTGGGGAGGGGTGCGCCCTCTATGGGTGGCGCCCCTGTTCAACCACACTGGTCGAACACCCCTAGAGCCGGCCCTGCCTAGGCTATTAGTTACAGGCAAAAACACAGACATTTAGTAAAAGGGACAGATATTGTTGTACTTGTGCCATTAAATCTAAATTAACTTGATGGAATTTTGTAATCATCAGTTTAGATGACATAAGGGGTTATTCATGAAAGCTTGGAGACTGATAACATTGGGAGAGATAAATGGGTCTATTTACTAAGCCTTGAATGGAGTTAAAGTGAGCGGAGATAAAGTGCCAGCCAATCAGCTACAAACTGCCATGTCACAGGCTGTGTTTGAAAAATGACAGGAGCTGGTTGACTGGTACTTTATCTCCGTCCATTTTATCTCCATCGAAGGCTTAGTAAATAGACCCCACAGTACCAACTAGTCAGCTTCTAACTGTCACTTTGCAGGCTGTGTTTGGAAAAATGGGTGTTAGGAGCCGATTGGTTTGTACTTTATCTCTCACAATTTAATCCTGCTCCAAGCTTTCATGACCATATTCTCTTTGGGTGGTCATCTGCAGACACCATCAGGCACCCCATGCAATCTGGTCAGTTTACCTGAGAGCCCAAGTAAATTGGCAGCATATGTTACTGTATGGTCATCTTTAGGAAATACATCCTGGCTGCGACATACACTGCATCACAGAACAGTTATATTTTAAGCCTTTACATTACTACTGGAAAGAATGCGGTGATAGTTTATAGCAGGAAGTATTATACTGTATACTGTATCTCTTGGCAGATTCCTTACCAGGCCACTAACACAGAGCAAAAGATACAGATACAAAAGCCGACTTTTGCAGACTTCAAGTCACAAGACCAGGTATAGTAAATGCATTGCTTATTTTTATTCAGCCTATGCTTTATTCCTATTTAACATTTTTTTCCCCCAAAGAGGAACAATCTGTCAAACAGAGATTTAACTAAATGATGTCACAGAAATGTATAAAGTCTTTTACATGGGTCAGTTTCAAATGCATCGTCATTACCCTCCCCGAGCTGAACAACATAATATGCATCATTGCACAGTGTGAGGCAGGACCATCATGACGTGATTACATCCATCCAGGAGTCTGGCCTGGTGGACTCCCCAAAATTCAGGAGCTTCTTGAATATGTATATGTGTGTATGTATATGTATACTAGCTGAAGTACCCGGCATTGCATGGGTTTAAATCTTGAAGTTATTACGTTAGACATCCCAGACCAATTGCCACTACTCTGAAGTTTTCATCCAAATCCATCCAGTTGAAGGCCCAGAACAGGCTCCCCGGGTCAAAGTTCTGCCCACCGTACGTCAACAGGAGGTCCGACCGGGACCTCAACACCCAAGTATGTCTTCTGGGATCTAGTGTTACCATTCTGTGAAGTTTTCATCCAAATTATGTGATGCCTTCCAAATCCATCCAGTGGAAGGCCCAGAACAGGCTCCCTGGGTGCTCAATGCACTCCACTGTAAGTTTCGACCAGGACCCCAAACAGCCCATTGCATCCCAGACAAATTGCCACCCCTCTGTGAACCTTTCATCCAAAATCCATCCAGTGGAAGGCCCAGAACAGGCTTCCCAGGTCCAAATTCTGCCCAGCGTCCCCGGGTCATAGTTCTGCCCAGCGTACACCAACGGGAGGTCCGACTGGGACCTCAACCCTCTAGTTTATCTTCTGGGATCCAATATTACCACTCTGTGAAGTTTTTCTCTAAATCCATCATGTATATGTAGAGATGCACTAGATACACCAAATGCAGCTAACCACATGTTGTCTGAACAAGCATAAAATATTAATAACAAATATTAAACCAGTGGAGAGAGGTGTCCAGTTTGAGCACTGTATATATTACATACATGCAGTGGCGTAACTTCATCCCAGGTGCCCGGAGGCAAGATAAATGTTGGTGCCCCCCCCCCCAAACTAAAATGTACCACCCCCCAGCACCTATGCCAGCCCCAGCTGCTGCCGCCCCCCTTATGCAGTTCCTTTTATATAATGCCCCCAGTAGTGGTCCGTCTATGTAGTGCTCCCCAGTAATTGTCCCCCTATGCAGTAGTGAGCCCCCAGTAGTGAGGCCCCTTGTAGTTGCCCCCAGTAGTGAGCCCCCTGCAGTTGCCCCCAGTAGTGAGCACCCTGTAGTTGCCCCCAGTAGTGAGCACCCTGTAGTTGCCCCCAGTAGTGAGCACCCTCTAGTTGCCCCTGGTAGTGAGCACCCTCTAGTTGCCCCCAGTAGTGAGCACCCTCTAGTTGCCCCCAGTAGTGAGGCCCCTGTAGTTGCCCCAGTAGTGAGGCCCCTGTAGTTGCCCCAGTAGTGAGGCCCCTGTAGTTGCCCCCAGTAGTGAGGCCCCTGCAGTTGCCCCCAGTAGTGAGCACCCTGTAGTTGCCCCCAGTAGTGAGCACCCTGTAGTTGCCCCCAGTAGTGAGTCCCCTGTAGTTACCCCCAGTAGTGAGGCCCCTGTAGTTGCCCCCAGTAGTGAGGCCCCTGTAGTTGCCCCCAGTAGTGAGTCCCCTGTAGTTACCCCCAGTAGTGAGGCCTCTGTAGTTACCCCCAGTAGTGAGGCCCCTGTAGTTGCCCCCAGTAGTGAGCCCCTGTAGTTGCCCCCAGTAGTAGGCCCTTGTAGTTGCCCCCAGTAGTGAGCCCCTGTAGTTGCCCCCAGTAGTAGGCCCCTGTAGTTGCCCCCAGTAGTGATGGCCCCCACCGCACGCGCACACACAAAAAAACAAACAATTACTTTTGTTCCAGTGCTGCTGCCGTCCATCCCTGGTGTCTGCTCCTCGGCACTATGGGAGTGACGTCATTACTCCCATACGTCATTACTCTCATCACTCCCATAGTGCACTGCGGGACCCGGAAGACGGAGCTCACTCCTGAGCTCCGTCCCCGGCGTCCGCTCCTCGGCACTATGGGAGTGACGTTATGACGTCACTCCCATAGTACACTGCGGGACCCTATCCGCCAGGAGGATAGGAGCCAGGCGCCCGCTGGTAACACACTCAGCGGGCGCCCGGCAAATGGAGGGTGCAGGGGTGCAACCGCACCCCTTGCACCCTCTGTAGTTACACCAATGGAGGTGGAGCGCCGACCAGCGGCGCTCCTTCTCTATGCAGCTCCCGGGGACAATGGAGCCAGGTGCCCCCTCCAGAGCTGACGCCCGGCGGCAAATGACTCCATTGTTTCCGGGAGTTCCGCCACTGCATACATGTGTGTGTCAATGTGAGCTTTGATTGGCGCATACAATGTTTTTGTTCACTATTGTCAATTGCTGTATTTTTTACATCTATGCAAATTCCAAATAATAACCGACTGACCTCTCCCTGACGCTTTGTCAGCATAAATATTTACGGAAAGGTAATTGAGGGAGAAGCAGAGCATAAAAAGTGATGATTCTCCAAAATTATACAACCCCTTTAATTAGGCTTTCCTGTTCGCTCATTGTCTAATTACAGTAAAGTATATTACTACCGTGCGGCTGCTGTTAGTGCAACTCTCTTTGTTATGACCTTCTTATTTACCAGAGTCAAACATCAGTGTGATTTATGAAGTATGAGTAGGGATGAGTGATAACTGATAACAGAGGAATGAGTGTGATGATAAACTATGGTAGTAAGGACTCCTATGAAGTCAGAATGATGAGGGATCTACTACTGTATAATTCTGTGTATTTTACCACATACATCAGTTTGATCTACTAATAAAAAGTGAGTGTTGAATAAATGGTACTAAGCAGACACACATATAAAATACATTTTCAGTTCTTTATGCACCATATGCATCTCTGCAAGTTATTCTACATAATACACATATTGTAAGGGCAGTGTACAGTGTACTGGCTTCAGTAAAAGGAACGGAAGTGCATTTTGCTGAGTGGAAACAGCAGCACTATTAAAATAAAACTTGTGTGTGAGATATGTGAAATACATGCATCATGTCACTAGTCATTGGGAGCCCATTGTCAGACATTTGTCATCACTCTTCAGTTATTACACATGACTCTATTTATAATTATTATTCCTCCTCCATATTTCTTATTATTATCATCATCGTTGATTTGAAATTTGCCACGGAGCTCTAGTAGGATAATCTATAATAACGAGATGGGTATTCATGTCTGATTGGATGTGTTAGGGAATTTCATATGTGGGTACCTGCATGGCAGAATCTTGTAGTTGGGAAAAAGAAGAGATTACCATAGATGAGTCAAGGTGCAGGTAGATCTAGATGTGCAAGAAGGAGAGTATTTTAAGAAGAGATTTGAGATTCATGAACAGGTGTTGTTGAGGGCTTTGGTAGGTAACTGTATGTTGTTGAGGGCTTTGGTAGGTAACTGTGTGTTGTTGAGGGCTTTGGTAGGTAACAGTGTGTTGTTGAGGGCTTTGGTAGGTAACTGTATGTTGTTGAGGGCTTTGGTAGGTAACAGTGTGTTGTTGAGGGCTTTGGTAGGTAACTGTATGTTGTTGAGGGCTTTGGTAGGTAACAGTGTGTTGTTGAGGGCTTTGGTAGGTAACAGTGTGTTGTTGAGGGCTTTGGTAGGTAACAGTGTGTTGTTGAGGGCTTTGGTAGGTAACAGTGTGTTGTTGAGGGCTTTGGTAGGTAACAGTGTGTTGTTGAGGGCTTTGGTAGGTAACTGTATGTTGTTGAGGGCTTTGGTAGGTAACTGTGTGTTGTTGAGGGCTTTGGTAGGTAACAGTGTGTTGTTGAGGGCTTTGGTAGGTAACTGTATGTTGTTGAGGGCTTTGGTAGGTAACAGTGTGTTGTTGAGGGCTTTGGTAGGTAACAGTGTGTTGTTGAGGGCTTTGGTAGGTAACTGTATGTTGTTGAGGGCTTTGGTAGGTAACTGTATGTTGTTGAGGGCTTTGGTAGGTAACAGTGTGTTGTTGAGGGCTTTGGTAGGTAACAGTGTGTTGTTGAGGGCTTTGGTAGGTAACAGTGTGTGTTGAGGGCTTTGGTAGGTAACTGTGATTAATTTAATTGGATTCTGGGGGACATGAGGAGTCACTGTAGGGATTTGCAAAGTGATACAGCAGATGTAGAGAAGCCAGATCGGAAGATTAGTCTTATTATGCCATTTAATATTGATTGAAATGAGGATAGATGGGTGAGGAGATTGCCAAATAGTGGGTTGCAGTAGTTAGGGAGAGGGAGTGGGCAAAGTGTTTGGTAACTACTTGTTAAGATAAGGATGTATTCTGGCAATATTTTTAAGGCGCCACAAACCTTTTTGGCATCTTAGAAATAAAAAATAATAATACTAAGGTGAAGAGGTGACAGGACTGGTATCTTTGGTACATTCATATGAAGACAGGTGGTATGGGGGAACCAGACATTTGTTCGGTAAAGAGGACTGGACCTGATGCTGAATAACGTGGCTCTATTATAGGTGATGAGGGTTATCTATTTTTATCATTATTACATCCAGTGATTTGTATTCAGAACACTGAAGAAATTAGGATGCCAATTTTAGGTGACTCTTGTTTGCAATTCACAGCTTTCTGATGATTTCCCTGTGATTTTTGTTTTAATTAATTCAGTGATTTGCAGCTCGCCCCAAAACATCCTTGAAAACCATTGAATTGAGCTCACCATTTCATTTTGCCCTGGAATGAATTAACTGAGGGTGCTTTGGGGAGTATTGGTGAAGGTTTGTGAGGTGTGTGAGATTAGGCATGGAAAAAAATACCTTGTTGGAGGGTATCAATTTGTTTTTGAAGCAGGTGACAAAATACTAGGCTGTGAGTAACACAACACACAAATAATGATGTCAGGGGAAATTGTGGTGTTGAAGCCTGCTATATGATAATTTCCTAAAGTGGACTTTGTATTGATATGTTTAAGAGAATGTTTTTCTCTCACAAGTAAAACAGTGTGTAAAATACCTTCCATTCTGGTAGCCTACTGAGTTTTGCTCATCTGGGATGGGGACAAGATTCATAGTTAATTCACAATTGCCTGCAAGTCCGTTTTCCGTTTTGCATACATATTTTGCAATTTTCCGCACAGCTCATGCCCGTAGCCAAGCACACCCAACTATGGGTCATACGCATCTCAGCTGTATCTCCACTTGTGGGTGTTTCTGGGTGGCAATTGGGCGTGTGCATGTAGGCTAAAGGTTCTGAGTACTTGTAATGGGCAAGTAGGCGGAATTGTGAGCTATTCAGAGCTGAACATATACAGAGGGGTCTGATCTTGTGCACCAAGGGTAGGGCTGGTACAAATGCCGACAGTGATGACGGCTACTTTCACAAGTGGATGTATGCCTAGATGTGCCCAGGACCAGCAACAGAAATCTTGGGGCCTAGTATACACGGATCTCTGGGGCCCCTAACCCTCCCCCCTCCCAGTGCCCCCTCCTTGACCCCTCCTCCAAACACACATGCTGGGTCCACACGCACACACACATGCACACACAATTATTACAGATAGAGCGCACACACATACACACAATTATTACAGATAGAGAAATGTACACGCACACACATACATGCATACATATACATACACACATATATATACACACAGATATATAACCTGATATACACACACATACCATGCTTGCCTACCTTTTCTTTCTGCTCCCCGAGAGAAGCCCGGGGAGGAGAAGCAGGTGACTGCGATGGGGGCGGGGCCTGACAATTTGCGTCATTATGCCCCGTCCCCTTTGTGGTAAATTACTGCGATTGGTGCAAATTAAAATAGGGGGTGGGGCTAAATGACGCGATTAATGAAGAATCGTGTCATTAAGCACCGCCCCTTACACGGGTACCCGCGATCGCCTCGGAAATTCTCCCCATTCTGCCCACTTCACTAGGAAGTCGGCAGAATACGGGAGAAATTCCAACCCTTCTGGGGGTGTGGGGGTTACCCGAAAAATCGGGAGCCTCCACCAAATTTCGGTAGGGTTGGCATGTATGACACATACACACATTAAAAATGACAATAACATAGTTCTTACCTTCATGCCGAGGGAGACAGTCATGACACTTGGCTTTGTCCCTGCACTCTTCAGCTGGACCAGTAGGACCCAGAGTATGTGTCTATGGGGGGGTGGGTCCGGGGGGGGTGGGGGCGCGAGGGGGAAGTCGCTCTATGTGCCGCGAGGGGGGTGGGGTCAGGGGTGCCGTGAGAGGGAAGTTGAAGGAAGCCAATGGGAGAGGAGAGGAACAGGAAGGTAGCAGGAGGGCGAGGTGCGAAGGTGGGTGCAAGGGGATGCGGCCTAGGAGGAGGAGCACAAGCCCCTGCGTGACCCCGGTATTTGACTGGGGAAGGATGTCAGTGGACAGGGCTTCGGCTGGACGGCTGCTGTCACAGCACAGCAGCTGTTTAGAAAGTTTTACTAGGTGCTGTTGCCCTGTTTTTTTTCTGTCCCTGAGCCGTGGGGCCCGGTATGGTTGTCCCCCCTGTCGCTGGGCCTGGATGTGCCAACTGTGGCGAAGATCTGCATTTATTTCCGAGCACGCAATGCTGTTGATTTGCCTGCAACTGTGAAACGGGCACAATTTGAGTATCTGCAGCACCCAGAGCAATGTCTGTCACTCAGCAGTCCTGACAAAATCTAATGAAGACATTAATATTTATTTTAATGTTGCTAATTTCATGGAGGACCTAATCAGTTTTACATTTACTTTTCACAATATTAACTGACAGTTGAAATGCTCATAGTTATGTACTAATAAGCTGTCTGAGAAAATAGATAGTAATTATGCATTAGACGAGAGTAGCTATTTGCATAAATATGCATTATGACTGGTATCGGCAGTAGATTTCATAGCGACTTAGAAATGATGATATTATGTTTGTCAGATGCCACTTACAGCCCACTGCCACCTCTAACCCCTATATCCCTTTTCCCCTTCCTCTATACTTAAACACCATCGCTATGTACTTGGCTATATCTTAATTAATAAGCGCTACAACAGCCATCTCTCCAAATTGGACGCCTCCCTCATCCAAGATTATTGCAAAAAAAAAGACCAGATTGCTCTCCTGGCATGAAGATACAATGAGTGCTGCCGATAATTTATCCCACATTGTGTGCACAGAACGAAATGCATGTTTTCGACTGTATAAAGAGTTGTACAGATTTCTGGGAGTGGGCCCCCTCTATCCGTGTGCTTGGTTTGATACCGATCATTCTCCTCAGTGCACACTTGTACCAGTCCTGCCCTCGCTGTAAAAATATGATTTATGGTCTTACCTTGTTAAATCCATTTCTTCGTGTCCATGGGGGGCACAGGGAACACTGGGTATAGTCTAGAGAGGACAGTCTGGGCACCAGACTTCTAAACTTTATTTCTTTCCAGCATGCACAGGCTCCCTCTCCTCTATACCCCACTGCCAGCCACCGACCAGCCAGTTACAGTAGCAAGCACACGGCAGGAGCGAGAACACGGAGAAGGAAAAAAGGAGGACCGGCACACACTCAAACACAAACACATGTAAGTGACCTGGGCACCGGCACATAGGAACAACCCGCGCAATCAGGTGCGTCAGGGAGAGCGCCCTGTGCCCCCTATGGATGCAAAGAAATGGATTTAACAAGACCATAAATCTTATTTTCTTCTTCCATCCATAAGGGGACACAGGGACCCCTTCATGGGCAGGGACATTCCTGCGCTGAGAACATGATGCCTGATGATTACGTCGGGGGACACAAAGTAATCGAGTGCATAGAAGCGGATGAACATGGTAGTGGAAGACCACCTTGCAAAGTTGCTCTGCAGAAGCCCCCTTCCAAGCCGCCCAAGACGGCCATGCAGAACGGGTGGAATGAGTATAAACCGCTGCAGGCAGGGGAAGAGACGCCGTAGCATACGCATGGCAAATATTGAAGCAGAGCCATCTGGCCAGAGTCTGCTTGAAGGCTGGCCAACTCCGCTTGGGAACATTGTAGAGGACAAAGAGGGAGTCCATCTTCCGGATATAATGGGTCCTGTGAACGTAGACACGGAGAGCTCACACCACATCTAGCGAGGCCTCCTACGGGTAAGCAAGCGGAGCAGAGAAAGAGGGTACCACAATCTCCTGGTTGATGTGGAAGCAAGACACCACCTTGTGCAAGTAGGAGGACCGCCCTATCATCATGAAAAATTAGAAAGGGAGAGCGCCAAGACAAAGCACTCAAGTCAGACACCCGCCGGGCCAACGCAATAGCCAGAAGGAAGAAAGTCTTCCATGTAAGCCAACGAAGGTCCACTGACTGCAAGTGTTCATATGGAGTAGACTGTAGAACCCGAAGAACTAAAGACAAGTCTTAGGGTGCAACCGGAGGAACAAACGGTGGCTGCACGTGGAGAACGTCATGCAAAAAACGTTTTGACATCCTATAATAAGGCAAGTTGGCGTTGAAAAAGAATAGACAGGGCAGATACCTGAACCTTTAAGGATGATAAACGAAGTCCTAAGTCCAACCCGGACTGCAAAAAAGAAAGGTGTCTAGAAACTCGGAATGTCCAGGGGTTGAGGCCCCTGGCCTCACACTAAGCAAAATACGTCCACCAGGCCTGGTGATAAATCCTTGCGGAGGACGGCTGCCGGGCACTAAGCACAGTCTGGATAACCCTCCTGGAGAAGCCTTTCTTCCTTAAGACAGACATCTCAAGAGCCACACTGTCAAAGTGAGTCGTGCGAGATCCGGATGGAAACACGGACCCTGCGACAGCAGATCTGGCCTAAGATGAAGGCATAGAGGGGCGTCGACAGACAGACTCAAGAGGTCGGCGTACCATACCCACCAAGGCCAATCCGGGGCCACCAGAATCATTGTGCCTCCCTTTAGTTTGAACTTGCGAAGCACTCGAGGGCTCATCATGTCTGGAGAAAACACGTCGACTAGCGGGAACATCTGACACCACTAAAGCATCCACAAGGTGTGCCCCAGAATCCCTGGTCCAAGAACAGTCTGCGGCAGTTGATGGCTGTGCCGATGTCCGGACGACCACAGCGGCTAACTAGCAACTGAAATACGTCTGGATGGAAAGCCCATTTGCCGGAATGGATGTCCTGGCAGCTCCCAATTTTGGACACCTGGAATGAACACAGCCGACCAGGGTGGAATGTGGCACTCCACCCAGCAGAGGATGCAACTGTCTTTACTGATAGCTCTGCGGCTGCGCGTGCTGCCCTGGTGATTGATGAAAGTAACCACTGTTGCATTGTCTGACTGCACTTTGACCGCCCACCCTTGTGTCAGGTGCTGAACTCAACAAAGGGCCCTGTAAATTGCCCTGATCTCGAGTACATTGATTGGGAGCAGAATTTCTTGAGCTGTCCACCGCTCCTGGAACATCTGCTGACAAGAGCCCACACCACTCCGCAACAGAATGGCATCTGTGGTGAGCAGGATCCAGTCCTAAATCCACAATGGGTGGCCCTATTCCAGATTGGGCTGGTGAAGCCACCACAGAAGAGAGTGATGAACTTCCAGGAAGAGAATGATCGTTTGAGCCTTCATATGAAGGTGAGATCTGTTCCATCATGCAAAACCCTCCAGCTGAAGTGAGACTGGGCATATTCCATCATGTCGAACGTGATGACCATGGAGCCCAGGATCCTCATGCAAGCATGGATGGAGACCCTGTGGAGGGCCAGTAGAGGACTAATTCTGGCCTGCAGGGCTTGGATCTAGTCCTTTGGGAGAAACACCCTTTGAGAGAGAGAATCCAGTAGTGCACCCAAGTGTAACATTTCCTGAGCATTAGTTAAGGAGGATTTGTGCCAATTGATTATCCAGCCATGAGACTGGAGAAGGTCCAGTGTTGAGCGAATGTGGTGGGATAAGACCTTCAGCGACTGAGCCAGGATCAGCAGGTTCTCGAGATAAGGAAGGATCCTGACTCCCTGGCGGCAGAGATGTGCTGCCATGACCTTCGTGAACACGCAAGGTGCCGTGGAAGATCCAAGAGATAACGCCCGAAATTGGTAATGATCCTTGCAGATTGCAAACCTGAGGAAGAGTTGATGCGCTTCTCTGATAGGAATGTGAAGATAGGCATCCTGGATGTCTAGAGATGCCATATAATCCCCTGGCTCCAGTGCTAAGATAATGGATCAAAGATATTCCATCCGAAAACTGGTTCAGTGCCTTTAAGTTCAGAATAGGGCGATACGATCCGCCCGGTTTCTGCACCAGGAAGAGGTTTGCGTAGAAGTCTGTGTTGAGAGGGGGGAACTGGGATAATTACCCCGGCGGCCAGGAGGGAGCGCACTAATCCCCTGAGAGCTTCTGCCTTGTTCGGATTTTCTGGAAATTCTGGTGGAGAAGAACCTGATCGGAGGGCGTTTCCAAAAGGTTAGAGCGTATGCCTAGGAGATTACCGTCCCTGACCCACTTGTCCAACGTGGTTCCTTCCCAAACCTTGGCATATGACAGAAGCCGGCCTCCCATCCAGAAGTCTCCTAGGATGGAGGTCCCCCTGTCAGGCGGTAGGCTTGTCTGAAGACTTGGAAGGTGGCTTTCTGGTAGCCCAGAGCTGCTTACCTCTGGGTTTTGATCCCTTGGAGGAAGCACCCTGAAATCTAGAGGAAGGCTGACCTCGGGCCTTTCCTTGGGGTCAAAAGGAAAAAAACATGGTCTTGGTTCTAGGAGGTGCGGATGATGGGAGAAAGGCAGTCTTGGAGGCTGCTAAGGTGGCAACAATCTTGTCCAACTCTGGACCAAACAGAATATTCCACGAGTAGGGGAGTTCTTCCAAGGCCTTCCTGGAGTTAGTGTCAGCTAGCCATGTGCGCAAACAGAGAGCCCTTCTAGCACCCACCGCCGTCGCAGATACCTTAGAAGCCAAGAGCCCCGTAAGCACAGTAGCTTCTTCAAGATAGGTGCCGGCTGATATGATATGAGCTACTAAGGGTAACGTCCTTACAGTTTGCACCCGGAGCAAGGCCCTCTTCCAAATCCACCGCCCAGCGGTTAACTGCTTTAGCCACCCATGCAGATGCCAAAGCAGGACGAGTAATCGCACCTGCATTAGTGTAGGTAGTTTTAAGGAAATTCTCCAATTTTCTATCAGTAGCGTCTTAATAGGAAAGACGCATCCGGGATTGGGAGGATAGGGAATCTCGCAAGGCGGGCTACATGAGCATCCACTGGAGATGGGTTCTCCCATTTAGCCCTGTCCTTAGTTGGCAGGGGATAAAAAGACGCCAAGCGCTTGGACAACTGAAACTTCCTAGTAGGCTGTGCCCATGCTGCTTCCAGAAGGTCCTCTAACTGCGCAGAGGGAGGAAACTCAGTGTTCATTTTCCTCTTGCATTTGGAGTTGTGTATATGCTAAGACAGAGAGTAGGAAGCAGAACTAATAAGTAGCCTGCTACAATTATCCAATATATGTCATACGCAACCTAGGTGTGTATAGTACACTAGTAGAAGCACTGACCCAGAGGGGTCCCTAATGTGTCCGGAATACCAGGTATATATATATATATATATATATATATATATATAATGGTGATTACTGAGCGCTATGTGTAATGCAATTGTTTTTGTGACACCTGTAAAAATAAAATTGTTTAAAACAATATATGTTTATAGCTCCTTCTGGAGATTGTGGTGGGTCCCTTTGTGCACTGGACTGGCACTTGCACGCGCAAGAAAATTATGTTACCTCTCTCTACCTACCTTACCCTTTCCTTACACCAGCCGCTCCCTCTCCTCCGACCGCTGCAGAGAAATCCTCAGTGTCCGCTCGCGGTGGTAGCGGTTGTGGTATAGTCCAGGGATCAGAGAGTCAAAGCCTGGCCTTGGCCTGGCTCTCTGTGTTGCCGTGACGACTAGCCGCGATCGGCCGCTGATGATGACGTCACTCGGGAGCAGAACAGGGTGTGCAGTTGACTGTGTAAACAGTCGGTCCAGGGATCATCCAGAGTAGGGATGGGAATCATTTGATGTTTCATCGGAAACATCGGTTAAATGGTTTCGATGTTCGATGTTTAACCCTGAAATGTTTTTGATTCAATGTTTCATTACCATCGCAAGATTTCTCCCCCAATGTTTTTCCCTGCTTTTCCAATGTTTTTTTTTTTGGCAACACTGTGGTGCTGCCACTGCTTTGGGCTGCAAGCTGGCTCTCTCCTTGTATTATAGTCTGTTACAAGTTAAGAATAGAGTACAAAACACTGACTGGGCTATGGCTGCTATGTGCATGCTGCTGCTGGGGGAGGTGGCTGACAGAGGGAAAGACACTCTGGTCAACCAATTAGCAGCAGCACATAGGACAGTCCCACCCCTGGCTCACTGTCACTGGTGCTGATCTCAGTGAGCCCTGGTTGGCTGCTTGGGGTGTCTGGCTGCTGCAGCTATTGGTAACTGAGCTGTCAGTCTCACAGTGTCACTGTCAGGCCCTCACTGCATGTGCAGGACAGACCCAGCGGTGCCTCAGTGCCATCATTGGTGAGGAGCTGGGAGAGCGAAAGGGAGGGCTTGAGTAGATAGAGTGTGTTTGTCGTGATATAGACAGAGACTTAAGTTGAGGGTGGAGAAGAGAGGAAAAAAAAGAGGAGGCTCTGAAAGAGTAAAATCTGTAAAAATGGACAAGAGAAATTAAATTGAGGAAGAGAGCGAGAAGGAAATCTGTCAGTATTACATGTGTGTGGAGGTGGAGGACATTAAGGTACTGTACCACTATCACCAACAACAGGATCAGCCAGCTACACTGCCAGCAGTAACACACAACACTCCTACAATTATGTCTGTCACTAGTAGTGAGTACTGACAATACAAATAAAATGGCACCACCCAAAAGTCATTTGTGGGAACACTTTGAAAGGAAAAATAATGAGCCCAAAAGGAATGGGTATGAAATACCGCCGGCCGCAATTCCCGTCAGCGGCAGCCCGACAGGAGCAGAGTGCGACGCAGCGGAAGCCCGACAGCGCTGGAAATCCCGATCGTGGATGGGTAAGTATCCACTAACCTAACCCTCCTTAGGGGTGCCTAACCCTAACTTCCCCCCCAAGTGCCTAACCCTAATCCCCCCTCTAAGTGCCTAACCCTAACCACCCCCTTCCCCGCTACCTAAACCTAAGTCCCCCGGGGGGGTCCCTAACCCTCCCTCTCCCTAGCCTAACCCTCCCGGGGGGGTGCCTAACCCTAAGTCCCCCCAGGGAGCCCTAACCCTCCCCCCCCCCCGTGGCTGTCCACTCACGGCGCCCGGCATCACTACGATCGTGATGCCGGGCGCCGGTCTCCCGGCGTCGGGGAAATGCGGGCGTCTACATCTAGACGCCCGGCATTTCACCCAAGCCGGGATAAGACAGTAGGGAAGCCGGCTGCCGGTATATAGGCAGTCGGCTTCCCGATTGCTTCCCGCCCAAAACAGCTATTTTCAGACACTGCAGCAAGAAAATAAAAATATGTGCAAACACATCTAATTTAAAATACCACCTTGAAAACAAATACCATCTTGTGCTGCTTTGTATATATACATATGTATACACATATATATACATACACTGTTTGCCTCCATGAAGATAGCCATAGTATAAGCTAATTTTAAAAGTTTATTAGTCTATTAAATGTTTAAATACAGTTTGCTTAAAAAAACAAAAAAACATCGGTAAACATCGGTTCTAGAGAACCAATGTTTATATCTAAATAATGTTTTGTATTCAATGTTAAAAACATCGGTACTTCCAATGTTTTCTTTCGATGTCCCATCCCTAATCCAGAGTAGCCACCTAATGCCTCCAACGCGTTTCGTGCGCGTGCGCACTTCTTCAAGGATAGCATGTCCTTCATCGTTAGTGGTTTAAATAGTAAAAAAAACTTTATTGAGAAACCGGAACTTCCTCCAGGAAGTGGGTTAAAAAAAGCGGTAGCCATGTGCTTCTCCTCCATCTTTTGTACAGAGATGGTTTAAAAGCAGTTTTGATAAAACTCCATTAATTTAAGGTGCCACAAAAAAACAATATATGAAATAATTTATGTATTGATTGGTGTAGATATATATATATATATATATATATATATATATATGTGGGCACTGATACTCCACAATCCAGCTGGACACGCTGGAAGGAGTTAAGTGAAACAGCCGGCTGCAGGGAGCGCGGTACAGAGGAGACAGAAGCCCGAGCTTCCCTCTGTAAGATTACTGCAGTAGCCTGTAAACCATTACTGCAGGCCCACTGCTGAGCGTCCTCTCTCATGCAAGACAGCATGTGTCTAAAATGGACGCTCAGCATTCTCTGGCACTGAGAGAAAGGAGGAGCTAAACCTGAGACGAGCTGTCAACTCGGTTGGAAGCGCGCTGAGGGGCTAACAGGAAGTGTTTACTTCCCCCTTGGCTAAAGAATCGCCTGGGACCATGGCCGCACCACTGCTGCATAGTCCTGTTACTGTATGCCACTGTGTGGAACAGACTGCCCTGTACCGACACTAGCCCGCACCAGCGGTTCCCTGCAAGCATAGAGCTGCCCTTACCTGTCCCTGAGTGTCCAGCTGCGGCTTGTGCGGGAAGTCCGAGACCGGTGGAGGGTATGACCTGAGGCTGCCTAGCCCGTCTAGAATCCCGTGGTGGAAGTCACCGACCAGGTCGCCGGTGCTGCCATCACCGGCGTCAGGGGGTTGGAGTGTCTTTTTAGGCGTCCAAAAGGACGTCCAACAGAGGACTCAGGGCCTGATTCAGAGCCGCTTGCTCTGACAGAGCGTTCGCTCTGAATCAGGGCCGGGCTTTTTTTTTTTGGAGCGGCCTCTCGCATAGCTGTGGGTAACCACCCACAGCTATAGCGAGCGGCCATAATGATGGTCGCGATGGTCAAGACCATCGCGACCATTGGGCTTGCGACGGGACCCTTGTGGTAGGGTCTTGTTCATCGCAAGCCCCAGACAGCTTTCGGCTCTAACAGGGCCAACCCCAAATGGCAGGAGTTCTCATGGGGACCCCTCCGTTTGGGCAGCCACCCCCCCGGCCCGCCCACCAAACGGAGCGAGCTGTCACTCAACATAGACAGCTTGCCCCCTTTGGTGCGAGACCCAGAGCGACGGAGTACCCGTCGCTGGCAGGGTCTCGTGCATGCGCACGACGGAGCCGGCTCCGTCGTGCGCATGCGCTGTATGCCACCGTCGACCCGGTTGCAAGCGCTCAGCGCTTGCGACCGGGTCTGAATCAGGCCCTCAGTATGTAATAAAAAAGAGAAATACGATGGGAAACCACACAAAGCAGCTTCCCCCACAATGGAGCTTGATCCTGACGGCACTAAACTGTAATGGTGCATACACACGGTTAGATTTTGTGTCAAACGTTCAAATAGTTTATAAAATCGTTCAAATCGTTGGTAAAAATCGTTCATCGTTCATCTGACAGATCTGACCGTGTGTATGCACCATTAAACTGGCTGACCGGTGGCTGGGGGTGGAGTATAGAGGCGAGTGAGCCTGTGCATGCAAGAGGGTAGGAGCTGCTGTTGTATCTAACCATTCACTCTTTTAGAATGCAAGCTCTTATGAGCAGGGCCTTCTAACCTCTTGTACTTCTCCCTACTTTAGTTTCATGTACTTCTTACTCACCACTAGGGCACCTAACACTTGGTCACTAATGTAGCAATATATATTATTCATGTCCTGGTCCTGTATTGTATTGTTCTGTAAGTCGCTTGTCTACAACTTGTTTATGTGCTTTGTAAGGCGCTGCGGAACATTTGTGGCGCCATATAAATAAATGATAATAATAATAATTCACGTCGGTCAATGTCTCTTTGGTTTGGAGCTTACAGTCTAATTTTGAACAGTAGGAGGAAACTGGAGTATCCAGAGGAATCCCAAACACTGCATTTCTAATATACTATATGATCATATTACAATAATGTACCTGGAGATAGAACACAGGACCTCATGCAGAGTTGATCGTAAGCGGCCGCTCGGTCGTATGCCTAACGACCGAGAAACTGAAAAAGGAAGCAATCGCACGGCCGGTCGGTCGCAACCAAAGTGACACCCATACGTGAACAATGCACCTCCTTTAGCTAGCGAGTGATAGCAGCTAGCGATCGAGTCAGTCGTTGTCAGTCGCTGTATGTTAATTTTCTTCTGATGGTCGCTGCCGCTTGTGTTGTGTTGATGCCCACATGTCATGTTTCCATGCTCTATCGATCAGCTTGTTACTAGCTTGTTGACAATTATTTAATTAGTGTTCTAAAGTGTTGTTGTTTTTGTTTATTTTCTTTATTTTTTGCATGCTGCCAAATGCAAAAAAATTGAATATATTCTTGAAAAAAAAATAATTAAAAATATTGAACAAACTACTGAAATCGTGTCTGATTTAATAATGAAAAATAGACATGGTTAATCAGGGGAAAAAACAGAGGATATGAAAAGACTGGTGCAGGCTAAATAATGCAAATTACACCAAAAATTAAAAAAAAAACGCATAGAATAAGCCATCCCCATGAAATTTATTTATTCTTATTATTCGCTAATGCAAACGCAGCTGAATCAATTACATGCCAATTAGCAGTGTTATTAGCTACAACAAACGATTATTAGCTGCTTGCATTGTGTGGCTCAAAATAGAAACATCACTCCTAACATCAGTAAAATGCGATAGTATCGATTGTACTCTGGGGCTTGAGAGAGCACGAACCCAACCTCAAGCTGTACGATCAGCCATGCCTCTAACCTGCTCGCAGAGTGACGTTTTACTACTTCCGGCCTTCTATGTCAGTCGTAGCAGGTAATATATGTACGCCCCTAAAACGCCCTCCAAACGGTGAGGAACGCCTGCGTTTTCAGACCACCACCCCCGTCAACACCCACAAATGGCCTTTCATGTCAATCAACTCTCGGAAGCCACGTCCTGCTCGGAAGCCATACGAATTACAGCATTTTGGATCGCAAAGCCTCATACGCACATGCGCACAACTAACAGTGCGCATGTGTGGTTTGGAAACATGGGATGCGTACGACCGAGCGGCCGCTTACGAACGGCTCTGAATGAGGTCCACAGTCCTTTCCATTATGCAGGACTTAACAGAAATGAAAAACTGCATCTAAAATATATACTGTAACAAAAAACCACGAGTAGTCCAAGAGTGTAGATTAAGGTTTGAGGCATTGAAGGGATTTAAATGGTTCGTTTTTCAGTCTAATATGACTTTAAACTTCATTCAGACTTTGCATCAGTGATAATTTGTGTAAGTTGAAGCTACAACTTTATCCTATAATTTGAATTAATTGCTAAATGAGAAAATGTATCTTTTTCTGGCATTTTATACATGTTTCTGTAGTCATTGTCCCTGGATTTCTCTGAGCACATTTTCATTCACAAGATAAAATATTCCACTAGATGGCGCTGAAGGACACATTAAGCACAGTCATCAAGTCTGTACAGTCTGATTTTAGTCTACCAATATTTAGTTGATTGAATGGTGTCCTGTGGCTTTTGTAATCTGCTACAGTATGTTTTAATATGTAATGGTGCGTACACACGGTACGATCAGCCAGCGATAACGATATCGCTGCTGATCGTCCTGCACCTTCCCGAAGTGCTGGATGATCGATATCGATCATCCAGCAGATCACCAACCCAGTAATGACCTTCCTATAGTATACTGGTCAGTATCGACCAGGTTGGCCTGCATGCATGGGCGATGGACAATATCGTTATCGTCAATACGTGCCCGCGCATCGCAGGTCGTTGGTGGGTTGGAAGGGACAAAAAAATGCATGATATGAACGATAACGATATGATCGATATCGTTATCATTCATATCAAGCATTTTAATTGTCCCGTGTATACTCACCATAAGGCTGGGTACACACTAGGACAACGGATCGGTCAGCAGACCGATTCACTATCCTAGTGGCCAATTGATAAGCTATACACACTTACCAGTGTGTCTCGGCTGACATCACAACTAGGCGGGCATTTAAATGAGCCCACCCAGTTGACATGTAAGTGTTAGATGTGCGCAATGACAATGTTGGACGCAGTGGCGCCAAAGCTGCACTGTCGCAGTCACAGAGGATTTATTTGCAAAGTGAGTAATGGAGTCAGCCTTTGGGGGAGGTAACGGGGGGTGTTTAGAAAACCACTGGCATGTTGTGGACATTTTCTGGGTGTGCTCTAGTGTTGCTCTGCAAATTTGCTCACAGCTTCTCCGTCTTAGGAAAGTCACTCTGTCTGAGACAGCATAGGCTTATTCAGAAGTTCAATGTGCGACCGATGTTTCCGATATTCCTGCTTTTGTGTGTGAGCAGTAATATTAAAAGCTGGAGGTGGGCAGCTCAGTGCACAAGATGATGGCATAGCCATTAGCATATTTTTGCAAGTCGCTGAGTATGAAATCGCAGTTACAACGGGATTTGCATCCATCCCTGAATCAGGCCCATTGTATGGTGATCACAAGACAATGACTATTAGTGGAACATTGGCCCTCATTCAGACCCACTCGCGAGCGGCTGTCCACTCACAAGTGGGTCGATGGTCTGCACTGCGCATGCGTACGACGGAGGGAGCTCCGTCGTGCGCATGCGCGAGACGCGACGAGCGAAGGACTTTCCTTCGCTCGTAGTGTCTCATCAAAGGGGGCGTGCTGTCGATGTTGACTGACAGCACGCCCCCTTTGGTGGGCGTGCCGGGGGCGTGCCTGCCAGACGGAGGCGTTCCCAAAGGAACGCCTACCGTCTGAAGCCGGCCCCACTGACATCACTAGTGATGTCAGTGGGAGTGATTTTGGCTCTGATAGAGCCAAAATCACTCCTGGCCTTGCGGTTGAAAAACTGAACCACAGGCTTTTGCTCGCAGTGGCGATGGTCGCGATGGTCAAGACCATCGCGAGCATCATCCTGCACGCTCGTATATGCTGTGGGTGGTGACCCACAGCTATACGAGCATCCAGGAGGACGCTCCATATTAATGGAGGTGGGCCCTGATTCAGAGCGAGCGCTCTGGTCAGAGCGTCCGGCTCTGAATCAGGGCCATTGTTTGCCCCTCGTGTGCTCGGCCCATTATGGGGATGATTGGGCACAATGTACCCTCCCTCAAATTGTAGAAAATATAATTTTTCCATCGTGTAAGGTCTGGTGATCACCAGGCGAGCTACTAATCCGGGTGCGGTATCACTTATTAACATATTGAAATAAATGGCTTGAGAATTAAAAGAGAGAATAAACCTACCTTAGTTTGTATGTAAAATGAAATGAATGGTATAATAGTGGAATCAAATTACAAAACTTCTGACGTATCAGTTTACTTTAAGTCTTCACTTACATCTTTTAAATAAACTATGCTGGTTGTCATTTTATTTTGTTTTTTAAAGCCAAATATCTTTTATTTTTACAGAGTGAACGAGCAGCAGAGATTGAGTTACATCTCCAGACAAATAAATCCTTACCACAGACAGAGGAGAGCAGCCCTGCCAAGAAGGTAAGATCAGCATTACTTCTAGTCTGCGAGGTATAGTATCCATCTCTCACTATATGCTCTCTCTGTCTTTCTACTTCAGGGTCCATAGGGTATCCACAGGATACCTTGGGGTATAGGTGTGACGTCAGTCGCAGGGCACCATAGAGTTAAGCTTTCAGCCTCCCAGGATGCACTAGGTCCCCCTCCTATACCCCGCCCCCGGGCCAAGGCACCTCAGTTTAGTTTGGTGCCCGGCCGGAGTCGGGTGCACCTGTTGGAGTGGGGGCTAGAAGAGCCCCTGAAGCTTTTTCTTCATGCAGCTGTGGCTGCACATCTGGATGAACAGCATGGACAGTCAGTCCTGACGTCCATGCTGTCTTCCCTACACCCCGCCGGTACCAGAACGCCGGTACTGATCCGGGGATGCTGGTGGGCGTCTGGGGTCACAGCTAGCGGTGACCCCAGATGCTCCGGACCATGGCCGGATTCAAGGGGGACAGAGGTAAGCAGCGGGGTCCCGCGGTGGGTCCCCGCTGATCACATGGTCCTAAGTCCCCAGGCAGGGGGCTCCCTGGGGACTGGCTGCAGCGTGGAGCCAGGCGACCAACCTGCGCTTCCACTACCCCCTGGGACAGCGGACCGCAGCAGAGCGGTAGCGCTGCGGCGTCCCAGGGGTTAAATGCATGCCAGGGGAGCGCGCCTTCCCTGTCTCACAGCCGGCGCCTCCCCCGCTGCACACAGCCCTCTCTGCACTGTGCTGACTGGTCCTGTGTCAGCGCTCCTCCCCCAGGCCAGCTTCTCTCTGCTCCTCGGCGGCCATCTTCTCTGCAACGCATGGTGAACGCTGCTGGAAGTCTGGAAGGAAGCATCGTGGTCTGGGTCCCCCCGCATACCTCTCCTCCGCTGTGGCTCAGGTCTGTGTATGCAGCGCTGTGTCCTACCAGGCCCTGTGTCTGTGTAGTTGAGTGATCAGCGCTGTTAGTGCAGGAATTGTTATTTCTCTGCATTGTATGTGACTGTGCTAGCGCTGCCTGTAACTTTTCTTCTCTAAACTGTCAGCTTTATTACTGTCCCTGTTCTTTCTGCTAAAGCCCTTGCGGTGCGGTGCTGCAGGGTGGTCTCTCGCCTATTTAATACTTAATTGGTGAGAGAGGTCACATACGTGGTGCCATAATGTCTGAAAGTGATTTTCCCCTCCGGCTACAGTGTACCACGTGCAAAGTACCGTTAGCGGAGGGGGAGGGTAGCGCGGAGGGCCTTTGCCGGCAGTGTTTGTCCATGGCGCGGCCTATTACGGTTACAGCACCGGTACAGGAGCCGCCCTGGGCTTGTTTCGCTCAGGCGTTAACAGCTTTAGTGGGCCAGTTAGCTCCGCAGCCCGCGTTTACTCCGATGGGTTTGTCCCAGCAGTCTGTGGTGTCGTCACCCATGCAGGGGTTCCCACGACAATTGGTGGTACCCCACAGTCTCCCTATTTCCCCGCTCCCGGGTTCTCAGGAGCCAGCGTGGGTTAACTCCCTGACGAGTTCTGTACAGCACTTGTCGGATGTGTTGCAAGGGGAGTCTGTGATGCGGCCTCATAAAAGGCCGGTGGCGTCTCTGTCCGCTCCTTATGAGGATGACGAAGGGACGTCTGATGATGGGGAGATTCTGGATCCTTACGATCAGGAACCTTTCCATACTAAGGACGCTGATGCTAAGTCCAAAGTATATATTCCTGGACTTATTCGGGCGGTCCGCACAGCCTTGGTGATTGAGGACGAAGTTCCCCCAGCGGCTAAATCTAAGTATGCCTTTTTCAAAGATGTGAAGGGCGATGCCACAGTCTTTCCTCTTTCGGGTCAGTTGGTGGACCATTTAGAGGAGGCGTGGAAACAACCTGGCAAAAGATACCAGCCGCAGAGACGCCTGGCGGTGGCTTATCCGTTCGCGGATAATTATTTTGCTAAGTGTGAATCCCCTCCACAGGTGGATTCTCACGTGACCCGTCTTGTCCGTAGTGCCACATTGCCGATGCCATCCATGTCCTCCCTTAAGGATGCTACGGACCGCAAGGTAGAAATCTGCCTGAAGTCCGCTTATTCCCTTGCAGGGGGGGCAGCACGACCGGCTATGGCCATTTGCTGGGTTGCCAGAGCGATGGAGCGCTGGGCGGATTCATTAGAGGCTTCTTTTGAATCCGACTGTCCGGCCGAACAGGCGGAGTTGATTGGCAATCTCCGTGATTCGGCCACCTACATCAACGAGGCGGCTCTAGACATTAGTACTCTGGTGTCTAGAATTTCTTCAGCAGCGGTAGCTGCTCGTCGCACCTTGTGGCTGCGATCCTGGAAGGCGGACGCAGATCCAAGAAAGGTCTGGAAGCGTTGCCGTTTACCGGAGAAGTTCTCTTCGGTCCGGATCTGGATAAGATTGTGGCCACGCTGGCGGCAGCCAAATCTGCTTGTCTCCCGTCGGCCGCTGCTCCTTCTGGTTCTGGACCATCGTCCTTTCGGTCATCTAGGGCCCAGGGCAGGCCCAAACCACAGTCGTTTCCTCGACAGGCTGGCCCTAAGAAATCGGTCAAGCCCCGGAAACAGGCATGGAGTACCAGACGTCCGGCCCCCAAGCCAGATGACAAGCCTGCCGCCTGACGGTCCGGGTCTCCCCTTGGGGGATCCCAGGGTGGGAGGCCGCCTGCTGCAGTTCTCCCGGTGTTGGTCGTTCACTACGACAGACACTTGGGTTCTGGAGGTGGTCTCTCACGGGTACGCCCTCTCCTTCCGGCACAGACCCCCGGCTCGATTCTTCACCACGGGTCTACCATCAGACCGGAACAAGGCTACGGAGCTGCGGAAGGTATTGCACACTATGCTCCAGGCTGGAGTTATAGTGCCTGTTCCATTCTCCCAGAGGGGCCAGGGTTTCTATTCAAATCTATTTTTGGTACAGAAACCCAATGGGTCATATCGTCCGATTCTCAACCTCAAAGCACTCAACAAGTCTTTGCGGGTCCCGAAGTTTCGGATGGAGACCCTACGGTCCATCATTCTGGCGCTGGAACCTGGGGACTACATGGTGTCATTGGACATACAGGACGCTATGGCGGTCATGGCGGCTTCTCTGCGGCTGCAAGGAGTCCGCATGTTGCCGTACTTGGACGACCTGTTATTGGTGGCAGGATCTCCAGAGCTCCTGTTACACCACTTGGACCTGACCATTGCACTGCTGCAACGGCACGGCTGGCTAATCAACTGGCAGAAGTCCACTCTAATCCCGTCTCGGAGGATTCTGCATCTTGGAGCCTTATTGGACTCGGGACAGCAAAGGATCTTCGTGACGGAGGACAAGATCTCTGCTTTACAGTCAAGGGTGCGCAGTTGTCTGCACAGCCGCCGGGTGTCCTTACACTCGGCGATGAGGTTACTGGGCTCCATGGTGTCGGTGTTCGACATGGTGGAATACGCCCAGTTTCACTCCAGACCTCTGCAGCACCTGATCCTGTCCAAGTGGAACGGGCTGCCTCAGTCTCTGAAGTTCCAGACGATTGTGCTCACCCCGGAGGTTCGCCTGTCCCTTGCGTGGTGGTTAAAGACGACCCACCTCAACAAGGGACGTCCGTTCTGGGTTCCAAATTGGGTCCTGTTGACAACGGACGCCAGTCTTCGGGGCTGGGGAGCAGTTTCGGGTCCACACTTGTTCCAGGGCAGGTGGACACCGACAGAAGCGGAGCTTCCAATAAATATCTTGGAACTCCGTGCGGTCTTCAATGCTCTCCTGCAGGCACAGCGGTTTCTCCAGGGTCACCCGGTGCAGGTCCAGTCGGACAATGCTACCACCGTGGCCTACATAAACAGGCAAGGAGGAACTCGCAGTCGGGCGGCTCTCGTAGAGGTCTCTCGGATCCTGGTTTGGGCGGAGCGCAATCTTCCGGCCATATCAGCGGTCTTCATCCCGGGAGTGCTAAATTGGGAGGCGGACTTTCTAAGTCGCCAGGACGTTCATCCAAGGGAATGGTCCCTGCACCCGGACGTTTTTCAACTACTGGTGGACAGGTGGGGTCTTCCAGAAATCGACCTCATGGCGTCCCGGCACAACAACAAGTTGCCGGTGTACGGGTCTCGCACAAGAGACGAAGGGGCGTCTCTGGTGGATGCTCTGTCCGTCCGGTGGACGTTCAGGTTCGCATACCTGTTCCCTCCGGTCTCCCTTCTTCCACGGGTAATCCGGAAATTCAAACAGGAAGGAGGGACGCTCCTGTTGATAGCTCCCGCGTGGCCCAGACGGCACTGGTTCTCAGACCTTCAGGGTCTGTCCGTGGACAGTCCTCTGCGGTTGCCGCTACGACCGGACCTTCTGTCTCAGGGTCCTTGTCTTCACCCGGACCTGACTCGGCTGTCTTTGGCGGCGTGGCTGTTGAGACGGCCATGCTGAGGTCCTGGGGGTTTTCCAGCTCTGTGGTGCGTACCATGTTACGAGCTCGGAAACCGTCTTCCGCGAGGATATACCATCGCGTGTGGCATACGTTCTTCCAGTGGTGTCGACCGAGAGGTTATGCACCGCGGGAGTTTCGTCTGTCTCGGATTCTCGCCTTCCTGCAAGCGGGACTAGATCATGGGCTTCGCCTTGCTTCTTTGAAGGTACAGGTTTCGGCCCTATCTGTCTGGTTTCACCGTAGGATTGCTACAATCCCGGATGTGCGCACCTTTATGCAAGGTGTTCTCCGTATTCAGCCGCCCTTTGTTCCACCTGTGGCGCCTTGGGATTTGGCTGTGGTCCTGAGGGCTCTCCAAGGACCGCCGTTTGAACCACTGGGCTCAGTGGATATTAAATGGCTAACAGCTAAGACTGTTTTCCTTCTGGCCGTTGCTTCAGCCAGACGTGTTTCTGAGTTAGGGGCTCTTTCTTGTAGACCCCCTTTCTTGGTTTTTCATGGGAACAGGGCAGTGCTCCGCACTCGGCCCGAGTTTCTTCCCAAAGTTGTTTCCCAGTTTCATGTTAACGAGGAAATAGTTGTTCCGGCCTTTAACTCACCGGGTCTTTCCGTGGGTGAGGCCTCTTTGGATGTTGTGCGGGCCTTAAGGACTTATGTTGACCGCACTTCTTTGTTTAGGAAGTCGGACGCTTTGTTGTCCTCTATGGCTTCTGTAAAAAGGGTTGGCCTGCTTCAAAGCAAACTTTGGCAGCCTGGATCCGTATGGCTATTTCTGAAGCTTATCTTCATGAAGGCCTACCGGTCCCTCCTTCTCTGAAGGCTCATTCCACTAGGTCTGTGGGTCCTTCGTGGGCAGCTCGACGTGGTGCCTCGGCAGTTCAGATCTGCAAGGCTGCTACGTGGTCTTCTGTCCATACCTTCGTGAGGTATTACAGGTTTGACACCTTCGCCTCTCAGGATGCTTCCTTCGGGCGGCGGATTCTCCTTTCTGCACAGGAGCGTCCCCACCCTTAAAGGATACTGCTTTGGGACATCCCCAAGGTATCCTGTGGATACCCTATGGACCCTGAAGTAGAAAATATGAGATATGGTAAGAACTTACCCTTGTTATCTCTATTTCTATGAAGTCCATAGGGTTCCACAGGACTCCCGCCCTGTCGCACCTGTGCTGCAGATGGGCTTTGCTCTGGTCACCGGTTTTCCGTCTCCCTCTGGTGAGAATGTGATTCTTGTATGTGTCCAGATCTTTGTTCTCTCTCTTCCTTCTCCTCCTCCGGCCTATGGCTTGGTAACTAACTGAGGTGCCTTGGCCCGGGGGCGGGGTATAGGAGGGGGACCTAGTGCATCCTGGGAGGCTGAAAGCTTAACTCTATGGTGCCCTGCGACTGACGTCACACCTATACCCCAAGGTATCCTGTGGAACCCTATGGACTTCGTAGAAATAAAGATAACAAGGGTAAGTTCTTACCATATCTCATATTTTCTCTCTGCATGTATAGAGACAGACAATGGGAATAATGTACCCTGAACTTTAAAATCTAAAACTACTGTACCAGGTATATACCGTATCTACAGGTCACAGACCTCCTGTGTGACTTGTGTTCTACTTATTATTATTATTATTATTATTATCCTTTATTTATATGGCGCCACAAGGGTTCCGCAGCGCCTTACATAGTACATAAACAGTTGAGCAGAACAAGTTGAGCATAGAACTACTTTCATGTTCCAGTAGTAGCAGGCGTTTTAAAATACGATCCCGATATCCGGTTGTGTCTTTTACAAAGTATTAGATTATATTTGACAGGATATTTTACATATTTTCTTGTCATTTGTTTGATAGATGTACAAATCTTTTCATGTGTACATATGTTCTCCTGGGTATTTTTCTCACCAGTCACTGGCAGTGAGCAATGATTGCTACAGGGGGATCCAGTGGCATGTGGGACTGAAACGTGCATATCTCATCAATGTTAGAGCCATTGAGATTCCCAATATCCAAGTGGCCCTCTCGCTTAAGTCTGACCCTGTTTCTGCAACCTGGGAGTAACTGGAAAAGTAATTGAACACTATACCTGTATATTTAGTTTCAAAGGGTTCATGGTCATTTACTGCATTGTGCTGTGGGGATGCTGTGAGTGACATTGATCATTTCTTCATAATGAAGCATATGACAGATGTATGTAATTACTCAGCCCCTGTCCATGAGAAATTGAATTTCAAAAATAATTCAAATTCTCCAAATATCTTCCTACAGGTCTAGAATTACCATATCACTTTTACCAAACATTTATTACACAGTATTTTCATTTGAACAGGAGGTACCAAATATATGGTTCCTAAACTGTCTGGATGAATAGAATGCCTCCTATAATTGGCAATAGGGTCTGACATGATATGTACAGCTGTGCACATAATTTGATTTGCACTTATGTTAGGAATGTTCTTGAGTGGACTGGGAATTAACCTTACAAGGGTGTTACCTGTTTATTTTTAAGGATTCATAACCATTACCAAAAAATGTCTCCTGTAGATTATTATAAATTTGGATGTAAATTCTGTGGTCAAATTAAAATATCTTTGAGCCTACAATGCCCCCTGTATGCAACCATCCACTGTCTCAGTATTGAGAGAAGATACAGAAGACTTTATGGTCTATGAATACAGTCGTCCAGCACTGGCGGCTACTGTATAATGTGGCTGGGATGTAAGAAATAGAACATATTAGTTTGAAGCCAATGCTTTTCAGTGCCAAACTATTTGCTACAATGGGGAAGATTCAATTCTGTGGGATGTGCCACAAAGTATGGCTGCAATGCTGTGCATGAACTGGTCTGTTCTCATACTCTATTGCTGCAGTCACGCCAAACAGTCCCTCTCAGCAGCACCAGGTCCTGTGCGACTCTACTTGCACCGAGTGTCATTCTTGCATCTTTTTCGCTAGCAATGTGATGCGACTAAGCAGGGGTGTATCTAGGGGTCTGAGCACCCCTGGCAAAGTAATGGACTGGAGCCCCCTACCTCAATAATATTTTTTTAATAATTACATTCCGTCTCCGTAGCCATCCCCCTGAGGGGCAGGAGAGAGATAGACTAAGGGGCAGGAGAGTTAGACACTGAGGGGCAGGAGAGTTAGACACTGAGGGGCAGGAGAGTTAGACACTGAGGGGCAGGAGAGTGAGACACTGAGGGGCAGGAGAGTGAGACACTGAGGGGCAGGAGAGTGAGACACTGAGGGGCAGGAGAGTGAGACACTGAGGGGCAGGAGAGAGAGACACAGAGGGGCAGAAGAGAGAGACTGAGGGGCAGGAGAGTAAGACGTTGAAGGGCAGGAGAGTAAGATACTGAGGGGCAGGAGAGTAAGACGCTGAGGGGCAGGAGAGTAAGACACTGAGGGGCAGGAGAGAGAGAGTGAGGGGCAGGAGAGAGAGAGAGCCTGAGGGGCAGGAGAGAGACTGAGGGGCAGGAGAGAGAGTGAAGGGCAGGAGAGAAAGAGACTGGAAGGCAGGAGAGTAAGACACTGAGGGGCAGGAGAGTAAGACGCTGAGGGGCAGGAAAGTAAGATGCTGAGGGGCAGGAGAGAGAGACTGTATGGCAGGAGAGAGACTGAGGGGACAGACACAGGAAAACACAAAGGATAGACAGTAGGAAACAACATCCATTCAATGCCAGTCACAACTGTTATAAATAAGCCTTCTTTATTATGAAAGCAATTGATGTGTTCCCCCACTGCGTAGAGGTTCTGCAGCAGCTGAGCCCCACTCGCTGGAAGAGGTTCTGCAGCAACTGAGTCTCCCCCCTCGGGTTATACCTTTCGGCCATGCAAGGCCAGTTGCTCAGCACCGATGTTTGACCCAGGGTCCGGGGGAAGCATCCTTGCACCTGGTGAGTCGAGCCGCGCAGCAGCCGGGGAGCCATGTTGCGGGTGGCCGGCGTGATGAGCAGCCCCGCAGAGATCGTAGACTGCTGTGCAGCAGCCGGGGAGCCATACTGTGGGTGCCCAACGTGATGAGGAGCCCCGCGGAGTTCGCAGCCTGCTGTGCAGCAGCCAGGGAGCCATGCTGCGAGTGTGCGGCGTGATATGGAGCGCGTGGTGATCACAGCGTGTCACCTGTAGGAGGGCGTAACTATGGAGATCAGCAGTAGGAAATGTCCCAGCCGCTACCACCGCAACTGCATGATCACCATCACCACCCCAGCCACCAGCCAATGACAGCATGGCACAGAGGGGGAGGAGGAGAGAACACCTATGAAGGTAGCTCAGGCCTGGTCACCAGGCACTAATCTATCCCTTGGCCATGTGTGGCACTGCCAGACGGCGCCCCCCTCTCAGCCGGCGCCCCTGGCAAGTGCCATCCTGGCCAATGGATAGATACGCCCCTGCGACTAAGATGCACCAGGAGTCTGCACTGATTAGTTTGATATGCAACACTGAGTGTGTTACCAGCGGGTGCCCGGCACACTCTCTCCCCCCGGCGGTAGCCGGAGGACGGAGCTCACTCCTGAGCTCCGGCTTCCGGGTCCCGCAGTGCACTACTATGGGAGTGATGTCATGACGTCACTCCTGTAGTACCGAGGAGCGGGGGTGACTGTGACGGACGGCAGCAGGCACTGGAGCGGGGTTTAAGGTAAGTATTTTTTTTTTTGTATGTGTGCGTGCGCGCGGTTGGCACTACAGGGGGCTTGCTACTGGGGGCATTGCAGGGGGCTTACTATTGGGGGCATTACAGAGGGCTTGCTACTGGGGGCATTACAGGGGGCTTACTACTGGGGGCATTACAAGGGGCTTGCTACTGGGGGTATTACAGGGGGCTTACTACTGGGGGCATTACAAGGGGCTCACTATAGGGGGCTTATTACAGGGGGATTACTACTGGGGGAATTACAGGGAGCTTACTACTGGAACTTATTGCAGGGGGCTTACTACTGGGTGCAGTACAGGGGGCTTACTACAGGGGGCCTACTACTGGGGGCATTACAGGGGGCTTACTACTGGGGGCACTACAGGGGGCCTACTACTGGGGGCATTACAGGGGGCTTACTACTGGAGACACTGATGGGGGCACACTACAGGGGGCTTACTACTGGGGGCACTACAGGGGCCTTACTACTGGGGGCATTACAGGGGCCTTACTACTGGAGGCATCATATGGGGGCACCACAGCAGCATTACTACTGGGGGCACTGCATAGGGGGACCACTACTGGAGGCACTGCATAGGGGGACCATTACTGGGGGAGCACTACATAGGCGGGCACTGCATAGGGGGACCACTACTGAGGGCACTGCATAGGGGGACCATTACTGGGGGCATTGTATAAAAGGAACTACATAAGGGGGCGGAGGAAGCTGGGGCTGGCATAGGTGCTGGGGGGGTGGTACATTTTAATTTGGGGGGGCACCAACATTTATCTTGCCTCCAGGCACCTGGGATGAAGTTAAACCACTGCCTGAAGCTATTTGGGCTACTTAAGTGCTTTCAATTGTCTCTATTTAGTGTCTTTGCACAAGTGGTGAAGAATAGCATTGAGCTGTTGTTTTGGAAAAAATAATTAGTCCTGTCAATTTGGGGTACTTGAAAATGGGTGCAAGCATGGTTTAAATTCGCTAACGTGAAGTTTTAAGTGTTGCCAAAAACACATCTACAGCAGGCACCTGCAATCAAAAAACACCTACCCCATACTTGCAGACCCCACAAAAGTCTATTTTGCTACTTTTCATGTGTGTAACCCCACTTTGTACTTTTTTGCCCCCATTTTCAAAGTAATTTTTTTGAGGTGTTCCTCTTTTTTTTAGTTTTTTTTTTTACACAGTTACCCTTTGGGGGGCTGTGCCAAGGGTGTAGAGTGGTTTCCGCACCTTTGCACCCCAAAACCGCAATTCTGCACTTTTTTCCGCCTGCTATTCATAGGCAAACTTTTTCGCCTATTACATTGCATCGACTTTCCGTGTAAGCAAAAAAACTTTGCAATTGAATACGGTGTAAAGTTTCCGCCTGGTGAAACGAAGTCATCCGCGATACTTTTTCAAGAATTCGGGCTTTTCGCCTCTAATTGAATACGGCCCATAGTATTAGCAGACCAGTAGTATAATCGGTATAGGGCAAAGCCACAATACTCTTTCAATTACCAGTGCTTAGCCAGGGTGAAACACAACAGAAAGATAACAGCCCTGATTCTTAGTACCACTTCTCATGTTCTGTGCTCGAATAACAACAGTATAAGCGCAGTCGCTATTTGACAATTAATGTTATTTATGTTATTAACATTTGATACGGGTTGGGTACGGGATCCCGGCGTTCAAAATCCAGACGCCGGGATCCTGACAGGGTTAAGATACTGACACCTGTCGGCCGGTAACCTAACCCTCCCCCTCTCCTTACCCTAACCCTCCCTTCCCAGTGCCTAAACCTAACCTCCCCGTACCCTATACCTAACCCTGCTCCTAGTGCCTAACCCTCCCCCTCTCCCTACCCTAAACCCTCCCTTCCCCGTGCCTAAACATAACCTCCACCCCTAGTGCCTAGACCTAACCTCCCCCTCCCTGCACCCTAAACCTAACCTTCTCCCTGCACCCTATACCTAACCCTCCATCTTGTGCCTAACTGTAGCCCTCCCGTAACCCTGCTACTTACCTTTGGGATTCTGGCGGTCGGGATGCCGGCGCCGGGATTCTAACAGGTGTCGGGATTCCAGTGTCGGCATTCTGACCGGAATCCCATCTGCCGGGATATTGAAAGTATCCCTTTGATACATGTACATTATATTGGTCTTACCCTTAATTAAGTCACAACTATAATTTAACATAACCTCACCCACTATTTTGTATAACCACTTGCACTATTTGGAATCTGGAGTCTGTTGGATGTGGCATGCTCTAGAGCTGCCTCCATCTCTGGAGAGGTGAGCTGAGCAGGTGGGGCGGTCTCTAGGACCTGCTGGAACCTCTGACATGTGCTGCTGTGCATGCGTGGTGTCTCCATGAATCTTTCTCCCTGCTATTCATGCCAACTAGACTTGACTCCAAGATATTCTAGCCTTGAAGAGCCTATACAAACACCGCAAATACACTATACCACCACCGATGTAGTGTGAGGGCATATTGCTAAACTCCACCGGTGCATTTACTGCTCAGACATCCGGTGTACTTCAATGCCCAGCGATACCCTAAAGCTCCAGGCTGCTTTTATATGTTACAATTATACCTGTCATATCCCTGTGCCTTATGCTACTTGTTGTTCTATTTGGTTTAATAGAACTGGTTAAGCTGTGCCACGTGTGGACAGCCACCAGCAACAAACAACTGCGCAACATCCTATATATACTTTGGCCTAGTGTATCCTCTCCTGGTGGTTACTTTGTCTTGAGGACTATTTCAACCAGCATCAGTTGTGTAGGCAGGGCCGGATATCGGCTTGTGGGGGCTCCAGGGCAACTAAGTTGCGGGGGGCCCCTTCAAGCCACACAGAGTCAAGCCCAGCCCAGCCGTGCCCCCAGTAGCAGTCTGCCCCAGCAGTGCCCCCAGTAGCAGTCCCCCCTCAACAGTAGTCCCCCTAGGAGTACCCCTAGTTGTAATCCCCCTCTATGCTGTGTCCCCTAGTAGTGGTCCCACCAGTGTGCAGTGCCCCCAGTAGTAGTCCCCCCAGCAGTGCCCCTAGTAGTAGTAGTACCCCCCCAACAGTGCCCCTTGTAGTACCCCCTGCAGTGCCCCTAGTAGTGGTTACCCCCCAGCAGTGACCCTTGTAGTACCCCCTGCAGTGCCCCTAGTAGTAGCAGTACCCCTCCAGCAGTGACCCTTGTACTACCCCCTGCAGTGCCCCTAGTATCCCCCCCCCAGAAAAAACAACAGCTACCACTTACCTTAATCCACGCTCTGTCGTCTGCTCCTCCGTCCGGCGTCCTCCCGGCTGTGTGTTTGTGCTATGTACTGGTGCCGTCCACACTACCACCCTGCCCCAAGCTGATGCAGCGGCTCCTTATAAATGAAAGATAATTCATATATCATGTAGCAACCCGGTGCTGTGGTTTTTACATGTTTATTAGCAGTGTACCTTAGCATTGGCTGCAGTTCAAGAAACTATTACATACAATGCTATAAGCAGATAAAAGGCAGGTTGCTTTATTAATTTCTGATCAGCAAATATATCTTGATACACTGGTGTGAACTTTGTGTGGGTCCCAGTTGCCCAATCATGGCTCCAGTTGTGCATTTGATCTATTACTGATTTGTTATTAAAATATACCAGAGCTATTCATTTATAAATAAAGTAGGGGTGTGCACCGGCCACTTTTCGTGTTTTGGTTTTGGATCTGGATCTTTCTTCGTGTTTTGGATCTGGATTGGTTTTGCCAAAACCACCCTTCCGTGTTTTGGGTTCTGGGTTTTGTGTTTTGGATCTGTATTTTTTTGAAAAAAAGCATAAAAACAGCTAAAATCACAGAATTTTTAGGTTTTTCTGCTCCTATGCTATTATTAACCTCAATAACCTTAATTTCCACTCATTTCCAGTCTATTCTGAACACCTCACACCTCACAATAGTGATTTTATGTCCAAAAGGTTGCACCGAGGTAGCTGGATGACTATGCTAAGCGACACGAGTGGGCGGCACAAACATGTGACCCATCTAGGCGTGATACTGCAGTGGCAGACAGGATGGCAGTTTGAAAAACTAGGCCCCAAACTGTACATAATGCAAAGAAAAAAAAGAGGTGCAAGATGGAATTGTCCTCGGGCCCTCCCACCCACCCTTATGTTGTATAAACAGGACATGCACACTTTAACAAACCAATCATTTCAGCGCCAGGGTCTGCCACACAACTGTGGCTGAAATGATTGGTTCGTTTGGGCCTCCACAAAACAAGCTGGCAATTAATCTGTCATCCTCATCCTCCTCATCCACCGATTCCTCACCCTCTTCAGTGTGTACATCCTCATCCTCACAAAGTATTAACTCGTCCCCACTTGAATCCACCACCACAGGTCCCTCTGTACGTTCTGGAGGCTGGTCTCCCTGGAAGAGCTGATAATTCATTTTGATGAACATCATCTTCTCCACATTCTGTGGAAGCAACCTCCTACGCCTTTCGCTGACAAGGTTCCCTGCTGCACTAAACACTCTTTCGGAGTACACACTGGAGGGGGGGCAACTCAGGTAAAATAGAGCCAGTTTGTACAGGGGCCTCCAAATTGCCTCTTTTTCCTGCCAGTACAGGTATGGACTGTCTGACATGCCTACTTGGATGCTGTCACCGATGTAATCCTCCACCATTCTATCAATGGTGACAGTATCATATGCAGTGACAGTAGACATGTCAGAAATTGTTGCCAGGTCCTTCAGTCCGGACCAGATGTCCAAACTTGGTCCTGCCTGCCCTGCATCACCGCCAGCGGGTTGCTTAGGATACCTAAGTTTTTTCCTGGCAGCCCCAGTTGCGGGAGAAAATGAAGAAGGAGCTGTTGACGTGTCACGTTCCGCTTCAGCTGACAGTGTTTTTACCAGCAGGTCTTTGCACCTCTGCAGGCTTGTGTCGGCCGGAAAGAGAGACACCACATAGGCTTTAAACCTAGGATCGAGCACGGTGGCCAAAATGTAGTGGTCTGATTTCAACAGATTGACCACCCTGGAATCCTGGCAAAGCGAATGAAGGGCTTCATCCACAAGTCCCACATGCCGAGCGGAATCGCTCCGTCTTAGCTCCTCCTTCACTTTCTCCAGCTGCTTCTGCAAAAGCCTGATGAGGGGAATGACCTGACTCAAGCTGGCAGTGTCTGAACTGACTTCACGTGTGGCAAGTTCGAAGGGCTGGAGAACCTTGCACAACACGGAAATCATTCTCCACTGCGCTTGAGTCAGGTGCATACCCCCTCCTTTGCCTATGTCATAGGTGGATGTATAGGCTTGAATGGCCTTTTGCTGCTCCTCCATCCTCTGAAGCATATAGAGGGTTGAGTTCCACCGCGTCACAACCTCTTGCTTCAGGTGATGGCGGGGCAGGTTCAAGAGTGTTTGCTGGCGCTCCAGTCTTCGGCACGCAGTCGCTGAATGGCGAAAGTGGCCAGAAATTTTTCGGGCCACCCAAAGCGTCTCCTGCACGCCCCTATCGCTTTTCAGAAAATTCTGCACCACCAAGTTTATTGTGTGAGCAAAACATGGGACGTGCTGGAATTTGCCCAGATGTAATGCCCGCACAATATTGGTGGCGTTGTCAGATATCACAAATCCCCAGGAGAGTCTAAGTGGGGTAAGCCACTGGGTGATGATTTCCCTCAGTTTCTCTAAGAGGTTGTCGGCGGTGTGCCTCTTACTGAAACCGGTGATACACAGCGTAGCCTGCCTTGGAACGAGCTGGCGTTTCTGAGATGCTGCGACTGGTGACGCTGCTGCTGTTGCTGCGTAAGGTGATACATCTACCCAGTGGGCTGTCACAGTCATATAGTCCTTAGTCTGCCCTGTTCCACTTGTCCACATGTCCGTGGTTAAGTGGACATTGGGTACAACGGCATTTTTCAGGACACTGAGGACACTTTTTCTGACGTTTCTGTACAGTCTCAGTATCGCCTGCCTAGTGAAGTGGAATCTAGACGAGATTTGGAACCGGGGACACACTACCTCCATCAATTGTCTAAATCCCACTGCACTAATGGCGGATACCGGACGCACGTCTAACACCAACATAGCAGTCAAGGCCTCAGTTATACGTTTTGCTTCAGGATGACTGCTGTCGTACTTCATCCTCCTCGCTAAGGACTGTTGGAGGGTCAATTGTTTAGTAAAAGTAGTGGTGTTCCTACTTCCTCTCTGGGATGATGAACGACTCCCAGCAGTAGCAACAGCAGCAGCGGCAGCAGGAGGCGTAGCAATGCAGGATCCTCCGGAGGAATCTGGGATAGGAGAGTCAGTCATGCCAGTGACATGGCCTGCAGGACTACTTCCGATCCTGACTAAGGAGGAAATTGACGAGGAGGGAGTTGACGGTGTGGTTTGCAGGCACTTGGATACAACAGGACAACGGGATTTAGGTGTCCCTGGACTGCTTACGGTCTTAGCCAAAGTTTCTGAACTTGACAGTAACTTATTATGAACACGCTGCAGGTGCCGTATAAGGGAGGATGTTCCTAGGTGGTTAACGTCCCTACCCCTACTTATTCCACCTTTACATAAGGTACATATGGCAAGACAGTTGTTGTCCGGCTTTGGATAGAAATATTGCCAGACCAAAGAGGTGGAATGTTTGGTCTTCTGCCCAGGCATGACCGTGATGGGCTTTTTCATCCCACGGACAACAACTGTCTCCCCCGGAGCCTGATTTAAACAAACCACATCACCATCAGAATCCTCCTCGCCAACTTCCTCCTCAGCGCCAGCTACACCAGTATCCTCATCCTGTTGTACTTCAACAGTGACATCTTCAATTTGCATATCAGCAAGTGGACTGTGGGTGCTCCTTTCAGCACTTGCAGGGGGCGTGCAAATGGTGGAAAGAGCCACCTCTTCCCGTCCAGTGCTGGGAAGGTCAGGCATCGCAACCACCACCACACTTGGACTCTCCTTGGGGATTTGTGATATCTTCTTAGAAAGCACAGTTCTTCGCTGTGCTTTTGCCAGCTTAACTCTTTTGATTTTTTTAGTGGAAGGAGGGCTTCCATCGTCATGTGAAGCTGAACCACTAGTCATGAACATACTAGGGATCGACCTTAGCCGTTCCTTGCCACTCCGTGTCGTAAATGGCATATTGGCAAGTTTACGTTTCTCTTCAGCTGATTTAAATGTTTTTTTCAAGGTCATTTTCCTGACCTTTGTCATTTGGGATTGTATGTGCCCTCTATTATGACATTGGGCATCGGCCTTGGCAGACGACGTTGATGGCATGTTATCGTCTATGTCATGACTAGTGGCAGCAGCTTCAGCACTAGGAGGAAGTGGTTCTTGATCTTTCTCTATTTTATTTTTATCGGAGAAAGTTTGGTCCTCCATTTATGTTATATCGATTTGATATATACGTGCGGCTAAACACAGAAAATATTTTTTTATTTTTGCTGGAGAGTAGTGCACTTTGTGGGTTACACCAGCCTTTAAGAAATGAGCCAGCCGGCTCTTTACTTATGGGACACAGGCGCACGCTTGGCGCTGCTCCTTTGTTGATGCACGTGCGGCTACTGCGCACACAATTCACAAACACAGAAAATAATTTTTTTTTTGGTTTGGACTGGAGTGTACTTTGGGGGTTACAGCACCCTTTAACGGTCAAGCCAGCCGGCCCTTTACTTATGACACAGGCGCACACTTGGCACTACTTTGTTGATGCACGTGCGGCTACTGCGCACACAATTCACAAACACAGAAAATAATTTTTTTTTTGGTTTGGACTGGAGTGTACTTTGGGGGTTACAGCACCCTTTAACGGTCAAGCCAGCCGGCCCTTTACTTATGATACCGGCGCACGCTTGGCACTACTTTGTTGATGCACGTGCGGCTACTGCGCACACAATTCACAAACACAGAAAATAATTTTTTTTTTGGTTTGGACTGGAGTGTACTTTGGGGGTTACAGCACCCTTTAACGGTCAAGCCAGCCGGCCCTTTACTTATGACACAGGCGCACGCTTGGCACTACTTTGTTGATGCACGTGCGGCTACTGTGCACACAATTCACAAACACACAAAAAATATAATTTTTTTAGCACTTGGGGGGAGCACCCCTGATGGACAGAGCACCCCCTGGACAACACTACAGCACCCCTTTAGGACTGGGACACTGCACAGGACTTTGGAGTGGACACAGCCCCTATGGAGAACTGACTGCACAACACAGTCCAGCCAGCCCCTATGGACTTTGAAGTAGTGGACACAGCCCCTATTAACAACAGCAGCACAGCACAACACAGCCAGCCCCTATGGACTTTGAAGTAGTGGACAACAGCAGCACAGCACAACACTACTCTGCACTACACTACACTACACTACACAGCCCAGCCAGCCCTAACTCCCACCCTCCCTCTTCACTGTCCACAGCCGAGTGAGAAAATGGCGCCGACGCGGGTACCTTTATATAGGATCCAAAACCCGCGAGACTCGGTAGGCGGGATGATGACGTTTTGCCTCGATTTCAGATCCGAGTCAGGCGGGAAAAGTCGAGCCTGACTCGGATCTGCCTCGGATCGGGGGGGTTCGGATTTCAGAAATCCGAACCCGCTCACCCCTAAAATAAAGGAGTCGCACGTACATCAATTTGTTTCATGCAATATATGCATTTCTGTACCGTGCATGCTCACTAAAAATGCATACACATAGATCAATATACTGTATACATTTGTGTGTATTCATTGGCTTGTGTGGACAGGGGCAGGAAAGTTCAAACAGTGGGTCTGATTAATTACGGGATCGCTATTGTGATCGCACCTGCCATTACGCACGCAGACCCACTGCGAAAATATGCTAATGTTTGCAATCGCAATGCTGTCGCAGCCTAACATAAGGACGGACACTCACATCCGTAATTCATTGCAAGTCTGCAAAACCATCAGTAACATCGAGTACCATCGCAGCCTCACGCACAATAGGTCTGACCTCACTCAGCATTTGCTAACCTCATCGCACGCATTGAAAGCTGAAGCTGCGTATGCCAGTGGCTAATTAATGCACGCTCCTGTAACAGCTACTCTGTCCCTTAGGTGCTGAGGGGGCGCTGAGACCTTATGTTGCGCATGGAGAGCTTGTGAAGCCCTTCACTGCCCTGCGGAGACATCTGTATAATCCCCCGGGCAAGGGACATAACTAGAACTTTGTGGGCCCCATGGCAAAATTTTAAAAGACCCCTTCCCCGCATAGCTGTTATAGAGACACATCTCTCAGCAGTGTTCCACCGCAGTGGTATGGAGGTGTGCTTACTGCTGCCTATCATTATTTATGCAAGCATAAAGCCAGACCTGTTTGAAACTGAATAACCCCATTAGTTTATATATATATATATATATATATATATATATAATGTGTGCTCAGTCTCTCTCTGACTATGGGCTCCATTTCTCATTTCAATGAGACATAAATGTTATGAATCCCTGGGTAGATTCACAGTGCATGAATGGTTTAAGTAATCAGAAAAGAGGAGCACTAAGGAGCTTGAAGAAGACTGGGTAAGAAAGTAGCCTAAAGGCGTGCAGTAGTCAGAATGGTCAGAAAATAACAAGGTAGAATGCTGATGTGTACAAAGTTTGAGATGTGAGGAAATTATAATAATAGCCTTGAGGTTGATATATACTTGAGGTGTGGCCTTGTGGCCAAGCTGCAGCCTTGAGAGCTAATAAGTACTTGGCTGGGATGCGGCCTTGAGGCCGAGTTTCAGCCTTGAGGGCTGATATGTACCTGGCTAGGATGCAGCCTTGAGGCAGAGTTGCAGCCTTGAGGGCTGATGTGTACTTGGTTGGGATGCGGCGTTGTGGCGATGTTGCAGCCTTGAGGGCTTTTGTGTACTTGGCTGAGGTGTGGCCTTGTGTCCGAGTTGCAGCCTTGAGGGCTGATGTGTACTTGGCTGAGGTGCAGCCTTGTGGCCAGGTTGCAGCCTTGAGGGCTGGTATGTACTTGGCTGGGATACGACCTTGTGGCCAAGTTGCAGCCTTGAGGGCTGATGTATACTTGGCCAGGATGCGGCCTTGTGGCCAAGTTGCATCCTTGAGGGCTGATGTATACTTGGCCAGGATGCGGCCTTGTGGCCAAGTTGCAGGCTTGGGGGCTGATGTGTACTTGGCTGAGGTGCGGCCTTGTGGCCAAGTTGCAGGCTTGGGGGCAGATGTGTACTTGGCTGAGGTGCGGCCTTGTGGCCGAGGCGGTTGTGAAAGTCTTTTGCTGAGCTGTGGCCTAACGGCCGTGATGTGGCTGAAACAGCCGGGATGAAGTAACAAAAGTCCACTCAGACGCAGCAGTGCGGCTGAGACTGCTGTGAGGCTGGTAACTAAAAGTCCACTCAGACGCAGCACTGCGGCTGAGACTGCTGTGAGGCTGGTAACTAAAAGTCCACTCAGACGCAGCACTGCGGCTGAGACTGCTGTGAGGCTGGTAACTAAAAGTCCACTCAGACGCCTCAGTACTGCTGAGGCTGTAAAGATACACACTGGACAGGAGGTACTGGAACACACAACGAGAATGATCTCCACACATGGAACCGGAAGATATGTGCTGAACGATATAGAACCACAGTCAGGATGGCAGGCCCAGGTAATGAAAATCAGCAACCAGCAAAGTTTGAAATAACTGTAATTACGCTTTGCGCCACCTCTTCTGCCGCCAGCATAAAATGCAGTAAGTGCCCAGTCTGTCATTTTGTGTGCGGGCCCTGCTGCTGATAAACTGGCACAGAGCAGTGGGAAGAGAACACAGGGAGGCGGCCGTCACACAGTTCCTCCCCAAAAGACCCAGGCAGTTGTTTTCTGTTTGACGGCATGACAGGGTGCAGAGGCAGTGTGGACCCAGTAAGCAGTAGCAACTGCACCCATACCATTGTAGCTACGCCTGTGCTCCGGACTTACTATACTTATAGAATAGAGTGAGTTCTCCCAAGTGGGAAGACTGGGTAAGATGGGGAGAGCGATAGCGGCATAGCGGAGTCTCAATGGGTGGGGCCACCACACAGCAGCTGGCAGTCGCAGTCTGTGGAAGGGAAATAAAAATTCCTGTCAAAACTGCCAGCAGATCCTGTGGGCCTATTATCATGGGTGGGCCTGGAGCTGCAGCTCCACCCGCCCCATTAGCAATCCGGCCCTGACAAATGTTGCTCCTGATGTACACTGATGAGCTGAATGCATATGGAGAAGTGTCAGACTTAACATATCTGCATATATTTTCCTGCGTACAGTCGGGGCAAAAATGCATTCAACGCTAAATAATCCCCCAAATATTTATATACCAGCATTGCATCTGTAGTATAATCTGTGCACATACATAGATTATGTTACCGCTATTATAGACTTTATTTTCTTAACCACTGTGTATTTTTCATTCTTATTTTTAACATTGAAAAGCATACATCTCTTCAATTATTTGTAAGACAGACATTTTGACATTTATGACATTTATGTTTAGTTTTTTGTGAAGAAATCAAGAATTTAGAACCCCATCTGCCTTTGCCACTGATGTAATTCACCGCTAATACAGAAATAACAATTTCTCCTTGACAATTATGACATAGATATATACATAGATATATGTATCTCACTTAGGCATGATTTGAGTCACGCACATACATTATACTGATGTATCTGTAATTCTCAATGAAGGCACTTTAACTACAGATATCTATTCGGAATCGGTATGTATTACCGCCAGACCTAAGCCTGACGGATGAAATCCCAACACCAGAAGGCCGGCAGATGAAGATCCTGACTGAGGTGAGTAAGTACCCTAACCCTCCCCTCTCCCCCCCCCAACCCTCCTTTCGGGGAGGGCTATCCCTAACCTCCCCACCTAGTGCCTAACCCAAACCTCCCCCCCAGGGGTGCCTAAACCTAACCCCCCCGTCTCCGTTCCTTAAACCTAACACCTACAGGGGGGGGGTGCCTAACCCTAACCTCCCCCGGGTGGTGCCTGACCTTAACCCCCCCTTCCCCTAGCCTGACCCGAAGTCCCCTCGGGAGTCCCTAAACCTAAGAATCCCCCCCCCCCCCCGTGGCTATGAGCTCCTGACGCCCGGCTTACCTATGTTCGGTATGCCGGGCGTTGGGATTTCGGCGTGGGGCAAATGATAGGCTTTGGTATTTAGACACCTATCATTAGTCCCATGCCGGGCTTTCACTGTCGGGAAGCCGGAGGGAGGCATTTCGACCGCCGGCTTCCTGACTACATCCCTTCTATTCAAAACATTTGGTTGCCTTTCTAATTGGAGGGTGTGACACATATGCTACAAATGGTGTATCTATCTCATAAAATGTCCCTGTGGTGAAATAAGACTGAATGAACATTAAATAAAAATATCCTAACCCGATGAACCACCCTTTGCCCCATCCCAAGCCTATAAAAAGTGCACAAAATAAAATATGAAGCATAAGAAACCTTGGTATCTACCTCTCTGATTTGAAAAGTGTTGGATATTTGATAATTGGAAGCTGTCCCATGTTCATAGGAGTATATCTCAACTAGAAGTTGTTCCAGATGAGGAATCCTGGATACACAGTCTACTACAATTATAACTCTTTTTCCCTTTAAATGCGACTTATTCGCAAAGTGATGTGAATAGGACACACAAGCTGCTTCTGCTGATTAAAATGATATGCAACATGCCTGTATTCTGTGTGCGACTGCGGGTGTATCTGTATGCGAAATGCTATGTTACAGTGTCAGCGGGGTGACACTGTAATGTAGCATTTCAAATGCAGATGCAGTCGCACACAGAATACAGGCATGCTGCATATCATTTTAATCAGCAGAAGCAGTGTCACAGCCGCTGACACTGTAATGTAGTATTTCGCATACAGATACAGCCGCAGTCGCACACAGAATATAGGCATTCCACATTTTAATCAGCATAAGCTGTACGTCCTACTTGCATTGCTTTGCGAATAAGACTCATTTTAAGGGAAAAAGAGTTATAATTGTAGTAGACTGTATATCCAGGATTCCTCATATGGAACAACTTCTGGTTGATATATACTCCTATGAACATGGGATATATACTCCTATGAACATGGGACATCTTCCAACTATCAAATATCCAATACTTTTCAAATCAGAGAGGAGATGCCAAGGTTTCTTATGTGTAAGATTTTGTTTTGTGCACTTTTTATAGGCTTGGGATGGGGCAAAGGGTTCATCAGGTTTGTAAGGGAACAAGTTACACAAAAAGATCAACAGCACTACTAGTTTCACCACAGCATGGTGCGACTAAAAGGGCAGTTTAACACGCAAGGAGGCTAGATGTATGTAGACACATCTGTAAGTGACTGCCCACAATATTGTGCTTTTTTACATTCAGTTATTACAGAAACCACTGAATACTCAATTTATTGTAAGTATATTGTAGTTTATGAAAATCCATTAACCAGTGGGCACCTATTCATATTATACACTGGCAGTATGTAAATGGCTTTCCCCGAGCATAGTAGAATCTCCTTGACCTTATTAGCCAGCTAGTAAAAAAAGATGCATTTTTAAAACCTGCTTTTCAGAAAATAATAAAAACAGAGGTCACTCAGTAGTTGCATAATGAGCAAAGTGTGATTATACAATCCACCATTTTCTCTGTAGGTTTTGTCTTACAGCAATGATGGGAATCCAGCTATACTTCAAGGGCTGCATGTGCATTCTTCCAACCTTCAAAAAGGCTACAGATTATCCTTACAGTCAAGAATGAAAAAATAGTCCTCAACAAATCTACATCAATTATCCCAAAAAGCACCATGTCTCTCATTTGCTCCAATATATCACCACATGCCCTCAGACCCATACATGCACTCAGACTCTCATAGTCTCTCATAGGCTCACAGATCCCACATGTACTCTTAAACTACCCCACACGCCCCTCCCCCCAGACCTACCCATATGCCCTTCCCAACAACCCCACATGCCCTCCAGACCTACCCACATGCCCCCCAGACCTACCCATATGCCCTTTCCATCTCCCCAATATAATTGTTAATTTACTGAAAATACATCTGCTTTTCTAACTGCCCTACTGTCCATATAAGAGTATTATCAATGCTTTAAATAAAAAATAAAAAAGTTCACTCTTATTTCTTACTATACTGTCTGTAACATTTTCATATAGCCATGAATACTCCCTTCTACAATATACCTAAAGCTGGGTACACACTGAGACATCCAGCAATTGTGCCCGAAGTCCAGGGACACCCTGGACATCGCATGATTGCCGGTACACACTACAGTGATTAATGAACGTTGGAACGATCACTTGTTCCTTTCTTAATTTTTAACATACGTACATTAGGTTGCATGCAAAATCACCAGGTTTCATGTGTAGCATATCAAACCTGACGACGACGCTAGTGACCGCGGGTACCCACGTATCGAGTGTACACACTGAGCGATGTCGTCAATTTGTTATTACGAAAGGGCAATTCGGCCCGACATCGCTCCAGTGTGTACCCAGCTTTAGAGTCATATAATTCTCTCTGCTACTCCTCTCTTATTTCCTGACTCCTTTGTGGTTTGTGGATTTCGGCATGAATGTGATTTTAGAAGCTCTTGTGCGTGGCGGTATCTGGACAGAAGATCGACAATAATAAAAAGGTCAACAGTCAGTAGGTTGACACCAAATGGTCGACAGGTACAATAGGTCAACAGATACACAATGGCAACTGGTTCAAATGGTCGACACATTTTTTTTATGGGGGGTTTTCAAAATTTTTTAGAGTTAGGATGAGAGTTAGTGTTAGGTATTTGGGGGAGGGTTAAGCTGCCAGAGGGTACGGTTAGGTTTAGGCACTAGGGGGAGGTTTAGGTAACAGTGGGAGGGTTACGATTATGGTTAAACTACAAAAAAGTCATCCATTTTTGTGTTGATTATTTGAACCTGTCGACCTTTAAAACTTGTTGAGCTTTTGTCAGTTGACCATTTGTACCTGTCGACCTGTTGTATGTTGACCATTTGGTGTCAACATATTGACTGTCAACCTCCGCGTGATACAGAGTCTGCAGCAGAATGAGAGCACACCGCACTCCCTCTTCCTCCTCCTCCGGTGTGCTGTGTGAGCTCTTGCATTGTACAGATGCAGAAGGTGGATGCTACAGTTAATAAACCTTAGGCACTAATGAAAATTTCTATTTATTTACAATTAAACAATAAAAAAATATATAATATGGTAAGGAGCTACAAACAAAAGGGATACATTCTATTTTCCATTAGAAAACAACCAAAAATAAAGCAGTGGTTTGGCAGCACTGATTAACCCCTATGTTAAATGTCAGAAAACAAATAATTAAAATAACATTAGTGTATTTAAAGGTACATATAAAACAATTTATATATAGTAGGATCATGCATAACGTTGATCATCATATAAAAATAATTATTAAGATAGAACCGGACTAAACACTTATATTCATGATCCAAATTAGAGAGAATTTTATTATGTCTCTTGCCTATTCAGACACAAATCAATTGTTCATGTGAAGGTTCAAGTACCAGTTAATATGGAAAAAAATGGCACAAAGATACATAAAGATATAACAGCAGCATAAGAATTTCACAATTAAATGTAATATATACTGTAATTCAAATGTATTCTCATTATGAGAGTATATGAGGACCAAATGATCATGAGCCTATGGCAGAGGTTCCCAATCACGGTCCTCAAGCTCCCCAACAGTTCATGTTTTATTGATATCCATGGTTGAGCACAGGTGACTTAATTAGTACCTCAGTCAATTTGATTTAACCACCTGTGCTTAGCCATGGTTATCACTATAACCTGAACTGTAGGGGAGCCTTGAGGACTGCGTTTGGGAACCTCTGGCCTATGGTGTTAGGCTAGCTCAGAAGCCTCCAGTATATCTGCTATAGATACTCACATGCCCAAATGTAGAGAAATATCAAAAGCAGCGTTTCCATTAACAGATTTGTGGGAAGATGTATCAAGCCTTATAGAGAGTTAAAGTACCAACCAATCAGATTCTGTCATTTTTGGTTGGTACTTTATCTCTCTGCAAGCTTTGTAACATCTCCCCCTGAGACAGCAAATCCATTTTGCAATACAAAGATCTTACTATTGGCATATGTCTGCGCAGTCTTATCACTAAGATTATTGGTGATTTCTTCTCTATAAAATAGCCCAGCACTACCCACCTGTGCGATTTAGATTATTATTTATCCATGCACTTTAGCAGTCCGTCTTGGCGCTCTCACACACCAAGGAACATTTTGTCAAATGAAGTAATATGAGCATTCATTTATAAGCTGTGTGGTCCAGTTGATGCATGACACCTTTGTGAGGTTATTATTTGTTTCCTTCCATTAAAGGAAATTCTACTTAACCAACCACCAACAAAACCACTACGAAGAAAATTCCACCCGGAAAGCCAAGTGCTGGAAAATCACGACTTGTCGTCAGCATCGAGTGTGACCTCATCAGCGGCATCTTTGAAGTCCTACCCTGCTGTTCAGAAGTACGTTATATTGGGGAAACCGTGTTCTTGATGTTTTATGTTATTTTGGCTAGTTTAGAAATACATTGCATCTATTGCACTAAAATTCTAGTGCTATAAATAGACACTGATAATTAGTTTCTTTAAGTTATTATTCGCCCATAACATGTTATGCTATGCACGCTGCTGATTTATGCAGTACATGATGACACTGACCTCTTTACACAGCGAAGGCCAGGTCACAGTTCTCTATAACCCAAAATAACCGGCTTCCCTCTGACCTCCCTTTAGCGTCACCATTTAGTCTCCAGAGTAATCGCATTCTGTGTTACATTATAGATGTGAAAGCTGTACAGTGGTAGTTTCATCTAACAGCTCTGATAATAATCTTGAACATTTTAACAGTTTGTTTACTCTCCTGCTAAAATTCTCCATCTGTAAAATTATCTAATACAGTATCTATAAATCTTGCAAACATCAAGAGGATGTTTTACACTTGTCCTCTTTTGCACCCAAATGCGCTACCCCCTTTTTTTTTTCCCTGGGTGGAAATGTACTAGAGTGTAGTTTTATTGGCAGTCTGGCCAATTTATATGCGGTCTTAAAAATTTGAGAAACTACACATAAAATCACAAGGTTTGAACCACTATCCTAATTTTATAAACTGTCAGGTATACAAACGACAGATGTGTCCTACCTCTCTAGCCTTAATACGCCACATGGCGCGACTATTCTACCTATGGGGGGCATCTTTTTTTTTCAAAAATACGTCTAAAGGCCGGTACACACGAGATGATGTCTAGTGTGCCCGACCTTGTCAGCGACGGGACCCGGCGGGGGAGCTGGCATCGGCAAGTGCATACAAAGTTGCAGATGCCGGTAGCGACAATGGGGGCCATGCTGCATCGGCAACATGACCCCGCTAACAATATCGCTCATTGGACCTGCATGCAGGGCCGATGGAGGATGACGCTGACGACGCATGGGAGCGCGGATTGTTAGCGACATAGCAGGTACACACTAGACGATGTGCCCGATATGTCGCTTGATCCGCCGGATCGGACGACATATCGTCTAGTGTGTACCCGGCTTTAGTTGCAACGTGATGCGACTAGGATACAGAAGGAAAATGTTCTGATTAATTTGTTATGCAAAACGTGTATATTGTATACGAAGTAAAATGGCATTTGGCATTAAAACAGCCGCGGCCGCTGCATGGTAGCACTTTGTACATAGTATACAGATTAAGAGACTCAGTCGCACACGGATATACAAGTGTTGCATATCACATTCATCAGCACAGTCTCATGGTGCCTCCTAATTGCATCACATTGCGACTAAGATGCATTTTCGGGAAACAAAAAAGGTGAAGGAAGAAGTCCGGCGGTAGCAGATTATTATGGGGGGCTGTTTGGCACAACTGCAGCAATAATGAGGGAACACATATCTCTATGTGATTAATGACTGAGAGTTGTCAAAGCAACATATCAAACCGCCAAAAGAAGAAAAGACAGATGTCTTAGAACTAGATCTTATAGGTGAGATAGCTTCCATAGCTGGTGTTATAAAAGGCCAGTGCTACTCAGTATGTAGCAGAAGGCCCAAAATACGCAAAAGCACTGGCAGGGCTGTCAAAAGCATTCGTGGGGCAAGAACCACTCATGATTCTGCCCCCATCCCCTCCCCCATCCCTGACAGGTACAGGCCATTCGGCTTGAGAATCTTCCTTACCTATATGGTGGTTTCTTTGCAATGAGGAACCTCTGAAAATATTGATCCTCCCTGGGCAGCAGTATTCATTAATCACACACAGTAGCAGATCACATAGTCCAGAAGACACCTGTTTGAATAGGAATATGTCATCATATAACAGAGGTTCAACCAAATGATACATAGTAACAATAGTTTTGGTGCAGGGCACATTGTGAACTTCCCTGATTATGAAACTGTATTAGATAATTTGGTATACCATTTGAATCAGTAATATGGTTTCTTTAGAATAGGTGCCTTAATGAAGATGACTATTTCGAGCCTTTTCCTTCTAATCCTGACAGTTTCGGATATGACGTCACATGCTGTCAAATGACTTATCAGTGGTGTCACTATGGGTGGTGACACCCAGTTCGGCACTTAGATAATCCTCGTGAAGGTGTGGCCTCCCCTGATGTCTGCCGTTTTGGGGGCATGACTGCATGTCACAACCCTATTCTCGTCACACCGGGGGCTTGCCCAGCACTCCAGGAGCAACCCTACACCTGTCCATGCACAGTGTGGATCACCTGCGCCTGCGTACGTCATCCATCACCACTATCACTCAGCTCGGTGACACCAAATAACAGAGCAGCTTTGCTATTTTGGTGTCACCCCCATGGATAGTGTCACCCGCTGCAGCCCACACACCCTGATTCTCCCCCCCCCCCCCCCCCCCAGTGATGCCACTGGACATTATATAACCCACAGGTCAGGCCTGGATTGGCAGTCAGCCACCTCTGGCACTTTCTATAAGGAACAATGTAACAAATATGCTGCCAAAGATAGGCTCCCAGCCATAACCTTAATAAATTGTGTTGGTCAGGTAAGTCATTGTGTTACACACATCGGAGCCATTTATCAAGTAATTCAGCCCTTAAAATATATGAAACCTGCTGTTTCTTCATGTTTTAAAGCCAGAATTAAGTATGCCTTAAATGTACCAAGATGTAAAGCTCTGATATCTCCTTCTTTCCGGCCGTCATTCACATAGTTCCCCGGATCTTACATGCATGGGCTAGATGGCATAAGCACGTTACCGTAAGTGTGGCAGCCCTGCCAGAGAGGGATCTTCCAATCTCTTTCTGGTGGAGGAGATCCCAATTCACAAAGTGTCTTCTTCACATTATACAAGCACAGTTGCGCGGCCGGGTCCAAAACCCGGAAGTAAAGTGATTGCATATGTAATCACTTTACTTCTTACTGATTGCTTCGACAGGCTCTTATCTTACCGTGTCCCAGCAATGAGTACATTCCCCCCCCCAAAAAAAATCCTTATTGCCAAGATACAAGGGATGTAGTTTAAAACCATGACTGTCTGAACGCCGGCGCTGGAATCCCGACACCAATCAAAATCATGGCGCCAGCATCCCAAAGCTAAGCAGTGGGGTAAGGAGGAGGGTTAGGCAATAGGGCGAGGGTTAGGCAATAGGGGGAGCTTTAGGCATTAGGGGGAGGGTTAGGGTTAATTAGGGTTAGGCACTAGAGGGTAATTTTAGTCTGCGGGGGGTAGGGTTAGGTTTAGGCAGCGGGGAGTGTACGGTAGGGTTAGGTTTAGGCAGAGGGTAGTGTAGGGTAGGGCTGGGTTTAGGTAGCAGGGAGTGTAGGGTAGGGTTAGGTTTAGGCAGAGGGGAGTGTAGGGTAGGGTTAGGTTTAGGCAGAGGGGAGTGTAGGGTAGGGTTAGGTTTAGGCAGAGGTGAGTGTAGGGTAGGGGTAGGGTTAGGATACTTACCGACAGATGACGGTGTCCTAACCCTGTCTGGATGCCGGCGTCAGGATTCTAACCACCAGGATCCAGAGCGCTGGCATCCCATACCCAACCCAGATACAGCATATGATGATAAGGATTCTTAATTTTTGGTGGAGTGTCTGTATTAGATAATACATATGTGACAGCGTGACGGACACCGGCATGCACTTACCAGGTCTGACGGCACTGGTCAGCAGCAGGGCTTCGGGCAGGGAATCCCTTCTCCTCCTTCTGGCGTCCGGTGGCATGGGGCAGGCGGCCGGGGCTACCCTGGGGGCGCATGCACCTACCTAAATAACATTTAAAGGGCCAGACCTTCCCATTGTGACGTCACATGAGAGGTGCCTAATTCAAGCGTCTGTCTATATAAGGGTGTCCCTGGGTCCACTCCTGTATAAGCTCCCAAACCATGCTCCAGCGTTCCCAGTGATACCTTCTGCTCGTTCCTGACCTTGGCTTTGTTTTTGACCTGCTTCCGTCTCCTCCCTGGTACTTCGCTTGGTATTCCCATTTTGACCTTGGCTATCCTCTGTAACCTGCATGCGTCTGCTCCCTGGTACCGTCTTGTCCCTTCTGTTCTGACCCGGCCTGTCGACATCACTCTAAGTCTTCATCCAGAGTATGCCACCACCTGTATTAGGGAACCTAATCTAAGGACCGCGTCCTGCATGTCGGAAGCAGTGAAGTCCAAACCTCCTTGCGGGGGTCCCTGGTGAGTACTGCAGACTCATTAGACTCCGTGCCTCGGTAATAGGTCTCGGCAATCCCAAAATACAGGTTCGCATCCACTATCCATTATGTGATATCATAATATTTAGATAATCTTTAAGGGTGCAGATTATATCTGAAGATGATACTGATTTTGAGTATAGCTGTTTTTTCTTTTGTCCCCTCGGGATATGACATGACATGTATCTAAGAATCGGACGTAATCAATGTATTCCATTTAATGAAGACAAAAGGCCTGATTCAGACCCGCTCGCGAGCGCATTGCGCTCGCAAGCGGGTCGATGGGGCAATGCGCACACGTGGTGTGCGCAAGCCCCGTAGCGAGTGAGAAATCACTCACTCCGGGGCTCGCAACAAAACGGGGCGGCTATTGATGTTGATCGACAGCTCGCCCCGTTTTGTAGGCGGGGAGGGGGGATGGCTGTACAAACGGAGGCGTTCCCGAAGGAACACCTGCTGTTTGTGGGCGTCCCTACTGACATCGATTGTAGGGACTCGATTCTCCCATTCTCCATCTGTGTGTGAGTAATGCACAGTGTTTATAAATCTGTCCATGTAGTATAGTATTAAAATGGGGAAATATGGATTAGTCCTTCTTTCTTATTCTCCTCAAAATCTCTAAGTAACGCATATATTATCCGCAGAAAACCTTTCATGGCTTCCCACTAGAAATAAGTGGATACCACACTCTTCACGATCGAATCTGGCATATTGCATGCATGGAAAGAATACCTGTCTCCCTCATGATAGACCAAATCTTTTTACTGAAGATTGGGCTTCCTGTCTTTTTAAGATAGAAACTACCCTTCCCACATCTAGAGCATACTTACCGACTTTGCAGGGCACCAATCCGGGAGCAGCCGGAGAGAACCTGCTTCTTTCATCTTCAGGGTGCTGGGGACAGACAATAGCCGGCATTAGGAAATTTGCGTTATTTAGTCACGCCCCCTCCATACGGTCCCGCAAACGTCTCAGAAAATCTCCCCATCCTGTCCACTTTACTAGGAAGTGGGCAGGATGCGGGAGATTTGCCTCCTCTTTCGTGGGTGCAGGGGGTTACCCGAAAACTCGGGAGCCTGCCACGACTCCCGGGAGAGTGGACCAGTATGATCTAGACCCTCCCCGTCTTCCCATTCCTCCTCCCTTCGCCACCCTGTTTACGTTTTGAGAAAAACACTTGAAACCTTGTGAATTGTACAGTTTCTCTTTTATGTTTTATCTTAAGATATTTGCCTAAAATAATGTATGAAAATAAAGTCAGCCCTGACGTCCTTTACTTTCAGGAGTTATGAGAAAACCTAAATGAGAATAAAACAAGGTATATTAGCAGAAATACTAAAGTTTAACTTAATAAGAAGGAAGTGCTGAATGCTAGAATAATTAGAGATGTGTTTTTGAGTCCCACCTTCAAAGTGCAATTGTAATGCTTCACATATGCACAGGAACCTGAAAGTGCTCAATACATTTAGAATTGTGAATTTATGTACAGTATGTGCTGTTCTTTTTAAATGCCCCTCACTTATAAAGATCTATCAAACTAGATGAACACTTACAAACACATATGAATGTTTGAATACAGTTTAGTTTCCCTTTAATGTACATTGGGGCAGATGTATGAAGCTCTGGGAAGTGATAAAGTGGAGAGTGATAAACGACCAACCAATCAGCTCCCAACTGTCATTTTTCAAACCCAGGCTGTAACATGACAGTTGGGAGCTGAGTGGCTGGTCGTTTATCACTCTCCACTTTATCACTTTCCAGAGCTTCATACATCTGCCCCAATAAGTGTAATAAATGTTAAGAGGCTGCTCATCTCAAATTTATAGAATATAGAATTGTCTGGATCTAGCTAACTATCGTAGTGAATAACTGCTGCTTAAAAGACGTGTTAGACAAATCTGAAAATGTAAATAAACATTGAGATCTATGTAGGCTATCAGATAGTACTGCCAGAAGGAACTCCGTCTGTCACTGGCACCAAAGTGACAAATTGTTGTGTACTATTACTTCTGTTGTTTACACATTTTAAGTAATGCACCACATTGGCATTTCAGTGTGTATAATAACTCTTGGATGGCTATATCTGATGTCTGTTCTTCAATGTGGGCTGTTTCATGTAGTAAATATGTGAGTACTTCATTTTCACTGAATAGTTCAGAAATCGTAAAGATTAAATTGTTGATATGTCCTATTGGAGAAGAACAGTAGGCACCAGAGGAAATGTGAAATAGAGTTTAGGCCAGACAGACTGTCCTTAACCCAAACTGTGCGCTGCGGCACCCTGAGGTGCCTCGGGACACTGGCAGGGGTGCCTCTGGTTAGTGGTCAAAATCAAATTCTTTATGGTCAATGTAATGTAAATATGTGCACAAACAGAAGCACAAACCTGTCCACCACTATATAACCAAACCTAAGGATGACAGGTAGCACAAGTTACTTCACTTTACTACTTCACTACATTGTTTTCTGAATTTCTCAATAACAAACTTTTGGCTTAGGGGTGCTGTGAAAACACTGCTGATACACTAGGGCGCCGTGATTCAAAAAAGTTTGGAATCCACTGGCTTAACCAATTTGCAGGTTTATTACCGATAGCAAGATAACAGCGTTAACAGAAATAACAGCGGCTGTAACCAGTAATGCAGAGTAAGCAGTTTATGTAACAAAGTGGTGGTATTACCAATACTCACACCCCAGAGGAACGTGCTGCACGTCCATGCGGTACATCACACGCTCTGCAAGATGGCATGTTGTCACTCATGCACAGTAACTGGTTCGGTGGTTATCTTGGTAAAGGTGGCTGGCCGGACCAGGCTTCAATACAGAATGGGAAATAGCGCTGGAGCGCACTTCTCTCTAACAGAAATAAGTGGCTTATTGCCCATCCTCTGAAGTATGTGAAATGCTCCACAAATTCTCAGTAAGAGTCATCTAGATTCTGCAAATACTGTGGCCTACAATGCTCTCACTTGCCTGCTAACCACATTTCAGGGTGTATGCCTATTTCACTGTCTTTTGAAATTTCCCAATAAAATCCATCTGACATATTTTGGGGATTGGTAGATGGTCCAGAAAATACACATGTTGGAAACAGCAAAAAACATCACGTCAAAGCCCCACAGTGTATGAGGTGTTTCAAGGTCAGGTTATGGGTGGCGGGGTAAATGGCAGCACCGTGCACGCAGCAGCCTATTAGTAGTACACCAGTCCTACAGTACGTTACAGTGTCAGTGGTTGTGACACTGTAATGTAGCATTTCGCATGCAGATACACCCACAGTTGCACACAGAACATTTTACTAATAAGATGCATTTGAAGGTAAAAAGTCGCACAAAAAGACACTCTGTGCTACCGGGTCACGTCATGGCACAACTAGAAGGGCTGTTTAATGTGCAAGGAAGTAAGATGTATGTGGACACATCTGTATGTTTGCACATTTCACAGATTCGCTCCGATTTCACATGCAAATTTTGTTGATGCGAGTTCGGTCGTATCCAAGATTTGCGACTTCAGTTGCGAAACACACCCGATTTGACTGATCTCACAAACGCCATAAGATGACTAGTTACACCATCGATTGAGAAAACGATTCTTTGTAAATGTGCGTTTTGCAATGCAAAATGTTCCGGAGATAAGGTGTTAGAATGGATCGCATCCCAACACGATTCTTAGTAAATCTCCTTCCTACTGTCCAATTTGCCAAAACCACATTTAGCACAAAACTTATTATCACAAGCAAGGGCGGATTGGGAATGTAAAGTGGCCCTGGAAAAAATACTAAAACTTTAGTGGGTGGGGCCTTGTTGAAAGGGGTGTGTCATGCCCATAAGTCACTCCCCCATTGTTGTCATTCTAGGGGCATGCCCACCGCTCCAGGAGCTGATGGGCATGCCCACAGTCCCTCTCTGCAGTGAATAAGCACAGCAAGCATGTGAATGAGTATTTTCTTACCTGTATGATTTCTCTGCAACAGGGAACCTCAGGAGAAATAGAACCTCCCTGGACAGGCAGTGTCTTGAGTTTGTATTCACTATTCATGCAGGAGATCACACGGTCTGGAAACCGCCTGTTTGTGTAGCAATAAAGCCAATGTCATCATGCAACAGAGGTTCAACCAGATCATACATAGTAACAGAAATTGTGGGGCAGGACAAAAGTTTCCTTTTTCAAACAATCCTGACGCCGGCATCCCTCCCCCTAGTATCTAACCCTAACCCCACTACTTACCGTATGCCGGCGCCAGGATTCTGACTGGTGTCGGGACTCTGGCGCTGACATTCTGAGCGCTGGCATCCTACACGCTGTTATTTCAATTACCTGCCATATACACTCATACATAAACTAGAAATAGCAATTTATTATTAGGAAATTTTGCTTAACTGACATCCTTTAGATTGATTATGTGGCGCTGTACGGTCTTGCTTCTGTGGTCTGCGGCACCACTTCCGATGGCAGCCACCAGCCATGAGGGTCTACTATGCACACACATGATGAGGTAGCAGAGGTACTGGATGGGGAAAGAAGCAGAGGGACAAATGGAGCTGGTGGCAGAGGTACAGATGGCAAAGGGGGCAGAGGCACAGCAGGGGGAAGTACTGTATGAGGGGCACAGATAAAGGTGGACAGATGTAGAATGTGGCAAAGGTATAGATGGGAAAATGGAATAAGTCATAGAAGGGGAGGGACACAGTCACACATGAGGCACACATTGATAGGGGTTTAGAGGCACATATGGGGAGGGTAGGAGTAAAGGTACAGCTGAGGTGCTACTATCTAGCCTAGCAAGGGGAGGAGGAGAAGGGTGGAGCTGTAGGGTTCCTAGGGGTTGGAGCAACAGTAGAGGGAGAAAGTGAAAGTAAGCTAGTCCAGACTCCGGACAGCCTGACGTACCCTGGAAGAGTGGGGGAGGGGAGCACACACCCTCAATGTCCTCATCTAAACCCTGGCTGGATTTAGGCCAGGATGTACTAAAGGAAAAGAGGGTAATGCCAGAAAAACCTGGCGTTACCCTATAGAAGCCTATGTGCTTCTTACCACACCCAGCTCCCGACGGTTCGTCGCCGCCATCGCCCAGCGCTAGCCCCCACTCACCTGCTGTCCATGGTCGCCGGGCCACGCTCCTCCTGAGTCCTCCGCTTCCTGCTCCTCCTAATCTTTTCTGAGTGCAGGGAGGAGGAGAAGCCCTGGGCTTCCTGCACATGTGACCAGCAGGAAGCTCTCAGGGCTTGGAGGGGGCGGGGTCCCATGGAGACCCCTTCACCCAGCGCCGGCTGCTTCGCAAAGGGCAGCTCTTATCACAAGAGCTGCCCTTTGCGATACTAATCGCATATGTTAGTACATATGTAATTAGTATGGTTGTGGTGACTGGCGGAATGGTCACCGCAACTCAGGGCCGTCCCCCTCCCCCCCCCCTCAAAAAAAGAAATACAATTTTATATATGGTGCTCCTCGCGTGCTTCAGGGAAAGGGTGCGTGGCCGATCGAGGTGGGGGCGTTTCCTTGCAGAACACCCCCAATTCATCATACTTTGGGGTGTGCCCAGCACTTACGGAGATACTGGGCTTCCCCCAAGCTCTCCCCTCATGGTGAATAATTTTCAGGCGCAGTAATGCGCCTTACACAGTATGTCTTACACAGTAATGCCCTTTATAACACATGCCACATGCAGTAATGCCCTGTATAACACATTATGCCATGTGCAGTAATGCCCTGTATAACACATTATGCCATGTGCAGTAATGACCTGTATAACACATTATGCCACTCACAGTAATGCCCTGTATAACACATCATGCCACACACAGTAATGCCCTGTATAACACATTATGCCACAAGCAGTAATGCTCTGTATAACACATTATGCCACACGCAGTAATGCCCTTTATAACACATTATGCCACATGTAGTAATGCCCTTTATAATACATTATGCCACACGCAGTAATGCCCTGTATAATACATTACCTCACACGCAGTAATGCCCTGTATAACACATTATGCCACACGCAGTAATGCCCTGTATAATACATTATGCCACATGCAGTAATGCCCTTTATAATACATTATGCCACATGCATTAATGCCATGTATAATACATTGTGCCACACACAGTAATGTCCTTTATAATACATTATCCCCAGTTCAAATTACGCAACACAGTAGTCCCATATTCAGGTTATGACACACAGTAGTGCCCCTTTTGCCCAATGCCCAAATTAGTGCCCCTTATACACAATGCCCACAGTAGTAGTGCCCCTTCTGCAATGCCCACAGTAGTAGTGTCCCTTACACAAAGCCCACAGCAGTGGTGCCCCTTACACAAAGCCCCCGGTAGTGGTGCCCACAGTGGTTGTGCCCCCAGTAGTAATGCCCCCTATAGTAGTGTCCTTAGTAGTAATGTCCCCATTGGTAATGCCCCCTATAGTAGTGTCCCCAGTAGTAACGCCCCCAGTAGTAGTGCCCCCAGTGGTAATGCCCCCAGTGGTAATGCCTCCTATAGTAGTGCCCCCAGTAGTAATGCCCCCTATAGGAGTGTCCCCAGTAGTAATGCCCCCATTAGTAGTACCCACAGTAGTAATGTCCCCTATAGTAGTGCCCCCTATAGTAATGTCCCTTATAGTAATGCCCCCATTAGTAGTGCCCCCTAGAGTAATGCCCCCAGTGCTAGTACTTAAAAAAAATACAATCAAAAATACAAACACAATACTTAATTTAAGCCCCGCTCCTGCGTCCTCTACTGTCCAGTCCGACCACGGATCTATGGGAAAGACGTCATGAGTGTTCTCTGCGGAAGCCGGAGCTCAGGAGTGAGCTCCGGCTTCCGCTGCGGGGACCGTGCCTGGTGCTCGCTGGTAACAAATCTCAGCGGGCGCCCTGCAAATGGAGCCTCCCTGTGGCGGCGGCTAGCGGGGGGGGGGTTATGGGAGGAGGTGCAGGGACTGGCCCAGCTTTTTTTCTTTTCTCTGGGGTCTTTTCTTTTTTAATGGGGCCTTTTTTTTCTGAGGACTCGGAGCACCCTTTAGGGGCCGGCGCTCCCGGCGACGGCCCTGTTAGCCCGCCCCTAGAACCGTCCCTGCCGCAACCTTAGTACATTCCGGCCCAAATGAGCAAAACTGACAGAGGGGCTGCTGGTGCTGATGATCCCAGCCCCAAACTGCTTTTGACTTACAGGCAGAGACGTGTCTTTGAGTGAGGAGCAAGGTGCAGCTGCAATCATCAGCACCAACAGCCCCTCTGTCAGATCTGTGCACTGGTACATGCTGTACCTTCCTTTTACTGGTCCCTCCCACCCCCAGCTCCAACTGGCACCCACCTCATCAGTCAGCCCGGGGGCCTCTCTCATCCCAGATGGCTGACTGTCTGATTCAGACTTTACACTCACTGTCAGCTGGCCCCCTTAGCTCCACCCACCTTGTCGATCAGCACGGCCACTTAGCCCCGCAGGATGTCTGCGTTGTCAGCCTGGCCTCAATACTTTAGTAAGCCGCCTATCATTTAACGCAGTCCCGGCCGGCAGCAAAAAGTCAGCGGCTGACAGGCAGCCCCACAAGCACATCGGCCCACCAGGAATCTTCCTGCTGACTTCAACGGCCAATGCGCCCCTGATCACAAGCAATGGTCTCTCTTTCTCTGCAGGTCTCAATCTGCTCCCAGAGAAAGCCAGACTATTGAAAGTGACCCAACTTTTATCAGCCTCTCACAGGTGGTCTGGCAATCAAGGTTGCTTAATTAGCTGTCTGGAAAGGGGGCCTGAACTGCACACCCTAGCTCTTTCTAATGGGATGTGCTACCTAGCTGAGACTTAATATTACAACATAGAAAAAAGAGAAACCAGATGCACCATACAAACAATAATAATTATGCATAATATGCAAGGTTTTTGGCATAAATTAGGCCAAAATTATGAGCTTACCCACCATCGTCAAGGTAACCTCATCGGGTAAGTCCCTAACACTATGGGGTTCCCCATAGTGTTAGGGAATCTGTGCAGGTGCATGACTCATTCTGCACTTGCACTCATGCATGTAGACTGGCAACAGACTGTCAGTGATTGACAGTCTGCTGCCGTTTGTGGATGTGGAGGGGGCCCTCAGTCTTTCCCAGGTTTTCTTCATATCTACTCGGTGAAGTGAGAGATCTACATGGACTTCAAGAATCTTGTCCCTCACCTGTTTTTCAGAAGTAGTTATAGCAAGGAGCAGCTGCTCCATAGCAATAGCAGGTTTCAGCAGGAGGGGTAGCATCAACGGGGGAATCTTGCTGAGGTGGAGTTTCTGGTGGAAAAAAACATTGGGCCTGAAAAGGAGAGTTGCAAGCAAATTTCTCCAATTGAGCAGCTGCAGCTTGTGAATGCCTGCCCATCATTGAGGAGAATATGGGATAATTGAAATGCAGAAGAGATTAGAGAATGGAGAGATAATACATGTAAATGGCAGCCAGCAATCAGTAACTTGAAGCAGTCCACCACACTCCCAGAAACCAATGTTCCCCAGGAGAGAATAGAGAGCAAGCAGCAGGATATGTGAGAGAGCAGAATACAAGCAGCTTTCAAGTCCCAGACAAAGCAAAGAGGAAGTTCAGCTGCTTATATAACCCATCTGCACAGCAGGAGAGTAGAGCCAATCCAAAATGGTGGTCAGTGGGACCCTAGCATAGGAAGACAGCCAGCCACCCCAGCAGGGTCCAACTGAGGAGGCTTTCGGTAGAGGGACCTAGATGCAGGCCACAGGACACCCGAAGAGAGACCTACCAGGTGATTCCTGGAAGCTTGGCATCTCCCAGTCAGCACAGGGCCGCATGCTGACCTCTAGAGCAGGCCGCGACTCCCACGAGTAGCCGGAGATACATGGCAGGGGTCCAACATGGGAGTAAACAGATGCATTTTCTTCAGTATGTAAAGCAATGTGTCCGGTCAGCGATCCAGCTGTAACCAGTATCCAACAATCAGATGAAAAATATAAAAGAAAATGCTATTTTTGAAAAAAAAGTGGCAACTTTCAGATGACAGCTGGGGTATAGCAGTAGGGGTCCATGACAGCTGGTGGTGGTAGAAGTAGCAGGGACACCGATGTGACAGCTGGGGATAGTAGGAACAACACAGAGGAAAGCTGGGGTGCAGCAGTAGGGGCACATAACAGCTGGCGGTGGTAGATGTAGCAGGGGCATCGATGAGAGCTAGCAGGTAGTAGAAGTAGGGACACAGATGACAGCCAGGCATGGACACAGATGACAGCTGGGGGGATGGGTAGTAGTAGGGACACAGATATGGGCTAGAATAAGTCAAGTGGTACACAGGATGACAGTGGAGTACACTGGGAGGCAGTCGGTGCAGCTTTCCTGAAAGACAGGATATGTTGTCCTGCATCAGGCTGGAGTCTCTAAAGTCTTATAGGGGGCTGTTGCAGGATGCAAACACATGCCTCACTCAGACTCTCTAGCTCACATCGCACCTTCCCTGAGTTTAATTCCGGAGAGCTCAGATCCAACACATTCCAAGTGGTAATACTCTTTTCCCCAAGCGTTGTAGCTATACATGGTCTGGGAGAGTGGACTGACTGTGCACAGCCCATGTGGCATATCATTTACTGATACAATACTGGTCCTATAGGCTCCACTTCCTGGAAGGTATGGAAGCCCAGTATAATGAATACTGCTTCAGTAAATGACTGACCGACGCCACATGAGCCATACATAGCCAACCTCAGTCTCCCAGACTATGTACACCACCGAAAAAGCTAGAAAGTAGTCGACCCAAAACATTCCAGGGTTTTAAGGCCTGGGGGTCACATGCCACCCAGCCCAGTCCACCCTTGCTTGTGTTGCAGTAATATCATTCCCAGTTTCTCAGTCACCAGCAATGATTCTATATTATGTGTTTTTCCTTCTGTTGTATAGAACTTGGACAGTAAGTGGGTGCATACTGAACATCCAGCTGCAGGTGGAAGCAACACTTAAACACAATAAATAAATGTGTGTCTGACTGATAACGAAATTGATCATATGATTTTTGGGCCTGTTTGATGCAGTCAGCGGATGACCATTGTCTATTTGTGTGTTTGATTAGTTGGCAAGTGCACTAACAGGTTCCTATGTGATTTGGTCAATTGGCCGAAGCACCTGACCAATATGGCTGCTCACAGGTGTGGTCAGATTAAATATTGATTAGGTATCTCACTCAGGCCGGTCGTTGGGAATATCAGCCAGTGAGTGTGGTCATCATTCCCATTCACAAAAAAGGTCATCATGATTAAATCAGAGGTGACCAATTTACTGTGGACCTGTAGATTCTGTCTTTACAACAATATGCACATTTGTGGATAGCAGGAAAATGTATATTGTGACCATCTAATTAATGAATTTAAATGTACTTTGTGAAACAGACTGTATACATGGGAGTTATACATGGCAGAATTGAGTACCACAGTACAGCTCTTGTAACCCTTTCCCATCCTCTGCCAGACCTGCCACTCCACAATCTGGAGGCAGCGATGGATGTGCCGACCAGCACTTTCAGTTAGACAGAACTGCAGGAGCACATCATCATCCTCTTCTGCTAGTAATGTAGTTTAATCCAGTGAACAAAAAGCCTGATTACTGACGATTATCCCTATTCTAGGAAACGCACCGAGTTTCTATCCCTTAGACTATTGCAGCTAATAGCTGAAGTGTGCGATGCTCCACAGAATGTGTGCAAAGCATATTTACAATGAATAGATGTTGCATCATCGGCAGCCTGTGCTAACCAGTGTGCTCATCACAGGCACATAGCACAGCAAATAAATCCCCCACACTCAGCAAATTCATGGAGTAGAATTTAAATGAAACAAGGAGACACATGGCGCTTTCTGGGATTAGAAACTGTCACCGGACACTGACCTAAGGTGAGGATAATTACTGATTATTAGAAATGTACAAGACTTGTTTCTGTCAGAGGAGAAATGTATTGCTGTGGCTCAGACTCTATACTTAGTGGCATATAGTCAACATGACATCATTTCCTATAATGTACTCCCTTTAACACAATGTTTAATAAAAGAATGATCTAATTTTACAGAGCACATTATTTGCTATCTTTATAGAATCTAATACAAACACATGGAAAGCTCGGGTGGGGGTGGGGGCTGCTTTTATTCCCGGCGTGAACGCATTGGCATCATGTTTGCCATCAGAATATGGGATGTGGCTCATGCATTGTCGGCTAATTAATGACATATGCTTTGGTGGGTGTGTGGTCTTTTGGCACAAGCGAATCTATCTTTATGCACTTTATGCTTTTTTCAGGCAGCCTTCCAAGCAGAAGAAAGATATCCAGACAGCCATCCGTAAAAACAAGGAGGCCAATGCCGTGCTGGCCAGACTGAATAGCGAACTTCAGCAACAGCTAAAGGTGAACAGTGCGCTCACAGTCTCCTGTAAACCGAGAACTCTGCTGTTCTGTGTGTACGGATTACGCACACGCAACAGTTAATCAAAAATTAAGAAACAAATGTTTAATCAGTACGTGAAACACGCTAGCCAACATTATCCGTATAAAGTAAGAAGTCATCACAATGCTGTTTCCAAGTATCATTAGTATGACAGTAATAAATTATTATAGAGCGTTAATTACGCCAGTATACATGTAGAAAATCATATAGGACAGCTCTCTTGGTAAGAGCTGTCCTTTCCGAACGAGGGATTTCCGCGTCTATGACCCAGAAGTCCCTCTGGCGTCCTTTTGCGCATGCACAGAAGGACGCGCACGCCGATAACTCTCACATCACTCTGCAATTAGAAACCCATATGCTTCTATAGGGTAATGCCATCTAAAGATGGCATTACCCATTGTATCCAAGCCATTCTGGGGCTTGGTGCATATGAGAAATGCGGTCAAATCCCCAAAACCAGCATTTTCGGGGGTTTGACCGCATTTCCTGCTTTGCTGCACCCGCCCCCATAGTATGTGGTGCGAAAAACAGTGAAACACTGACAATATACATTACTTTGGGTGCTGTATATAACCGTCAAGGAATTCTCCATGCTCTATTGTACATATTACACTGACTGAAGGGTTTAGATTAACTAGTGCATTTAAGTTATGAACCTGCCATGAAATTATATCAAGCTCTATTTAGGAATGTAGGCATCTGGGAATTGCCATTTACATAACACTATGGGGTATATTTACTAAAGTGCGTGTTTTTAGAAGTGGAGATGTTGCCCATAGCAACCAATCAGAGTCTACTTAACATTTATCTAGCACCTTCTAGAAGATAATAGCTAGAATCTGACTGGTTGCTATGGGCAACATCTCCACTTCTAAAAACCTGCACTTTAGTAAATATACCCCTATGAGACCATTTGCCAAATATTAATTCAAAAAGCAGCATGTAGGGGTATTTTTCTTGAACAGAAGTATTTTATTTGTATATGGTCCGTAAATTGTAGCTTAAAGATCTAACAGTTACAGTTTCAGTGAGGCAAACATGATGTTAAAATAGATGGATCCACACATATGAATGTAGAATAAATACAGACATGTACAGTGTGAGATTGTCTTCTCTCTTGTCAGGAAGTCCATCAGGAGAGGATTGCCTTGGAAACTCAGCTGGAGCAACACCGCCCTCTTACTGTGTTATGACATTCAGCCTACTGGAAGAAGTGACAGCAATACTTTCCATGCAAGGATATTTAACTGTGCATCTGTCTATTAACCTGTTTATATTGTTATATTCATGGTGCTGAAGCCAGTCGAGCTTGGAATGAGATAGTTTGTTTTCCCTTTTACCTATTTTACAAAGAAGCAAAAAATATTGAATATTTTAAATGAAAGTCGCTTGATACCTCCAGTAAGTATTTGGAGTTCAATCTGAATTGCTGCAGTCTCCATTACTGTGTTAAGTACACTGAAGGGCTATTGCAGCCTGCACTTATTTTATGTTTTCATGTATTCAGGGACCAAAGTCATTGTTCCCACTTTTGTGAACTTATGTTTCTGATTCATTCTCAGTATGCTCCTTCACCCCAGCTCACTCTTGGGGGCATATTTACTAAAGTGCGGGTTTACAGAAGTGGAGGTGTTGCCCATAGCAGCCAATCAGATTCTATTATCTTTTAATTAGTGCCTTCTAGAGCAGGGGTGGGGAACCTTTTTTTTTGCCAAGGGCCATTTTGATATATGTAACATTATACGCGGGCCTGGTGCAGGCCACGCCCCATCCGTGTGATGTCACACAGGGGCGGGACCACAATCGCCGGTGATTACAGCAATGCCGGAGCATCCTGAGGATGCTGCGGGAGCTGTAAGGGCAGCAGTGTGATGGTCTGAAGCATCCTAAGGATGCTCCAGGCAGCACTGCTGCATCGATTTTGGCTGCAGGGTGCTATTCTAGGCACGCTGCTAGCCAAATGAGGCTCCAAAGGCCAGACCAAATGATTCTGGGGACCTTATATGGCCTCCGGGCCTGAGGTTCCCCACCCCTGTTCTAGAAGATAATAGCTAGAATCTGATTGGTTGCTGTTTAGTAAATATACCCCATGGTATTTTTTTTTCCATGTTCTGTGTTTCTGCAAGCAGATCGTCAAACACCTTAAACTGTGACTATGTCCATGTTGTACAAGTTATTACCTGTACTGATAAGAGCACTGTTTTGAATTAAGTAATTAGCAACATGGAGGTTTGTCCTACATTTCTAATATATGGAAAGAAATCTGTTTAATGAAGAAGTGCACATGTAAAATATCTTCCATATAATGGCCGGGATGTACTAAAGGGGAAAATGCGTTAAAACCCCCGTGTCGGGGGTTTTACAGCATTTTCCATATGTACTAAGCACTGCGAATTCGCCTTTAGGTGGCGTTACCCAATATAGGCCTATGGGCTTTTTTTCGGGACGCATACCCTGAGAGGAATCCAATCGGATCCCTCCCATCACCCCCACCCTGTGGCCGGCGTCCGTCTGCGCATGCACAGAAGGATGCCAGATGGACTTCTGGGTGTTACACCCAGAAATCCCTCTGTCCGGGGGCATCGCAAAGGACAGCTCTTATCGGGAGAGCTGTTCTTTGTGATGTAAATCTAATTTCTAGGTACAGATTACTGTGGTGTGTACCCGGAGAGAGGCAGGATGTAACGCATCACAGAAGCAATGCATAGTACGTCCCTCCCCATATATGTCATTTCACTTTCTTATAATGGGCTTATGACCAGTAATGCATACTCCAGCTTTTACTGTGGACAATAAATTAATACCACACCCCAGCGCTCAATAAAAAAACATCTGTAGTTAAATTAAGCCTGCAGCAGTATATGAAAAGGGGTCAGCTGCACTCCCACAACAAATATACAAAAAAGGATGAAAACCGCGCTGGCATATAGTAGTATAAATTCTGTATTTAATATATCAAATAGTTGCATAAAATTTTAAGCATCAATTACCATAAACCTTTCTTTTAAAAGTACACTGATAAACACAATATACTACAATTAAATGAATTGGCTAATAAAATTCAAAGCGCTTGGAAAACATAGTATTTTCTGTAATTATGAAGGATATTGTGCCCCAAAGTGCTGTTAGAAGCCAGTTAGTATAGTAGCATAATAGTAAATGATAGCTCCATCCAGGAGTAAGTATCAGTACCTGCTTATTTAGTTACAAGTGTCCAAAGCTCATATATGTAGATGTAAGCTTGAAAAAGTCCCAGGATAGGGACAAAACGCATTGCTGCCCTTGTGTTGTGCCCCTGAAGCCAGCCAAGGATTGTCCTGCTTGCATCCAATATACTCCACCACGGAGATCTCCTTTAGCTGCGGCCTCACTTTAAAAATGTTGCTGGTGGCATAATGTTGGAACTGCTGATTGCTTTGCAAGAGCCGTGTCCTATTATACCCTCGTGGAGTTCCTGCGGTGAGCTGTACAGCCGCGGTCAGATCCAATGCGGCCAGCATGCTGTTATACTCTTGCTATCCTCGACCACACTGAGGGCTAGCACGGCTGGAACACCGACAGGCATTCTCCCTGCTGCTACATCGAAGCACAGATCTAAACAGCGTGGATTGCATCTGTATATTGACTTTGGAGACTTGTAACTAAATAAGCAGTTACTGATACTTAGGGCTCGATCCAATTAGGTGCGAATTGCAAGTAACGAGTTTGTTTCTTTAAACTCGCACACATCACCGCGAAGCACACTTCCGAGAATTCTCCAAGCCAATTAAAAATGCCTATTCGCAGCGGAGGGGTGCAAATTGACTGCCAAATGAGATTTGCGCAAAATGCATGAAAATGTGGGGACACCATCCTGGACACCCCAAAATGGATGATTTCGTTAGCAGGACCGTATAGAAGGCTGTTTGTGGGCATTAGGAAGGTAATGTAGGTTTTTAAATGGTGTCAAATAGCTTTTTTTTTTAAATGCAAGAAAATTATAAAAAACAAACTTTTTTCGTTTAATCTCAAACTAATTAAACGAAAAATGCAAGAAAACAGTAGGAAAAAGGGCGATATTGGGGTACTTTGAGGGCACTAACTAAAAAATTATTGTAATTAACTTTGTGGTGCCTAAACTAATGAAAAAGTTGATTTTGGGGTAATTTGAGGACATTGGCCCTGATTCAGAGCCGGACGCTCTGACCAGAGCGCTCGCTCTGAATCAGGGCCCTCCTCCATTAATATGGAGCGTCCTCCTGGACGCTCGTATAGCTGTGGGTCACCACCCACAGCATATAAGAGCGTGCAACAAGATGGTCGCGATGGTCTTGACCATCGCGACCATCGGACTTGCGAGTGAAACCCTGTGGTCGGGTTTCTCAACCGCAAGGCCAGTGGTGATGTCAGTGGGGCCGGCTTCAGACGGTAGGCGTTCCCATGGGAACGCCTCCGTCTGGCAGGCACGCCCACCAAAGGGGGCGTGCTGTCAATCAACATCGACAGCACGCCCCCTTTGGTGCGAGACCCGGAGTGATGGGAAGTCCTTCGCTCGCCGGGTCTCGCGCATGCGCACGACGGAGCTCAGTGGGGACCATCGACCCACTTGCGAGCGTACTGCCGCTCGCGAGTGGGTCTGAATGACCCCCATTTTTTTTTTACCTAAAAAAATGACATGTAATTATTGGACTAAATAAGCTAATTAGAAACTTCCAATTGCCTAATTGGTCATTTGAGGGGGTGTCCAAGGGGTTCAGCACAGTGTCCTCACATTTTAATCTTAAAATAAAGATTTTCCTTTCCATCTCTCACCCTCAGGGAGGTGCGAGTGGAAAGTTGCGAATTCAGTCTGACTGATCTGTGCGAGTTGCTAATTGGATTGCAAAATGAATTCGCTATGCAATTCGAAGTGAAAATAGCAACTTGCACCTCGCATCCCGCAATTCGCACCTAATAGGATTGACCCCTTCTCCTGGATGGAACTATCATTTGCTATTATGCTACTGTATTAACTGGCTTCTTACAGCACTTTGGGACACAATATCCTTCATAATTACAGAAGGTATTATGTTTTACAAGCGCTTTTAATTTTATTAGCCAATTCATTTAGTTGTAGTATATTGTGTCTATCAGTGTACTTTTAAAAGAAAGGTTTATGGTAATTTGTTGGTTATAATTTTATTCTCAATTATTTGATATATTAAATAGAGAATTTGTACTACTATATATATGCCAGCTCAGTTTTCATCCTTTTTTGTTTACTGTGGACAATGCCAGATACCAGGTCCAAAAAGTGTTAGTGACATCACGGAACGATGCTACCAGTGAGCGCCAGAGTTAGAGCAAAGATCTGTTTGAGAAGAGACAATTTTTTTCTATAGTAACAGTTCAATTTAGTATATTATTGATTGTTTCATCTGAGGTTTGGCTGTGCTTATCAGTCACTAAAGCTCAGATCCTAATGCTGGGTACACACTGTTAAGTGTGTATAGTTTACCAAATTGGCCGCATGTTTAATCAGCCGCCTGATAAGTTTGGCCAGAACTGGGCATTCAAATTTGACTACAATAAAAATAAATTTCAACCAATGATTTTAATATTTTTAGGTAATATAATAAAAGCAATGATAAAATCTAAAAGTTATATTTTAGGATGAAAAATTGTTTTTTTTTTTCAATTTATTAATAAAAACAGAATAACAATAAATTTAATCATTTTAAATCCGTTTATTGTATTGCTTCTCTTTTCTAGTATCCATATATTCCTGTGCAACTGTCTATAGAAATGAATTGACTAATAGGCAGAAATTTCCATAGACAGTAACCAGGGTCATTGGAATGATTTTATGTTGGGGGAGACGGCATTGCTATAAAACACAGCCCCTGGCCTTTTGCGGCAGCCGCTCCACAGTGGCACCTTTCAAATGTCTGGGGGAAGGCAAGACGCCCCTTATTCCGGCGCCTATGACAGGAACGTAAACAATACCTGCTGGCTATTAAACAAAAAAAAACATTATTTTGTAGAAAATATTTGAGTCATGATGTTTTATTATAACTTGTCTTCAGTTTAGAACCCCTTCGGGTGGAAATCATCCATCCATAATTGGCAGCTGCTAGTATTATACCAATACACATCATTGATGTTGCTGTGAGTATATCATGTGAGCAGGGACGTGCAGTCAGGGTAGGCAGAGCCTCCCCTGTCATACTCCTGAGATTTGATGTAAAAATTCTTAGAATAATACAAAGAAGATATTTATAACCCATAAACATCTTCTTTGTTTATTGTAATCGTTTTTATAGCTCACACTCACCAGCTTTGTGGAGCTCCCTGGGACTGCAGGGAGACGAAAGATGAGGCAGCAACAGCTCAGCCTCGCTTCTGTATAGTCAGACACAGCTTGCAGAGCTGGGGGCGTGCCACACCACAGGCAGTAAGCTGCACAGAAAGAGAGCTAATACGGGCTCTGAGTATGGGGGGTGTGCAATAAAGCACTGATGGACACTGGATGTGTCATGTGACCAGGAAGTGCACTGCAGTGTTTAAAGATGGAGCTCAGTCAGCAGCAGCAGCAAGAGAAGACACAGTGATGCAGGTAGGAAAATCAATGGACACTGAAGCTTAGTGTAGTGAGGGGAGAGTTACAGTGAGTAGGATGTGAGACAGGGTCCCAGCACTCAGACGCATCTCCATGTGTGCCTCCCCAGCTGTTGACCTCACCGCACTTCACTGCATGTGAGTCATCCTGGGACTGATGAATTAGTGGTTAGGCACTAGCGTATGTCTTGAGCTTAGGCACCAGCAGCATATGGGTCAGGCTTACATCAGGCATCTGTACACCCAGATATACTTACACCCAACCAGGTCATATAAGCACAGGAAAAGTTTGTTAACATTTGTTTTGATAGTGAAAAATGCATTCCCTATTAAGTTTGATTTAAATATTAAAAAAAAACCTCTATAATACAGCAGGTGTAATCATCTTTCTCACATACATATGAAAGTAGCAAAAAAAATATGCAGACAAAATCATATAATAAATGCATGATCTTTGAAGAAAGCATCTATGTGCTTCAGAGGTAATTTGCAGTCATGCAGTCAACTTTTATCACCAGCACTGTATATTTGCACCAGACCTCAAGCATCCACATTTGATATAGTTACTGACCATCATACTGTATATGCAGCACTGCACGCCTCTTACCACCCAAATTCTGTCTTTACAAGCAACAGGAGGTGCAAGTGTTAGATCTGCATACAGACTTAGGCATTGTGTTGACTGGTCCTTTAACCATAATCACATGTTAAATTGTGCAAGTTGTTGTAGTATATACATATATTTGTATTTAAACTTTTTACTCTGCTTTAGCTCAAGATAGTATTTACTAAATGGTAAATTGTGACTGTGCAGCAATTTGCACAATTATAGTGTAATAAATTCAATTGGGAAACATTTATCTATATGTATGTGCATTGAGAACATTTATCGGCAAGTGTCAGTGCCTACTGCCTACCATTTATTGGCAAAGTGTCAGTGCCTATTGTCTATCATTTATTGGCAAAGTGGCTGTGCCTACTGCCGTTGTTTCTAGTCATACTCCTTTCAGACATAAAACCCCGGCATTAACCCGGCTCGGAACTTTGTATACTGAACATGGGTTGAAGCCGGGGGTTTAGAACTTACCCACTTTCACACCTGGGTGATGGTCCCGGGTTATTCCCGGGTCATAACTCTACACCCAGGCCCCGGGTCTTCCATCAAGTCTTTTTAGGCATTACCTGGGTTATGCCTTTCAGACATAAACCGGGGCACTCACATGAGTGGCAAATCCCAGGAATAACCCTGGTCGATTGCAGGGTCATGGACCTGGGACTCCAACCAAGTAGTTTCTGTTCAGACATAGCCAAGACCCGGATCAATGTGCGCGCACAGGAAAAGAAAACGGGGTTTTGGCGTATGTCTGAAAGGGGTATTTGTACCTGCTCCATATATTTATGCACGTTTCATGCATGTACCAGCACTTGATACAACAGAGTGTGCCGCATACCCCTACATGACCCAAGGATCCATCTAATATTCAGAGAGCCAACCAACACCAAAGATAATTGACAGAGGTTCCAATTGTAGTGTGTTGAATGGCAGAACACTGGTCATTGCAGTGAATGGTGGGGGTTTCTCTCCTGAGACTAGTATCGGGTGGGAGGGAGATATAGTAAAAATATTTAAAGTGGTAAATCCCTAATGTTTTAGAACTTAAGTTTAATGCAACTTTGATAAAATAACAGCCTCCATACCTGCTATAGAAGGATTTGTTTTGTAGATGGAAAAATACATCAACTTATTAGATACTGTATACAGTGTTGGATTGGGGAATGAAGGGCCCACCAGGGAATGCAGTGGTTGGGGCCTAAGCTTAAGGGGTGTGGCCAGTCACCACAGTGGGAATTGGCCAACCATTAGAGAGGACATGCAAAGAAAAGGGACTCTCTATAATTGTGGGACATGGGTGTATCAGAACCGCCTACTTTGATTGGCAGCAGGGATATTCTTGTTGTAGTTTCCATAGAAACAAACCAAAGGACACATGTTCATCTATGATCCTGCACCACCAAGTTACTGACCCCTAGAGAGGGGGGTGGGGCCACCAGGGATTTCCCCTGTACACCTGTGGGTCAGTCCGACCCTGACTGTATAGGTGTCACATATTATATTTTAAAGCATGAAGCTAAAGTTGTTTCTAAATGAATATTTATTTAGACTTATTTACAGCATGAAGTAGCATGTGAATTTGCTGCACTCATTTTCTGAGGATGTCTTTCATGTTTTTTTTTAACTTTTAAGAGTTTGATCATATCAAATTATGGTGGCTCCCACGTAGGCATGGATGCATATTGTATTTTTAAACTTAACACTTAAGTAGACATTTCAATGTAAGCTTATATAGAACCATATTTTATATTGTCAAATGTAGAGTTAGAATTATCAGTTTATTAACCTAAAATGTAATTTGATTCTACACCAGTAATAGATACAGACACAAGGTTTACAAATTGTTGGTGCTCCTTCTAAATGTTTAGGAGTTCCTTATTACTCATATACCAATGCCACAGAAGGCGTCTGGTGTAATAGATGCCTCCTGACTGTATCATAGATCCGAGTGTGCATCAGACCCTGAGGTTACTCATATTGCTCCTTGCAACTCCGGTACCAAGGCCAGGAACTCTGCATCAGGAGGCACAGACACTGGCCTTTGGAATCCCAGGAAAACGGGGGTGACATGTTTCTGGGAACAGAGGCTGGCCACGCCCACTCCCCGCCCCCTTCAAGCTGCGGTTTGGAGATCCTGTGCATGCGCAGATCCCTCATAATTGGAGTAGTACGCAAGCCATTGGTTTGTGTACTACTCTGAATCTGGCCCAATAGCCTTCATTTTCTGTTTGTTTTTTGTTATTATTTTTTTGTTGTTACAATATTGTTTACATAGTGTAAAAAAATGAAAGTGAAAATGGGACTTTCCACAGCTATAAATGATGAAAAAGCCGTAAAGATGTACTGTAATTTGGGATTTGTGCAATTAGCAAGATTGTTATTTTGATGATACACTGCTATTTTTATGCCACATGAATCTCAGTTGCAGTATGTGCATGTCAGACATGTTACAGCACAGAGAGGCATGAAATAATGTAATGTATTTGATAAACATGTTAAGGATGAATTATAAATAAAGGAGTATTTTACTATACTGCAACCGTGTAATGCTATTTAACACTAACAAGTGCTAATAAGTTATAAATTCTGTGACTAAATACAAATCAATGAATTTTGAAATGAATAATTCCAATTTAATTAAACCTTCATGGAAACTAGCCCATTTACGGTAATATCATGCATGGGTATTATTTTTGTGTTCATGTTTTCCTAGGACTGTAGAGTATTCGCAGGCACTAAAACTTGCTTTTTAGTAAGCTGGAAAAATATGCCTCTCATATCTAGGGCGGGATGCATCAAAGCTAAAAATGCGGTTAGGCCCCCAAAAATACCATTTTCAGGGGTTTGACTGCATTTTCCAAATGCACCAAGTACTTGGACCCGCTAGGCCAGGGGTCTTCAAACTTGGCCCTCCAGCTGCTGTGGAACTACACATCCCAGCATGCAGTGCCACCTTTTTGATATAACAGCATGCTAAAACTATGTGCAGTGCATGCTGGGATGTGTAGTTCCACAGCATCTGGAGGGCCAAGTTTGAAGACCCCTGCGCTAGGCAATGCCATCTATAGAATCAAATGTCATTTGAATGTACCCCAGTAATGGATACAGACACTTGGTCTACAAACTGTTGGTGCTTCTTCTAAATGTTTAGGAGTTCCATATCAACAGCTATGGGCCGAACTCAGAGTTGCACAGCCACAGGGAAGCGCATGTGTAATATCATACAACTCTATAGATGGCGTCGCCTAATAGAAGCCTATGGGCTTTTCATCAGGAAACGTCCGCGAGAGAGATCCAATAGGATCCCCCCAGGGTCCCCTGCGGCTCGTGCATCTGCTGGCCGACAACTGCACATGCACAGAGGGACTCACTGGTCATAAACCAGGTAGTCCCGACACCACAAAGGACATCTCTTATCGGAAGATCTGTCCATGGCTTAAATGACCATGCATACAGCGTTACTAAATGCCAGTATGCATGCAATCATTGGCGGGATGTATCGTATCCAAAATGCGGTGCTTGATGCATTCCGCCACTAGTCTCAGACCATCGTTGCAGACGATACCTAATTTCCTGTGACAATACCAGGTTTAAAATATCAGTCTCGGGAAGATTTTGTTCCTGGAATCATTTAGTATTGATCAGCAGCACATTGTAATTCCTCCTATTATGTATATTGTATTCCCACTATGGGGCATATTTATTAATTATTGGGTTCTAGACAAGATCATTTTATTTTCTTATCACTTCACTAAGAATTTAAGGCTCGCAAAACAAGCCCGTCCCTGCGATGTGTTATAAGTAAAGTGACCGCTAATGACCGCGGCAAGCTACTGTGCATGTTCACTCTGCTGACCACTCATGTGCAGATGGCCAATGCTGGGGAGAGATCCTATGGATCCTTCTCCCCATGACTATGTTATGCAGTCCATAGGCAACGATGACTAATGACACCACGAAAGATATGGAGGCTGCTTTTGCAGATGAAAATGGAGGACCGCCGCAAATGTCTCCGATATCTGCTGCTGTGCCCCATACATACATCCCAAGGATATTTAATATTTGTGGAATATCTTGCATATATGCATTGATAAATAGGCCCTTTGTATTCTGATTTACAGGTCTTTCAAATGCTGGGCATACACTGCCAGATAAAATGTCTGTCAGACCGACAGACATTTTATCTGGCAGCCTGCCAGCCGCAGATGTCGCCGGCATACACTGTGAGAGAAATCTCACAGTGTATAGCCCGACATCCGCGCTCTGCCCCCGGGGGAGGAGACATTTCCCTGGAACACAGGAAATGTCTGTCTGTCGGCCGCGCTGGGCATACACTGCCCGATGCGGCCGACAGTTTACCGGGTAAATATCGCATCGGACGGGCATGCTGGACAATCCTGCATGCCCGACCGAGCAATACTTAACCCTCGGTCGCCCGCACACACGCTACAATTATCGGGGCGATCCGCCGATATCAGGCGGATCGCCCCGATAATTGTAGCGTGTATGGCCAGCATAAGTTATTTATTGAAGATAAATATTTAAAATGCATAAGAAAACATTACCACCAAGGTCAGTAAGCATGTCATGGTGATTGTAGTGTCCCATGAACCACCTCGGGAGTAGCATGTGTCATGTGCATAGCTGGCTGAGTGTAGGTGATGTCACCAAAATGATTGAACCATAGGGAAATAGATGGTACGTATTACAATCTCAAGCATGAAGCTAAAGGAAAATTGTCTCCTAAATGAATATTTACAGATTTAGCTAGCATGTTAATTTGCTGCTCTGTTATCTGTTGTCTTTTCATGTTTCGATCACTTCCAATTATGGTCGCTCCCATATGTACAGTATGCATTATATTTTTAAACATACACTACACATTCTGAAAATGTGCAGGAAATATATTTTATTTGCATCCCAGGAAGTAAAATGGGTATTTGAATGTAAATTTATATAGAACCAAATTGGATGTTAGCAAATTTAGCTATAGAAGAATTTGTTTGTCAAGATGCATGCAGGTCTGCGTCAATGCCATATGTGCCAATGCCCACTTTGCACCACCCACCCATACGCTTACACACTTTTTTCAAACATTTGTTATGATAGTGAAATACATTTTGAAATATAGCCAAAGACATCATGATTATATAGGGATCGGTATGATTTACTGCTGGACGCATGTCCGGCAGTTCAAATCCCGACGCCGAAAGACCGGCACCAGTGAAAATCCTGACTGCGCTAAAAGTACTAACTAACCTAACCCCGCCCCCCCCTAACCCTAACCCTCCTTTAGGGGTGCCTAACCCGTACCTCCTTCCCTAGTGCCTAACCCTAACCAACCTAACCCCCCCTTCCCCGCTGCCTAAACCTAACCCTCCTGGGTTGGGTGCCTAACCCTAACCCCCCCTTCCCCTAGCCTAACCTCCCAGGGGGTGCCTAACCCTAAGTCCACCCGGGAGCCCCTAACCCTCCCCCCTCGCGTGGCTCTCCACGCCCGGCGCCCAGCTTACCTTCGAACGGGGCGTCGGGCTCCTGGCGTAGGTAAAATGACAGGCGTTGGGATTTCGACGCTTGTCATTAGACCCTTGCCGGGATTAGACAGTCGGGATGCCGACGGTCGGCATTTAGACCGTCGGCATCCAAACTGCATACCATTATATATACTGTATATCAGCAGGTAAAATAAGTATTGAACACAACATTTTTCTCAGTAAATATATTTTTAATGGGGCTATTTTAATGCAATTTTCACCAAATGTCAGCAACAACCCATGCAATCCACACATGCAAATAAATCACACCATAGATGTCCATAAATTAAGTTATGTGTAATAATGTGAAATGACACAGGGAAAAAGTATTGAACTCGCTTACTGAAATGTATTTAATACTTCATACAAAAGCCTTTGTTGGTAATGACAGCTTCAAGACGCCTCCTGTATGGAGAAACTAGTCGCATGCATTGCTCAGGTGTGATTGGCCCATTCTTCCACACAAACAGTCTTCATATCTTGAAGGTTCCGTGGGCCTCTTCTGTGAACTCTGATCTTTAGTTCTTTCCATAGATTTTCAATTGGATTCAAGTCAGGTGATTGGCTGGGCCATTCTAGCAGCTTTATTTTCTTTCTCTGAAACCAATTGATAGTGTCCTTTGCTGTATGTTTGGGATCATTGTCTTGCTGAAATGTCCACCCTCATTTCATCTTCAGCATCCTGGTAGATGGCAGCAGATTTTTATCAAGAATGTCTCGGTACATTTTTCCATTCATCCTTCCTTCAATCACATGAAGTATGCCAGTACCGTATGCTGAAAAACACATCCCCACACCATGATGTTCCCACCTCCAAACTTCACTGTTGGTATGGTGTTTTTGGGGTGATATGCAGTGCCATTTCTCCTCCAAACATGGTGTGTATTATGACATCCAAAGAATAAAATTTTGGTCTTATCTGACCAGACTATGGACCTCATTCAGAGGCGGTCGGAGGATGCAAGCGGTCGCTCAGAAACTGGGCGGCAACTTGCATCCTGACCGCCCGCCTCTGTTGCGGTCATTAGGCTGTGGGTTTACACCCACAGCTCTAACGACCGCTCGGGTGATGGGTGCGATGGTCAGAGACCATCGCGACCATCGGGGCTTACGACGAGACCCTAAGGTAGGGTCTCACTTGTCGTAAGCCCCGGAGAGCTTCTGGCTCTGTCAGAGCCGGAAGCTCTCCACTGACATCACTAGTGATGTCAGTGGGGCCTCCCGCAAACGGTAGGCGTTCCCATGGGAACGCCTCCATTTGGGCTGCCACCACCCCCGGCCCGCCTTCCAAACGGGGCGAGCTGTCAATCAACATCGACAGCTCACCCCCTTTGGATCGAGACCCGCTACGGCCGGCGCTGTCGGTCGTAGTGGGTCTCACGCATGCGCACGAAGGCGCCGTCGCCGTCGTGCGCATGCTCTGTGGGGGGCCATCAACCCGGTCCGAGCGCATCGGCGCTAACGACCGGGTCTGAATGACCCCCTATATTCTTCCAGTATTTCACAGGCTTGTCCAATTGCAGCAAACTTTAAATGAGCTTCAACATGCTTTTTCTTCAGCAATGGAGTCTTGCATGATGAGCGTGCATACAGGCCATGCCAGTTGAGTTCATTACTTATTGTTTTCCTTGAAACAATTGTACATGCTAATTCCAGGTCTTTCTGAAGCTCTCCACAAGTGGTCCTTGGCTCTTGGACAACTCTTCTGATAATTCTTTTCACTCCTCTGTCAGAAATCTGGTGAGGAGCACCTGGTCATGGACCGGTTTATGGTGAAATTATGTGTTCTTTCCACTTCTGGATTATGGCCCCAACAGTGCTCACTGGAACATTCAGAAGTTTAGAAATCCTTCTGTAACCAATGCCATCAGTATGTTTTGCAAAAGTAAGGTTTGCGAAGGTCTTGAGAGAGCTCTTTGCATTTACCCGACATGAGATGTTGCTTGTGTGACACTTTGGTAATGAGACACCTTTATATAGGCCATCAGTTGGGACTGAGAGAGCTTATATTAATTTGCACTGACAAGGGGCAGGATTGCTTTCTAACTACTGATAGATTTCAACTGGTGTCTTGGCTTTCCATGTCTTTATGCACCTCCATTTCTTCATGTGTTCAATACTTTTCCCTGTGTCATTTCACATTATTACACATAACTTAATTTATGGACATCTATCGTTTGATTTCTTTGCATGTATATATAAACAGTATATATATAGTATGCACAAGCAATGCAAAAAAAGTACCTATCAACTTCATAGATGATCTGCAATCAGCCAATCGGAAGCGGTTAATTGTTATCAGCATATATTTGCACCAACCCCCAGGCATCCACAAGTAACATGGCCACTGACAGTTGTATACTTGTCTTTGTGCCCATCTGCATCTGTTTAAAATGTTTGTATGGCATATGTTAGTCCGTCCCGTCAATTTGCCACTCTCTCCAGTTGTATGCAGATGCAAGTGTCAGATTTGTGCAAATCTTCATATGTGTGCCGCCTATGTTTGGGCGTGTGCAGAACAATTTTGCAGTTTTTACACTATGCAAACTGTAATTCCAATTCTGCATCAGCCCCACTGTCTACTAATTGTTGGATCTCCACTTAATGATCTAAATCAGTGGCTCTCAAACTGTGCGCTGTGGCACCCTGGGGTGCCTCAGAACACTTGCAGGGGTGACTCAGGTTGGTGGTCAGGCACCAAACTAAATTCTTTATGGTCAATGTAATATAAATATGTGGACAAAAGGAAGCACAAACCTGTCCCCTACCCTATAACTGGACCTAAGGATGACAGGTCAGCACACTTTACTACTGCACTACATTTTTTCCTGAATTTCTCAATAACAAACCTTTGGCTCAGGGGTGCCGTGAAAACATTGCTGATACACTAGGGCGCCGTGATTCAAATATGTTTGGGAACCACTGATGTAAATGTAGATAAGCTCCTTGGTAATAGATGGCATCCTTTATTTATACCATTGTATTTGCTGTATGCTTCTAGTTCTTTTTTACTATATGTCCATAGGTGTTCAACTTGTCAATATTCCTCCAATGTGAGTTAACATTTGTATAATGTCTACTGTACCATAGAGTATGTCAGATACTAAAATGAGCAAATCCTCTGATACTATGAGCCTGATTCAGAGGTGGAGGCTAATGCAGCCCTGACTGCATCTGCTTACTTTATGCAACGCCTCAGCCAATAGGATTTGTACAGAGATGCCCATCATCTGTCAATCAAATCCGCTGCTTTACATAATGTCGCACTATCCTCACCATCGGACATTAGGACAGCCCTATGGTTGCTCAGAATGACCATCGGAACATGGGCGCCGGTACCATTGCAACTGTAAAAGAAAGACTCAGCCGCTGGCCGCAACGCGCCATAATCTAGCTAGCCACCCACCTGTTGCCACCCAGGCACACCTACTGAAATTGTCTTTCTGTGTCCCAATTCATTCTGTCCCAATTCATGGGTCCCGATAGCTGTAACCATCGGGACCCATGTGCAGTGTGACTCGGATGCATGCGCAGTACAATAAACATTTGGCAACTGCACAAATATCCGCTCCGAATCCGGCCCTATATCTTGATGGGACAATTTAATTTACAATGTTTCCAGGTTCAGATCATCACAATGTTTTTCTCTGCTATGTCACTTTGTGTGTTGCACTATACTTGGGAAATATATACTTTAATTCCATGTAACATTTGTAACACACTGAAATTGCCTTTAACTAGGCCACAGGGAAGAAAAGGAAAAAATGTAGATTTATATATAGTGACAAAGAATCACTCATATACAGTATATGCATATTCCATATGTTTTGAAATATATATTATTCTTGTGTTATCTGTCCATCTAATAAAAAGCTTTTGTTTACATAACAATGTAGCACTGTCTTGAAAAAATAATAGTGAGTAGTGTAGAAGCCCAGTTCACAATACATATTACTATGTCATACTTCCCAACTGTCCCAATTTAGGCAGGACCTTCCCCATATGGGGGCTCTATCCCGCTGTCCCAATTGGGCTGGAAGGTTGAGAGTTACAATATATCCCGTTCAACCTTTCTCTACATAGCAAAGCAGCGGTAAACCGATGTTGCATGCAATGCCCAACGTGTTGCGCTGCGCATTCAAAATGTGGGTTTCTGGGAGAAGAAAGGCACAGGGTGGTGGTTCAGTACATCCTAACCATGCCCCCTACTCATATGCACTTTAGTATCGGTTCTATCTGTCACTATGGGTCAAACCGCTTTTGTGCAGAGATTGGAATTGCTCTTTTAGGGGTCTATTTACTAAGCAGTGTTAGGAGACAGAGTGAAAAGTGATAAGGTGCCAGACAATCAGGGTCTGGCTGGCAACTTTCAGCCTGGGGGGCAAACACAAGCAAGTGGCCCCGGACTTTCTACCAGCATATTGTGAAGCATTTAGGAGCTTGGCCCGCACACGCTATGAGACCTCAGGAGGCTCCAGGTATCGCAGTGGGTAATTTATGCACGCCCATGTAACGGCGTTGATATACGCACCGGCACGCCTGCGTTCGCCCGACCACCCCCCTCACCACCCACAAACAACACTTCCTGTCAATCACTCTGCTCTGGGTCTGCATAGCCTCTGCAGATGCAGTTTCCATAGCAATTGCTAGTTCATGCATACGCATGCACAGAACACAACAATCAACCGCTTGCGTTCGTCTTTGCAACTGTGTTCCTTGCTGAATCAGGCCCATTATCCTATAGTATGGGCTACTATTTAGCAAATAGGATCCCTCTCCGTCAGCCCCCAGTGACATATGCACCAACCAACAGCCGTGCATGCACAGCGTGCACCGAGGATCCAAACCAGAAAGCAGTGTAATAGCGTTATTCTTTTCCGCTCATGGTTTACACTGGGGGCAGCCATACCCACCTGCTAAGGTGGTTCCCTCTGTAAAAAAGTACTGCAGATCACCTGATTATGTCTGTGTGCTAAACAAGACATGGGCAACCGCAATGACTTATGGCGTTGTTGACATAGCGGCACTGATGAAATGGATCATCAACACCAAGACAGCCAAAGTAAGGGGAGAGGCACATTCCCTTGACCCCCTCTCTCATTTGTTCTTATTAGGACAGTATGTAGTCACACTGTCTGTGCATTAAAGCACTCCTGAATAGAGATTTTTTTCTTTAAACGGCTCCTTTAGCAGTGGGACCGTATGTGGTTAAGTGATTCAGTTTAGTTAAGGGCACACAGTGCACATGTATATCCCTACTACATTTATTTTAACCCTCCTTCCTCTGTTTGGCTGCACCCAATTGGCAAGCAAAGGCCCCAACTCCAAATAGGAAAATAGGATCTGGGGAGCACATAGAGCACAGGTTATTATTATCATTATTATTATCATTTATTTAAAAGGTTCTCAAACTCAGTCCTCAGGACCCCAAACAGTCCATGTTTTCCAGGTCTCCTCACAGAATCGCAATTGAAATAATTAGCTCAACTTGTTGATCTTTTAAAATGAGTAATGAATACACCTGTGCACCTGCTGGGTGACCTGGAAAACGTGACCTGTGTGGGGTCCCGAGGGCCAAGTTTGAGAACCACTGACATACATATATCTATATACATATATATTAGGGGTGTGCACCGGCCACTTTTCGTGTTTTGGTTTTGGATCTGGATCTTTCTTCGTGTTTTGGATCTGGATTGGTTTTGCCAAAACCACCCTTCCGTGTTTTGGGTTCTGGGTTTTGTGTTTTGGATCTGTATTTTTTTGAAAAAAAGCATAAAAACAGCTAAAATCACAGAATTTGTGGGTTTTTCTGCTCCTATGCTATTATTAACCTCAATAACCTTAATTTCCACTCATTTCCAGTCTATTCTGAACACCTCACACCTCACAATAGTGTTTTCATGTCCAAAAGGTTGCACCGAGGTAGCTGGATGACTATGCTAAGAGATACGAGTGGGCGGCACAAACACGTGGTCCATCTAGGAGTGGCACTGCAGTGGCAGACAGGATGGCAGTTTGAAAAACTAGGCCCCAAACTATACATAATGCAAAGAAAAAAAACAGGTGCAAGATGGAATTGTCCTTGGGCCCTCCCAGCCACCCTTATGTTGTATAAACAGGACATGCACACTTTAACAAACCAAACATTTCAGCGCCAGGGTCTGCCACACGACTGTGGCTGAAATTATTGGTTCGTTTGGGCCCCCACAAAACAAGCTGGCAATTAATCTGTCCCTGCACAAACTGGCTCTACGGAGGCAAGATGTCGTCCTCATCCTCCTCATCCACCGATGCCTCACCCTCTTCAGTGTTGTGTACATCCTCATCCTCACAGAGTATTAATTCGTCCCCGCTGGAATCCACAACCACAGGTCCCTCTGTACTTTCTGGAGGCTGGTCTCCCTGGAAGAGTTGATAATTAATTTTATGAACATCATCTTCTCCACATTTTGTGGAAGCAACCTCCTACGCCTTTCGCTGACAAGGTTCCCGGCTGCACTAAACACTCTTTCGGAGTACACACTGGAGGGGGGGCAACTCAGGTAAAATAGAGCCAGTTTGTACAGGGACCTCCAAATTGCTTCTTTTTCCTGCCAGTACAGGTACGGACTGTCTGACATGCCTACTTGGATGCTGTCACCGATGTAATCCTTTAACAGACAGACGCAGGCTTGTCGCTGCTGCTTTGAGGATGCAAGTGCGGCTACAGCCCACACAATTCACAAAGACAGAAAAAAAAGAAGAATATTTTTATTGTTTGTGGAGCGCACTTTGAGGGTTACACCACCCTTTAACAGACAGACGCACGCTTGTCGCTGCTGCTTTGAGGATGCAAGTGCGGCTACAGCCCACACAATTCACAAAGACAGAAAAAAGAAGAACAATATTTTTATTGTTTGTGTAGCACACTTTGAGGGTGTCACCACCCTTTAACAGACAGACGCACGCTTGTCGCTGCTGCTTTAAGGATGCAGGTGCGGCTACAGCCCACGCATTTCACAAAGATGAAAAAAAAAGAACAATATTTTTATTGTTTGTGTAGCACACTTTGAGGGTGTCACCACCCTTTAACAGACAGACGCACGCTTGTCGCTGCTGCTTTGAGGATGCAGGTGGAATCTAGACGGGATTTGGAACCGGGGACACACTACCTCCATCAATTGTCTAAATCCCACTGCACTAATGGCGGATACCGGACGCACGTCTAACACCAACATAGCAGTCAAGGCCTCAGTTATACGTTTTGCTTCAGGATGACTGCTGTCGTACTTCATCCTCATCGCTAGGGACTGTTGGAGGGTCAATTGTTTAGTAAAAGTAGTGATGTTCCTACTTCCTCTCTGGGATGATGAACAACTCCCAGCAGCAGCAACAGCACTAGGAGGAAGTGGTTCTTGATCTTTCCCTATTTTATTTTTATCGGAGAAAGTTTGGTCCTCCATTTATGTTATATTGATATATACGTGCGGCTAAAGCGCACACAAACACAGAAAATATTTTTTTATTTTTGCTGGAGAGTAGTGCACTTTGTGGGTTACACCACCCTTTAAGAAATGAGCCAGCCGGCTCTTTACTTATGGGACACAGGCGCACGCTTGGCGCTGCTCCTTTGTTGATGCACGTGCAGCCACAGTGCACACAAGTCACAAACACAGAAAATATTTTTTTTTTTGGTTTGGACTGGAGTGTACTTTGGGGGTTACAGCACCCTTTAACGGTCAAGCCAGCCGGCCCTTTACTTATGACACAGGCGCACGCTTGGCACTACTTTGTTGATGCACATGCGGCTACTGCGCACACAATTCACAAACACAGAAAAAATATTTTGTTATTTGGTTTGGAGTGTACTTTGGGGGTTACAGCACCCTTTAACGGTCAAGCCAGCCGGCCCTTTACTCAGGACACAGGCGCACGCTTGGCACTACTTTGTTGATGCACGTGCGGCTACTGCGCACACAATTAACAAACACAGAAAATATTTTTTTTTTTGGTTTGGACTGGAGCGTACTTTGGGGGTTACAGCACCCTTTAACGATCAAGCCAGCCGGCCCTTTACTTATGACACAGGCGCACGCTTGGCACTACTTTGTTGATGCACGTGCGGCTACTACGCACACAATTCACAAACACAGAAAATATTTTTTAGGGGGGTTTGGACTGGAGTGTACTTTGGGAGTTACAGCACCCTTTAACGGTCAAGCCAGCCGGCCCTTTACTTATGACACAGGCGCACGCTTGGCACTACTTTGTTGATGCACGTGCGGCTACTGCGCACACAATTCACAAACACACAAAAAATATTATTTTTTTAGCACTTAGGGGGAGCACCCCTGATGGACAGAGCACCCCCTGGACAACACTACAGCACCCCTTTAGGACTGGGACACTACACAGGACTTTGGAGTGGACACAGCCCCTATGGAGAACTGACTGCACAACACAGTCCAGCCAGCCCCTATGGACTTTGAAATAGTGGACACAGCCCCTATTAACAACAGCAGCACAGCACAACACAGCCAGCCCCTATGGACTTTGAAGTAGTGGACAACAGCAGCACAGCGCAGCACAGCACAACACTACTCTGCACTACACTACACTACACAGCCCAGCCAGCCCTAACTCCCACCCTCCCTCTTCACTGTCCACAGCCGAGTGAGAAAATGGCGCCGACGCGGGTACCTTATATAGGATCCAAAACCCGCGAGCCTCGGAAGGCGGGATGATGACGTTTTGCCTCGATTTCAGATCCGAGTCAGGCGGGAAAAGTCGAGCCTGACTCGGATCTGCCTCAGATCGGGGGGGCTCGGGGGGGTTCGGATTTCAGAAATCCGAACCCGCTCACCCCTAATATATACACATACATACACACACACATACACACACACATGCAGGAGAGACCCCACACATATTCCTATCAACACAGTTCATTGGGAATGTTGTAGTCACTTAAAAAAAAATCACTATAGGGTCTATGTACTAAGCAGTGATAAGTGACAGAGTGAAAAGTAATAAATCTGTGATGATTTTTTGCACTTTAAAACTTGGTGTGCTGGTCTCTATCTAACTCCTGTATGGGTTGGTGTAAAATAAAAAACACTAAAAAAGAAATGGCAACACTCAGCAGCTTCAGAAATACTCTAATTTATTCCGATGTTTCGGATGTGTTACCATTATTTCTTGCTGTATGTTGGCGTTGCTATCTTCCAGCATAATTAATGAACTTGTATAAAGTGAGTGCCGGCAATCTGGCATATATAAAGCGCTTTTTATAGCCATTTACAGTATTGTGTTTGTGATCTCAGCCTTCTGCTGGATCTGGTCACACATTGCAGGCACATGGGAAATAAATGAGATGTGTAACAAAAGTAATGTTATATTTGTACTCCTTTAGGTGCATTTTGGAAGAGCATTTGGTGCTATGATATTCTTGTAAGAATATTTCTTTCTGGAAACCATTGGATTTGGGACTTTGTTTGGGTAGCGGATTACATTGGGACCAGATATGTGTTATTATTACTTGACTATATGGAGAGGATGTTTTGTAGTGGTAAAGCTGTATCTTCTTACAATTTATTTTTGTCTAAACAATGCTACTGTGTGTGTGGTGTGTGCTTGTGCGTATGTATGTATGTATGTATTATATATATATATATATATATATATATAGACAAGGGGGGGAGTTGATATTAGAGCGACTATTTTGCTAAAAATTGTGTAAATGTGAATAAATAGTTTGAATAAATATAGTGATAAAATTGATAACAGATTTATTATAGACATAGAGTAAGGGACCTCAAAGATAAAAAAGGTTACCCTTAATCACACATAAATAAACAAGAAAGTATAAAATCCAGAGGCATTTCATACATATATAAATAAAAATATAAATATAAAATCAAGAGGCATTTCATACAATAGTAAACAGATGGAGATAAAAAATTGATTTTAAACGAAATAAATAAGGAATAAATATAGCAGCTTAACTGATACAATGAGAGAGACTGTTTTCAGAGTTCATGAGGCATAGGTCAGACACTCCCAACGCGTTTTGTCTCTAGACTTCATCAAGGGGATAGTGTGTTAGTGAGGTAGACTGTTATTTATACCCCACTGAGAGTTCAAGAGAGGGTCATGGGTCCGCATCACTTCCTGTGCTCAGGAGTTCATATGTTAGCAAAAAACTTTAATAAGATAGCTTATGGGTTGTTAATCTCAATAAAACAACCTATTTATATACAAAGTTAAAAGTAACTATATTTATAACTTAGATGTAGGGCTGGGTCCGTCTGCACAAAATGTCATTTCCGCCCTTCTTTGATTACTTCCGCCCTACTCCCGTACGTCACATCCGTTCCACCGCCTTTGTGAAGAAATCCTGAAAAAATCAAGGTCATCCCGGAGTGATGTCACTTTCGTGCATCTCAATCATATATTAACACCTGGCTGCATCATGTTGCTTCCGCTCTGACTGTACGTTTGCATCCGGCCGCGTCACGTGTATCACATCACTTCCGCCCTGGCTAGGCGCTGTGTCCGGAATGTTCAAAGCCATTACTTCTGCCCTGACTTAGCGCTACACCTGGAATAGATATCCGCCATCACAGCTCGATTCATTCAGATTTCTGGTTACCATAGTGATGCTTCCGCCCTTATAGACGTGTAGTGGATTTGGCTTTCGCCCATACACTAAATACACATCTTTAAACGTACCATGCTTTCTACAGCTCAAAAAAGATAATAAATGTTAGACTCATATACAAAAAAAAATAAAAATTTTACATTTCCTATTTCAAGCTCACTGATGAAAAATAGTAGAACAACAGATCTCTCTATATACACCATAGGTCACCCCCTAACTAAATAGATCTACCATGCAAAATTATTAAAAATATAATGTATTCTTTTAAAAAGGATTCCTTATTTAGAACATAATTAAGGCAAGGAAAATAGTTCTTTTAAGATATTAATTGTCCTTGTCTTCCTAAGTATATTTAAGATCAATTTCATTAGTGTCCTTTAACTTGATAAAAATTCCTTATATTTTCCAGTCCAGCAGATTCCAAAAGATGATTCCTTGTTTTAAGGGAGGTACTAAGATTGGGCTGCTTTTCAATCGCTGGGAATACTTCCTAGATGTTCATCATCTTTTTCTTTCAGGGATATATGGGTTTAACAACAACTGGAATTCCCAAGAAGTTGCCCAACTTGGTACTGATCAGGCCCAACTACACTAAGCTTGTAACCAAACTTAATGAGATGGTATAGTTGTACACCATATATCCCTAAGACAGCTTCTTGTTCATGTGTCATATGCTTCATTCATCCAACAAGTAGGTTAGGTACAATTCACTCTCGGTCAATGCTACCCGTATAAACCTTTCCAGTATTTGCAGCACCCGGTATTCTTAAGTGGTGACCCTACTTAGTACTAACCGGGCCCAACCATGTTTAGCTTCCAAGATCAGACGAGATTGGGCATACGCATGATGGTATGGCAGCAAATATCTATTTACTCGGTCAGTGGTCAGCACTGCATCATTGTCTACTAAATCTGGTCTTCTCCACAAAGTCACCCTTATGGATACTAATCAGACCTCTCAATGTACAACCAGAAGAACCTGGAAGCACATAGGAGATGAAATAGTAGATGTGAACTTGCAACCTCAAAGGAACGGAGCAATCTCGTAATACTCGTTAAATCCTTTCGGTGTCAATGTGCCCAGTTCAAACAGCCAGAACATCTCTCTTCTTGATAAAAGATTGCCCAGGTCTCCTCCTCTTTCTCCCAATCTCACATGTTCGATTGCTTTAAAGGTAATATCTTCCGGGTTGGAGTTGTGGTGATTCAAAAAGTGCTTAGAGACTGTGTGCCCCTCTACTTTATTTTTGATATTCCGAATGTGTTCTTGGATTCTAATCTTTAAAGGTCTCTTTGTTTTTCCTTTGTTTATCCTATGTCCACACGTACATTCCAACAAATAAATAACTGACGTGGAATTGCAATTCATAAAATCCTTTATCGTGTATTCTTTGGAACCATCCGAGTTAGTGAAGGTTTTTCTTTTGGGGTGAAGAAATTTGCAGATATTGCAATGGCCGCATTTATAGCTTCCATTGCATTTTAGAGAGTTCAATGTTGTTTTATGTGCTCCGTCTTTATCCCTTAGCATGCTTGGTGCCAACAAATCTTTCAGATTCTTCGACTTTCTATAAATAATTTGTGGTTTGGGAGGCAGAATTTGATTTAGTACTGGATCCATTAAAAGAATATTCCAATTTCTATTAAAAGATTTCCTGATCTGATTCTCATGGCCATTATATGTAGTGATGAAGGGTATCATATCTTTTTTCTGGATCCTTTCTGTTTTATATTTCAATAAATCACTTCTTTCTAAAGTTCTAGTTTTCTTCATTGCTTTTGAGAGGATCTCTTCAGGGTATTCTTTTTCCTTGAATCTGTTTGCATAAACCTTGAGTTGTTCATCACATGTCCTTATATCGCTACAGTTGCGTTTTATCCTGTAAAATTGGGAATAAGGGATATTTTTCTTCCACTTATCCAGGTGACAACTTTTGAAATGCAGGTAACTGTTGGCGTCTACACCTTTTATAAAATTCTTAGTGCAAATTTTATTTTCACTTGATGATAGAATCAGATCTAAAAACTCAATGCTAGAGTTATTGAAATTGGACATAAATTTAAGATTCATATTGTTTAAAATATGTATTAAAAATTGCTTAAAATTCTCCTCTGACCCTTCCAAAATAATTAAAATATCATCAATGTATCTTTTATAGAATATAATATTGTCCTTAAATGGATTGTTTTTATATATATAATTAATCTCCCAACAGCCCATGAATAGATTTGCAAAACTTGGGGCAAAGGTCATACCCATAGCTGTTCCACAAACTTGGCGGTAAAATTGATCTAAAAATTTAAAATAATTATGATTAAGAATAAAAGACATAATATCACATAAAAACTCTTTATGGGCAGCCTCCATTTCCTCATCCATCTCCAAAAAAGTTCTTGCTGCGTTGATTCCTTTAGAGTGCTCAATACATGTGTACAAGGATTGGACATCAATTGTGACCCAGTTGTATGTTTCCATTGTATATCTCCAATTTGTTGTAGTATACTTGTAGTATCCTTTAAATATGAGTCCAAGTTTATAACATATTTTTGGAGAAAAATGTCTACATATTTGGAAAGGTTAGAGGTGAGTGAATCAATACCTGCTATAATCGGCCTGCCCGGAGGTTCTGTGAGTGATTTGTGGATCTTAGGTAGGAAGTAAAATATTGGGGTTGTGGGGTTTGATTTCATTAAAAATTGAAATTCTTCTTTTGTTAAAATATTCCTATGCAGACCATGTAATAAGATGGTTCTTAATTCCTCAATGTATTCTTCTGCTGGATCTTTATATAATTTTTCATAAGAGTTTACATCTTTGAGTAGCCTGTGGGCTTCTCTTAAATAGTAAGCATAGTCCATGATCACCAAACCCCCCCTTTGTCAGCCGGTTTAAGAACTATCTCTCGATTTTCCTTTAGGTTCTTCAGGGCTTCTTTTTCTCTGTTATTTAAATTATGTTTTTTTATATGGTTAACCTCTTGCTCACACAGATCTTTTTTAACCATTTAGTAAAAAACACTTATGTGGTTCCCCTTTGACTCTAACGGGTAGTATGCAGATTTACCCTTAAGGCCCGATTTTGAGATAGATTCATTATAGTTTCTTATGGGTGCTGATTCCTTCCTTAAAAAATGTCTTTTAAGCGTAAGATTTCTTACGAATTTATTTAGATCAATAAATGTATCAAATCTATTCATTCTTCTTGTTGGGGCAAAATTCAATCCTTTACTTAGTAATGTGATTTCCGGTTCAGTCAGTACATGCTGGGATAAATTAAAAATACCTTTGGTCTTAGGATCTAGTGTAAGTTTCTCCTTTTTATATTTCTTCCTCCTGCCCCCCCGCTTACCTCTTCGTCTCTGAACCTTCTTTTTAAGGGGGAGGCTGTCTTTGTAATTTCTCTGAATAACGGGTTTCTGCAGTTTACGTGATCTTGGGCTGGTGATAAAAAAAGCTTGTTATCACTGATTGAGTCCAAATGTTGTAGTGCGGTGAACCTATTTCTAGATTGTAAATTTGACGTTCCAGGTATTGAAGTGTGTTCTTGATGACTCCTGAAGCTATGTCTTCTCTTATGTGTATATTTATTCCTTATTTATTTCGTTTAAAATCAATTTTTTATCTCCATCTGTTTACTATTGTATGAAATGCCTCTTGATTTTATATTTATATTTTTATTTATATATGTATGAAATGCCTCTGGATTTTATACTTTCTTGTTTATTTATGTGTGATTAAGGGTAACCTTTTTTATCTTTGAGGTCCCTTACTCTATGTCTATAATAAATCTGTTATTAATTTTATCACTATATTTATTCAAACTATTTATTCACATTTACACAATTTTTAGCAAAATAGTCGCTCTAATATCAACTCCCCCCCTTGTCTACATTGTTTTTAAAATACTAGCACGAGTATTTTTTATGTTGATTCAGAGCTGACGGCTTAATATTTTAGGTTTTGTTTGCTATATGTACACTATATGCTCACTATATAATGTGTCACTTCACTTTGAAAGAGTATTGGCGCCACACCCATCTACTTCTCTCTCTCTCTCTCTATATATATATATATATATAAACACAGCAGAATGAACGGCACTCATGAGACTAATGAAAATGTAAATAAAACCATGACACCGGTCGGCGTGCAGTCAACGTTTCAGGGACCTCTCCCTTTTATCAAGACCAACATATGACATATAAAACAGAATGTAGGTTTACGGTCTCTGTTAGGTCCTCTGTTATAGGCCCAACTGTACACCTTGTGTTCAGCGTAATCCCGATTTACCGTTTCAAGTTTAGCTTTTTTAAAGGCAATGAGATCAGTGCGATATTTCTCTATTTGGTTAGACAGTTTGCCGAACCATGGGTATGTCATCTACTGTAGTTAGAATTGACAGCATGCATTCATTGTAATGTCTTGGTAGTTTACAACAGATTTCTTGTGCATTGCAGCGTCATTTGTTTATGCATCACCATGGTGATGGTGCACGAAGCATAGCCACGCCCCCTGGAGATGCCTGGAACGTAGGCGCTTGGTCGCGCCAGTGACGTCATCAGGTCTCCATTCGGGTGCCGCGCGGCTGATCGATTCACTGGGGTGTCATACTAAGGTATTTATTGTCTGTTTTATATGTCATATGTCGGTCTTGATAAAAGGGAGAGGTCCCTGAAACGTTGACTGCACGCCGACCGGTGTCATGGTCTTATTTACATTTTGATTAGTCTCATGAGTGCCGTCCATTCTGTTGTGTTTATGGATTTATATAGGACAGGCACCAGGGCAGTTGGCTGAGGAAAGGAGTGCCGGTAACTTTGGACTATTATATATATATATATATATATATATATATATATATACAGGGCTGTAGCTAGGGTAGTTCAGCCGGTGCCATCGCACAGGGCACCAAAGGGCAGGGGGCGCTGTTTGGGCCTGTCAAATTTCTGTTTATTATCATTCTTGCCTGTAGCTTCCTCTTATTTCATCCCCAGCATCTCCTGGCCTCTCCTATCTCTTCCCTGGCCCTTCCCCATGAGGCTGTGACCCTTTTTAGGGTGCATTATGCCCCTGTGAAAAATGAGGGGGGCACCAATGCTCTTTCTGGCACAGGGCACCAAAAAGTCTAGTTACGGCTCTGTGTATATATATATATATATATATATATATATATATATATTATACACACACACACTATATATATATATATATATATATATATATATAATATAATCTAATAGAATTATTTAAAAATGTCAATATAATAACATACTTACATACCTGGCCGGAGAGAAGCCCTTTCTACACTTCAGCTAAACTACCTAACGAGGAGGACTTGAAGTATGTTGCGGGGGAGGGATCTGGGATGCCACAAGGGGGGGTCATGGGTGCAGAGGGGAATCTGGGGTGCTGCAAGAGGGGGGGGGAGTGGCAGACTGTCAGGCATACTAGGGGCAACAAGCTGAAGGGAGAGGAGAGGAACATAAAGCAGGAGTGGTGAGAACGGATTATACATGTAAGAAAAATATACTTACCCCCAAACTGTCTCTGATGCATGCTGCCAGTCAGTGTGTAGAACCGTTCGGCGTCTCTTGAAGTTCTTGGTGATTCACTGTGCTGCAGCTGCCTCTGGGCTGGGGAGGGCGTCTGCAGTCATCGGAGCAGGGAGGGCGTCTGCAGTCATCGGAGCGGAGAGTGCTTCTTCTTCTAGTGGCTCTTGCCTCCTCCTGCTCTTCCTAGGAAGCCACTGCGGTAGCGAGGGAGGCAGAGATAGAAGGGCTGGCGCGGGCGGAGCATCATACGTAATGGCGCTGCGTATGTCGGTCAGGGAAAGGGGTCACCGGAGATTACACTGACGGCTTCATTGCTGATGGGCGGCCCTAGTGCTGCACGACTGTAACGGCCCGGGGGGCAGATGGCACCCTACCCCCCGGCCCAGCCCGCCACTGCAGCCAATCAGCTCCTAACTGCCAGCTCACTGTGTTTGAAAAATGACAGTTAGGAGCTGATTGGCTGGCACCTTATCACTTTTCACTCTGTCTCCTAACACTGCTTAGTAAATAGACCCCTAAACAAGTAACGTCATCACCGCACCAGCTTGCTGTACATAACCACCAGTAGCTGTGGGACATATTTAGTATGGATCTTTTGTTATGTTCTCTGTGTTTTGTGTCTCCACAATTTCATTTTTAAAATGTGATCTTTCTTATGAGAAATGCTTTATCCTCTGAATCGGTTCCCAGAGGTCTGAGCATAAATACAAGCTCACTATTACCGTTCTAAGGCTGTGTTCTCTGCCAGGATAGACACCATCGCCCTAACTACCGCACATTGTTACTGAGCAATCAAGAGATTACAGAAAATGAAAGTTTAGAGAACAGAGTTCTCACATTGCAGGTAGGATGGTGATGGGAAACCTCATGTTCTCAAAAAAGATAAATACCTCTATCTACCTAACTGGCAGGTGTTACATGCATGAGAGCTCAATACAAAGTGCTGGAACTATTATACAGAATGAATGTGCATAATGTAGCATACAAACACAGTTTCTGTTCAGTTAAAGGAGTTGTATCCTAGAGTGCAATTTGATATTAGAGTCCTTTGTTCAGGGGGCAGTGAAAAAGACTGCTGCAGTTCTGTGTGCTTGTTAAAGAGAAGGTGTGTTGGAGTCAGTGGTGCCTGCATCCTGCTGACTGTACAAAGCTTGCATTGTTTATGATCAATTTAGTTCCTCTGCATTTCAGCCCAGCCACATGATCTCACCTGTCACTGTCACTTGAAGCATCCACCCCTTTGTTTGACTTGGCATTTAAACTAACCCTTCTAGTTCCACTTGAGTTAAGCTTGGTTTAGCTGCTTTTATTACTGTAACTAGATCATTATTAAGTGAACTTTTGGTCACACCTGTCTTTTTTTACAATGTAATGTACTGTTCAAAGCAAGGGATGCAAAGATGTTTATTGCATTCTAGGGATCTATGTACTAAGTAGTGTTAGGAGACAGAGTGAAAAGTGATAAGTCTGTGATAAGGTGCCAGCCAATCAGCTCCCAACTGTCATTTTTCAAACACAGCCTGTGAGATGACAGTTGGAAGCTGATTGGCTGGCACTTATCACAGACATCACTTTTCACTCTGTCACTTATCACTGCTTAGTACATAGACCCCTAGTCTTGTATGGTTAAAAAAAAAAAAACCTGTGTAATGTAATAAGCCAAATGCCACAAAAGCACACATGGAGTGGTAACAAGCTAAATGGAAAAAAACATACAATACTTGAAGATATTTTAAGATGTCATAGCTGCAAAGTGAGCATATATCTGTAAAGTAAGCAAAACCCTGGGGCGTGATAACATTATTTTATACAGTGTGGATCAGTGGTCGAAGTGGGAATTCTGAAGTAGGGGTATGGTGGTAGCCTGTGCGTGTGCCGTAGTCGCGCGCACAAAAAAATGGGTGTGGCCATGCGTCACGAGGGTGTTGCCACTCAAATTAGTAATGTCAGCATTTCCTTACTGTCTCATGTCACCCCTGCTCCTCTTCCTCCTTCCCTTACCCGCTGCACCACTCATAAACTTTATCCCTCTTTAAAGCTGCACTTTTACGGTGAGGAACACGGGTGAAGCGATATACTGAGGTGGTGAGGCACACAGAGGTAGTTTTTTTACACATAGGAGGTGAGGGACACAGGGGTGATGGTGTACACACAAGGGGATAGGGAGGACAGTGCACACGGGGACAGTGAGGGAGGACAGCGTACACATTAGGGCAGTGAGGGAGGACAGCGCACACATGGGGACAGTGAGGGAGGACAGTGCACACAGGGTGGGAGGACAGCGCAAACAGGAGGACAGCGGACACAGGGGGACAGGGTGAGAGGACAGCGCACACAGGGGGACAGGGTGGCAGGACAGCGCACACAGGGGGACAGGGAGGCAGGACAGTGCACACAGGGAGGGAGGACAGCGGACACCGGGGGACAGGGAGGGAAGACAGCGCACACAGGGGAACAGGGAGGGAAGACAGCGCACACAGGGGAACAGGGTGGGAGGACAGCGCACACAGGGGAACAGGGTGGGAGGACAACACACACAGGGGGACAGGGTGGGAGGACAACACACACAGGGGGACAGGGTGGGAGGACAGCGCACACAGGGGGACAGGGTGGGAGGACAGCGCACACAGGGGGACAGGGAGGGAGGACAGCGCACACAGGGGAACAGGGTGGGAGGACAGCGCACACAGGGGAACAGGGTGGGAGGACAGCGCACACAGGGGAACAGGGTGGGAGGACAACGCACACAGGGGGACAGGGTGGGAGGACAACGCACACAGGGGGACAGGGTGGGAGGACAACGCACACAGGGGGAGAGGGTGGGAGGACAACGCACACAGGGGGAGAGGGTGGGAGGACAACGCACACAGGGGGAGAGGGTGGGAGGACAACGCACACAGGGGGAGAGGGTGGGAGGAGAACGCACACAGGGGGAGAGGGTGGGAGGAGAGCGCACACAGGGGAACGGGGTGGGAGGAGAGCGCACACAGGGGGACAGGGTGGGAGGACAACGCACACAGGGGGACAGGGTGGGAGGACAGCGCACACAGGGGGAAAGGGTGGGAGGAGAGCGCACACAGGGGGACAGGGTGGGAGGACAGCGCACACAGGGGGACAGGGTGGGAGGACAGCGCACACAGGGGAACAGGGGGACAGGGTGGGAGGACAGCGCACACAGGGGGACAGGGTGGGAGGACAGCGCACACAGGGGGACAGGGAGGGAGGACAGCGCACACAGGGGAACAGGGTGGGAGGACAGCGCACACGGGAACAGGGTGGGAGGACAGCGCACACAGGGGAACAGGGTGGGAGGTCAGCGCACACAGGGGAACAGGGTGGGAGGACAGCGCACACAGGGGAACAGGGTGGGAGGACAGCGCACACAGGGGAACAGGGTGGGAGGACAGCGCACACAGGGGAACAGGGTGGGAGGACAGCGCACACAGGGGAACAGGGTGGGAGGACAGCGCACACAGGGGAACAGGGTGGGAGGACAGCGCACACAGGGGAACAGGGTGGGAGGACAGCGCACACAGGGGAACAGGGTGGGAGGACAACGCACACAGGGGGACAGGGTGGGAGGACAACGCACACAGGGGGAAAGGGTGGGAGGACAACGCACACAGGGGGACGGAGGGAGGACAGCGCACACAGGGGGACAGGGAGGGAGGACAGCGCACACAGGGGGACAGGGTGGGAGGACAGCGCACACAGGGGAACAGGGTGGGAGGAGAGCGCACACAGGGGAACAGGGTGGGAGGACAACGCACACAGGGGGACAGGGTGGGAGGACAGCACACAGGGGGACAGGGTGGGAGGACTGTGCACACATGGGGACAGTGAGGGAGTACAGCGCACACGGGGACAGAGGGGGACACTGTATATACACAGGGGCAAAAGGAAGGGAGAATAGTAACTGATATGTGTACAGTAAGCGATAGGCTAGATATGCGTATATATATCTCACCTTTTTCCTCCTGCTGTGGCTGCTCCCAGGCCCTCTCCCGTGGCCCCGCTCCATCTTCCAGTTCCTCGGAGTCCTGGCTGTAATGTATGCGTTGCCACAGATGCGACCCACCTTCTATTTTTCCGCACAGGATTACTTCCTGTCCTTCTCCCCAGTCACACTTCCTGATCCTGAGTGGATGCGCCCCTGACGTTGTAGCCTCCTTGTCTCTGTGGTTCCGCTGTCTGGCTGTACCCCAGCCCGCCCGGCAGGCAGTGCACCAAATGAGGCGACAGCAGAAGCATGTGACTTATAGGGAGAACAGCTGTAAGGGGCGGAGCAGAGCTAAAGGCACAAAACGGATCCTAGCTCTGTGATAGGTGCTGCCTGTTGATTGTGGCCCCGAGAGGCCACCGCGTTTGTTAAGGCCGTCTGTGACTGACCGGCCAGCATACTATAATGAGTCCAACAGACTCATTATAAGTACTGCTACTGCTAATACTGCGGCCCTGGTGCAAAGCACCATCTGCCTGTACTTTCATAACAGCACATCGCAGTGCTGAAAACTTGTCAAAAGTGCTTGAAGTGCCGGTATGTCATACCGTTGCATACCGGCACACTTCGAGCACTGGTGTGGATAACGAAACAGTGGTTTTCATATGCCAAGTTCTCATAGCAGTTTATGTTTATACAACTATTGCAATATGTCAGATTAGTCTTCTCGCCACACTTGTAACGTAGGCCACATGCGGGCAGGTGATCTGATATTGCTGAGACAAATATGACAAATATGACAAAATGACAAATATAATTATGTTAAATATTAATATTACCGACATTGTTAGGATCGTTATTCGTATATATGGTAAATGTAATTGGAATATGACTTAATCGACCTGTTCATGTAATCTTCCAAGCGCACTAAAAGGCCTCAGAGAATCCAGAAGTGATTTGACTGTTTGACCTACATGCCAAATGGCTAAATCTCATGCAAACTGTACACTGGACCTGTCTTTTGGCTCTCAGGACAATGGGGATTGCATTGTAGGTGACCACTTACTGGAACTGACACAAGTGGCAGTTCCAAGCCCCTCTCTCTCTCTCTCTCTTTCTTTCTTAATAAGGATGCCAGAACCTGCTCAATACAGGTAAGAAAGAGGTGGGCAATTAGCGGACCCCAGCTGTTGTAGAACTACACATCCCAGCATGCATTGCCATAGTTTTGCTATTTGGCCATGCTAAAACTGTTGCAAGGCATGCTTGGATGTGTAGTGCAGCAACAGCGATATATGTTCCAGCATTCAGGTGATAACCATTAGGGCAAGCATTTGTTCATTGATTATATACATCACACCTACATATTAACATATTGGCTGACACTGGGGGTAAGTGGTACATATCACACAACAGAAACCAGCTGGTTTCATGGAATACACAAGCACAGCCTTCCTGCTCACCATTATCCACTTTCAAGATGGAACCTGACTTTAGTAATTGAATTGTGAGCTATTCTCTAACAAACATTCTACAGATTATCTCATCGCTAACTGTTATTATATGTTCAAGGACAATCAGCCATCTACCATTCTCTTGGTGCCGCCTGTGACCATACAAAACACCACCAAAAGAGCTGTACTTAATAGCATAACATTAACTTGTATTTCAACCTATATGGCAGTGACACTGACGGCTAATACACATCACCAAGGTCCTACAAAAACAATTTCAGGGTTTGTCCTGTTTTTTACATCTGAAATAAATCAACATCAAAGAATAAATCCTATTGTGAAAGCTGTTAAAAAAATATAAGGTATCATTCAAGCTCTCAGGGAATCGTGTCACTTGCCAGCCATGTATAGGAAATATAACAATTCTACAACAAATATGCAAAAGTATATACAATGTATTTAACAACACAACCACAGGACACATGGTAATATCAATGTTTCAACAACTCTTTATCAAGCAGGGCCGTAACTAGGGTAGTGCGACCTATGCCACCGCACAGGGCACCGCAGGGCAGGGGGCGCTGTTTGGGCCTGTCAATTTACGGTTTATAATCATTCTCACTTGTAGCTTCCTCTTATTTTATCCACAGCATCTCCAGGCCTCCCCATCTTTTCCCTGGTCCTTCCCCATGAGACTCTTTTTCGGGTGTGTTTTGTCCCCATTTGAAAAATAGGGGGACACCAATGCTCTTTCTGGCACAGGGCACCAAAAAGTCTAGTTACGGCTCTGTTATCAAGCATAATGAAAGAACAAATAACACACATTCCATATAAATAGTAGTCTCTTAATTCTGTAATTAATTAACAGCTGCAATCTCTCTAATTATTAAATAGACATGGCACCTGGCACTCATTCAATGACATACAGTATTTCAGCTGTCTCTCCGTCCTATGTGACCACATACATAGCAAAAGAACATAATCTCAAGCTTTTAATAAGTAAGATGAGTATACTGGGCAGCACAGACGGTGTAACGGTTAGCATTACTGCCACACAGTACTGAGGTTGAGGGTTCGATTCCCAATACGGCCCTAACTGTGTGGAGTTTGTATATTCTCACTGTGCTTGCGTGGGCTTCCTCTGGGTGCTCCGGTTTCCTCCCACACTCCAAATATATACTGGTAGGTTATTTGGGTCCCAACAAAAATTAACCCTAGTGTGCATGTGATAGGGAACATAGATTGTAAGCTCCACTGGGGAAGGCACTGATGTGAATGGCCAACTATTCTCTGTAAAGCGCTGCGGAATATGTGTGCGCTATATAAATAACTGGTAATGGAAGCCTGAACTGTGAAGATCCCGACAGGGGAGGTAAGTATCCTAACCCTCCCCCTCTCCCTACCCAGGGGCGTCTTTTTCTCCACAGCAGCCGACTGACGCGGCTGTTCGACCACCGCAGAATTCTACTGCGCATGCGTAGATCGCCAGGGAAATGGTGCGGTGGCCATTTTCCGGCATTTTGAGCACCGCTGAGAGACCCAATGCGGGACCTGAGAGAAGTAAGTTTTAGATAATATGGGTGCAGGGTTGCGTTGTGAGCCCCCCTGACCCGGGGGCCCATGTGCACCGCATACCCTGCACCCATTATAGATACGCCCCTGCCTAACCCTCCCTTAGTGGTGCCTAATCCTAACCTCCCCGGGTAACTACCATACTTACCGGCGTCCGTACATTTGGGATTCCGGCATTCGGGATGCCGACGCCGGTATCCTGATCCCATTCGGTATAGTGGTGTCGGCATTTTGGCAGCAGTCGAGATTCCGGCGTCGGTATATATTGGCGGCCAGAATCCCGTCCACCGGTATTCTAAGTACATCCCTCCCTGACAATTAGGGAGAGTTGGCAAGTATGCAATGCAGCCAATGCCGAGAAGGCCTTACCCTCTAATTATATACATGCCATGTACAGAAGTGAAAAAGTCCAAGTGCCAAATCTAGTGGTCACCGTTTGCACGACTAGTATATTCTGCACAATATTGTATAGTACCTTCAATGCACAAAGGGCCTGAAAGTTCCTGACACAGGTCCTGATTCAGAGATGGACCCTAATGCGATATTTACGCAGATAGAGCGACTGTTTGCCATTTTGCTTGCATATAAGCCGCACTGTGATTTGTTTTGCGGTTCTGCACGCACAGAGTATCCGTTCGCAAAGTGAGTGACAGGTTTTCAGTGTTTGGGCGAGGTAATAGGGGATGGTCAAAAAAACGCAGACGTGTCTGACCCTTGAAACGCTGTTACATGGGCGTGTATAAATTAGCTCTTGTAATCTCTTATGCAGCATGAGAGCAATCTGTCAGACCTGCCACAAGGGCAAGATGGCCGCCCAATGTGCGTCAATGGTACCGATATTTAAGCAGGTAAGCATCATAGTATGCATATGAGAAGGCAGCGATGAGCGTCCTTATGCTCGGGTAAGCTTTGTAACTATAAGCATATTTTTGCAGTTGCATTCCGTCCAAAATCTCAGCTGCGATCGCATTAGCATCCATCTCTCATCAGACCCACAGGAGTTTGCTGTTCTGTTTGACCTGCAAGCTTACAAGGCTCACAAGGCTTAAAATTCAGTTTACATGATAGTATTTTATTGTCACAAGTCTCCATCCAATTTCATCCCACATAAGAAAGTGCTTTGGGCCTCATGTTACATGTAGTATTATACTAGCCCTGCTGTGGCTTGCAGCCAGATGGCCTCATGCCACCACATACTCTTCTCATTTTTTGCTTTTTAATAACATGTTTACTTCGTAGGGAGAACATTCATGAGGACAGTTTAAGGTTTACATTATTCTGCTTTGTGGTGATGAAGCTGTCCTGTGATAGTTGCCAGCGTAATCTGCTTTTCAATCAAGATTTAAACTTATTTTGTTTATTTAGCTGCTATGTCTTTACTTTGCTGTAAATTAACTGTAAATTAAGAGCGTATCGTGAATGGAGGGTGCCAAAAGTAAATTCACAGTGACTGGAGCACTGTTCACAGTATGATATAAGACTTTACTGACTTACATGCAGATAATTCCTCATTACTCACTACAGTGCCAAGTGTGATTTACCTCTGGAATGTGTATACTTTTACGCAGGAGGAGGGGGGTTGTAGGTGCTCTCCAACATATACCAACCTAATACTTCTTTTACACTAAATTCCCGGATCTTACTCTGTATTTGGAACAAGGTTCCAAACTGGGTCACATACCCCAAACTTGCCGACTTCTGACACTTCCTCCCTGGGAGAAAGCCTGGGAGCAAAAGCAGGTAGGCTATTTTGGGGAGGCAGGGCCAGACTATATGCGTAATTAAGCCCCACTCGCGGTAAAATGCCATGATTCACGCATATTTGAATAGGGGGTGGGGCTAAATGATGCGATTTTCAAAGAATTGCGTCAATAAGCTCTGCACCATACTTACGGACCCGCCGATCCGTGAGAAAATGTTCCCCATTCTGCCCACTTCACTAGGAAGTGGGTAGAATGCGGGAGAAGTGTCTACTGTCCCGGGGGTGCAGGGGGTTACCCAAAAAATCGGGAGCCTCTCGCGACTTCCGGGAGAGCAGGCATGTATGACATACCCCCTTCAGACCACAGCGCCGACCTGGGTTTTTACCGGGTGCGCACCGTTCACACTGCACACGAGTACGGTGAAACTGGCCTGTCACCACTTGGAGTTGACATTATCTCCAATTCGGAGCTCTCCATCCTGTAAACGGGACCCGGGTTACCTGTTTACACTGCACGGTTACACGGGTCGTTCCCGTGTTAAACCATGCAACCTACCCAGGTTGGATTGCCGGGTCACCTGACCCGGGAATTCAACCCTGGCCCTATTACACCTAGCAGCAACCTGGGCTAACCCAGCAATAACCTGGGTTTAGCTGCTAGTCTGAAATAGGCACTCAGATTGCTCCTGCCTAGCTCAGTCTCTCTTGTATCTCCAGCTCTGTGAGTTGAAGTGTGAAAAGGATCCTTGCATACTCACATTTATAAACCGGTTCATCTGTTAGCTGACACAGATGTAGTAGTGCAGTACACATTACTGTTATTAGGAACATAGGCCCTGATTCAGACCCACTCGCAAGCGGGCGCACGTACGTTAGGCGTACGTACAAAAATATTTAAATTCAATGGCTCGCTCGTATTTTCGTTCGCATCTAAAAATCCTCCCTAAACTCTGACGACCCCTCCTCTAACTAACGAGCGTACGAAATAGCGAGCGTACATCCCCGAAATGGCTTGAAAGGAACGCACGCACAAGTATAAACAGGAAGTGGCCTTGTCAGATGTCGATTACCTGCTCCTTTATTCTGCCTACCTCCCTCAATCGTATCATGCCAATCAATGTATCAATTAGCTTAATTGTTTGGTTTTTTTCAACACAATGCAAGAAACTTTACTCTTGTCCGTGTTTGTGTTTACCCGCAGAATACGTACGGATGAAACATTCGCTTTTATTGTTCAAAAAACATGTGAACCACAATTAAAGAATTGTTCTATTGCTGTGGATCCCCGCATATTTCCCTGGGTTCATTTCTTTATTTAAATTTGCTTACGCATGTCACTGCATCAAGCCTATCATAACTCTCCAGAGATTTCTGGCCCTGTCGAACACATGACTCATACACTAACCAATAAAATTGCTCCTGTTAATTTCCAAAATACATTAGCCAATCAGAAAATTTTTACACACTTTATCAAAAATGATTTTTAAGAAAAACACCATTGCCATCATGAGAGCCTCCGCATTCACCAGGCGCGAGCTGCTGGTGCTTACGGAGGTCATGGATCGCCGGATCACCAGCCAACCTCAACCCATGACCAACCGGCAGAAGCGCTCCGCGTATGCGGAGGCACGGTCCCGCCTGCGGTCCTTCGGCTCACGCCGCAACATCGGGCAGCTGGAGCGCAGGTGGTCCGACCTGCAACGGCGAACGCCCCGCTTGTTGGCATGCTTTCGCATGCAGATCTTGGAAAGTAAGTGTTATGTATTGTGGTTTTAATGTTTGTGTTTGTGGGGCAAACTGCGTGTGCATGTTTTCCTGTCTGTCCTATTTATTATTTGTACTCATATCTGCGTGTGCATGTTTTCCTGTCTGTCCTATTTATTATTTGTACTCATATCTGCGTGTGCATGTTTTCCTGTCTGTCCTATTTATTATTTGTACTCATATCTGCGTGTGCATGTTTTCCTGTCTGTCCTATTTATTATTTGTACTCATATCTGCGTGTGCATGTTTTCCCTCTATTTCTGATTTATTCATTCTACTCCTATTTGGCTTATTTTTTGGGTTGTTTTTTTTTGTTTGTTTTGGTGCCCGGATTTGTCCATAAACTAACCGCAATTTCTTTGACATATTTTAGGGGGACAGCCAAGACTCCGCCGTCACCGTCCGTCCAGACGGCGTTCCCGGCCACTATCCCCAACCCCCAGCCAACACTCCACCCCAAATCTTTCCCCTATTCCCCACTCCTCCCCATCCTTCCCAGACCCTCTCCCGGAAATGTCGGGCCTCCTTCCCCTCCGTCCCACTTCCCCCTCTCCTCCACCCACCCCTCTTCCAATTACCCCCTCCCCGGAGTCCATCATAACTCCTCCCCATTCTTTGGGGAATGACGGATCCTCCGAGGAGGATCATGGAGGCATTTCCGGAGCTCCCGTTTTGGCTCCCGGTATGTTTTTATTTTGTTTTTTTTAAACCACAAACTGTTTGTATGTAATCATGTGTCGTGCCTTTCTTCGTGTTTTTGTGGCTTGACTTTTGGTGATTTTGCAGTTTGCATTTACCTCTTCCTGGTGATTTCAACATACACATATCATACCTGTGGGAATTTGTACCAAGGCCTTGTATTTTTGGCAGCACCCCCTTTTTTTTTTTTAAAAAAGGTTTAGGAGTGATTTGGTTGTGTTTTTGTTTTTTTAATGTGGATTCCCTATTGTTGTATTAACCCACACACTTTTCTCACCCACAGAGGAACAGAGGCGTCGGCAAGAGGTGGCGGATTGTGTTGGCCAGATGCGGCAACATGTAATCGGCATTCTGGTGGGCCTCGACCGGCTGTCTGGCCTCCTTCGCCAGTAGTTTTTTTATTTTTGTTAACGTTTCTAAATAAATTTATTCATACAAATATACGTTCTGGCTCATTTTTGAAATCCAAAACCAAGATAGTTTAGCATGACATAAGTAGACTGTTCCTGCAAGGATTTCCCTTTTTTAAAAGTTAGATTGTGTTTTGTCTTTGTATGTCAAACAGACACAAGAAACACATAACAGTAACAATGTAATTTCCCTTTTTGGGTGTAGTGTCAATTACATATTTCTACATTTTACAGGTTCCTAGTTGGTGCGCAAGCTGCTTAGGCCAATCTTACAAATCCCAAGGTTGGGCCAGGCTTCCTTTTGGTGTGGGTTGGGAAGCTGAAAACATATTTCAGTTTAGCTCAACTGGCGTCAGTACTGGATTACCCCTTAGTCAAATGTAACTTGTGTTAACCTGGTTACACTTGCTGTTAACGTCCCAAAAAAGGAAGACCATTTCACTCTCCAAACATTTATTCACAACATAACAGAGAAAACAAAGTGGTCACTCCCAAAAAAAGAACACAGTGATAAATTCAAATACAACACATACCAAGAAATATTTAAATAAAAACAAAAAATCAAGAACTGGTTGACGAAGGACCATGCCAACATGATTCCACAAACATGGCGTTGCAATATGGGTTCCAGAATATATGCCCAAAAGGACCAGATCCAGGTTTGGTAAGGGTAGCAGGAAGTAGTGAGCGTTGGAGTGCCAAAGATTATGTGAACAAACAGAAGATGGTGAGAAAAAAAACACAAAATTAGATGTTCGCAAACAAACACAAACACATTAGGTATAAACACTGTAGTTTTGTTACAACTTACCTAAAAAATCTGGCCACCACATCATCGCGTATGGCCCCCCCACATACTGACCTCCGACCAACCTCGGGGGGGCCATCCTCAGGTAAGGCATCCTCTGGCTGCATTGGGACACCACTCCTTATGGCAATGTTGTGAAATATCCCACACAGGACCACAATTTTAGACACCATATCCGGCACATACATGAGCTCGCCACCAGAGCGGTGGAGGCATCTGAATCGGCCTTTTAAAAGGCCGATACAGCGCTCCACCACTTGCCTGGTGGCTGTAAGTGCGGAATTATATGCACTTTGTGGCCCTGGTGTGGGAGCCAAATAAGGAGTGAGCAGCCAGGACATGCAAGGGTATCCACTGTCTCCTGTGAAAAAAAATAGCCAACATCAGGAACACTGTGTATCAAGCTTAACATTGTTATGTACTAAAGGTCTCCACTTACCCAGAAGCCACGCATCACCAGCTTGTAGGTTGGTTAATTTCTGCCATATCCCTGATTGCCGGATGACGAAGGAGTCATGAGCACTTCCTGGTAATTTAGCATTCAGGGACAGGATCTGGAGGGAGGCATCACATACCACCATTACATTCAGGGAGTGATAGTGTTTACGGTTTCTAAATATTGCCTCCAGCCGTGCTGGAGGCTGAAGTGGTATGTGAGTACCATCCACAACCCCTATGATGTGTGGGAAGCCAGCTATTTGGTAAAAATTGGCCTTGGCCACACTAAGGGCACCCATATCCAAAGGCATTTTAATAAAATGATGGAGGTGCTTGAAAAGTGCCTCCATCACTGCCCTCAGGATCCGGGAAAAGGAGGATTGGGAGATGCCCGCCACTATTCCCACCGTTGTTTGAAACGATCCTGAGGCACAGAAATGTAACACCGCCATAAATTGCGTCAGTGGTGGTATTGCTGTTGGACTGTCAATTTGCCGCTCAAGATCACTTTCTATTAATGAGAGAGTGTCTATGATGATTTTGGGAGGTAGACGGTAGCGTCTTAAAACCTCATCATCGGGCATTCCAAAAAGGGTGACACGTGTTCGAAATATCTGGGGCCTTGCATGCCTACGATGCCTACGCCTGGGACGAGTTTGAGGTTGGTCGTCTTCCGGGAGCAGGGCCAGAACAATTCGCCCCAGATCTACCTGAAATTCAAAGTTTACAATGTAAGGCTTTTGAGCCACCCCAAAAGTAACATAAAACAACTTAGCTTTATGATACCATCCATAGCTGCTTACATGCCGGGGTATTGTCATGATACGTATAAACTGTAAAAAAGCCAAAAATGAGACATCGAAAATTTAGAGGGTGATTTTTTGCTTGTCAAATTGGTGCAAGCCAACACATAAAATAGGCGAAACACACATTTGGCCATCGATTAAAACGACATTGCACACCGTACGTCAAATAGGGGTCAAATGGACCCCAAAAATGGAAAAGGGAAAAGCAAAACTGGTTTACATGATGAATAAGCCTCGAAAAATGCGTTAATTAGTTCGCAAATGCAAGTCACTACACCAACAGGCAAAAATGCGTTAATTAGTTCGCAAATGCAAGTCACTACACCAACAGGCAAAAATGCGTTAATTAGTTCGCAAATGCAAGTCACTACACCAACAGGCAAAAATGCGTTAATTAGTTCGCAAATGCAAGTCACTACACCAACAGGCAAAAATGCGTTAATTAGTTCGCAAATGCAAGTCACTACACCAACAGGCAAAAATGCATTAATTAGTTCGCAAATGCAAGAAAAATAATGGACTTACCCAACTCGAATATATAAGATTTCCAACAAAAAGGTCTTTGGGTCCGAAAGCCAAAACAAACTAAAAAAGATGAAATTAGTGTAAAAAAAAATATATAAAACCAAAAACCAGAAGTAGACACCAATTGGCCACAAATTAGACTGCACAAAACTTACCAAATCAGGAAACGATGGAAAAAAATAAACCAAAAAAATGCGAACGGAAAACCAAAACAACTGTAGCAAAACAAAAAAAAAACCAACTCCGCCAAATCCTCCAACCGCAAACAACCAAATCCAAACAACTTAACCGCCAACAATCCAACAACGCAACCTCGACTCCACACACACCAAGCCATAAATAGTGTTTATGTTCCCGCACAAATTAAGGATGAATCATAGGGACGCACAATCAATGATGCGGCCGCAAACTAAGGACGCATGTATAAATACGTCACGAAATCACAGTTAATTTCTGGTTGATTTCATTCTGGAAGCAGAGACATGGCTTCAGACCAGGGAAACAATGGCCAAAAATCCGGCGGTAAGGCCTTCATGCATTTTGTCTCAATGATTCTTTTAAAACATAATATTGTGCAATTTGTGAAGTGGCTAAATCTGCATATTTACCCAAATAGGTGAGGAGGATGACATGGAAGAGACTGCTGGCCCCAGTCAACCCGCCAAAGCTGCCAAAAAAAAAAGGCAGCCACATTTCACAAGCAAGGAGATGGAGGTTTTGATCCAGAAGTGCGTTGACATCCTGCCCCAGGCAGCCAGGAATATGAGCCAAAGCCAGAAGTGGAGAATGTGGGAGGAGGTCGCCGTTGCTGTCAATAGGGTGGGTGATTATGTCCGTCTAGCCCGGGATGTCAAACGGCGGTAAGTAAACACTTTCCCATCCTATAAACAAACCCCATTGTAAAACAAAGGATAATGGTTCCAATTTCATTCCACAGATGGGCAGACTTCAAATATCGTCTCAAGCAAAAACTTGCCGACAGGGCTAGGCATGCAAGGGGGACAGGTGGGGGTCCCACCCCTGTGTCATTGGAGTTGACAGACTTAGAAGAGCTGGCACAGGGGTGTGTGCAGGCTGTGGAGGTGTTTGGCGTGTCCAACATGGATACGGACATGCCAGACTTTGCGGCTCCTCATGTTGGCCAAGGTAAGTCTTGTGATGTCACCAACTCTGAAATGCTATTGTGCCAATATGTAGATTGTAATGTGAGTCTTTTCGCAATTTTCCTAACAGACACAGGGGCGGATGAGTCTGCTCCAGAGGGGAGCCTTGGCCGCAGAATTTCTGCTGGCTCTGCAGGGGAGGAACCAGTACATCCGGCTGAGGACCCTGCAGAAGCCAGTCCAGGGCGTGCCCCCTCGCAGGCAGTGGGCCTCCTCACAGAACTCAATTTTAAATCGGATTTCCATACGGAGATTCTGCAGAGGATGGACGCCAGTCTGATACGGGTGGCTGAGGCCCTGGAGCAAAATGCTGCGGCCAACGTGACCATTGCTCAGGCCCTGGCGGAAAATACCAGGGCCAACATCCGCATCGCCGATGCCCTGGAGCAGCTCGTTCGCCAGCACATGGTGGAGCCGACCTCCCTTCCTGCCGGAACATCCGGATCCTCCACCTCTGGCACAACATCAGCCAATCCTCCAAATGTGCCTAGCCCTGTGCCTAGTCCAGAGGCCACAACATCTGCCTCTGGACAGGCCAGCCCGATGGCATCCCGGACCCGGTCTGGCGCCCACCCTCACCCAGCCAAACGGGCGAGAAAACGGTGACAGCAATGGCGACTTTGCACACACTCCTTCTGTGCTTGGCTCATATTCCTTTCTGGTCAAAACTTCCCTCTCCTTTCTTGTGAAATTTTTTTAATTTTGGTATTTACGTTTATGTTACCAGTTATGGCTTTTTTTTTTATTTTAACAAATATCTTTGCCACAAAAAAAAGCCCAAAAAATATTAGGCCAATTTGTTTGTGTTTAAACAATAAATTTAAAACAAAAAACTGACATTGTATTGTGACATTATTGTACAAATGGGTTACATTTAATCCTGGCCCTAAAGGCAAAAACTGACCCTCTTAAAAAAAAAAAAAGGCCTCTTTAAGGAACGTTTAAAAAATCACATAGCGATGCAAATTCCACAGTAAACCAAAAAAAAGGGGAGCTAATTAAAACATGATGACATTATTGTTACAATAGGCCATAACCAACAAATTGTGTCCAAAATAAAACACCCAAAATGTACGCTAATTGATTGTGTAATCATGACATTAGCAGCTCTGATTTCCACCTGCGTACGCTTTTGTGCTATCCCAATAAACTGCTTTCCAAACACATACCAAGCCGGTTTTCAATCCAACACTAATTACTTTACTGACCAGCCGCGATTAATCGCTGCACCATCGTTGAGTCCCGGGACGGAGGAGAAGGCCATCGCCAATGTGGTCGAGTAATCCTGACCCTAAGCTGTGCGAGCATTTTGAAGGGAAAGCGGATGTTCCAGTGACGTATGAGACGGTCCGAACACATTTGACGTTCGCATCTGCTAATGTATGTACGCCCCAAAAACGCCTCGCCACGCCTGCGTTTTTTCATCTCCACCCCCGTCAACACCCAAAAACGCCCTGTTCTGTCAATCACATTTGACATGTCACTTCCTGTACGCTATTTTAGGAACGAGAGAAAAAAGCTCGCAATCTGCCGTACGCACATGCGCAGTGTAACACCGACGCATGCGCGGTTAGTCAACATCGGAACACAACGAGCGTACTGTTGTTAACGTGCGGCTCTGAATGAGGGCCATAGACGTCACACCATCTCTGGATAAAACTAACAATTATTATTTTATTATTTTAAGTGTTTCTCAACCACATTTTCAATTGTTGCAATATATACTCAAGTGTATAACAGATCCTGCATAAGAGCTGACACTCGTCTTGGGGATTGTAACCGCAACTGTGGGGGCAGTTGTTAGGGAAGGCTGCTTGGACCCGGGGGGGGGGGGGACGGCAAAGAAGGCTGGCTGGACTGGGCGAGGGGCAGATAGGCTGGCTGATTAGGGGGGTCAGGAAAGGCTGGCTGGACTGAGGCAGGGAAGAAAGACTGGATGGACTGGGCTAGGGTGATGCAGGGAAGGCTGGTTGGACTAGGGGGGCACAGGGAAGGCTGGGGGGACTAGGGAGCAGGGCAGGGAATGAGACTGTCTGGACTAGGGGATGCAGGGAAGGCTGGCTGGACTAGGGAGCAGGGCAGGGAATGCAGACTGGCTGGACTAGGAGGGCTCAGGGAAGGCTGACTAGACTGGGGCATTGAAGACAGACTGGCTGGACTAGAGGGGTCACAGAAAGTCTGGCTGGACTGTGGCAGGGCAGGGAAAATAGGATGGCTGGAGTAGGGGGATGCAGGGAAGGCTGGTTGGACTGGGGGCATGCAGGGCGGGCTGGGTGGACTAGGGGGCAGGGCAGGGAATGCAGACTGGCTGGACTAGGGGGAAGCAGGGAAGGCTGGCTGGACTGAAGAGGAGGGGTGAGGACAGTGGAAGGCTGGCTGGCTGGACTGGGGGGAGCAGGAAATACTGGCTGGACAGGGCAAAGGCAGATTACCTGGTTTCTCTATAATGATCACAGGCTCCGGTGCCAGTGAAAAGGGGCCCAGGTAGCAGGAACATACGGGTGGCAGGCACTAGGAGGGAGACAGAGGAGCATCAACGCAGCAGCAGCATTTGAAATAAGCCAATCAGGAGCGGTATGGAGCTGGCTGTGAGCCAATCACAGCTCGCGGAACAGCAGCCAATCAGGAGCGGCCGCTCCTGATTGGCCGCTGTTCCCTGAGCTGTGATTGGCTCGCGGCCGAATCCATATTTCAAATGCAGCTGCCGTGCTGCGCCAATGTTCCTTTTCCCTGCCGCCTGTGTATTCCTCCCTGCTGCCACCCGGGCCCCCTCTCTCTCCGGGCCCGGGACTGAAGTCCCGACAGTCACCCCCCTGATGGCGGCCCTGGGTGTCACATACAGATTATACATATTAGGATCTATCCTTAGGCTCAGATAGCCTGTAATCCATTACAGCCTCTATGCAGGCTGAATTTGCTGTATTTTCTTGGTGCACTATCGATTCCAGCATGCCCTCAATTGGACTCAATGTCAATTAAATTTGACGCATACGCAGTGCGACTCAGACGCATGCACAGATAACCGATAATCGCTCAACTGTGTAAATATCGCTTTGCGTCCATCTCTGAATCAGGTCCATAGTCCTCTAAACAGTGCAAATAAACCATACAAATAACCATATACATACAATTTGAACACAATGAATGAATAGCCATTTAAGAACATAAAACACACAAATGTGCTCATTTTTCAGCGATTTTGCATCAAAATTACTGTAAAGTAATTTTTTTTTTTTTAAATGTCAAAACTAACCTGGAAACTACAAATTAAAATCATTTTAATTTTTGTTACAAATGGGACTACATGTTGCTCAAGAAATTATAATAAGCATTGTAAATCAGTAGGTATAAGTAATTACAAAGAAAATGTTGGAAATGACTCACTGAATAAAATCATTGTCACTTCATGAAACTTTGGCCCTCATTCAGAGCCACTCGCTAGCGGCAGTACGCTCGTTCCGAGCGATGTTCGCACATCTGCGCATGCGTACGGATCGTTATACGCATGCGCGAACCAGTCAGTGCGGCCGAAATTCATGTGCTCGCAAAATAGCGAATGCCTGATAATTTGAGTGACAGGATGAGGCGTATGTGGGTGGTAACAGGGGAAGGTGCTTGAAAACGGGGAGTGGAAATCAGAACGCAGGCGTGCTTAAAGGTCAAAACGGGCGTTTTATGGGTGTGCATATTTAAAACAGCAGCGTCATTGACCACGTCACTGGGTTTTTTTTAAGCCAGAACTGTTCGCAAAATTGTGGTAGCAAAAACCAACCACAAGAATAGCGAGCAGTTCATACGCTGGTCGATGTACTCGATTAATCTAATAAATAGCGGACATGACGTATGGTGCGAGCGGCCAGGGGGCGTTTTTAACAAATAAACGAGCGTATGTTTTGCTCGCTCGTTCAGACTTAGAGGTGTGAACAGACTGCAATTTGCGAACGGATCATTTGAATAGCCACCCCTTGTTTTTGAACGAACGACCGCAAATAGCGAACGGCTCTGAATCAGGCCCTTTGTCTCTTTCATCTAATTTTCTGAGTAATTGTCATCAATGGTTTCTGCTTCTTCCCCAGATTTTTCATTATCACAATTTTTATGATTGCTTAAGAACTGAAGGTTTGCCTGGATGTAGCTACCTTCACATGTTAAGTACACACTTGAGTGACCGACAATTGTGCCAATCTCAAGGGACACTCTGGACATCGCAGGATTGCCGGTACACATTACAGCGATGTAATGAAGGACGGAACGATTGTTTTGAATGACGTAACGGTGATCGTTCCATTGTTCATTAAAGTCATCCAGTGTGGGCACACAATCACTGTTCAATGCCGATGTCGAAACGAATGCCCGTCGCTCCAGTGTGTACCAAGCCTAAAGAAGGCATGACTAAAGAGGTGTCAGAAGCTGTGCCATGCAAAGCCAATGCCAGTATGTTGCTGGCAGGGTATGTCAAACTGCAGAAGTTTGGTAGCAATACTATCATTACTAATGCCGGGTACACACTAGACGATATGTCGTCCAATCCGGCAGATCGGACGACATCTCGTCCACATCGGCCAGTGTATACCGGCTATGTCGCTGACGATGCCCACATTTTGATAATCAGTATTGTTAGTGCTTATAGTGTGCATCGGCATGTTTTCCCTTTTCTGTATTAGAACTAGTCTCAGCATGGTAGCATCTCTAATTATGTTTAAATTAGGATGTGCAGCCCAGCCACCCCTTTTTCCTAAGTCTAAACTTACTCATAATGGGCAATGTAACTCCTCTGCCAGGGTCAGGAAATTTGCATTGGAAGACGCAGACCCTGGCCTTGGCACTCCCTTGACCGCTCATTCCCCGTCCTCAGCCTGTGGTGTCCTGGGCGGTCGCGATGCGCAGCACATGCCCAGTTCCCAAAACATTGGTCAAATGTGACCGATAGGGGACTGCTTACAACTCTGAATCAGGCCCGGAGTTTGGGAACTGAACCCAGAACACATCCTGTCCAATTAGCATTTTATTTGCAATTATGGAAACTTTTAGATCCTCACATATAACTATTTATTGAAGAACTTTCACGTTTTCTTTATAAACTGTCAAATAGATCAATAAATCAATGCACTCCCTCTAGTTTTACTAGTTTCTTATATCTGTGCATGGTTTTCTTCCTTCTTCTTAAAGACTTTGAGGGGACTTCAATTGCAGTGAAGGGTGCGAATTGTCGTTGCCACAGCGTTTAAACGCCTGCAACAGCAGCCCGTCTTGCACCCTTCGCCCGGTCAGCAGAATGCCTGATTCACTCAAATGTGCTCGCTACCCTATAGGGTAGCGAACAGTTTTTGATCAAGATCTCGCTGCCATGAAGTGCGGCGGCTGCCGCGCAGATTCGGCCGGGCGAATGTATTCGCTCCTAATTGAATTCCCCTCTTCAAGTACTACAGTATATGCATATCATTTATATGTTTGGTTCTTCATTTTGCTCTTCTGTAGAACTTTTGCTGAGTGAACAATTTCATAACGTCATCAAGATGCCAGTTTAGCCTGAGATGCACTGTTTATTATTATTATTATAATATGTGGATATTTATCCATTGTGTTCTCCTATACTACTGTCAGATTACTTGTATTCACAAGCAGATATTTTACCACTCCCAATCTTCTCTAGATCACCACATATTTTACCATTGATGTACTGTGCCATATGCCTGGTCTCTTCAATTTCAGTGCTTCTGTAAAAACTAGTAGAGGAGTTATTACTGCACATTTGTCCATCCATCTGGAAGTACTGCAAGATACAGTGCTTACATGATTTTCCTTTGAAAAAACTATGTTACACCTCTTTTTAAGAGGTTGTAAAGAATGTCTACTGGGCAAATAGTATGATAGTCTGGTACCCCTTTCACATCACTAATGCATGCATCCATCTCGGGTGCGACCCGACTGAGACCCCTTTCAGACTGGTCGTTGACGTCACCTCCATCGCTGCTGTGAACGGGACCTGGGTTGCCTCATCCTGGGTTACCCGTTCACATCGCACCCTGCTCGCTTCCCGATTGGAAAAGTCGGGATGCTCAACCCGGGTTATTTCAACGGTATGTAGTTATGTTTTAAAATCCAGACGGCAGAATGCCGGCTATAGAATATTTGATGGGCTGTTGAGATACCGTCGCCTATCATAATCCCGATGCCGGAACCCAGGACGACACGTGCCCAAACGAGGCAAGTCCGGGCTGCCCGTCCACTTAGCCGCGGGGGAAGGTTAGGTTTAGAGCACCCCAGGGGGAATTAGGGTTAGGCACCCCTCTGTAGAGGGTTAGGCTAGGGGAAGGGGGGGTTAGGATTAGGCACCTCTGGGGGGAGGTTAGGGTTAGGCACTCCCCTGAGTGTGAGGTTCAGGGTGCGGAGGGGGGATTAGGTTTAGGCACCCATGGGGGAGGTTAGGGTTAATCACTGGGGGGGAGGTTAGGGTTAGGCACCCCTAACGAAGGGTTAGGGGGGGGAGAGGGGAGGGTTAGGTTACTTACCTGATGCTGTCGGGATTTCCTCCCTTCGGGCAGATGCTGGCATTTCAATCCCATTCCATTTCAACTGGCCCCACTCACACTGCACAGTGACCCGGGTTGCTGCGCGCTCATGTGCAGGAACCTGGGTTATTTGATGGCAGTGTAAAAGGGGTATTAGTCATTTAAAAACATTTTTAGTTACTGATGTCCCAAAAGCAGAGTTGCATTAAGCAGAGGTTATAGGGGGGCCCGCCGCACTCTGTGCATAAGGCCCCACTATACCTTCTTCCAGTGGCCATGTTTGTGTGATTTTTTTTTTCCAGAAAGATGTTCAGAAGATCATAAAAGCTCTGTACGTCTCTGCAATGGTACTTTAGTTCCAAATACATGACCCAAAAGTTGGCTGCAGGCAGCAGCTATAAGGGCAGGACTGGCTGTACCATTAAGCAGCTTTAGGCAGTTGCCTAAGGCATCAGTATCCTTGGAAGAATGGATCTTGGGGGCGTCAATGAGTGCACCTATCACTAAAATTAATGATGTGCCTGAAAGACACATTGTTGTATTTAATGCAGGCGGCACCTGTGAAACTTGTAAGCTTACTTGCCAACTCTCCCTCATTGTCAGGGAGACTCCCTGTAATAGTAGTAATCTCCCTGACTCCCTGAAGAGTCTATCAATCTCCCTGATTGCACCTTATCCCCATTATGAAGCTGTAGTAGTTAAAAAAACAGAGATATATACATTCAGATGGGATCATTAGTATCATTTCCCTGCATTGGATATAAAGCACAGTGATCCCTATCAGGGACAAACAAAGGATTTTTATGCTGGAGTTTATATATATATATATATATATACAGTTTTGCAAACTCAAACAACAATGCAGCTTTCCCAGGTGACTTTCCAAGGACAGATATAAACAGAAGAAGAAAGACAAACTCTCAGTTGTAAGTCCTGGAGTGCTGTCCGTCATCCCACATTGTGTGTGTATATATATATATATACAGTATACACACACAAGCATATGTATATTATATATACACACGCATATAATATTTATATGCACACACATGTCACACATAAATTACACACACACATTACACACACACCTGACAGCAGCTGCGGATTGTAGAGATGGGGACAGGACCTGGCACTGTCATTAGGCCCCTCCCCTTAGCTGCAAAATAGTGCGATTCGCGGGTCAATCGGGAGAGGGCGGGGCCAAACGACGCAATGCTAATGGATTTGCATCATGCCGGCTCCGCTTCCTCCCGATTGACCTGCGAATCACGTAATTTGGCCATGAGGGGGCGGGGCTTAATAATATGGAGCACGCTTGTCTCATCTGTCAGGGGGGGTTTCTGGGTATTCTGAAACCCCCTCTGTGTGCGCTACTGCTTGTGGCTACAAGTATCAGTGTGTTTTCATCAACAAATAGATCTTACTACCTGCTTTTGGGCTCATTTACATTTGGAGGATGTAAGTCAGTTTTATGACACGCCTCTCAGATGTAGCAGTACAGTGCACTTTACTACCGCGCTCATAGGTGTTACTTTCACACTCTCTCTGAAATGCTTTTTCAAAAGTAGGCAAGTATGCTTATAAGACGCCACCCCACCTCTGCACTTTCACCTGAGAGGCTGACTGCAAGAAAGAGAAGTACAGTGCCAGTGCGCCTACTGCTAGGAAGCAGAACAATTGCAGCGCTGAGTGTTGGATCCAGTAAGTTGAACACTAGGGAGTAAATTTACCAAAGGGAGAGTTTTTAGAAGTGGAGATGTTGCCCATAGCAACCAATCAGATTCTAGCTATTATCTTCTAGAAGGTGCTAGTTAAATGTTAAGTAGAATCTGATTGGTTGCTATGAGCAACATCTTCACTTCTAAAAACTCTCACTTTAGTAAATATACCCCCAAGTTGAGAAGTCTATGAATAATGGAGGTAGAAAATCCATCTTTCTCTTCCTGGGAAAGTAACAGTGTCCTCTGTTTACATTGTGAATATTCAGCTTCCATTTTATAACTTACACATACCTCCCAACTTTGCTGTGAATGGATGGGACCTTGAGCACGCCGTAGGGCTCCCCTAACTAGCCTGTCATTTGTTATCCCTTATGAACTACACATTAATTTTCCCCTATATAACCTTAAAAGCCCTAACTATGGAGCCCATTTATTATTTATTGTGTTTTAGCCCCGATAAATTGAATTTCTTATCATCGCTATTGGAGTCAATTAGAAATTCTTTATCGCCCGGATGTATTAAAAGCCCGTCCCTGCAATGTATAAAATAAAGTGATCCCATCAGGGAGAAGTCTACTGTGCCATTCTGGAGCTTGGTAAATCTCAAAATATAGCAGCCTCCATAGAAACTATGGGAGCAGAGCCGGCCCTAGCCCATTTGGTGCCCTAGGCAAAATTTTGACTGGTGCCCCCTAAAAACAGGTGGCCCTCCTTTTGGCCATGGGCCTAGTGCCTGCCTACTTTATTCAATAGTGACCTGGGCCTAGTACCCAGGCCACTTACACCTTATAGGGCAATAACTCACTCTAGGGCCTAATGCCCCCTATGTAGCCCGGGCATTGCACCCGCCTATATGCCCACCGGCCTATTGCCCGACAGTGCCCCCACGGGACTAGTGCCCGACAACCCTGGTGGTCTAGGGAGGGAGTATATGGTAGGCCTCATGGAGGGCCTACCTGCTCCTTTGGAAGAGGCTGCGGGAGGGAGCTTCGTTGGCTCTTTTACTTTCCACCCCCACAGTCCTCTCTGGTTCTCAGCCGCATTCTTCGGCCGCTGGCCCATCCTGGCCAGCGGAACCACCTCCTCTTTGCTTCTTCCAGCCGGCGCCGCCTGTCTTCCTTCTTGATCACGGCTTCTGGCCTCTTCCGTGGCCGCCGGAACTCTTGCCGCAATGTTCTCTTCGGGAGGTCTTCACTCCTCCCTGTCTGCTGCCGTACTGCCTTTTCCCGCTCAGCGGCGTCTGGTACAAGATGCCAAAAGTGGGCAGGGCTATGACGTGGTGAGCCACAATTGGCTCATCACGTCTGCCTCCTATTGGCTGCTGGCCCGCGGCCGACGCTGTACCAAGGCTACACCAAGGGTGACAGGCTACAGTAAGCCGATGATTGACCGGCGCTGGGAACACATACTCCGTCCCAGCACCGGCTACACACCGCCTATGCTTCCCCAGCGCTGGGAGCAATAATAGCATCCCAGCACCGGACGCTGATGTGTCCTATTGCTGTGCCGATGGTGGGATCAGCCACTTGATTCCAGCATGGCTTTGCACATGGCAGCAGCAGGGCAATAGGGAGGGGCATGCAGCGCCAGTGGGGGGGAACTCTGCATTAAAATATATCACTGTATTAAATTTGTTAGGATGGTGAAATATAAAAAGATAGAATTGTGCAAAAGAGATGAAAATTAACATGGATAATAAAATATGCAAAACAAAACCGTTGTCAATTTGTCATTCTTTCAATATGATCAGTGTTTAGTAACACAGTGGTGACATTACTTATTATAGTTTATTCTGTTATTTATGTTGCAAATAATTATTTCTTAAGGCTAAATGCCTTCATCAGCTGCTAGAAGGAAGTAGCAAATTGTATCAAACAATGCAGTGACTAATATTGTGCATAGTCAGTATTCCAAACTGATACAGTGTCTTCTCTTCCTATGCTTAGATGTGTTATCCTTATGTATTGCCATGCAATGCGTATAGTAAATATTTCTTAGCTATGCAGAATACACAAATATATGTTGTAGTTCTGAGTCTCTTAACTATAAGGTTTAATCCCACACAGCAGGTATATTATGTTAGTATATAGTTGGTCAACACACCTAGTATTAATGGGTCTCCACTACATGTGATATATATTAGTAGTTCCCCTTATATCATATGTGTGTGAATCACATACCATAAAAAAAGATTTTATAGGTAAAAATGTTAACCTTTGCAGCTCCGAGTATTCATGTATACAGTAATGCAGCTTAGGCAATTGCAATCATTCCCAGCACTGCGTAAAGCACATGTATCATTTTATACATCAGTAGCTGGAGCATAGGCCTCATATATTTAGCATAGGTTTCAATAATCGTAGGCAATAGCAATTAGTCTCAGCACTATGTATAGCGCATATATCATTTTAACTTATACATCAATGGCTGGGGTTTCTATCCATTTAGCAACATATTAACATTGAATTTAGGCCCTGATTCAGAGCCGGACGCTCTGACAGAGCGCTCGCTCTGAATCAGGGCCGTCCCTCTTACTGTTTGGAGCGGCCTCCTGGCCGCTCGCATAGCTGTGGGTGTCCACCCACAGCTATAGCGAGCGGCCAAAATGATGGTCGCAATGGTCAAGACCATCACGACCATCGGGCTTGCGACGAGACCCTTGCGGTAGGGTCTCGCTGCCGCAAGCCCTGGAGTGCTTTTGGCTCTATCAGAGTAAAAAGCACTCCCACTGACCTCACTAGTGAGGTCAGTGGGGCCGGCCCGAGACGGTAGGCGTTCCCATAGGAACGCGTCCGTCTGGGCAGCCACGCCCCCAGCACGCCCACCAAAGGGGGCGTGCTGTCAATCACCATCGACAGCACGCCCCCTTTGGTGCGAGACCCATAACGACATCTTGGCCGTCGTTATTCGGGTCTCGTGCATGCGCACTTGAGCAACATCGGCCCGCTTGCGAGCGGGTCTGAATCAGGCCCTTAGTTACATGACATTAACAATCGGTTACAGATAGCCATACATCGAAAAGATACTTATATTGTACGGGTATCTACCTGTAAACATCCATTTTGGGGGACTTTCCACAAAATGTTTAATAAGTATGCCTTAATATCTAATAGCACCCACACGTTACCTTAATATCACCCCCTCCAACACACACACACACACAAAAAATATGATCACACAAACACACTATATTAATACCACCTCCACACACATTATATTAATGCCAAAACCCATATATTAACACCATCAAGCACACAAAGGCATATGTATCATATGAATATTATCACACACTCAGAGAGGATGGGGCCCGTGTGCAGTCTTCGACACGGGCCCCCTCCTCTCTGTCCGGCGGCCAGCAGCTCACTGAGATGTGCGCGGACAGCGCCGGAGTTATAGACTCTGAGCACTAGAGTGAGCCCAGAGTCTATAGAGTATGCGCAGGTCACCGGGAAAATGGCTGCGGCGGCCATTTTCCAGTCGTTTCTACAGCGCCAGACCCCCGCGCCAATGTGGGACTCCAGGGCGTATCTATAATGGGTGTAGGGTGTGCGGTGCGGGGCCCCCCCTGGACCCAGGCCCCGCACACCCTGCACCCATTATAGATACGCCCTTGCACACACACACTTTACTAATATCATGAGACACTCACAATATATTAATATCATCATGAACACAATATTTATGTGTGTGTGTGTGTGTTACTCACTATATTTTGTACCTCTTAATCTTGCTAACATTTGTTTTTCATATTGATTCTCGCTCGCTATTTACCTTTTGCTGTGATAATTTTCATATTTCACCAATGGGTATCAATCACAATTCTTATTCATGTTCCTATTTATTAATTACTTCCTCTGTCACTGCTGCTTAACTATTGCATTGCTTCCTGTGGTCACATGCAGTATTTTTTCCCTTTGTTTTTACTTTCCACATCGTAATATATTGCTGAGGACACTGATCCAAGACATCTACATATATAAAAGGCTAACGCTGCTCCTCACCTCTATGGGGGGAATTCAAGTGTGCTGCACACGGGCGACCACTAGAAGGCGCCCGATGGAGTAATTCAATTGTTGCTCCATTCGGGCGTGCACAGCTGTCGGGGCCAACATTTCTACTCGCAGCCCCTCTAGCTGGAGAGCAGAAATTACCAAAAAGTGACCCGTTTTAGCGCTCAGACTGGACTTTTCGTGGGCGCGACAATATCCCGTCATTTTGACGGACTGCTAACTAGTAACTATTGTGCTATTACTAGGGTAATATTGTAGTAGCTTCTTTTCTGCAACCTTAACCATTTTTCACAAAAAAGGAACATTACATACAGTACATTGCAGGCCTGAACAACAGTATTGGCAGGGTAAGCATGGACCTATTGTTTTACAACACCTGGAGACCCACAGGTTGTCCTGTCTTTATATATTGTGTACAATTATCACATGCTTATATTTTTCTGTTTTAAATTCCAGGTTCAAGCCAGCATCTTCATGTTTTGCCAGAAACAGCAGCTGTGCAGTCACCTGTACAGAGATGAGCACATCCTCATCACATTGGAATTTGTAGATGAGACCTCTGCTCACCCTCTATCACCCCCAAGCCTGCAATGTTTTCAATTAGGACAGGTAGTGCAAACACCTATACCAGGGTTTTTCAACCATAATCCCTAAGTACCAACAACAGCCAGGGCATGTTATAACTAGTATTTCTTTAATCATGCACAGGTGAGTTAATCTTTTGTGCTGGGTCAGTAATTGTCCCTCCTGTTTCCACAGTAAGAAATCCACACAATATGACCTGTTCATAGGCAAACGCAGGGGGGGTTTCCCTCTGCCTGGAAACCCCCCTCCCCAGCACACATCATGACCACAACAGAAATAGTAATATAATAGAATGTTACCAGTGCTGCATGTTCTTCTCAGTATCACAAATGAAATGATTAGCACCAACTGTGGATCTTCTAAAATGTGTCAGCCAGTAATAAATATACCTGTGCACCAACTAGGAGATGTGGAAAACATGCACTGTTAGGGGTGCACTGCTATAGACCATCAATAGGGTTAATTATTATTACTGTAAAATAATACACTATCCAGTACCTAAGGAGACCAATCAGTACATATATGTCCAGGGCAGTGCTAAGTTCTTCTGCTGCTCCCCCAGACTCCCGGACTTGCTCCAATGCTCTTGAATGATGCCCACCTCTGAAAAAAAACATTCTGCTCACACAGGATGGACCTTCTGCCACATATAATGGCTTACTGTGATCACTGGTCCTGTATATGCTGGAATTATGCAACACAATATACTTTGTATGATGCATATTAAAGCTGAATAAGTGCTAATTATACCCTCTTCATGGACTGGCCACACTCGCTCTAAAATCAAGCATTTGGAAACCCCACTCTAGAAATCCTGCGTTTGCCACTGCTGTTAGCATAGGCGGGTGCATGGTCTCAGTAAAGGAGTGTGCAGAAGCACTCCCCTCCACTGTCACAGACTGCTCATCTCAACCCTACAACCCTTCCCTTCCTACAGACACAGACTGCTCAACTCCCACCACTCCATCCAGTTACAGACTGCTCACCTCAAACACAAATCCCCCCCCAGACATAGACCACTAACATTAACCCCCTATATCCCTTCCCCCATCCCCCTCCTGATGGACACACACCAGTAGCGTAACTAGGGCAGGGCCACAAGGGCTCGTGCCCTGGGCGCCATGGAACCGGCGGCGTATTGGTGCGCCGTCGGCAGGGGCTGGCTGGCAACTTTTAGCCTGGGGGGCAAATGCATGCAGGCGGCCCTGGCAGAGGAGTAGTGTGTAGCCAGGGTGCCCGAAGAACGTGCGTGCTATGGCGTCACCCCCCTCAAGTGTTTCAGGGAGGAGGCGGGTCCTTATGGGATTAATCTATCGTAAAAATAAAGATTAGGGGAAGCCCCCTGTCGTAGTGCCCATATGCAGTGCCCCCGTGTGCCACAGGAGATAACACCCTTATGCAGGCCTCCAGTAGTGCCCCCAGTAGTGAACCCCCCCTATGCAGTGCCCCTTGTGCCGCCAGTAGTGGTCCCCCCTGTTCAGTGCCCCTTGTGCCCCCAGTAGTAAGCCCCTTATATAGTGCCCCCAATAGTGGTACCCCCTATGCAGTGCCCCCAGTAGCAGTCCACCCCCCCATGCAGTGCCCCCAATAGTGGTAACCCTTATGCAATGTCCCTTAAATAGTGGCCCCAGTTGTAGTCTCCCCCCTATGCAGTACCCCCAGTATTGCCCTTTATACAGAGCCCCCAGCAGTGGTCCCTCGCAGTGCCCCCAGTGGTAGTCCCCTCCCCCTATGTAGTGCCCCTAATAGTAGTCCCCTCCCCCCTATGCAGTGCCCCTAGTAGTAGTCCCCTCCCCTTGTAGTGCCCCCAGTAGTAGCCCCCCCCTTGTAGTGCCCCCAGTAGTAGTCCCCCCCTTGTAGTGCCCCCAGTAGTAGTAGTCCCCCCTTGTAGTGCCCCCAGTAGTAATCCACCCCCCTGGTAGTGCCCCCAGTAGTAATCCCCCCCGGTAGTGCCCCCATAGTAATCCCCCCCCTGGTAGTGCCCCCAGTAGTCCCCCGCCAGTAGAGAGAGACTTAATTTAAAAAAAAAAAAAAAAACTTACCTGAAACTCCCGCTCCTGGTCCCGACGCTTCCACCGGCTCCTCTGGCCGCTTTGCATTATGGGAGAGACATCGTCATGACGACGGCAGTGGGAGCAGCGGCAGCCGATGAGAGTCTCCGTCCGGTCAGCGCTGCGCACGTGGTGCAGTCTGTCACAGTGACACATGACGCTGCGGCCCGGGGGGCACATGGTACCCTGCCCCCCGGCCCAGCCCGCCACTGGACGTCGGCCACCGTACAGGCACACCCTAGTCAGCCAGTGTGGTGCAGACCGCAGTGAGTTTGGTCCGCACTACACTGTTACACACACATCGCCGCCGGCGCTGGGTAGTACACTCGTACCACCCGGCGGCAAGGTGTGTGTTTCAGCAGCCAATGAGAGTCAGACAGACTATCATTGGCCGCTGCGCCCACTGCCGGAGGCGGGTTGGAGCTCACTCATGAGCTCCGCCTTCAGAGCAGGACCCAGCGAGAGGATGGAGGAGCAGACAGTGGTGGGCGCGGCAGGAGCGGGGATTCAGGTAAGTCAAGTCAGTGTTATGTGTGTGTATGTGTATATGTGTGTGTGTATGTATGTATATCTGTGTTTTATGCACTACGGAAGGCACTGCAAAAGGGGCAACTCATAGAGGGGATCACTACTGGGGGCCTTCATAAAGGGGACCACTACTGGGGGTACCATATAAGGGGCACAGCATAGGAGGGATTACTACTGGGGGCACTGTATAAGGGACATAGCATAGGAGGGATCACTACTGGGGGCACTGTATAAGGGGCATTACTGGGGGCCTGCATAAGGAGGACCACTACTGGGGGCACTGTATAACGGGCACTACTGGGGGCCTACATAAGGGGGACCACTACTGAGGGTACTGTATAAAGGGCACTACTGGGGGCTTGCATAAGAGGGACCACTACTGGGGGAACTGCATACTGGGGTTACTGTATAAGGGGCATTACTGGGCACCTGCATAAGGGGGGCCACTACTTGGGGCACTCCATAGGGGGACTGTATAAGGGGCACTGCATAGGGGGCGCTGTATAAAGGGAACTACTGGGGGCACTGCATAAGGGTGCACTACTGTATAAGGGTGCACTTTATAAAGGGCACTACTACATGGGGCACTGCTACTGGGGACATTGCATAAGTGGCACTACTACAGTGGTGATTGCAAGAGGGGCACTACTACTCAGGTCATTAAGGTGCATATGGAATGGTAAGGAATGTTCCCAGAGTGACGAGAAAGGGGTGTGCGTAATGTTGACATGCCCCATTTTTCGGTAACCACGCCCCTTGTGGCATGTGACCATTTTTTGGGGGCTCGCACACATAGGTTTCTCTGTTTTTCAAATTGCCCTGGGCTCCAAATACTCTAGTTACACTACTGACACACACTACCCCCCCCCCTCCCATTTCCCATGCACAGAATGCTCACACTCTTCTCCTGGATCACTGTTCTACACTTATCGCATTCCCAGCTGCTGAGCTACTCTTCCTGGGAGCTGGTTGATGATGTGGCGGCACTGAATTGGAGCGTCCGGGAGACAGTGCTGCACCCCAACACATTGCAACAGGCTCAGCTATCTTCACACTTCACAACTACTTCAGTACAGGTTCGCCTTGGAGCCGCCTAGGAGGAGTCCGCCTAAGGGGTATGAGGGAACACTAACTGCACACCTCGTGCATACTAGGGTGGGTCGAAAAAAACTAAATTGTGAGTTCGAAACTCCAATAGTGCGGAAAAGTTGTGGGTCCATAACAGTAACTCATGTGCAAAATTTCAGCTTGGTCGGATAATTTTTACTATCCCAAGCACGCGCTTGACGTTTTGAAAATTTTACACAAATTAAGATATTTTGTAATCAGATGAGAGCATGGTTTTGGAGCACATATTTTAACAATTAAGGTAAAAATGCTTGAGTCAGTGGTGTAACTAGGGTGTTTGGCACCCAGGTGCAAGATGAAAAATGGAAATCCTCCACTCCCCTATGTGCGTGCATCTGAAAAATGGGCATGACCACATGCCACAAGGGACGTGGACACTGAAAAATGGGGGCTCTAAAAGTCAACTCCAATCTGGTAGGTAGTCTGGGCACAGTTCAATTGGCCGACGTGTTTCGAGCCGCATAGGCTCTTCCTCAAGGCCTTGAGGAGCCTATGCAGGGTACCTTGCATTTTTTCACCTGTGGCTCCAACACCCATCTTGGGTAGGAATTCTCCATTTATATTTGTCGCTATTATTTGCACACTTGCACTTTGAACTGTTTTATTGAAAGTGCTTATTGGATGTTTTATTACATTTTATGCATATATAGTCATTATTTGCATATGTGGCTGTAATTTACTATTATCTCACACTTGCACTTTATTGTATATCTTGAAAGTGTTTATTGAACATCCTATTGGAATTTTTTACATGTGCTTTTTATGTACACATCACTGTTGTTATATTTTTTTATTCCATTTTGTCCCAACATTGATATATTTCCCCATTAAAATATTGCTAAATTTCTTTATATTGAGTAACATATAGCGCCAAAGGAGCAATTACAAATTTCTTTATAGACATAGATGTGTCCCTCTCAGAATCGGCTCCACGGTACCAGCACGAGGGGTGACCAAGGTAGAGGTCGAATTATACCAACTTGAGAAGAAATTTCTTTTAAAAAAAAAAGAAAACGAGATGTACAGTAGTTTGCCAATGTAATTTCATATTTTCAAAATGTTCACTGTATATTGTTTGTTAAAAGTCAGGGAGGGGGATCAGGACAGAGCCACGACAAGGGGAAAGAGGAGGACAGCAGAGAGGGGTGGTTCCAGCCAGGAAGGGGGTGGAGCTAAGTGGGGTTGGAGACTGGAGTCAGTATCCATTAAACTAAAATAAACATAAAAAAATGTTGGCTGCAGTTTAGGTGCAATGCATACATTCTCCACCATGTGCGGCAAGATCAAGTTAAGAGTGCAGTTGTCCACAGCCAACTAATAGTATATCAGTCCAGGGCCTTGGTACAAGTATCTGCAGCTAGTTTTATTAGCAGCACAAGAATAAACGAAACATAAAAGTAAATCCTGGCCAGTGTGGCTCTAACTAAACAAAATTATTGCCTCTCTCAGGTCCCTATTTATCAATACGTATTATTTTTACTTAAAAAAATGTGAAAAATTATGTTTTCACACCTTTTTCACATTATTTTAATATCACACAAATCTATTAAAGGGAAATTAGAGTAGTTTTCATGCAAAACTACTCTATGCCCTTTAGTTTGCATATTTTAGTAGGCAGATCGCATATTCCATACTTGTAATGGGAAATGTGATCTGCTTGAGAGTTACTAAAAATAAATTGTATAAAAATAAGTGAGAAAGCCCTATCATAATAACACCATTTTCAGATGCCTCAGGGTCCATAAAGATGTATTCGACTACTGTGCATCCTGCCTTGAGTGTCAGTACCATGCTCCCCAGTCACATTATAGAAGTCTGCTTGTCCCATTAACCATTATTGAAGTCTTGTTTGAGAGAATAACTATGGATTTGGTTGGACCTCTAATAAAGTCTGCCCGGAGTCATTAGTATATTTTGGTGGTAATTGATTACGTTACCAGATACCTGGAATAGTTAGGGAACTAGTGTCACGGTTCACTAGGAGCAGGGGTGTATCTATAATGGGTGCAGGGGGCGCGGGGAACACGGGCCCGTGTCCAGGGGGGCCCCGCACTGCACACCCATAATATTACTTACCTCTCCGGAGTCTCACGTCGGCGCGAGGGTCCAGCACTGTAAAACGACTGGAAAGTGGCCGCGGCAGCCATTTTCCCGTCGTTTGCGCATGCGCAGTAAAGGGAAAATGACCAGTGCATACACTATAGACTCTGGGCACTCTCTAGTGCCCAGTGCCCAGAGTCTATAACTCTGGCGCTGGCCGCGCACAGCTCAGTGCGCTGCTGGCCGCCGGGCAGAGAGGAGGGGGCCCGTGTCGGAGACTGCACACGGGCCCCCTCCTCTCTAGAAACGCCCCTGACTAGGAATGTGTGTGTGTGTGTTTTTACCAACAATATATAGCTTCAGTATAGTTAACCAGTCAATTAATAAAGAATTGGAGTGCGTCTAAGTGCAAATGGCTATGTGGCAGCCCAATTACCACTTCCCCTGCTCCAAACAGGAATATATGACATACTAAATAATCAGAATAAGTGATAATCAAAGGCACCAAACCCAAAAGTAGAGAAATATATACTACAGTGATGGAAACATCCTAAGATGGTGATGATCGATTATCAGGATATCCTGTGGTTATGTCTTTTTTCAAGACTCGTTAATATCTGAAACAAGAGAAAAAAACAAAAATAAATAAATTGTAGTATCTCTGAAAAACTACTATAACATTAATAATATCTCCATAATAATTATGGGGTTTTATAGAAGAATGTGTCTAGAGGGAACCACATACCATACTCACTTGGAGTAATATTGGGTACCCACACATAAAGGTTTCTTTATTAGTAGTACCCCAAATGGTACTTACAGATGGATACCTCCACCGAACAAATATAAAAGAGGGGGGAGCGTACCAGAACTCACTTGAGACAAAGTTTTTCTGTACATATACAGGTTTCTTTATGAGTTAGCATACCCCACTCACTTGATGAATCACACACACACAATATAAAGTTTTCTTTTTGTGTAAAAAGGGACATACGTTCCCTACTCACATGATACATACAGATCTTTCTTATAGCTGTATCTTTTTCCTCCCTGGTTCAATCTATGTAACTCCCAAATATACAGTGTATAAAACTTATTCCTCCAAAATAAAAGTATAAAATAAAATCAAATAAAATGGGAGGTACAATGGCAAATCCCAAAAATCTGCAAACGATGGCACCAACCAAAGCTACTGTACTGATCAGTCCCTTTGTCAGATGTTAAATAAAGTACTTTTCCAATGCAGGATCTCAATGATGCAATGTCTCCTTCCAACAAAGTCAGTCCTCCATAGATAGCCAATACATTTCGAACCAGCTGTTCTTTATCAAGGCATAATGAGGACTCAAAGGATTTCTTAATTTATACCCAAGGTGATCGCACCCTAACAGGAAATGACATCAGTGCTGAACGGTACAATCATTACATTTAGATTAAACCATACTACCTACTTTTGAAAATGCATTTCAAGGAGATTGTGAAAGCAACATGAGCGCGGCGGTAAAGTGGGCGTGTACTGCTACATCTGAGAGGCGTGTCATCAAATTGATTTACATAAAAATGTAAACGAGCCCCAAAGAGGGTCTTTGATTTACTTGTTGATGAAAACACACATACTTTTCAGAAAATTCATGTAGCCATAGGGATCATTGTGGTTTATAACCAATGCAGGGAAATTATACTAATAATTCCATTTGAATGAATATATCTCTGGGGTTTTTTTATATAACAGCTTCATAATGGGGGAAAGGTGCAATCAAGGAGATTGCTAGACTCTTCAGGGAGTCAGGGAGATTGCTACTACAGGTTGAGTCTCCCATATCCAAAATGCTTGGGACCAGGGGTTTATTGGATATCGGAATATTCCGTATTTTGGAATATTTGCATAAAATAATGACATTTCTTGGGAATGGGACCCAGATCTAAACAAAGAATGCATTTATGTATTATATACACCTTATACACACAGCCTGCAGGTCATTTTATACAAAATTTTCAATAATTTTGTGGCTTAAACAAAGTTTGTGTACATACCTGAAATTCATTTATGTTTCATATACACCTTATATATAAAGCCTGAAGGTAATTTTATACCGTATTTTTAATACTTTTGTGTCTAAAACAAAGTTTGTCTACATGGAACCATCAAAAAACAAAGGTTTCACTAAACCAGTCATGCTAAAAATATTCCGTATTTCGGAATATTCCGTATTTCGGAATATTCAGATATGGGAGACTCAACCTGTATTTCAGGGAGTCTCACTGACAATGAAGGAGAGTTGGCAAGTATGGCTTAAACATCTAAAATGAATAAACAAGGCAACTTACAGTATACGTACAGTATACATACATTTCCGATCTGATCGCAGGATAGCACAATCTATCACCTAGTGTAGGGGCCCCTTAAGTTGTGCAGTGTCAGGTGTAGATCATTGCTGCTGGATCAGCTAATCAATCATGTATTAAGCACCATAATGCAGTCAAACCTAAAAAAAAAATGCAGATTTAAGAGGTTTACAGAAACACATACAGTTCTTTATATGTATTAAAATGGTCCATAGCAAATATTGGAGACAGGGCCGCCAGAATAGTAGTCCCCATATAATTCTCTGGGGCTGCAATGTGTCAATATGCATCAAGCTCTGGTAAGCAAAACTTTTTGGAGCTTGAGCCCAATAGGCATAGCTTATACATGCCTATGGGCTTCTTTATATGAAAAGCCCTGGAGACAGACCCCCTAGGATCCCTCTCAGGGGCGTATCTATAATGGGTGCAGGGTGTGCGGGGAACACGGGCCCCTGGGTCCAAGAGCGCCTACATTGCACACCCTGCACCCATAATATTACTTACCTCTCCAGAGTCCCGGGCGTCCGGCGCTGTAAAACGACTGGAAAATGGTCGCGGCGACCATTTTCCTGTCATTTGCACATGCGCAGCAAAGGGAAAATGGCCACCGCGGACACTATAGACTCTGGGCACACTCTAGTGCCCAGAGTCTATAACTCCGGCGCTGGCCGCGCACAGCTCCGTGCGCTGCCGGCCACCGGGCGGAGAGGAGGGGGCCCATGTCGGAGACTGCACACGGGCCCCCTCCTCTCTAGAAATGCCCCTGCCTCTCCTTCCCTGTGTGACGTGCACACGTGCTGGCTGACGGACGAGAATGCACAATAGGACTCTCAGGCAGTGGCGTAACTAGTGTCCCTGCAGCCCCCGCGGTGGCTTGGGGGCGGCGCCGAAGGAGGGCGCTAGCTGCCAAAGAAGCGAGGGGAGAGAGAGGAAGCCGCGCCGAGTGCTCAGTCAGTGCAGTGTACTGTTAGGATGAGCTGCGCTGGAGACGGAGGAGGACCAGGACGAGTCACTGGCCACGCGCGAGGGAGCCGGCGGAGCTGTTGTCTGTCAGTCAGTCGTGACTGACTGTGAAGAAGAATGCTGGCTGCTGTTTAGACTGCGAGTCGAGGTGAGCGGCAGCTGCTTCCTGAGGACTGCGGGCGGCCTGCAGGTGCGTGGGAGCCGCCGCTGCGGCCAGACGGTTAATCACCAGCGTTGATACAGGGCTGGGCAGCGGCTGTGACAGTGACAGCCGCTGACCAGCCCTGTATCACAGCCGCTGTCCAGTCCACCCCAGTATCACAGAGGCTGCCGCTGCCCTCCCCACCCCAGTATCACAGCCGGTGCCCAGCCCAGCCCTGTATCAGGGCTGGTCAGTGGCTGTGATACAGCAGGATTGGGCAGGGCAGAGGCTGTAAAAAAAGCAGGCCCACGGAGAGCCTGTAATAATAAGGGCTGGGGGCCACTAGAGCCTGTAATAATAAGGGCTGGGGGGGGGGGGGGGAGAGACTAGAGCCTGTAACAATAAGGGCTGGGGAGGAGACTAGGGCCTGTAATAATAAGGGCTGGGGGGAGACTAGAGCCTGTAGCCCACACACTGTCCCTGTGACTGTGGGAGCCTTGAGCTGGCCAGCAGAGCAGGGGCTGTGTGTCACAGTCACACTCACAGTGTGTGACTGTATGAACTTAGAGAAGAGTGCTGCTGCCTATCGAAGTGAGCAGCTGCCTGAGGACCGCAGGCGGCCTGAAGGGGCCCTGTATCAGGGCTGGGCAGCGGCTGTGAAAATGACTGGGCAGTGGCTGTGACACTGTGGTGGGGAGAGGCTGTAAGTGGGGAAAGTCTGTAAAAAGGGCTGGGAGTGGGGAGAGTCTGTAAGTAGGAATGGGGAGTCTGTAAGTAGGACTGGGGAAAGGCTGTAAGTAGGGCTGGGGAGAGGCTGTAAGTAAGGCAGGGGAGAGGCTGTAAGTAGGGCTGGGGAGAGGCTGTAAGTAAGGCTGGGGAGAGGTTGTGAAAAGGGCTGGAGAGGCTCAAATATGATACATTTGGTGTTTTAAGCTTAAGCTTGGGCTGAGTCAGTGGGCTGCATTGCAGTGCTTGCCGCATATATATTATGTTAAATTAAAAATAACAAAAATGGGTACAAATCTCAAATCACCATGTCACATGGCTTCCCCTTAGAAAGTGAAGGAATAATAACAAAACCAGGGTATATTTTTTTAATCTATCTTCCCTATAGTTTCTCTCTTCACTAAATAATCAATACAGTACTGTATTGATTATTTAGTGAAGAGAAAAACTATAGTGAGAAAACCTATTCCCTGGTTTTGTAATCAATCCCTTCCTAAGGGCATGCTAGGTGACATTGTGATTTGTACTACAAATGTGTGTGTTAAGGTGAGGCGAGTACAGTACGCAGTGCACAGATATATCTGCAGATGATGGTCATTCATACACCGAACGACCATTATCTGGTCCCGGACAGGGGGGACGTGTTCCGCCCCCCTCACCGCAGTCTCTTCTTCATGTGTATGGGCGGCCGGGAGACCGCCCATACACACTGCTCGATGCCAGTACTGATTTGCACTACAAATCCCTTAGGAAGGGATTACAGTATTGGATTGTTTATTTAGTGAAAAGAAAACCTATACCTTTTTTTAGGTATATTTTAGATGCTGCTGGTCTGTATATACAGTATTATGCTTCAGATTGTTCTATTTTCCTAGCACAGTCTGATGCTTATTATAAAATACAGGGCCTGAATCACCAAGGATCGCTATTGAAATCGCAGCTCTGTAATCGCACGTAGGGTAGCTGTGAATAGCATTTTGGGGGGAAGAGGGGGGACGCCAGAAACTTTTTTGGCAGGGGGGAGCAAAATTTATAGTTACGCCACTGCTCTCAGGTCATAAACCTGGAAGTCCTCTCATTGCAAGAGACAGTTCTTATTGGAAAAGCTGTCTCGGGAGTACTATAAGAAATCATACATGTGCGGTATGCATGCAATAAGGGATGCAATTCTTCTTTAAAGATACCCACTAGCAGAACTGGGCCTACCCTGGAAAACCAGAGACAAGTACAATTTATTTTTATACAGTCAGTTTAAAGTTATATTTCATAAATTTAGAGTACAACATCTGTTTTTTTAGCCTCCCTCTTTTTTTATGATAGAAGGTAAAAGTAAAGCATTCCAATCACATTACAAACATGTGCGCATAAAAATCAGAATTAATTTTAATATTTGAGAGTGAAGTATGTGACTTTTAGAAACTAATAATTAGAAATCCTTTGCTCCCAAAGGCTTATTGTAATTTGATGACTGTTAAATGAAATTGAGTTCAGCCAGGTGTTTTCCATGTGACATCATTTTTTTTATATTTTTTTTTAAACATGTATAACAACACATTTCTGTATGGTATAGAACATGGACTATTTACTTGTTCACAATCATCATCGAAAGCAATGTCATGGCATAATGTGGTGATGTCACAATACATGGAAATGTTGAAGTTATGTGAATAATGAATGCTCTGATGTAGCACTATGCTGGGAACTCTCTTGAAGAGTTATGAAAATTGTTTCGAAATTACAAAAATATTTTTTTTAATATGAGGCATTAGGATATAGAGTATGTTCCACAAGGTCTGGCGAGATATGTCGCTGAAATGAAGAGTTGTATATTTTTCATAGAGAAAAGAATGAATAGGTTACACGAACAGATTCCTTTGGCTGACATTTCTACTTCTGCTTTGTACAATAATTCAGATTTATTGTAGACACTGGGGAAATACATGATACAGATATATGCACATTTCTCCCAATTATATGCAAAATGTTCTTTGCATCTCTTCACAGAGCAGTAATATCACTATTTCACTTCAATATACATGAATGGCTGTGTGTATTGTATGCTGAAAATTATACACAAAAAAACTAGTGTTTATTAGAGTAACAAGCCATTCAAAAATTGCATACCATCACTCTACCAAAATTAAATCTAAAACCAGACACTTAACAAAATATGACGGGGAGGAAAGGTGTAAGGGAAGGAAAGAGGTGGAGAGGTGAAAATGTCCTAAATAAGTACATTAGGGAGCTATATTAGAACACAGAATAAATTGTATGATCGATAAGCAAAACAGTCATACTTCAGGGCTGGAAGAGACAGAAAGTAATTGTCTGTGCATGTACCAAGTAGTATTTCAAAGAGATTTAGAATATGGTTCTACTCAGAAAGTGTAAGGGTATCAATATATGCCCCCCATTTCCTACAGAAAGCAAGAACATTTCTTTCAAAATCTGGGAGAGTAGACTGACGTTCAAAATACAATGTGCGTAAAAGTAAAGAACATAAACTATTAAGTCTAGGGGGAGAATGTTTAATCCAATTTGTAAGTATCAGTCTTTTATTGTGTTGGTTCAGCCCAGGATCGGCCGTCTCTTACCTCCGCGCTTCCCATGACTTGTCGTGAAGTCAGATGTCTGGTGCTGCGGCGGGTGATGCGCTGAGTATTCTGCCTTAGGTGCTTGTGGACTTCCATGGTCGGCCTGTGTCTTGGGGATCATGGTCTCGGTCATGGGTGCCACCATGACAGTCCTTCTCACGTGATGGTATCTCCAACCAATGGTAGCATGGTTTTCTATCAGCTGCTACCCATGGGTATATATCCGGTTCCAGGTCTCCAGGAAGTTGCCTGAACAATCTTTGTCACTTCTAGTGTAACTAGTTGAGTCCTCGTTCCAGGTTCCCTTGCTTCTTATGTTAAGTTTCCAGTGTCATCTTGAGCAACAGTGCGACCAACATCTCTGCCTGTGTACAAATTACCAGTGTCATCCTGAGCAGCAGTGCGACTAACATCTCTGCCTGTGTGCAACTAATCTGTATCTCTTCCAGCAACAGTGCGATTACATCTCTGCCTGTGGGCACTACCTGTGCCATCGCACTTCAAGTGTCAGCTTCCAGCGCAAAAGTGTGTCAGTACACCACTGCTGATGTACCTCCTCTAGTGCCATCTTCTAGTGCAAAAGTGTATCAGAGTACCCATTCCTGGGTACCACCTTCTGGTGAAACCCTTCAGTGAAATAGTGCCTTTGGTTAGGCATTTCCCTTGAGCCACTGATATTTTGAGTCTCTATTCCCACTGGTCTTGGATACCTGGTCAAAGGACCACGACCTGCCTGCAGGGTGCAGGTAAACCCATATCCTTCTTGGATGGGGTCACTGGTGAACACCCCCTGTAGGTTAGACTTTGCACCATTGACCAGGTCTTGCCAACGTCCTAGATCTGTGGATGAGGAGCTCATATATCCAAGCCCCTCGCCTCCGATTCCTCCCACAACCCCGGACCACAGCTTTCAATACCCCAGTGACAAGCGTGACATTTAGCTAGAGTAAGGAATACATATGGAAATGGGACATGGTGTTCATGCACACAGTGTAGGATTTAAGCCTAACATGTCCCAATAATCTAAAGGCAAACATAGATGAACTGTAGAATTAATAAACCATAGTACCTTATACCAATTTTGTTTTAATTTTGGGGCATTGCCAGAAATTGTGGAAGAATAAGGCATTGGAAGTATTGTAATTCAGTTATGTAACTGTTCCGGGTGAAACCATGTGTTTCCGTTGTCCTTGTGAGATATAAGCTCGGTGAAGGAATTTCAAATGGATTTCTTAGAGTTGGGCGGAATGCAAGGATCTAAGTATATCAGGAAGATTACCTAACAAGTCTGTGATTTGCAATATTTGGGAACAATCTGAGGACCAAGCAGTTAAGGAACGAGACCAAATTGTATCCAAAATACCAGGCATCAGGTCCCAATATAGGAATTTAGTTTTGTAAGGGACAACCGCAACCAGGCTTAGTAAGGAGAGCAGAGGGTCGGCAGTTAGAGTAGGATCGTATTGTGTCCCTAGGGACTGGATATAATGTTGAATCTGAAGATACATACAGAAATCATGATGAGTGACTCCTTATCTGCCCACCAAGTCATGGAAATGGAATATTTGACCACCTGGGTCAAAAACATTCTTAATAGCAATGATACATTTAATCTGCCATTGCTTGGTAATCTGCAAATGCATGCTATTGTCCATCGCTGGTGAAAAGCAAGCATTGCCACAAAAAGTGATATATTTAGAATGTACTGGGTTTCTAAGAAGAGCTTTATTTATAGACCACCACACTAGGTATGTGTTCCAAAAAAAGTATATTACTGCGTATATGAGGGGGTAGAAGGGTTTTAGGGTATGAAGCAGGGCTCTGAGATCATATGGATACACCAGGGCCTGCTCAATATGGTAGTTTGTGCAAGTAGAACAGGATAGGAGCCAATCAGAAATGTATCAGAAAGCTACTGCATTAGAAAGGGCAGAAAGGGCAGGGATTGCTAACTTTCTATCCTTACGCTGCAAACAAATTTTTGCTAAAGAAATTCTGGGTTTCTTTTCTTACCAAGAAATTAGGAAAACAACCTATTAAACAATTTAACATCTGATACAGTCAATATGAGAGGCAACATCTGAATCAAATATGAATTTTAAAGGAATATTATGCTCTTGAAAATAGTAGCACGACCTAGTAGGGAAATTGGAAGGCAAGACCAAGTTGCAAGCAATTGCGTGATTTTAAGAATCACAGGTGTATAGTTAAATAAGTACAAATTAGGTAAGCGGACAGGAATATAAATCCCAAAATATTTAAATTTACATGAGTTGAACTGAAACTGTGAGAGAATAGGAGAGGAAGAAATCGTAGAAGAGATAGTAGTGTGGGGGGGAGCCGAGACTTAGTAGCATTAACACGATATCCTGCGAAAAGACTAAACAGGTGAATCATTTTCAAGATTGCCAGAACAGACATTGGGGATCAGAGTCAAATAATAGCATGTAGTCTGCGAACAGTGCGATCTTAAGTTAATGATCGGCAACTTGTATTCCTTTAAATTGAGGGAGCTAACGTAAGGCAAAGACCAGAGGTTCAATCGCTAGAGCAAAAAGTAGTGGAGATAAGGGACTTCCCTGCTGGGTACCTCTCTGTAAGTGGATGGTGTTAGATAAGAAGCCATTACAATAATTCTAGAGCTAGACGAATAATTTAGAGTTTGCAGTAGCCTAGTGAAACCCTCCGGGAACCCAAACCCCTCAAGGGTAGTAAACAGATGGTCCCACGACACAGGTCGAAGGCTTTCTCTGCATCTAACAAGAGAAAGAATTGAGGATACGACGACCCAGAGGACCCCAGCCACTGTGCAGCAGAAAGTACTTTTCGAATGTTACCAGTAGAATGCCGGCCTAGGATGAACCCTGTATGATCAGGATGTATAACTGAAGGAAGTAATAACTTCAGCCTGTCAGCTACAATTTCTGTAAGTAATTTATAATCGATGTTTAAAAGTGAGATAGGTCAGTAAGAACCTGGCATAGACGGATCTTTTTCTGGCTTGGGAATCAGACAAATAACTGCGTCATTAAAATACTTGGGTATCGCATTAGATTGCAATATCCTATTAAACACTACTGTTAAGGAGTCTATCAACTTGGGAGGTAGGATATTCTAATATTCCCCAGAAAAACCATCTGGGCCAGGGGCTTTTAAAGGTTTTAAGGATTTAATTGCGGATTCTACCTCTTTTGATGATATAGGGGAACAAAGAATAGCTACAGCCTCTGAATCCAATTTAGGTAGAGTATCCAACCAAATATTTGATTTAGAGTGTTCATCACACAATGGTCGGGAGTAGATATCTGTATAAAACTTACACAACATTTGCTATATCTGTTATGAATTCCAATGACCACTCCTGTAAGCCATCTAGAACTCAGACTATCGAGGTCTTTCGCCGCTAACAACCGCCCATTGTTCCCTAATGGTGCGTACACACTACACGATATGCTCCCTGAGCGATATCGTGTAGTGTGTCCCCGGCAGGCTGTGCTCAATGTCGTTCATGACATTGAGCACAGCCGCTGAACGATATCATTAACGATATCGTTCAGCGCCGGGCTCTCTCCCCCATTCCCCAACATGCAGCAACCTGACGAGGTCGTCAGGTTGGCCTGCATGTTCAGGCGATGGGCAATGTCGGAAACGACCAGCGGGAGTGCGCATCGCTGGTCGTTTCCGACATAAAAGTGCACGATTTGTGCACGATTACTGAGCGACTGCACGATTACGATGTCATAATCATACAGTCGCTCAGTAATATCGCCCAGTGTGTACCCACCATTAGAGATTAATAGTTCACCGGTACTTAGGCGGCCACCTGGACTTGCTGCTCAGAGTAGTAGCAGCTTACAGGCTTGTCGGTTGGAATCCAGTGATGAGGAAAAAGATAGAACAAAAAGAGTCAATGGTGCAGCTTAGAGAGCTGATGATGCGGCTTGTGTGCTGATGGTGCGGCAAGAGCCGATGGTAGAAAGCTATTAACAAGTGCTGTGGCTTTGAGAGCCGATGGTGTGGCTTGTGTGCCGATGGTGCAGCTTGTGTGCTGATGGTAGCAAGCTGATTACAGAGTGCTGTGGCTTTGAGAGCCGATGGTGCGGCTTGTGTGCCGATGGTGCGGCTTGTGTGCCGATGGTGCAGCAATAGCTGATGGTAGCAAAATGATTATAGAGTGCTGCGGCTTTAAGAGCCGATAGTGCGGCAAATGTGCAGATGGTGCAGCTTATGTGCCAATGGTGCGGCAAGAGCCAATGGTAGCAAGCTGATTACAAAGTGCTGCGGCTTTGAAAGCCGATGGTGCGGCAAATGTGCCGATGGTGCGGCTTATGTGCCAATAGTGTGGCAAGCGCCGATGATAGAAAGTTGGTAGTTGGCACTGCGGCTTTGAGAGCCGATGACAGCACAATAGTATTGGTGTTGATAGGAAGCCATTGGAGAAGCTGGAGAGCCGGAGACAGCACTGAAGCTGCTGGTGCGGCTTGGGTGCTAATGAAGCGGCAAGAGCCTATGGTAGAAAGTTGGTAGTAGGTGCTGCGGCTTTGAGAGCCGATGGCAGCACTGTAGTTTTGGTGCGGCTAGGAAGCCCGTGGAGAAGCAGGAGAGCCTGAGACAGCACGGAAGCTACTACAGGAAAATCAGAATCTTCACCACAAGATGGGACAGAACGCTGACCATGCAGCCGAGTCGAGGGAACCCACAGGAACGCTATAGTCAGTGAGGCGGCAAAAGGCCAGTGGCAGACTTTATGGCTGCCCCATCTGTGGCATTGTAAGTGGACATACTTGCATCATTGAGGTTCTGTGATTGCCAACATTGTAAAGTGATGGCCATGATGATGAAATTCAGTGCAAATTGCATCATAAAACTGGCCAAACCGCCCACTTTGCTTGAAAAGGCAGCATGCGGCCTGTGGAGGACTCTTACCCACTTTTCTGAGTGTCAGCGAGCGCCACCAGAAATTTGTGAGTCTGTTCATGTTCTAGGAGAGTAGGCAAATATGGCAATAGCTTGTACTAGCAGCCGAGAAGCTCATTGCGATTTTTTTTTGGTGAACAGTTTGAGGCTGAGGGCTGGATGTACTAAAGGGAAAATGCAGCAAAAACTCAGCAAACTGCAGTTTTCTGAGTTTTGGCTGCATTCCCATACAGGGCCAAAAACAGAAATCTTGGGGCCCAGCACATTCATGTTTTTGGGGCCCCCCATCCTTCCCCGGTAGGTACAGACTGGTCTGGCATTAGCTCACCTCCCGCGTCTCTCCAGCCTCATCCTCCTATTTCTCCAGCCTCATCCCTGCCTGTGTCTCTCAGCCTTATCCCCGTGTCTCTCCAGCCTTATCATCACCTGTATACCTCCAGGACCATCCCTGCGTCTCCATCCTCACTGCCCCTATGCTTCTCCATCTCCAGCCATCTCTCATCCCTTCTGTGTTACTCAACTTCAGTCCCGCCCCCCCCTCCCTGTATCTTTCAGGCTCACCTTAACTGTAAAGCTTATAAATTGCTAGTACTTGCATTGGCTAATAGTTAAAGTAATATATGACTGCTGTTATCCAAATTTCAATTTGTTACTAAAAGTACTCGGCACTGGTAGTCCGGACCCCTGACCCCTGCACATGTGATAGAAGAGAGGGTTTGGGAACAAGGAGGGAGGAGTAGGGTGGTGGGCATGTCCTACGAATGTGTTGGACTCTTCTACAACAGCAGGTGGGTGCCTTTCCAGAAGCTAGTTACAGGTGCCACTGAGTCAGTGACGGAACCATCCTCTCAGCACTGTCACTGACCGTTACCGCACTGCTTCAGCCGCTTAGGCATGGGGGAACCATGCCTAAGCCGAACCATGGGGCCCCCCCGGAATCTCAGGGCCCAGTACAAGTGTCTGCCTTGTACCCCCCCTGTCGCCGGGCCTGTTCCCATATGTACCAAGCTCCGGAATACGTTACTTTCCGGAGCTTGGACCCGGATGGCAATGCTACCCATAGAAGAAATTGCACAATAAAAGTCTGCGGGCTTCTCTAAGCATTCCTCACTGAGATAGATCCAACTGGATCCCTCCCAGCATCCCCTGTGCTGCACGCGTCATACGACACATGCGCAGAGGGACTTCTGGGCAGAACTACCATCAGAAATTGTGGGGCCCTGGACTGACAAAATAGGCAATGGACCCCCCTCCCACAAAAAAAAAGAAATTATCAAGCCTTCCACCAGTCAAGGTAGACTCTTTATGCAAATAACAACATATATATATTTAGGCAAATAACAACATATATATTTAGGCAAATAACAACATATATATATTTAGGCAAATAACATATATATATTTAGGCAAATAATATATATTTGTGGCACAAGAAACAGACAGATCAGCAATCCTCTCACCTTTGTAGAAGGACAGACATCACTACTAATATCCGCAGTATTGGCTGCCCAGACGGAGGCGTTCCCATGGGAACGCTCCCGTCTAGGGCCGGCCCCACTGACATTACAAGTGATGTCAGTGGGTGGACTTCTTGCTCTGTAAGAGCAAGAAGTCCACTGGGACTTGCGGCAACGAGACCCTACCACAAGGGTCTCGTCGCAAGTCCGATGGTCGCGATGGTGTTGACCATCGCGACCATCATCCTGGCCGCTCGCACTAGCTGTGGGTGGTCACCCACTGCTATGCGAGCGGCCAGGAGGCCGCTCTAAAAATACAATAGGCGGGCACTGATTCAGAGTGAGCGCTCTGAAAGAGCGTCCGGCTCTGAATCAGGCCCTCTGTTTGTTCCTCTTTCTGCGATATGCACAGCTATGTATAATTTTGCCCCTATCTAGAACATAGCTCTCTCTCCTACTCTCTTCTTCTCTGCACCTGGCTCCTATTTTTCACCTTTCGGCAACAGTCCCTATGATATGCACAGCTATCTTCTTCTTTGCTCTTTTCTCTAATGTACCCAGTGCGCCTGTCTATGTAAGTAATGCAGCCAACTCTATCCAACTCTCTTCTCTCTCCTCCTCCACATCTGCCTCTCGTCTCCACTCTCCGTCTCCAGCCCAGCCAGGCAGTCCAACTTCACACTTCTCACATCTGTATGAGAAATAGCTACAAGCCTGCAAAACATGACTTACTTCCTACTTCTTCTCATTCTGGTCTGGCTGGGACTGCTCCTCATGCCCTGCGGCTCTTCTCTCCCAGCGATGCAGCACGATGTCACTCATGCCGGCTCAAAAAAATAAAATAAACTTTATTAAACAGCCGACGGGCAGGCAGTAGGAGCAGGCCCCATTGTTCCGTCACTCACTATTATTGTGCGGACCACGGGGGTAGTTGCGTGCAGCTGCCGGTGGGAGCGGGACCACCTTTTATTTAGAAGGGGGTAGGAGTGGGCAGTAGGAGCAGGCGGGCCCTCGTTTCTGCTGAGTGTCTGGGCCTGGGACTCCAGTCCCAGCAGACCCCCCCTGATTTCGGAAGAGCTGTGCTTTGCAATTTGAATCGCAATTCTAGGTACATACTGGTGTCATTAACTCTGTTATGTACCTGATAAGTGGTGGGATGTACTGCACCCATAATGCGATGCGTAGAACATTCTGCCCTGATTCTGACTTTGGGGGCAAAGCAAAAAAGCAAGTAACTAGACATTTTGGTTCCCTGGGCCAGAGAGCATTGGCGCCCCCCCATTTTTCAAAAAGGGATATAAGATGCGCAACCAAAAAGGGGTGTGGCCTTATGAGGAAATCTGATTTGTCCAGTAGGATGATGAAAGGGCACCTATCTCGTGTCACTGTTAAATGCAGTGTGAATCCAATGGCTGCAGTGATGATACTATAATTATGCAGTATCACCAGCTGTAGATGTAGGGGAGTGCTGGTGAAGTTGCAGCAGGATTTGTCCATCAGAAAATGCACAAGGCTGGAGCCAGCAGTGTAAATCACTGACTGAAGGTATAGAATAAGTGCTGCTTGTAGTGTATATGCAGCAAATATCAGCGGCAGGAGATGTGGGTATGTACCCTGTGCCGTCGGCTGAACTCACCGGCAAGAGTACTCGAGGTGTGCTGGTAACAACTGGGTTGGGGATCGGTGGCTGTGTTCAGGGCTACCATCAGGAATTGTGGGGACTGGTGTCTGACTGAGAGGTGAGAGGTGATATAGGGCCTGATTCAGCAAGGAACGCACGGATGCAGACACACGCAATCAGTCGATGGTTTTGCTCTGAGCATGCATCGCAGTGCGCGTGCGCGATGGAGTATGTATACGCAGGGAGACCGCAGCCCCAGGGAGAATTGATTGACAGGAAGTGCCGTTAGTGGGTGGTGACGGGGGAGTGGGCGGGCAAACGCAGGTGTACCTGTGCGTTTGGAGGGTGTTTCAGGGGCATGCATAATTAAGCCCTTGCAGCGGCGGACGCAGCCTGAGGTCTAGTTGCATACAGGAAGTCTCGCTGTATCTGCAGGAGGGTCAGGTCAACCACTATTGTGCTTATGGGTCCGATGGTTCTCGATGTTACAGCTGTCTTGCCAGGTATAGAGGATGCAAGTAAAGGGAAGTGGGTGGTATTATGTAGTGCTGGGCGACTGCTTATTCTGCTGCGACTGCCGTGCGTATGCATTTATTAGCATATTCTCGTAGCAGCCAGGTGCGTTCATCTGCATCCGTGCGTTCCTTGCTGAATCAGGCTCACAGTCCCGGGTATGACAGTATTTTGAAATGCGTGTGTTAAATAAAAGAGGATGTGACTGAAGGTGCTTGTGGAGGTAGCCAGATGGAGGGGGAGTTGGCCAGGGAGGTGATAGGGGCGGCCAGGAGATGTTGGGGATAAAAGAAAAGGAAGCTACAAGGGAGAATGATTATAAACAGAAAATTGACAGGTCCGAGCAGCACCCCCTGCCCTGCGGTGCCCTGTGCGGTGGCACATGTCGCACCACCCTAATTACGGCACTGCCATGTTGCAATGCAAGGCGTGCAAATACATTTATTTTTTCATGAAGGGTAATTACTGGCTGCTATTGTATGTAGCCCACAAATGCTGTACAGCCTTATTGTTACACTGCAATTTCAAATTAAAATCTCTCTGCACGTTATATCGCTCTCCACCAGTGCAGCATGGTTTTGCCTAGGTTATTTGCTTTGCTCCTAACTCAGAATCAGCTCCTATATCTCAATATACAAAAGCACATAATTATCATGGTATCACTCTAATAAATAATCATAAATGCTAAATACTAGATTTCAATTATAGATGCCTTTCCCCTTTTTTTTTTTTTAATATATCCCAACTTGTTAAAAAGGAATATATTTAATGCTTACCAATAAAGTTAATGTCTTTATTTCTTTTTAAAACCCCACAAGTGCCCCCACAGGAATACATTTCTCTCTCTCCGACCTTTTGCTTGTGACTTGGTACATACACTGTATGTTTGCGGCTATATCCTGAAAGCATCCGTTTTCGGGGGATAACCGCAAATATTACATTTTCCCCAGATGTATGAAGGAGGGATCCCTCCGGATATTGGCTAACGCCATTTGAAGATGGCGTTAGCCGCTGTAGCCAATGTGTTACACTTCGCAAAATTAACCGGGAGTGGATTCCTCTGGAAATGGCGGCCGTGCATATACTGTCAGTGTGACTGCACCTGCGCAGTAGCCCTGGCATCTTTCCGGGCACATCACAGGGACGGGCTCCTCTCGGAGCCACTGTCTCTGCGTGTGGCGGATGTTACATTCCAATGATAGGATCACATGTTGCAATGCAATCATGGGCGGTAATGTCATAGCCAGATCACATTGCAATTGCGATCATTAATAAATGGGGCCCGGAATCATAAGGAAACCAAAAATCCATTGTTTAAAATTTAAATACAAGGTATCTTTGGTTAGACGTGTAATTCTTATTAGAAATGTAGCTGCTTATCTCCTTTTTTCCATCATGACATGTATTGACTTTTATTAGATATTGTTTAGACTAACTGCTAAAACTGAAAATTATCTTGTCGCCTCCAGACCAGTGCAATAATCCATCGTGGATCAGCTCAAATATTCTGCCTCCGGGTGTATGCATTGTTATGTAGATTGCTTCCAATCAAATCAAATGTGCATGTGACAGCACTGCAGTATACTACAGTATATGCATATTGAAACTTGTCTATATATGTGATTGCTACTTGTATTTCTGTTTTACTTGCTTCTATGCTCACATTTATTCAATTACATATTGATATTGTAGAAGTATATCAACAACAAATAGCAATAGATCTGAAGCTGCTACTTGGCATTTTATGATTGTCCCGGTCAGCAGGGCCGTAGCTAGGGTAGTGCGGCCGATGCCATCGCACAGGGCACCACAGGTCAGGGGGCGCTGTTTGGGCCTGTCAAATTTCTGTTTATTATCATTATTGCTTGTAGTTTCTTCTTATTTCATCCCCAGCATCTCCTGGCCTCTCCTATCTCTTCCCTGGCCCTTCCCCATGAAGCCATGGCCCTTTTTTGGTGCATTATGTCCCTTTGAAAAATGAGGGGGGCGCCAATGCTCTTTCTGGCACAGGGCACCAAAAAGTCTAGTTACGGCTCTGCTGGTCAGTACTTATGGGTAGCACGTGTCCCAGCCTATCACTTCTCACATTTGTCTTCCAATTCACAATCTTCCACCTTTTTAAAAAATCTTCTCCGTTGTCCTACTCACATCTCCACTTTTATTAACAGCCACTACACATAAACATTGTGTCTCTCCCTTTGCCTTTCTGAGGACCACCAAGTTAGAAATCCTCCTAGTACTGCTAAACCTGCATGCAGCCCTGTCCTGACTGTGGACCTCATTCAGAGTCTCTCGCTAGCGCTGTGCGATCGCAAGCGGTCATATGGTTTGCGTAAGCGCATGCGCACGCTTCGTTCTGTGCGATCGCAGGCCGCTCGCTCGCCCAGCAAAGACAGCCCAGTGAAATGAGTGACAAGCGAGGCCGTTTGTGGGTGGTAACAGGGGCAGGACACTAATAACGGGAGAGTGGAGGTGCGAACGCAGGCGTGCCTGAGTGTTTCAACACCGTTTCAGAGGCGTGCATAATTAACACACAGCGTCATAGTACACGTCACATGCTTGTTTTTTACACTGAAGTCCTCGCAGTGCTTGCGGTAGGGTAAGGCAACCACAAGCGCTGTGATCACTTCCGATTGTCCTCGATGTACCAATGTTTTAATACACTTCCTGGAGATGACGTGTGCTGGTGGGCGGCTATGCCTGTGCGATTGGGCGTATGCTGGCCGCTCGCTAAGACATGGTGGGCGTGCTTATGCCTTGGCGAGCGATCGCTTCCCGTGGCGTCATTTTGACAAATTTGCATACGCTGGGGACGAGCAATCGCATCTAGCGAGAGACTCTGAATGAGGTCCTGTGTGTATCACAGCTGAGCACCCAGGATCACCAATGGGCTTAGTGCCGACAACTGCCTCTACTATAACTGATGCTGCAGCACTACCTCTCCCTAGGTCTAAAATACCTATTGTCTTACTTTCATTTACTGTACCTTTTTGTTTTAGTGAATTACCTCTTTGTTTTAGTCGTGAATAAATATTGGTCTAATTTACAAAACGCAAAAGTTCTCATATATACACCAACAGGGCTGCCATCAGAAATTGTGTGGCCTGGTACTGTCAAAATAGGCAGGGCCCCCCAGGGGGGATGGGGCAGAGCTACACCAGAGGTGGGACATCAATTGTTTTATAAACCACTTTAAAAATTCTCAAACAATCTATAAATATAGGGAAATCAACATCGATTCTACAATATATATGTATATATCAGTGTTCTCCCCAGAAATTTTTTCCAGCCGGGTGGCATCAAGAAGTAGCCGGGTGGGGGCCTTCGCAATTATGCGCACGCCGGGAAAAGGGGTATCTCCCTTACCATTCCAGCCCGACAGGTCTCAGGCTGCTCCCCCACTGGCTCTCAGTCCAAAGTGCCCATCATGCAGTGCCCCTATGTAGTGCCCCCAGACTGGTCCCTGATGTAGTGCCCCCAGTCTTAAATAGTGTCCCTTATGCAGTGCCCCCAGGCTGAAGTAGTGCCCCTATGTAGTACCCCCAGACTGGTCCCTTATGTATTGCCCCCAGGCTTAAATAGTGCCCCCAGACTGGCCCCTTATGCAGTGCCCCCAGGCTTAAATAGTTTCCCTTATACAGTGCCCCCAGGCTTAAATGGTGTCCCTTATGCAGTGCCCCCAGGCTGGTCCCTTATGCAGTGCCCCCAGGTTGGTCCCTTATACAGTGCCCCCCAGGCTTAAATAGTGCCTCTTAGGCAGTGCCCCCAGACTGGTCCTAGTCCCGGTCCCAGCCCAGCCCAGTGCTCCCACTCCCGCTGCCTCGCTCTGACTGGATCTAACTAGATCCAGCAGGCGTGCGGGGCAGGCTCAAGTCGCCCACGCACTGCATCACTGTCATCTCCTGGTTAAGTCCGTCTGAATGAATTTCCACACTCCCCATACATTATTATGGGTATGTAGTGTCGAAGCTGGATAATTGGCTGAGACAAGATCAGTTTAAAATTGAATCTGGCCGCAAGACGCCATCTTGGAAATGAGATCGCAAGACGCCATTTTGCGAATGGCCGCCCAAGCGCCATTTTAGATAAACTCACATTTAAGTACATATGGCGATATTACTAATAGCATCATGTGATTGCATCTTTCACCGTTTCTCATATACACATTAATATGCACAATTGCGCTGTTAACTAGTCGCATATTAGCGAATACATAAGATCCTATATGAAAACGAGGTTTAGTAGCTAAATGTGCACGCATCTGTCCCCAATTAACTAGCATCTTTATATCAAACCCTGTATACTCACACATTACATATTCACATACAAGGTTCCATAAGCTTTAAGTATAAGATTTAAGTTTGTTCATTAAGTATAAATGCTATGAAATAAAGATTGTTTGGTAATTAAGGTTTTATACATGATAAGTAAGCCGTGTTTGGTTTTGTACTGATGCGTACTCTTTCCACAGTATTCCGGTATTATCGGTGGGGAGATCGCATCATGCATTCTCAACTTAAGGACCGCAGAAACTTCAAGCAACAAAATGTATATGATATGAATAACTGTTAGGATGTTGCATGTGGCGGGAATCTAGGGACCCTCAGTTGTTGGAGGCTGGGTTGTGTCTATTTTAATCAGCCTGTTAAATGCTCTGTAACAGATGTATCCCCCTTGGGAACCAATAGCATCAGCAACAAACTTCTCTATTGTGTTGTCTATTTCTGGGAGGTATAAATATGTGTGTTTTCCAACACTGAGGGCCTGATTCAGAGCCGAACGCTCTGACCAGAAAACTAAAACATGAAAATGGAGTGTCCTCCTGGACGCTCGCATAGCTGTGGGTGACCACCCACAGCTTATGCGAGCGTCCATGATGATGGTCGCGATGGTCAAGACCATCGCGACCATCGGGCTTGCGACGGAGACCCTGCGGTAGGGTCTCGCTGCCGCAAGCCCTGGAGTGATTTTGGCTCTATCAGAGCCAAAATCACTCCCACTGACATCACTAGTGATGTCAGTGGGGCCGGCTTCAGACGGTAGGCGTTCCCATGGGAACGCCTGTCTGGCAGCCACGCCCCTGGCACGCCCACCAAAGGGGGTGTGCTGTCAATCAACATCGACATCACGCCCCCTTTGGTGCGAGACCCTCCGTCGTGCGCATGCGCAGTGGGGCACCATCGACCCGCTTGCGAGCGTCCTGCGCTCACGAGCGGGTCTGAATGACCCCCTGAGTCTTTAGTCTTCGTGGTGAATGCTGATAGACGAGGGGTTTCTTGCTGATGCTGATGAATTGTGTCTGGATCAATAGCGTGTAACTGACTGTACTTTTACCTGAATAATACTTGTGCTTTGGAACCACAGATTAGAGGCCTTAAGTCTTTATTTACTGTATGACTGCGTAAGCAAAATAGCGTCATCCTTAGAAGGAATAGGCAGGATATTAGAAGGTATAGGAAGGAGTGTATAGAGGTTCTGATCCAGTATCATTAGTTTGGGGCTTGTAGTGAAGTCACTTACCTACTCACACGGTACATACGGCTATCGATATCTCAGCAAAGGGTGGAGTGGCCACATGCAGGGTTTACCTGCAACCGCCTTGTGCTGAAAGATCGCTATCCGTTTCCGTGTGAGCCAAGGAAGGAAGGAAAAAGTTTGTTTTCCTCTGTTGATAGAACCTAACGTTTAAAGGGGTACCGCAGTATTGAGTACGCGGCTGAGTCGCAGGTTTGCGCACAGCAAAGACGCACTTTTGTGTACGCAGCTAAAGGTTGTCATACGGTTGTGTGGTAGTCGCATTGTTGTGTATGCGACTGGTCGCACAATAGCGTATACTTACTTCCTGTTGTGCTGCCACGTGTTTAAATAAAGCCATTGAGGTTTACATTTTTCAATTGTTATCAATATCTGGGTTAACGTGTATTTTTCTGCGCAGGAAAAAAGTGTGTAACAGTGAGTATTTGTTGAACAAAGTTAAGGGTATCGTATGATCCTTAAGGGCTAGGTGCAAGGGTTAGTCTAGCCGCTCGGTAAGTAGCTTTACCGTTCTATACACAGTAGCAGGTGTACATGTTGTCTTTGTTGTAGAGAGGTGCGTGGAAGTAGCCGACATACAAACTTCCATAGGTGTGGAAGTTGCCTTACTAAATCTTATCCGGATGTGGAAGTTGCCTTTTTCAAATCTTATCCAGGTGTGTGGGCGCCGCCGACTTAAATCGTCCACAGGTAAGTGAAAGTATCTTGATTGTCTTTCACCAGTTTAAATCTTTATTGAAAAATTTAGGATTTTTGTCTCAGAATGGGAGCCGCGCAAACAGTAGAGATGTTAGACAATGATGTGCTGCTAATGGAGGCGCCGATCGGATCGGCTCATCGTATTATGCATACTAAGTATGCGATAAGGTATTGTGATGTATGGTTTAAAATGACGATGAAGAGTGTTAGACCGTTTCCCAGAATTGGTAGTTTTGATAAAAATGTATTAGATAATGTCTGGGATCACATCAGTCTGATGCGCTCCCGAGAGAAAAAGGTTAAATATTATGAATGTTTAAAATTGTGGCAGCATGAAGGGGATGCGTGGCTTAAAAATGTGCAAGCGACGCAAACTAGCGTCACGAGCACATTGCCAGAGAATACATCTGCGACGCTAAATTGCAATACGGTCGAGCCGCAAAATGTTGCGCACGTGCAGCAAGGCAGCGTTGTGGAGAGTATTGCCAGCAGTTCACGCTCACCTCCCCCACCTTTAGTGGATGGAGGTGCAAGTACAGTTACCAAAAATAATCATAAAAATGTAACAAGCAATTTGTACCCTCTCTTAAGCAACCATAAAGGCAATGTTTATGATGTGGATGATGAGCCTATTGTAATGTCTGCCATTTCCCATGCTGTGCAAATGATAGATGCTGCATCACCATAATCACGAGTGGTGCCGCCATCTCCATCGGTAACAGCAAGGGAAGTGTTAAAACCCTCTGCACCCATAGAGGAAGTTGTTCATACCATACGTAGCAGCAGCAGATTAAACCCCCATTCAGGTAACCAGGTCAAAGGTAGCAGCGCTACCGGTCTGCATCCCATTCGGACAATAACCGTTCCAAATGGAAATGCAGATGCGAACGGTGTAGTGCCCACGAGGGAAGTAGTAATGCATTGTCCTTGGACAAGAGCAGAACTAAATTCCATCATAAATGATTTCCCCGATCCCAAAAATGAACTAGCCAAATGTCAAAGATTTTTGAGGAATTTGGGTAGTTCACATGAGTACCCACTAATAAAGATTGGCGTGTGGTGTTAAGGGCCTGTCTACCACGCAATACCGACGTGACAAAATTTATCACGGATTGTGTATTGGAAGGTGACGTTCCCTTAACAGACCAAGTAAACCAAGGTAACATTTCCCGCATTGTAACTCAATTGGGTATATATTTTCCAGTAGTAGTTAACTGGAACAAAATATTCACCATTAAACAAAAGGAGAGTGAATCTGCAGAAGATTATTGCGACCGGGCACTGCAGGCTATCACCCAGTACACTGGGATAGAAGATATTAAAGATAGCACTCACCACAGGGGAATGATAGTCACGGTACTCGTGGACGGTCTGAAGGAGAGTTAAAAACCCCGGTTCAGACCTCACAGCCTGGCTGGCGGAGACTCACAATAGATATCCTCATAGAAACCACCATCGAACATGATAAAAACATCTCAAAGAAGAGAGAAGCCCAGAGCGAAAAACTAATGGCTGTCAGTATCCAAGCTCTGGAGGGAATGACGGTAACATCACAGCCAACAGACACACTTGCACCTGCACACACACTTACTTCTGAACAAGTATATGCCCTCACTAACCCTACGCAACAACAATCACAGCTCTATCCCACTAACCCGATACAACCACAGGTCCCATACTACTCACAAACTTCATATCCCCCACAATACCCTTACCCTCCCTATCCTTACCCATATCCACCACCTTTACCCTCTGCTCAAACCTCACAACACATGTCTTCACCCGATCCACGAACATGTTTTAACTGTAAACAAACAGGACACTTAAGTAGAAACTGTACAGTAAAAAGAGTAGGAACACCAAGTCAGGGAAGACCTGGATATCCCCATAAGGGATATGCACAGAGACCAGCAAATGTCCAGCAGGCACCAGCTCCAATTGTGGCCGTGAATGCTTTATTGGAGAATGGTAGCCAACGCTAGGGGTTAGGTCATACCTGTAGTCTACAGATAGTCAGGTTAACGGGAAGTACTAGGGAAGAACCGGTCATGATGGTTGATGTAGCTAGTACTGAATATCTTTTTCTTGTAGACACAGGGGCGACCAGGTCAGTGATAAAATCTCCTGTTAATTTACAGGTGACCAACGAGACAGTACCAACAACGGGTGTAACAGGTAAAGTGGAACATTATCCTTTAACAACGTCCACAGAGGTTACCATTGGGCCGTTGCATACCAGGCATTCTTTCCTTCTGGCTGCTGCGGCTCCTACTAACCTGCTGGGTAGAGACTTGTTATGTAAGATGGGATGTGTTATATACTGCACCCCTGATGGTGTATTTTTAGATATCCCTGAGAGAGTTGCACACGAGGTGCGGGATATATTGAACACTCCCCAAAGGAACATTACTGTTAAACGTTGCAGCACGCTGAATCCAGCAACGTATTTACCATATGTACAACATGATGTACAAAGGGTGGAAGGAGAGGAGTTGCTGGCGGGAGGTGAGTTCAGCAGACATAATGATACGCACGATTGTATGACATATCTGAATCAGACCTTTACTGCTAGACCTGACATACATGACACACCTTTAGAGAATGTGGATGTGACTTTTTATACGGATGGGAGTTGTCATAGACAAACAAACACAGATGAATTATGTACAGGTTATGCTGTTGCAAATGACACAGACATCATAGAAGCTAAGCCTCTTGGTCCTCCTCACTCAGCCCAGGTGGCAGAGTTAGTAGCACTGACTAGAGCATGTGAACTGGCAGCAGGCAAATCTGCTAACATTTACACTGACTCGAGGTATGCGTACGGGGTTGTGCACGATTTCGGGGCTCTATGGCATCTGAGAAATTTTATGACAGCAGCAGGCACACCAGTTGCCCATTCCTGACACATAAAACATCTTTTAGAAGCAATCCAACTGCCCAAAGCGGTGGCAGTAATTAAATGTAAAGCCCATACATGTGAGGATGATCCGGTGTCACTGGGCAACAACAGAGCCGATGAAGCTGCAAAATGGGCAGCAGGGTTAAAAATGTTTTCTCCAACTGAAAAAATTATGTCCTTCCAAACAATTGATATGCTGAAATTAATTGAGATGCAAAATTTGTGTTCAATTCAGGAAAGATCCATTTGGAAGTCCTAGGAATGTGGGCAAGAGTCCTCCGGGCTCTGGAGGGACGGACAAGGTAAGCCAGTAGCCCCCAAGGCATATTACCCCAGCCTGGCTGAGGCAGCACACGGTCTGACTCATCTGGGCAAACAAGGTATGTGCAAGTTGGTGAGAGCATACTGGTGTGCACCGGGTTTTTCTTCACAAGCAGAAAAGATAGCTATGTCCTGTATGACCTGCTTGAGGAAGAACATAGGGAAAGCGATCCCTACCGAACCGTCCCACATTCCACCGACTGATGGACCTTTCCAGGTGATACAAATTGATTTCATCCAATTACCACCCTGCAGGAACCTTAAGTATGTATTAGTGTGCACTGACGTATTTTCTAACTGGGTTGAGGCCTACCCAGCGGTCACTAATACTGCTGTGTTTACTGCCAAGAAAATAGTTCAGGAATTTGTATGCAGGTACGGTATCCCTAAAATCATTGAGAGTGACAGGGGTACTCAGGGCCTGACTCAGAGCCGGACGCTATTTGCGCTCGCTCATTCAGAAAAAGGGGGCCGACTATTTAAATTGAGCGCTTGCTCTTTGCGGTCTGTTGACGCCTCTATGTCTGAGCGAGCGAACGAAATATGCGCTCGCTATTTTGTAAAGACGCCCCCTGGCCGCTCGCATCATATGTCATCTCCGCTATTTATTTGATTAATTGAGTACATCGAAAGGCATCTGAACTGCTCGCAGTGCTTGTGGTTGGATTTTCCTACCGCAATCATGCGAACAGTTCAGGCTAAGAAACAGCCAAGTGAAGTGGTCGATGATGCTGCTTTGTTAATTATGCACACCCTTAAAACGCCCGTTTTGACCTTTTGGCACGCCTGCGTTCGGATCACCACTCCCCGTTTTCAAGCACCTTCCCCTGTTATTACCACCCACAAACGCCTCATTCTGTCACTCAAATTAGCATGCATTCGCTATTTTGCGAGCACACAATTTCCGACCGCAATGAATGGTTCGCGCATGCGTATTACGACCCATACGCATGCGCAGTTGTGTGAACATCGCTCGGAGCGAACGAGCGGCTGCTTACGAGCGGCTCTGAATCAGACCCACATTTCACAGGTGATGTTTTTCAAAATATGCGTAAGCTGATGGGTATTAATTGCCGACTTCATACCCCCTACCGACCACAAGCCAGTGCCAAGGTAGAGAGGATGAACGGGACTATTAAAAATAAGTTAAGTAAAATCATGGCAGAGACTCGACTAGGATGGCCAGAAGCGTTGCCTTTGGTCCTACATAGCATAAGGACCACTCTTAGACCCCCTCTAAATCTGTCCCCATTTGAAATATTGTTCGGTAGATAACCTCATTTGATTATAAGTCCACAGGAAGATCTAAAGGGTAACAACGAGGTAACTGTGAAGTATCTTATATCAATGAGTAAGCAGTTAAAGCAACAGCAGCAGAAACTGAAATTGTTGTCTAATGATATGCCTGATGATAATGTAGGGTTGGTGCCATTTCCGCTGAATATCACGGAAATTTTAGAATTACAGAATGGGAAAACATTGGATGGAAAGTTCCTCTCATCCAAACCACCTCATTTCAAACTCTATCAATTTCAAGTAGATAGATCACTTTTGTGTTTAAACATAACCAACCCCAATAAACCCAGGAGTTGGGAAGTGACGGGGAATAATCAGACGATGACCTTCTCACAAAGAGCTGATAATGAGTCCATAAACCATGATCTGTTACACTCAATTAAATCTGGTGGGAAACATTTTAGGTATCGGTATACATTGAGTTCCACCAAAGAAATTATTGGTAAGGTGCCAGATGGTTATTGTGCTAAAATAATACAGCCAGAGACTTGCATGAACCAGATGGAAGACCCAGAAATAGGATTGTTTGCAAGAGAAATGTGCTTAATGATAATGATGCATACCATCCCTTATGTTCTCCCTGATAATGTATATTTCATATGTGGAAGAAAAGCGTATAAATGGCTCTCCCCGAGTTCCGAAGGTTTGTGTTACCTGGGAAGAGTAGTCCCAGAAGTTATGACCCTCACACATGTTGAAATGCTTGGTATACATAAGAACACACTTCACCATATCTTCATATGCAATATGAACACAGAGGCAAAAGAAATATGATACCTGGTGACGTGCATTAAGCCACTCAGTTAATCAGTGAGACAACTGGCTTTCAAGTTTTAGTCGCATTGGATCCCACCAGGATTGCTCCGGGTACATTAAATTTTAGATATATTCAGGAACTTGCTAAATTGATAGATAATATCACTGAGATGTACGATGACACATTCAGGTATACAGGGAGAGAATTGCAAGCGTACAAGAAAGAACTGGTGCAACACAGGCTAGTGTTGAATTCTTTAACTGCTGCTACTGGAGGGTATTGAATAACGTTGGCCACCCAGTTTGGAGTAAAATGTTGCAACTATGTCACCAATGATACCAGCGACCCTAAGGAAGTGATAGACCAGAAGATGGATGAAATTCTGCAGCTAAAATGGGAGTTTCGTAAGAACCATAACGCTTCAGTGGCTGAAGTAGGGGAAAAGATAGAGGGATGGGTTTCATGGCTGAACCCAGTGAAATGGTTCTCAGGTCTAGGGGAATGGGCTCAGGAAGTGATAGCCAGCATAGGCAAATTCTTGATCCTTATACTGATTGTCATCATAATGATTGGCATATGTGTCCGGTGTGTTCCTATTGTGTTAAAGTGTGGAAAGTGTAAAAATAGGGTAAAACGAAAGAACAAAACTATGATGGTGGTCAGAAATGACAATATGAATACCGAGGTAAATATAGAACTGCATTACAACCCTGAACTAGGAAATACCATCATTTAATTAATTATATTTAGACATGCATAGAATGTATTATTGAAATGTTATTTTAAAAAAACACCTCAGATAATGTAAAGTCTCAATTCCCCTTCAAGACTGCCTTTATAGGACTGGTGTATCCCCACACCTTTCACATGATCTTCCAAGATCCGCGGTGTGTGTATAATAGTAGTTTTATGTCCCCACTCAGAGACAGTATTGATGGACTAAGAACCACCTTGTGCCATCCCATAATAACACTAAGAGTAGATTGTGATAGCATGTTGTTTGCTATCAAAGGGTGGACTGTAGAAGCTGGATAATTTGCTGAGACAAGATCAGTTTAAAATTAAATCGTAGAGACGCCATCTTGCGACTGGCCGCAAGACGCCATCTTGGAAATGAGATCGCAAGACGCCATTTTGCGAATGGCCGCCCAAGCGCCACTTTAGATAAACTCACATTTAAGTACATATGGCGATATTACTAATAGCATCATGTGATTGCATCTTTCACCGTTTCTCATATACACATTAATACGCACAATTGCGCTGTTAACTAGTCGCATATTAGCGAATACATAAGATCCTATATGAAAACGCTGTTTAGTAGCTAAATGCGCACGCATCTGTCCCCAGTTAACTAGCATCTTCATATCAAACCCTGTATACTCACACATTACATATTCACATACAAGGTTCCATAAGCTTTAAGGTATAAGATTTAAGTTTGTTCATTAAGTATAAATGCTATGAAATAAAGATTGTTTGGTAACTAAGGTTTTATACATGATAAGTAAGCCGTGTTTGGTTTTGTACTGATGCGTACTCTTTCCACAGTATTCCGGTATTATCGGTGGGGAGATCGCATCATGCATTCTCAACTTATGGACCGCAGAAACTTCAAGCAACAAAATGTATATGATATGAATAACTGTTAGGATGTTGCATGTGGCGGGAATCTAGGGACCCTCAGTTGTTGGAGGCTGGGTTGAATCAGCCTGTTAAGTGCTCTGTAACATATGTATCCCCCTTGGGAACCAATAGCATCAGCAACTTCTCTATTGTGTTGTCTATTCCTGGGGGGTATAAATATGTGTGCTTCAACACTGAGTCTTTATTCTTCGTGCTGAATGCTGATAGACGAGGGGTTTCTTGCTGATGCCCAACATCTGGTCCGGAAGCGCTGCGTATGTATACTGTACTTGGGTCTGTATAATTCCTTTGCGCCAAATTGTGTCTGGATCAATAGCGTGAAACTGACTGTACTTTTACCTGAATAATACTTGTGCTTTGGAACCACAGATTCCAGGTCTTAAGTCTTTATTTACTGTATGACTTCGTACGCAAATTAGCGTCATCCTTAAAAGGAATAGGCAGGATATTAGAAGGTATAGGAAGGAGTGTATAGAGGTTCTGATCCAGTATCTTTAGTAGAAATTAGGCTATTCATCAAATACCGAAAATTATGTATTTTCGGAATTTGTTGGTGTTACTATACGCCACTCTCAGGGGGATGCAGTCAGGAAGCTGACGGTCGAAATGCCGACCGCCGGCTTACCATCTGTCAAATCCCGGGAGGGTACTAATGACAGGCGTCTAAATCCCGACAGCCGCATGGGGGGGAGGGTTAGGTTAGGGGGTCCCGGGGGGGACTTAGGGTTAGGCACCCCCCAGAAGGGTTCGGATTAGTCTAGGGAAAGGGTTATGCGCCCCCGGGGAAGGTTAGGGTTAGGCACCCTGCCCGGGAGACTTAGGTTTAGGCTGCGGGGATGGGGGGGTTAGGTTTAGGCAATTCGTGGGAGGTTAGGTACTAGGGGGGAGGTTAGGGTTAGGCACCCCTAAGGGAGGGTTAGAGGGGGGGGCAAAGTAGGGTTAGTTATACTTACCTAAATCCCCTGCCTGGATTTTCACTGCTGACGGTCTGCTGCCATAGGACCGGCAGTCATTCATACGGATTCCCTCTCAGGTGGCGTAGAGCGGGATACACTTACCTGCTTTCAGCTGGACAGGTCCTCCGCCGGCTCCCTTCATCGCTCTGGTCCCTTCCTAGGCTCCGGCTGCTGCTCTGTGTTCTCACAGCATTGTGGCTATGAGAACAAAATAAGTTTAAAAAAAAATATAAAAAATCTTCAGCCCCATCTACCTGTCCGTGCTATCTGCTGCAGACCGGGGCCGGGCGGGAGGTCGGGATCCACGGCCACAGCCGGCCAGGTAAGTGAAGTGGGGGTGGACACAGAATTATCGCTGGTGTAATCTGTGCTGCACATGCGCCGCTTTTGTGAACGGAACGGCGCAAACGCAGCACTAATTACAATCGCGATAAGGTATGTATGGGCATCGCAAAAATGACAGTATTTCGGAATAGATACTGATGGAGAGGAAGAATGATAAATTCCTCCGGTAATTAAGTAGAACTCCATGCGAGTTCTAAATCTAATTACCTCCAGAGAATTTTTAGTTATAATGAATAGCATGGGCTCCAAGAGGGGGGGGGGGAGCGGGTACAGTTTACCCGGGCTTGCTAGAGGGGCCCGGCGTCACCCCCCCTCCCTCACAGCAGCCCAGCACACAGCTTGTGCTGGGTTGCAGTGCGAGACTGCTCGCAGCTGCTACAGCAGCCGGAGCAGTCTTCTATGGCCGTAGGGGGGGAGCGATCGCCCCCCCCCACTTAGTGCCGGGCTGGGGGGGTTACAGCGCCCCCCTCCCCAGCGCTCTGCAAAACTGATTTATTTATAAAAAAAAGATTGTCAAGGCCACGTCCCCCTGTACCTGGGCCCGGCCGGGCTCTCTACGGCCCTGATGAATAGGCCCCTGTGTCACACTTCAACATTGCTCCAATAAAAACAAATACAGTAGGCACACATGTGAAATGCTGCTAGAAATGTGAAATCATATCCCAATGGTAACCATGATATGACTATACGTTTGGAATTTACTACAGTTACATCTACTACAATCAGTCCACCAGATACTCCTGAGTCAAATATTATTCAGAGGGCTCAAGATAAATCACTTACGTGAACTACCTGAACAGTAAAAAGGATCGCTATGGTATAAATGCTGAGCACTTATAAAAGGTAAAGCACCTGATAGTAAGTGGAAGAATGGGAATGTAGGCAGAAAGTGTATTGAGCATGTTTTAGAAAATAGAGCTGCCTATTTCACATTATTAATAAAGAATAATAAAAACAAATCCAGACTGCTGTCTGTTCACAGAATACATCAGCTTCACTTTACTTCCTCTTTAAACATATATAACAATGATTATGGGCAATAAGAAATGCCATGTGTTTCCAAACAGAAAACTCCAGCTAAAACCACAGTTTCTTACAGCGTCTTACTTGGCAAAGTCACTATTCCAAGCGTTACAGTACACGTGTCTTACAAAACCATTAGTAAGGTAAACGCTGGGATAGATACTGTAGGTCTGTATGTACCAAGGACAGTAATGAACTAACACTCTTATTTGCTGTGCACCCATAAGTCAGGAGCATAAGTAATATTGAGTTAAGCTATTGCCATAACCAGGGCTTAAAGTGGTGATGGCGAGGTGGTGGAACTCATCTCTCCTGCTGCCTACTCCCCCCCCCCACCACCACACTAGTCTGACAGGCCAAAACAAGTGTGAAAACTGTTCTTTACACAAACACACACACACTGTTGTTTATAGAAAACTGTAAAGTGAGTGGGTGGGGGCCGCCTAGGCACTACATCATCAGTGTTATTTTTTTGTCGTGCCTATGAGTTTTTATATGGGGTGCCCACAAACTAGCCTATGTCACTTGGATGCCCAATGTTTTTTGGAACCCCTTTGTATTGCCTTCGCTTCATTCTCTCCTTACCTATATGCTGGGTTCTCTAAAATAAGGGACCTCTGAATAAATTGAGTCTCCCTAGGCCGACAGTGAGTGGCTCTCTGTGGGACTTCTGTGTAGGGCGCTTGGTCCAAAACTTTTTTGAATCACGGCGCCCTAGAATATCAGCATTATTTCCACGGCACCCACGAGACAAAAGTTTCCTATTTAGAAGTTCAGAAAAAAATTAAATGAAGTAAATCATGCTTCCATGTCACCCTTAGGTTTAGTTATGTGGTAGTTGACAGGTCTGCGCTTCTCTTTGTCAACATATTCTTTGATTGGCAGCCATTAGAACTGGTTTTGCCTATCACATTGAATAAAATTAATTTTATTTGGTACTGGACCACCAACCCAAGGCACCCCTGCAAGTGCCCTGAGGCACCCCAGGGTGCCCAGGCACACAGTTTGGGAACCACTGGTGTAGGTACTTGGTGGAGGTGGAACTAGTTCCACCCACCATTAGAGGTGACAGAACTCAGTTCCACCCCATTCCTGCCCACTTTAACCTCTAGCCATAGCATTACCATAGCAATAAAAGGCAGAATGCTTGAAGTATCAGATTGTTTCTATTAGAACAGAGGCATTACTTTATTATTGTTGTGTCAAAACTTATTTCAATTCATGTGAAACTGAATAATCCTTTGCTTTTATTTATCATTGCACCACATCAATACACCTCTACTGTCTCATGCTCACCCCTCACCCCCACCCCCAAGTACAATGCTCTCACCATACATACTAAAATTCTTGGTTCCTACAATAGCCTATAGCGACAATCTGCACAGACCATGCAGACACCAACCCATATCTTCCCAAACCACAGCCCTTTCTGGCACAAAAAAATTTACTAGCTTAGCAAAAGCAGACTGTTGGCAGCTATGGCACACATTATGTAATCCTTGAAATATTTTATAAAAGTAATACCAACAAGAGTATTCATAAAATACCATAGAAGTAATATTTTAGAAAATAATTTTTTTTTAGAATTGATTTAAAAGGTGATAGAAACTCACAGCTACATCACAATATGTATAGCGTTTGGCAGGGTATCTTGGCAGCCAGTAACTAGACTTTTTGGTGCCCTGTGCCAAAGAGAGCATTGGCGCCCCCCACTCCCCATTTTTTAAATAGGAACATAAGATAGTGCACCTAAAAAAGGGCCATGGCTTAATAGGGAAGGGCCAGGGAATAGATAGGGGAGGCCAGGAAATGCTGGAGATAAAAGAGGAAGCTACAAGTGAGAATATAATAAACAGGAAAATTGACCGGCCCAAACAGCACCCCCTACCCTGCAGTGCCCTGTGCCATGGCACAGACCGCACTACCCTAACGGCCCTGTTAGCAGCAGACACCTTGAAAAAGACTAGGACAGTTGAAACGCGTTGGTGGACAGAGGGAGAGAGCAGACTGGGAGTGATTACTACATCAGCGGATGTGACTGCAGGTGCTTTACCCGGGATTGTCCCTTGTTGTCATAAATGTTTTCTGGTGTACGAATATACACATCCACATGTGGTACGCTGCTTGTGTCCCTAAGATTGGTGGTTATTTTGTTTTAAAATTTGTATATTAAAGCTGTACTTCACTATATTTGATCTTTATTTTCTCTTTATGTACCCCTGATTTATATTTATTGGACACCTTTGTGGAGAGGAAGAGAAGATCTATACAGCTTGCATTATACACAAGACCATTTAAGAAGATGGAAGTCATGTTAATTTGAAAGTCTGAGAATATTGGCCTAGAAGGAAGCGCTGGAACTTTATGTGAGTATCAGGTAATCAGCTCACATTCTACTAAAATCTGTGGCCAAGTACACTCTGCTGCTACACGGTTTCCATCCCCTTTAGTATATTTCACAAAGTACTGCATACTGATAGATGCAAGTGCCGACTGTCACACGAGACGGAAGGGTGAACGTGTTGTCCTTCATGCTTGCTATACACCTTTACTAATTTGACATTTGCAGAGCAAATAAAAGGCATATACATTGGGGCTGAGCTAGAGTTGAAAGAATGCCCATTTTCTGAGTGGAACTTGTGCTGAGCCAGAGTTGAAAGAATGCCCATTTGCTGACAGCTTCCCCTGAAATGGACCTAGGAGAGACAACAGCACACCAAACACCGGGACTATAACACAACATTCCAGAATGACCGAGCTCTTTAGCCAGTAGGTGAATGATCATCATCCGTCCCTGAGGTCTCAGTCATCCCGTTCCACCACTTGTGCTTGCACACAGTGGAAGTGGAATGTATAGGTGTGTAGCAGATTTGCGGCAAGCTCAGGGATAGGGAAGAGAATACAGAACAAACACAAAAATACACTTGTCACTTTTTGCGGGTCATTATCTACTGGACCTGCAAATACTCTACCCACACAACTATCTAAACAATGATCTACTATGTGCCATCTCTCTGAACAACAACTAGATGGCTACATACAACCTTAGACCCCTAACTATCACTAACCCAATGTACACAACAATTATACAATGGAAACTTTTGGTATAGTGTAATGCAAATAGACACAAACTGTCCTATTTAACAGGTCCTCACAACCTCCACATAACCACAACAAGGACAAATGCAAAACAGTAGCTATAAAGAGTGTTCAATCAATACAGTTCTTATCTCCTACCTACCTATGTCCACCGGGTTGGGTCAACATGGTTTGGGAGCCAGACAAGCCCCTTCATACCGCGCCCAGGTTGAAATTATCTAGTGACAACCCTGATGGGCTCACCCACGGCGCCTTTTTCAAAATAATCTACAGAGGAAGTGTGACACTCCTAAAGGGTGCATTGTTTAATTTGTACCACAGATGGATGTACACCATAGATATATATGCCAGTTAATTTATTCATGTGCCCCCGTTCCCCCCCCTGCTGTGAGGAACTTGGAGCACCCTGCCTTAGAGGACTATGGAAACTATAGGGGCACGCGGCTCAGGACACTGAATGATGCCACCAATAGGGGAAAACTGTCCCCATAGTGACCTTCAGCACACAGGCAGAGCGGCGCATGCGGTCAGTGGGAAGCAGACCCGCACGCGACCACTGATATAAAGAGCACCCGCGGAGAGCTGTGAGGGTTGGCCTCAGTGAGTGACGTGGAGCGGAGGTCCTGTGTTAGGCGTCCCGTACCTCAGGGAGCAGTGAGTAACCAATTCTACCCCTTGCTCTCACACACCCAGCAGTCAAAGTCAGTCCTTGGCTAGACAGTGCCTAGTAGCTGGGGAAACATTGATAGACTCAGTGCAGCAGGACAGTACAGTGAGAAAACCCAGCAGACTATTAGTGTAACTAAACAATCCTGCAGCTATTGAAAGAGATTGATTTATTTAAAATTGCATATAAATAAATGAGGATCAGACAGGATTCAGCGTACTAAGCCTAGAGCCCTGAGACAGGTCAGGATTTTACACCAAAGCTAGGCTGAGTCAGTCACCTTTAGTGTCAACGGCAGGAGTCTATTCTTGTTAGTAGATGACAGACAGCCTCAGGGATCGCAACCAACTACAGTATCTAAAGGACTTCACAGGCCCAGGCTTGCTATGTCAAAGTGTCAGTGCAGTATTCACAAGCATCATCAGGTATTAGGGAGATATAGCATTGGAGCAACCTTTAATGCAAAAGTGCACCAACGAAAGGGGTACTGGCCAGACTATAAGGGATATTGAGAGTTCATAGGACCAATTGTCCAGATTCAGAACTAACGTGTTTCATGGGAAAATTTGCAATTGTTGTTTGTATGTGATTGTGCTAAGTAGTGTACTGTTAACCCATTGCTCCCATAGGTTTCTTCTTTTTTCCCTTTTTTTCCATTCTTTTCCCCCTCCTTCCCTGTCCATCCCCTCCCCTTTTGCTGTTCCCCATGTGCTCTTGATCCTGTTTCTTTTTTTTCCATAGTCTCCTATCTCCTTCTTCCTCCTCCCTTCCCCCCTTTTTTCTTCCCCCCTTTTTCCCTCCACTTCTATTTCTCTCCAGTTTCCCTCTCTTTTTTATTTTTATTCACTCTTTAGTTAAGTGTTCCAATTTTGCTACGTTTTCTAGCTTTTTCAAATCTATATCTCATCACTATCTGCATATTTCCTATATGCTTTCATTCTATATTTGTTTTTGCTGCTTTGTATTTTTCCATTTACTGTTATTTTTATATTCCTGTGATCTTAGCTTGACACTGTATATATGCTTATGTGAGTTCTGTCATGTGATTTTGTGTTTACAAAGACACTATACTGTTTTCACATCGCTACTTTCAACAGTCATGACTGAAACTATTTGTTCTTTCCCCTTTTTTGTATATCGGTCAGTACACAGCATTCATTACAGCACTTCACTCTTTCACATATCTTTTAATCCTTTCACACATCGCACTTACACTTTTCTAACTATGCACCACACATTGTTGCAGCGCAGGGTCTCCTGATGACGCGGTACGCCGGGCGTCGTGGTTGCTAGGCGATGAGCCCGGAGCTCTCGGCTTCCGCCGGTTGCCCCGCTGGCCGCGCTGCTGGAACACGCTGCGCTACAATCCTCTTGATTTCAGCACCTTCTCTACAAAGGTAAGCACGTTTTCTCACTACTTTGTTTGTACAGTCCTGATGAAAAAGCCTTAGGGCTTTGAAACGTTGACCTCCATCTGTACGCATGCATTTACCTATTTAAACTTTTTTTGATTCACTTTTCAACTGGGAGTGCCGTCTGTTTTCTTTATTGAGGTGTCACCGCACACCTTTATAGGAATAGCTGGTTATATATTTTTCTAGGAGGGCACCCCAACTCATTATCATTATCCAGTGTGCCGAATTTTTAGATTTTTTATGTATCGTGTGCAGTGGCGTAACTGAGTGGGGTCGAGCAAGGCGTGTGCCCTGGGCGCCGTAGGACCGGTGGCGTGGGAGGTGCCACCGGCCACGGTATCGGCCCACCCTAGCTAGGCAGTGTAGCGCCAACCGCAGTGTGTGCAGTCAGCGCTACACATTTACACAGAACCGGCACTAGGCTTCCCTGCACCCAGTACCGGTCCTGTGCTGCACAGCCATGCCCCTTCCCTCCCCCTGAGCGCTTACCCAATAGCGCCAGGAGGAGGGTGGGAGGCGGGCTCAGGTTCTGCAGTTTAACACTCAGATCGCCGCCAGTGCGGCAGCGATGTGTGTGTTAACCAGCAGCCAATGAGAGTCAGACAGACTCTCATTGACTGCTACAGCGCCCGCTGCAAGAGCCGGGCTGGAGCTCACTCATGAGCTCCGCCTTCAGGCTCCTGCTGTAGGTAATGGGAGAGACGTCATGACGTCTCTCCCATAATGCAGAGCGCACCAGCCCGGAAGGACTGACGCGCGGCGGCGGTAGCAGTGGCTTGAGAAGGAGCGTGGATTCAGGTAAGTGTATATATATATTTTTTTACCTTGTGTGTTTGCACTTGGGGGGGTGCACTACTGGGGACTACATTACGGGGGCACTGCATCGGGAGGGGGAACCTCTACTGGGGACTACTACTGGGGGGGAATCTACTACTGGGGGCACTATATAAGGGGCTTACTACTAGGAGACCACTACTGGGGGCACTAAATAGGGAGGACCACTACAGGGGGCACTGTATAAGGGCTGGACTACTGCTGGGGGCACTATATAAGGAGCTTACTACTAGGGGCACTGCACTGGGGGGACCACTACTGGGGGCACTAAATAGGGAGGAACACTACAGCAGGCACTGTATAAGGAGCACTGGATAGGGGGGATCACTGCTGGGGGTCTGCATAAGGGGGACCACTACTGGGGCACTGCATGGGGGGGACTATTTCTGGGGGCACTATATAAAGGGCACTGCATAAGGGGGACCACTACTGGGGGCACTATATAAGGGGCACTGCATAAGGGGGACCACTACTGGGGGCACTTCATAGCGGAGACCACTACATGGGGCACTGCATAAGGGAGACCACTACGGGGGTCACTGAATACGGGGAACTAATGAGGGGCTGCATAAGGGGGACCACTACTGGGGGCATTGCATACTGGGGGTACTGTATAAGGGGAACTAATGGGGGGCTGCATAAGTGGGACCACTCTGGGGGTACTGTATAAGAGGCACTACTATGGGCCTGCATAAGAGGGACCACAACTGGGGACATTGCATACTGGTGGTACTGTATAAGGGGCACTACTGGGGTTAAGGTGCATATGGAAAGGAATGTTCAGAGTAACGATAAAGGGGTGTGTCATGTTGACACACCCCATTTTTAAGTGACCACGGCCATTTTTCAACGCGCACATAGGGGGGCGGGGGGCGCCATTTTTTCATTTGCCGTGGGCTCCAAATACCCTAGTTACGCCACTGATCGTGTGGTCTAAGCTTTAACCTACATAGTGTTAAGGCACCGGCATTATTACTAAAAGACTTTATACCAAATTTTTTTCTGGCTCATTATGAAGTGCTCCCTTTGCCTTAAAGAACACAGCTGCAATCAGCAGTGAAGTGCATATTGTTTATGGATTCAATTTCCATTTTCTATTGTTTATCATGGATAATACATCGCAACAACAGGACCCCATTTCGTTTGTTAATCTGCAACAACTCTTAGGAGAAACTAAGAGCTATACTGATGAACAAGCAGCTTCAGCGATTTTATTCCAACCAACTTCGCATTTGGAACAGGAGCAATTAAATGCTGATGACACCAACTGTTAGAATGGAAAAAACAGGAGATAGATTTTCTCCTACATGGAACTTCGCTTTCAGACTATTATAGAGCTAAATTAATCCCGAGAGGTTTCAGAATCAAAAACATGCCCACCATAGGCCGCAACAGCCCTGACTTTTGCCGCCAATGGATAGCAATCATGAATAAGTGCAGTTTTGATCTGATGCTCTTCACCAAAACCAAACCTACAGGTGTCAAGACACTGTCCCAGAGTCTTTGCTCTTTTGTGCGTGTGCACCATCTTCCCTAATATCACTGGGAAGTTGGCGCTGTGTAAGAGAGCGGACCCGCTTGCCGGACACAAGGTATGATGCAAAGTGGCTGGGGGGCCTGCTGCTCAGAGGAGGGGACCCACTGCACATGGGCCCCCCTTGGTATTAATATGCTCCTGATACTATCTGAAGCTTGTGTAATAAACTAGCTTTTAATGAAAAATGTAGTTTACAGATCTTTATACACTGAAACAGGTCGCGTTCCCAGGTAAGTATACCTTGGAGGACTCTGTGTAGACACAAAAGATGACAGGCTAATCACTGTACAGATGTGCCATAAATAGTCATTGTGCTCGCATTTACATTGTATAGCATCATAAAACTCACAGATCGGAAATAATAAATTGAATTGCACTCTCTGTATTGCCATTCCAGAGTACTCAAATTGATCTATAGTTTATGCCAGCAGTGATCATATGGATCTTAGTTTTACATTCATATGATGTTGTAATGTGAACGCACAGTACTTGATAACAGCGAATATAAAGGACACAATTGAGTCTGTCCTCTGCCAATCTTAAATATTGTGGTACATAGCTACGGTATAATTAAAGTAGCAGTGACTTATCACAAAATTGTTTCAGCAGTGTATAGACCAAGCAGGGCTCTAGCTGTAAAGATGGCCAGCAATTCTGTAGTTTTGGGAGAGAAGTAAATCTGCAAACTGGAGGGTTACAGTCTTCACGTTTCTCCAGTATAAAGGGCCTGTTTCACCAAAGTGTGTTACACAGAATGGCAACAAGCTATGTTTATTTGTTAGTTACATCTAACAAAATAATAAATAAGCTATTGGGATAAATGTAATACGGCGTGAGTTATAACAAAGTGCGAGTTTAGTGCTAACCTCGCACTTTTTCAGAACTCGTACTTGTAATGGGCTGTGAGAACATGCAAACTCACATGTATCTCACATTTTCAGTATTCGCATGGTGCAAAGTCGCATCCAGATGTTTTCCCATGGAAACATACAACTCACCCAATGTAATAGGGTGCAAGTTGTTAACTCGCACGGAATTACTTAAAAATATCTGCATAAAATAATAGACCTACTTCAGGCTAGTGAGTTTAGCCTGAGCAGCAGTGTCTATAGTAGAAGCCTACACAGATCAGTGTAGGCTTCTGTGTTTAAAAAGCAATGAAAGTGTTAAAATCAATACAAAAAAAATTAAGTGTGGTCCCCCCCAAAAGTATAACCAGAACCGGGCTGTGTGAGTCAGTCCTGTTTGTGGAAATATTTGGGACAAAATAAGTAGTGGTCGGTCATATTATTCACAACCATCATCGGGCTCTAACTAGCGAGGATGTAATACCACAGCCAGGGGACACAGTTCAAGGGGTCCGACGGTCAAAGCATTATTTACCCCACACTAGTCAGCCCAGGCTGGGGATCCCTGGGGAGGTGGGAACTTCCTCAATAAAGGGGTTCCCTCTCTCCTGGGTACCCCAAGCTGGGGCTGATAGTCCAAGGCTATGCTCCGCAACCCCTGGGCGATGGGTGCGAAGTTGATTGTGTAAAAAATAGTAAAAATAATATTGTCCTTTACAGGAGAAGTAGAGGTGCCAGCAAGCCTCCACCGCATGCTGGTACTTGCAGAACCACAAGTACCAGCATGCGGGGCATTAAGGGCCCGCTGGTACCTCTAGTTCACCTGCAAAATAATTATTTTAAAAAATGACAAGACGCAGACAACGTATGTTGTATATTTTTATAACACATACATACATACATACACTCATTCATTCACTCACACTCACTTGCACTCACACTACATACTTACCTTGTCCCTAAAGCTGGTCTGTCCCCTTGTCGAGTAGAATCGCACCTGAAAAAAACGTTACTTCCTGAATGCCGCTCCAACCACTGCATTTCCCATAGAAATACATTGGATGAACGTTCATTGGCTAAAGCCGCGTATCCACTAGCCGATAAAATGAACAATACAAAGATATTGTTTAATCGTTCATTATATCGGCCAGTGGATATGCCGTCAACGCACAGCGATGCGCGCTCTCGCTGGTCGTTGACAACATTGCTCATCGCCCGTACTTGCAGGGCAACCTGACGATATTGTCAGGTTCTGCAAGTACGGGGATCAGGGAGGGCGACGTCACTGAACGATATATCGTTCAGTGTGGGTGCTTAATGTCGTTAATGGCATTGAGCGCACCACTGCTGGGGACACACTAAACGATATCGCTCATGGAGCGAATCGTGTAGTGGATATGCGCCTTAAGAGAGGAGAGAAAGTATATGGTTACTGCCTTATAATAACAAAATGCTTTCACATACATCTGCTACCATTGTTATAAATAAACATTATTATTATTAATAATAATTTCCTTCAATGTATATCAGGTGTTCCCCAGATGGATTAAGGAGTGTGGAAACTGCTAGCTGAAAAGCTGCAGGAGTCCTCCTGACCACTGCCAAAGTCCAGAGCTGATCTAAGCTACAAGGAAGCACATACCTTCGCAAACATTTACAGATGTTATATAAATGTGGCAGGTAGGGCTCAGAGCTGCTCTAAGCTACAGCCATCTCTAGCTGCTGCCTGTATCCATTGTGATGTCACAATGCAGGTCATAGCCCTATGTAAAGGATGTCCAGTTACTGGCAGCCATTTTGTGGTGACATTTTACCCTACATTGATTCTCTATGAGTAATTCCTGCTTTATTAAAATGACTTTGGATAACGACTACCGATAAGGGCCTGAACAACATCTTCAGAAAAAGGAATCTGAGTAACATCTTTAGGTAAGGACAATCGGGCATATTTATCAATATTATTTTACTAAAATAATGTGTTTTCACACCCTTTTCACATTATTTTAGTATCACCTGAATGTATGAAAGTACTTTTGGAGGAGAATTTGCTAAATTATACTCCAAGCCCTTAAATTCAATTTTTTTTAAGTAAGCAGATCACATTTCACATACTTGTAATGGGAAATGTGATCTGCCCAAATTTACTCAAATTAAATTGTACAAAAATAGTGACGGGAGTTCTGTGATAATAACACTATCTAAAGATGGCGTTATTATTGCTTCCCTCCCATTTCCCCTAATCCAGCTCTGCTTAGACAGCTAGAACAGAGCTCAGAGCTGGCACCTATAATCAGCCATGTGTGTCTAATTAAACCATAGGCTGATTATTAAAAAAATAAAAAGTTAAAAAAGTAAATAATAAGCTAACACTTACCTGCACGCTGCTGCAGCCAAGGATCGAAGTCCGGCTCTTATGACTCCAGTCAGGTGATGCTGTGACACTCCCAGAATGCAGCTTAGTATATATAAGCGGGAAGGAGGCAAAGAAAACCAGGCCCAAATGAAAAAATACATAGGAGAAAAGGGTAGAGAGGAACAGACACAAAAAATAATAATATTAGGGGGGTGAGGGGAGACAGAGTACCAGTCCCAAATTAAAATACTATATAAAGATGGTAGATAGGATCAATCCCAAATAAATCAAATATATAGCATGAAGGCGTAAGGGGGTGGGGAGCATCACAAAAAGTGCAAGGTGACAAATTATATATATATATATATATATATATATATATATATATATCCACGGCAATCAACCATCTGGGGTGCCCTTGGTATGTGACCACACTATTTAAATATAAAAATCATACAAACTCGGCACTCACCTATTTATATTTCAAACTGTAATTAATTTAAATTCAGGGAATGTTAGCTCCAAAATGTTGCAATCATTTGTCAAGCTGACCAACCACGTCACGGTCTCCCCTTCTGTCGGTCCCTACACTAACAATCAAAGATATGAGCATTGCTCTGCCTCAATTGACTCCAGGTATAACACAGATTTTAAATACAATTTGCTTCTTCAATGGGTTTAGGTACTGGCTTATTGAGACAGAACCACACCCAAGCACATATAACTTGTTACCTTCCCCACCCCCTTACTCCATCATGCTATATTTTTTTATTTATTTGGGCTTGGTCCTATCTGTCTACCATCCCTATATAGTTATTTTGTTTGGGACTATGGCCCTGATTCAGAGCCGGACGCTCGCTCTGAATCAGGGCCCACCTCCATTAATTTGGAGCGTCCTCCTGTACGCTCATATAGCTGTGGGTCACCACCCACAGCATATACGAGCGTGCAGGATGATGGTCGCGATGGTCTTGACCATCGCGACCATCGAAACTGCGAGCAAAAGCCTGCGGTTGAGTTTTTCAACCGCAAGGCCAGGAGTGATTTTGGCTCTATCAGAGCCAAAATCACTCCCACTGACATCACTAGTGATGTCAGTGGGGCCGGCTTCAGACGGTAGGCGTTCCCTTGGGAACGCCTCCGTCTGGCAGGCACGCCCACCAAAGGGGGCGTGCTGTCAGTCACCATCGACAGCACGCCCCCTTTGATGAGACACTCCGAGCGAAGGAAAGACCTTCGCTCGTCGGGTCTCGCGCATGCGCACGACGGAGCTCCCTCCGTCGTGCGCATGCACAGTGGGGACCATCGACCCACTTGCGAGCGGACAGCCGCTCGCGAGTGGGTCTGAATTAGGGCCTATTTCTCTCTCCCCTTATATTTTTTTATTTATTTGTGTCTGTACCTCTCTACCCTTTTCTCTTATGTATTTTTTCATGTGGGCCTGGTTTTATATGCCCCTCCCCTTATATATATTTCCTCTTCTTTGATTCAATATTATCAAGCGAGAGTAGAGTAGTTTAGTTTCATGGAGGATTACCTTGGTTTTATAAATCTTTCTCCTAATTCATCCCTGTATTATCAATTTTTCCACCAGTTCACCCAGTGAGTGGCAGCTGGTCTGCCGAAGATTGGAAGAGTGTGTACATTAACTTAGGGGTCTATTTACAGAATCGGTATGAAATACCGCCGGCCGCATGCAGAGTTCCCGGCAGCGTAAGCCCGAAAGCGCTGGAAATCCCGATCGTCGATAGGTATTGACTAACCTAACCTAACCCCATAACCATCCTTTGGGGTGCCTAACCCTAACCTCCCTCCCCCCAAGTGCCTAACCCTAATCCCCTCTAAGTGCCTAACCCTAACCCCCCCCCCTTCCCCGCTGTCTAAACCTAGTCCTCCCTCCCCGTAGCCTAACCATCCTGGGGGGGTGCCTAACCCTAAGTCCCCCCTGGGTGCCCTAAACCTAACCCTCCCCCTCGCGGCTGTCCGCTCACGGCGCCCGGCATCCCTTCGATCAGGATGCCGGGGCGCTGGTCTCCCGGAGTCGGGGAAATGTCAGGCGTCTATATCTAGACGCCCGGCATTTCACCCTCGCCGGGATATGACAGTCGGGAAGCTGGCTGCCGGTATTAAGGCAGCCGGCTTCCCGACTGTATACCCTATTTACTAAGCCTTAGATGGAGATAAAGTGAACGGAGATAAGGTACCAGCCAATCAGCTCCTAACTGCCATGGCACACTGTGTTTGAAAAATGACAGTTTGGAGCTGGTTGGCTGGTACCTTATCACCATTGAGTTTATCTCCATCCAAGGCTTAGTAAATAGACCGCACAATTTTTTCACCAGATTGTTCTAGCAGATGCCGATCTGAGATCTGCTGCAAAATTGGACAGGTGTGTAGGCATATATTGGATGTTGAATCTGCGTCCAGGTCTCCAGTAGGATTGTGTCAACAGTCTGGTGTAGAGTTGTATCCCTATAGGATTGGACAAGTGTTTTCCCATCTTAAATCATGCAACTTCATATTAGATGAATAATTCGCTCTATCCTTTGTTTCTAATTTAAAAACTGCAGATAAAATGGAGGGAGGTGTATGAAAGGGTAAGGATGACAGGCCCAAAGTTGTTATATAGTCCTTACCTGAAAGTGCTATTCAGATTCTTTTTCTGAAGATTCTGTTGCTCGCGACCTTACTGACAGATGTAATCCAAAATCCTTATCGGCAGTTGTTATCCAAAGTCGCTTTAACAAAGCAGGAATTACTCACAGTGTCAATGTAGGAAATGTCACCACAAAATGGCTGCCAGTATCTGGGCATCCTTTATATAGGGCTGTGACCTGCATTGTGACATCACAATCCATGCAGGCAGCAGCTAGAGATGGCTCTGGGCCCTATCTACCACATTTATATAAAATCAGTAAATCTTTGTGAAGACTGGTGCTTTCTTTGTGACTTCAGTTGCTGATACTCATAGGATACCTAAATCCTAGCTCTGTATCCCACAACCAAAGAGGATGGAGACTTTACTATTGTAAATGCTGTGGATAATTATGACAAATGAAGGTTTCTACTAGGCCTTGTATTTGTAATACAGTATGTCTTATCATGTCACCCATGTTGCACCATCGGTAGCAGCACAGATAAGGTTCTGGTATAAAAGATAGACAGTAAAATGGTTGACTATGTCTAGATCGACACCAGATGTTAGACAGGTAATAGGTTGACATAGACAAAAGGTCAACAGGGACAAAAGGTCGACAGGTTCAAATGGTTGACAGGGTCAAAAGGTTGACACAAATATAGTCGACACACAAATGGTCTACACATTTTTTTTTTTTCTTACCCTAGTCTTCACTCTAACCCTCCCTCCTGGTGGCTAACCCTAACCATCGGTATTAGGTGCCTAACCCTAACCGTCCCTTCTAGTGCCTAACCTTAACCCTCCGGTAGGTGCCTAACCCTAACCCTCCCTCCTGGTGCCTAACCCTAACAGTTGGGGTAACTGCCTAGCCCTAATCATCGGGGTAAGTACCTAACCCTAAACCTCCGGTAAGTGCCTTACCCTATCCCCAAAAAAAAAAAAAAAATGTGACCATTTGTGTGTCGACCATGTGTGTCAAACTTTTGACCCTGTCGACCATCTTCCATATCGACCTTTACTGTGTTACCTATTGTCCCTTTCAACCCTTTGTCCCTGTCACCCTATTGCCTGCCTAACATCTGGTGTCTATCTAAACATTGTCGACTTTTTTACTGTCGATCTTTAGTCCGGATACCCACAGATAAGACATTCAGCAAGGATAAAGCTATTGCCTTATAACAACAAAATGCTTTCACATCCATCTGCTACCATTGTTATAAATAAACAACATTATTATTATTATTAATAATAATAATAATAATAATAATAATAATAATAATAAATGTTCCCCAAACCTCATTGTAAGCTCATTGGGGCAGGACCAGATAATTATTTTGTTTCATGTCATTGTATGCAATTTGTTTATGTCATAATCCCCTCAGTGTACAATGCTGTGTAGTTTCTCAGCACATTATAAATAAAAGTTACTGATATAAACTCATGATTAAGGCTTGTTTATTTGATTAATGGACATATAAAGGTAGAGACTCTGATGTGGGATAATTTAATCTGTAGTCCTGATAGCAGGACCTATGCTCAGGGCCATTAAGGACTGTGGGGACTGCTAGCTGCCAGGACCCAGAGTTGATTTAAGCTACAGCCATCTCGAGCTGCTGCCTGCATGCATTGTGATGTCACAATGCAGGTCACAGGTAGGGATGGACATCGGAAACCCACTATCAAATGATGGGTGGGCTTCCTCTATCAAAACTTTCGATGCGATGATAGGTAACTACTGCATCAAAAGTATTAGATGAAAAAACTATTCATTTGTTATTCGCATGCGCAAAATATCCTTCTTGCACGTGCGCAATAGTCCTATTTCTCGGCTGGCAGGGGGCTGCACTGGGGGCGGGATGGGGTGGGATAGGGGGCGGGGAAAGATGCCCGATGTTGCGAGCTGCAGGCAGAGACAGCGCAGCTCTCAGCATAAAAAAAAATATAACCATCACAACACCATCGAATCATTACCATTTGATGGCGGCAAACATCAGAATGCCGCCATCGAATGGTAAAAACACTAAAATCACAAGAAAAACATTGATGGTCGGCAAACATCGACCATCGATGTCCATCCCTAGTCACAGCCCTATATAAAGGATAGTGGGCTCTATTTATCAACATTATTTTTACTAAAATAATGTGAAAAAGGGTGTTTTCGCACCCTTTTCACATTATTTTAGTATCACCTATAGTTATTACAGGGCAATTGGAGTAGAATTCGTAAAATTCTACTCCAACCCCTAAGTATCACTTATTTTTAGTAAAGCAGATCGCATTTCCCATAACTGTAATGAGAAATGTGATCTGACCATAGTTACTAAAAATAAATGTGAAAAAAATACCGGGGAAAGCCCTGTGATAATAACGCCACCTGGAGGTGGCGTTATCCAGGGTCTCCCCCGGTTACCGGACTCCTGGCATGCTCTAGCGGGGAGAGCAGAGCCGGGAGTCGGTCCCAGTAATCAGCTGTGTGGTCTAAACAGACCGCAAGCTTATTACTGTAAAAAAAATAAAAAATAGTAAAAAAAAAAAAATTCTTACCTGACTCCAGGGACCGGTGATCGGGCCTCCGGTGATGTCTCCCCTCCAGTCAGCTGGTCTCCCACAGTGCACTGCTGCCCGGTCATCAGGTGATCGGGCCCCAGTGCAGTATGGGAGATCACCTGACCGGAGGAATGGAGAACATCAGGAGGCCCGGAGCATGCAGGTAAGTGTAAGTAAGGGAGAGGGGGGTTGCGGGGGGGAGGGGGGGTCCGCGATCGTGGGGGGCGGGGCTTAGCACCGGGGGGGGGTAGCAGCGGCGACCGGTCGGCGCATGCGCGGGCACTTAATAAGGCTCCGAAGGGGATTCGCAGGGATAGAGCTTTATCGCAAGCTCTGTCCCTACAAGGGATTTGTAGTAAATCCCTGTGATATTGCCTGAATTCGCAATGCAAATTCACTCGGTAATATCACACTACAATCTGCATTACCAATGCGGATTGTAGTAAATAGAGCCCACAAAGAGAACTGGGAGCGCTAAAAGTAACCAATAATATATTTAATACCTCAAAATAGAATAACTAAAAAACAAATACACATATATGGTAAAAACCTATATGCTAAATATCCGAAATAAATATGACTACAGAATAAACAATGAATGAATAGAAGGGATATCACAAAGAAATAAATAAATACAAAGGGCCTGATTCAGACCCGCTCGCGAGCGGCTGTCCGCTCGCAAGTGGGTCGATGTTCTGCACTGAGCATGCGCACGACGGAGGGAGCTCCATCGTGCGCATGCGCCAGACGCGACGAGCGAAGGACTTTCCTTCGCTCGTTGTTTCTGATCAAAGGGGGCGTGCTGTCGATGTTGATTGACAGCACGCCCCCTTTGGTGGGCGTGCCGGGAGCGTGCCTCCCTGACGGGGGCGTTCCTAAGGGAACGCCTACCATCAGAAGCCGGCCCACTGACATCACTAGTGATGTCAGTGGGAGTGATTTTGGCTCTGATAGAGCCAAAATCACTCCGGGCCTTGCGGTTGAAAAACTCAACCGCAGGCTCCGGCTCGCAGTTTCGATGGTCGCGATGGTCACGACCATCGCGGCCATCAAACTGCACGCTCGTATAGGCTGTGGGTGGTGACCCACAGCTATACGAGCGTCCAGGAGGACGCTCCATAGTTATGGAGGACGGCCGTCATTCAGAGCGTGCGCTCTGCTCAGAGCGTATGGCTCTGAATGAGGGCCAAAGTACGTATTAGAAAGCACTGTGGCCACAAAGTGAGACATAAAATACTGAGTAAAGAAAAAATATTTAATTTTGACCAAATGGATATAATAGTTTGTTCAATGTATCACAGGATGCAAAATAATGCTTTGTTCAGTGTATCATTAGATGAAAAGAATAAAATCAATTGAGAAAAAAGAAACCAGGTGGTTACCCTGTTGCAAATAAATGCATTCAATGAGTATTATAAACAGTCTGCATAATAAATCACATCTGGGGATAGATACCTGAAGTCCACCATTTTGTGACTTGACAAAACCTCCGTTGTAGGACACACTGTTGGTACCGTGATTATGCTGGCACAGCGCAGATCTGGGAGAGGCCTCTCCTAAATTATTGAGCAAGGGAAACCTTGATGCCCAACTTGTGCCGATGTCTGTGCCTTCACATGTGGAATGAAGGACCGTTTTCTGTTTGGCACCTTCTGTTGGAGGTGCCAAATTGCTTCTCTGCGAGACCCCCACACATAGATGAGAGACCCCCACACCCCACCCCTTTTTCTTTTGATCCTTTTCTATATAAAGGATGCCCAACTACTGGCAGCCATTTTGCTGTTGACACTCTGTGAGAAATTCCTGCTTCATTAAAGCGACTGTGGATAACAACTACCGTTAAGGATTTTGGATTACATCTGTCAGTAAGGTCGTGGACAACAGCATCTTCAGAAAAAGAATCTGAATAGAACCTTCAGGTAAGGACTATTTAACAACTTTTGGCCTGTCATTCTTACCCTTTCAGGTACCTCAGTCAATTTTATCTGCAGTTTTACAATTAGAAACAAAGGATAGAGCAAATTATTCATCTGATGTGACGCTGCATGACGCTGCAAATACCCACACACCTGTCCAATTTTGCAGCAGATCTCAGATCGGCATCTGCTAGAACATTCTATGAAAGGATTGTATCACTGTACACACTCTTCCAATCTTTGGCAGAGCAGCTGCCACTCACAGGGATGAATTGGTGGAAAAATTGATAATACAGGGATGAATTGGGAGAAAAATGTCAATAAAGTCCTGAACAACAACATCTCCAGACAAAGAATGTGAATAACATCTTTCAGGGCCGTAACTAGGGTAGTGCGACCAGTTCCATGGCACAGGGCACCGCAGGGCAGGTGGCGCTGTTTGCGCCTGTCAATTTCTTGTTTATCATCATTCTCACTTGTAGCTTCCTCTTCTTTTATCCCCAGCATCTCCTGGCCTCCCCTATCTCTTCCCTGGCCCTTCCCCATGAGGCCAAGGCCCTTTTTCAGGTGCACTATCTTATGTCCCTATTTAAAAAATAAATGGGGGGGGCACCAATGCTCGTTCTGGCACAGGGCACCAAAAAGTCTCGTTACGGCTCAGACATCTTTAGGTAAGGACTATGGGGGATATTTATCAATATTATATTTACCAAAATAATGTGAAAACATCAAGATTGCATAAAATGCATCCAAATACTTCTAATTTTTGTTGGAGATGTGGTACTGACATAGAAACTTTCTTAAGCTGGGTACACACCCATATAATCATCGGGCCGTTCATCCAATATCGAGAGAACGGTCGTTGGATTGTATAGGTGTGTATGCTGTCCCGATGCAGGAGCGTTAGCCGATAAACGGCTTTTAACGCTCCTGCAATGGTCGGGATCGGGAGGTCGCATCTTATGTACTGTTTAATATTTATCGGTTCGACCTCCCAGTTCCATAGAAACCCGTACACACTCTGCTATGTCTGCACAGTGTGTACGTGGCTGACAGAGGGTCACACAGGGGACAGACTGCACGGCTGATCAGGACAGTTTTACCAGATCAGCCTGCATCCGAAAAAGTGTGTACCCTGATTTACACACTTTTTGGAGCTGTCCAAAACTCGTTCCTTTCTGGAGCGAGATTGGATCTCTCCTTCACACAATGGTCGCTTTAAATATTCTTCTCAACCCTAAATATTTTCTATTGCCCTTAAGTATCCCAGATGCCACTCGCCACCAACACAAACTTATTAGACGTGTTATTTTAGCAGCTACAGTACATGTAGCCATGCGGCGGCTTGGAAGAAAACTGAGGTTCCTACGTTAAGAGAGATTATAGCCAAAGTGTGGTATATATACTCCATGGAATACATGACGAATATTCTTCATAACTCTTCCAAAATGTTTAATAAAATATGGGATCCTTGGACTTCAAACTTTCAGATGCCCCTGGCAATTCCAATTTACAATAGTTCTTTCCTATCTATATCTAAACACGTATCAGGTTCCTCAGGTATATATATATATATATATACTGTATATACTCGAGTATAAGCCGAGTTTTTCAGCACATTTTTTGTGCTGAAAAAGCACCCCCTTGGCTTATACTCGAGTCATGCCCGCATGGTACGCAGCCGAGTAGCGTACCATGTGGGCCGTGGTGCAGACTGTGTCTCTGTGACACAGCTGCACCGCGTGTGTAGCGCTGACCGGACGGAGTTCGGTCAGCACTACACACTGCCAAACACACAGCCGCCGGCAACGGCAGCTGTGTGTTTGTTGTAATCAGCAGCCGATGAGAGTCTGACAGACTCTCATCGGCTGCTGCTGCTCCCACTTCGGGAACCATCTTCCGGCTCCCGCAGTGGGTATTGGGAGAGACGTTGTCATGACGACGTCTCTCCCATAATGCAAAGCGGCCGGAGGAACCAGTAGCAGCGTCAGGACCAGGAGTGGGGTTTCAGGTAAGTGTTTTTTTTTTTTTAATTACATCTCTCTCTACTGGGGGCACTACCAGGGGGGGATTACTACTAGGGGCACTACCAGGGGGGGATATTACTACTGGGGGCAGTACCAGAGGGGGGATTACTGCTGGGGGCACTACCAGGGGGGGATATTACTACTGGGGGCAGTACCAGGAGGGATTAATACTGGGGGCACTACCAGGGGGGAATATTGCTACTGGGGGCACTACCAGGGGGGGGTATTACTACTGGGGGCACTACCAGGGGGAGTATTACTACTGGGGGCACTACCAGAGGGGGAATATTACTACTGGGGGCAGTACCGGGGGGGGGGATTACTACCAGTAGCTGCTGCATTTCCCACTCTAGGCTTATACTCGAGTCAATAAGTTTTCCCAGTTTTTTGTGGTAAAATTAGGTACCTCGGCTTATATTCAGGTCGACTTATACTCGAGTATATACGGTAATTTCACATGAATCCAGTTGGGTCTATCCCATACTTTCTTAAGGCGCACATCCTCTAGGCGATATTATTGAGCGATTGCACGATTACAACATCGTAATCATGCAATCGCTCATTAATCGTGCACAAATCGTGCACTATAATGTCGGAAACGACCAGCGATGCGCGCTCCCGCTGGTCGTTTCCGACATCAATCATCGCCCAAATATGCCAGTCAATTTGCCGATAACAAAGACCAAAACACACACACTTAAGCGCCTGATCAGAATATGGAGATATACGACTTAGGGGGTCTTTCAGACCCGCTCGCGAACGCAGGACGCTCGTAAGCGGGTCGATGTTCCCCCAATGCACATGCGCACGACCGAGGAAGCTCCGTCGTGCGCATGCGCAAGACCCGGCGAGCGACGGGCTCTCCATCGCTCCGGGTCTCGCAGCAAAGGGGGCGTGCTGTCGATGTTGATTGACAGCGCGCCCCCTTTGGTGGACGTGCTGTCGATGTTGATTGACAGCACGCCCCCTTTGGTGGGCGTGCCTGCCAGACGGAGGCGTTCCCATGGGAACGCCTACCGTCTGAAGCCGGCCCCACTGACATCACTAGTGATGTCAGTGGGAGTGATTTTGGCTCTGATAGAGCCAAAATCACTCCAGGGCTTGCGGCCGTAGGGTCTCCGTCGCAAGCCCGATGGTCGCGATGGTCAAGACCATCGCAACCATCATCATGAACGCTCGCATATGCTGTGGGTGGTCACCAGGTGGCCGCTCCATTTTCATGTCGGAGGGCCCTGATTCAGAGCGAGCGCTCTGGTCAGAGCGTTCAGCCTCTGAATCAGGCCCTTAATTCCCAATCTGTGCTGCAGCTTTTTAATAGAGGTAATTGCCCCACCTCTTAGCGGTAAGAGACAAAAAAGAGAATAATAAAAAGCGTTGCTGATTGGAGATCCTTTAGCTTAATAAATACAATTTAATGTCACATACAAATGGCCATATATAAGCACACAAAAATACAAGACAATTTACATAAATGACAGTATATAAAATTGTCCAGCCAGGTAAACGTAATATCAGTTATCATTCATCCGATTTGTTTGCAGAAATAATTTGCCAATTATGCGAATGATAGCTGATATTACGTTTACCTGACTGGACTGGACATTATACCCCATTAAGGGTGATGGGAAGATCCCTATCTCTCCATGAGAAATTTCTCAACTATTAAAAGGACAGAAAACATATGAGACCGTGTATTTACACATATCTATGAACAAGTCTCTCTCAACCATCACGGACAAAAAGTACTGCTATGCAATTGGTCCTTGACCCAACAAAATGGTATAGATTAAAATTAGGGGTGAGCGGGTTCGGATTTCTGAAATCCGAACCCCCCCGAGCCCCCCCGATCCGAGTCCGATCCGAGTCAGGCTCGACTTTTCCCGCCTGACTCGGATCTGAAATCGAGGCAAAACGTCATCATCCCGCCTTCCGAGTCTCGCGGGTTTTGGATCCTATATAAGGTACCCGCGTCGGCGCCATTTTCTCACTCGGCTGTGGACAGTGAAGAGAGAGGGTGGGAGTTAGGGCTGTGTAGTGTAGTGTAGTGTAGTGCTGCTGTTGTCCACTACTTCAAAGTCCATAGGGGCTGGCTGTGTTGTGCTGTGCTGCTGTTGTTAATAGGGGCTGTGTCCACTACTTCAAAGTCCATAGGGGCTGGCTGGACTGTGTTGTGCAGTCAGTTCTCCATAGGGGCTGTGTCCACTCCAAAGTCCTGTGCAGTGTCCCAGTCCTAAAGGAGTGCTGTAGTGTTGTCCAGGGGGTGCTCTGTCCATCAGGGGTGCTCCCCCCAAGTGCTAAAAAAATAATATATTTTCTGTGTTTGTGAATTGTGTGCGCAGTAGCCGCACGTGCATCAACAAAGTAGTGCCAAGCGTGCGCCTGTGTCATAAGTAAAGGGCCGGCTGGCTTGACCGTTAAAGGGTGCTGTAACCCCCGAAAGTACACTCCAGTCCAAACCAAAAAAAAATTATTTTCTGTGTTTGTGAATTGTGTGCGCAGTAGCCGCACGTGCATCAACAAAGTAGTGCCAAGCGTGCGCCTGTGTCATAAGTAAAGGGCCGGCTGGCTTGACCGTTAAGGGTGCTGTAACCCCCGAAAGTACACTCCAGTCCAAACCAAAAAAAAAAATATTTTCTGTGTTTGTGAATTGTGTGCGCAGTAGCCGCACGTGCATCAACAAAGTAGTGCCAAGCGTGCGCCTGTGTCATAAGTAAAGGGCCGGCTGGCTTGACCGTTAAGGGTGCTGTAACCCCCGAAAGTACACTCCAGTCCAAACCAAAAAAAAAATTATTTTCTGTGTTTGTGAATTGTGTGCGCAGTAGCCGCACGTGCATCAACAAAGTAGTGCCAAGCGTGCGCCTGTGTCATAAGTAAAGGGCCGGCTGGCTTGACCGTTAAGGGTGCTGTAACCCCCGAAAGTACACTCCAGTCCAAACCAAAAAAAAATTATTTTCTGTGTTTGTGAATTGTGTGCGCAGTAGCCGCACGTGCATCAACAAAGTAGTGCCAAGCGTGCGCCTGTGTCATAAGTAAAGGGCCGGCTGGCTTGACCGTTAAGGGTGCTGTAACCCCCGAAAGTACACTCCAGTCCAAACCAAAAAAAAAATTATTTTCTGTGTTTGTGAATTGTGTGCGCAGTAGCCGCACGTGCATCAACAAAGTAGTGCCAAGCGTGCGCCTGTGTCATAAGTAAAGGGCCGGCTGGCTTGACCGTTAAGGGTGCTGTAACCCCCGAAAGTACACTCCAGTCCAAACCAAAAAAAAAATTATTTTCTGTGTTTGTGAATTGTGTGCGCAGTAGCCGCACGTGCATCAACAAAGTAGTGCCAAGCGTGCGCCTGTGTCATAAGTAAAGGGACGGCTGGCTTGACCGTTAAGGGTGCTGTAACCCCCGAAAGTACACTCCAGTCCAAACCAAAAAAAAAATTATTTTCTGTGTTTGTGAATTGTGTGCGCAGTAGCCGCACGTGCATCAACAAAGTAGTGCCAAGCGTGCGCCTGTGTCATAAGTAAAGGGCCGGCTGGCTTGACCGTTAAGGGTGCTGTAACCCCCGAAAGTACACTCCAGTCCAAACCAAAAAAAAAATTATTTTCTGTGTTTGTGAATTGTGTGCGCAGTAGCCGCACGTGCATCAACAAAGTAGTGCCAAGCGTGCGCCTGTGTCATAAGTAAAGGGCCGGCTGGCTTGACCATTAAGGGTGCTGTAACCCCCGAAAGTACACTCCAGTCCAAACCTAAAAAAAAATTATTTTCTGTGTTTGTGAATTGTGTGCGCAGTAGCCGCACGTGCATCAACAAAGTAGTGCCAAGCGTGCGCCTGTGTCATAAGTAAAGGGCCGGCTGGCTTGACCGTTAAAGGGTGCTGTAACGCCCGAAAGTACACTCCAGTCCAAACCAAAAAAAAATTATTTTCTGTGTTTGTGAATTGTGTGCGCAGTAGCCGCACGTGCATCAACAAAGTAGTGCCAAGCGTGCGCCTGTGTCATAAGTAAAGGGCCGGCTGGCTTGACCGTTAAGGGTGCTGTAACCCCCGAAAGTACACTCCAGTCCAAACCTAAAAAAAAAATATTTTCTGTGTTTGTGAATTGTGTGCGCAGTAGCCGCACGTGCATCAACAAAGTAGTGCCAAGCGTGCGCCTGTGTCATAAGTAAAGGGCCGGCTGGCTTGACCGTTAAGGGTGCTGTAACCCCCGAAAGTACACTCCAGTCCAAACCTAAAAAAAAAATATTTTCTGTGTTTGTGAATTGTGTGCGCAGTAGCCGCACGTGCATCAACAAAGTAGTGCCAAGCGTGCGCCTGTGTCATAAGTAAAGGGCCGGCTGGCTTGACCGTTAAGGGTGCTGTAACCCCCGAAAGTACACTCCAGTCCAAACCTAAAAAAAAAATATTTTCTGTGTTTGTGAATTGTGTGCGCAGTAGCCGCACGTGCATCAACAAAGTAGTGCCAAGCGTGCGCCTGTGTCATAAGTAAAGGGCCGGCTGGCTTGACCGTTAAGGGTGCTGTAACCCCCGAAAGTACACTCCAGTCCAAACCAAAAAAAAAATTATTTTCTGTGTTTGTGAATTGTGTGCACTGTGGCTGCACGTGCATCAACAAAGGAGCAGCGCCAAGCGTGCGCCTGTGTCCCATAAGTAAAGAGCCGGCTGGCTCATTTCTTAAAGGGTGGTGTAACCCACAAAGTGCACTACTCTCCAGCAAAAATAAAATAATATTTTCTGTGTTTGTGTGCGCTTTAGCCGCACGTATATATATCAATATAACATAAATGGAGGACCAAACTTTCTCCGATAAAAATAAAATAGGGAAAGATCAAGAACCTCTTCCTCCTAGTGCTGTTGCTGCTGCTGGGAGTTGTTCATCATCCCAGAGAGGAAGTAGGAACATCACTACTTTTACTAAACAATTGACCCTCCAACAGTCCCTAGCGATGAGGATGAAGTACGACAGCAGTCATCCTGAAGCAAAACGTATAACTGAGGCCTTGACTGCTATGTTGGTGTTAGACGTGCGTCCGGTATCCGACATTAGTGCAGTGGGATTTAGACAATTGATGGAGGTAGTGTGTCCTCGGTTCCAAATCCCGTCTAGATTCCACCTGCATCCTCAAAGCAGCAGCGACAAGCGTGCGTCTGTCTGTTAAAGGGTGGTGACACCCTCAAAGTGTTCTACACAAACAATTAAAATATTGTTCTTTTTTTTTCGGTCTTTGTGAAATGTGTGGGCTGTAGCCGCACCTGCATCCTTAAAGCAGCAGCGACAAGCGTGCGTCTGTCTGTTAAAGGGTGGTGACACCCTCAAAGTGTTCTACACAAACAATTAAAATATTGTTCTTTTTTTTTCGGTCTTTGTGAAATGTGTGGGCTGTAGCCGCACCTGCATCCTTAAAGCAGCAGCGACAAGCGTGCGTCTGTCTGTTAAAGGGTGGTGTAACTCTCAAAGTGTTCCAAAAAATAAAAAACTATTTTTTTAATGTGTTTGTGACTTGTGTGCGATGTAGCCACACTTGCATCCTCAAAGCAGCAGCGACAAGCGTGCGTCTGTCTGTTAAAGGGTGGTGACAGCCTCAAAGTGTGCTACACAAACAATTAAAATATTGTTCTTTTTTTTTTGGTCTTTGTGAAATGTGTGGGCTGTAGCCGCACCTGCATCCTTAAAGCAGCAGCGACAAGCGTGCGTCTGTCTGTTAAAGGGTGGTGACACCCTCAAAGTGTTCTACACAAACAATTAAAATATTGTTCTTTTTTTTTCGGTCTTTGTGAAATGTGTGGGCTGTAGCCACACCTGCATCCTTAAAGCAGCAGCGACAAGCGTGCGTCTGTCTGTTAAAGGGTGGTGTAACTCTCAAAGTGTTCCAAAAAATAAAAAACTATTTTTTTAATGTGTTTGTGACTTGTGTGCGATGTAGCCACACTTGCATCCTCAAAGCAGCAGCGACAAGCGTGCGTCTGTCTGTTAAAGGGTGGTGACACCCTCAAAGTGTGCTACAGAAGCAATTAAAATATTGTTCTTTTTTTTTCTGTCTATGTGAATTGTGTGGGCTGTAGCCGCACCTGCATCCTTAAAGCAGCAGCGACAAGCGTGCGTCTGCCTGTTAAAGGGTGATGACACCTCAAAGTGTTCTACACAAACAATTAAAATATTGTTCTTTTTTTTTTCGGTCTTTGTGAAATGTGTGGGCTGTAGCCGCACCTGCATCCTTAAAGCAGCAGCGACAAGCGTGCGTCTGTCTGTTAAAGGGTGGTGTAACTCTCAAAGTGTTCCAAAAAATAAAAAACTATTTTTTTTATGTGTTTGTGACTTGTGTGCGATGTAGCCACACTTGCATCCTCAAAGCAGCAGCGACAAGCGTGCGTCTGTCTGTTAAAGGGTGGTGACACCTCAAAGTGTGCTACAGAAACAATTAAAATATTGTTCTTTTTTTTTCTGTCTATGTGAATTGTGTGGGCTGTAGCCGCACCTGCATCCTTAAAGCAGCAGCGACAAGCGTGCGTCTGTCTGTTAAAGGGTGATGACACCTCAAAGTGTTCTACACAAACAATTAAAATATTGTTCTTTTTTTTTTCGGTCTTTGTGAAATGTGTGGGCTGTAGCCGCACCTGCATCCTTAAAGCAGCAGCGACAAGCGTGCGTCTGTCTGTTAAAGGGTGGTGACACCTCAAAGTGTTCTACACAAACAATTAAAATATTCTTCTTCTTTTTTCTGTCTTTGTGAATTGTGTGGGCTGTAGCCGCACTTGCATCCTCAAAGCAGCAGCGACAAGCGTGCGTCTGTCTGTTAAAGGGTGGTGTAACCCTCAAAGTGTGCTCCACAAACAATAAAAATATTCTTTTTTTTTTTCTGTCTTTGTGAATTGTGTGGGCTGTAGCCGCACTTGAATCCTCAAAGCAGCAGCGACAAGCGTGCGTCTGTCTGTTAAAGGATTACATCGGTGACAGCATCCAAGTAGGCATGTCAGACAGTCCGTACCTGTACTGGAAGGAAAAAGAAGCAATTTGGAGGTCCCTGTACAAACTGGCTCTATTTTACCTGAGTTGCCCCCCCTCCAGTGTGTACTCCGAAAGAGTGTTTAGTGCAGCCGGGAACCTTGTCAGCGAAAGGCGTAGGAGGTTGCTTCCACAAAATGTGGAGAAGATGATGTTCATAAAATGAATTATCAACTCTTCCAGGGAGACCAGCCTCCAGAACATACAGAGGGACCTGTGGTTCCAGCAGGGACGAATTAATACTCTGTGAGGATGAGGATGTACACACTGAAGAGGGTGAGGAATCGGTGGATGAGGAGGATGAGGATGACATCTTGCCTCCGTAGAGCCAGTTTGTGCAGGGACACATTAATTGCCAGCTTGTTTTGTGGGGGCCCAAACGAACCAATCATTTCAGCCACAGTTGTGTGGCAGACCCTGGCGCTGAAATGATTGATTTGTTAAAGTGTGCATGTCCTGTTTATACAACATAAGGGTGGGTGGGAGGGCCCAAGGACAATTCCATCTTGCACTTCTTTTTTTTCTTTGCATTATGTACAGTTTGGGGCCTAGTTTTTCTAACTGCCATCCTGTCTGCCACTGCAGTGTCACTCCTAGATGGGTCACGTGTTTGTGCCGCCCACTCGTGTCGCTTAGCATAGTCATCCAGCTACCTCGGTGCAACCTTTTGGACATGAAAACACTATTGTGAGGTGTGAGGTGTTCAGAATAGACTGGAAATGAGTGGAAATTAAGGTTATTGAGGTTAATAATAGCATAGGAGCAGAGAAACCAACAAATTCTGTGATTTTAGCTGTTTTTATGCTTTTTTTAAAAAAAATACAGATCCAAAACCCAGAACCCAAAACACGGAAGGGTGGTTTTGGCAAAACCAATCCAGATCCAAAACACGAAGAAAGATCCAGATCCAAAACCAAAACACAAAACACGAAAAGTGGCCGATGCACACCCCTAATTAAAATACACTTGGAACCTTGAAGTGTTATTTTTCTGGGACATAAACCAGAGGAACGCCCAGTGGTCTGTGGAGCTGGTTTATGTGTATTATTTATATGTATATTATTCACTTCCACAATACAGCAACATATGTGGAGGTGCTGGCGGCCTGCTATATCTTGTGGCGGCTCTATAACTATATGCTCAGATATTAACCTGATATTTTAGAAAACAATTTTAAATACTGTCATTTATGTAAATTGTCTTGTATTTTTGTGTGCTTATATATGGCCATTTGTATGTGACATTAAATTGTATGTATTAAGCTAAAGGGTCTCCAATCAGCAGCGCTTTTTATTATTCTATATTTTAATCTGCCGACAACGACATATTGTCCATGTTTGGGGATGATGGAGGGTGCCTACACTGAACGATTAATTGTTCAGTGTAGGCACTGCAGGGGATGCGGAGCAACGGTACGATTACGATGTTGTAATCGTACTGTCTTTCCCTAGTCTCCTAGTGGATGTGCGGCTTATCTCACTTCCTCCTCCCTCCCTTCTTACCCTGTTTCCTCTTCCACATGGATTACCACTCCACACTACTCTTTTATTATTTTATTTTTCTACCCCTCTTTCTGTTTCTACTGGTATAATAAAATATAGATGAATCCAGATTGTACAACAAATATTTCTCTTACGAGATACCTTAGTTTCTTTTTCTGATATTGTATTGTATTTGTTGTGGATTATCTCTTATGTTACTATTTTATTATGGACCTCTAAGCAGGTTCTATTGTATATTGTCATTCGTCTAGCGAATAAAATATTATTTAATAATAAAAAAAATAATAATAATAATGTGAAAACGTGTTTTCACACACTTTTCATATTATTTTAGTATTACCTAAATGTATGAAGGGGCTTTCGGAGGATAACTCGTAAAATTCTCCTCCATTAATTATTAAGCAGACCACATTTCCCATACTTGTAATGGAAAATATGATTTGCCCAAATTTGCTATAATTAAATTGTAAAAAAATAGTGGAGGGAGCCTGGTGATAATAACGCTATCTTCAGATGACATTATTATGGCTTCCAGCACCAGCCTTCTCTTACATTTACCGAAGTTATATAAATTTGGCCCCAGAGCTGATTTAAGCCACAGCCATCTCTAACTGCTGCCTGCATGGATTGTGATATCACAATGCAAGTCACAGCCCTATATAGAGGATGTCCAGCAACTGGCAGCCATTTTATGCTGACATTTAGTCCTACATTGACACTCTCCCAGTAATTCCTACTTTATTAAAGCGACTTTGGTTAACAACTACCAAGTACTTTAGATTATATCTTCCAATAAGGTCCTGAATAACAGCATTTTCAGATAAAGACTATATAACTACTTTTGGCCTGTCACCCTTACCCCTTCAGACACCTCCCTCTATTTTGTCTGCAGTTTTTAAATTAGAAACAAAGGATAGAGCAAATTATACATCTGATGTGATGCTGCATGACTTAAGATGGGTAAACACTTGTCCAATCCTCCGGGGATCCACCTCTAGACCTGACTATTGATGTAATTCCCCGGTGAGCCTAGATGCTTTAATGCTCCACTCTCTTCTGTAAGGGGGCAAGGCTTAGCAGGCCATGATCAGGGGGTGGCGGCACATTATAGGGACACGTTGTGCTGATGACTCTATTCAGAGACTAGTCACCTGTCAGGACTGTCCACGCTTCCTCTGATGCCTGCTTTTGCCTCAAGGTCACGCTCACCCGGAAATACTCACTATTCTTCGTTCTGGAAGTGCTGCTGTGGATAGAAGGAACTTGTATTCCCCTCATCATGGCGACATTTGAAGCAGCTGCACAGCAGAAGAACTCTGCCCCTGCCAGCCAGGAGAGGAGGAGTGACTTCAGTGTGACTTGAGTTAGCAGGAGGAAAGGCTGCCAGCCATGTCTGCAAAGCACACTGCAAGCAGCAAGGTGCTCAGCTGAGTCTGTCAGGTATGTCTGTGACAGCCTGTCATTTTGATTTCATATTCTATATAGGGGCACCGTTGGGAAAATGGAATCTTGGGGAATATGTGTGGGCACATGGAATATTAATGTGGTAGCATATGGGGAATTTCTGTGGTGTTATGTAGGATATTATTGTGGGGGACATGAGGGGTGGGCATATGAGGTTTTTCTTTGGTGGAATCAGGGGTATTTTTGTGGAGGCAAATACCAATTGATATTTTTTGGAACAAATATCATTGTAAATCTTGTTTGTTGATACCAATTATATAATAATAAGTGGCATTGTAATATGCCACTTATATTCTTAAATCTTCTGTATGCCTTTTTTTCTCTTTTAAAGATTTTTTTTTCTTATAAACAAGGAAATATTTATTTCTGGCAATTAAAGTATTAATTACAAACGTAGATGGACAGAGCAATGGCACACGTAGGTGGAGTTTCTGAGTTCCCATAAACCCCTCCTGATGGACTTAGGGCCTGATTCAGACCCGCTCGTAAGCGGGTCGATGGCCAGGCAGTGCGCACGCGCGAGCCCCGAAGCGAGTGAGAAATTCACTCACTCCGAGGCTCGCTACAAACAGGGCGGCTGTCGATGTTGATCGTCAGCTCGCCCCTTTTTGTAGGTGGGGTGGGGGGGGTGGCTGGACAAAGAGAGGGGTCCCGAAGGAACGCCTGCCGTTTGTGGGCGGCCCCTGACCAGTGATGTCAGTAGTGAGCTTCCCTGTGGGCGGCCCCTGACCAGTGATGTCAGTAGTGAGTTTCCAGCTCTATTAGAGCCGGAACTCAGTGGAGCTTGCGATAGACGAGACCCTACCACAGGGGTCTCGTAGCAAGCCCGATGGTCGCTATGGTCGTGACCATCGCGACCATCACCTGGCCGCTCGCAAAAGCTGTGGGTGGTCACCCACAGCTTAGCGAGCGGCCAGGAGGCCGGATTTAAAAAAAAAAAGCGAGCGCTCACTTTTTGCGAGCGGCTCTGAATCAGGGCCTTCATTTTTTTCAGAAATAGAGCCCCAATGCGGGATCAATAAACTGCGATTCTATGGGCGGTATTCAATTGTTTTCGCGGTCCGGATCTCCCATCTAAAGTGACAGGAGATTGTGGGGCGCTATTCAATTGATGCCCATTTTCGTGCTGTCGCACCCATAGTGGTCGGGTTTAGCCGCGTAAAACGGCTACCTCTGACCAGAAAGCGCTTTTCGCCCATTTCAGCTCGCACCCCCCATTTCTGGCTCAGTTTGGTCTGGGGTGCCTCACAGTGCTGCCTAATCTGAGTTGTCTCACAAAGACAAAACTCCAGGAGTGGTGTCTGAGCCTTCAACCTCAGGAGGGGTCTCTAGTGCTTCTACCCAAGCTCCAGGAGGTGTCTCAAGTACCACGGCCCTAGAGGGGGTCTCCAGCCTTGCCATCCCATTGGCGGTCTCCAGCCTTGGCTTCCCAAGGGGGGACTCTAGCCTTGCCATCCCAGTTTGGGACCCTCCTGCCCTTGCCTTTGGGCATCAGAACCCATCTGCCCTTCCCTCTGGGCATGAGAAAAACTACTGAGGGGTCCGCCTTGCCAGAGGTCCAAGAGGGGTTAACCTCGTCTGAGGTCCGAGCAGGGTCTGCTTTGTCAGAGGTCCAAGAGATGATCGTTCCGCATGAGGTGCCACCGATGTCTGCTCCATCAGCTACTGACGATCATCCATGTAAAAGCCAGGCAATAGACTCCATACATCCCATACTACTAGATCTTGTTGCCATTAATACTGTGGTCCTAAAAGTGTATTGCCCAACACCAGTCCTTGCATTCCTTGAGGAAACTTCTTTTATACCAACATCAGATCATAAGTCATTTCTGGAAAAAAACAAACAGAAGAAGAAAAGAAAAGCCTGAAATAGAAAAAGAAGAAAAGAAAAGCCTGAAAACAGAAACTTTGTGGAGCATCTGGGATCTGCTCTTAAAGTGGGGGGGGGGGATACATTTGTACTTATTTTATTGTGCTGCCAGAGGTGCTTCTCATGTATTTGGACATTTTCTCCCCACTTGCAGTTAATCTCATTCCCCTGTTTAATCACCTGCACCTGCCTTACTTACTATTTATTCCTGCCCCTCATCATGCACCTTGCTGGTCGTTGTTTGTTTTTCCTGGATGTATTCATCCATGTTCCAGCTACTCTGGCTTCATGTTCTTGTGCCTTGGATTTCCTGGCAACCAGTGCTGTTTCTGTGGGCCAGACAGCAGAAACTGTCCCAAGCAAATGCCTAGCGCTTCTGGGATGCCTAGTGGCACTCCATGACTCTGCAGCTCGTCCCCCCCCCTCCGCTATTGCCGCGCTCTGAGTTAAACTCTGATCTGCCAGTGCAGCGGTCAGCTGGTCAGGTGACTGTGGTGCAAGTCACTGACAGCCAGGTCAGAATAGGCTTCTGCGTAGAAGCTCATTCTGGCTACAGGAGGAGACAAGGAAGATCGCCTTGGGAGGGCATGCTGCACATTCCCGGCCGCGGGCACTCCTCCCATGGACCTTTGTGGAGCAGAGCCATGAGTAACAACTCTTGGCTCCACCTCCATATTAGCCACTGCCTAGTGCCCATGGGACCAGGGGGCATCTCTACATCAAGAAAGAAGGCAGCAGGTAGACACGAGGCACAAGTCCACTGTCACTGCAGCCAGCACAGCCCAGGAGGACAAACGGTCCCGGCGACTCCCACTCCAGCTTGGAGAGTGAGTCTTACTCTAGGTAAGTTAGCTAGCTCAGGCTGAGGCTGGGAGACAGGACAGGGGTTTCGGGCGGGCACTGACTGGGCACTGGGCAGGGAGGGGTGCTGGCCGTACTGTTGATTCTGAGAGGGGCTGGGCATATATATACATATATGAATATATATATTTCCTTGTGGCTGGTCTTAAACACTATATATGGTGTATTTGCGTTTCTATGTTTGGATCCTTTTAAATTACCTTTTAAAGTAATTATATAATTGGGAAAATGATTACCAGTTTTTTAAACTGGCCATCAAACCCATCTAATAGCACTGTAGGTCGCAAATGTGCAATTGTGGTGCTTTCCTCTATAATAATCCTTTACATGTTTTAATTATCTCTACTCTCTACAGACCCCCCCACCACCATCACCACATGATTTTTTCTCAAAAATACTATTATACATGCGTGCGTGTGTGTATATAATATATATTATTTGGGTTTGGTACTTTGGACCTCATTCACAGTCGGTCGTTGCGGCCGCACGGTCGTACGCCACCGATGTTCGCTATACTGCGCCTGCGTAAAGTTCACAATGAAAATGGAGCGTCCTCCTGGAGGCTCGCATAGCTGTGGGTGACCACCCACAGCTTATGCGAGCGTCCATGATGATGGTCGTGATGGTCAAGACCATCGCGACCATCGGGCTTGCGACGGAGACCCTGCGGTAGGGTCTCGCTGCCGCTAGCCCTGGAGTGATTTTTCACTAGTGATGTCAGTGGGGCCGGCTTCAGACGGTAGGCGTTCCCATGGGAACGCCTCCATCTGGCAGCCACGCTCCCGGCACGCCCACCAAAGGGGGCGTGCTGTCAATCAACATCGACAGCACGCCCCCTTTGGTGCGAGACCCGGAGCGACGGAGAGCCCGTCGCTATCCGGGTCTTGCGCATGCGCACAACGGAGTTCCCTCCGTCGTGCGCATGCGCAGTGGGGCAACACCGACCCGCTTGCGAGGGTCCTGCGCTCGCGAGCGGGTCTGAATGACCCCCAGAGGCCCTGATTCAGAGCCGGACGCTCTGACAGAGCGCTCGCTCTGAATCAGGGCCGTCCCTCCTCCTTTTTGGAGCGGCCCCCTGGCCGCTCGCATAGCTGTGGGTGACCACCCACAGCTATAGTGAGCGGCCAAAATGATGGTCGCGATGGTCAAGACCATCGCGTCCATCGGGCTTGCGACGAGACCCTTGCGGTAGGGTCTCGCTGCCGCAAGCCCTGGAGTGCTTTTGACTCCCATGGGAACGCCTTTGGTGGGCGTGCCGTCAATCACCATCGACAGCACGCCCCCTTTGGCGCGAGACCCATAACAACGGCTTGGCCGTCGTTATTCGGGTCTCGCGCATGCGCACGAAGAAGCCACCTCCGTCGTGCGCATGCGCACTTGGGCAACATCGACCCGCTTGCGAGCGCTCAGCACTTAGCGGGTCTGAATCAGGCCCAGTAGGTGAAGATTGGCACTCTGAAGTTAATAAATGAAGATGTAAGGGTGCCTTTCCAAATTATAGAATATATATAATAAATTAATAATTCTCCAGGAGCTGTGACACTCCTGCAGATACACCTACTATGTGATGTATTTGCATTAATACAAACACCAATTTTATTTACTTTATATATTGAGACATACATTACACCCACCTCTGATTATGTGTACTAGTGCCCGGCTGCTGCAGTGTTGATGGAGGGGGTGACGGTGGTGAGGGGGCCAAGGTTAATTGGTGAAGATTCAGGCATCCCAGGGAACACTGCTTTGGGGCGGGGCTTAATGTGAATTGGAGGCGTAGCTTCGTGCAAATTAGGGGTGGGGCTTATTGTGAATCCGGATTGCACGGAGGTGGAGTTTCAAGAAGGCCTGGCTCAGTCACTGTCTGCCCTGCAGCTGGTCTGATTCTCGTGTAGCCAGAATGAGCTTCTGTGCAGAAGCTCATTCTGGTCGGGCTCTCACCACAGTCACCTGACTGGCTGACTGCTGCACTGCCCGATCGGAGCTGAGCTCCGATCACGGAAGTGTGGGGGGGGGGTGAGAACTGCAGAGCCATGGAATGCCCCTTCGCTTAGAATGCCTATGCCTAGGGCTGGCTCTGCGGGGAGGGGGTGTTAGGTTTAGGCACTCCTGGGAGGAGGTTAGGGTTAGGCACCACTAAAGGAGGGTTAGGGGGGGTGAGGGGTAGGGATAGCCTACTTACCTCCCCCGGCGGGATCTTCATCTGCTGGACTTCCGGCACCGGATTTCAACCGCCGGGCTCCCGTCCGGCGGTATTAATACATACCCAACCCATATATTTCCTTTTCTTTAAATCACTGTTATCAACAGAGAGCTGAGGAGTTTCATTTCGTGGTGGATTACCTTGGTGTTATCAATTTTTCCCTAATTCATCCCTGTATTATTTTTTCTCACAATTCATTACTGTTATGACAGCTGGTCTGCCAAAGATTGAAAGAGTGTGTGCAGTGACCTTTCAGCAGATTGTTTCAGCATATACAGATTTGAGATCTGCTGCAAAATTGGACAGGTGTGTAGGCATATATTGGGTGTTGAATCTGCGACCAGGGCTCTAGTAGGATTGTGTCAGCAGTTTGGACTATAGTTGTATCTCTGGAGTCAAGCAGTGTCATCCTCTTTTGGTTGTGGGATACAGAGCTAGGATCTATATATCCCATGAGCAGCAGCAACTGCAGTCACAAACATTTACTAATGTCATTTAAATGTTGCAGGTAGGGGCCAGAACTGATCTACACTACGGCCATCTCTAGCTGCTGCCTGCATGTATTGTGATGTCACAATGCAGGTTACAGCCCTATATAAAGGATGCCCAGCTACTGGCAGCCATTTTGTGGTGACATTTTGTCCTACATTGATACTCTCTGAGTAGTTCCTGCTTTATTTAAACAACGTTTTGGATAACAACTACTAATAAGGACTTTGGATTACTTCTTCCAATAAGATCCGGAACAACAGCATCTTCAGAAAAAGAATCTGAAAAGCATCTTCAGGTAAGGACTATATAAAGAAATTTTGTCAAAAAAGAGAAAATTAAGTCTATATTGTGCGCCGGATATAGACTTCTTTTTCTCTTTTTTGATTAAATTATATCTTTTGGTCTATGGTAGCACTCTCTAGTCTATGAAGAATCAAATATATGACAAATTATGAATATTTAGGGGCATTTTTCTATCAACATTAACTTATCTTTCTGTGCGATAGATCTCTTCTTTTCTTATTGATATAACACATTTTGGCCTGTCACCCTTACCCCTTCAGACACCTCCTTCCGTCGGCAGTTTTTAATTTAGAAACAATGGATAAAACAAATCATTCATCTAATGCAGGGATGGGCAATAAGCGGCCCTCCAGCTGTTGTTGAACTACAAATCCCAGCATGCATTGCAACCTTTTAAGCAAGGTCAAATGGCAAAACTGGTAGAGAATTCTGGGATATGTAGTTTTACAACATTTGGGGATCTGCTTATTGCCCACCTGTAATCTAATGTGTGATGCTGCATGACTTAAAATGGGTACACACTTGTCCAATCCTCCAGGAATCCAACTCCAGACCATACTGTTGACACAATTCAATTGGAGATCTGGGGGTATAGATAAATGTTAAATAGAATCTCCACTTCTAAAAAACGCACTTTAGTAAATATACCCCCTGGTTGCAGATTCAACAGTCATTCTATGCTTACACACCTGTCCAGTTTTGCAGCAGATCTCAAGCCGCGAATCCTCTTGCCGATTAAACAGAGCGATTGAACGATTACGACATCATAATAATTCAATCGCTCATTAATCGGGCATGAAAATGTCGAAAATGACCAGTGATGCGCGCTCCCGCTTGTCGTTTCCGACATCAATCATCGCCCGAACATGCCAGCCAAACTGCCGATAACAACAGATTGGGCATGTTCGGGGATGAGGGAGGGTGCCTACACTGAACGACATACTGTTCAGTGTGGGCACTTACAGGATGAGGAACGACTGAATGATTACGATGTCATAATCGTTCAAACGTTCCTCAGTCGGCAAGTGGATATGCACCTTCAGATCTGCATCTGCTGAAAGGACTGTGTCACCTTACCCACTCTTCCAATCTTTGGCAGCCCAATTGAGAGAAACATTGATAATACAGTGAGGAATTGGTTGAATAATAGATAACACCAAGGTATTCCTCAATGAAATTAAACTCCTCTGCTCTCCGTTGATACCACTGAATCAAAGAAAATGAAATATATTATATATATATATATATATATATACACACACACACACTCCACCGTCGATGCGGCACTCCTGGCTCAAAATTATCACAGAATCGTCAGCGTAGGTGACATTATTTCAGTGCCCTTTTTATTAATCTGGCACTTTCATCAGGTCTAATAAATACAACAATATCTTACCTTTTACTGTATAAGCATCATGTGGACGCCGTCTGCCAGACACGGGACCTCCCACCTGGCCGGCGGCGCTGTGTAAGTGACGTTATCACGATGAGACCAGTCCAGTCAGATCGGAGTGTCATCTACGTGCCCCCCATCACCATGACAACACTGTAAACAAGAATCATATTACAGCAACTATAAATACTAATGGCATTGGTTATACGCCAGTATATTAGCATAATAATTAGAATTGAACTATGGGTTATCACTTAGCAAGTAAACAGCAATGTACATCACATAAGAATGGTCACATATTATGACAAGCACTAAGACACAGTTACAACGCTGTGGTATATGGTTGTCAAGGGACCTTGGCTAACCTAAATCACAGGAACTGTAGTAGTGTAATGATGCTAATGAGATAAAGATAGGGCTGAGTACATTTACAGGAAACTATTTAAGCCCAGGTATTTGTTGAGTCCACTAGGGGCTAGTGTCCCCAAACTATACGGTGTTCTCCCCAGACTGTTTTTTGCGGGTGCACCACCCGGCAAGAAACAGCCTACCACCCGGCACTTTGGGAGCTTGCAAGTGGGCACAGTATCTGGGAGCTGTAGAAAAAGGACCAGATCCTACAGACTTTGCAGCTTTTTCATTATCAGATGACTGGGCCTCTAATAAGAAGAGGAGAATTAATATATAAAATGTTATTTCAAGTTTAAATCAATAGAAGGTTAGGGTTTAAAACATTTTATTATTGCGAAGGCCCCCACCCGGCTACTTCTTGATGCCACTCGGCTGGAAAAAATTTCTGGGGAGAACACTGCTATATATCCACTCGGTTTCACGTAGCATCAGTTTCAATGGCCGGTTGCCACCTCTGATAGAGCTGGGTATATAATCTATCATACGATAGCGTAATGAAGATAGAGGGTGTGAGTTTTGGTAAAAATGCCTAGCCAGCGGCTGATCACAAGAACCACCACTGATGGCTGTTCTTATTGTGGACCGATGTGCGGCCATCCTCTCCTTGAAGGCACGCTCGGTCTTCCCGATATATGATAAACCACACGGGCATATGATTTGGTAGACTACATATTTGGTACTGCATGTGCATGCGCACTTAATACATCCCTTTTTCATACTTAAGAAATTAGTATTGCTATTGCCTCTTTTAGTAATATCGGTTTTCACCAATATATCCCTTAGGTTACGATTGTGGGTATAGCATGGCATCAATCTCGAATCCTGAAGGGTTAACTCCTTATCAGTCTGTCTAATCGGCCATCATTTTTTATTGATATGGCTGCATGCCGGGCTATACTCAGTTACCCATGGGATCATTGGTTTCTTGTGCGTCTGTATCTTCCTAACAAGGAGAGATTCTCTATCTAATCTCATGACTTTAACTTTTGCCTGACGTAATAAGCTCAACTTATAACCTCTTATCAAAAATGTATCAATAAGGTCATCAATTTTCTGTTCAGCTATAATGGGGTCAGATGTAATGCATTTTATACGGAGCATTTGGGAGTAAGGTAATCCCCTTTTAAGAGGTATAGGGTGGAAGCTGGTCATATGTAGTAAACTGTTGTGGTCTGTTGGTTTAGTAAAGACTGAGGTTTCTATTTTACCATCTAACAGACTGATCTTAACATCTAAGAAAGTAATTGATTCTTTATCAATGTTGTATATAAATTTAACGGGATGTGTCCTAGAATTATGATTGTCAATAACTGAAATAATGGACTCCTTACTTCCTTTCCATAGTACTAAAAGATCGTTTATATAACGGTAATACAAGAAGATCTTGTCTGCAATATTACTGTCAGAGAAAAATACATCCTGCTCCACCTCGAACATGAACATGTTGGCGTATGATGGGACCACAGTGGACCCCATCGCACAGCCAACACATTGAAAAAAGAACCTCCCATCATATAGAAAATAAGTTTTGGTTAGTATCATATGTAATAATTCCATACATAGATCCAATTCTGAACCCACGTATTATCGATGACCCATAAGAAAGCATCTTGCAGCTGTCATACCCATATCATGGAAGATGACAATGTAAAGGCTGTTTACATCAATACTACACAACCATATATCACCTTCCAAATTAGGTAAACAATTTAACTTATTCAGTTATGCAGTTGTGTCCAATAAAAAGTTGGATGTGCCCGGATACAAGGCTGAAACAAATATATATATATATATATATATATATGTAGCAACCAATACTTTGGCAGCATTATATATGAGGCCACATAGTTTATTTTGAGGTTTACAGAGGGATCTAGTGGGTTTACATAAAAGCATATATAGAGGGTCCTTAAGGGGGAAAACACCTCGCACTCTAGACACCAAAGATGTGACTTTGTCCCAATATTTTGATATCAGGGGACAGTCACACCACACATGCTAATAGGAACTAATTGGGCCACACTGCCTCCAACAAAGGTCCAAAGACCCTGGAAAAATCTGATGCAGCTATGCAGGGACCATATAGCATTGGGAATACACTTTAAAGGAATTTTCTTTTTTGTTGGTATTAATGGAGGTCTTAGCCACCCACTCTCTTATGTCTGCCCAATCAGCTAATCCTCAGGTCTTGCTCCCAGATCTGCTCAAAAGGTTCCCTGAATTCAAGGGGCAACAATGAATATAAAATTGATATGGAGCCCTTGCAACTAGGGTTGTAAATACATTGACGTTCAAATGCAGTAGGTTATCGCATTTTCTGGGGTTTGCTGAGTGAACGAATGAAACTACAAATTTATAAATAGGCTGATGATTAGAAGACATACCATATTTTTCACACAAATCTCCCCTCTCCCCCCTAACCATCTCTTAGTGGTGCCTAACCCTAACCTCCACCCGGTGGTGCCTAACCCTAACCTCCCCCCTGGTGGTGCCTAATCCTAACCCCCCTTCCTGCACCCTAAACCCAACCCTCCCAGGGGGTGCCTAACCCTAACCTCCCCCAGTGGTTCCTAAGCCTAACCCCCCGTTCCCGTAGCCTAACCGTAATCTTCCCTGGGGGGTGCTTAACCATAATCTTCCCCCAGAGGTCCCTAAAACTAATCCCCCATCCCCGCGCTAAGCTACTACTTACCGGGGTCTGCACATTCGGGATTCCGGTGGTCGGGATGCCGACGCTGATATCCTGATCTCCTTCGGGATATCGCCAGCGGGTTTACGGCATCAGTATATTGAGGGCCGGCATCCCGTCCGCCGATAATTTAGCTATGTCCCATAGCTTCATGCATTGGTGTAAGCATGCTGATCTGATTACCTGGTGAATACTCTGTACTGATGGTATCCTGAATCCTTGTCTGCTAATCCGGTTTGATCTATGGTCTCCTGCTTCCTGCATCCTTAAGTATCACCTTACTTAATATTGGAAAGTATCATTTGTATGCAGTTACCATCAAGCTGTTGTTATACAGCTCCTGCTGTTATTCTCAAAAACTAAGTTTAATTATACAGTCTCATTGTACTCACATACGGTATTCTACTAACCCAGCATTAACCCTGTGATCACTTGATTTTTGTATAAACCTCTACCACCCTTTAATTAAGACCTGGCGGCATCTCAGTACTGATGAGAGCGTATCTCTTTATGGAAGAAGAGCGGTTGTTATAGACAGAAGACCTCTGTAGTGTGGTTCTAGTGGTTTTATGCAATTGTTCATAACACAATAATTAATTTTATACTTAATATACATATATTTTAGATTTACTGGCCCTTTACTATAGTGTTATTAAGTTAAAATATACAGTTAAACTAATTTCTTTGCTGTTTTTTTAATATTTATATATATTTTAGAGAAGCAACTTGATGAATTGTTTTCAGAACATACAATGTCCACATAAATAAGATAAACGGAATGGTATTGAAATACCAATGGCTGTTTAGTCGCCGGTTCAAATCCCAACTGCACAAGCCCAACAGGAGGATATCTTGACTGGGGCTCATAAATATTTAACCACCCCTCTCCCCCCCCTAACCCTCCCTTGGTGGTGCCTAACCCTAAAACTCCTGGGTGGTGCCTAACCTTGTCCCCCCCAGGGGTGCCTAGTCCTAACCCTCCCTTCCTGCACCCTAAAACTAACCCTCCCGGGGGGGTTGCCTAAGCCTAACCTCCCCCCAGTGGTGCCTAACCCTAACCTCCCCTTCCCCTAGCCTAACCCTAACACTCCCCAAGGGGTGTCTAACCCTAAGTCCCCCCAGGGGTGCCTAAACCTAACCCTCCGCCCCTGCGTCTTACAGTTAAGATGCGCCGGACTTACCCCGACCACTCCGGCGTCTGTCTGTTCCAACGTCGGGATTAAGACCGGTGGCATTCAGTACGCCGGTGTAATAACTGCCTCCCAAGATAAACATTAGTCCAGAGATATAGGTATACCAGCACTGGAACCAATGAATTCTTGATGGAACAGGGTACAGGACTCAGATCCTAAGGGGGAGATATATCAAGATAAAGTGGAGAAGTTGCCCAAGCAAAGAATCAGCTTCTCTAACTATCCTTTATCCAGCAGAGTATTTAATATGACAGAAGCTGCTACTCAGCTTTAGCTCTCTCCAAAGCTTGATACATCTCTCCTTAAGAGATCCAAAATCACTGTAGTCAAGATAAATAATTGCAATTGTTAAAACTAAACTCAGTATATAGCACCTACATATTATGTAGACTACACAGAGAATATTTCATAATTCACATGAGGGTTCATTTTGCAGAAGCCAGTTAACTTAGTATTGTTTGGTATGTGGGAGACCTGAGCACTTGGGTAAAACCCATGCACATATAGGTAATATACAAACTCCAAAGAGCGCAGTGCCCTGGCCAAAATTTAGCCCATGGCAACAGTGCAGTGAGGCAGAATTATAACCAATGTGTCATTGTGGCACCCAGGTTAGACAATGTCAAACATTGAAATGAAAAAGCTCTAACTAAGGGGCCTATTCTTTAAACCTAAAAATTCTCTGGAGATAATTAGCTTTAGAACTTGCATGGAGTTCTACCTAATTATAGGTGGAATTCATCATTCCACCTCTCCATAAGTATCTATTCCGAAAAGCTGTCATTTTTGCAATGACAGCTTTTCGGGAAATAGATACTTTTCCCTGCCTACACTACCTTATCGCATCTGGAAACAGTGCTGCGCATGCGCTGCTACATCTGTAAAACCAGCGCATGCGCAGCACTGCCTACAGATGCGTTAAGTTTGTGTACCCCCCCGACCCACCCCCCTCCCCTCCGCTCACCTCCCCCCTCCGACTTACCTGTCCGCGCAGCAGCCTCCGGCTCCGTCCTGCTGGTCTGTCATGTGGTTTCCCAGCAGACCACATGACAGATTAGAAAAAAAAAAAAACTTTTTTTTTTTTGTCTAAACTTTCTTGTGCTCTGCTGGGGAGCACACATGTCCGACCAGCCTCCAGAGCCTGAGGACGGAGCAGAGCACCGGAGTGACTCGTCGGGGGACCTGCACACGCGGATACAGGTAAGTCGATTCTGCTATTCGCCACCTCACAGTGGCGAATAGTAACTGCATCAAATTCTGAAAATTGATAATTTTCGGAATTTGATGAATACCACAAATTCCACATCCCCATACTAATGTATGGGGAGTGTGGAAATTAACGCAGGGGAGCTTAGCAAGGAGATATCTGTGATATCTCCTGTGCTAAGTGGCTACATGAATACCAAAATAACGTTATTTAAGGAAAATGTCCTTAAAAACGTTATTTTAGTGTTGATGAATAGGCCCCTAAATGTGAAATATTTATCCACCTCTTCCAACTCATTAGGATAAATGTTGTAACAAAATTAAGTTTACTTTGACTCATTATTATTGACATCCTGCATTCTGCATGGAGTGATCAAACATGCTCAAGACTAGCAATAGTTTTCCAATAACAGGAAAACTGTGCCTATCCCACTATTGTCAACACTTCTTGGTGCGCAACTCTGTAAAAACAAATACAATGGTGGAAAATATGAGATATGGTAAGAACTTACCCTTGTTATCTCTATTTCTACGAAGTCCATAGGGTTCCACAGGATACCTTGGGGTATAGGCGATGGCGGCAGACATCCAGGCACCACAGAGTTAAATTTTCAGCCTCCCAGGATGCACTGGGGTCCCTCTCCTATACCCCGCCCCCGAGCCTCAGGCCACTCAGTTTCGTAACAAGCCATAGGCCGGAGCAGGAGCAAAAAAGAGAGAGAAGACAGTCTGGAACACACAAGAATCACATTCTCACCAGAATGAGACGGAGAAACCGGTGACCAGATCAAAGCCCATCTGCAGTACAGGTGCGACAGGGCGGGAGTCCTGTGGAACCCTATGGACTTCGTAGAAATAGAGATAACAAGGGTAAGTTCTTACCATATCTCATATTTTCTACTTCAGGGTCCATAGGGTATCCACAGGATACCTTGGGGATGTCCCAAAGCAGTATCCTTTAAGGGTGGGGACGCTCCTGTGCTGTAAGGAGAATCCGCCGCCGAAAGGAAGCATCCTGAGAGGCGAAGGTATCAAAAGCATAATACCTTACCAAAAATATGGACAGATGACCACGTGGCTGCCAATCACCGCTGAAGCGCCACGTCGAGCTGTCCATGAAGGACCCACAGACCTAGTGGAAGAGCTTTAATAGAGGATGGAACAGGAAGACCTGTGAATCCATCCTGCCAAAGTTAGCGTAGTGGCAGGCCAACCCTTTTTATGGAAACCAGAAAGGACAAAACCGAGAGTCTGATTTCCTAAATGGACTGGTACGGTCAACTTAAATTCTTAGCGCCCGTACCACAGCCAAATAGGCCTCACCAGCAGACAGGACTGGGGAAGTAAAGGCAAGCACTGCCCTGTTCCTAGGAAAGATGAGAAAAAGGGAGGTCTACATGACAGAGCCTCCCATTCTGAGATCCTACTGGCCAAATTAAGAGCCAGAAGGAATACAGTCCTAGCCGTAAGCCATTTGAAATCCACTGAGCCCAGTGGATCAAATGGCAGTCCTCAGAGAGCCCTAAGGACCACAGCCAAATCCCAAGGAGCCACAGGTGGAACAAAGGGATGCTGAATATAACGTACACCCTGCACAAAGGTGCGGACATCAGGAAGAGTAGCAATCCTACACTGAAACCATACTAACAGGGCAGAAACCTGCACCTTGAGGTAAGCAAGGCGAAGACCGTTATCTAAGCCCACCTGTAGGAAAGCCAACCTCTGGATATCCGGAATACCCGAGGAGCCTAGCCTCTAGGGCGACACCTGAAAGAAAGTATACCATACCTAATGGTAAATTCTTGCAGATAAAAACTTCCGAGCTCTTAGCATGGACAGAGCCCCTGTTAACTATAGAGCTGGAAAAACTCCTAGACCTTAAGAGGGCAGTCTCCACCACAGACAACCCAGGTCTGGGGATCAGCCAGGATCCTGAGACAACAGGTCCGGGCGTAGAGGCAACATCTTCGGAGTGTTAACTGAGAGGCTCCGAAGATCTGAGTAATAGTGCCATCTGGCCTACGCTGGAGCTATCAGCAGGAGCGTGCCTCCTTCTTGCTATTACTGGAGGAAGAAGGGATAACGGAGGGACGAGGTACACAACTTGGAAGGTCCACTGGACCTGCCTACGTCTATCAGAAGAGTCTCATCTCTGAAAGGCTCCACTTGTTCACCAGAAGATTGAACACCTCCTGATAAAGAGGACATTTCCCTGAATGCACGTCTTGACGGCTGAGAAAGCCTGCTTTCCATCTGAGGATTCCTGAATGAACACTGCCGATGACGGCAGGGATATAGCCTTCCACCCAAGCCAGAATTCGGGACACCACTGTTAGTGTCGCCTGACTTCGGGAACCTCCTAGGTGGTTTACATAAGCCATCATGATGGCGTTGTCAGACTGTACCTGCACTGTATTTCCGTGGAGGACCTGTCCTGCATGCTGGAGAACCCTGAATACTGCTCAGAGTTCTCAGATGTTTATGGGAAGCGCAAAAACTACTGGTGTCCACCTGCCCTGGAACAAGTGTGGACCCGTCATGCTTCCCAGCCATGGATACTGGCATCCGTCGTCAGAAGGACCCTGTCCGCAATCCCAAGGGGTGCCCCTTGTTTAGGTGAGCTTTCTGCAGCCACCAGGCCAGAGAGAGACAAACCTCCGGGGAAAGCCTATTGACTTTATCCTATGGGGCAACCCATCCCATCCGGAGAGGATCAAGTTCTTTAGAGTGAAGCTGGGTACTCTCCACCATGTCGAACAGCGACATCCTGGAACCCAGGAACCACACTGCCAAGTGAATAGACACTTGGCGACTCTGCAGGCAACTGCGTACCTTTTCCTGTAATGCAGAGATCTTTTCCTCAATCACAAAGATCCTCAGATGTTGGGATATGGAGCATCCTCTGTGAAGAATCAGAGAGGACCATTTCCAGTTTATCAGTCAGCCCTAACGTAGCAACACAGATATTGTCCGTTGCATATGGCACTGAAGTATCTCTGGAGACCGTGTAACAACAGGAGGTCACTCGGATAGGGTAACAAGCAGACCCCCTGCCTCCGCAGGTGGGCTGCCATAACTACCATGACCCTGGTAAACCATGAGGCGCGGAGGCCAGACCAAGGGGCAATGCCAGAAACTGGAAATGCTTATCGACCACTGCAAACCTGAGGAAAACACTGGTGTGCTAAGAAAAGAGGGATATTCAGGTAGTCACCCTGAATATATCCAACGACACCACAAAATTCCCAGGCTCCATTGAATGATGGAATGCAGGGTTCCCCTCCCGAACCGAGGAACCCTTAAGAATTTGTTGAAGGATTCGAGGTTGAGAATGTCCTGGTAAGACCCATTGGATGTCTGTACCAGAAAGAGGATGGAGTAATACCTCGTTCCCCTTTGGGGCAACGGAATAGGTACTATAACTCCTGCCTGGAGCATAGAGTGTAACACCCTCAAAAATGACAGGGCCTAGTTCTGAATTGACAGAAGACCTGTAACGAAAAACCTTCTGGGAGGCTTTTACCGGGAGGAAAAGACATACCTTCAAGAAAATACTTCTCTTACCCCAGTGTCCGTGGTGGTCAGACACCAGTACTGGGCGAACTGGAGAAGCCGGCCTCCAACTCTGGGGGCTCCCGAGAGGAGGCCCGTCCCGTGAGGCTGAAGGCTTATAGTCCAACTTGGGAGTAGGACGTCTTGTACTCCAAGCCTGTTCTTATGGCTGAGCAGATTTCCTGGCTACTGACTGTCTTGGAAAGCTGTATTTTAGACTTACCCTGGCCTCACAGGGCCGAAAAGACAAAGTCCCAGACCCTGATGGGACTGTAGCCGATGGCAGACACGCAGACGTAGCTGCTGCCTGCAGGGCCACAATTGCGTCCAGACAAGGGCCAAACAGGACTTGTCCCGTAAAAGGCAAAGCATTCCAAATGGAATCTGCGTCCGCTTTCCAAGAGCGCAACCACAGGGAGCGACAAGCCGCTACTGCTGCCGAGGAGATTCTGGAAAGGAGTAGGCTATATGTAAGACCGTCTCATTATGAACGTGGCAAAGTCTCTGAGAATTTGCCACTATCCACCTGCTCTGCTGGAGAGTCAGTGTGCAGAGATCCAGTTACCTACTCAGTGTTCCATGGCTCTGGCCCCCCAGCACACGGCCATAGCCGGCCTGGAAGCCCCTCCAGCAAGGGAATATTGGATTTTAGATATATTTGCACCTTGCAATCTGGAACCTCCTTCAAAGAGGACCTGGAGGGCATGGGCAACGTAGCACTCCTCACTAGGCGTGTAACATGAGAATCTACCCGTAAAGGTAACTCCCATTCAGAAATGTAATTATCCGCAAAAGGGGTATGCAAAAGGTCAACCGTTTTTGAGGCTGGAACCGCTTACCCGGATTTTCCACGCCTCCTCTAAAATGATCCACCTGACCAGATAGAGGAATTACAGTGGCAACACCCTTATCCTTAAAGAAGGCATATTTGGATTTAGCCACGGGGGATATGTAATAACCAAAGCCGCACGGACTGCCCGTAGAAGGCCAGGTATATAGACTTTAGACCCAGACTACGCCTCCTTTGCACTAAGGGGCTCGTGTCTGAAAAAGTCAATAATGTCACCGTCATCAGACGTCATGTCTTTACCCGTCTGAGACCCGAAAGGCCGTTTAGAAGGCCGAAATGGTGACTCCCCCTGTAAAACGTCCATCAGGTGCTATACCATTTGGACAATAAATTCACCCACACAGGCTCCTGCGAGACCTGGGGGGGCGAAAAACAGGATACACTGGGGTACCATCAACTGTCCAGGGACCCCTGCATGTGATGAGACCACCACAGGCTGCGATAACCCCTTGGGGAAACGCAGGGGGCGTTGCCCACAAAGGCTGTAAGCATCTTAGCCAGCCGAGGGCGGTCCCCTTTTTTGTGCAGGCACAGTGACAGAAATGGGGCGTGATATATAATACAACATGCCCTCCATAAACCCTCAGCGTCTACATATCCCTCCGCTAACTGCACATGATATCAGTACATTATAGCTGGAAGAGGATATCCTCGTTCACTTTCCGACATGAGGAGTGTGAACGGAGCGTATGTGACCTCCCACACAGAAAAACCACGTTTACTGTGAGGTAATAAACACCCTGCGACACCGCACCGCAAGGGCTGTAGCAGAAGAACAGGGATAGGAAAAGGCTGACAGTCAGAAATGAAAGTACAGGCAAACAGCGCTAGCATTTAAGTCACATACAATGCACAGATAACATCCTGCATTACAGGCACTGCAATCAACTACACAGACCAGAGCCTGGTAGGAAACAGTGCTGCATACACTGACCTTAATTGAAGGAGAGGTATGCGGGGGACCCGGACCGCAATGGCATCTGTATCAGCTTCCCAGCACATGTAGTGAGAAAATGGCCACCGAGGAGCAGAGAGAAGGCAGGGCCCGGGGGAGGAGCGCTGACACAGCCCGCTCAGACCGCTGTGGAATGGCACTGTGCAGCGGGGGAGACGCCAGCTGTGTGACAGGGAAGGCGTTCTCCCCTGGCGTGCTATCAACCCCTGGGACGCCGCGCTGTACCGCACATGCTACGGCCCGCTGTCCCTGGTGGTCTAGTGGAAGGCGCAGGATCAGTACCTGGCCCCACGCGCAGCCGGTCCCCAGGGAGCCCCCTGCCTGGGGACCAAACAGGACTGTGTTACCGGCGGGTGCCCACCGCGGGACCCCGCCGCTTACCTTGTTCCCCGTGCATCCGGCCACAGTCCAGGTAGCCGGGGATCACCGCTAGCTGTGACCCCAGCTACCTACCAGCATCCCCGGATCGGTACCGGCGTTCTGGTACCGGCGGGGTGTAGGAGTGACAGCATGGACGTCAATACTGACTGTCCTATGCTGGAGCACTCTAGTTGTGCAGCCACAGCTGCGAAGAAATATTCAGGGGCCTTAAAAAGACCCCCCTCTGTACGGTGCGACTGGTCCAGCCAGGCACCTACGAAAACTGAGTGGCCTGAGGCTCGGGGGCGGGGTATAGGAGAGGGACCCCAGTGCATCCTGGGAGGCTGAAAATTTAACTCTGTGGTGCCTGGATGTCTGCCGCCATCGCCTATACCCCAAGGTATCCTGTGGATACCCTATGGACCCTGAAGTAGAAAAACAGATGCTTACATCCCAGACTCACAGATTTTTGGAAGACCATGATTTTGTTGAAATGCGTGTACCATTTGGTGGTGATTGCAGTAAATAGTATACACCAGTGGATTCATCAGATGTACTGGACAGCTTAGGACTTAACTAGGAGTTTGGTTTATTGTGCAGCAGTATGTTTGTACAGCCGCACTTATAGTTATATACAGTCAGTGTCATGGATGGAGCGGAGCTTGAGCGGAACACACAGATCACCAGCTGGTGATTAGCGTTCCCGCTAGGCTGTTTTAGCGGGGCGCGGCTCCCTGCCCTCTTTCTGGAAGGCAAAAAGCGCCCTGCCCTCCAGAAGGAGGGCAAAAAGCGCCCTGCCCTAACAGCCTGCGGGAACCGTCTTCACCCGCGGGTCGCAGTGTCCCGCGGTTGAAGAAATGTGCGGTGGCCCGGTCACCGCCGGAGACTAGACGCCGGGCGCATGCGCCCGGCATCTATTCTCCCTGTCTGCAGGGCTTGGGGGCTGCCTGGCGTGTCCGTAAGTGCCGGGCACGCCCCCAAGAGTGACGAAAAGGGGACGCGTCTTATAGACACGCCCCCTTTTCGATGACCACGCCCCCTTCTCTGTTGCGCGCGCGTAGCTCCGGCGCCCTGCCTCCCGCCGGAGCTAGAGGGAACACTAGGTGATTGTATGTGGGTAGCGGTGTATATACAAGCAAGCTGTTTGGCTTATGTGTGGTCTCTAAACAGCATCTATCACAGGGTCTTTCTAGAGCTATGTGTAACACGTCTGTGTTCCACTATGGCGCTCTTACGAAGAGACAAGATGGCGCAATGCATGCGCAGAAGACTAGATGGCCATCTTGGTACAGGAAGATGCTTCCCTAAAGGAGCATCATGGAGGTAGCACACTCCATATGTCTATAGATTTAAATTTCAGTGTACTCCAACAAAAGATTTCTAAGCTCAACCGGCAGAATAACTGCATGTCATATAAACAAAAATAATGAGCAAAAAATATAATGAATGCCAACCATATAATATTGTTGGTGACGGCAGTTATTTATTTAAAAAAACAAACCAGAAAACCCTTTTAAGTAACCACTTAAAAAGCTCACTGAGGAAACGTAATTGCATGGAAATATTATCCAGTAGTCTTCATTTATGGCATTATTTAACATCCTGCTAAGAGTGGGAAACCACAATTCCAGTATGCTTTGTAGGTTATGTCCACAATAAGAGGCAGCCCAGATAAGTAGGATTAACACCAGCTGGGAAGCCTATTATATGGCTCAGTTATGTAGTAAGCTAGTAGCCCATATCCTATTTCTTTGAAGAAATTAAAGATATTATTTATGAAGTTTATTATTCCACTAGGGTATACTTTTTTAACGTCTGGCAGCACCTACAATATAATGGAAAAGTTATATGAACTAGTCAAGAAAGTATTATTTCACTATTATTTAACACAATCATAAGGAAACCAGTCTCAAATGGTACTATAGGGATTATAGTTACTATAATATATTGGTTATCATATTAACATGTATGTCATCCTTGATGGGCATGAATGTATGTCCCTCTTCTAGTAAACATCAAAGCCTTAACACTGCAGTTATTCCCAGATGGAGTCCTATAGTGTCAAAATAACAGGTGCTTGCTGAGTTGTTAGCATGTGGTTGCTATAACACTGCAGACATCTGCAACATCATAGAGCATTATAATAACAATCACATGCTGTGCAGACCATTCTATATTTAAAAAATAAATGTAGAAAAACAGCCCCAAAATGACTCCAGCACCATAATACCACTCATCTCAAAATACCCTAGATGCCCATCACTTGCTTCAAAATTCCACCACAGCCCACTGCGATCTGCCACTTGCTCAAATATCGCCTTACATGCCCTCTAGACCATCACTTGCCACAAAATGTCCCTATATGATTCTGAGACCTCTCCTTCTGCCCCCACTTGTCACCCAAAGCTCCAACATGCCCATCACATGCTACTCAGATTTCCTTTCATGGCACCTAGACATCACCACATTGCCTCACACCTTGCCCATACATGATTCATACCTCCTCTTGTGTAAAAATACTTACCAACACTGATGGAGCCTGCACGTGATGTAGAAAGCACTGTACACTCTCCTCTTACTCTGATTGGTTGTGGTGCCTGACCCCCCTGCATTTACAGAGGAGATCATAGAAGCTGGTTACTTCATTTCAGTCTTATACACCTTTTACACTGACCTGAAAATCATGGGTTGATGCGCGTGAACACACATCAAAGCGGGATTTTTTGTTAGTGTAAATGGATCCACCCGAGTCCAGGGATCCAACTCGGGCAGTTTGCAGGGTTGACCACGGGTCATTCCCGTGTCACCCTGCAGTGTAAACGGCGCGATCCGGTCCACAATGACCCGGATCGTGCCGCATGCCACCTGCTTGACCAGCTTCAGTGGCGCTTGGAGATGACATTATCTCCAAGCATCCACTGCAACCAGGGCAGGGCCGGCCAGCACGGAGCAGTGCACCCCACCCGCCCTCCCTGCCTCTGGACCGCTGCGGAGTGAGGTAAGAGGGTCAGGGAGGGGAAGAAACGCTGCTCACCTGAGCCGGAAGAGCCTGGTCAGTGCTGACCCGATGTGAACGGTGCTGACTCGGGCGCCACGGTGTAAAACAGTTTGTCCCGGGTCTGATCCGGGTTGGAAACGTGTTCCAAATACCGGGTCAGACCCGGGACTTTCCTGTAAAAGGGGTATTATTCTCTGCTCTGCTAGAAATTCAAGTGGCACAGAGCTGGTGTCTGTGGGTGAAGGCTCACTGGGCCGCCTTACTGCCCACCACTGTGTTATGCACTAAGGAGGTCATTTACGACTAAGGCAAAGTGCATTATCAGGACTGGTCCTGCCATGCAATGCATGCATCTAGCTTTCCAGGGAAGTGCATAGGGTTACAAGAGTTTACCCTATTTCTCCTCACTAAGCAGAATAGCTATAAATTGCTTCCTATATGAGGGCATCTAACAGTGGCATGTGGTAACGCTATATACTTTTACATGTAGTCATGAAAGTGTATGGGACATAGTAGCTAATAGCAGCAATAAAGGAAGTAGAAAGGACAGGGAGATAGCCACTGCTGTCCATAACCATGTTTGTGAAAAACATGCTACCTGACATGTTACACATCACCATGCACTACCTCATGTAGGGCGGGATGGGAATCGGTATGATTTACGCCAAACATCCCAGGGGGGTGCTTAACCCTAAGTCCCCACCGGGAGCCCTAAACCTAACCCTCCCCCCCAGTGGCCGGCGCCCAGCGTCCCTTCGATCGGGATGCTGGGCGCCGGTCTCCTGGCGTCGGTAAAATGACAATCGTCTAGATTTAGACGCCTGTCATTTAACCCTCGCCGGGATAAAGCAGACGGGAAGCCGGCTGTCGGGATTAGGTCCGCCGGCTTCCCGACTGCATACCGCGGGATGTACTAACCTTGCGGAGTACATCCCACTATGGTTCGCATACCTACTGATCGTATGTGCACTAACATGCGATCAGTAGTGCAAATGACAGCTCTTCCGATAAGAGCTGTCCTTTGCGATCTGCGCTGCGCCGTGGACTTCCGGGTTTATGACCCGGAGGTGTACATTTGCACATGCGCAGAGAGGCCCATGTGCATCATACCAGAGTGGCGGATCCATCATACCAACGCGATGCGGTAGAAACCCATAGGCTGCTATAGGGTAACTCCAGCAATAGCTGGCGTTACCCTCCGCATAGGAGCCTCGGCGGCCAGCCAATAGTTCATATGGAAAATGTGGAAAACCCCCGAAAACTGTGTTTTTACTGCATTTTCCATTTAGTACATCCTGCCCGTAGTCACCAGGAGGAATGGTTGGACAGTTCTGGTGACTGAGGTGAAGTAGGCTGCAAGCTGCTTTAGTTTGGAAGTAATTGCACAGGTCTGCTTCCATTACACCCGTTACCTAGCAATGGTAATCACTAATTAAAATCAGTGGCGGCTCCAGAGTTGGGGCTGCAGCACAGTCCAAAATTCAAATAGGGGAACCACACCAACTGTCACCCCAAACGCTGCCAAACATCGCCGGCTGGGACTCACTGCCAGTTGGTGTGGCTCCTCTATTTGAATTTCGGACTGTAATACCTCCGGAGCCGCCACTGTAAAATGTAGTTTCAAAATAACTCCATAAATAAAGTTAAATAAATATTCTAATGATGAGGATAAAGTTCAAGATCCTAAATCAAAGCAATAAATTTTAAGGCAAAATGCAGATTCTTAAAGATTATGGGGGGAATTCAGTTAGCCACGAAAAACTGTTTACTTATCGCGTGTTAAGTTTTTACACCTATCACGCGATAATTTCCCTTATCGCATCTATGCACGCTCCCTTTTTTCACGGAATTCAATTTCAAAAGCCATGTTGCACCATTCGCGCAATAAATATTGCTGCTTTCACCTGCAATAAGTGTAGGTGAAAAAGGGGAAATCTGCAGGTACCCCAAAAAATGCCAAAGTGATATAGGATAACAGTATAGAAGTGTATTAGTTGACCTAATAATATTTTGGGGGTTCTTAAATTGTATCTAAAACAGTCAAATATGATAGAAAGCAAGCGTGTTTTGGTAAGATAAATGTTCTACTTAAATTGGGGTGTATAGAAATGCCTATAAGTATATTCGTGCAAAATCCTATGGAAGATTTGCACCTGCGACAACCGCTGCTAATAGAATTGCGCAATAAGTATTTGCACGATAAGCCTTTTTCGGGGAAAAGCGGCTTGTCACTGCTAAGTGAGTTCCCCCCATGTGTACTGTATCTCAGGAAAAAACATCTACCTGGAATTATAAACCATGTAATAATTGCTGTCACTTTATAAATCCATGACAAGAGATATAACAATTCATGTAGAGGTTTACATCAAAACTTGACCTGAATTTACCAATGTTTTTGACTAACTAGTTTGACAAGACATTTCTAGAACCCAGATCAGGTGATGTCGAGGTTGTTAAATAACCACAATTAGTTCACACCGTGTTTTTTATTTTAAACAAAGTCTTGACCGTCTGGTGCTCTGTAAAATCAGTAACACAGCTACAATCAAATATTTTAGCAGAAATGAAAGACCATCTGTCATCAGATTCAGACACCACAGAACAAGCGAGGGCCTGTCATGCTTTAAACTTCTAATTACAAATCATGACAGACTTCTAGAGCTTACTTCAATGTGAAGAGTTTAGTTAGTAATTGTATGGATATCTACGTGCTTGATTGTAAACAAAGAACTAGCTAAGAGCAAAGGAGAATTCATTGGCCATGCTACATAAAGACATCAGGGTCTGCAGATGACTATGGGGCCCATTTATCAAAGATCATTTGAGGTAAATTCCCCGAAAACACCTGTTTTCGGGGGTTTACCTCAAATACTTAGTATCCCCCGAATGTATGAAGGAGGGACCGCAGCAGGTATCTCCGATACCTGCTGCGATCCCTCCATTGCCGCCGGCAGCCGCCTCCCCCATAGGTTTCTATGGGGGATGCGATGCTGCCAAATGTATCAATATCGGGAATGCTTCGCATTCCCGATATTGACCCCAGCAGCTAACGCCATCTGCAGATAGCGTTAGCCGCTGTGTCCTATGGGCACTTACCGCATTTGAGCCGGCGGAGGGATCTTCCAGATCCCTCCGCCGGCAATGGGCGCCACTCATGTGCAGTCCGCAGGACTGCGCATGCGCAGCAGCCCGGAATGCGCTCCGGTCACATCGCAGGGACGGGCTCTTTTCGGAGCCCGTCTCCGTGCATGTGCCGGTTCATACATTCGGCCGGTATGATCGCATTTTGCAATGCGATCATGGGCGATACTGCATGCCCTGATCGCATTGCAAAATGCGATCCTTAATAAATGGGCCCCTATCAGCCTTAGGGCCTGATTCAGACCCGCTCGCGAGCGCCTTGAGTGCTCGCAAGCGGGTCGATGTTGGCCAAGTGCTCATGCGCACGACGGAGGCGGCTCCGTCGTGCGCATGCACGAGACCCAAATAACGACGGCCAAGCCGTCGTTATGGGTCTCGCACCAAAGGGGGCGTGCTGTTGATGGTGATTGACAGCACGCCCCCTTTGGTGGGCGTGCCGGGGGAGTGGCTGCCCAGACGGAGGCGTTCCCATGGTAGATAGAGCCAAAAGCACTCCAGGGCTTGCGGCAGACGAGACCCTACCACAAGGGTCTTGACCATCGCGACCATCATTTTGGCCACTCACTATAGCTGTGGGTGGTCACCCACAGCTATGCGAGCGGCCAGGAGGCCGCTCTTAAATTCAGAGGGACGGCCCTGATTCAGAGCGAGCGCTCTGTCAGAGCGTCCGGCTCTGAATCAGGGCCTTAGTTCATACAGACTGACACATATTAGATATATAATAGGGTCAGATAGGGGCAATGTGTACAGCATACTTGCCTACCTTGTGATATCTCTTCCCGGGAGAAGCCCGGGTAAGAGCGAGCAGGAAGGTGGCGACGGGGGCGGGGCCTGATGATTTGCGTCATTAAGCCCTGCCCCCTCATCGTAAAATCACCGCAATTGGCTAGAATTTACATAGGGGACGGGGCCAAATTACGTAATTCAAGTAGAAATGCGCCATTAGGCCTCGCCCCCTACACTGAGATTCGCGATCGGTGCGGACATTCTCCTCATCCTGTCCATTTCACTAGGAAGTGGGCAGAATGCGGGAGAAATGCCTACCCTTCCAGGGGTGCGGGGGGTTACCCGAAAAATCGTGATCCTCCCGTGAAAACCAGGAGGGTAGGCATGTATGGTGTACAGTTTCAGAAAGGTTAATGTCAATGAAGAAGAAATTATACAAGCTATCACAAAATTAATGTGTTTAATTAGTTGAAGATTGTTTACAGTAGAGATCATTGGCATGATCTCACGACCAATTTTCGTTTACTGCGGGTATGCATGCTTCTGATACCTGCGGTATCCAATTTAAAAATAATTGGCTGCAGGGTTTTTGCTGGTAAAATCCCACGGGTGGGGATTTTTTTTTTAAACTTAGCCTACAGATGGCTGCCGATGCTGTGTAGGTAGTGTGTGCAGGAAGCAGGTGCAGGGTTAGGAGTTGTGCAGTGTAGGTAGTGTGTGCGGGGAGGGGGTGCAGGGTTAGGGGTAGTGTAGGTAGTGTGTGTGCAAGGAGCGGGTGCAGTGTTAGTGTAATGTAGTGTAGGTATTGTGTGCGGGGAGTGGGTTTGGTGTAGTGTGATGTAGTGTATGCGGAGAGCGGATTTGGTGTAGTGTAGGTAGTGTGTGTGCGAGGAGTGGGTGCAGGGTTATTGATAGTGTAGTGTAGGTAGTGTGTGCAGATTTAGTGTAATGTAGTGTGGGTAGTGTGTGCGAGGAGCAGGTTTGGGATAGTGTAGTGTAGGTAGTGTGTGCAGGGAGCGGGTGCAGGGTTAGTGTAATGTAGTGTAGGTAGTGTGTGTGCGAGGAGCGGGTGCAGGGTTTAGGATAGTGTAGTGTAGGCAGTGTGTGCGGGGCGCGGGTGCAGGGTTAGTGTAATGTAGTGTAGGTAGTGTGTGCGGGGAGCGGGATTGGTGTAGTGTAGTGTAGGTAGTGTGTGTGCGAGGAGCGGGTGCAGGGTTTGGGATAGTTATACCTCTTTTCCACCAAAAACCTGGGTCTGACCTGGGTTTTTGGACATGGTTCCTTCCAACCTAGGTCAGACCCAGGTCAGATCCCATTTACACTACACCTTCGATCTGGGTTACTCCCAGGTCAGCTCTGTTCACAATGAACTCAGGTCTACCCTGCTAAACCTGTGAGGTCATAAAAAGTGGGAGGTGACTGCTCCACATCTACCAGTCAGCTCATTTTAGGCATGACCCAGGTCGGATAACTGGGGTCGCACCGTTTACTCTGCATCATTACCTGGGTCCATCCTGGTTCCAGCCCTGCTAGCTATCTGGGTTGGATTGCTGGGTCACTTGACCCAGGTTATTTTTCAGGGACCATTTTACACTGAGCTGCAACCCGGGTAGACGCAGCAAAAACCCAGGTTTTTGCTCTGGTGTAAAAGGGGTATGAGTGTAGGTAGTGTGTGCAGGGAGCGGGTGCAGGGTTAGTGTAATGTAGTGTAGGCAGTGTGTGCGGGGAGCGGGTTTGGTGTAGTGTAGTGTAGGTAGTGTGTGTGCGAGGAGCGGGTGCAGGGTTTGGAATAGTGTAGTGTAGGTAGTGTGTGCGGGGAGCGGGTGCAGGGTTAGTGTAGTATAGTGTAGGTAGTGTGTGCAGGATTAGTGTAGTGTAGGTAGTAGGGGTGAGCGGGTTCGGATTTCTGAAATCCGAACCCCCCCCGAGCCCCCCCGATCCGAGTCCGATCCGAATCAGGCTCGACTTTTCCCGCCTGACTCGGATCTGAAATCGAGGCAAAACATCATCATCCCGCCTTCCGAGTCTCGCGGGTTTTGGATCCTATATAAGGTACCCACGTCGGCGCCATTTTCTCACTCGGCTGTGGACAGTGAAGAGGGAGGGTGGGAGTTAGGGCTGTGTAGTGTAGTGTAGTGTAGTGCTGCTGTTGTCCACTACTTCAAAGTCCATAGGGGCTGGCTGTGTTGTGCTGTGCTGCTGTTGTTAATAGGGGCTGTGTCCACTACTTCAAAGTCCATAGGGGCTGGCTGGACTGTGTTGTGCAGTCAGTTCTCCATAGGGGCTGTGTCCACTCCAAAGTCCTGTGCAGTGTCCCAGTCCTAAAGAGGTGCTGTAGTGTTGTCCAGGGGGTGCTCCCCCCAAGTGCTAAAAAAATAATATATTTTCTGTGTTTGTGAATTGTGTGTGCAGTAGCCGCACGTGCATCAACAAAGTAGTGCCAAGCGTGCGCCTGTGTCATAAGTAAAGGGCCGGCTGGCTTGACCGTTAAGGGTGCTGTAACCCCCGAAAGTACACTCCAGTCCAAACCAAAAAAAAAAATATTTTCTGTGTTTGTGAATTGTGTGCGCAGTAGCCGCACGTGCATCAACAAAGTAGTGCCAAGCGTGCGCCTGTGTCATAAGTAAAGGGCCGGCTGGCTTGACCGTTAAGGGTGCTGTAACCCCCGAAAGTACACTCCAGTCCAAACCAAAAAAAAAATTATTTTCTGTGTTTGTGAATTGTGTGCGCAGTAGCCGCACGTGCATCAACAAAGTAGTGCCAAGCGTGCGCCTGTGTCATAAGTAAAGGGCCGGCTGGCTTGACCGTTAAGGGTGCTGTAACCCCCGAAAGTACACTCCAGTCCAAACCAAAAAAAAAATTATTTTCTGTGTTTGTGAATTGTGTGCGCAGTAGCCGCACGTGCATCAACAAAGTAGTGCCAAGCGTGCGCCTGTGTCATAAGTAAAGGGCCGGCTGGCTTGACCGTTAAGGGTGCTGTAACCCCCGAAAGTACACTCCAGTCCAAACCAAAAAAAAAATAATTTTCTGTGTTTGTGAATTGTGTGCGCAGTAGCCGCACGTGCATCAACAAAGTAGTGCCAAGCGTGCGCCTGTGTCATAAGTAAAGGGCCGGCTGGCTTGACCGTTAAAGGGTGCTGTAACCCCCAAAGTACACTCCAGTCCAAACCAAAAAAAAATTTATTTTCTGTGTTTGTGAATTGTGTGCGCAGTAGCCGCACGTGCATCAACAAAGTAGTGCCAAGCGTGCGCCTGTGTCATAAGTAAAGGGCCGGCTGGCTTGACCGTTAAAGGGTGCTGTAACCCCCGAAAGTACACTCCAGTCCAAACCAAAAAAAAATTATTTTCTGTGTTTGTGAATTGTGTGCGCAGTAGCCGCACGTGCATCAACAAAGTAGTGCCAAGCGTGCGCCTGTGTCATAAGTAAAGGGCCGGCTGGCTTGACCGTTAAGGGTGCTGTAACCCCCGAAAGTACACTCCAGTCCAAACCAAAAAAAAAATTATTTTCTGTGTTTGTGAATTGTGTGCGCAGTAGCCGCACGTGCATCAACAAAGTAGTGCCAAGCGTGCGCCTGTGTCATAAGTAAAGGGCCGGCTGGCTTGACCGTTAAAGGGTGCTGTAACCCCCGAAAGTACACTCCAGTCCAAACCAAAAAAAAATTATTTTCTGTGTTTGTGAATTGTGTGCGCAGTAGCCGCACGTGCATCAACAAAGTAGTGCCAAGCGTGCGCCTGTGTCATAAGTAAAGGGCCGGCTGGCTTGACCGTTAAGGGTGCTGTAACCCCCGAAAGTACACTCCAGTCCAAACCTAAAAAAAAATTATTTTCTGTGTTTGTGAATTGTGTGCGCAGTAGCCGCACGTGCATCAACAAAGTAGTGCCAAGCGTGCGCCTGTGTCATAAGTAAAGGGCCGGCTGGCTTGACCGTTAAGGGTGCTGTAACCCCCGAAAGTACACTCCAGTCCAAACCTAAAAAAAAATTATTTTCTGTGTTTGTGAATTGTGTGCGCAGTAGCCGCACGTGCATCAACAAAGTAGTGCCAAGCGTGCGCCTGTGTCATAAGTAAAGGGCCGGCTGGCTTGACCGTTAAAGGGTGCTGTAACCCCCGAAAGTACACTCCAGTCCAAACCAAAAAAAAATAATTTTCTGTGTTTGTGAATTGTGTGCGCAGTAGCCGCACGTGCATCAACAAAGTAGTGCCAAGCGTGCGCCTGTGTCATAAGTAAAGGGCCGGCTGGCTTGACCGTTAAGGGTGCTGTAACCCCCGAAAGTACACTCCAGTCCAAACCTAAAAAAAAATTATTTTCTGTGTTTGTGAATTGTGTGCGCAGTAGCCGCACGTGCATCAACAAAGTAGTGCCAAGCGTGCGCCTGTGTCATAAGTAAAGGGCCGGCTGGCTTGACCGTTAAGGGTGCTGTAACCCCCGAAAGTACACTCCAGTCCAAACCTAAAAAAAAAATATTTTCTGTGTTTGTGAATTGTGTGCGCAGTAGCCGCACGTGCATCAACAAAGTAGTGCCAAGCGTGCGCCTGTGTCATAAGTAAAGGGCCGGCTGGCTTGACCGTTAAGGGTGCTGTAACCCCCGAAAGTACACTCCAGTCCAAACCAAAAAAAAAATTATTTTCTGTGTTTGTGAATTGTGTGCACTGTGGCTGCACGTGCATCAACAAAGGAGCAGCGCCAAGCGTGCGCCTGTGTCCCATAAGTAAAGAGCCGGCTGGCTCATTTCTTAAAGGGTGGTGTAACCCACAAAGTGCACTACTCTCCAGCAAAAATAAAATAATATTTTCTGTGTTTGTGTGCGCTTTAGCCGCACGTATATATATCAATATAACATAAATGGAGGACCAAACTTTCTCCGATAAAAATAAAATAGGGAAAGATCAAGAACCTCTTCCTCCTAGTGCTGTTGCTGCTGCTGGGAGTTGTTCATCATCCCAGAGAGGAAGTAGGAACATCACTACTTTTACTAAACAATTGACCCTCCAACAGTCCCTAGCGATGAGGATGAAGTACGACAGCAGTCATCCTGAAGCAAAACGTATAACTGAGGCCTTGACTGCTATGTTGGTGTTAGACGTGCGTCCGGTATCCGACATTAGTGCAGTGGGATTTAGACAATTGATGGAGGTAGTGTGTCCTCGGTTCCAAATCCCGTCTAGATTCCACCTGCATCCTCAAAGCAGCAGCGACAAGCGTGCGTCTGTCTGTTAAAGGGTGGTGACACCCTCAAAGTGTTCTACACAAACAATTAAAATATTGTTCTTTTTTTTTCGGTCTTTGTGAAATGTGTGGGCTGTAGCCGCACCTGCATCCTTAAAGCAGCAGCGACAAGCGTGCGTCTGTCTGTTAAAGGGTGGTGTAACTCTCAAAGTGTTCCAAAAAATAAAAAACTATTTTTTTAATGTGTTTGTGACTTGTGTGCGATGTAGCCACACTTGCATCCTCAAAGCAGCAGCGACAAGCGTGCGTCTGTCTGTTAAAGGGTGGTGACACCCTCAAAGTGTGCTACAGAAACAATTAAAATATTGTTCTTTTTTTTCTGTCTATGTGAATTGTGTGGGCTGTAGCCGCACCTGCATCCTTAAAGCAGCAGCGACAAGCGTGCGTCTGTCTGTTAAAGGGTGGTGACACCTCAAAGTGTTCTACACAAACAATTAAAATATTGTTCTTTTTTTTTCGGTCTTTGTGAAATGTGTGGGCTGGAGCCGCACCTGCATCCTTAAAGCAGCAGCGACAAGCGTGCGTCTGTCTGTTAAAGGGTGGTGACACCTCAAAGTGTTCTACACAAACAATTAAAATATTCTTCTTCTTTTTTCTGTCTTTGTGAATTGTGTGGGCTGTAGCCGCACTTGCATCCTCAAAGCAGCAGCGACAAGCGTGCGTCTGTCTGTTAAAGGGTGGTGTAACCCTCAAAGTGTGCTCCACAAACAATAAAAATATTCTTTTTTTTTTTCTGTCTTTGTGAATTGTGTGGGCTGTAGCCGCACTTGAATCCTCAAAGCAGCAGCGACAAGCGTGCGTCTGTCTGTTAAAGGATTACATCGGTGACAGCATCCAAGTAGGCATGTCAGACAGTCCGTACCTGTACTGGCAGGAAAAAGAAGCAATTTGGAGGTCCCTGTACAAACTGGCTCTATTTTACCTGAGTTGCCCCCCCTCCAGTGTGTACTCCGAAAGAGTGTTTAGTGCAGCCGGGAACCTTGTCAGCGAAAGGCGTAGGAGGTTGCTTCCACAAAATGTGGAGAAGATGATGTTCATAAAATGAATTATCAACTCTTCCAGGGAGACCAGCCTCCAGAACGTACAGAGGGACCTGTGGTTCCAGCAGGGACGAATTAATACTCTGTGAGGATGAGGATGTACACACTGAAGAGGGTGAGGAATCGGTGGATGAGGAGGATGAGGATGACATCTTGCCTCCGTAGAGCCAGTTTGTGCAGGGACACATTAATTGCCAGCTTGTTTTGTGGGGGCCCAAACGAACCAATCATTTCAGCCACAGTTGTGTGGCAGACCCTGGCGCTGAAATGATTGATTTGTTAAAGTGTGCATGTCCTGTTTATACAACATAAGGGTGGGTGGGAGGGCCCAAGGACAATTCCATCTTGCACTTCTTTTTTTTCTTTGCATTATGTACAGTTTGGGGCCTAGTTTTTCTAACTGCCATCCTGTCTGCCACTGCAGTGTCACTCCTAGATGGGTCACGTGTTTGTGCCGCCCACTCGTGTCGCTTAGCATAGTCATCCAGCTACCTCGGTGCAACCTTTTGGACATGAAAACACTATTGTGAGGTGTGAGGTGTTCAGAATAGACTGGAAATGAGTGGAAATTAAGGTTATTGAGGTTAATAATAGCATAGGAGCAGAGAAACCAACAAATTCTGTGATTTTAGCTGTTTTTATGCTTTTTTAAAAAAAAATACAGATCCAAAACACAAAACCCAGAACCCAAAACACGGAAGGGTGGTTTTGGCAAAACCAATCCAGATCCAAAACACGAAGAAAGATCCAGATCCAAAACCAAAACACAAAACACGAAAAGTGGCCGGTGCACACCCCTAGTAGGTAGTGTGTGCAAGGTTAGTGTAATTTAGTGTAGGTAGTGTGTGCGGAGAGCGGGTTTGGTGTAGTGTAGTGTAGTGTGTGAGGGGAGGGGGAGCAGTGTTAGGGTTAATACCTGTTCTATGCCTGTCCGGTTCATGGAAACTGCCTGCTTAGCTGTAGATGAGAACCAAAGGAGGAGGACAGTGCTGCAGGAGGTGAGTAATTAAGGACTAATTAAGCTAATTGGAAACTTTACATTTTTTAATTAGTCATTAGGGAGGGTGTCCAAAGGATTCCCGAGTAACTGTCGACTTTTATTCCTTAATATATGGATTTTAGGAAAAAATCCATAAAACCTCCACAGCTTTTTTTGAGCTCCGGAGGCGCTCAAATAAAAACCTTGCACCCAGTTAAATAACAAATTTTTTTTTGTAAACTCGCACCTAATTAGATATGTCCCTAAGAGCGCATTTTGTCTTGTTTTAGTATGTAGCCCACAAATGCTGGACAGCTTTATTTTTGCACTGCAATTTGGAGTTGAGCTAGGACATGCCCCTCTCAGCTCTAAATCACTGCATATTTTATATCCTCATGCCATGTTTTATAGCCCCTCTATGCAGGGGCGTATCTATAATGGGTGCAGGGTGTGCGGGGAACACGGGCCCCTGGGTCCAGGGGGGCCCCGCACTGCACACCCTGCACCCATAATATTACTTACCTCTACGGAGTCCCACGTCGGCGCTGTAAAATGACTGGAAAATGTTGCGGCCATTTTCCCGGTGATCTGTGCATACACTATAGACTCTGAGCACACTCTAGTGCCCAGAGTCTATAACTCCGGCACTGGCCACGCAGAGCTCAGTGCGTTGCCGGCCGCCGGGCGGAGAGGAGGGGGCCCGTGTCGGAGACTGCACATGGGCCCCCTCCTCTCTAGAAACGCCCCTGCCTCTATGGGTCCCTGCAGATAGGTATATTCAGATACGTTGCCCACACCACTGTCCAAATGTAATGTGATGTGAGTAAACTGCTGTAACAACTGTGCAAACTCCTGTTACATCTGTGTTTGCAAATGGTTTAATTCATACATGCCCATTCTCCTGAATTTATGGGAGACTCACAAATTTGGGGGAAGAGTATGCTACTCCGCAGCCTGTCACCTATCCTTTGAAGTTTATTGCATAAATACAAGTTATTTGTGAATAATGAATGCCTTTATAAAATCCAAAATCCATTTGGAAATTATCATCTGTCTAAACAAGATGTAATTTTCTCTAAAAGCAGACTTTAATATACTGTATTTAGATGCATCTAGTTGGAAGAAAAGCTGTAGATAAGAAATCCTGTATATGAAATTAATGACAACATTTAAGGCTGGTCCTAGAAGGGATCGAAATGTTAAGATGGTAATAGCTTTTTTGTGACTAGAAATGAAGTGAAAAACCTTAATACTGGTATAGTACTGAGCATTTTGTGATAGACCACCATTTTAGAAAGTGAGCAAGAGTGGACCCTGTAATGGCCCGTACACACAGGACGATCAGATATCGTCTGATCGTCCTGCATGTGCTGGTTGTTCAATATCGAACATCCAGCAACATGCACCAACCCCCCATCGACTATAACGACCCGCGATTAACGATCACGGGTCCCTTTAGTAAACAGGCTAACCTGGTCAATATCGACCATCCATGCCCACACATCGACCATCGTTTGGTCGTTTGAAACTGGTTGATTTGAGCGATAACGAAATATCGATATCGTTACCGTTTAATCGAGGAATGTCAGTGAGGGAGCTTCCGACTCTATTAGAGCCAGAAGCTCTCTGGGGCTTGCGGCCACGAGACCCTACCACAAGGGTCTCATCACAAGCCCGATGGTCCCGATGGTCTTGACCATCGCGACCATCATCCTGGCCGCTCGCAATAGCTGTGGGTGGTCACCCACAGCTATGTGAGCGGCCAGTAGGCTGCTCCAAAAAAAAACAAAAACGCCCTGATTCAGAGCGAGCGCTCTTTCAGAGCGTCCGGCTCTGAATCAGGGCCTATGCTCCTAATTTTAGACAACCGGACCCTCCCTTGTTTTAAGTACCCCGGGTTACCAAACCCTTATCCCAGCCTTGGTGCCACAGTGATGTAACTGATTCTTGCCAATGATTGGATGCATATTGGATCAGCACACAAATCAGATGACTCCACTTTGTGTAGCTGATAGCAGGGGCGTATCTTCCTATTGGCCAGGATGGCACTCGCCAGGGTCGCCGGCTGGTGGGGGGGCTCCGGCACCTCCCTGCAGTGCCACTAGCGGACAGTTCTGTCTGTCAAAAGTTTGTGCTGCTGCTGATCTCTCAGTCAGAAGCATCAGCGTTGGACGACGAGGGAGGGGAGGGGGGGAAATCGCCGCCTCCTCAGACACCATAGTGTCTGTTTACTAACTGCCAACAGGGAGAGGGGAAGGGGGTGCTAGTCCCTTACTCTGCCAGATGTGCCCGGACCCCTAGATACACCTCTGGCTGATAGTGCCACTTTAATTATCGACAGCTTGCAAATACTGCCTATAAAAAGTGTGTGACCAAATTGCAGATATCTACCTACACAGCATTATAAACAGTGATGTCTTCATGTCGATGTTCAATATCAGGTCACATCTATTTATGATTAATGCTGTAAAAAAATCTGTAGCAATGGCTGTGATAGGCTTATCTGAATAATGGCACCAAGCTCTAGAACATCTACCAATGGTTCAAACAGCCACAAAAACAACAAGCCAACGTCACTGTGGGAGGTCACCCAACATGTTTCGTTGCATGGACTTCATCAGGTGTGTGGCCTCTCACCTGTGATGCCCAAATTAACCATTGGTGAGTAAAACACATCATCTCCACAAACAAACAAACAAACAAAAAAATAATCTCCAAAACAAAACATAAACATATACAACTTATGACCATGGCCCAAGGTACCTAAAGCAGCTTCTGATTCCTTACCGTCCCACTCGATTACTGCGAACCATTGACAAAAGACTATTAACAGTACCTAGAATCTCACGGAATTCGTCTGGGGGTCGAGCTCTCAGTTTTGGGGCTCCAAACTTATGGAACTCACTTTCCCGCACAGACAAGAGGCCGCCACTCTAGAATCCTTAAAAAATAGACTCAAGACTTACCTCTTCACCCAAGCATTTCACTAATGTCCCTTGTTTAAGCTTATTTTGTATTTTGTACTGTAAAGGCAAATGTAAAGCACTTTGAGTCCTTTAGGAGAAAAGCGCTATATAAATAAAATTATTATTATTATTATTATTATGTGGGTGCTTCCCAAATTCCATATATGTATAATCATAAAATAATTGCTTATATAATTGTGATTTTACTTCAAACTGAAATATTGTATACCTAAATGTTAAGGTGATTTGCCATAGTTACCGCAACTCAAATTCACAAACATCATATCCTGGATCCCATTTCTAAACATGATAGGTGGATCAAACCAATGTTTAAGCTTTGTAGTCAAGGAAGTATACCTTAACTGAAGTGCCAAAAGACCACCAAATGCTGTTCGGCATGTATGTCCAGACCTCGACTATCGGAAATGATGCAGGAATGTCTTGACGCGTCCTTAGGCCCAAGCCAGATGACGCCATTTGAAATGTACAGAACTATCAGCCTGTGGAATGCACATATACAGCATGTGAGGGCAAATGTTATATCCATGGCAACCCCATATTGGATGGTTAGCCATGGCTACCCGATATCCGCAAATCTTAGTACTAATGTGATATAGTTGTAAAGATAAAATATATTAACCCAGTATTCATTCCCTCTACCCTAAATAAATAATGAAAATAATTTTTATATATTTATAAACTATGTATTAGCCACATGAATGAAATAGCCCACTTACTCTTTAACTCTTAGCTTTTTGAATTTGAAAAATCCACCAACATTTAAAGATATTTACAGAAATTCAATAACATTATAAAAAAAAAAATACACTTATGAAAACAAAAAACAAACAAACAAAGACCCCCACAATGTTAACAAGGATTGTGAATAAACCAATCCTTGATAAATCAATATATTATTTTATTTATAGAATCATCTTCTATACAGCGTTAGGTTATACTTATTGGGTTTTATAATAATTAAATGACTTTAACATGTACACAAACATGAAACAGCAGAAAAATCAAATGCAACTTTTTTAGTAAAGTGCCACAAGGTAGTACCCAAGAGTTACTTAGTGGACAAGTTAAAGAAAATACATTTAAAACACTAGTGCGTCCCTTTCAGACTCCAAATGCATGGAATGCCTTCAGGACAAATTGGACACCAGATCCTTGTGGGAAAAAAAAGAGTGTAAAGTTTTAATCCCTTAAATAAGGCCTGAGCTACATTGGACGTTTATTCTGGCATACACTGTAGCTATGAAAGTGCTACCAGAAAAAAAAAAACAGTTTGTCTACACAGCTAGCATATAATCAATCTTTATAGTTATACTTAGAATTTGTGGCTATTGGAGAGTCCGAAACTCTTTATATAAGAGAATCTGGTGTGAACAAATGGTCAGTCTGGACCACTGCACAAAATACTCTTTCTAGAACATCTTCATTATCAGAAGTTTGCACCTGTTTTGCAGCCATGTTTACAGCATGTGGAGACTGTGCAAATGCTATTTAAAGCATAAGATACTTACGTTTAGGAATAGTCCATCCTATTTCAGAATGTTATGCCTGTCTCCATGTCTTTTACTGACTTTACTGCTACAGGGCACAGGAGACAAAAATGTAATAAAATGCTCTCTGTATACCAGAGAGTAACACCCATCATTAGGAAGAACACATTCACAAGTTCTAATGATTCCCTTAATTAAACAAGGAAAAAAACATACCTATAAACTACTAACTTAGAGGCAGGTGCTAATGCAATCGTGACTGCAACTTTTTTCAGAGTCATAGCTGCGGTAATAAGCAAATGCTAGTGTCACCCTTTCCCTTGTGTAATTGCGAGCGCCGGAGAGTGCAAGTTTTGAGATGCCCCCTTTCAATGCCCGTGGACAGTGCAACTACACCAGTGGTCCTGAACACTCCATAATCGTCTCCCCGAGAGCACCATCTACTCTTGCGGCAGCCTATGACAGGCAGTATTTTCTTCTTAACTCCATATAAACATGGCCTCTGTTGTTGTGGCTCTGCAGTTGAGAGCCGCGGTCACTGACACGCCCACAACATGCCCCTGAGACAGACTTTTTTGAGGCACACTTCAGGCCACCTCCTGTCGCCACCCAGGAACACTCATGGTTTTATCCACATCGTTCCTAATGCCCACGATCCATCCTATACACAGCATACTCGATGGATGACATACACCATAGGTGTTATCAGTATTTTTCACATATGCGCAGTAGCAAATAATTGCTCAAGTTTGCCAACATCGGCATGGCGTTCAATTTGTGTCCATCTCTGAAGCAGGCCCAGAGTAGCTGTATCATTTTCTTCTAATGATTAGACCTCAGAAGGTTAAAACAACAGTATACAAAGCATACTTGCCTACTTTTAAGTTGTTTTCTCTGGGATATCCAGATAGGGAGAGGTGAAAGATGCATGCAGCGATACCACCCATTGCACTGTAGCCATGGATAAGTGAAAGTGGTATTTGGCATCCATCGATATTCCTGATTTAATGGGAATGCATTTTCCATTCAATGTCAGATTGCAATGGTTGCCACCATAGCATGCATGCTTGTGATGCCCATCTGATGCCCCCGTCGGAACTTGTCTTGTGATGACATGTAGCTATCGCAAGGAAACTAATCACTAGTTTAACCATCAATGGTTATACTAGTGATTAGTTTCCTAGGGATAGCTACATGTCATCACAAGGCAATTTCCGACAGGGGCATCGCCGTCACTTTTTTCGTTGCCCATCTTGCAATGGCAATCTCTACCTCACTGGTAAAGTGTGCATCATGTGGGAGTCTTGTCTAATCTCCCTGGTTGTTTGAAAGAACTCCTCAAAATTCACTCTACAGTCTGGTAGAGTAGGCAAGTGAGAAACAAATATACTTGTCACTGTCACGTTTCTACGAATTAAAGGCATAACTGCTTATGAGGCATGTATCTAGAATGTAAGGTCTCACAAGCAGGGCCCTCTTCCCTCATGTGCTTCTCCTTCCCTTACTCATACGATCATCTACTCCAAACTCCCCACAAGGGCACATAACACTTGGTTGCTGATGCCCTACTGCTTTTGAGTGTTATGATCGCTATTGCAGCAATGTCCTTGTCCTGCATTGTTTGTACTGTAATACTGGGTACACACTGACAGATACAATGGCCGATCAAATGATCAGACAATATATCTGCTGCACGTCGGCCAGTGTGTACCCGCGATATGTCGGTGAACGTCGTAGTTTGCCAACATATCGCATTGGCTGTGCTGCACAGCCGATGGACAGATATGTCCATCGGCAGGTGTGTACAGGCGGTCGGCATACCGCCCGTACACACACAGCGGCAGCCACAAGGAGGTGGGCGGGACACGCCCCCAACACGCCCACTGGCCACCGGATCCTGCCCCCCGGCCGCCGTGAACCGAGTGCTCAAGCAGATGATGGCCGTTCAGTGTTTATGAACGACCATCATCTGCAGATATATCTGTCAGGTGTGTACCCACCTTAAGTCGCTGTCTTCTTGTTTGCTCATTTGTTTATGTACTTTGTGAGGCACTGCAGAACCCTTGTGGCACCATATAAATAAAGGATAATAATAATAAAAGGTAACTGTACTATTCAGCATATTCCTACCCATAATGCACTGCTGCAGATTTTTACTACATCACTGGTTTGGGTGGTAATTGTCTGCATTTAAGTTGCTATGAACTTGTACACATTGAGCCTGATTCAGAGGTGGATGCAGTGTCGACGTCGGATGCAAGCGGCCGAGGTTTTCAGTCTACGCATGATCCTGAGTGCACTGCACTTGCACCCTGATGGTTACCTCCGAAAGTTACAGAATAAATTTGGAAGCAGAGAATCAATTTCAGCGGGCGTTCCTGGGTGGAAACAGAGAGGTGACTAGCCAGACGCGGAAGTGTCGCCGTCAGCGTCTGTGGCTTTCGCACTGATTTCAGAGGTCATGTACAGATGGAGATTCTGCGCTTCCATAGAGACGGTTCAGTGTTCGATGGTGCAACCGATAGTCTTAATATTAGCGTTACGGCTGGCGGACATCTATGTACAAATCCCATCAGCTGCGACCAGTGCTGGAAACTCCTGGAGGCAATGGATGCGTTTGCCTCTGGGCGCCAAATGTGGAAGAGGCACCAGTGGGTGTGGCCAGAGAAATGAGCCTGGGTGGAACAAAGCACGCTTCCCTGAGTCCCCTCCAGGTGCAGTTTTATAAGGCAGGCTGGAGGCCGGAGACAACTCGGCACAACCTGTAGAGCCGCTGCACTAGTTACCGGGAATTGTGCCATTCTACCAGTCCACCTGGGCTCCCTCTCAGCTCTCCGATCACCAGTGCATGTAGATCAGTACGGAAATAAAGTTTGGACTGACAGTATGATACCTTTGAATCAGGTCCATTATTTCCTAAATAATTTTGCTTCTACCTTGTTCACACAGGGAACTGTAGTCTTTCATGAAGGACATTCTATTGTGCTGAAACAAAATTGCCCACATAATGAAGGGGCCAGGTGATAGGGAATTTAGAGTGTAAGCTTCATTATTGCAAAAACACGTGTGAATGAATAAACATTATGTGACTGTATGGTACTAATATGCTCGCACCAGATAAATGAAAATTAACAATACATTCCTGCACAGGGTCGGTTCTAGACCTTGTGGAGCTCAGGGCGAAGGTTCCCTCTGGTGCCCCACCCCCACCCCACCCCAAAAAAAATGTAAAAAATCAGAGGACCTTCTTTAGCGTGCACCGAAGGTGCGTGCGCTCCCGAAAAGGGAGTGTGGCTTTGTGATATGCCCCCTGTTCACTCTAGGTGACGTGCCTAGCAGAAGGTGGATGCACTGCTGCTGCTCCATCCTCTCCCGTGGCCGCTCCCAGAATGCCATGCGCGACAATGTCACGCCCGGCACCACTGACTTTCTGGGAGACTGGGAGGGATTAGGAACAGCAGCACAGTTTGTGAATATGCTGCCGCCGGAGTTTGTACTGTCGAAACCGAATAATTGGGTAAGACAGAATCTGTTTGGCAATCAGGAAAACCTGCACGACGCCATCCTGTGAATGGCAGCAAGACTCCATTTTAGAAAAGAAAGCTTACACAAGCGCCATTTTGTCAAAAATACATAGTACACAATCCACAGTGCAAAATTGATAAAAGTAGCAATTTTGCTACTCACAACGCAAAGTTGCTAAAAAGTAGCACGAACAGCTTTTTAACAATCTTCCCCTAACACCTACCGACGGTGTTTAGCAGACATAAAATAACTTTGCAACACATTAAAATCACCACAGACTTATATTTGAGAAGTAGCAAAGTAGTGGTGTTTTCCCTGCATTCACATTAACACATACGCAATGTAGCAAAAAGTAGCAAATTAGTGGCGTTTTCCCTGCACTTCATGTTAAACATAGGACAACACAAAATAGGGATTTAGACGCACAGCCAGCTTTTTAGTGACCTTTGCCAAACCCATACTGGCATGCTCACACACATACACAGAAGCCTTTCCAACTTAGTGCTGGTCGCTAAGTGCCCCACAGACCCTCAAACGCACAACGCAATTTAGTGTCATTTCTCCCCGCATACACATTTAAAAGCAATGGTCCCGCAGCGCAAAAGGAATGATTATTACTTGGTTTAATCGCAATGTCAGCATATAAAGAAATTAATGTTTTCTGTAACTATGGCTTAGTAAATGACAACTGGACCGTGTTTGGTGCCGTACTGATCTACTCTGTTCCCACAGCGTTCCGGTGGCATCGGTGAGAAGATCAGAACATGTGGCTATGAAATATGAATGTTAGAGAGAATAACTTCTTGAAATGTTGTATGCCATAGTTAGATTAGATTTATTATGCAGCGGGAAGGTGAACACAATCAGGCTGTTAGAGGCTGGGTTGTGTCTTTGCACTGACCTATGAATTGTACCGTAACGGAAGAAGCAAGAAGAGAAACCAATGAGAGCCTGCCAACGTATTCTATTGTATTGCTTATCCCAGTACGGGTATATATGTGAGTGCTCTGAAACAAGATGCCAGTCTGCGGTGTTCCTGTTATGCTGTTCGACAGAGGTCTCATTATTGATGCCGGTATCTGGTCCCAGAGCGCACGCGTATGTATTGACTGTACCTTATGACCTAATGTTTGTACAATTTATTTTGCGCTCATTGTTAGATCATAGCGTGGTAACATCTGTACTTTTACCTGAATAATAATCTTTAGCGCATTGGACCGCTATTCAACTGTCTTAGAGTTTTATTAATGGTATAATTAAACACAGCGCTAATTAGCGACATCTTGTGGTTTTAGAAGGTATAGGCAGGTTTTGTCTTAGAGGTTCTAGGCAGGTGAATCTTAGAGGTTTATAGGCAGGAATGTACTAAAGGTTTATTTACGATTCAACAGTTGGGGGCTCGTAGGTTTATCGTTATCTGATACACGGTAACCCTCGGTCAGTTCTCTCTCAGCAAAAGGGTGGAGGCGCCTTTTGAGAGACGCATTAGTCTTTCATTACCACAGTGTTGCTGAGAGCGTACTGCCGGTTATTGTGTAGAGGAAGCGCTGATCAGAATCCAGGGACAAGGAGAGAAAAGTCGTTTTCTCTCGTTGATAAAAGTTTAGAGGGAGTCGCATAATAGCGTTAAGGTAATACCACGTGGGCCTGGTCGCATCACTGTGTATGCGACTAGTCGCACAATTGCATACACGTACTTCCGGTTGTGCTGCCACATGTTTGAACAAAGCCATTGAGGTTTTCATTTTTTTTCTATTTCCAATATCTGGGTTAACGTGTATTTTTCTGCGCAGGAAAAAAGTGTGTAACAGTGAATACTTGTTGAACAAAGTTAAGGGTATCGTATGATCCTTAAGAGCTAGGTGCAAGGGTTAGCCTAGCCGCTCGGTAAGCAGCTTTACCGTTCTATGCACAGTAGCAGGTGTACATGTTGTCTTTGTTGTAGAGAGGTGCGTGAGAGTAGCCGACATACAAACTCTCATAGGTGTGGAAGTTGCCTTACTAAATCTTATCTGGGTGTGGAAGTTGCCTTTTTCAAATCTTATCCAGGTGTGGAAGTTGCCTTACTAAATCTTATCCAGGTGTGTGGGCGCCGCCGACTTAAATCATCCACAGGTAAGTGAAAGTGTCTTGATTGTCTTTCACCGGCTTAAATCTTTATTGAAAAGCGTAGGGGTTGTCTCAGAATGGGAGCCACGCAAACAGTAGAGATGTTAGGCAATGATGTGCTGCTAATGGAGGCGCCGTTCGGATTGGCCCGTCGTATCACGCATACCAAGTACGGTACTTATGCAAAAAGGTATTGTGATTTATGGTTTAATATGACGAGGAAGAGTGTTAGACCATTTCCCAGAATTGGTAGTTTTGATAAAAATGTGTTAGACAATGTCCGGGATCAGATCAGTTTGATGCGCTCCCGAGAGAAAAAGGTTAAATATTTTGAATGTTTAAAACTGTGGCATCATGAAGGGGATGGGTGGCTTAACAATGTGCAAACGACGCAAACTAGCGTCGCGAGCACATTGTCAGAAAATACATCCGCTACGCTAAATTGCAATACGGGCGAGCCGCAAAATGGTGCGCACGTGCGACAAGGTAGCGTTGTGGAGAGTATTGCCAGCAGTTCACGCTCACCTCCCCCACCTTATGTGGATGGAGGTGCAAGTACAGTAACCAAAAATACCCATAAAAATGTAACAAGCAACTTGTACCCTCTCTTAAGCAATTATAAAGAAAATGTTCATGATGCGGAAGATGAGCCTATTGTAATGTCTGCCATTTCCCATGCTGTGCAGATGATAGATGCTGCATCACCACAATCATGAGTGGTGCCCCCTTCTCCATCGGTAACAGCAAGGGAAGTGTTAATGCCCTCTGCACCCGTAGAGGAAGTTGTTCATACCATATGCAGCAGCAGCAGACTAAACCCCCAGCCAGGTAACCAGGTCAAAGGTAGCAGCACTACCGGTCTGCATCCCATTCGGACAATAACTGTTCCAAATGGAAATGCAGACGCAAACAGTATAGTGCCCACGAGGGAAGTAGTAATGCATTGTCCTTGGACAAGAGCAGAACTAAATTCCATCATAAATGATTTCCCCGATCCCAAAAAGGAATTAGCCAAATGTCAAAGATTTTTGAGGAATTTGGGTACTTCACATGAACCCACTAATAAAGATTGGCGTGTGGTGTTAAGGGCCTGTCTGCCACGCAATACCGACGTGACAAAATTTATCACGGATTGTGTATTGGATGATGACGTTCCCTTAACAGACCAAGTAAACCAAGGTAACATTTCCCGCATTGTAACTCAATTGGGTATATATTTTCCAGTAGTAGTTAACTGGAACAAAATTTTCACCATTAAGCAGAAAGAGAGTGAGACTGCAGAAGATTACTGCGATCGGGCTCTGCAGGCTATCACCCAGTACACTGGGATAGAGGATATTAAAGATAGCACTCACCACAGGGGGATGATAGTTACGGTACTTGTGGACGGTCTGAAAGAGAGTTTAAAAACTCGGGTTCAGACCTCACAGCCTGGCTGGCGGGGACTTACAATAGATATCCTCATAGAAACCGCCATTAAACATGATAAGAACATCTCCAAAAAGAGAGAAGCCCAGAGAGAGAAACTAATGGCTGTCAGTATACAAGCTCTGGAGGGAATGACGGTAACATCACAGCCAACAGACACACTTGCACACACACTCACTTCTGAACAAGTATGTGCTCTCACTAACCCCACTCAACAAACACAACTCTATCCCACTAACCCGATGCAACCACAGGTCCCAGGCTATCCACCAACTTCTTATCCCCCACAATACCCTTACCCTCCCTATCCTTACCCATATCCACCACCTTTACCCTCTGCGCAAACCTCACAACACCACATGTCTTCACCCGAAACACTAACCTGTTTTAACTGTAAACAAACAGGACGCTTAAGTAGAAACTGTACAGTAAAAGGAGTAGGGATCCCACATCAGGGAAGACCTAGATATCCCCATAAGGGATATGCACAGAGGCCAGCAAATGTTCAGCAGGCACCAGCTCCAATTGTAGCCGTAAATGCTTTATTGGAGAATAGTAGCCAACGCTAGGGGTCAGGTCATACCTGTAGTCTACAGATGGTCAGGTTAACGGGAAGTACTAGGGAAGAACCGGTCATGATGGTTGATGTAGCTGGTACTGAATATGCTTTTCTTGTAGACACAGGGGCGACCAGGTTGGTGATAAAATCTCCCGTTAATTTGCAGGTGACCAACGAGACAGTACCAACAATGGGTGTAACAGGTAAAGTGGAACATTACCCTTTAACAAAGTCCACAGCGGTTACTATTGGGCCGTTGCATACCAGGCATTCTTTTCTCCTGGCTGCTGCGGCTCTTACTAACCTACTGGGCAGAGACATGTTATGTAAGATGGGATGTGTTATATATTGCACCCCTGATGGTGTATTTTTAGATATCCCAGAGAGAATGGAATACGAGGTGCGGGATATGTTAGACACTCCTCAAAGGATAATGTATCACTCTACAGTTTTAAATGAAACTCCATCACAGGTAGATGAAATGTTGTCCCTAATTCCAGATTCCCTTTGGACTAAAGATGGACAAGACACTGGATTAATGGCAAACGTAAGCCCTGTAATGGTAAGTTTAAAAAGCGGAAGGCAAGTCCCAAAAATTCCCCAATACCCACTAAAACAGGAGGTAGAATTAGGGGTGTATCCCATAATTGAGCGGTTATTGCAACAGGGAATTTTAGTCCGTACAGCAAGTGTAGCCAACAGTCCCATTTTTCCAGTGAAGAAGGCTGGTGGGAGGGGTTATAGGCTGGTACAAGACCTTAGAGGGGTTAATAAGGTGGTAGAGAGCCAATTTCCCGTAGTGCCGAATCCAGCTGTCATCCTTATGCAAATTCCACCAAATGCAACCCATTTCACTGTCATTGATCTATGTTCTGCTTTCTTCTCTGTACCTCTTCATCCTGACTGTCAGTACCTATTTGCATTCACATACAGGGGTGTACAATACACATGGACACGATTACCCCAGGGTTTCATAGACAGCCCCAGTATCTTTTCCCAGGCATTACACGATTGTTTACAGTCTTTTCAACCCGCCAATGGATCTGTTCTAATTCAATATGTAGACGATTTATTGCTATGTTCTGACTCATTTATGTCATGTTTGAATGATACTAAACTTTTGTTGCTTCATCTCTCGCAAACAGGACACAAGGTTGCTAAGGACAAACTACAGCCGTGCCAATCCAGAGTTAAATACTTGGGACACTGCCTAACCCAGGGGCTGCGACATCTCACTACAGATAGAATCCAGGCTATACAAAACATGACACTGCCACATAACCAACAGCAAATCCATACCTTCTTGGGAATGTGTGGATATTGTAGAATGTGGATCCCAGGTTTTTCTATTTTGGCCTTACCTTTACAGGAATTAGTCTCTTCCTCAAAGCCCGATCATGTCATACACACTGAGGAATCACAGCAGGCTTTCCTTAATCTTAAGGATAGTCTGACAAAAGCTCCTGCATTGGGAATACCTGATTATGAAAAACCTTTTGATTTGTATTGTACGGAAGCTGATGGTTGTGCTGCAGGTGTCCTTACACAAAAACATGGGGATGCCAGTAGGCCCGTAGCATATTACAGTGCACAATTGGACACTGTGGCGAGATCACTCCCAACCTGTTTGAGAAGTGTAGCAGCAACGGCTCTATTGGTCAGCAAAAGTGAGGATGTGGTATTGGGCCATCATATGATTGTCTATACCCCACATGCTGTGTCTGCTCTGTTGAACTCTGCCCAAACCAGACACGTATCCTCAGCTAGATTCACCAAATGGGAACTAGCTCTAATAGCACCCTCAAACATCACTATAAAGCGGTGTAATACGTTAAATCCAGCAACATACTTACCGTATGTGCATAAGAATGCACAAAGGGTGGAGGATGAGTCTCTGGTAGAAAGTGAGTTTTGTAAAGGTATTGATACGCATGATTGTATGGATTATCTTAACCAGACCTTTACCGCTAGACCTGACATACGTGACATACCTTTAGAGAATGCAGATGTGACATTTTACATGGATGGGAGTTGCCATAGACAAACGGACACAGGTGAGTTATGTACAGGTTATGCTGTTGTAGATGACACAGACATCATAGAAGCTGAACCTCTTGGTCCTCCTCACTCAGCCCAAGTGGCGGAGTTAGTAGCACTGAGAAGAGCGTGTGAATTGGCAGCAGGCAAATCTGCCAACATTTACACTGACTCTAGGTATGCGTTCTGGGTGGTTCACGATTTCGGAGCTCTATGGCGTCTGAGAAATTTTATGATAGCAGCAGGCACACCAGTCGCACATTCCAGACACATAAAAGGATTATTAAAAGCAATTCAGTTGCCCAAAATGGTAGCAGTAATAAAGTGTAAAGCCCACACATGTGAGGAAGATCCGGTATCATTGGGCAACAACAGGGCGGATGAAGCTGCCAAGTGGGCAGCAGGTTTAAAAACAAATGTACCCATAGAACAAGTAATGGTTTTCCAAACAGTTGACATGCAGAAATTAATTGAGATGCAAAATTTGTGTTCTACCCAAGAGAAAACAACCTGGAAGTCTAAGGGATGTGGGCAAGAGCCCTCTGGGCTCTGGAGGGACGGACAAGGTAAGCCGGTGGCACCTAAGGTGTATTACCCATGCCTGGCAGAGGCAGCACACGGACTGACTCACTTGGGAAAACAGGGTATGTGCAAGTTGGTGAGGGCATACTGGTGCGCACCAGGTTTTTCTTCACAAGCAGAGAAAATAGCAATGTCCTGTCTGACCTGCTTGAGAAAGAACATAGGGAAAGCGATCCCTACCGAACCGTCCCACATTCCACCGACTGATGGACCTTTCCAGGTGATACAAATTGATTTCATCCAATTACCACCTTGCAGGAACCTTAAGTATGTATTAGTGTGCACAGACGTATTTTCTAACTGGGTTGAGGCCTACCCAGCGGCCATTAATACTGCTGCGTTTACTGCCAAGAAAATAGTTCAGGAATTTATATGCAGGTACGGTATCCCTAGAATCATCGAGAGTGATAGGGGTACCCATTTCACAGGTGATGTTTTTCAAAATATGTGTAAGCTGATGGGTATTAATAGCCGACTTCACACCCCCTACCAACCGCAAGCCAGTGCCAAGGTAGAGAGGATGAACGGGACTATTAAAAATAAGCTAAGTAAAATCATGGCAGAGACTGGACTAGGATGGCCAGAAGCATTACCCTTGGTCCTACATAGCATAAGGACCACTCCTAGACCTCCTCTGAATCTGTCCCCATTTGAAATATTGTTCGGTAGATAACCTCATTTGATTATAAGTCCACAGGAAGATCTAAAGGGTAACAACGAGGTAACTGTGAAGTATCTTATATCAATGAGTAAGCAGTTAAAGCAACAGCAGCAGAAACTGAAATTGTTGTCTAATGATATGCCTGAAATGAACTGTCATGATGTTGAACCAGGAGAATATGTAATGATCAGAAATTTCTTGCGTTCAAGTTGTTTGACTAATCGGTGGGAAGGTCTGTACCAGGTGCTGCTGACGAGTACTACATCTTTGAAGGTGGCCGAGAGAGATACCTGGGTCCATTCCACTCACTGCAAAAAGGTCAATCAACCGGTGGAGAAACAAGTCGGAGACAAAGCTGATAGCGTGGATCTGTCGCTCGCGAGCTTGTTCCAGGAGAATTGAAAAGGTCGTAGTAAGATACCTGAACTGAGAGAAATTCGCAGGTCTTGTTGTGACAATGGACGGACCTGCTGTGTTCATTTTCATATTCTCTTTTAGAGTGTTCACCATCCTGTTCAGTCCGGGGATATCCAGTGTCTTTGATGGGGGACCGATTGAGGAAACGGGAGCTGATGGCAGTGCTGATGGAGTGGAATCAGGAGGAGTGCTATGCCAATCAGGGGAGTGTCTTTCCAATCTTAGTACTGTTATTGTTAAAAGAGCTGTCATTCCGGATACTCTGGGAAGGTGTGGAGGGTTATCGTCTGAAGATTCCTGTATTTGTGAGCTTTGTGGGTCCCTAGTTGATGAGAACTGTATCCAACGGTGCCAACCTAAATATAATCCGTACTGGGGTGGGTATCCTCTAGAGGATTATCATAGCATGGTAGGCAAAGTGTTAAATCAAACTGATTGCTGGGTGTGTTCACATGTGCCCCAGGGGCAGCATAACGTAGGGTTGGTGCCATTTCCGCTGCATATCACGGAAAGTTTAGAATTACAAAAAGGGAAAACATTGGATGGAAAATTCCTCTCATCCAAACCACCTCATTTCAAACTCTATCAATTCCAAGTAGATAGATCACTTTTGTGTTTAAACATAACCAACCCCAATAAACCCGGGAGTTGGGAAGTGACGGGGAATAATCAGACGATGACCTTCTCACAAAGAGCTGATAATGAGTCCATAAACCATGATTTATTGCGCTCCATTAAGTCTGGTGGGAAACATTTTAGGTATGGGTATACATTGAGTTCCACCAAAGAAATTATTGGTAAGGTGCCAAATGGTTATTGTGCTAAAATAATACAGCCAGAAACTTGCATGTATCAGATGGAAGAACCAGAAATAGGATTGTTTGCAAGGGTAATGTGCTTAATGATAATGATGCATACCATTCCTTATGTTCTCCCTGATAATGTATATTTCATCTGTGGAAGAAAAGCATATAAATGGCTCTCCCCGAGTTCCGAAGGTTTGTGTTACCTGGGAAGAGTAGTCCCAGAAGTTATGACCCTCACACATGTTGAAATGCTGGGTATACATAAAAACACACTGTCACCATATCTTCACACACAATATGAACACAGAGGCAAAAGAAATATGGTACCTGGTGATATACCTAAAGCCACTCAGTTAATCAGTGAGACAACTGGTTTTCAAGTTCTGGTCGCATTGGACCCCACCAGGATTGCTCGGGGTACATTAAATTTTAGATATATCCAGGAACTTGCTAAATTAATAGATAATATCACCGAGATGTACGATGACACATTCAGGTATACAGGGAGGAAATTCCAAGCCTACAAGAAAGAACTGGTGCAACACAGGCTAGTGTTGAATTATTTAACTGCTGTTACTGGAGGGTATTGCATAACATTGGCCACCCAATTTGGAGTAAAATGTTGCACCTATATCACCAATGATACCAGCGACCCTAAGGAGGTGATAGACCGGAAGATGGATGAAATTCTGCAGCTAAAGTGGGAATTTCGCAAGAACCATAACGCTTCAGTGGCTGAAGTAGGGGAAAAGATAGAAGGATGGGTGTCATGGCTGAACCCAGTGAAATGGTTCTCAGGCCTAGGGGAATGGGTCCAGGAAGTGATCACTAGCATAGGCAAATTCTTAATCCTTATACTGATTGTCATCATAATAATTGGCATATGCGTCCGGTGTGTTCCTATTGTGTTGAAGTGTGGAAAATGTAAAAACAGAGTGAAACGAAAGAATGAAACTATGATGGTGGTCAGTAATGACAATATGTATACTGAGGTAAATATAGAACTGCATTACAACCCTGAACTAGGAAATACAATAGTTTGATGTATTATATTTAAACATGCATAGAATGTATTATTGAAATGTTATTCATAGAACACCTCAGATAATGTAAAGTCTCAATTCCCCTTCAAGACTCTCCTTATAGGATAGGTGCATCCCCACATCTTTCCCATGATCCCTTAAGAATCTGCGGTGTGCGTATAAGGGCAGTTTTATGTCCCTCCCGAAGACGCATTATCTAAATGGTTCAAATGACCTCACTGTGTCATACCATAATAACATTGGAAAACCTGCACGACGCCATCCTGTGAATGGCAGCAAGACTCCATTTTAGAAAAGAAAGCTTACACAAGCGCCATTTTGTCAAAAATACATAGTACACAATCCACAGTGCAAAATTGATAAAAGCAGCAATTTTGCTACTCACAACACAAAGTTGCTAAAAAGTAGCACAAACAGCTTTTTAACAATCTTCCCCTAACACCTACCGACGGTGTTTAGCAGACATAAAATAACTTTGCAACACATTAAAATCACCACAGACATATTTGAGAAGTAGCAAAGTAGTGGTGCTTTCCCTGCATTCACACTGGCATGCTCACACACATACACAGAAGCCTTTCCAACTTAGTGCTGGTCGCTAAGTGCCCCACAGACCCTCAAACGCACAACGCAATTTAGTGTCATTTCTCCCCGCATACACATTTAAAAGCAATGGTCCCGCAGCGCAAAAGGAATGATTATTACTTGGTTTAATCGCAATGTCAGCATATAAAGAAATTAATGTTTTCTGTAACTATGGCTTAGTAAATGACAACTGGACCGTGTTTGGTGCCGTACTGATCTACTCTGTTCCCACAGCGTTCCGGTGGCATCGGTGAGAAGATCAGAACATGCAGCTATGAAATATGAATGTTAGAGAGAATAACTTCTTGAAATTTTGTATGCCATAGTTAGATTTATTATGCAGCGGGAAGGTGAACACAATCAGGCTGTTAGAGGCTGGGTTGTGTCTTTGCACTGACCTATGAATTGTACCGTAACGGAAGAAGCAAGAAGAGGAACCAATGAGAACCTGCCAACGTATTCTATTGTATTGCTTATCCCAGTACGGGTATATATGTGAGTGCTCTGAAACAAGATGCCAGTCTGCGGTGTTCCTGTTATGCTGTTCGATGGAGGTCTCATTATTGATGCCGGTATCTGGTCCCAGAGCGCACGCGTATATGTTTTGACTGTACCTTATGACCTAATGTTTGTACAATTTATTTTGCGCTCATTGTTAGATCATAGCTTGGTAACATCTGTACTTTTACCTGAATAATAATCTTTAGCGCGTTGGACCACTATTCAACTGTCTTAGAGTTTTATTAATGGTATAATTAAACACAGCGCTAATTAGCGACATCTTGTGGTTTTAGAAGGTATAGGCAGGTTTTGTCTTAGAGGTTCTAGGCAGGTGAATCTTAGAGGTTTATAGGCAGGAATGTACTAAAGGTTTATTTACGATTCAACAGTACGTTATGCCACACAGAGCCCATTCACATTATGCCACACAGAGCCTATTTATGTTATGCCACACAGTAGTACTCCTTATACACATTATGCCACACTGAAGTAGTGCCCCTTATAACGGGATGTAGTCAGGAAGCCGACGGTCTAAATACCGATCGCCGACTTCTCGACTGTCTAATCCCGTACTAATTGCAGGCGTCAAAATCCTGACACCTGTCCTTAGACCTACGCCGGCAGCCCGACGCCCGGCATACCGAACGAAGGTAAGCTGGGCGCGGACAGCCGCGGGGGAGAAGGGGATTAGATTTTAGGGCTTCCGGGGGGATTTAGGGTTAGGCACCCCCCTGGGAGGGGAGGTAATACCACTTACACATTATGCCACACTAATTAATGCCCCTTACACATTAATCCACACTAAGTAATGCCCTTTACACATTATGCCACACTAAGTAATGATCCTTACACATAATGCCTCACACAGTAATGCCTCTTACACATTACACCACACTAAGTAATGCCCCTTACACATTATGCCACACACAGTAATGCCACTTACACATTATGCCATACTGAGTAATGCCCTTTACACATTATACCACAATATAATAACCTCCCCCAGCGACTCACCTCTCCCTACCTGGTCAGAGTCAGACAGGCTGCTCCTCCATGACCCGATCCTCACTCCCCTGAGACCACTCCTAGTCCCAGAATGCCATGCGCGACCACGACAGTGTCATGCGGTGTGACATCATCACACCCAGCAGTGGCCACCGGCATTCTGGGTGGGCAAGAGCGGGCGAGCACTGTCAGATCAGGCTGTGCCAGCAGGGTGCCTGCAGCCACGCCCTCAGGCCACAGCGCCCCGGGCAATAGCCCTGCTTGCCCGTCCCTGGAAGCGCCACTAATTCCGCACCCCACCATGTCTTGCTTTACTAGCACACACTTTAATATCAATAGCAGCCAGCAGCAGCAGAAGCTAGCTTCAGGTGTACAGTATTTGGTGAGGGATGTAAACTTGGTTTTAGTGATATCCATGCTTGAGCACAGATGTTTAAATCAAAATAACTGATGTTCTAATTAAGACACCTGTGCTCAAGTATGGCTATCCTTAAAACCTGGACTGTGTGCCTTGAGTACCGTGGTTGGGAACCCCTGCTCTATTGGGTATATTTACTAAAATGCCGGTTTATAGAAGTGGAGTTATTGCCCATAGCAACCAATCAGAGTCTTCTTATTTCTTTAGCACCTTCTAGAAGATAATAGTTGGAATCTGATTGGTGTGTATAGGCAACATATCCACTTCTAAAAACCTGCACTTTAGTAAATTTACCCCTATGTATCTGAATTAATAGGTGATGAGCAAATAGCTTCCTATAACTGTTTTACTTAATTTGTAATAAAAAAGAACAGTGTTTTGGCATCAGAAAACGTTACATGAATTGGTCCAGGTTTGTATTTCAACATTATGGGAACCTGTTAATACTTGGACAATATTGTACATTAATAACAATAATATGAATCGCATATAGTTTTGGCAAATATGTATACATATATATAATTAATGGTAATCACTTGTTGGAATGTCAAATAATTCTTTAAATGTCTCCCAATTACAGTATGTTGCAGAGTGAATGCAGGAAACCTTGTAACAGAGAAACCTGAACTCATCAGCTGAAGCCAGTCTAATACCTCTTTTATACCAAAGTTCCGAGTCTGACCCGGGGGTTGGAACAGGGGTCCAATCTGGATCACACCCAGAACTAACCCATTTAGACTGCGGTGCTGACCCAGGATATTCCCTGAGTCGGCGCCGTTCACACTGGAGCCGGGTGTGCAGTGACCCGGCTCTTCCAGCATTGCAGTGGACGCTTGGAGATGATGTCATCTCCAAGCACCTCTGAAGCTGGCCAATCAGGCAGTATGCGGCACAGATCAGGTCATCGTGACCCGGATCACGCCGTTTACACTGCAGGGTGGCACAGGAACGACCCGTGGCCAACCTTGCAAAGTACCCGTGTTGGATCCCCGGGTCCCTGGACCTAGGTGGATCCATTTACACCGACAAAAATCCCGGGTTGGTGTGCATCAACCCGGGATTTTTAGGTAGGTGTAAAAGGGGTATCATAGACCAAATATTCTGATTAGATAAACTAAGGGGGTGACTCAAGTTGTACACTGATCGCATCACTGCTGCATCTTTTGATTCAAAAATATGGTATGGCCGCATGAGTCGTCTGAAGAAGAAAGACGCTTCCTGCCAGCATAACAGATCCGAGTGCTGCTTCCAAAGACATAGCATCGGATCACCATTTTGATCATCGGTCGTGATGGTCGCAGTCATAAGGCCGATGGCTGCGTCGGCCATTGTTTTTGTGTACATCTATGAATCAGGCTATCAATATTTAATCCAGATTGACCAAATTAACATTCTGTAGGGTCTTTGTATTATATAACATGCAATAGTTAATAAAATAAGTCTGGGTGATTCACATTGCAGTCTTTTTTCCCCCCCATAAAAATAAATAGACAGCTAGAAGAACGCCTGGACAGTTTCCACTACAGGTGATCTAAAATGAGTTTCTGGCAGTTCTAGACTGGCACCTACATCTGTCACTTACTGGAATGGCCAGTGGGTGGTGCTGATGAGGTGCTGCCTGATGTTACAAAAGTAGGAGACAAAAAGAAGCTTGCACAGTAATCTTATAGAGTTACATATGTTACAAAGGTAATTTAGGATGGGATATTTCTTCTTCAGGGTCCATAGGCTCCACAGGGAGACCTTGGGGTGTAGGTGATGGATAGGAAATCCGGGCACTACGCAGTTACATTTTAACTCCCAGGATGCACCGGGTCCACTCTCCCTATACCCTGCCCCCAAGCCAGGGGCACCTCAGTTTCGTTGGTGCCCAGCCGGAGTTGGGTCACTATAAACGCAGGGGGCAGCCCTTAAACTTTTATTTTTTACAATTTTTTTTTCTAAAAGAGTTCACAGCAGCAGACAGTCTATAGGACGTCTGCACTGTCGCTCCGCCACCCCTCCGGGCCGCGACCCCAGTACTTATCTGGGGCTCTCAGCGGGCGGCTGGGGGTCACGCTAGCATGGCTCCCACGCAGACCCAGACTGCAAACTGGATTCAGGGGACAAGGTAAGTCGGGTCACCTCTTGCGGTGACCCACGCATTGCGGCAGTCAATACCTCCGGTCTCGGGACAGACTGGAGGTCCTGGGGTGGACGCATGCTCCAACCATCGTGCTCCACTGGACCACCAGGGACATAAGTGGTGCAGGAACCGGCATCCCGGGGGTTAATAACCAGGCAGGGGAGGCAGCCTTCCCTGTTTAAGCGGCTCCTCCCCTCAGCTCAGTGCGCCTTTCCTGCGAGGTCTGGCTTCCCTGAGCTGCTCTCCTCCTTTGGACACGCCGCCTCTGAGGTATCCAGTGGCCATTTTCTTGCAAGTGGCAAGTCGCAGCTCCATCAGGACATCGTGGAGTCCGGTCCCCCTGCATACCTCACCCGCTGGTCAGCGTATGTAGCACTATAGCCTACCAGACAATGAGTCTGAGTAGTTGAATTGTAGTGCCATTGTGCAGTTTATTTCTGCATTGTATGTGACTTGTGCTTGTGTCTCTCTACTCATACTGTCAGCATATAACTGTACCTTTTCTTTTTTTCTAATGCCCTAGCAGTACAAGGTGTTGTCAGGGTGTTTCTGATACCTCACATTTATTATATAATATATATGTGTGGTTGGTCACATACTGACTGGGTGGTTGCACTGTGCCATATTTGAGCCTGTGTTCCTGCAGCTTCCCAAAGCATCAGTCAGGAGCAGTATTTTGTCTACCTACTAGTATCAGATATACTCAGTGGTTGCATTATACCCAGTGACATATTGTGTGATTATTTCTCTACCATTATGTCTGATAATGATAATGATATACACATTTCTGCGCCCATCCTGCTATCGTGCACGTCATGTGCTGCAGGTTTAAATGAGGGAGAGATGGTACAGGATGGATTTTGCGTGAAGTGTTATAATCCTGCAGGCCCTTCTAATGTCTCGGTTACCATGCAGGAACCCCCTTGGACTTCCTTTTCTCAGGTACTGACATCCATTGCGGGCCGTTTGGTGGTACAAGCTGTTTTTCCTCCTATGGGGTTACCACAGCAGTCTGTTATTCCCTCACAGGGACTGCTTCAACAGGTTACAGCCATGCATGTACCTCCTGTGCCTCCACCATGGGTAGATGTTCTCAGTGGCATAACTATAAATTTTGCTCCCCGAAGCCAAAAAAGTTTCAGGCGCCCCCCCCACAAAAAGATCAAACACACCCAAAGACGACGTTTAAGGTGTGTGGTTACATGATACAGCAACGTGCCTTACACATTGTGACACACTAAGGAATGCCCCTTACAATACACCATCCCACACAGCAATGCCCCTTACACATGCCACACAATAATGCCACGTATAAAACATATTGACATACAGTAAAGCCCTTATAACAAATTTATGCCATGCTGTAATGCCCCTATTTCACATTATGCCACCCAGTAATGCCACATACAACACATTATGCCACATAGTAATGCCACATACAACACATTATGCCACACAGTAATGCCCCTTACACATTATGCCACACAGTAATGCCCCTAATAGCACATTGTGCACAGTAATGCCAAAAACACATTATGCCAAACAGTAATGCCCATTACATCCCACCCTGACAGATCTACTTTACCAACCCTCCTCTCTGCTCCTGCCAGTCTGTCACCTCAGCTCAAGACAGGTTGCACAGTTTTATGTCCGTGTAGAACCAGATTATTGGGAACATAGTTTATAACCTGTAAACTGTGTGTATCAAGTTAGTGCCCCTTATACAGTGCCTCCTGTAGTTGTGCCCCAAAAATGCAATTCCCCCGATACTAGTGCCCCTTATGCAATGCCCCCTGTAATAGTGCCCCTTATGCAATGCCCCGCTAGTAGTGCCCATTATGCAGGGCCCCCTGTAATTGTGCCCATTATACTAGTGCCCCCTGTAGTTGTGCCCATATGCAGTGCCCTTTGTAGTTGTGCCCATTTTAGTAGTGCCCCCGGTAGTTGTGCCCATTTTAGTAGTGCCCCCTGTAGTTGTGGCCATTAGTTGCCCTCAGTGTTGAGCCCCTGTAGTGAGCCCCCTGTAGTTGCACCCAGTAGTTGTCCCTTGTAGTTGCCCCCAGTAGTGAGCCCCCTGTAGTTGCCCCCAGTAGTGAGCCCCCTGTGGTTGCCCCAGTAGTGAGCCCCCTGTAGTTGCCCTCAGTAGTGAGCAACCTGTAGTTGCGCCCAGTAGTGAGCCCCATGTAGTTGCACCTAGTCGATCCCAATAGTGAGCCCCCTGTAGTTGCCCCCAGTAGTGAGCCCCTTGTAGTTGCCCCCAGTAGTGAGCCCCCTGTAGTTGCCCCCAGTAGTTAGCCCCCTGTAGTTGCTCCCCCCCGCGTGCACACAAACACACACACAAAAAAAAAAACACTTACCTTTATCCCCGCTCCAGTGCTGCTGCCGTCCATACACCGGCGACCGCTCCTCGGCACTATGGGAGTGATGTCATGATGTCACTTCCATAGTGCTCTGCGGGACCCGGAAGACGGAGCTCACTCCTGAGCTCCGTCCCCGGCGACCGCTCCTCTGCACTATGGGAGTGATGTCATGATGTCACTTCCATAGTGCTCTGCGGGACCCGGAAGACGGAGCTCACTCCTGAGCTCCGTCCCCGGCGTCCGCTCCTCGGCACTATGGGAGTAACGTCATGACATCACGGGACCAGGAAGACGGAGGGAGCTCCATCCCCCGGCTGCCGCCGGGGGTTTGAATAGGAGCCGGGCGCCTGCTGGTAACACACTCAGCGGGCGCCCGGCAGATGGAGGGTGCAGGGGGTGCGACTGCACCCTCCGTAGTTACGGGAGTTCCGCCACGGAGTGGCGTAAGTACTGCCCCCGTCGCCCCCAAGCTACCCAGCGCCTCCAAGCCACCGCGCGGGCTGCAGGGGCAGTAGTTACGCCACTGGATGTTCTCTTTAACACAGCGCAGAGCTTGGCAGCCACCTCTACTGCCCTCCAGGCCATGTTACAGGGTGAAAAACCCCTTAAGCCTGTTAAGCGTAATATGCCATCATCTCAGTCCACACTACGTACCGAGTCTGAGATGTCATCTGATGACAAGAGAAATTGTGGATGCCTCTGACTCTCCTCCGCATAAGGTATAGACTCGGTCTAAGCAGGGCCGGCTCCAGGGTTCTGAGCACCCTGTGCCGGACCCGGAGAGAGCGTCCTAAGTTTGGGGGCGTGACCTAATTACCATAGGCCACGCCCCCTGTGTGACGTTATTTGGAGGCGTGCCCGCGTGCCCTAACTTCATCACTGGCTGGGCTTCCCCCAGCTCTCTCCAGTCAGTGAATGGTTGCCGCGCGCATGCGCAAGGCATCCATTCACTCTCCGGGGGTCCGGCACCGCCACACAGCTGCGGCGGTGGGGGTCCCCAGCCTCCCGATTTGACCACCCGCGGGCCACCTCGGCCCGCGGGTGAACAGCGGGACAGTACTGTCCTGCTGAAATCGGGATGCTGGGGAGGGGTGCCGCCCTTTACGGGTGGCGCCCTTGTGCGACTGCACTGGTCAAACACCCTTAGAGCCGGCCCTGGGTCTAAGATTAATATTCCTGCTCTGATACGAGCTGTCCATTTTGCCTTAGTCATAGAGGAAGAAGAACAGCCAGCTCCTCTGCCTAAGCAGATAAAGGTTACTTCTGCAGAATTTCCTTTATCAGATCAGATAGTTGATCGTATGGCGGCGGCATGGCAATCGCCTGGGAAACGATACCAGCCTCAAAGACGCCTGGCTTACTGTTACACTTTTCCGGAGGAACATTGTACTAAATGGGAATCACCTCCTGCAATGGATTCTCATGTTACGTGCTTAATTAAGAGTGCTACATTGCCTATGCCCTCCATTTCTTCCCTTAAAGATCCTACGGATAAGAAAGTGGAAGTTTACCTGAAATCAATATACTCTCTTTCAGGAGCTGCTGCCTGAATGTCCATGGCTATCTCATGGGTGGCCAAGGCTATGGAGCAGTGGGCTGATTCCCTTGAGGACTCCTTCCCTACCGATGTTTCCAGAAATCAGGTGACACTGGTTGGTAACATCAGAGATGCGGCCGCATATATTGGGGCTTCCCCAATATATGCAGCCGCATCTCTGATGTCACCAACCAGTGTCACCTGATTTCTTCTGCTCTGGATGTCAGCTTCTGCTCTGGATGTCAGTCTCCTGACTTCCAGAGTCTCGGCTGCTGCTGTGTCGGCTCTCCGTTCCCTGTGACTGCGCTCTTGGAGGGCGGATGCTGATTCTAAGAAGGGTTTAGAAAGCTTGCCTTATAATGGTAAAATCTTGTTCGGTCCTGACTTGGACAAGATTGTGGACACATTGGCAGCAGCTAAGTCTGCGTTTCTGCCTTCAGTGTCTACTTCTACAAAGCCACGGGACAATCCTTTCCTAGACAGTCAGCCCCCAAGACGACTGCCAAGCCCAAGAAGCAGGCCTGGAGTACAAGACGTCCGGCTTCCAAGTCTGAGGATAAGTCCTCAGCCTGATGGCACAGGTCTCCCCCTGGGGGATCAGAGCACCACGGACACTTGGGTAAGAGAAGTGGTCTCCCACGGGTACACCCTTTCATTTCTCAGAAGGCCTCCCCACCAGTTTTTCTGCACATACCTTCCTTCAGACAGGGACAAGGCCTTGCAGATCCAGAAAGCCATACAGTCCTTGCTCCAAGCAGGGGTCATAGTACCGGTTCCGTTACCTCAGAGGGGGACAGGTTATTACTCTGCTCTCTTTCTGGTCCAGAAGCCGAACGGATCCCATCCTATCCTCAATCTCAAATCCTTGAACAAATTCCTCAGAATACCTCCATTCTGAATGTAAACCCTATGCTCCATCATACTAGCTATGGAACCTGGGGATTTTATGGTATCGCTGGATTTTCGGGACGCGTACCTACATGTACTGATTGCTCCCTCTCACCAGCATTTTCTCCAGTTTGCTGTACAACACCAGCATTTCTAGTTACGGGCTCTGCCTTTTGGCCTGTCTACTGCGCCACGGGTGTTTACGAAGGTTATGGCTATCATGGCGGCCCATCTGCGGAGGCAGGGTGTCCGACTGCTACCATGGGAAGCAGTCGGGAAGCCGACGGACGGAATCCCGACCGTCAGCTTCCCGACTGTCTAATTCCGGCAAGGGTTAAATGACAGGTGTCGAAATCCCGACGCCTGTCATTTTACTTACGCCGGGAGCCTGACGCCTGGCAATCCCGATCGAAGGTAAGCCAGGCGCGGACAGCCACGGGGAGGGATTAGGTTAGGGGCCCCCGGGGGGGACTTAGGGTTAGGCACCCCCCTGGGAGGGTTATGTTTAGGCTAGGGGAAGGGGGGCTAGGTTTTGGCACCCCCAGGGGGAGTTTAGGATTAGGCACCCCCTGGGAGACTTAGGTTTAGGCAGCGAGGAAGGGGGGGTTAGGTTAGGCACTTAGAGGGGGTATTAGGGTTAGGCACTGGGGGGGAGGTTAGATTTAGGAACCCCTAAGGGAGGGTTAGGGGGGGGAAGATTAGGGTTTCTTACCTTAATCACGGGATTTTCACCCATGTTGGGCTGCTGCTGTCGGGATTTGAACTGCCGGCCATGCGACCAGTGGTAAATCATACCGATCCAGCTACCATATCTGGACGACCTCCTGTTGTTGGCAGGGTCTCCAGAGGTACTCCACCACCATCTGCAGCTAACGATTTCTGTTCTTCAGTCACATGGATGGTTATTCAATTGGAAGAAGTCATCCCTAACTCCATCCCAGAGGATTCCAACAGCAGAGGATCTTTCTGACAGCAGATCTCCAGTTTACAGATGCGAGTACGCAGATGTCTCCACAGTCGCTAGGTGTCAATCCACTCAGCGATGCAGGATCTGGGGTCTATGATGTCGACATTCAACATGGTGGAATATGCTCAGTTTCATTCCAGGCCTCTGCAGAAACTGATCCTCTCCAGGTGGAACAGGTTACCCCATCAGATAAAGGCACAGGCGATGGTGCTCTCTCCGGAGGTTCGTCTGTCCCTGTCTTGGTCGCTACAGACATTTCATCTAACCAAGAGGCGCCCCTTTTGGATTCCAGACTTGGTGATCCTGACAACGGATGCCAATCTCCAGGGCTGGGACGCAGTAACCGGTCCGCACTCTTTTCAGGGTCGTTGGACGACAGGCGAATCAGCCCTGCCAATCAACATGTTGGAACTTCGGGCAGTCTACAGGGCCCTCAAACTGGCCAGACATATACTTCACAGGAAACCCATGCAAGTCAGACAACGCCACAACCGTGGCGTACATCAACCATCAAGGAGGTACTCAAAGTCAGGTGGCAATTCAGAGGTGTCACGCATTTGACATGGGCGGATGGTCATCTCCCAGCCATATCAGCTGTGTTCATTCCGGGAGTTCTCAATTGGGAAGCGGACTTTCTCAGCCGTCACGACGTGCATCCCAGGGAATGGTCTCTTCACCAAGAGGTGTTTCAACTCCTAGTGGACAAGTGGGGCCTTCCAGAAGTAGACCTCATGGCCTCCTGACATAATCACAAACTGCCTGTTTATGGGTCCAGGACAAGAGATGCTGAGGCGATCTTGGTAGACGCTCTGTCAGTAAAGTGGACTTTGAAGTTCGCGTATCTGTTTCTTCCAGTCTCATTGCTTCCTCGAGTTCTTCAGAAGTTCAAACAAGATGGAGGCATGGTCCTGCTGGTGGCACCAGCTTGGCCCAGATGACATTGGTACTCAGATCTGCAGAGTCTCTCCATCAACGCTCCGTTCCTGCTGCCTCAACGTCCTGACCTCTTGTCTCAAGGTCCTTGCCTTTACCCGGACCTGGGTCGTCTGTCTTTGACGGCGTGGCTCTTGAGACATCCCTCCTAAGGTCCAAAGGATCCCCCAGCTCTGTAGTTAACACTATGAGCACGTAAGCCAGCCTCTGCACGGATCTACCACAGAGTGTGGCATACATATTTTCAATGGAGTCGTCCCAGAGGTTACGATCCCCAGGTGTTTCGAATTTCCAGAGTTTTGGCTATCTTTTCAGGCAGAACTGGATCTCGGTCTCTGCCTAGCTTCACTGAAGGTGCATGTCTCTGCCCTATCAGTGTGGTTCCAACGAAGGATTGCTCCTCTTCCGGATGTCTGTACCTTCCTACAGGGTGTCCTTCGGATTCAGCCTCCCTTTGTCCCCTCGGTGGCTCCTTGGGATTTGGCTGTAGTTCTTTGAACCCCTGGATTCTGTGAATCTCAAATGATTGACGGCAAAGACACTGGCCCTGATCCAGAGCCGCTCGCAAAAAGCGAGTGCTCGCTCTGAATCAGGGCGGGCGCTTGTTTTCTGAGTTGTGGCCTCCTGGTAGCTCGCATAGCTGTGGGTAACCACCCACAGCTTATGCGAGCGGCCAGGTGATGGTCGCGATAGTCAAGACCATTGCGACCATCGGGCTTGCGATGAGACCCTAATAGAGCAGGAAGTCCACCTACTGACATCACGAGTGATGTCAGTAGGGCCGCCCACAAATGGCAGGCGTTCCTGCAGGAACGCCTCCGTTTACCCAGCCACCCCCCCTCCCCGCCTACAAAACGGGGCGAGCTGACGATCAACATCGACAGCTGCCCCGTTTGTTTGCGAGCGCTGGAGCGAGTGCTTTTTGCGCTCGCTCCATGGCTCGCGCACTGGCCAACCATCGACCCGCTTGCGAGCGCTATGTGCTTGCGAGCGGGTCTGAATCAGGCCCACTGTTTCTTCTGGCTATTGCTTCCGCTAGAAGAGTGTCAGATTTAGGGGCGCTCTCCTGTCACTCCCCATTTCTGATATTTCACCAGGACAGCTGTGCTTCAGACTCGCCCTGGTTTCCTTCCTAAGGTTGTTTCTAGTTTCCACATTAATGAGGAAATTATAGTTCCGGCCTTTCAATCTCCAGATCTCTCGGCAGGTGAGGCCTCTTTGGATGTAGTCCATGCCCTCAGGATTTATGTGGACCGTACTAGTTCCCTTCAAAGATCAGACTCCTTATTTGTCCTATATGGATTTCACAAGAGGGGTTGACTAGCCAATAAACAAACACTAGCTAGATGGCTTCATATGACTATCTCAGAGGCTTACACTCAGGAGGGCCTTCCTGTTCTGCCTTCTGTTAAGTCTCATTCTACTCGGTCTGTGGGTTTCATGGGCAGCTCGCCATGCACCTCGGCTGTTCAGCTGTGTTAGGCGGCCACGTGGTCTTTTGTCCAGACCTTTCTAAGGTTCTATGCATTTGATACCTTTGCCTCTCAGGATGCTTCCTTTGGGCGCCGGATTCTCCTCTCAGCGCAGGAGCGTCCCTACCCTTAAAAAGACTGGTTTGGGACATCCCCAAGGTCTCCCTGTGGAGCCTATGGACCCCGAAGAAGAAAATGAGAGTTATGGTAAGAAATTACCTTTGTTAACTCTCTTTCTTCGAAGTCCATAGGGTCCACAGTGCACCCGCCCTGACGCCCCTGGCTTCAGATGGGCTATGTTCTGGTTGCCGGTTTTCCGTCTCCTTCTCTGTGAGAATGTGATCTTGTGTTTTCCAGACTTCCTTCTCTCTTCTCCTCCTCCGGCCTTTGGCTTGTTCGAACTGAGGTGCCTCTGGCTCAGGGGCGGGGTATAGGGAGAGTGGACCCGGTGCATCCTGGGAGTTAAAATTTAACTGCGTAGTGCCTGGATTTCCTATCCATCACCTACACCTCTCCCTATGGACCCTATGGACTTCGAAGAAAGAGAGTTAACAAAGGTAAGTTCTTACCATAACTCTCATTTTTCCAAACAAAAAGTGCTGCGATTAGAAGCTTGTTTGCTGACATACAGCATTCACTTGTAATCTCACTTGAAAATACAGCAGCTGTAATAAAGCTGCATGCAGAGAAGGTCTGAAGCACTCTTATGTGACAGGTAAAACGTGTTCCCGCTGAATTTTACTTACCACTAAACAAGCATCTGAACGTGGCATATTTGTGTCTGGTTAACCACAGTATTCTAAAGTGCAATTGCTCCACAGTCTTATCTTTGATATTGTTAGGCATCATAACGCTGGATAATAAGAGTGGTTTGCACATGTTAAATATGGAATCAATTTTAAATACTCCATACTGTCAAAAGTTAAAGGAGACAATTTTTCCCAAAGACTGGTGTACATGTACATTTAATAGGATGCACAGTTGTTTAGAACAGATAATACACTATGCAGTGAAAACTTCACTTATTTAAATGTATTCTCATATCATGTAACTTTAAATAAAAAATATCAAATATTTTTAGATTTCTATGTCTGTTCTAATATGCCTGTGGAAATCTTACTAATTTAGTGTCATTGTCATGTAGAAATAAATTGTAAAGCGCTCCATACTGTAAGTGCATAAATAAAAGGTTATATCATACATCATAAAGAATGCAAAATAATTAATTGCATATATATTTAAGCTATCCATTAGTTACAAGGTGTTTCTGCCTTTCGTATGGTCCTAATTCTAATCAATGAAAGCACTAATGTTGGGTAACTTATATAGTTAGAGGTTGAGAGCAAAGCTGAAAAGGTAACCTTTGCCCTCTAGATCCCGTGGGAAACCCAGAGATACAAAAAGGTATCTCCAGTGATAGGTTACTTTTCTGGGGGGCTGAAAGTGTTTGCTTTCAATTTCTAAATGCATTTCTTACCCACTCTACAGGCAGCTGAAGCAAATTAACTGCATTTACTTCTTGGCCTCTAGGTATTTTGGAAGGGGATCTGGGGCTGAGAAGAGACTGGGGGACTCTTCTCAAGCCAGGTCCTGAACGCATCTATTTGGATGAAGGTTTGCTCAGTAAAGCTTAGTGTGGGTAAACATGTGTTACCATCATTATGCTTAGTAGAACATCAGACCACCCATCGGTCAGTCTAGTGCACAGGGATCTGCTCAGTACCATGTTACATGCTAACAACGTGCACATAAGCACACAGTTAACTATAACTATAGTGTCCGGCTTTCCAGAAGGTGTTTAGTCCCATTTAATTAAAATCATCTTATCAGCCCAATGCAAGCTGTAACTCCTACCCAGGACTGTCCAGACATGAACTTCTGGGGCAATTACTTCTTTAATGGGAAACATGGTTCCAGCAATGGTGTGGTTTCAGCAAAGCAGTTCTTAGGTAATTAAAGTGCCCTGGATTGGTGCCACCCTATCAGAGGGATGTCCCAGCTGTCAGAAAACAGGCAGCATCCTGCAGTGAGTAGTGTCAGGAAGTCTGGATATGCAAGAAGATGTTTAACAGGGCATAAAACATATCCACCCCCTGGGCATTCTGAGCCATGCTAGTCTAACCCAAGGCAGTCTTTTTCAATATTGTTGTGTTCTGTTCTCTCTGGCACTTCTGGCACAACCTGGTTGACCAGTAGTATTAGTCTTCTTCCTCTCTAGGCCTCCTGAGCACAGACTAAAGCTGGGTACACACCTAAAAGATATATCTGCAGATGACGGTTGTTCATACACACTGAACAACCGTCATTGCCACCTAAAGATATATCTGTTGTGAGGATATTGGCCAATTAATCTTTTACTCCGTACACACTGGCAGATCGTCTTTGTGAAATGTGTCACATCTTCCTGTAATCTACATAGTGGGCTGGCCTACTGAAGAGCACACAGGGAAAGGAATGAGGTCCACTAGTCCCCTGTTATACTCTGCTGCTGTATCAGCATCTGTGTCACAGGATTCTATTCATCATTACTTAATTTCTCCAAAAGTAGGTGAAAATTTTGTAGAAATTAAGTGCCAGGGATATTCATCATTCTTGTAAATCAGGAGATATCACTGACATCTCCTGGTTACAATTCTACCCCTACAAATTCCACAGTCCCTACACTATGGTATGGGAATGTGGAAATGATGTCATCCATCAAGTGCCGAAAGCATTTTTTTCGGAACTTAACAGCGATACTGTACGCCACCCTGAGATGGCGTACAGCATCCGATACAGCAGAGGGTTCTGAAAAGAACCCTCCCTGATGTGTCCTCTTACCTTCAAGGAGCTCCCTCCCAGCTCCCCGATCTCTCCTCCTGTGAGCCGGGAACAAGGGAGAGGGCACAGCAGCGGCGGTGGGGGACCTACACAGTGGGGCTGCATGATCTGAGCGGAGGGTCACAGACTTTTGTCAAGTCAAATACAAAACAATGTGCAACTTATCAGGCTTTAAATAGCAAGAAATCCTCATGCATGCTGGATGTTAACTCCCCGCTGGATGTTAACAAGTGTCTCAAGGCACCCCAGTTTGGGATCCACTGATCTAGTTAATGATCCATTGTGTCTCATGTTGTAGCAGTTTATGAGATCTATCACCTCCCCTGGTCAAGGGGGGTATGTGATCAATAATTCTATACCTAAGGGACGCAAGGTTATGGTTAGCCATGGTAAAAAATGCCTCGCCACTGGCTATTCGCCAGTGGCAATGTCTGCACGGATCGCCGAGCGATGTTGTACCATGTCTCTCAGGGTACACTCTGTTTTGCCTATATACACCTTAGAACAAGGACAAGAGAGGGTATACACAATGAACTTGCTGGTGCATGTGAGATGATAACGTATATTATATTTGACTCCTGTGTATGGGTGGAAAAACATGGGCCCTGTGTGTAAGAATCTGCAATTAGGACATTTAACACACTCCAATTTAGGGGTGCCTAAATATTTTTAAATGTACAGTCAGGTGCATAAATATTGGGACATTGACAGAATTTTCATATTTTGCCCTCTATTCACTACCACAATGGCTTTGCAATGAAACAAACAAGATGTGCTTTAACTGCAGACTTTCAGATTTAATTTGAGGTTAATTACATCCAAATCAGGTGAACGGTGTAGGAATTACAACGGTTTCTATATGTGCCCTACACTTTTTAAGGGGCCAAAAGTAATGGGACTATCAACTCAGAAGCTATTTCATGGACAGGTGTGGGCTATTCCCTCATTATTTCATTGTCAATTAAGCAGCTAAAAGGTCTGGAGTTGATTCTAGGTGTGACATTTACATTTGGAATCAGTTGCTGTCGACTCTCAATATGAGATCCAAAGAGCTGTCACTATCAGTGAAGCAAGCCGTCATTAGGCTGAAAAATCAATACAAACCCATCAGAGAGATAGCAAAAACATTAGGTGTGGCCAAAACAACTGTTTGGAACATTTTTAAATAGAAAGAACGCACCGGAGAGCTCAGCAACACCAAAAGACCCGGAAGACCACGGAAAACAACTGTGGTGGATGACAGAAGAATTATTTCCCTGGTGAAGAAAAACCCTTTCACAACAGTTGGCCAAATCAAGAACATTCTCCAGGAGGTAGGTGTATATGTGTCAAAGTCAACAATCAAGAGAAGACTTCACAAGAGTGAATATAGAGGGTTCACCACAAGATGTAAACCATTGGTGAGCCACAAAAACAGGAAGACAAGATTAGAGTTTGCCAAACAACATCTAAAAAAGCCATTACAGTTCTGGAATAACATCCTATGGACAGATGAGACAAAGATCAACTTGTACTAGAGTGATGGGAAGAGAAGAGTATGGAGAAGGAAAGGAACTGCTCATGATCCAAAACATACCACCTCATCAGTGAAGCATGGTGGTGGTAGTGTCATGGCGTGGGCATGTATGGCTGCCAATGGAACTGGTTCCCTTGTATTTATTGATGATGTGACCGCTGACAAAAGCAGCAGAATGAATTCTGAAGTGTTTCGGGCAATATTATATGCTCATATTCAGTCAAATGCTTCAGAACTCATTGGACGGCGCTTCACAGTGCAGATGGACAATGACACGAAGCATACTGCAAAAGCAACCAAAGAGTTTTTTAAGGCTAAAAAGTGGAATGTTATGCAATGGCCAAGTCAATCCCCTGACCTGAATCCGATTGAGCATGCATTTCACTTGATGAAGACAAAACTGAAGGGAAATTGCCCCAAGAACAAGCAGGAACTGAAGACATTTGCAGTAGAGGCCTGGAAGAGCATCACCAGGGATGAAACCCAGCGTCTGGTGATGTCTATGCGTTCCAGACTTCAGGCTGTAATTGCCTGCAAAGGATTTGTAACAAAGTATTAAAAAGTGAAAGTTAGATTTAGGATTCTTTAGTTTGTCCCATTACTTTTGGTCCCTTAAAAAGTGGGAGGCACATATAGAAACCGTTGTAATTCCTACACCGTTCACCTGATTTGGATGTAATTACCCTCAAATTAAATCTGAAAGTCTGCAGTTAAAGCACATCTTGTTTGTTTCATGTCAAAGCCATTGTGGTGGTGAATAGAGGCCAAAATATGAAAATTCTGTCAATGTCCCAATATTTATGCACCTGACTGTTGTGTTGTTTTGCGTTTGTTGTATACAATGGTAACGCTTGACATCACTTCCTGTGCGACTGCCTTTGGGCACCGGACAGGGGAGCTGGCGTCCAGCGTGCATGAGGGATTCTTGCTATTTAAAGCCTGGTAAGTTGCACATTGTTTTGTATTTGGCTTGACAAAAGTGCTAATAAAGCACTGAAACGTTGCACTTTAAGCTGTGTCAAAGTTTCTTTATTTATTGACTGGAGTGCCGCCTGTGGAACCGTTTATGGCAGTGCGTCTCGGCTGGAGATTGACTGTTGCGGGCACCCGGCACAGGAACTACATTTACCGACTGAGTGCCGGATCGTGTATATATATATATATATATATATATATATATATATATTATAGATAAGATAGATAGATAGACAGATATATAGATATATACACACACATACATATATATATAATATATATACATACATATACACACACATAAATATATATACATACACAGATTATCAGATTATATATATATACATACACGCACATATATATATATATAAAACACACATACATACATAGATGTCTCGCTAGAAAGGAAGCCAATGGTTACTCACTCCCTCTCTGTCCAGGGCTCACGCTGGCAGCTCTCTCCCACTGGCCGGATCATCCACTGGTTGCTCCCTCCTGCTAGCAGGGGCTCTGCATGGCTGGAACACCCACTGATGTCTCCCTCACGCTGCTCGGGGCACACGCTGTTAGCGCTCTCTCACTGGCCAGGTCACCCACTACTCTCTATACTGGTTGGGGCTATGACTAGCTGCAATACCCGCTAATGTCTCCCTTCTGAACATCTGAAGAAGATGATCCCACGCGGACGCCGGTTGCAGCTTCCACAAGGACTTCAGAACCAGGAGTTGCTTTTCATAACCAGGCCCATCCTGTTAAGACGCTGAAAGGCCAACCAATCGTTGGTCGGCTGGTCGGCCATACACACAGCATGATGCCCAATACATCTGCAGATATATTGGGCATCGGCTGTGCAGCAGGGCCAATGCAATATGTCTGTGAACGATGTCGTTCACAGATATATCGTTTGTACACACCCGCCGATCAATTGATCGGCCAATATATCTGCTAGTGTGTATCCAGCTTTAAATATTGTCTACCTTATTTGATGTTCAGGACTAATTATAAATTGGTTTATGTGCACAAGTTCAAAATATTATTATTTCCTATACAATTTCAGGTTGAGTCTCCCATTTCCAAAATGCTTGGGTCAGGGGTATTTTGGATAACGGAATATTCCGTAATTTGGAATATTTGCATATCATAAAGAAATATCTTGGGAATGGGACCCAAATATACACACAGAATGCATATATGTGTTATATACACCTTATACAAACATATGTAATTTTATACAATATTTTCAATAATTTTGTGGCTCAAGCAAAGTTTTGTGTACAGAAGTGAAAATAATTTATGTTTCACAAACAGCATTTAAGCACACACAGCGTGAAGGTAATTTTTTACAATATTTTTAATAATTTGTGCCTTAGACAAAGTTTGTGTACATTGAACCATCAAAATTCAAAGGTTTCATTATCTTAGTCATGCCAAAATAATTCCGTATTTCGGAATATTCCGTATTTTGGAATATTTGGATATGGGAGACTCAACCTGTACATGAAATTATGTCTATTTATGTATTAGAAAGTGACAAATTGGATCTTCTAGCACAATCAAATAAAAAAATCTCCCTTTAATGAAAAAAGTCAATAACCATAAAATGTATCTTACATGTAGAGAGTAATGTAGAGAGTAATACATGTAGAGAGTAATACAGAATTTTGTTTTTGGTTACCTTTTTTTTTTTTTTACAAAATTACAAGAAAATACTTCCTAAGATGCAGAAAATTGCAATAAATTATGCTTAAATTATAACTGCATTTAACAGTGGAGTACTTTATAGATTGTAATGCGGTATTTTTGGTTCAAATTTGGTTAGAATAAAAAGCTCTAACATGAGATTGATAATTATCTCCTTGTGAGGAACCTAATGTACATAACAAAGAGCTGCCTGTGTGTGTGATTATGTGTTGAAAACAAGAAAGGGGCTGCAAATGATCATGATGGAGGTATTTGATAAAAAGGAAATGATGAGGGATAAACATCAGTTTTGTGTTTCAGTATTTGGAATGCCACACCCGCCCCACTTGAAGAAGCAGGATGGCTGGAGGGTCTAGGTCTTTGACCTGTAACCTGCTAGGATTTTATTTAATTTGCTCTTTAGTTTGGCATGGTACATGTTAATTAGGCACTTGTGGTTTTAGATCAAATCAAGATACTGTAACATGTTGCTTCTCCAGGGAAAACACTGTTAACTCCTAAAGGGTAACAACCACTCTAGAATGATTCTGCGTTACTCAAATTATTATCATAATTGGAATAACTGCTGAAACTTGCAATATGACTTCAACTTGAAATCACCTATTGATTCTGCTATTTGCCAGATAGTTTGCTAATAACCGCCCTAAGTAACATCTGTTACTATGGAAACAAATAGTGCAGTCAACATTATGGGGTCTATTTACTAAGCAGTGTTAGGAGACATAGTGAAAAGTGATAAGAAAGTGATAAGGTGCCAGCCAATCAGCTCCCAACTATCATTTTTCAAACACAGCCTGTGAGATGGCAGTTGGAAGCTGATTGGATGGCACCTTATCACTTTCTTATCACTTTTCACTCTGTCTCCTAACACTGCTTAGTAAATAGACCCCTATGTTTCATATTTGCCTACTTCTGCAGGGAGAGCAGGGCACCCTCCCGATTCCCTAGTGAAGTGTTTGGATTGTGTTATAACGACCCCGCCTCCCTTGTGCATGATGACATTGCGCAGAGAAGGGCAGGTAATAAAGATGCAAGTCTCGTCACCACACCCAACGCACTAGACACTTGGGGGTCTATTTACTAAGCTGTGTTAGGAGTAGGGATGTGCAGACTCGGATAGGTTCGAGTTTGCACGTTGAGTTCGGATTTTTCCCTCCAAAAAAAACGAACTCAGAAAGAGGCAAAACGTCATCTTACATGGACGAATATCATCATTCCTGGACTTGATGATGTTCGTCCATGTAAGGTGATGTTTTGCCTCTTTCTGAGTTCCGTTTTTTTGGAGGGAAAAATCCGAACTCAACGTGCAAACTCAAACCTATCCGAGCCTGCACATCCCTAGTTAGGAGATAAAGTGAACGGTGATAAGGTACCAGCCAATCAGCTCCTAACTGCCATGTCACAAGCTGTGTTTGAAAAATGGCAGTTAGGAGCTGATTGGCTGGTACCTTATCACCGTTCACTTTATCTCCTAACACAGCTTAGTAAGTAGACCCCTTAGACCCCTGCACCAGTATTTCCCAGAGGGCAGGTTCCTTTCCCCCGTGAAATGTTTTATATTACTGAAAGAAGCTGTCTTTATACTGCTACTAAGTATATTTGTTTGTGCTGAGAAAAAAATGCTTTAAACTTTGAAAACAATGTAGACTATAGCAGACGTTTTTTGGAATTGATTTGGCTTGCTGTGCTTTGTAAGTGTGCAATATGCCTACACACCCCCATAAAATCCCATGTAAGCAGACCCTAGCCTTTAGTACAATGTTGTGGCACTGCATGACACCTGACACATTTGCAGGAGGGGTGGCATGAATAATCAGCTGCACTTCTACAGCAGATTTTACACATGACTGAAAGTATCCTATTTCATTCTTCTTTGGGTGCTCAAATGAAAAAAAAAAAATTGCATTTACTGTACACCGCTAGCTTTATCTGTTCTTTGGTTTCCTGTTATGGGCATAAAGTTTGGCTTCAATAATATCTTTGACAAATGTGATTTCAAACATCTTGATTTCATGCAAGAAACTTTTTGAATGTTGTAAATTTGCTTATTTTCCTTCAAAAGTAAAATGCTTTATTAATGCAGAAGCATACAACAGTGTCACTGTGAGCAAAATAAGTCTGTGTCATGTTTGCACACAATAATAGACTGCTAAGTTTGTACAAATCGCTTAGTAAATACCAGAATGTTTTCTGTGTTCACAGAACTTTCATGCAAACTACAAACGTCATCTCTTGTTGGCTCTCTATTTTTAAATTTATAAAACATATTTATTTAAGTATTTTTAAATACTAAGTCAACATCAATGTCCTCACAATGAAGAACTTAAGAATAAAACAAAGGAGATAACCTTTCTAGTATACCATAGGTAACAACATATATTGAGCTTTGTGAAACTGGTTCCAGGTCCCTGTAGTTATGAGACCGTGTAAGTCCTAAACTGCATAACCATTATTAAACTTCCCATTAGGTGAACTTGTTCACCCATTGCAGAAAGCTGAGAAAAGAAAGTGTTGTCTGTGGCCAGCTAATAGCTGTATTCCATTGTACTGCAGCTATCAGGAAAGAAATCAGGTCTTTATGTGATGTAAATGGCTATGAATTTGGTATCCATAAAGAGGTTGAGAAGCACTGAATACATGACAGATGGAGACAGACCATGTACTTCTCCCTTTACCTCCTGAGTGAATGACAGCTGTCCATATTTCCTTAAGCATATAAGATTGATGGCTCTTCAGGGTAGAGACCACTTTCCTCATGTGTTTTTAAATGATCTAACTATAATTTTCTGCAATATTTATGTCATTTTGTGTATGGCCTAATTTCTATAATGGCATTGTCAATACAGTAACCCAGTGATTCCCAACTTCGGTCCTAAAGGCAAATCAAAATAACTGAGGTTCTAAATGAAGTCACCTGTGCTCAAGTATGGCTATCCTTATTATATGGCCTGTTAGTGTGCCTTGAGGACCGTGGTCCCCTGCAGTAACCTTTTTGATAATAAATAAGAAAAATACAAATACAAATTAGTCACACACAGAAACATTGCTGTCATCATAATGAACTCTGTTTCCCAAGACCACACAAAGAACGCAAGCACTAAGGATGTCAGCTTCTATCTATCTAAATCCTTACTACTGGATATGGATGAGTGGGCACTAGCAATCGCTTCACTTCCCAATACCTCCTGGGCAGAAGGAGGAGGAGCAGGGCATTCATCGGGCCAGGCATGTAAATATGACATGTCTCCCAGTAAGGATTACATCATTCGCATTATACATGTTAAAATATCTCTTCGGGGGAATAATGTGACACTATTTATAGAAAATATTTCAAGGTGCGGTTACAGTAATTAGCATGTCTTGTTGATAGAAGAAGAATGCTTTGACAAGACAGGTTCAAATAGAAAGATGTTTTAAAGATTTAATACATCTTTTGGAGATTTGCTTGATTATGTGTCATACTTTCATTCTGAACCAAAAACATACATATAAGTCCCCCTTGGATTAACAATAACAAAAAAACCGTTAATGATGAAAAGTTCACAATGTTAAGTAAATTTTAATTCTAACTAAGACAAAATAAATATAATAATTACATAACTGAGTTTTTCATAATTATTGCAGTTTGGAGGTTATTATTTAGCCAAATAAAGAATCCAGAATTCTAAAATATCACTTTGTGTGTTATATATAAATACTGTGGGTCATTTAAAACAGCAACTAGAGAAGCCAAATAAAACCCCTTTTGAATGTGGAGCCAAACCAATTGCACAAGTCAAATGTGTGCCTAGCCCACATTCTGCAAGCAAAACCATGATCCTCCCAGACTGGAAATTGCTAACCCTACATCCAGGGGTGTAAGTTCATACCAGTTAAGTATAACATTTGAATATGATTCTATGGAGTCTAGAGGTGTATGATAATTCACATATCAGGTATAATTGTTTACGAGCATCTGTCCCTTATTCGGCGCTACCAAACCCTGGGGTCCTGCCAGGGGCAGAACTATGGGAGACAATGGAGGCGCCTGCCGCCGGGCTCCAGCTCTGTAGGAGCCATTTGTCCACAACATATTCAGCCCACTTAGGGCTATAACTATATACCCGAAGTGTATATAGTTATAGCCCCATACACGGCACCCCTTCCCGGCACCTGAGAAGCCACCATACACTAGTAGAGAGCTCCATGTCAGACCATCAGCTGCTGCCTTTGTCTATCTATAGCCTGTCTGCATGCAAATTGCTACATTACAGCATTGTCAGCAGCTGTGGGAGGGGGGCACCAAATTATAACTTGCCTTCGGGTATCTGGGATGAACTTACGCCACTGGGTCCTGCAATACCAAGACCTAGAGATAGTTCTCCTAAAGTTAGTGCATATATATATATATATTATTCACAACTTGCATATGAGGCATCAGACACACAGCAGGACACAGACAATTGTTTCACTGTGGCTTTTACAAGGTTAGCTTTGGCAGCGCAGAATCAGGCGGTGCTCATGTACAATTATGCCTGTAAATTTTGTTCCACAGCTCCAGGTACGCTGTGTGACAACTCTGCAGCAGCATATGCTAGTGAGCCGCCATTTGTAGTGATGCAGACCCAGCAGTTACTGGCGGGTGGCTCTCTTTACCGGTGGTCAGGGCCGCCATCAGGGGGGGACTGCCGGGCCTCCAGTCCCGGGCCCGGAGAGAGAGGGGGCCCGGGTGGCAGCGGCAAGGAAAGCCATCAGCGGTGCGGCATGTAAACACTGGAGCTGCCGTGAGCTAATCATAGCTTGCAGAACGGCAATTAGAGCAGCCTCTCCTGATTGGCTGCTGTTCCGCGAGCTGTGATTGGCTCGCGGCCAGCTCCTATTACAGCTCGCGGAATGGAAGGCAATCAGAAGCGGCTGCTCTGATTGGCTGCTGTTCTCCGAGCTATGATTGGTTCACGGCCAGCTCCATAGCTCACATGCAGCAGCGGCACACTGATGGTTTCTCTGCCTGTCTGCCACCCAGTGCATTCTTCGCCCCTCTCTCTCAGGACAGGAAGTGCCAAGAAAAGAGCAGGTAGGTTGATCCTGCCTTGTGCACCCCGCTAGTCCAGCCAGCCTTACCTGCACTGCCCCCTTAGTCCAGCCAGCCTGCCCATCCCCTAGTCCAGCCAGTCATTCTGCCTTCCCTGCACTGTCCCCCAAGTCTAGCCAGCCTTCCCTGCACTGCCCCCTAGTCCAGCCAGCCATCCTGCCTTCTCTGCACTGTCCCCCCCCAGTCTAGCCAGACTTCCCTGCACCCCCCCATTCCAGCCAGCCAGCCTTCCCTGTCCGCTCCCCCAACCCCCATTCCAGCCAGCCTGTCTTCCTACTTTCTCTGCCCCTCCCCCAGTCTAGCCAGCCGTCCCTAAGCCCCCTCCCCAGTCTAGCCAGCCTTCTTTCCCTGCCTACTGCACCCCGGTCCAGCCAGCCCTCTAGTTTAGCCAGCCTACTCTCCCTGCCCCTCCCTCAATCCAGCCAGCCTTCCCTGCGCCCCCTACCCCCTCCTAGTCCAGCCAGCTAGCCTGTCTTCCCTGCTCCAGTTCACTCTTGCCAGCCCAGTGCCCCCACTTGTCCAGCCTCCCCTGCCCTGTGTTCCCCAGTAATGTCCATCCTTCCCTGCCCTGTGTTCCCCAGTAATGTCCATCCTTCCCTGCCCTTTACCCCCACCCCCACCATGTCTAGCATCTCTGGTTTATGCACCAATTGATGCATCACCGCCGAAGTAGCTCCACAGCGGGGGCCCTACCTATTTTGTCAGTACCGGGCCCCACAATTTCTGATGGCAGCCCTGCCGGTGGTCCCTAGGATAGGCGATCAGTCAGGTGTCTCGGGTCCCAGCTCACTGTCCAGCAGCAGTGGCAGGTGCACCATCGCTTGCTGCAGCGCAGGCTGAGGTGTTTCAGGCGGGAGCCTTATTGTCCCCTATTGCAGGTGTTAGCAGCGCACCCAGGACAGAGCTAATTAACGCTGCAGCAGCAGATCAGTGGTTACACACGTTTTCCTCTATGAAACACACAAGTGCTGCTGTACATGCTATAGATGGAAGAGCCCCTTTAGGGCTTGGCGTCCGGAGGCAGGCGCCTCCATTGTCTCTGGGAGTTACGCCTCTGCCTACATACCCACAGATACAGACATCTTGATGCCCAGATCTCTGCGTCTCCTGCATGAACAAGTTCCTTTTGCACACCTATGCTCCAGCCACCTCTCTCTGCTCCTTATTAAGATAGTGATTTCTAGTAAATACTATTTTTTTTTTTACCACATTTCATGCTGCAGACTTTTTGCAGCACAGCATATGGCTCTGCATATTAGTTTTGCCACTAGTCTTGGCACTACACAGGGGGTCTCCAAGCAACTGGGGTAGGCCCAGCAATGCTCTATCCTCCACAGACCCTGCTCTGCTCTTAGCTATCTGCCAGGATTCTATTGGGCCTTCACTGTGCTGGACAGAACAATGCTTAGAAGAGCTCTTCCCTCCACTCTTGTGAGCATGCGGTGGTCCAGCATATGTGAAGTGAAGAACAGACTTGGGCCTCAGCCACCCTAGCATAATACACTCATAATGCGCCCCTCTCTCCACCAATGTCTAGAGTATAATTCCGTGCCATGCTACCAGATTGTGGATGATTATCATGCAAGGTTGCTCTCCGTCCTAATGAGCGCTACAGAATACAAAATGCATTTTACGGACCACCATAAACTACAGACTGCCATATATTACAGAGTGCATCCTAATAACTAACATATAATATAGAGATTTTCTTAGTGACAACTATATAATAAAGAAAGCATTCTTATGACTGATATACAATACAAAGAGTAATACACTTATCCCCATAAAATACAGAGAGTATCTTAGTGGCCTATTCTATTGATAATTCTATTAACTGCCATACAATACAGAGAGTATTCTAATGACCACCATATAATAGAGAGATCATCCCATTAACCTCCACACAATACATAGAGAGCATACTAGTGACTGTGGTACAATACTGACCTTGTAACCACCATATAATACAGAGAGCATCAAACAGGACGCTATGCAATACAGGGAGCATCCTACAGAATACTATAAAAAAGGAAAGCATCTGAGTGTCCACCATACAAGGGAGCATTCTTTTGACTGTATACAATACAGAAAGCATCCTAGTGGCCTCAATACAATACAGAAAGCATCATACAGAACTTCATACAATACAATGAGCATTCTTCTTACATATCCAGATACTTACCATCCCAATGTACTTGAATTCAGCCACCTTTTTTCCCTGCTTCAACTGCGTGTTGCTTTCTTCCTCTTCCCTCCTATACAATGAATCAGTATGCAGGTTCTCCATTCATGCTATTGATGGTGCGGACTGATATCCAGTCCAAAAATAGGTACTGAGGGCTGATTCAGAGCCGCTCGTAAGCGGCCGCTCGTTCGCTCCGAGCAATGTTCGCATGCGCGAACCAGTCATTGCGGTCGGAAATTGTGTGCTCGCAAAATAGCGAATGCCTGCTAATTTGAGTGACAGAATGAGGTGTTTGTGGGTGGTAACAGGGGAAGGTGCTTGAAAACAGGGAGTGGAGATCCGAACGCAGGCGTGCCAAAAGGTCAAAACGGGCGTTTTAAGGGTGTGCATAATTAACAAAGCAGCGTCATCGACCACGTCACTTGGTTGTCTCTTAGCCTGAACTGTTCCCATGATTGCGGTAGGAAAATCCAACCACAAGCACTGCGAGCAGTTCAGATGCCTTTCGATGTACTCGATTAATCAAATAAATAGCGGAGATGACGTAGGATGCGAGCGGCCAGGGGGCGTCTTTACAAAATAGCGAGCGCATATTTCGTTCGCTCGCTCATAGAGGCGTCATCAGACCGCAAAGAGCGAGCGCTCAATTTAAATAGCCGGACCCTTTTTCTAAACGAGCGAGCGCAAATAGCGTCCGGCTCTGAATCAGGCCCTGAGTGCAGGGGGTTGGAGTTACTCTCCTACTCTTCCTTCATCATTCTTATTTCTCCACCTTTTCCGTTTTCCTCTTTAGTTATTCTCAACTTTTCCTTCTTATATTCATAGTCCTTTTATCTTTTCCATCCTTATCCTCTTTTCTTCTTCTCCCCTCCTCACAATATTGGAGCTGGGCCCTCTAGCGGATGAAGTCCATGCAGTATAGCTCTGCACAATAGTTATTGCTATGCACATTCGTTCTGCCATCAGATAATGGCTCTACACTAAAGTTTTAGCACCAGATCTGACTCTGTACATATATTTTTGAACCAGATCTGGCTCTGCACACAATTCTTGATTCCAGATATGGCTCTGCACTTTAATGTTGGCTAACGACATTAACACAAGGTATGTATGGCTAAGGACATTAACATGAGGTATGGAAGCCTCAGGAGCACGACCTGCTAACTATTTACTGAGCCGGAGCTGAACCCTGAAGCTGCTGTGCAGGCATATGTTGTCAGTGCCGGTTCTTTGAACATATTGCAAGGCAGGCTCTGTGATGCTACCAGGGGCGGATTGGGATGGAAAACCAACCCGGGAAATTTTTGGAAGCAGCCCTAATGGGGGCGGGTCTGCTGAGGGGGTGGTTCTGTTGTGGGGGCGGGGTCTGTGGAGGAGGGCAGGAGACTCCATCCTCTTAGAGCCTGGATGGGCTTTTGCAAGCCACCGAGGGGAGCAGGGACGGCAACATAAATTTTGGTGAATGATACACTCTTTTTGGGGGCCCCATCCCTCTGAACTAGGTACAGGCCAGTCAGTTTGAAAGTTTTTTCTTACTTATATGGTGGTTTTCTCTGCAACGTGGAAGAATTTGAGCCTCACTGGGCAGCGTCTTCATCCAGTATTCACTATTCATGTAGAAGATCACACTGCCTGGAAGATGCCTGTTTACGTAGAAACATAACCAATGTCATCATCATAACCAAATAATATATAGTAACAGAAGATTTTGTGCAGGGCAAAATGTGAATTTCCCTGATCAAACAATTTCTGTGTCTCTCCAGGCCCCCCTGTGTTACTCCAGATCCTCAATATGTGTCCATCCCCAGGCCCCACCGTGGTTCTCCAGGCTCCCTGTGTCTCTCTCCAGGCCTCCCTGTCTCTCCATCTCCAGGACCCCATGTCTCTCCATCCCCAGGACCCCCGTGTATCTCCATCCCCAGGACCCCCTGCGCCTCTCCATCCCCAGGACCCCCTGCACCTCTACAGGCCCCCCCAGCGGCTCCCAGCCTCATTCCCCCAGCCCCAGTGTGTCTCAGCCCCATTACCCCAGCCTCAGTGCGTGTCTTTCAGCCCCATTCTCCCAAATCCAGTGCATGTATCTCAGCACCATTCCTCTAGACCCAGTGCGTGTCTCTCAGAACCATTCGTCCAGACCCAGTGTGTGTCTCGCAGACCCATTCCAAATGATATAGGTATTATTATGATGGAATAGAGGTGCTCCTTTTTGACAGATGTTCACTTTTTAATATTTCAACATTAGCTATATACCTTAGTGACATAGACTACATATCCTTCAAGGTTAAAAAGGTGAATTTATTTAGACAAAATAAAAGAATATAATAAATTTCATCAAATATAAGAGATTTTTTCAGCACATACCATATACAATGCATAAGGTGCAATAATATATAAGGAATAAAAACTATATACATAATCCAATTCATAAGCACAATATGTAAAGTGCAATGGCATAGAAATAAAGTGCAGTAGTGAATTGTAAGTCTCCCTGGATCACACCTTTAGAGGCAGGTGGTGTGATCAAACATGAATTTTGTTTGAATGTTTTACTACACACCACCATGCTTAGCCTGTGTCATCTGGCAGAGTCCTCCACGGCGGTTCTTTTAAAGCAGGATAGCAGTACTTGCACAACGCGTTTCGGATCCTCCGCTATCCTTTTTTCATCACTGTGCAGCTGGGTGCTGCACTGTGATGTTAGTGTACAGCACCCGACTCCCGGTCACTGAGGAACTGGCAGTGCAGGGAGAGTTTCTAGGAGCGGTCCGGCATCTCCAGAAGACCTGGGCTGCTGGGCACATCACTAGAGTAATGAAACCGGAGGGGGTGCTGCAAGGTCATGCTCCTCGCAGTGAGGCCATGCCCCCTCACATGCCCCCAGGGGGTTTACTTCCCGCACTGGGTGTCACCGATCCCAGTGATGCCGCTGCCTGTAGCAACACATTTCCTCACCACTGCACCATCGCAACCCTATAACAACACGTTCTCCTGCACTGCCACTGGTAATGGGTATGAAGTCCCGCAGGCTGATTAGCCGCCGGTTCATATCCTGACGTCGGCAGCTCGAAGGGAGATGATCCCATCAGGGCAAGTAAGTACCCTATCCCTCCCTAACCCTCCCTTAGTGGTGCCTAAACCTAACCTCCCCCCCTAATGCCTAACTCTAACCTTCCCCCGGGGGTACCTAACCCCCCCTAAACCTAACCCTCCAGGGAGGGTGCCTAACGCTAACCTCCCCCCATAAACCTAACCCCGCTACAGTCCCTAAACTTAACCATCCCCCCGCGGCTAACGCTAAGGGCGCCCCGGACTTACCTCATTCGGTTTGGCGTCCTTCAGCGTTCCGGCGTCGGGATTAAGATAGGCGTCGGTATTTTGACGCCTATCTTTACTCCCTTGTCGGGATTCGGATGTTAGTATAGTCTCTTAACTACATCCCCTGCCACTGCACTCTCTCTGTTTGTCTCACACTACTAGAGTCATAGTCAGTAATGGTGTCAACAAACAGATGCAATCCTGAGAATCTTAGATAATAACTGCGCTTCCTGTGACATTAATTTAGGAATAAAATGTTTTCTTCAGCCGTGTGCTTTGTATGCAAAAGTTTGCTTTGAAGTCTGTCTGTTGGAATAAAACTAGAGCTGTGAGTGGGAAAGTGCTTAGTGGCAGTCTAGTGATATAATTATTACATTATCGAGACAGAGCGCTGCATGGCCACTTCTCTGACAAGTGCATGGCGGCTAATTATATTGGCCACTAGGTTGCCTGTTACAGGCATGTCTCTGTTGAGTACAGCCCAGATAAGTAATTCCCACTCCTCAGTTTTGGGTGCAGAAAAAAATGGTAAATAAAAATCTTTATGAGGAAGAGAAAAAAATAAACACTATCAGGGTAGCAGCCTTGTCTGGGGATAACCCCAGAGTGCCGCATATAATGGGAATGGCCACAGGATGTGCATGACTGATCTTAATGCACTTGTTATAGGCGATTGGTGGTGTGCCCATATGCAAAAATAAGATGGTTCTCATACTGTGGCTCTCATACTAGGTGCCATGGCACTCTGAAGTGCAATGGGGCATTTGCAGGGGTGCCACCTGTTGGTAGTAGTCCAGGACCAAATCAAATAATTTTTTGTCAATCTGATAGGCAAAACCTAGTGCTGGTGGCTGCCAATCATAAAATATGGGAACAAATAGAAGTTCAACCCTGCCCGGGATGTAGTTCTATTACAGGCGGCCAGGATGCCACCCTCGGTATCCCGACACCGGAAGCCCGACCCGGGACTAAAGATAAGTGTAAAAATCCTGACAACTATCTTTATCCCGACACCTGCATCCCAAACGAAGATCTTAGCCGCGGGGGGGAGGGGCTAGGTTTAGGAACCCTCGGGGGAGATTAGGGTTAGGCACCCCCCCCAGGGAGGGTTAGGTTACGGGAAGGGAGGGTTATGGTAAGGCACCACCAGGGGGGGGGGGAGAGTTAGGGATAGCCCCCCCCCCAGGAGTGTTAGGTTTAGAGTGCGGACAGGGAGGTTAGGCACCACCGGGGGGAGGTTAGGGTTAGGCACCACTAAGGGAGGATTAGGGGGGGCGAGTGGTAGGGATAGCATAGTTACCACCCGTCAGGATCTTCATCCATTGGAATGCCCACCATCACATAACTGAACCCAAAAATGACAGGTAAGCATAATTTACTTAATTTCATAATATTTGCTGAACTTCTCAATAAGAAACTTTTGGCCTACTGCTGCTATAAAAAAATGCTGATACTCTAGGGTGCCTTCATGAAGATTGGGAACCACTGGACTAGAAGAGTCATTTATGGGGGCATTCACTGGGGGATATATATTTATGTGTGTCCATTTATACTAAATATTCAGTTATTATTATTATTATCATTTATTTATATGGCGCCACAAGTGTTCCGCAGTGCCTTACAAAGTACATAGACAAAAAAGTAACCATTGACTTACAATACAATACAATACAATACAGGACATGGATAAACATTGCTATATTAGTGACATTAACGCCCGCATAAGCAGCCAAGTGTTAGTTGCCCTAGTGGCTAGTAAGAGATAAATTAAATTACAGTAGGGAGAAGCACAAGAGGGTAGAGGGCCCTGCTCGAAAGAGCTTACATTCTTTAAGGGAGGGGAAGACAAACAGGAGTGACACAGAATGGGGTGGGCCGGGAGAAAGGAAGATGTAGCAGCAAGTTAGGATGAGAGCTGGAAGGCTTTAATGAAGTAGTGGGTCTTAAGAGCTCGTTTGAAAGATGGTAGAGAGGTGCAGAGTCTGATAGGGAGAGGGAGGGAGTTCCAAAGGTGAGGAGTAGCACGGGCAAAGTCTTGGAGGCGGGAGTGGGAGGAAGTAATCAATTGGCATGAAAGGCGGCGTGTATTAAGTGAACGAAGAGGGTGGACAGAAGAGTGAAGGGAGATGAGATCACAGATGTAAATGGGAGAGGAATGGGTGAGGGCTTTGTAAGTGAGTGTATGAGCCTTGAATTGGGTTCTGAAAGGGAATGGGAGCCAGTGGAGGGCTTGCAAAAGAGGGGAGGCAGATGTAGAGCGTTTGGAGAGGAAGATGAGCCGAGCAGCAGCATTGAGCACAGACTGGAGAGGAGATGGGATTTGGGGAGGCCAGCTAGGAGAAGGTTACAGTAGTCCAGTCTGGACATGACCAGTGAATGTACAAGGGTTTTGGTAGCATCCTGGGTGAGAAAGGGTCTGATCTTGGAAATATTCTTGAGATGGAAACGAAAGGACTGTGAGAGGTTCTGAATGTGTGGTTTAAAGGAGAGGGAAGAGTCCAGGATGACTCCAAGACAACGCACTTTGGGGCTAGATGAGATAGTAATGCCATCTATTAATAAAGAAATAGTGGGACACGATGTTATGTGGGAGGGTGGGAAGACTATCAGCTCAGTCTTAGACATATTAAGTTTGAGAAATCGCTGGGACATCCAGGAAGAGATAGCAGAGAGACAGTTGGAGATACGAGTCAGTATAGAGGGGGAAAGATCAGGTGAGGAAAGGTAGATCTGAGTATCATCAGCATAGAGATGATAATGGAGGTCAAAAGAGCTGATGAGTTTACCTAGAGAAGACGTATAGAGAGAGAATAGGAGAGGTCCAAGAACAGAACCTTGGGGAACACCTACTGTAAGAGGCTGTGGGGGGGATGAGTCGCCATGAGAGGAAACAGAGAAGGAACGGTCAGAGAGGTAGGAGGACAGCCAGGAGAGAGCAGTGTCACGTAGACCAAGGGAGTGAAGTATATGCAGCAGTAGAGGGTGGTCCACAGTGTCAAAAGCAGCAGAGAGATCAAGGAGAATGAGCAGTGAGTAGTGGCCCTTGGATTTGGCAGCAAGGAGGTCGTTGCTGACTTTTGTGAGGGCAGTTTCAGTGGAGTGGAGAGAACGGAAGCCAGACTGAAAAGGGTCAAGGAGGGAGTGGGAGGAAAGAAATGTGGTGAGGCGGTTGTAAACAATACGCTCAAGGAGTTTGGAGGCAAAAGGGAGGAGAGAGATTGGACGGTAGTTAGAGAGAATGTTAGGATCAAGGTTAGGTTTTTTAAGAATGGGGGAAACATGGGCATGTTTGAATGCAGAAGGAACAGTGCCAGATGAGAGGGAGAGATTAAGGAGGTGGGCAAGATGGGAGCAGGCAGAAGGAGAGAGGTAGCGGAGGAGGTGGGAGGGGATAGGGTCGAGGGGAGAGGTGGAAGGGGGGGAGGACTGGATAAGGGCCTTAACTTCCTCTCCAGTCACAGGGTCTGTAAAATGGATGGGGAGGGGTGATCCGGGAAAGGAGGAGGTGGAGAGCTGGGGGACTGGTTGGATATGATGTCCTGACGTATGGAATCAATTTTAGATGTGAAATAGGTAGCAAAGTCAGTGGCAGAGAGCAAGGAGGGGAGACGAGGAGGGGGTGGACAGAGGAGGGAGTTGAAGGTGGAAAAGAGACGCTGGGGATTTGAGGATAGGGAGGAGATGAGATTATTGAAATATGACTGTTTAGAGAGGGAAAGGGCAGCACTGTAGGATGACAGCATGAATTTGAAATGGAGAAAATCTGCCTGAGAGCGTGATCTTCTCCATTGTCGCTCGGCGGTTCGTGAACATTTTTGCAGGTATCTGGTGCATTTGGAATGCCAGGGTTGAGGTGTGAATTTGCGAGGGTGAGTAGTGATCGCCGGAGCAACAGAGTCAAGAGCAGAAGTAAGGGAGGCATTGTATAGGGAAGCAGCTTGTTCAGCGCAGGAGAAAGAGAGGATAGGGGAGAGAAGTGAGTCAAGTAGGGAAGAAAAGAAAGCAGTGTCGATGGCTTCAATGTTACGCTTAGTGATGGTGGCTTTCGGGGGTAGTGGAGGGGAAGGAGAGAGGGATAGGTTAAAAGAGAGGAGGTGATGGTCAGAGAGGGGGAATGGGGAATTGGAGTAGGCAGAAATATCACAACGGTGAGTGAATACCAGATCACGCAAATGCCCACTCGCATGGGAGGGTGAGGAGGTCCATTGGGAGAGTCCAAATGAGGAAGTGAGGGTGAGTAGTTTGGAGGCAGCAGATTCTGTGGGGATATCAATAGGAATATTGAAGTCACCGAGGATAATAGAGGGAAGGTCTGAGGAGAGAAAGTGAGTGAGCATATATATATATATATATATATATGTGTGTCTGTAATAAAGTGAACAACGTCATCGCAAGGATATAATTTGTAGGATTTATAAGTCAAATAAAGTCCTATGGACTTCAATATCAAAATTCAATATTTCAAATATCCTGCCTCGTTTACCTGTTGTAAATAACGGGATCTTCTGTGGTTTTTAAGTGAATGGAATTTGGTTTGAATTTCCTTCAGCTATAAGGAAACAATCCCTCCCTCCCAATAACCCACACCCAAGACATTGATGAATACAGTGAGAACGTCAGATGATACATTTCATAAATGCTTATCAGAAATAATGCATGTCATATTCTAATTACATTATGAATTTGATGTCTACACAAGTGTTAATAATAATAATAATAATAATGATAATAATATAGTAATATAGAAGTGTTCTCTTATTTGTTGGTTAGTTCAATCCAGAGCTCATGAGCATCTAGTTAGTTCACTGTCATTTATTTCAAACGACCCTGGTAATTATGACATGCATGTGGACAGAAGAAAGCCATGTGATTGCTGCAGCACTAAAAAAAACTATTATTAAAAAGTAAACCTATTTACAATATATATATATATATATATATATATATATATATATATATATATATATATATATGTTTGAATCACTTATAAATTTCAGATTCCTATTAAAATGTGGAGGAGAGCTGTTATTCTTTCTGTTTAACACTACTTCAGCAACTCAGAGGTTAATGAGTGCACAGATTTTCAAACACGCAGCAGAATGACTTGTTTTAAATGTACCATGCCATTCAGGCTCCTGTCTGTGTATTCTGTAAACCTTCAATTTTTTTTTCTCCAATTGAAATTGGAGCTACAAAACCAGAACTAGAATCCATGGCCCGGGGTAGTGTGAAGCAGCCCTGGAAGTTGCCAGGCGATTTGCTGCAGAATGTCTTGCTATAGGACTGGGCCCTTCTCTGACTCTGTGTGGTGAGGAAGGCAGTGTCTAGTGTAAAATATCCTGATTCCTCCCCTTGGCTTCTCAGCACCTCCCTCCCCCCTCCCTTTCTCTATTTTATTCCTCCTCCCCATTCAAACATCTCTGTGAATTCCTACCACCAGGTTTTTTGTCTGCCTCACTCTAGCATGGTGAAAGCAGAGAGAGAGGCAGAGAAAATATATCCAAAAAGCAACTGGATGATCGGAGGGAAGTGAGGATCTAGGGAAGCAGTGCACAACTGCGATACTTCCAAAGTCACATCTGCACATTGTCTTACATGGAGTGGTAACCATGGCTATGATAATCACCAGCTACCAACAATTGGGAACTGCAAGTGATTAAAGAGAAACCTGTGTATCAAAAAAAAAAAAAAAAAAAAGAATTGGACCTGCACAGGAGTGGCACAGTGGTGGTGGATTGCTACAGTATTTATCTCTTTCATTCTGGAGGATTCTGAGAGCTTGATCTTTTTCTGTGGTGTTTTTATGTTGTTTCCTTAATATTGGATAGCAAAGGATTTATCGTAGGATAACGTGAAGGGCGATCGGCAATGCCCTTTGCCAAGCGGATTGTTGAGCCCCAGTGGCTGTGTAGGCATGCTGTCACCCTGGTAGAGGGGAGCTGTTGCCGGGATCAGGGGGAAGACCAGAGGCAGCAGCACCCCAGGGGGAATTCCAGGGAAGAATTGGCAGTTAATGTGGCATCCTCCGCACAGGTGCCCACAGAAGAGAGGGAACCTCTACCCACTGATGGTCAGGAAAAAGATGTGGCGACTTTGGATTTGTGTGCGGTCAACAATGTTGCAATGTCACGGATTTTGCGCCAACTTTCGGATATGGCGCGGCATGCTTGCTCTCTCTTCCATGAGATTGAAGCAGAGATTCAGGTTACCGCGCGGCGTGTGCGAGCGCTGCAAGGGAAAATCGGTAATGTCCAGCAGGTCGTCAGCAGCTTGGATCCCAAGCAGGAGACAGTGCGTGAGTACCACATCTTGGATGTCATTTGCTGCAGTTTGTATTTAGCATTTATGTATCTCCTTTACTCTGTGCTCTGGGACAAGAATTTACTGCTTGGTACAGGCCCTTCATGCTAAATGGAAAAAAAAGAGCAATACAATGAATTGTCACAATGGCACTAATTTCCTACCTTTCCCTCACCCTCCCCAATTTATGAATCACATTACTTATCTTATGCTAATAAGTGCCCAAATGTTTCATTATCACCTCAGATGCTACAGGGGCAGGGAGGGAAATCTGCATTGCTGCTCCAGCAGTTGCTGAATGTGATGGGGAAAGGCATGAGGGTGTCTTTTGCTCTTAATTCACAAATGTTGTTTTACTGATGCCGCTAGCAAAATGAGGCGTGCTTTACATAGGTAATGAACTTAGCATTAAAACATGTAGAGGCCTAAAAACTCTATGGGGCTCTCTCCCACACAGCCATTCACAATAGTTGTGGCTTGCAGAGTTCTTATCGGCTTTTATTGTGCTGTAATGGTTGTACACCTATAGAGTATATACAGTACATTGCTGTTCCTGTTTGCATTTATGCTGTGTTCATGCATGGTTGTAGGTGGCAATACTAGATGTGCGCATTGTATCAATCTATATTTGTCTTTTATACAGTATTTATAAGATCATTTTTATTAAATAATATTATCTATTAGGATTGGCTTTCAGATCAATGAAAAGAAAAATAGTGCTGCCTATTACTGCAAAGCAAGCATGTGTAGACTGGGATTATAGCATTTATATCTGTCCTTTGCGTGACTCGGTATCATGGATTTCCCCATGACTTGTCTCTTGGAGTGCACTGCCCTTGCTATAGCTACTGTATCCCCCTGCAGTATCTTTTCATCTGTCTGCTGAAATAACTGCTCCCAGCTTGGTCCATTCTCCAAGCTGCTGATAGACATCTACTCCTCAGGTGTACTCTATAGTAGCTATAGAAGTGTTATGCTCATGGGATCATGGTTTAACCCCTTCTATGCAAGCTTGGATGTTACATCTACCGACTGCAAATCATTACAGCTTATGAGAGGCAGGCAGTGGGCTCTGTTGTATTGAATATATTATACAGGGTTACAATATACTGCTTTAGCTTCATATTAACCTTCACTGCCCCTCGGTAATAACACATGCTACATCCAGACCCTTTTCCTTCCCTCTGCTCTGTTCTCCAGTGATTCCATGCTGCTGTAAGGCACCTGAGTGCCAGTCAGACAGCACGGAAGAGCAGAGGTGTGTCTGGGCTGTGTGTGTGACACTTACATAAGGAGCCTTCTGGAGGCTTCAGAGATTGTGCGGAATCACTGGGCAGATGCCGAGGACTGAAATCGCAGCAGCAGCAGCAGCAGCACAGAGGTGGCAATGATCATTCATGCTCCTAAGCAACAGGAAGGAAGAGGGAATGGTTCACATTATGATAGGCTCCAGGTAGCCAATCAGAGAGCACAGCAATTATGGTCATTGTGATATTAAAAGGAGCTCTGCGATAATACAACATCCTCCTGGTGTTCTCACAAAAATAGAGAATACGAACCTGTGATTTATGTATGTATATATATATATATATATATATATATATATATATATATATATATATATATATATATATATATATTCAGCAATTATTGGCCAACCAAAGTGTAAAATGCTTTTACTAGCAGTCTCAGTGTTATGTGCTACATTCATGCTAATTTGATCTCTATGCGGCTATGTCATATTATTTTGTGCCTGTAAATGCTGCTTATGCTGCAGTCTAGCCCCACAGAGGGGTATGGTACGTCCTCTGGCTCTTTTTTTCACCCCATCGCCAGTCTCTGAGGAGGAATGGCTGTCAGGTTCACAACAGCTGTAGTCTGTGAGGAAGGGATATACATTTTGATCCCTTTCACCATTTCAATGTGACCTTGGAGATGTACTACTAACACTTTAAAGACATATATGTAGCTACTGTATGTAGAGATAAATCATGCTACTTATGAAAATACATTGTAAGATGATATAGGCGGGGATATTTTTTTTTTTTTACTGCAGTGCTCACTGCTCAGAGTGAGGGCAGTGGCCACAAACCCTCTCTGCCAGCAGCACCATGTGCTGTAGTGATCCCTACATACAGTGTAACTATCAGACAGGGAGGTCAGATGTCACACTGCTGAAGACATGTGTGACAGGTTGCCCGGAAAAGTGTACAACTATTACTAGTGCCACTACAATGGTTTCAGCTTCATAGTCTGGTTGTAAAGGCTGGTTAGAATTTATCAGTGCTGACTCTAGAGACACACTTTACCTTGTGATTTAATCAGCAGTGTCATTTACTTAAATCACATTTTTTTATATATTTATTATGTGCCAAAGGAGGAAATGTGTCTTCAAGACTCCAGTCATGTCAAGACACCAATAGGTTACTCTACCATACCTGAATTATATTTTATTATAAAATATTTTATAAATTATTGGGAAACAAATGGAATATATAAGATAAGCTATTTATTTGACAGTTTGATTCTTTAATATCCCTTTATACTCTGTACCAAATATTTGTTGCCTGTCTCTTTTTTTCAGATTGGATTTCATACATCACCACTCTTTTCTACTGTATTTTTTCCCTTGTCCTTTATTTTTCCATCTTTGCTTGCTTGGAGAAATAGAAAGAAATGTGCTATTGCTTGTAACATCCAATCAGATGTTTGCCTTTAATAGTCTGCAATAAACAGTGGACAGCCAATATCTGATTGGTTACTGTGTGATTGTCGTGTTTTATTTCTGTCAACTTATATCACAGTTCTTTATAGGCGTGGCTCATAATCATAGATGTATTTCCAAGTCAGACATGAATAATTTCGTATTCCTATGAAAACTCAGCATGCATTGACCACTGCACCTGATGCAAATATTTCTCCATACTATACAACAGCAATTACCATCTTATGTTTCAATAAATTAATGCAAGGCTGGTTACTTCAATCAATTAGAAATAAGAAAATAGAACAGCACATTATTCAGTAGCTAAAATGGGACATGTAGAAAAGTGCGGTACAGTGACCATCACCTTCAGCAACGACAAACAAGGAAATTGTAAAATGTAACAAACAACTCCTTGGTATCAAAACTATATAAAAACAAAAGTAAAAGTAATCATGCCTTGAAAGTAATAATTAAGATTTTTTTTTCCGCAGATATGGAAGTACTAGACCTAAAGTAACATAAAAAAGATGACATCATTTAGTGGGGTCATAGAGCACGTTCTCTGTGCACGCCCTGATCTATTTCTTTTTCCTCTCAGAACATGGGACATTTCTCTTTAGATTGTCCAAAACCAGTTTTCTTTTTTTTTTCTTTTAACATCAAACTCTTTCCAAAAATAAGATATTCCTCTATTGTTTCCAGCTGCGTCAACAGACTGAGCGCTGAGACAGAGCATTCACAGGCAACTTTGATTTATTTCAAATACATTGGTTCAAAGAAACAAATACCTTGTTAAAAAGTGACCAGGATAGTTTTTCATCAGGGTGGAGTTTGGAACCGGAAATTACTTCTCTAGAGGTATTTTACAGTTCCTAATTGTTTTTTGTGTTACTTTATTAGATGGGGAGCCTTATATATTTTACTGTGTCTTGCAATAGATTATTTTTATTGCTTTTCAAATTTCAAAAACTTTTAATTTACATTTCAGGTTCTGTGTTAAGTCTAGTGCTTTAATGCCGGGGCATATTAAGAGAGGAGGGGGCCCGTGTTCATTCCCCATCCGGGGCCCCCTCCTCCCCAGCGGCCACGAGCACAGTGACAGCAACAGTAGATTCCAGGCACTAGTCTGTGCCCGGAGTCTACTGTGCATTTTCCCAGCGATTTCCCTATGGCACATGCGCAAAACGCAGGGAAAATGGCCGCTGTGGCCATTTTTTCAGCTGATCTGGGACTTCGGAGAGGTAAGTATTAAAAAGTATGGGTGCAAAGTGTGCATTGTGCGCCCCCTTTGGACTCAGGTGCCTGTGAGCACCGCACACCCTGCCCCCATTATAAATACACCCCTGCTGTAATGCAGGAATATGGAGCCTATTTGTTGAGAAAGCAGCGATAGTTTTCTCTCACTGCATATCCCAGCAATAAAAAAATCTATCACCGCTATTTATCATTTAACTCTCACTGTGGCAGTAAACATAATGTCTCTGAACAAAGTTATACCCCTTTTACACCAGAGCTAAAGCCCAGGTTATTACTGGGTCTACCCAGGTTGCAGCTCAGTGTAAAAGTGTCCCTGAAAAATTACATCCAACCCAAGTAGCTAGCAGGGTCGGACCCAGGATGGACCTGGGTAATGGTGTAGTGTAAATGGCGCAACCCGGGTTATACGACCTGAGTCATGCGTAAAATAAGATGATTGGTGGTTGTGAAGCAGTTACTTCCCACTTTTTATGACCTCACAAAGTTAGCAGGGCAGACCCAGGTTCAGTGTGAACGGGGCTGACCTGAGAATAACCCAGATCGATGGTGCTGTGTAAACGGTGTCTGACCTGGGCTGGAACCATGTCTGAAAACTCAGGTCGGATCCGGGTTTTTGGTGGAAAAGAGGTATAAAAAAGAGAAAGTAACTGTGTACCTGGACAATGCAAGTGGTGCAAATTCATTTATTTTATTTTTTTGTATGCAGGATAAATATTGGCTGCTTTTGCATGTAGCCCACGAATGCTGAACAGTTTTATTTTTGCACAGCAATTTAGTTATGAGTTAGGACACAGCCCTCTCAAATATAAATCTCTCTGTACATTTTAAATCTGCCCCACCTGTAGTGCAACATAGTTTTGCCAGGTGCACAACTGCTTGCTCTGTTTTGCCTAAATTTTGCAGATGATTGTCCCAATAAATCTGCAATGTATGGGGTTCCCCAATTGGTGATTCCATTCAAAAAGTGATTGGAATATGCAAATCAGGTTCTCCAACATTACTACCAACTCAAAACCAGGCCAATGTGTTAACATTAATTGAAAATAATTGAACATAGAAAGTAAAATATTGTAATACATTACATGGATATACAAGCGTGTATCAGGCATCGTTACTGACATCCGTGGTGAATGAAAATGTGTGTAGAAAACTAGAAATAGGCTTGTGTGTTGTGTTTTCAATCGCATATTTTATGGAACAATCATTTAAACGTAGCATTAATACTAGCATGTATTAAAGAGAATGTCTAATCTGCCAACCGTGAGCATCTACTACCAAGGCTCAATGGCAGTGACTTGGCTGGTAAGAGTGCAGTAGTTACCCCTTCTCATATTATGTGCGGCCATGAAGCATATGGAGCTGCCTATGGGTGCTATAATGACACAAACTAAAGGTACACACTAGACGATGTGCTCACGATGTGATATCGTGAGCTATTTCCCTTGGACTCTCCTCAGCACTCCAGGACACGATATGGTACTAAAAAATGTCCAATCTGACTTAAGATCTGTCGTGCACAAAATCTATCGCACAAAATCGTGTATGAGATTGGCAAATCTTTTCTGTAGTAGACAAGATCTGAAGATGCGATGTACAACCAGCGGGTACGCCCATTGGCATCGTGATCGTGAGTGGACACTCACGATTTGGACATATTTTACACGATTTGCCGTTCCGATGCATCGAAATTAGGAGAATCGTGTAAAATATTGTCTAGTGTGTACGCACCTTTAAGGCTGCTATTTCAGGTAGCTGATTTTCAAGTACAGCAAATTAAATGGAATTAATGTAAAAGAAAAACGTAAATTTTCTTGCTGCTAAAGCATTCACTAATGATTCGCACAGTGTTGGCAGGGCTAGTAATGATAAGTGTCAATATTTGCCTTTTATAGCGTAAATCAGTCATCCCTTAGAATGTAAGCTCTCATGAGCAGGGACCTCTTCCCTCATGTGCTTCTCTTTACATTTTCTTCTACTCTCTACTCCCCATTAGGGCACCTATCACGGGACCGCCAACTCCCGGCAGCTTATTGTGAGTGCTTTAATCACTATTTCAGCAATGTATATAAGTTGTGTCCTTGTCCTGCACTGTAATGTACTGTAAGTTACTTGTTTCTTGTTCACTTATTAGTTCTATGTACTATGTAAGGCGCTGCGGAACACTTGTGGCGCCATATAAATAAAGGATAATAATAATAATAATAATATATACATTTGCTAGCTTTGTTAAGTGCAAGGAGAGAGGAAGGTTTTGCTCAGGCATCAGAGTGACTAGGCACCATACCATACACAGCATAAGACTACTTGGAGTAGGGATGTACCTAGCAATTATTCTGCCTGAGGCAACAACTGCCATTGCACACTCCTCACCCTTTATACAAAGTAACATAAACATTTGTGGTGTACACTAATAACAGTATTACAGTGTTTAATTATTACATCTAATAATAAGGCACAACTGTAGATCTACAGCTGGACATTATCATTTTCCTTTTTTAACCAACATTTTGCGGCTTTCTCAAAAGCTGCCACCTCAGACAGATGCCACTTTAGGTCCATGACATATGAGGTGTCAAACGCTATCAGTGTTGGGACCTCAATTATTATCTGCCTGGTCTGTCGTGATGATCAGGGCAGGAGGTGGGTCTGACATATTGACAACCAATTTACGCAATGGACCCTCAGTTGTGGGGTCCCAATAGAATTATGAACAACAACAGTGTAGAAGAGAATGTTCCAGGGGAGGGACCTCCATAGTTTTGTTAATGGGAAAAGAGTCACTCTAAAGAGTCTAAACCATTGATATAAAATGGATTTTATGGGGCCTATGTATCAAAGCTTGATGCGAGATAAAATTGTGAGATATACAGTATATCACCAACCAATCAGCTGCAAACTATCATTTCTTAAACACAGCATGCAAAATGTAAGTTAGAAGCTGATTGGTTGGTGATATATATCTCATAATTTTATCTCACATCAAGCTTTGATACATATGCCCCTAAGTGCTGTTATTATTCAAATATTTAGTAACATTTATTTATATAGCACAAACATATTCCATTGCGCTTTACAATTGGGATCAAAGTGGTAATAAAAAGAGCCTGGGTAATAACAGACAGACAAAGAGGCAAGTTGGCCTGCTCGTAAGCTTACAATGTATGGGGTCATTTTATATTATGCAATATGTACTTGAATGTTCTATGTACACTCAGTGTAGGTTGTAATTGTGTAGTCACAAAATTACCAGAGTTGTATTCATGACATGTAAAAAATTGAAATAGTCTAATTCTATATAATGTTCTGAAAATCACAGTATCTTGTGACCATAATCACACCTCTTGGTAAATCTGTGCATCTGGTATTCATTCATTCTGAATGAAGGGCTGATCCTCAGGATGAGACTGTGACCTCCGAACTGCAGCAGTAAAGAAAACTGGCCATGAACAAATGCTGGAGAGTGACAATGATTGTATAGTTAGAATACAGCCCAGTTAACTAAGTAAAGCATTGGGATTGTGGGTAGCAGGTGAGTAAGTACCTACAATGGAATAATAGTTTAAATGAAAACATTCTTTTATACAGTTAGCAACATTTACTAGAACGTACACAACTCAAGGTCCTATCTTCTATTCAGAGTAGGTTTATCAGCCAGACGGATGTTGAGGATACAAACATTTAGCTTTTGGTGATAATATTTGTACACACATTTCTATAACACTCTGTTAATGTGTTGCAAGACCTCATCAAGATGTTCCTTTTTCTGAATGGCATAACCTTGATAAAGTTCAATGGAATGGCCTAATACTTTTCATGAAATAACTAAATATAGGCCTCATTCACCAAACCTGCTTTTTTTTAACCTGATTTTCTCACACTAAGAAATGCATGAAACACGCTTTAAAAATAGGACAAATAACAGTCAATGATGCTTTACCCAACAAAATTTATTGTGCCACAAATTTGTAAAATGTATTTCTCATGCTTAAACCAGCCTACCAGTACAATAGCTTGCACTACTATTGTGTATGAACCATGCTACCTGTACAATAGCTTGCATTACTATTGTGTATGAACCATGCTACCAGTACAATAGCTTGCATTACTATTGTGTATGAACCATGCTACCAGTACAATAGCTTGCACTACTATTGTGTATGAACCATGCTACCAGTACAATAGCTTGCATTACTATTGTGTATGAACCATGTGTATGAATTTTCAGATGGTTAAGTACATTTAGAAAATCAAGGCAAGTCCAACTGCAGCAAATATATGTCCACCATGTCAGTTTCACTGTTATGTTAACAGTGTTGCAAATAAGAGTTGATCTGTAAAAGTGTTCTATTTCTTTTTTAAAATACAAAAGTATCAGAAAAATATACTGATATGTAGCAAAGAGTAGATGTAACATATTTTAACGTATCAATACAAGAAATAAAGATGGCCCTTAACAATATACTGTCACATTGCTATCCACAACCTCTTCCTCTCCAACTCTCTTAACCTTCTTGCTATAACGGAAGCCTGGCTTTCCCCCACTGACACTGCTTTCCCCATTGCTCTCACCTATGGGGGCCTGTCCTTCACCCACTCTGCCGGACCTAACTCTGTCCCCCATCTATACCTTTTGCGTCATCCCCACTGAGCCCTCCCTCTCTTTCTCCTCATTTGATGTACACTCTAACCATCTTTTCCACCCCATTTATCTCCATATCGCAGTCATCTACTGTTCCCCTGGCACTACTTCCCAATTCCTCAATAATTTTGCTACATCTCCTCTGACCTCCCTCCATCATCCTGGGTGACTTCAACATCCCCATTGACACTCCCACTTCTTACCCTTTCTTCCTCTTTTGGCCTCTCTCAATGGACCTTTTCCCCCACACACACTGTCTCGGCCACTGACTTGACCATGTCTTCTCCTATCAATGTGCACTCTCTGACTCCAACTCTCCTTCCCACTCTCTGACCACCATCTCCTCTCCTTCACTGTTTCCTCATCTCCTGCTCCCCTTCCCATAACGCCCAAATCTGCCATCACCAAGCGCAATCTGTCCTCTCCTTTTCCCTCTATCCACCCTGGCCTACCTCAACTAGGCAGCCTCCCACTACAATCTCACCCTCACCTCCGCCCTTGACTCTGATTGCCCCCACCTCTACTGTCTTGCTTCTCCATTCTAAACTTCAACTTTACACAGTTTCTCCAAAAATGCTCATGCACTGCCGAACACCACTGGAAAAACTCTATTTTTTTGGTGGACTTCCTCCACTTCATATTCATCCTGTCTTTCTACAATTCTGCCTTCGCCAAGCTATCCTTCCTCACGTCTGTCAACCCCTCAGTCTTCCAATCCCCGCCGCCTCTTTCCTACATTCAACACACTCCTTTGCCGCCCCCTAAAGTCCCACACCCCTTATTGCCCCCGACTTTGCCTTCTTTTTCCTTTCCAAAATCAAGGCTCTACATCACGAAAACTACTCCTACCATAATTTTTCTGCTGCTCTTACCACTCCATACTCCCCTCCCTTCAGCCACCACCACTTGTGCTCCTTCCACCCTACCATGGGCAACAAAGTCCATTACCTTATTTTATCCTCTTCCCCCTCTACCTGCTTACTGGATCCCATCCCCTTTTATCTCATTTGTTCCCTCTCCCCCACTGCCTGCTCTCACCTTGCTCACCTATTTAATCTATCCCTCTCCATTGGCATCTTCCCCTCATCCTTCAAACATGCTCTTGTCTCATCTATTCTAAAGAAAAAAAAAAACCTTGACTCCCTCCTTACTCTCTAATTACAGCCCCATTTCTCTTCTCCCTTCTGCTTCTAAAGTACTTGAGCAGCTTGTCCACATCATCTCACCTGCTGTCTCTCTGACAACTCTATCCTTGAATGCCTTCAATCTGTCTTCCACTCCACTGAAACTGCCCTGGCCAAAGTCACCAACGATCTTTAAATTCAGGGGCCACGTATCCCTGCTCATCCTCCTGGATCTCTCTGTGGCTTTTCTCCGGTGCTGCCCCCCACTACTGGAACAATCTCCTTCATTCTATCAGACTATCCATTAGCCTGCATGGCTTCAAATGTGCGCTGAAAACTCACCTCTTCAAAAAAGCATAGCAGCCCACTGCCTTACCATGTCACCATGTAGTTTACCTCACTCTCTCTCATCCTCCATCTCTCCCACTCTTGCTCCCTGCCCTCAGCTCCCCTATGTCAGCCGTTTGTCTCCCCCTTCCCATTTGTATGTAAGCTTCAATGAGCAGGGCACTCCTCTCTCATATCTCACTACCTACTATTCTCGCTCACCAGCTATACTCTCCACCACCTTCTTGGGTTCTCTTCCCTGGGTCTCCACCCGCTAAACTTGTTAGTTGTGCCCAAGCCTGCAAGTACAGGTTTAAGCTTGTGCTGAATATTCCCCCACTCGTCCTTTAAATAAGTAGCTTTGTTGTGAGTTGTAGTGTTATTGTTTATTGCATACTGTATTGTATTGTTTACTGTATTGTACTGTGTTACCATGTACTGCCTTGTTGTTTGTCCTCTGTATGGCGCTACTGACTTCTTGTGGCGCCCTATAAATAAAGTTCAATAATAATAATTGCCTCAGCACGCAGTAGCAACTATATGCAGAAGGCTGTTTCTAGAGACATGCAAAGCAATTAACAATGCTATAAAAATACTATAATAATATTCACAAAGCAAACATGAGTTGAACCGCTTGGTATCTTTGCCTTAATCACTCTATCCAACGTCCATGCCTAATGAAAAAGAGCTACCAGTGCACAATGTCTCTGTATTAGACAGAATGGGGTTAAGTCCTATTGTAATTAGAACAGTAGAGTGGAGTCCAGGAGCTTATATGTTCCCATCAGCCTATTATGTTTGGAACTAAACAGATGTGAAAACACTTCTCAATTGTCACGCATTGTGTCATATAATAAGCAAGTAGCATCATTTGTCATTCATATCCAGGAAGTTATATAGGGTAATTTTTTTTATTATACTAAATTACAACATTTCCTATATTTTATCTAACCTAACCGTGACATTCAAATGAATAATGACATTCAAGTACAGTGGTAAAGAAGGTGCTGCTTAGAATAGCTCACAGCATTAATCATACAATTATTATTATTATTTTCTATTTTTGAATGATTTCTGTAAATATACCTTATAAAATATGATTCATTATATCTGTGTTTCTTCACACCTATCTGTTTGTCTATACATGAATATGTCGGTGAAACTTTCTATAGACACCAATAGCAACACAGCTTTTATGTGAAAATCTTATTAACAAAAAAAACAATTATCTGTTACTTGATCCCTTAAGCTGCATACACACACAACGATGTAGTAAATGAACGATTTTAGTAAATGATTTTCGTTCATTTTTTTAAGGGAAAAATGAATGAAAATCGTTTACTAAAATCCTTCATTTAATAAATGTAATGAACGATTCTTTTGAACTACAAACGATTTTTGCATATTCCCTTACTGAAAATCGTTGAGTTGGTCAGTCTGACTGAACTACAAACTACAAACGTGAACGCGCATGAACGATGATCGTTCATCGTTTTTACTCAGAAAGTGAACGATTTTTTTCAATGATTGAACGATAAACGATATCGTTACCAATAATCGTTCAAAAAATCGTTGTGTGTGTATGCACCTTTAGTATTTACTTTTCTATTGTATTTATTACCAATATTATTTTTATGCTTTAATGCTTCTTCACCATTCCTGTATATAACTTATTTAGGGCAGAAGTTTACTGGATTCTTATAAATGCGTTTTTATGTTTTTAATAGTGATGATCACACACGGAAAATCAAATTTCACCACTTCACTGTCGATGAACATCTCCGTAGTACAATTTCAATATACACTCATTCGATTTTTCAGAGTTTTTCATAAACTAGTGCTGAATTGTCACCCCTGTATAAGACCCCAGAAATTCACCCTTTGCCTAGCAATATTTTGTTAAAGCTTAACAGACTATGCTGATGTTCTATAAATAAATGTTAATAAAATAAATTACATAATTATTGTGTAATTTCCATTTGTTTCTACTTTAGGCTACCTTATACTCATTGGGCTCAGCAGTTTGCACTCTAAAGCTGGGTACACACTAGACCAGGGGTAGGCAATAAGCTGTCCTCCAGCTGTTGCTGAACTACAAATCCCATCATGCATTGCAACAGTTTAACATGGCCAAATAGCAAACCTGTGACAGGGCATGCTGGTATGTGTAGTTCTACAACAGCTGGGGGGCGCTTATTGCCCACCCCTATACTGGACGATATGTTGTCCTATCCAGCATACCGGAGCGACTTATGGAGTACATTGTCTAGTGTGTACCCATGATATGCATGCTCCCGCGAGTTGTTAGCGTCATCGTCCGTACTGCAGGGCCAATGGGGAATGTCGCTAATGATGTCATGCTGCAGAATGCCCTCCCCCGTCGGACCCGGCATCGGCAAGTGTGTATGCACTTGCCGCATGCCTGGTCCCATCACCACAATACCGCGCTGAGTACACATCGGCTAACGTGTACCCAGCTTTAGACTTGTCAGAAATGGTGCCTTTATTCCCAGGCTCCCGGCATTTGTAGCCAGGTTACAGTAGATAGCAGCAGAAGCTTCTCACAGCTGGTGAAGGACAAAAAAAAAAAAAAAACAGGGAGAACAATAGGAGTGACAGAATGTGAAAGAAGAGAGGAAGGAAATTGAGTAGAAACGTGTTTTTCTGTGCAAAAACCACTATTTCATATTTATTAGCTAAAGTCCTAAAAATAACTCAGAATATTAGATGTTCCCATACAACGATATAGGGAAGATGAAAAGCATCCATACTCCCAACCTTTTTACTGCTCAGACCTATTTTCTTTTAGGAAATTGAGAGTTTATGGTAACAATTTATATTTACCGTCAATGCTATGCTTGCTAATGCAGATTAGTTATGTTCTATGTGTGGCTACATTCATTCTATTGCCATTTAAAAAGACTATAAATTATGTATACATTTATCTGTTTACTTAGTAACACACAATGTATTCAGGGCATTATAGTATTTAGGACCAATACTTTTTGAGCAACAGTAAAAATAGGTATTAGAAAACAATAGGAGACAGGTCACTGCCCTGAACAGTTTACAATCCGGGTGCTTTATATTTGTTTGCAAGGCAAGTTGAAGATCTGTATAACCATACAGGTAATGTATATAAGCTGTATAATACTTAGAAAACAGTTTTTTACCTGTTCAGTTTGGGACCCTGTTAATAGTAAAACATTTATACAAAGTCAGGTATGGTTCTGGCATATGTCAGCCCTTCATTAGGAGGTGTCTTATTGTTTGTCTTAATCAGCTTGGAGCTTAACTGTGAAATTCCTTTAACTCCTTCACTGCTGGGCCGGTTTCCTGTGATGTGACATGTAGGAGGATGCCTGTTCTGACGAGATCAAAGCCTTGAAAGGATGAATAGTCCATTGAGACATTTATTGTCAGTTAGACATTGTGTCATTAGATTACAGAGAAAAGTGGGTGTGAGATGATGGACATTTTTTTGTGAAACATTTACATCTTTCTTGGATTTCTTCAAATACTATAGTAGTGAGGCAGGGGTCATTTTAACATAGTGGAATTTTGTATGTATTTGTTCTTTTATGTTGCTCTAACCCCTCCGGCATCATATTGGGTATGTTTCATGTATACAGTAAATTACCGTGACAGAGGAATTACCCTTTGCTTTGATGGCTCTCCTCCCAGGAGCAAATGGACTAGTGCAAATGTCTTAGAGGTTTAGTAATCAATTTTAGATCTTTCTGTGTTTCGTCTGATTGAACCATTCCCATTAATACTATGACAGAAGGCACTGAACAGGCCAGTTATGTGACCTATGGCACTTTAGCTTTTGTGGAACTACTGTACATATCCCCGAATACTCTACTTCTACTAGCTTATGCTAGGACTTGTTGCACAACAGATAGCAAGTTAAGCTGGGTACATATTGGCAGATATATTGGTCAATCAATTGATCGGCTAATATATAATGTGCCCATCGGCCAGTGTGTACCAGTGACATGCCTGTGAACGACATCGTTCATAGACACATCGCTTCTTCTGTGCTGGCCAGCCGATGGCAGATATATTGGGGCATCGTGCTGTCTATACAGGAGGTCAGTTGACCACCCGTACACTTACAGCAGAGGCTGCGGGAGGGGGGGCGTGACGTGACCCCCTGGCCAATGGGACCCGCGGCCAGATGACAGTGATGACTGTTCAGTGTGTATGAACAACCATCATCTGCAGATATATCTTTTAGGTGTGTCCCCATCTTAACACTATGCCTACTGCAGATTAGTGTCCTTGTGGATAAACAATGGTACCTGATTGTAATCTCTTTTATATATAAGAAAATAGTGTTGTGAAAAGCAATACTAATGATCGGCCCTATAGATTGTAAGCTTGCGAGCAGGGCCCTCTTACCTCTATGTCTGTCTATTATTACCCAGTCTTGTTTTATTACTGTTTGTTCCCAATTAGAAAGCACAGCAGAATATTCTGGCGCTATCTATGTGAATGTTAAAAATAATAAATGTACATTGTTAGCTGTAAAGTGACTGCTTTTAGTTTACCACAACAACTGTAAGATAAGAAATAGGCTGTAAAACTGTAATGAGCCATCAGCATATGGACACAAACACACATGCCTTATCTTCCAACACCACTGACCTTCTCACCTTTGTCTTTTACAAGCACTTGCATTTATTGTGAGAAGCTGGCTTTTATTAGGAACTGGGAAGCTTTGTATAAGCTCCAGGAAACCCACAATGGAACATTAATATATAGTAGAGATGAGCTGTTTGTTTGTGCTTAAAATCAAACACACCCGAACTTTGGGGTTTTGAGTCGAACTGAGTCTTGGCTCAGGTCACTTTTAGCATTTTCAGGCGGCAGCAATGCATTCGCATGGAACTGGTCTGTCATGGGGGTGTAGCTTGAGTTCTGTGCAAGTTATGTGTGCAGGGAAGGGTGGCCTGTTTCTGACGGATCCCTTGTACCTAGCACAGGGCAGGTGCGAGTGCCAATACTAATGATGACGGCTGTGGACAGAAAAATATTAGGCGGTGCGGCTTCCCGCTTGAAGCCACATGGGTCCATGCATTAGCATAAGGTAGTAAATCAGGGTTCTGCAGCATCACGCGAAAAAAAGCCACTTTGTGTTTAACTCCGAACCATACCCATAGCGGCATATCCAAATAGGTGTGAGTTTACCAAGAAATTCATACCTGCTGGGTTTTTCCCACAGGTGTAATTTTTATTGTATTCAATTGGGTGAAGGGCTTTGATTTTATTGAACGCTCAAGTTTTTTTTTTAATGCTTCAAGTTTCTAATTAACCTAATTAGTCCTTAATTACACCTTCTGCAGAGATGTCCTCCTCCGTCTCTTCTCCAGCGTCACAGACAGCTTCTATGAACCGGGCACAGGACAGGAACTACTAAACCTGCATCCCGTCACCCCTAACCCTGTACCCCACTACCCCTAACCCTGCACCCAGAGCAGTAACTAGACTTTTTGGTGCCCTGTGCCAGAGAGAGCATTGGTGCCCCCCCCCCCCACACACACACACACATTTTTTAATAGGGACATAAAATAGTGCACCTGAAACAGAGCCATGGCCTCATGGGGAAGGGCCAGGGAAGAGATAGGGGAGACCAGGAGATGCTGGGGATAAAAGAAGAGGAAGCTACAAGTGAGAATGATAATAAACAGGAAAATTGACAGGTCAAACAGCGCCCCCTGTCCTGTGCCATGGCACTGGTCGCGCTACCCCAGTTACAGCCTAGCCTGCACCTGCTCCCCACAGACACTACACTATTCCTAACCCTGCACCCGCTCCCCGCACCCACTACACTACGCTACCCTAAGCCTGCTCTCACTGCACGCACACATTACACTACACTATCCCTAACCCTGCACTCGCTCCTCGGACACACTATACTACCCCTAACCCTGCACCTGTTCCCTGCGCACACTACACTATCCCTAACCCTGCTCCCGCTGCACGCATACATTACACTACACTAACCCTCCTCCCGTTCCCTGCGCACACTACACTACCCCTAACCCTGCTCCCTCTGAATGCACACATTACACTACACTATCCCTAACCCTGCTCCTGTTACCCACGCACACTACACTAACCCTGCACCCGTTCCTTGCGCACACTTCACTAACCCCTAACCCTGCTCCCTTTCCGCACACACATTAAAAACTACCCCTTACCCTTCTCCTGCTTCCAGCTCACATGAAAACTACCCATAACCCTCTCCCGCTCCCGGCACACAGTCCCGCAGGATTTAACCAGCAAAAATAACATCACAACCAATTTTTTTTTATTGGATAAAAACCTTGCGCTCAATTGAATATGCTCTTCTTATTTAAAATTGTTTGCTTGATACATTCTCTACCTATCGTGCAGATCTGTCATCTGCCAGTTGTGTGCAGTCCTTTATATACCAGTGGCCAACACCACTGTATTATCTGTCAACAATAGTGGCTCAAACTGAGTAATACTAAACGCTCTTTGAGCTACAAGGATGACAATGGGTTGAGTTTGATGCAGTGGTGGCGGTGGGGCAGGGCATAGAGAGAGGACTGTATATGTTCCACTCACTGAAAATGAAGATCTGCAAGGAAGGACTGTGAGTGCTAGAAACGCTCTGCTAGAGACTACACCCAGCCAACATGATCCTTTACTAAATTGATCCTTTGGCTCTGTTTTGCACATTTAACCTTTAAAAAGTAAAGTTTTGCTTTAATTCATTATATAGTTACAATAACAAACCATTTCCTGCTTAATATAAGAAGCAAACACTTGTATTGCACATGTATTAGTTATCCTAATAGTATCCTTACATTTCAATTTTGTCTACATAGTTTTCATATTTTATTTTTAATGAAAGAAAAAATAAGAAGTAAAATCAGTTCTAAAAAGCTATCAAGCGGCGTCAACAATGATAGTGCTGGTATGGTCTCCAGGGATGAACTGTTACTGAACCCTGGGCAGAAATGTTGGATTAATACATGTTATTTGGTTGGTCACAAGATGATTATATTTCATTTTGAATTGGCAGATTGTTCTTTTAAATAAGACGTAAATAAATACAATTTTGTAAGATTTAAACTTGAACATTTAAAAAATCGTCTTTTCCCACAGTAGTTTTATTTCTCTCTCAAGTTGCTGGATAGTATTTTTTATGTTGATTTAGTTATATCAAACGTGCAAACTGCACTACTTCATGTTGCTGCAGGAATCCCTTGAAGTCGGTAAGCTAATGCTCTCCACTAGTTGTTGAACTATAACCCCCATCAAACATGCTTAGGAACAGCTCCAGATTACCTAAACGCTATGTGTATCAGTTAAAAGATGTGATGGATTTGGTTATACATTTATGCATTGGTGAGCCACAGATTATACAACCACATCACCCATCCCGACACACAGTTTTGGGCCGAATGGGTGTCTTATTCACATCAAGATGGCTACAAAAGAACTAAGCACGGGTGCCCTACACAATGCCAATGGCTTTGCATGCAGAAGCGGTGTGCGACTCGGACACTAACCTGGGAAAATGGTAAAAGACAGAAGACGCGCCATGCAGCGTTGTGCTTAATCTGCGACTCCACTGTGACAAAAATACAAATCCTAAACTCCCGGTACTCTATAAGTGACTTTGGATGCAGCTGCGGTGCGATACAAATGCTTAATTAAGTCAGTGTTTCCCAAACTTTTTTGAATCACGCCTGCAAGTGTCCCGAGGCACCCCAGGGTGCCATGGCGCACAGTACGCCATGAGGGATGTAGGCATAGCTGTAGGGGTGCCATCGCTATGGGACCCAGATGGTTAGGGGGCCCTGGACCTAGGTGATATAGTTGTCTACCAAGTTCCCGTATTACCTGCTAAGCAATATGGCTTGGCCCATTGTTTGGCCTGATAAGGTGGACTATTCAGCTCTCATATAGGTGGGGATCTCTCACTCTCAGTAAAGCTCCACAATGATAATAGCTAATTAGTGAGCCTGGCACTGTCAGAGAGTAGGCTTCTCCTTGATTGCAGCCTTTGTTAAGTAAGTGACCTCAATAGAATATAATCTGTTAAAAAAACTTCTATATAGAAAAGGCTTCCTAATTGGGTGACATTCCATTTTCAGCGAGCAGTGAGTGTGGTGGATGTTATAATGTTGATGTTATAATGTTAAGGGAAGGGGGGTGTAGTGCACATTATAGTGTACTGGGGGTACTGTAATGTGGCATAATATGAATTAGAGGGAAGTTTAATATTACATAATGTGGACTGGGGCACTTTAATGTAGCACAATAAGAACTGGAGGCACTATGACGTGGCATAAAATGATATTTAATGGGGCATAATCAGAACTGGGGGCAATGTAATGTAGTATAATATGAACTAGAGGGCTCTATAGTGTATAATATAAACTGTTGGCACTATAGTGTGGCATAATAAGTACTGTGGGCACTACAATATGGCATAATATGAACTGAGGGCATTACAATGTGGCATAATATAAACTGGGGGCAATACAATGTGGCATAGTTCGTACTGGGGACACTGTGGCATAATGTGAATTGGGGCACTGTGTGGTGTAATGTGTACTGGCAGCAATACAATGTGGAGTATTGTGAACTGGGGGTACTATAATGTGTCATAATATAAATTGGAGGCACTATGGATATAATAATGTGAACTAGGGCTCTACAATGGGGCATAAAATGAGCAACTGATGTGGGTAGAGGTGCCTCTCAAGAAGTAATGGGGCATGGGCCCCTTCAAAATGTTGCTATGAGGACCAAAAAGTTCTGGCTATGCCCCTGTAGACATGGTTTGTTTTGTCAACAAAATAATTATACTGCGGTTTTGCAGTAAAATTAAATCTACATACCATCTATACCTATTTAGCTATTTATATATATATATATATATATATATATATCAGGGCTGTTACTAGGGGTGTGTGAGAGGTGCTACTACTCACAGAGCACAGAGCCCTGAGGGCGGCACGGCGCTCACCGGTGGCAGATTTTGCCTAGGGGCAGCAGGCTGCATCCCCCCCCAGTAAAATTCACCACCTCTGTGTAGTCAGTGCAGTCCGTGACTGCACTGGCTACACTCTGTGACTGGCAGTGGCTTCCTATTGGAAGCACTGCCTGCCAGCCACATACATTACAGGCAGCCCCAGGGGGAGGTGTCTCCTCCCCCTGGGACTGCCAGTCCAGCTGCTATTAGCAGAGAACGGCTTCCAGCACTAACCGGCTCCTAGGGGCTGCAGACGATGCAGACCTTTTGATGCCGGTGGCATGCGCGTCTTCCCGCCGCTAGTGCGCATGCGCCGATTCCGGCACCTGCCAGATCGATTGAGCAGGCACCGGAACCCGGCCAGGATGGAGTGGCAGCAGGTGAGTGATTTCACCCTCCCTCTCGCTTTCAGTGGCGGCAACCCCCCTCATCTAAGAGGGTAGGAGCCGCTGCTGGTGCTCACCCACGGTCCCTGCATCTGGCTAGCAAGGTATCTGGAACGTTACCCTGCAGACAAAATTTCTGCAGTAGTGCATCCCAGATTGTCCGTAGGATGCTTCAGATGTGCACACCGCTGCCCTTACTGCCCTCTGGAGCATCCTGCGGATGCTCCAGGTATTGCTGTCATTCCCTGTGATTGTGGCTTGCATCGGGCGCCAGGAACCACAGTTACGGCGCTGATATATATCAGTGATGTGCGATCAGGTGAGGCAGAGCCTTTCCTGTCATACTTAGGTATACTCCAGGGTTTTGACTATAAAAATTATAAGACTAATGTAAAGAAAATATTATATATATCTTCTTTGTATTAATATAATCATTTTTATAGTCAAAACTCTGAAGTAAAAAGTGTATGGCAGGTGAGGCACTGCCTCCTCATCTACCTTTTCCGCACATTCCTGATCAAAACACACCAAATTCCCAGCACTATATACTGCTGCACCTTTGTATAATGCCCACATGAACCCTCAGGTTCATATATGTATCTGTAAATCTGGTTCTAATACTAGGCAGTGCCTCCCCAGCCATTTACCTCGCCGTACATATATATATATATATATATATATATATATATATATATATAAAACGGCTTGATAAAATGGCTTCTTTTAGATGTGGAAATAATATTTTACTAGTTCCTGTGGATTACACACAGACAGGTACTTACATTTAATTTGGCAGCACTGTGGTCTGCCACCCCTTAGCATTTAATGACAGTATACTGCTGACTGAAGGATAAATTAAATGGTTTGTAAAGAATCTGACATGGTCTCAGCATACTTTGTGGTTGCCTGAGTTGTTGAGCTTTGCCCTAATAAAATCTTTGCCTCAAATCATATACAATCTCCGTGTAATTAATCTTTGCCACAGCAGGCATGTAGGCTCCTCTCTGGAACAGTTAGGCTTATTAGTTAGACACTTTTTAGCCACATGTTTCTAAAGTATTCAAAAAGTTTTAAATTAAATTTATCATCATCCTTTCAAAAAATACAGTGTTAAATACATTTCTACACGGGAAATATTTTAAGTAATCAGACAAAGACTTATGTAATTATCATTGCTGGAAATATTCTTCTTATGAAAATAATTGTTTTTGCATATACACATTTTCTAAAAAAAAAAAAAAATTGGAGCACAAAAATACACAAATATGAATAGAATCATAAGCCTAAAACGCACATACAAATACCTAAACACATATATACTCATACACACATACAATATATATAAATATATACACACATGCTCTTATAAAAATACATACTTATATACATATACAGAACAAAAACACATAGCATTTATTGATTCTTTGTATACTGCGATGGACTTTTATGGTGGTAATGCAGATTGTGTTTCAATGCACTTCATCCAGCATGTTAAACAGACCATCATTTGGTCAGAAGGTCAGGACAATTACAATATCATTTCTCTTTCAGTGAATAGTTGTTGGAGTTTCAGCATTGTAATGTAAACTGGGGAGGTGTGGTCTACAGCAAGTGAATGCCATAATGCCATATGTCTGACTACAGTGACAGGAAAGGAAAGGTATAGAATGTTGCATTGACAAAAGTGAGCCAATTCAGCCCAAAAAATGCATTGTAGTCAAAACCTGGTTAATGCTGAGTTGTGACCTTTAACTGACCTCCATAATGTAATAAGCCATACTGTTCACTTAAATACAAAATTCTCTCAGGAAGGTCAGTCCATGTGTGTGAACTGACAATATATAATGTAGAGTTATGCATTGTGTAAGCCCTAGACCAGACCTGGCCATAAGGTAGATTGCAATCTACTGGTAGCTCATGGGGCATCTGCCGGTAGATCGCGTCCAACTGAAGTAAAATAAACCTGAAACAGCTTCTGGGGCCTCAGAAGTGCAGCTCCCAGTAGTGTAGTGCACGGGTGACATCATGACTTCACCCACACGCTGCTGCTGTCCACCTGCGTGGACCCCCCAGAACATGCTGAGTGTCATTGTGAGCTGCTGTCCCATCAGCATATAGGTTCCTCACAGCTCCAAGCACATCCCTGGACTGATAGCAGCAAACTGTCTGCAAGTGCAGGAGCCGCTCCCGGAGGTAGTGTATGGGGAGTGACTGTGTTATATGTGCGGTAAATGGGCTGCAGGGTGATGCTGTCAGGACACAGCCTCCACCTGCTGTGGTACCATGCCACCCCATGCTCGGCTCCCCCCCCCCCCGTACACACCGACACTGACTGATTTATTTATTTTTTTAAATAAGACAACCCCTTATACCATTAAGCAGTGGAGATAATTACAGTTTTTACAAGTTTGTGTTATGGGGGAATGTAAGAGATTGCAGATCTGTTGCACCTCTGTACACCCCAAAGTGACTGGATGTATTTTTTGTTATGTTTTAATTTTTTCTGCTTGTCATTTTTGTTTAATACTACTGTTCTATAACACTACTGTATTTTATGTATGTGAGAGCTGTTGTATAACACTACTGTATTTTATGTATGTGAGATCTGTTGTATAATATTACTGTATTTTATGCAAGTGAGAGCTGTTGTATAATACTACTATATTTTATGTATGTGAGAGCTGTTATTTAATACTACAATATTTTATGTATGTGAGAGCTGTTGTATAATACTACTGTATTTTATGTAAGTGAGAGCTGTTGTATAATACTACTGTATTTTATGTATGTGAGAACTGTTGTATAACACTACTGTATTTTATGTATGTGAAAACTGTTGTATAACACTACTGTATTTTATGTGAGAGCTGTTATATAATACTACTGTATTTTATGTATGTGAGAGCTGTTGTATAATACTACTGTATTTTATGTATGTGAGAGCTGTTGTATAATACTACTGTATTTTATGTATGTGAGAGCTGTTGTATAATACTACTGTATTTTATGTATGTGAGAGCTGTTGGGAAAACAATATCAGTGCGTTTGTGTGAAGCATAGTGCCTGTGAGCCTGATTCAGAGTTGAACTCTTTGTACGAGCTGATTCAGTGGTGGACTGTATGTATGTTCTGTTGTGATTTCTTACGGATTTACATCTGCAAAAATATACAGTCACCATATCTAATGCATCTTCTAAAGTGCACTGGAGAAATAGCCACTTATCTATATGGTGTGACTCAGGGGCGGATTGGGAATTGAAAGTGGCCCTGGAAAAATCTGAAAAAGAGGCCCCGTGTGTGCGCGCCACCGGCGCGCGCAAAAAAAATGGGTGTGGCCTCACGGAAAGGGGTGTGGTCTCACAGAAAGGGGTGTGGCTTCACATGATATGCCATGCCCGCAAGCCACTCCCTGCCATTTTCGTCATGCTGGGGGCATACTCACCGCTCGAGGAGCTGATGTGCATGCCCACAGCCCCTCTTTCAAGTGAATAAACACAGCATGTGAATGAGCATTTTCTTACCTATATGATTTCTCTGCAATGGGGAACCTCTGAAGAAATTGATCCTGGACAGGCCGTGTCTAAAGTTGGTAGTCACTATTCATGCAGGAGATCACATGGTCTGGAAACCACCTGTTTGTGTAGCAATAAACAGTAGTTCAACTAGATAATACTTAAGGGCCTATTCATCATCACTTAATTTCTACAAAAGCAAGTGAAAATTAACATGTTCACCTGCAATTGTAGAAATTAAGTTATCAGGCCATGCATCAAGAAGGTACAGCAGGAGATATCAGGCCATCCTCTTGCGAAATGGCCCGCTGACCCCATACAATAGTATGGCGACAGAATTTATCAAGCTCCGAAAATGCAATAATTTCGGAGCTTGACTGCAGGGAAACAGGTCCGGGTTGTGAAGAGGGATCCTTTTGAATCCCTCCCCCCCTGTCCGGCTCCTTCTGCCGGACGTCAGGGCTCTTGTGCGTATGCGTGACATGTAGATCACTCATGTGCACTTGTCTCACTGCTCCAAAAGGAGCAGTGAAACACTTCGGGGAGACAGCTGATTTTTGGATCAGCTGTCTCCGTGCCGGAGCAATGATGAATTGCTCTGGCGCTCGCAGCGAGATGGAATGTTAATTATCTGGGTACGTTCGGACCCTGATAATTAACATAATGAATAGGCCCCATAGTAACAGAAGTTTTTGGGCAGGACAAATGTGAGGCACGTGCCAAGTCCCACTGCACGTGCCATGCACGTTAGGCGTGCTGTGCAGGTGTTACCACAGCAATGGGAATGAAGAGGACCTGAGACGTGCACGTGCCACAGACGAAATTAATTTACACTGGGGTCAAATGTAATAATAATAATAACAATAATATATACTGTACATAATATATATATATATATATATATATATATATATATACATACACACACATACATACATATACACACACACAAAACCATAAAGTAGAAATATAAAATTATCATTGTTACAAGAAATTTGTGCTTACCTGCCATCATTCAGATGAATTCTGGCGCTGTTCACGGTCTTTCTTCTGCAGGTCAGCACCACTTCTGATGGCAGCCACCAGACATGGAGAGGGTGGGAGTGGCATAAGCACACATAGCAAAGGTACAGATGGGGAAAGGGGTAGAGGCACACATGATGGGGGGGCAGAGGGACAAACAGATAATAACAGATGTACAGATGGCCAAAGGGGGCAGTGTCACAGAGGGAGCAAGAATCAAAGGGGGCTGATGCATAGAAGAGGGAGGGGCAGAGGCACATATGGAAGGGGCAGAGATGTAGCTGATTCAGGGGGAGGTAGAGGCAAACATCGTGGAGGGTAGAAGCAGAGGCAAAGCTAATCAACTTCAACTCCTGAATGCCTCTGTCTAGCCCAGCCAGGGAGAGGAGGACAAGGGAGGAGCTGCAGGAGACCTGGGGGCAGGACAACATGTAGAGGAGTCAGGAAAGGAAGCTGTGATAGGCAGGAGAGAAGACTGGAGTCCCCTGCTGCGAGAGTGGGGCAGGGGAGCACACAACAGCCCCTATCTGGATCTAATTATCAAAGGCTGACAGAGGGGCCGGATTACCTGTAGATTTAGGGGGCATAAGGGAAGGTACTAGAGGAAGTACCAGTGACCATATGACAGAGGGGCCCGCTGGCGCTGATGATCCCAGCCCTGAACTGCTTTTCACTCACAGGCAGACATCTGCCTGTGTGAGTGAGAAGCAGGTTGCAGCCGCGATCATCAGCGCCAGCGGGCCCCTCTGTCATATGGTCACTGGTACTTCCTCTAGTACCTTCCCTTATGCAGGGCCGCAACTAGGGGGGGGCTAGAGGTGCACGTGCACCGGGTGCCAGAATGCAGGGGGTGAAAAAGGGATGACTCACGGTGGCTTGGGGGCTGCAGAGTCAGAGCGGCCATCCAAAAATGACCGCCACCAAGAAGGAGACAGGTGCTAGAGGTCCTTACTGGACCTCTAGCGTCTGTCTCCTCCTTGGCGGCGGTCATTTTGGGATGGTAATTTTCAGCAGATTCCAGGCAGACTGGCCGTCTGCATGGACTCTGCTGAAAACGGCCATCCAAAAATGGCCGCCGCCAAGGAGGAGACAGACACTAGAGGTCCTACTGGACCTCTAGTGTCTGTTAGGCCAGCGCAAGTCCTGGGAGAAGATGCTGAAAGCTGCATTTTCTCCTGTGAAACACCCTGGCAACGAGCATAAACCCCATGGCAACGAGCATGTAACCCCTGGCAATGAGCATGAATCCCCCTGGCAATGAGCATGAATCCCCCTGGCAACAAGCATGAAACCCCCTGGCAACAAGCATGAAACCCCCTGGCAATGAGCATGAAACCCCCTGGCAATGAGCATGTAACCCCCTGGCAACGAGCATGAAACCTACTGGCAATGAACATGGAACCCCCTGGCAACGAGCATAAAACCCCTGTCAAAGAACAGGTAATTTTAAAGTAATTAGAAGCCTTACTGTGGGGCATAAAATGGTATCGGGCAAATATGTAAGTGGCACTTTGGTAATAGGCATTATAGTGTGTGGCATAATGTGTAATGGGCATTATTGTGTGTAGAATAATGTAAGTCACTATACCAGGGACGTTTGACTAGTCCACTGCCTTATGGAGGAGCAAGGACAAAATCCAGGTACAGGAAGGGAGGGGGCGCAAAATCGCTACCTTGCACCTGGTGACAGATATCCTAGTTTCGGCCCTGCCTTATGCTCCCTAAATCTACAGTTAATCCGGCCCCTCGCAGCTCCACCTGCCACCATCTTGTCAGCCAGCCTCTCAGTCCAGCACTGTCCGGCGTCTGGACCCCATAGCTCCGCCTCCCGCTGACCTAATCAGTCAGCCCGGCCCCCCACAGCCCCGCTGGCTGAGACTGATAGCTGCCTGTCCATCACACTGTATGGCTGACCGCTTGGCTGTTACTTACCGCGGTACGGCCCCTGCAGCAGCTGCCTGTTATAAAAAAAAAAAAAATCACCTGACTGGTCGACAGGCGGCCCCACAGGAGCATCGGCCCACCGGGAATCATCCCGCTAAAAGTAACGGCCAATCCGCCCCTGGTGTGACTCCTCTGCTGTCCTCACAGACATAAGTGATAGATGCTGCTCAGAGGTTATCATGAAAGATTATGTCAGCATCGGCATACCGGCCATTTCTACATCGGTTTTTGTTCCATTTGTGATGCAGTTCAAGAAACCTGGTCACCGGCAGACATCTGCGCATGTGCATTGTTGTTGAACCTAGCAGGGTTCTAGCGATGCCTAAGTGGCTTCTCTGATCCCCATTGCTGGTCAAAGGCAAATTGCAAGATAGAGGTAATGCCATCTCAAGTTGGCATTACCTAGCGGTGAAATGCAAGGCTGTTTTCTGCTTGATGAAAAGCGAGTAGCCACTATCTTCGTACATTCCAAGGGGACAACGGTGCAGCGCACAAACTAGGGTAAGGCTGAAGAAATTTCATATTTATCCAGCATTATCCTTCCTAAATAAGGAGAAGTGGTAACAGAACCGTTTGCCGGCATTGGAGTGTCAGCAGACCACTGGAACCAAGTAATAAAGTGTTGGTTTGAAAGTCATCAGAAAATCCTTTCAAAAGTCTTTAATGTCTGGTATCTCAGTCTAAAGCATTGTAATAGATAGAAAATATTCACATGGGTAGAAACTTGCATTGTGTTCTAAATGGTATTGATTGTCAGGTACATTGCATATACAGCAGTGAAATGCGTAGTACTGGTTTGACCACAAGAAAATTGAATCTGGGCTCTATAGAAGAACACATATGCTGAGTACACACTAGACGATTTTTGGAGCCATTTGCCGATTCCAACGGATCGGAACAACAAATCCTTAAAATCGTGGGGTCGTCCGCTGCATCGTCAGGTCAGTCCTACATGCAGGCCAACGTAATGAAGCGTCTGACAACCCCATGCAGCAGCAGGAGCTGACATATCGGGCGGTCGGCACCGGATTGTCTAATGTGTACCGGGCACCTGATATGTCGGCCTGTCCACTGTGGGTTCGCCCGTCGGATCACTGGGTACACGCGTCGTTTAAGTGTGTACCCAGCTTTTAAAAAGCAAAAAATCCTTCAGAGATTGTAAAAGTAACCAAGTGCATGCAAATGTTCATTTAAACTATATTTTCCAATAGCTGCCTGAGTGAGCTGCTTGTTGGGACCACCCAGGGGGTTGCTGAGTATTTATCTAACCCCAAATTAAAGGGAGGAAAGTGCAAAGATAAACATATCTCCTCCCTTAGGTCTTGTCAGACTTGTTGATTTTTTTTCTATTTAGTTAAGCTCAATGTAACTATATCTTTGCTAGCAAGCAAGAAAGCAAGGAAACTAGAGTAGGAATGCAAGCAGGTATTATTGCAGTGTCCAAACAAGGATCTCATTGTAATGCTAATTACTATTTAGACAGGCTCATTCTAGAAGGAATGGGATTCTGCAGTGCAGTACAGCGTAACCTAAAGCACACGTGGCTTCTTATGCTATAGCACCTTTCAGTAACATTATGTGCTATGCATAACGCAATAACAGTAGTCCTTTAGGACATGCGCGGAAGAACCCAGCATTAGTTGCTTGGACTTTGTTCAACAGTGAAAGAAAGTACAAGCCAAACTTAAATTCTGTCATACTATAAAAAATTTTACACAGTACATCAGAAATATGTATTTGGGAATGTTAAAAATATGCAATTAATTTGATTTCAACCTGTACTATAAATTTAATTGCAATTAAAGGACAAAGCTGTAGTTGGGTAATTACAATAATTATCTGTGATAAATACTCAGAAATTGTGAAATACATAGCAATATTGAGACAGGGGAATTGAAATACAGAATAACATGCTACCTAGGGGATGATTCAGTTGTGTTAGCGCCAGCAGCTGTCAGTGCCGAGCATCCGACAGAGCAATTCAATTGTTCCCACCACGGCCTTACTTGTGTGGAGTTTGTATATTCTCCCTGTGCTTGCGTGGGTTTCCTCCGGATACTCCGGTTTCCTCCCACACTCCAAAAATATACTGGTAGGTTAATTGGCTCCCAACACAAATTAACCCTAGTGTGTATGTGTGTGCGCATGTGATAGGGTATATAGATTGTAAGCTCCACTGGGGCAGGGACTGATGTGAATGGTCAAATACTCTCTGTAAAGCGCTGTGGAATATGTGTGCACTATATAAATAACTGGTAATAATAATAATAATAATAATAATAATAATTGTTGCTCCATTCAGGCACAAACTTCCACCAGCACTGGCAATTCTGCTCGTCCCCTTCTGTTTTGCAGTCCGGCCCAAAACAATTGAATTACTCCACTAGTGCTCAAAGGCTTATTCCAAATATTTAGCTTTTTTCCAACATTTTACTCTATTACAGGTGTATAAGATTCCCCCCAAACAAATTCTTTATTAATCATCTCAGCACATTTATCTGCTGGAGTTGAATTAATCTGTTTGCAGCTTTTATGCCTGAAATACCCAGAAAACTATGGGTACCATTTATCAACGAGTTTTATCATATGCAACACGTTGTGTATGATAATGGTGCTCCAGCCCAATCAGCTCCCAACTGTCTTCTGTTTGAAAAATGACAGTCGGGAGCAGATTGGCTTGAGCACCATTCATCATACGCAACGAGTTTTAAAATCTCATTGCATATGATAAAACTCGTTGATAAATAAGCCCTTTGATTTGGTTAGTTAGGTCTTTGAGCTACAGTGCTGTCAGGCTATTTTTTTATTCATCTCTTGTTCGTTCCCCTTGAACTTGACGTGGGAGAAGATAGTGCAGCAACAGTTTGAGTAACTCCTCCTTAGATTAGAAAAGTCTCTTAGCTTTTCTATTCACTCTGGAATTATTGTGCATATTAGAAAATTGTGATTTATAATTTACCTTAATTTAATACAATTGCTGTAGACTTCAGCTCCCAGCTGCACATGTAAAATAAATGTACTGTGGCCATTGTTTATAACCTAGCTGCTGTCATGATCTTGACATACATCCTGCCATATTTAGTAACACTCTTGCCTGCCTGCTGTTCCCAATATGTATAAGATAATCACTGCAGTATGTGGAGGATGCTGTAGACAAAATCTTTCTTCAGTCAACTAAATATTTGAAATAAGTTTAGATATATGAAAATACTGTTTAGATCTCACTATGACTAAAAATAGATGGAAAAGTGTTATGTTTGACCTCCCTTGGTTCCCTCCTGACTGCAATGTTTAGCAATGATCAGTATCGAAGTCTGCCTTCACAGTTTACATTAACTTTTCTCCACGATATACAATAAATCATTCTGGGTGACTTCCATTGTTTTATTTGCTAGAACTATAATACCTCTGGCTTTTATGAGGGCAGACTAGATCCCATATAGTACTTTTAGTTTTGTTGACCAATAATCACACGGGATCGGTATGAAATACAGACAGTCGGCATCCTAGTGGTCAGAATTTCGACGCCAGGATCCCGACATGGTTTTCATACCGACGCTAGTTGGTCAGTATGCTAACCCTTCCCCCTTCTCCCTACCCTAACCATAACCCTCCCTCTTTGGTACCTAACCCTAACCTCCCCACCTAGTGCCTGAACCTAACCTCCCCCTCCCCGCACCCTAAACCTAACCGTCCCGCCTTAGTGCCTAACTCTAACCCTCCCCCTAGTACCTAACCCCTAAACCTAACCTTAATTCTCCCCCCAACCCCGCTACTTACCGTCGGCATCCTGGCGCCGGGATTCTGACCGGTAATCCAAGCATCGTCATCCCGAGCGCCGGGATGCCGAACGCATCTCTAATCACACACCCTTTCTTCTTTTACATTATTAAAAATCCACATGAATTTCAAACAAAATGATTTCTGTTAGCTGTTGGAATCCCACACATATTAGTGATAGTTTGCCCATACTGGCTAATAAAATTGTCATGTGTACAGTCAGCTTAAATCTAACACTGCTTCAACCCAGGGGCATACTTATGCCGCAAACAGGATGTGGAGCACCTGCTTGTATGTTAGGATTATTGAAACTTTGAAGTCACATTCTTGGTGATGAACAACAAACCAAATAAAACACAATTCATCATGGTTTACACAGTACACACATCTGTTTGCTAAACTTTACAGCATTTAAAGCACAAATATTCAATGTGATTTATATTTTCTTATGTATGTCACAGCAGTTGCATTCATTAGATATGGAGCAAGCAAAATGGGCAGACACTAAGGGCTATTTCACACTTGTCAGTTTTGGCCGGCCGGCCGGCCAAAAAACAGGCAGGAGCTGAATGTTGTTTTTTCAGGCACTCAGTGCGTTTCACATGGAACGGCTTTGAGCTGTTTTTAATGTGTTTTTTTTCCCTGTCTTCTACTGGGCATGCGCAGCAGCTGCAGTACAAGCCAGACGGCGTGTGTGTAAGGCAGGCTTGCCTACCCTCCCGATTTGGCCGGGAGCCTCCCGATTTTCGGGTGCCGCTCCTGGACCCCCGGAAAGGCAGGCAAGCCTCCCGGAAGCCTGGAACCCTCCCAACCTCCCCCCAGAAAAGACTAGAAACCCCCGCAGCAGGGGGGGGGCGAAGACAAGATTCGCGCTGATTGCGTCATCGTGGCCCCGCCCCCTGCTTCACAATGCCGAAAATAATGGCATTGTGGAAGAGGGGGCAGGGCCACGATGACGCGATCGCGCGACCCCAATCCCGGCTCCGCCCCAATGTGATGACAATGGCCGGCCCTGCAACAATGTGACATCACTGGCCGGCCCCCCTCCCCCCCCCCGCTGTTAGCCGACAAACAGCTCCCTCCCAGAAGGCTGGAGCTAATTGTTGGCAAGTATGGTGTAAGGAAACATTGTTTCTTATACTCCACTGCCTTGCTTGGACGGTAAGGCAGCTGTCCTGCTCAGTGGATACACCCGGCTGTTACATGGCGACCGTGTGAAAGGTCCCATCAGGTTCCTTGTTTAATTAAATTTTACACCCGGCAAAAAAACTTCAGTTTTTTTGCCGGCCAGCCAAAACCGGCAGGTGTGAAATAGGTCTAAGGGGTATATTTACTAAAGTGCGGATTTTACTTAACATTTATCTAGCACCTTCTACAAGATAATAGCTCGAATCTAATTGGTTGCTATGGGCAACATCTCCACTTCTAAAACCCCGCACTTTAGTAAATAAACCCCTACATGAGTTTTGTAGTTTGAAACTAATTTAATTTAATATTTTATTTTGCTATTCAAAAAAGTGTCATTAGCTCTGCCCAAGGCCCGGGACAAAGATAGTACACACGGTACGATCAGTCAGCGATAACGATATTCCTGGTGTGCTGGATGATCTGTATTGTTCATCCAGCACACCACCAACCCACTAATGACGGGCCAGCGAACCGCGGCCCCTATGAAACCTGGACGATATCGCCCAGGTTGGCCTACATGCACGGCCGATGGAAGATATCATTATCATCCATATGGGCCCGCGCATCGCTGGTCGTTTGAGGGTTGGAAGGCACTAAAAAATGAACATTCTGAAGGATAGCTTTATGAACGATATCGTTATCGTTCATATCGTTCATTTTTATCGTACCATGTGTACGCACCATTAAATTAATCTTTAATTTATATATACCGAATAGAGGGTCACCACAGAACTTGATGCCGAGAGATGCAAGGTGCTGTATCGTCCTCTAGGAAAATTAGTGCACTGTGGGACGTTCTTGGCTCAATACTAGAACTATACAGGAGAGGCAGCAAAGAACTTTATTTTGAGCTATGGATGGAAACCAGCACAGAGAACCCTGTCAGTGCTGGCGGTATCAGCCCTTCTATAGCTCAGCGGTCCTGATTCAGCATGGATCGCTATTCTGCTTATACGCACGCAACTGCATTGCTAATATCAGCGGTGCTACTTAAATGTGTGCATTCACATTGTGTACGCAGCCTGACATAAGGATGCCCACTTCCCCTCACTCACATCCGTATACTAGGGCAACATAGCTAAACAATCGGTAACAGCGGACCCATGCACACAGTTAAGGAAGCCCAGACGTCACTCAGGAATTTCTGTGCACGCTATGAGACCTCAGGAGGCATCAAGTATCGCAATGGCTAATTTAAGCACGCCCATGCAACGGCGTTAAATCGCATTGGCGCGCCTGAGTTCACCCGACACCACCACAAATGGCCCTTCCTGTCAATCACTCTGCTCTGGGTCTGCGTAGCCTCTGCAAACGCAGTTTCCATCGCATTTGCTAGTTTGCTGCACGCGCACTGTGATGCATGCACAGAACGCAACAATTGACCGATTGCGTGCATATTTGCAAATGCGTTCCTTGCTGAATCAGACCCTGAGTCACAATATAATTCTATGGAATTCTATGGAAGCTCTTCACCAACATCTACACTGTAGAGCTATGTGTGGCCTGCAGTGCACTTGTAGATGCTACAGGGAAAACAAGTGCAATTCAGCTGCTCTCAGGGGCTGGGGGAGCTTAGTTTAATAATGGGTTGTGGACAACTCAACATTAGAACACACAAAGATTAAAAGTTAAGCCCCTCAGTATTGCTGTGCAGTAACCGTGCATTATACCATGTGTATATGTGAGGCCTAGAGGTAGTATTAGCTTAGCATCTTTGTTTTGGGTGCCCAACACCATGTTTTTGCATATTTTCCCATACTGCTGAGTTTAAATGTAAAGGCGCACATCCACTAGCAGATATTAATGGACGACTGAACAATACCAACATCGTTATCGTTCAGTCGTCCATTAATTGTGCATGAATCGGGCACTAAAATATCGGAAATGACCAGCAATGCGCGCTCCCACTGTCCGTTTCCGACATCAATCATTGCCAGAACATGGTGGTCAATCTGCCGATAACGACAGATTGACCATGTTCGGGGATGATGGAGGGTGCCTACACTGAACGATTAGCACTGCAGGGGATGGGGAATGACTGCACGATTACAATGTCATAATCGTACTGCCTTCCCGGGGTCATGGTAATGGTTAGCGTTACTGCCACACAGCATTGAGGTTGTGGGTTCGTTTCCCACTACGGCCCTAACTGTGTGGAGTTTGTATATTCTCCCTGTGCTTGCGTGGGTATCCTCCGAGTGCTTCGGTTTCCTCCCACACTAAAAAAATATACCGGTAGGTTAATTGGGTCCCAATAGAAATTAACCCTAGTGTGTGTGTATGTGAGCATGTGGTAGGGAATATAGATTGTAAGCTCTTGGTGGAAGAAACAATCATTGTGCACTGGCTGCATAAGAGCCTAATGCTGGCCATACACGCTGCAATTATCGGGACGATCCACCCGATATCGGCGGATCGCCGCGATAATTGTAGCGTGGGGGGGGCGACCGAGGGTTAAATATTGCTCGGTCGGGCATGCTGGATTGTCCAGCATGCCCGTCCGATGCGATATTTACCCGGTAACTGTCGGCCGCATCGGGCAGTGTATGCCCAGCGCGGCCGACAGACAGACATTTCCTGTGTTCCTTCCTACGGAAGGAACAGGAAAATGTCTCCTCCCCCGGGGGCGGAGCGCAGATGTCGGGCTATACACTGTGAGATGTCTCTCACAGTGTATGCCGCGGACATCTGCGGCTGGCAGCCGGCCAGATAAAATGTCTGTCGGTCTGACAGACATTTTATCTTGCCGTGTATGCCCAGCATTAGCAGTACAGTGACTCAAAATTTATTTAAAAAGAAGACTTTTAGTTAATAAACATGTGTCTTAAGCAAGAAAGTCCTATGATTAAGCAATAAGGTCAAACAGGCATTGCAATTATAAATGATTATTATGTGCCTCAGTATAAATTGTATGGTAAGAGTTTGAAGGCTGAAGCCTTTAAGCTGAACACATACAATAATGCTATGATAGCGTGCTGCTGTGTTGTCATAGTATTCATCAGTTACAGTGTAAAATGTAGGAGTGTTTTTTTTGTCATCACAGAAAATATAATCCATATCTAGGTGTACACAAATTGTACTACTGTGGAAATCAAGACAGTCATGTAAAAGGGTCAACAGTTGTACTAACGTGGCATACTGTGGGTTGCAATTTTCCTATAGTGCATAAAATATGTTGTACACACACACACACACACACACACACATACACACACTCACTGTATCACTAAATTCCATTTCAATCACTCCATTTTCATCGGGGTGGTATATCATAGATAGATAGATAGATAGATAGATAGATAGATAGATAGATAGATAGATAGATAGATAGATAGATAGACTGTTCGTAGCAGCTCTTTTTGAGATCTAAATGTTTGAAATTACAGTATAGTTAATTTGGTTGCTTAGCATTGAATTGTCAGGAAATTTGCCAAATAGACAGCATTTTCCATGCACTTATAAACCTGCATTTGCATTAGGGTTACAGTGGTCCTTTACCAATCTAATTTGGTGATATATCTCTAATTGCTATACTCGCAATTTCTTGTCTCTGCTAATCCTGACAAACATCTGATAGGAAACTATTATATGCTGGTTGAGACTGACTGAAAATGTGGATGAATGATGACAGCAATTTAACAGCATGTGAGGTCATCTTCTGATTGCACTAATTGCAGCCCATAGGATGTAGCCATTGTGTGGGCCAAGGCTCTGCATGTATAGACACCATAAAATTAGTATCTTGGAATAGTTCTGTTGCCTAGACACTATGGGGTATATTTACTAATGTGCAGGTTTATGGAAGTGAAGATGTTGCCCATAGCAGCAAATCAGATTCTACTTATCATTTATCTAGTACCTTATAAGAGATAATAGCTAGAATCTGGATGCTATGGGCAACATCTCCACTTCTGTAAACCTGCACATTAGTAAATATACCCCTTAGTTGCTGGCAGTATAGCAATGCTCCCTTTGAACACGCTCATTATGTATCACATCAATTTAGGCATTTTCTTAAGGATAAACGATAATATAGTTGAGTAAAAATGCATCCGTTTCCAGTTTAAATATAATAAAATGAATAATAATAATAATGGATAAAATAAAACAAATTTCATGTGAAGCATGTTTCTGATATATTACAATTCTCATTCTCTATACTGTATAGTATGTTATGTTTTAGCTTTATATACTGTATCACTCTTATCAGCTTTTTCTTGCATTTGTCTGTTAATTATCCATGATGTTCCATCATATTTGACAGATAATAGCAATTTATAGCTACACTGGGTAGCATCAATGTATGAAAACAGTTATTATCAACAACAGCTAACAGCAGAGAGCTACACATAGGGAACACAAGACATGCTCAGAGTGACTGCTTATTTTATGAGAGAGCCATCATTGCATAACCAAACAATACCTGCAATCTGTCAATCAGCATATTTTGCTTAATTAACATCAGATATAGTAATATGGGGATATGATGTCCCTGTGTATTAGAATCTTTCTAATGCTTGTCAAAAACTGTACATACTGTAGGTGGTACGGGAAGATAAAAAGCTAAATAACTAAATCAATACAGTACATACATGGATGCAGTAGTTCATAAGTTATAATGAAGGACTTATTTATGAAATAGGTTCAAAAATATTTTTTTTGGGGGGGGGCAAGTTTACCAAAACAAAATTTTCAGGTCTGCTGAGTGATGCTCGGTTCCCTGGCAATATAGGCTGGCAACAGTAAGCAGTGAGTTACCGTAACGCTGGCAGTTGGTCCCTTTTGTGCATGCCGGGTCACTCATGTACACTTTACCTGGATTTGGTAAATAATAAAGCATTTATCTGTTGTTGAATGTGTTTTCTATAACTAACCTGAGATGGTGATTTCACAGGGGACAGCTAGCGGTACATATAACGCCACTGTTCTTAGTAAATATATTACCATGCTTTGCACAGGGAAGCTCTTGTACGAGAACCACAGTGGCTGTAGGGCTTGAGGGAGAAGCCCTAAATTTCTGCTCATCGCATTAATAGATAGTGGTGTGTTTTCTAATGAAAGCTTTTTAAACTTTCCAGGTTGAGTACCTGGTCTTTAAGATTTGTTCCTGGACAAAACTGCACTGTTTATGTTCTATGTGTTGTAATAATTTAGATCTACTCAATGTAAGTGTCTAAACAGCAGTAGATCTTGAGAGAACTGAGTGTGGACTGATCTGATTGGCCATGGTAGACATGAACTGTAAGGAGGATCCTTCAGCATATCCGATACAAAAAAGCTTAAGAAAAATTACCTTGTTGCCTTCTGACATAACATATCATTCATGAAATAAGTTCATAAGTTGATGCCAGGGGCAGAATATTTATAATGGGTTCAGTGTATACTCTGCACCCATACTTTTTAATACTTACCTATCTAAAGTCCCACGTCGGCTGGACCAGCTTGTTGCGCATGCGCAGCAGGGAAATCGCCGGGAAAATAGCTGCCGCACATGTGCAGTAGACTCCAGGTGCAGACTAGTGCCCGGAGTCTACTGCTGCTGTCAGTGCACCGGCGGGACAGAGGAGGGGGTGCCGGATGGGGAATGCACACGGGCACCCTCCTTTCTTAATACACCCCTGAGTGCGGCATTTTGTATATATGATATAAAATATATGTACTACTTACATAATATTATGTAATCTCTAGAGTCATATTGTTTTTAGTGCTGGGTACACACTGGCCGACATATCAGGTGCACGACGGCCAGTGTGTACAGACACATATCGTGTCGGTTGTGCAGCACATATATCTGCTCATCGTGCTGTGTGTACTGGCGGTCAGACAACCGCCCGTACACTTGCTGCAGAGGCCATCGAGGAGGGACCCCTGGCCAGCGTGAGACCCCCTGCCAGATGGCAGTGATGCTTGTTCAGTGTGTATTAACAACCATCATCTTCAGATATATCTTTCCAGTGTGTACCCACATTAATTCTAAAGTGGTCCCCTGTAGCTAGACACACTCACTGGTATGTAACATTCTTTAGCCCAATCTAATTTTCAACAGATAACCTGCTTTGTTACCTGATAGAAAACTGGAAATAACTGCACAAACCAGTGTCTGTATATACTGCATATTTCACACCAGATCGTTATGTAGAAATATGCTCATATGGATGAGCCCGAGGATGGTCCTTACATTATTTCTATAGATTAACCTGGCCAGGAGCAAAGTGTTCTACACAGTTACTTTCCAGTGTTGGCAAACAAGCTGTTTTCCTGCTCAGATGTCCGTCCTAGTAATTAGTTATTGTGTTGGTCACCCAAAAAAATTCTATACACTATAAACAGCTTAGAGAACAGTTCATTAAGCATCTACAAGACTACAGATGAATAGCATTTTGGAAACTTCCCATAAAATTTTAGCCTCATTTGGCATTTGGCCATAACATCTCTAATGACATGCCAAAGGTATTTGGTTTTAAATGCCCCCAGTCCTATTATAGAAACACCACATACAGCAGAATGAATTGACCATCATTTTCCCAGCTGTATTCACAACAAAATAATGTGCAAAATAGCAGCGAAATTTCATGCAAATCATGTGTCATGGGGGAACACTTATTGGAAAATTCTGCGCATCTTTAATTCATAGAATATCAATTTTGCAAAAAGTGATGTAACAAATACAGTATGGAATGCTATTCTGGGTAACAGCAAAGAAAGAGCAGAAGTTTATTTTGCCAAAAGCGCGCACCCCTTGGAAGTGGCCACAGAGAATTCATTTTACAATTATCACCATGATTTGGCTCCCTCCATGCTGGAGTAACATGTACATAATATGACATTGAGAATTTACACACAGCCCCTGAGCTGGCATATTTCTGTGCTATTTAGTTATCGTTGAAGGCTACTTTCTTATAACCTGAGGCACTGTTTACTGAGTCTCCCAAGTTTAATGTGACCCAAATTCAATTGTCATAAACAATTCTATTACACCACATGCTGTAAAGTAAAATTGGAGTTTATAACAAGGATTATTCTACATTTCCCTCACTCTGAAAGGTGGAGTTTTACATTTGAATAGTTTTCTAAGTCTTTTGTTTCTTGGAATAATGGTCATTATTGTACAATAGCTATAACTTTTTTTATGGGGACAAATTCCACAACAACACACTGAAATGAATGCATTATTTAATTACATGCTTGCTTAACTTCTAGTTGTGAAATCCAACTATTTATAATACTATTTAAAGTGTCTCAAATGACTAATAGTTAGGGTGATGCAGAGTAAAAAAAATAAGATACGTAAATTGGCTCTGTGCAAGCCAGACAATAGGCTGCACCATAGGCTTAGGAATGGGGAGGGGCAAAGGGGCATCTCGCCCCCTGCAACAATTCAGAGAGGCGCCAGAAGCACGGTTGTTGCTAGATCCAAGTTGAAGAAAGGACCTCTGACGTCAGAACCACGTGACCACTACAGTATGGCCGGTCAGCTACCAGTGTTACTATCCACGTGGGCATAGAGGGGAAATTTAAACCTGTGGCAAGTGAAGCAATCCACCGTGCCCGAAGCGTGGTGAGCTAAGAGGGGACATTTTTGGTCCCCGTTTGGAACCTCGCCCCTCCCCCTTTTGTCGCCGGTCACACAGTTGTGACGTCAGAGGTCCGGTAAAGCACCTCGTTCTAGACCTAACTGCAGCTGAATGCTCAGGAAGAATGGAGCCGCCTGTAATGAACAGAAGCAGTGAGGTAATTACTATGTTAGATGCACATACACCTGTATGTAACATGTCTAACTCACTTTAGGATAAAGTTTAAGGAAAGTTACTTTGCATATTTTAACCATATTTGCTAATCACAATGCATACTTCTGACACCTCCTATAGTAATAGTGCTAAACAAAGCCAACTTAAATGTGCAGCTATTTATATCCTACTGAAATCTGTGGGGTTTTTTTGTCTTTCTTTTTTATAAGAACATTTTTTGTTGTTGTTGGTTTTTGGTCATTAAGGTGAAGTCTGAGCATGTCTTCCTCCTCTTGGTGTAACCAGCCCAGCAGAGTGTGTGTAGTGGTGTCTGATAATAATAAATCCCATGTGTGGCATAATGCAATGTGTACTGCACCTACTATTAAACAATGTATATTTGGTTGTTGCATGAATTGCTGGATTGGAGGGATTGAGAGTCCCTATGTCTGTATTTGGGTGGAGTCTGACATTGTAGTCACTATATGTGCGTGGTCATGTCTGTACTGTACATAGGGCGGCCAGAAGGAGGAAAGTTTGCTACGTTTGATATGTATATTTGTTTTTTTCTTCCTTATTTTCTTGGTTTATACCTACAGACTACTCCCAGAGGTGTGTATATGTGTATAGTACAGGGAATAGCAGGGTGCATATACTGGGTTCGATCCTATTAGGTGTGAGTAGGATCCTGCGTGCCATTCTCACAGCGAACTTGCATTGCATGATGGATGATGTTGTCCTAGAGCGAGGTTCAATGCACTGTAGCGATAAGCTCCATTGCCTATGCCAAACTACAACTCCCGGCAGTACGTGGGTAACCCTTCTCCTCTCCTGGTGCTGGTTGATTTAATTGCCTGTACAGGGACGTGCTTTTGGCTGCATGTGTTCCCAGAGCTGCGCGGTAGTGCTGCGTTTTTTTATGTCTGTGAGTGAGGAGACTTGGGGCTCTATTTTCACATTATTTTAGTGTCATCTAAAGTTACTACAGAGCAATTGGATTAGAATTCGTAAAAGTCTACTCCAAGCCCTAATTATCACTTATTTTAGTAAGCATAATTGTAATGGGAAATGTGATCTGGCCAAAGTTACTAAAAATAAATTGTGAAAAAATACCGGGGAAAGCCCTGTGATAATAAAGCCACCTGGAGGTGGCGTTATCCAGGGTCTTCCCCGGTTACCAGGGCTCCTGCTCTGCTCTAACTGGCAGAACAGAGCCCGGAGCCGGCCCCAGTGATCATCTGTGTGGTCTAAACAGACCGCACTGATACACTGTAAAAAAAAAAAAAAAAATTTGTAAAAAAAAAAAACTTACCTGAGTCCAGGGACCGGTGATCAGGACTCTGGGTGATGTCCTCCCTCCGATCAGCTGGTCTCCCAGCCTCCACTGGGACACGGTCGTCAGCTGACCGAGTCCCAGTGCAGGATGGGATGTCAGCTGACCGGAGCCACGGAGGACATCACCAGAGCACCGATGACTGCAGGTAAGTGTAATTAAGGGAGGCTTAGCTTTGGGGGCGGGGCTTAGCAGCGGTCGGTCGGCGCATGCGTCGGCACTTGTCACAGTATTTTTTGCGAAAATACCGTGATAAGTGTGCGGTGGGGATTTGCAGGGACTGAGCTTTATTGCAAGTTCTGTCCCTGCAAGGGATTTTTAATAAATCCCTGTGATATTGCCTGAATTCGCAATGCGAATTCAGTCGGTAATATCATACTACAATCTGTGTTACAAATGCGGATTGTAGTAAATAGAGCCCTTGGAGAGAGCAGTGATGTCTGCATACAGAGCCAAATCAGCAAAAGCAAAGGCTTACTGATCTCTGTTTTCATGTAGGTGGTGTGGCATGCTACTCCAGCTGCCACTGAGGGGGCGACATTCAGCGATTTAGGGATACCAAAATTAAATGATATCTTGGCCCCTCCCCTAACCTAAAAACATTGTGTCACCTCTCGGCGGGTGACCCCCCCAGGTGCCCAGACCCCCCGCACCCCCCTTGTGACGCCACCTATTGAGGTAGCCATAAGGTTGTTTACAGCAAAACAGATTATGTAATGAGATAAACATGCTGATTATTATATAAGAGGTATGATATTGTCCTGTTGTGGTTGTATTCCTGAGGAGCGGACTGTCTGTGACAATGGCGATGTCATTGTGTGAGGAAGGGAGAAGGACTAATGGTGCGTACACACGGTACGATAAAAATGCACAATATGAACGATAACTGTATTGTTCAGATCATTTATTTTTTGGTGCCTTCCAACCCACAAACGACCAGTGATGCACAGGCACATATGGACGATAACGATATTGTCCATCGTCCGTGCATGCCGGCCAACCTGGTCAATATCGACCAGGTTTCATAGGGACCCACCATCATTGATCACAGGATGCTGGCCTGACGTTGGTGGTGTGCTGGATGAACGATAATGATCATCCAGCTCACCAGGAAGGTGCAGGGCGATCAGTCAGCGATATCGTTATTGCTGACTGATCGTACCGTGTGTACGCACCATAAGCAGAAAGCAACAGAGATAGTGAAGGAGTAAGACCCACAATACATGTATGTGAGGCTCGGCAGAAATATTGTGTCAAATGGACTTCAGTATGAAACAATATTCATATGTCCAATTTGTTAAATATGAGAAAGACAATAGTCCTGTATTTTATGGTCCACAGTTTAGCAGTTTTTACAATGAAGTACCCTTTATGTAGCTGAAGATTAAGGAGCTACACACAATTTAACAAGCAGTATATAATTAATTTATTTAGGGACCCATGTATCAAATAATATTTATGTTTTCGGGGGTTACCCGCAAATATTAAGTATCCCCTGAATGTATCTACAGGGGACCACAGCAGATATCAGAGATATATTTTCTATGAGGGCTGCTTCAATGCCAAATTTATCAAGCTTCGGAATGCTTGCCCCCGTAACTAATGCAGCCAGCATTGGTACTCTCCGCTTGTACATGTGCTGTTAGCAAACTAAACATGCGCTGTACCGTGATTGGCCCACAAATTGAAAGTAAAGTGGCCACATTAACCCCATCCCTGCATGTGTATTTTAATACTGTACATACCTTTAATACCTAATTTCATATTGGTGCCATAAGAAATCGTAATTTTCCGGTCTAAAACCCTATAATTAATAAATAGGCCCCTTAATTAGAATTTAGTTCTCTGCACCCTCTGCAGTTGAAGGAGATCCATTTTGTGACTTTGCCGACAGAACTGTTTTATATAGTTAAAATGAATTATGTGGGGCACAATTATATTTTTCTCTCTTTGGGGCACATTTATCAATAACTGCATTTGCAATGCGATCTGGGTGCGATATTAGCGACCAAAATCGCATTGTTGGATGAAATTATACCGCCCAAATGTATTAAATAGCACACGCAGGGCCTGGGGCTCTGAAAGGAGCCCACCCCTGTAATGTGCTCAGAATGAAGAGACCACATCAACGCTCTCTTCACACTTGTGCTGGCACTCCTAGGCATGCATGGTCTACTGATTCGCAGCAGCGCAAGCATTGGCACCAATCTCTGAATCAGGCCCTCTGTATACAATACTACATAAATAAGTGTCATCTATAAACATAGATTATGTACTATTAATTCCAAACTCTTTTTGATTTATAACAAGTGAAACAGTATTGGTTTGGAAGTGAGAACACTGTTTTACAACATTTGTCATCTTAATCCAGTTACAGAATGAACCAATGCCGTAACAGGACTGCAGTGCACCCTGTGCTGACCGAACCCCTTGAACACATGACGTTGCACCAACGTCAGAAGTACAGCACTGCCCGAAGTGTCCTGTACAGACTGCAAGATGCTAGCCTGGAGCGTCCAATGGCGGCATTGCAGCAGTGATCCTGGCTGCAGGGAGCTATTCCAGGCACCCTGCTAGCCAGATGTAGGGGCCGTGGGGCAGCAATGGTGCAGCACACATAGACCAGCGGCACCGCTCGCACAAGCTTAGTTATGGCCGTAACATCTACCTAATCCCTGGACCAAAAATTTAAATCAGTTTCTATCCAGTTTTACTGTATTTTGTAGACCAATAGATTTTAACCTATCTCAGAGGCAGATTGTCAGATGTTTTGGAAACATCTAAATATATTACATCCACTGCCAAAGCTATATTGAGTTTACTACTCATTTTTACGTAATTACATTAGTTCGACAGTAAATTATACTGGCTGTTGCCGATGCAATTATTTTCTAGAATATTATTATTTAATGTCTCTTAAAAAAAAAAAAAAATCTCTGAAATATTATTCCCGCCACAGTCATTAAACTTACTAGTCTAAAGTTACCAGACAGGAACCTCAATCTTTTTTTAGCTATAACTAGCATAGTAGCCTGTGTTTTGTTCATCCATTTGTGCCATGCCAGTTTTACAGAATTAGAAATAATGTTTGTCAATTATGGAGTTAGTTTCACTGAAGATACACAAATGTCTGCCATGTGGACTTGGTGCTTTTTCACATTCTTTTTTGGACCCAAGATTTCTGTAAGGCATAGTGGTATATTTGGTATGGTGTCAGAAGCTTTACTGTACAGTATAAAATATCCAGCTAAAGAAAATATTTAATAAACCAACTTATTTTTTTAAATCAATTTAAAAGAACACTTTTTGTTTTAAAGAAAAGTATCTCATTCTTACACATAGGGGTAAATGTAATAGCCTGTGACTTGCAGGCATCATCGAGTTCCCGGCGAGTTTGGCCGATGTTTTAAAGGGACAGTCATTTAAATGGCAAAACCAACCTGTTTTTGCCTTTTAAAAGATTGCCCTTTTAAAACATCAAAAAATATGGTAGTTGCTCAAATCAGCTTTTTTTTGGCGTTAAATTTGCATTGCGAAAATGCGAAAAATTATCGCCATATTCAAGTGCTCTGTATTCTTCATAGGAAAGTAATGCTTTTATCGTCTGTTCGGTATTCAATTATATATTGGCGGTAACTTAACGACGGTTTTGAACGTGCTATCGCCAGTTTTTTTATCGGGAACCGGAGGGTGGTGAAAACCGAAAAAAAAAATGATGTTTTTTTCAGAGGTAACACAGGTCTGCGATGAAAAAGCTTTTTTAACGAATTTATGTGATACTTATAGATTTTTGGCTTCTGAACATGAAAATTACTCCCGATTTTGCATATCTTATAACGTTTTTCTGCAAAACGTGTATTTATGAATAAGTTATTTTTTTCATATTCTTTAAAGTAATAAATGTATTCTGCCTACATTTATTATAAAACATTGTCTTAAATGAATTCAGTCGGTAGTATAGAACGTTGCAATTCAGTTCTCATCATAAAACTTCCCCCCACCCAGTGCCAGATTAAGGTCCACATGATCCTGGAGCTGAAATTTACAAAGGGCCTAAACACCTTACTGTCTAAAGGAACATTGCACACACAACAACTACAAGGTGAGCTGGCAAAGGTGGAACCAAATACAACAGATACAACACACTTTTGCCCTGTGCCGGCTCATTTTAACCCCTGCCTACCACCACATATACACACACAGTATATATATAGTACACACCACTCATGCAGTACAAGTGATTTCAAAATTTTTAGGCAATGTCAAGGATCCAAACGACAAAGACATTGTCAGGGAAATGCTTAATAGTTACAGAAACCTTGGCTGCAATCTGAGTATAAAGGTGAATTTCTTGAATTCCCATATTGATCATTTCCCGAATAATCTCAGAGACTACAGTGAAGAACAGGGTGAACGGTTCCACCAAGACGTTAAAGATGTAGAAAGAAGATACCAGGGTCGTTGGGATGTCAGCATGATGACTGACTACTGCTGGATGATACACAGAGACGACACAGAAAAAGCTCATAAGTGAAAAGCGACAAAACGAAGTTTGAAGATAAAAAAAACAAGATATTAACGATTTTTTCAATAATTATGGTTTTATTTCTATTATTGTTTGATTTTATTGTTATTTTATTATGTAATTAATACAAGAACACAGTGATATCATCTACACTTCATATTTCACAATAAATATGTCAAAAACAATTAAAGTTCTTGTTTTTTCTTAAAAATGTATGTAACCCCCTTAAAGGTAAATGTGATGTGGTCATTTTTTGTTATATACTATTTCTTGATTTACACAGGAGTATAATTAAGAATATAAAAGTATTATTAAAAAAGCTTTCAATACCTTAAATTTGCAGACCTGTGTAATCAATCATATTTATATTCTTTGTTGTTCAAAATATTTGGATGGTTGAATTTTTAATAATTATCCTTGATTTTATAATGATTTCTAAAAGATTTTATTTTCACCTCAGAACCACTTCCTGCTTTTCCCTCAGAAGCATATAATGTTCCTGACAGGAAGTCTGTCACTCCTGAGGTGGGACATTCAGGGAGAACAACTATTGTACAGTCAGCTGTTACCAAACTGCACATTTTCGGCAATATTTGTGGTTTTTAAGCTGGGAACTTTTTGATGCCTAAAAGGCTATTACATTTACCCCTATATGTTAAATTGAATACTTCATAATGGGTAAATTAGCCTTCTTAAACTCTATATTGCTTGAGATTATAAAATCCAAAACCTTTATAATATGCTTTTACTGAGCCAGTTCAGATTAGAATTTCATCAGTTTGATGTCCATGAACATGTTCGCTCTGCATTCATCAGATTTAAATTTGTTAATCAAAATTTGCATCTCATGTTGCAGTTCAAGTTTGCTGATTATATTCGAGTTTCGTTGTTTGCATATGTAGTTCTTGTTACATTGAGTGTTTTTAATGTATTTTTTAAACACTGTGAATATAATATTGTTACTAAAAAAAGTATAATAACATTTTTTGGAAATTAATTGGAACACTATCTTGTTCAAGGTTTGCCCTCCGCAATTTGATGGTAGATGATCTCTCCCTTTCTGGCTCTTTATTAACTCAGGGGCATCGGCATTTGAAACAGTGTAGTGTGCAGGCTCCTCAAGCCAAAAATGACTAGATGTATATAAATATAATTTTTTGGGGACAAATATACTTTAGGGACTGATTATGAACTATGGGGACAAAATTATTTTTTATCGGAATTTGCACAGGCTCAAGTCCAAAATGACTATATATATATAGATATATATATATATATATAAATATATATATACAATATATGCACACCCCGAGCGCAAGCAGTTATATATGTATGCATAACTAAAAACATAGATATATACAGATTATCTCAAGATCTATTTTGCAGGAAACTCCAACTATATATTAAGCACTAATGAGGCGGCTTATTTGGAGTCATGAAGTTGTAGTATCCATGTCAATCCAGTAGATGGTGAACCTAGACAAATACTGCATATCATAGAGTCGCTGCTCATGTTACTTGCAACCTTCCAGTGTTACTGTAGGTTAAGTGGCTTGGTCACAAGTTAGTAGCCCCAAGAAACATTTTGTGTTAATCCCTGAAGGACACACTACAAATATTGTTTACAGATACATTTTGTGATCAATGTCTACAATATAAAATATACATCACAATATTAGATGCCACTACTGTCTTAGTAAAATTAGTTCAGCTGAGCAAACAAATAATAGCACCTTACCTATCACCAGGTGGAAATAACAAATAAGAGTAATTTACTCATCACCAGGCGGAAATAACAAATAACAGTACCTTACTAATCACCAGGCAGAAATAACAAATAACAGTACCTTACTCATCACCAGGCGGAAATAACAAATAACAGTATCTTCCTCATCACCAGGCGGAAATAACAAATAACAGTACCTTACTCATCACCAGGCGTAAATAACAAATAACAGTACCTTACTCATCACCAGGCGGAAATAACAAATAACAGTACCGTACTCATCACCAGGTGGAAATAACAAATAACAGTACCTTACTCATCACCAGGCGGAAATAACAAATAACAGTACCTTAGTCATCACCAGGGAGAAATAAGAAATAACAGTACCGTACTCATCACCAGGTGGAAATAACAAATAACAGTACCTTACTCATCACCAGGCGGAAATAACAAATAACAGTACCTTACTCATCACCAGGTGGAATTAACAAATAACAGTACATTACTCATTACCATGAGTTAACATGAGATTTTCACCCAATGGCATTAGATTACAATAAAACAATTCAAGCAACCCTTGTGAGGATGTTCAATAGAAAAACAATGTCTATTATCATTTACTGATGGTACAGAATAGTTTTATTTTCTTACTATTCACCAAGTGGTCTTCTATTACCTTACCTCCGAATAAAGTGTGACTTAAAAAAAGCAGCAATTTATTAGTCGGTTTAGTATTGTTAAGCGACACTAAATGTGTGTGGATTTATATTGAAGTTCTAGACTTGAGACTGCTTTGCATCTTCCTCCAAGCTCTATATCAAAGACTTGGAGGCCATGTGCAGCATAACATTGCTGAATAAACCCTGGAAAACTTATTGTGCAGGTCATAAAAAAAGAGGGGATCTCATAAAAGTAAAGAAGTCTGTTACAGGAAGGTTTATCAGTTACCGCATGAGGCAAGTTAAAATCACCATCATCTACATGTACTGTATATGAATCAAGACATATTTTACATAAATATCTTTCTATGTACGTATATATATTAGGTATATACTGTATCTTCTTGGTTTACTATTCTGTTTATTAAAATCAAATGCTGCATAAAATGTAAACTATGGATTTCTAACTAACAATACTGCAAAGGTCTTCACTGGGTCCTCACTGCCATTACTACAAGGAATACTAGGCGCTGTATACCCTATGCATGTATGGGAGCATTAGCAAAGGTTTCTGGATTTTCTTGTCAGGTCAGCAGCACATGATTGGATAACTGCGCCTTTCATTAAATTAAATTAAATTAAATTAAACCTTCCAACTGCTACAGACATTCCTTCTTCAGGGGGATTACAATGTTTAGTAACAGAGTTTTAATAGCTGCAGGGTGTGTGTTTTTGTTTTTTTTAAAGTGGACAACTTATCCTAGATTCTAATGGGTATATTTACTAAAGTGTGGGTTTTTAGAAGTGGAGTTGTTGCCCATAGCAACCAATCAGATTCTACTTATAAATTTTCCTAGCACCTTCTAGAAGTTAGTAGCTAGAATCTGATTGGCTGCTATCGGTGACATCTCTACAATTTAGAAAATACATATATTGACACCATAAATCAGTCTAAAAATGTAGACAAACATTTTTGTGAACTAGCACAGTGCATATTACGTATATGCTATCGGTAACATCTCCACTTCTAAAAACCCGCACTTTAGTAAATATACAGTACCCCTAAAGGTCTGAGCAGGGCCCTTACACCTCTTTGTTGTTTATTAAAGGCCTGTCTTGTTTTATTACTGTGCTCCAGTTGTAAAGAGCTCAGCTGATGCAGTGTAAATAAATTGTAATAAATAAAAAAAAATTTAAAATTTTAAGAGTAATCACTTTTAAAGTATTGAGGGCCATATATAGGGCAGCACAGACGGTGTAATGGTAGCATTACTGCCTCACAGCACTGAGGTCGTTGGTTCGATACCCACTACGGCCCTAACTGTGTGGAGTTTGTATATTCTCCCTGTGCTTGCGTGGGTTTCCCCCGGGTACTCCGGTTTCCTCCCACACTCCAAAAATATACTGGTAGGTTAATTGGCTCCTAACAAAATTACCCCTAGTGTGTGTATGTGTGTATGTGCGCATGTGGTAGGGAATATAGATTGTAAGCTCCACTGGGGCAGGGACGGATGTGAATGGCCGAATATTCTCTGTAAAGCGCTGCGGAATATGTGTGCGCTATATAAATAACTGGTAATAAATAAATAAAATAAATAAATATCAGTGCCCCCAACGCTGATCCAATCCACTGAAAAGTGGGCATAGATGATCAGTGATCCCTCGGTAAAAAATTTAACATGTTAAAATCTCCAACTCGCTAATTTCCCAATAACTTTTTGTTCAGGATCGGCAAATAAGTGGACATGTTGGCTTTCCCCGACCCAGGCGTTGGGGGAGTAGGGAATTGTGGCAGTCAGTAACAGGTGTATGGGCCCGTTATGCTAGAGTCTTTTGCTGATTTTTCTAGCCTGCTTTAGCACTGATGAAGTGTGCAAACAAACTCTGACTTTCAGGGTTGATGCTAGGATACTAGACACTCTTGGTGAAGTTTCAGACTGTTCTCTCTCACCTCACAACTGTAATTGGCATCACCATTATGGATTAGGCTTTGCCACAACACTCATTTCCAGTGACGGCTCCATAGTCCAAAATTCAAATAGGGGAGCCATACCAACTGTCACCCCAAATCATACATGCCTACCCTCCCGGTTTTCGCGGGAGGCTCCCGATTTTTCGGGTAACCCCCTGCACCCCCAGAAGGGTAGGCATTTCTCCCGCATTCTGCCCACTTCCTAGTGAAGTGGGCAGAATTAGGAGAATACCCGCGGCAATCGCGGGTCTCCGTCAAGGGGGCGGGGCTTAAGCTGTGATTCTGCATGAATCACAGCATTTGGCCCCGCCCCCTATGTAAATTGTGCCCAATCACGGCAATTTAACCGTGAGGGGCGGGGCTTAATGACATGAATCGTCAAGCCCCGCCCCGTTGGCCCCCTGCTGCATCTCTTACCCGGGCTGCTCCCGGGAAGAGAATGTTAAAGGTAGGCAACCCTGCCCCAAATGCTGCCAAACATTGCCGGTAATTCATTGCCCTTCCACCTCATCTGTTAACTATCCTTCCTTCTTCATCCTCTCCTGCCATTAACTATCTTGTCAGTAAGGGAAGCTGATTGATTGGTTGTAAATATTTAACATTTTGGCTGACTGACAGTTGAGCTGACAACTCTAACTTGGAAGTTATATCAGAAATAGAGAAAAGCATAACACTGTCTGTCCATCAGCGGAGAGCCAGCTTTGCTGTACCTGAGCAGGAGATATTCCATTGTGGATACTGGCATGTGTCCAGTAAATGGTGTGCAGTGTTATTTCTCACGTTTCCTTGTTCCACTGAAAACACAGAGCTGTGATTAGCAAAACACCCTCATATTTTTTCTAACAACATGGTGAAATAAAAGCATACAAATGCCTAGCTGAAAAGGGCAAAATACATGTAGGAAAATGACACATTGCTTCCTCTCTTTGATAGCTAACTGCGCAGAAGACCAAGTTCTGTTTTGTCACAATGTGCAGGAAACTGGCATTGTAACAATGGGATAGGATGCCTTTTCTTTATGCTTAAAATCATCCTGGTTATGTAACCAGAAGTGACAACATGATGCGTCTGTGCATTTTTTTTAGTATTTGTAGCACTTACAACGTGCCACTACCAAGTACTTTCTATACCAGTCCCTAAAGAAAAGGTAGGCACCCTGCAGCTGTACTGCTGATCTTTCACTACAATGTACAAACCCCTCTTTTAAGACCAGGAGGAGTCCCATACAGAGGAAATGCATTTGTGTTCATGTGGTTAGGGACACCATAGATGCAAGTTCTCAAACACTGCACATTGTATTTAAGCATTGCTTACTACTAATGACTCCTTTCTGCCTGCGCTTTCTTACTAATCAATACAAGGTCAGTGATCGTGATGCTTTTTATAGCAGCTGCATCAGCTCTTTCCTGTTCCATTTTCATTAGAGAACAGAAAAGGGGTCATGTACAGAATGGGTTGTTTATGTGTCAGGTGTGCATTATCTTTTTTCTCTGTATCCTTTTTATTTCCCCAGATGTGGATGAACAGTAAATGCCATGTAATGTTTTAGAGAAGCACATTCACAGATAATACTGTGAAATGTACTATAAATTTAACAGATTGTTAAACAAATAAAAATATATCCCCACTAAAATATTATTTAGAACACTGTACATCCTAAATGTATATTTTTTATATAAACAAGGTGCAAAAATAACATAGCAGTTTTTAAAATGTTAGCACAAACACAAAGTGAATGAAAAATGGGATTGAGAATTAATTTAATGCCTAATTTAATGTTACCTGCCAGTAGCACCTGTACTAGTGATGATTTTGCATGATGTCAGTCAGCCCCAGATAGAGCTCTCACACACTGTCAGTGGAAAGCTGCCCATGTTATCCTTATCTCATACTTTAGTAGAAGCTTCAGAGCAGCGCGCTAGTAAGACTGGCCAAGATCATAGTGCTATACCAACATCAGCTGTGTCAGTCATTATGACACTGCTGGTCTGTGGGCACATACGTCCAGAATCCTATATAGCAGGGGTGGGGAACCGTTTTTCTGCCGGGGGCCATTTTGATATATATAACATCATTTGCGGGCGCGGTGTAGGCCACGCCCTCTCCATGTGCGTCACACAGGGGCGGGCCACAATCACCTGAGGATGCTCCGGGGAACTGCAAGGGCAGCGGTATGACCATCTGAAACATCCTAAGGGCTCTCCATGTGGCACTGCTGCATAGATTCTAGCTGTAGGGTTCCATTCTAGGCACCCTGCTAGCCAGATGAGGCTAGCAGAAAAAAGCTCAGAGGGCCAGACCAAATTATTCTGGGGGCCTAATACGGACCCCGGGCCTGAGGTTCCCCATCCCTGCTATATAGAATGGCAGACTTTTACCTACTTTTTTAAGCTGAGGCGTGGTCACACATCTCAGGGGTGTGACCAGCACTTAAGTCAAGCTGATCTTTTGGATTCCGCACATACCATGGCATGAACTAGACATACCTCCTAAACATAAACTAGTGGAAGCCATTTTCACACCGGTGTATACATTTCTTGATTAGGGGGAGATGCATTAAAACTTATAAAAAGAACAGGTGGAAAAGTTCTTCATAGCAACCAATCCGATAATTTTTTAGAATGTATTTAGAAAATGAAGCCTAGAAGATGACTGCTTGATATGGGCAACTTCTCCACTTGTCCTATTGAGATGGACGATACATCTCCCCGTGGTTCTCTTTCACAAAGACTCATTATATACATATAATACACACTGTTGTATTTTTACAAGCAAATAAATAAGTGAAAGAGACAGAAAGTGGGCACAGCTCTACCCTCTTCAGCCAACCACAAATTAAAATTGTTCAACCATGGTAACAGCTTTAAGAAAATGTGCCAAGCTGCTCAGACGTAGATTGCAACCCAATGGTTTCCACAGGTTCTTTGATGTTACCTTCCTTCTCTCTAATGTTTAGGGACTTTGGCCCTGATTCAGACCCGCTCACTAGGATGCGTTCGCTCGTAGCTGGACGATTTTCGCATTGTGTGCATGCGTGTGCATTGCTGTGCGCGTGCGCGAACCAGTGCGAGAGATCGGGAAGCATTCAGTGGGCTGCACATAGACAGCCCAGCAGCGTGAGTGACAGGGGAAGCCGTTTGTGGGTGGTGACAGGGGCTGGCCATTATAAATGGGGGAGTGGAGGTGCGAAGGCAGGCGTGCCAGAGCGTCTTAACGCCGTTTCAGAGGCATGCATAATTAAGAGGCAGCATCATAGTACATGTCACCTGGCTGGATTTTACACTGAAGTGCTCGCAGTGCTTGTGGTAGGTTATGGTCAGCCTCAAGCGCTGCGTTTGTATCCAATGGTACCCGATGTACCGATGGTTGCATACACTTCCTGGAGATGACGTGCGCAAGTGGGCATCTTAAGACAGGCTGGTGGGTGTCTGCATACACAAAGCGATCTCATGCCAAGACATAGTGGGTGTGCTAATACCTTGCCGTGCGATCGCCTGCCATGCTGGGTGTGTGCTGGATTTGCATACGCTAGGTGTGTGCAAACGCATCTAGTGAGCAAGTCTGTATTGAGCCCTGTGTCTCATCAGTTGATCCTCTGACTACCAATAGAAGACAAAATTATAAAAGAAATACTGCCCCTTTCCATACGCTTGGTTTGATAAATATCATCATTATCAGTGTGCACTAGCCCTATAGTAGGTGCAAAAGATGCACCTGAAAATAGGCAAATATACACTTCTGCGCTACTCTGTATAGCCTGCAATTCCACTGACACCCCCGCATTGAACATTGCCTATGGGAGAACACATCGTTACAGCCCTGTTATGCCCCTTCAGTCACAAATGGCTACTTAATGGGTGTGGTATGATTGGTTGACAAGTTTGGTGACATGTAGCAAGTCGACTAGAAAATGACGACATCGATGAATTGTCTACATTTTCAGTGTGTCATCACATGGACCATGTTGACATTCATCATGTCTACAGTGATGATATGTCGACATGATGAACTGTCGACAAACCAGCCCTGGTGGCCCAGTGGTGTCTTACCTTCTCCTGGCAGTAGCGGTGGTTCCAGTGTCGTCTTACAGGTCCTGGTGGTCATGTACAGAGCCATTCTGGCTGTGACGTATCAGCAGCAGCATTTTGGTGAGTATTCTACTGCAAATCCTAATTCCTAGTCCTAACCCTCTCCCCGCAGCCTAACCCTAACTCTCCCAGCAGTCCCTAACTGGCCGCAACTCCACATCCTCAGAATATCACCAACGCACATTGTGACATTTCAGACATTAACATCTACATAGTTACTGTCGACCATCTGACTGGATACTGACTGAACAATATGTAACTCTGCATTGCCCATACTTGTATACACTTGGTTCTAGAGCATGTACGCAGCAAAAACACACAAGATACTAACTGCAATGACTTGCGTCCAACTCTGCGTTTGCCCCAATGAGTCCTAAAAAATATGTGACAGCAGGTATGCCACATAAAGGGACACCTGCATTGTAAAAACTAAAATGTAGCTTGCAGTTATATACCAAAAGTAGAGTGTATCGAGTTTTCACAAGAAAGCAGTTGTAGACCTAAAAGTGTCTCTCAGTTTCTTACAAATCGGTTAGCCCATGGGTTCATGTTAGGTACAGGGATATAGCTTTGGTCCTTTCAGATTGAAGTATTTAGCTATTGCAGGATTGAGGGGTCTTTTTATGAAGTGGAGATGAGCCAAATCTCTGGCACAGATCTATAACTAGACTTTTTAGTGCCTTGGGCCAGAAAGAGCATTGGTGACCCCTCCCCATTTTTCACCTTAAAAAAGGGCATGGCCTCATGGGTAAAGGCCATGACAAATCTGATTTGTCCCGTACAATGATGAAGGGGTACTGATCCCGTTGTGCCACTGTTATCCAGGTGTCACACTACAGTGTGAATCCAATGGCTGCAGTGGAAATACACTGTAATTATGCAGTATAACTCACCAGCTCTAGAGGTAGGAGAGCGCTGGTGAAATTGCACCTGCATCAGGATTTGTCCATCAGAACAGCTGTTCACAAGCCTGGAGCCACCAGTGTATGTCACCGACTGAAGGTATAGAAAGAGCGCTGCTTGCAGTGTATATGCAGAAAATATCAGTGGCGGAGAGATCCGTGTATGTACCCTGCACCGACAGCTGAATTCACCATCAGAAATTGTTGGGAAGATAGCTGTGACTGCAGATGCTTGGGGAGGTGTCCAGATGTAGGGGCAGTTGGCCAGGGAAGAGATAGGGGCAGCCAGGAGATGCCAGAATAACAGAACAGGAAGCTACAAGGTTGCAGTGGGAACACCACTGTTTCAGAAGCTTTAGTAAATCTACCCTATAATGTTTGTTACTGCATCTGCTAAGCTACTGCTGAGAAATAGACACCTATGCCTGTAGGTTACAGGTTACCTGTCAATCTAGTCACTTCCAAGAAGAGAATCTCCTCTTTCAAACGTGGGGTCTATTGACACCCTTGGACACAGAGGGACATCCAGGCTCCAGTGATATGGAGGCTTCCTGTACTGGTGGGCCCAGGATAAAATATCTATTTTGCCCCATTATTAAAGCAGCCATGTCAGCAATGGTCATTGTAAAACAATAGTAAGGAATATTAGCAATGTTCTCATGGTATTTGTTTGATTAGATAGTAGGTGTATTTTCTCCTTCCTATTATTCCTGTACACAACAGTGACAGCATATCTTGTCATTCAGTACTTTGTAATATTACTTCATTCCCATTTCATTGCAGGGAACCAGAACAGCTTCCTGCATCAGTGTTACTACAGGAGTGTAGACCTTTTAAGACTTTTAGATGAAGACAATTAGAATAAAAGGCTTTTTATTATTATTTACTGCTATGAAAACACCAAACGTAATTCCAGAACGCATGCAGCTCTAAATAATTCATGTGCTATAGCTGAGATTTGTTAGTTTGCTGCTACATCTCTCAGTGTTGCTATTAACTGTCAGGTGCACTGAAGTGAAAAAACTGAACTTGCACAGGATCAGTATAAAGGTTTGTTGTTTATGTATGAATTAAATAGGGAAAGCAAGATGATCTGCAATGACCCACTCAGAGGGAGAGATTATTCCACATGTGCTTTTGGCTTGTTTTCCATTCAAGGTGAGGTTTTCAGTGCTTTGTTCATAGAATCTGGTACATCTTATGGCAAACCATCACTCAATATGGCTTCTTGCATTTGTATTGCAGCATATCTGATGATACACCTGTCCAGATGAAATGTACGCAAGGATTGTCAAAATTTGCATACTAGTAAAACATAAAGAAATTTGTAGAGCTAATGGTAAATATGCAAATGTATTAATTTATTAATAATAATAATAATAATACTAGTCAAGGGCCCGTAGCTAGGGTAGTGCAGCCAGTGCCATCGCACAGGGCACCACAGGTCAGGGGGCGCTGTTTGGGCCTGTCAAATTTCTGTTTATTATCATTCTTGCTTGTAGCTTCCTCTTATTTCATCCCCAGCATCTCCTGGCGTCTCCTATCTCTTCCCTGGCCCTTCCCCATGAAGCCATGGCCCTTTTTGGGTGTATCATGTCCCTTAGAAAAATGAGGGGGGCGCCAATGCTCTTTCTGGCACAGGGCACCAAAAAGTCTAGTTACGGCTCTGATAGTAGTATACAGTTTATATTAAATCCTTTAAATGGAGTCCAGAGCAAACAGTATGTTTTACTCCCAAAAAATCAGTTGTTAAAAGACTTGGTACTAGTTTTAAACCTATTATTTTTATAGCGCCAACATATCATACAGCACTTTAACGATGATTTATATAGACAACATTTTATTACATGCTTTACAATATAGAGAGTAATAGATGTGTATTGGTGTCATATGGAAGTTACTGATCTTCGGAAAGCAATAATTAAAAGAATGTATATTTGTTTATATTTATTGTGTGATGATTTTCACACTGACACATTTTGAGAATGAATTAAGCAATATTGCACTCTGTGATTTTATTTTTCAGTCACCCAATTAACTCCAAATTTCCCTTTGGTGGCTTACTGATATGTACAGTAATAAACTGGGTAACAGTGTTAACATTAAAAGTTTTGACAAATCCCACTCACCATTGCCACATATCAGCTAATGCTTGGCTACGGAATGCTTTCTTTCTGCTTTCATGTTTAATTCACTTTGATTCTGTGTACAGAAATATCAAATGCTTCAGCTGGCAAATCTGTGGGCACATCTAGAATCCCCACTGAGAAAAACCTCTCGAAAGGCTTTAACAAAAAGAAGCCTGAAAATGGCTGTTCTATTGGTTTTAGTTGGCTGTAAATTTATTTCACATTGTCCCACACAAATTTTGTTGTTGTGTTTTTGTTTTAACCAATGTTAAGGAGGAAATACTTGTGATACAGTGGCCTATTCATTAAACATAAAAATTCTCTGGAGATAATTAGCTTTAGAACTCTCATGGAGTTCTAGCTAATTATAGGTGGAATTCATCATTCCACCTCTCCATAAGTATCCATTCCGAAAAGCTGTCATTTTTGCGATGACAGCTTTTCGGGAAATAGATACTTTTCCCTGCCTACACTACCTTATCGCATCTGGAAACAGTGCTGCGCATGCGCTGTTACATCTGTAAAACCAGCGCATGCGCAGCACTGCCTACAGATGCGTTAAGTTTCGTACCCCCCCCCCCGACCGCCCACCCTTCCCCCCCCCCGACTTACTTGTCCACGCAGCAGCCTCCGGCTCCGTCCTGCTGGTCTGTCATGTGGTTTCCCAGCAGACCACATGACAGATTAGAAAAAAAAAACACTTTTTTTTGTTGTCTAAACTTTCTTGTGCTCTGCTGGGGAGCACACATGTCCGACCAGCCTCCGGAGCCTGAGGACGGAGCAGAGCGCCGGAGGGACTCGTCGGGGGACCTGCACAGGCGGATACAGGTAAGTTTCACCTGCTATTCGCCACCTCACAGTGGCGAATAGTAACTGCATCAAATTCCGAAAATTGATAATTTTCGGAATTTGATGAATACCATAATTTCCACATCCCCATACTAATGTATGGGGAGTGTGGAAATTAACGCAGGGGAACTTAGCAAGGAGATATCAGTGATATCTCCTGTGCTAAGTGGCTACATGAATACCAAAATAACGTTATTTAAGGAAAATGTCCTTAAAAATGTTATTTTAGTGTTGATGAATAGGCCCCACAGTCTGAAAGTGTGGAAACAAAGAGTCTTGCTGTTCATACTAACGTCACCAGACTAAGAGCCGGTTATGCAGGACCTGTTCACTCGCATGGATTAGGCTACATTGATGAAGTGCTAACATTAAGGTTAATACAGGATTTAGTGTACATGGGCTTTTTTCCTCATATTTAGCATTTACAGTTTGTTTCGTACCCTGTTATTGTCTGTATAACCTGTTAGGGATTACCAATTGAATGAAAAGGACGCCAGCAGGAACATTGTTAGCTTGTAAATCATCAACTAGCCTTATGAATTTTATTAGGCGTATTCGCATAGACTTTCGGGGTCTATACATACTGTACAGCTGCTTGGGAGACACTCTTGCAGCTGCTTTGACATTTTTAAAATGATGAAGGTAGTTTGTGTGACCCAGCACCACAACTTTCTAATGAACCCATGCTAATACAAGTTAATTATCATTTTATACCTAGATTTAGTTTATTAACTACATAAAACATAGATGTACTGTAAGGGATGAAACAAAACAAAACATTTACCCTTTTAACATACCTCCCACTCTCATTGTATTATTGATGACATACAACACTGTATTTCTTACAATGTACAACAACACTGTGCCATTTACCCTCTGGCTGTTCTTTCTACAGAAAACAGTGTTTTTGTTTCAACTTTCTGACCAAATGTATACTCTTTGTGATTGTTTTGAATAGATATGTTCGAACATCTGTTTCTGCTGGGACTGTGTCTTAAGCTGGGTATACACTCACAGATCAATTGATCGGCCAATGTATCTGCTGCCCGTCGGGCAGTGTGTACATGCGATATGTCGGTGAATGTTGGCGTTCACCAACATATTGCATTGGCTGTGCTGCACAGCCGATGGACAGATATGTCTGCAGACATTTCTGTCCATCGGCAGGTGTGTACGGGCGGTCTGCACGCCCCCTGGTCACCGGGACCCGCAGCAAGACACAGATGATGGCCGTTCAGTGTGTATGAACGACCATCATCTGCAGATATATCTGTCAGTTTACAGGCTTAGGAGGAGATGTATCAAGCCTTAGAGAGAGATAAAGTACCAACCAATCAGCTCTTAACTGTCATTTTGCAAACAGCCTAAAAAAGGACAGCTAGGAGTTGATTGGTTGGTACTTTATCCACTTTATCTTACTCCAATACTTGACTATTCTCCCCCTAAATGAGGAAACAAATCAGATTCAGACCCTAAGTAGAGCAAATTGATAAAACTGATAATGGTTATTAGATAACTCACTGTACTAAATATATACTGTATTCATACCTGTAAAAAGAATTTGCTGGCATTACACTTCAGTTCTAGATTGCCAGGTTTGGCTGACTGTGACCGCCATAACACTGTCTCTCAAAGTGAACAGTCCTATGTCGTATACAATGACAGTAGTATCATAAATACTTTATGCTTAAAAAAAAAGTCTGATGTGCCACAAATTACTATTTATTGGTTTTAGACTGTGAGGGTCATTTACAGACTGCAAATGTGGAGTAACCTATTGTAAACCAAGCAGATATTAGCTTTGATTAATTCCAAGCAAGTTACAGCAGTGATGGGCATCCTGACATACTTCAAAGGCTGCACATGTGGTATCTAAGTTAACCCATGCTGTACATTTCCCTTATTCTCAATAATAAGTTGAAACAATACATTTATTTAAGCAGATGCCAAATGCTCTTAAAATAGAAACCACTTGCCATTTAAATTGTTCAGATCCTCGCTATACCCGTTCACTTAAAAAAACCTCCAAAAACACCTTCATAAGACCTTTAGAACTCCATTATCACAAAACAACTCTCAGCCCTCCCATTTGAACATACCTCCACCTCACCGCTCACTAATTAAATAAAAGTTTGGGTGTAGCTTGGTGAGAAAGCAGAAATAAGAGTTGGGCTAATGGTGCACAAAGCAAAGAGAGTAGATTAGTCATACAGCAGGAAGTAGTTGGGGGCTGTAAGTGAGTTAGACAGTTTAAAATAAAGTTTACAAAACACAAACAGTGAAGGGCTCTGAGATTAACAGAAGAGAATAATCCTACTGCTGCTCTCTGAGTGGTGACTGGCCACTCTAATGGGATAAACCCAAGCAAAATATAATGTGGAAGAAAGCGCAGATGGAATATTGATTTAATATATTTAATATATATTAATTAAAATATTAGACCTTTTAGGTCAAAAAAAGAGAACAACCTAGATCATATATATAAATCCATAAAGTAGGTACATAAACTGTGTAAATAATCAGCAATAATAAAATAATTAAATATAAATAAAACAAAAGGTACATATAAAATAAGTACACATATAAAATTACTGTATAAATGTATTGATCAAATTGTTCTGAATATATCCCTGTGGAACATAAACCTCAATCCGATGTTAGAGGTATACAATTGTTCCCAAATGATGAAAAAAATACACCGGTGTATATCATCTTCATTTCATCATAGGAGAATATCCCCCTGTGCGGTGACATTTCAACATCAGAGAGGCATTCCGGACACTGCCCTCTTTTTACATTTGGAGTACAATCGGGAGCCCAGTAACAGGTCAGCTAGTATTGTGCACAATACCATTGTTCTAATTAACTAATACAAGTGCATTATGCACAAGTGATTACATTATTCATCCAACAAATCATTTTTGTCATCATTTGGGAACAATTGTATACCTCTAACATCAGATTGAGGTTTATGTTCCACAGGGATATATTCAGAACAATTTGATCAATACATTTATACAGTAATTTTATATGTGTACTTATTTTATATGTACCTTTTGTTTTATTTATATTTAATTATTTTATTATTGCTGATTATTTACACAGTTTATGTACCTACTTTGTGGATTTATATATATGATCTAGGTTGTTCTCTTTTTTTGACCTAAAAAGGTCTAATATTTTAATTAATCTATATTAAATATATTAAATCAATATTCCATCTGCGCATTTTTCCACATTATAAACTAAAGTTTGTTAGTTGCTATGGGTTACTGCATATTTTCACTTTGTAAGTAAATAACATCAAGTGAGATGACCTTTCACAGACATATGATACTAGGAAATTCTTACAGAAAAACAGTAATACCAAATAAGAAACTGCAATATGCAAAAAAAGGACAAAGTCCTGATAAGTGCAAAGTTGGAGTGGATCATAATAAGAATGGGGGGTAGGGTGGGGGTGATGGATATTGAATTACTTTTAAAATCATAAGTTCAAATAGCAGTGAAATCACATGTCAAAAACAAACATGTTTATACTTTATATGTGGTTGTTTTACTTGATTCAGATGGTCATTTGAGGTATCTCCATTGATTCCAACATTGTCATCAAGTTGCGTTAAACTAAATGAATGGAATAGGCAGTAGTTAGAAAATAGCAGCATTGCTGTAGCGCTACTGAATGCGAGTAACATTTCGCTTGCAACCATAAGAATCAATGGCTTCTCTGGAAAAGGCTAGCAGCTGATTAGTTCACACATAGAGATTAAGTAGTAAAATTGTGATTGGGCACTACATATACTTGTGAACTTTAAAAAAAGGTCTCTGGATGACGCCATGTCAGCCCTCTGATGAAGTCCATGTGACGAAACGCGTAGGGTAGTGGCTTGGTGTGGTGACGTTCTTGGTCTCTGTGACTCTGTGGAGGAACTTGGTGCTTTGCTGGAGAATTCCATTATACATGTTAACCTGCAGTGTACTAACCACCATTGTTGACACGGATGCTATTTTACAGTGCCTGACGTGATAGCTAAAATAAAAATGTTATACCTTAAATGCACTAAGTGGCGCCCCCTTTATTCAGTTTATGTATGTATATATATATTTATATTTAGTACTGTGCAAAAGTTTTAGGCAAGTGTGGAAAAATGCTGCAAAGTAAGAAGCTTTTAAAATAGAAGTGCATAATAGTTTATTTTTAGCAATTAACAAAATGCAAAGTGAATGAACAGAAGATAAATGTAAATCATTTGGTGTGACCACTCTTTGCCTTTAAAACAGTATCAATTCTTCTAGGTACTGTACACTTGCACACAGTTTTTGAAGGAACTCAGCAGGGAAGTTGTTCCAAAAATCTTGGAGAACTAACCACAGATCTTCTGTGGATGTAGGCTTGCTCAAATGCTCGATGATGTTGAGATCAGGGCTCTGTGGGGGCCATATCATCACTGCCAGGACTCCTTGTTCTTCTTTATGCTGAAGATAGTTCTTAATGACATTGGCTGTATGTTTGGGGTCGTTGTCCTGCTGCAGAATAATTTGGAGCCAATCAGATGCCTCCCTGATGGTATTGCATGATGGACAAGTACCTCCCTGTGTTTCTCAGCATTGAAGACTTCATTAATCCTGACCAAATCCCCAACTCCATTTGCTGATATGCAGCCCAACACTTGCAAGGAACCTCCACCATGCTTCAATGTTGCAGACACTCATTATTGTACCGCTCTCCAGCCCTTCGAACAAACTGCCTTCTGTTACAGCCAAATATTTCAAATTTTGACTCATCAGTCCAGAGCACCTGCTGCCATTTTTCTGCACTCCAGTTCCTATATTTTTGTGAATAGTTGAGTCGCTTGGCCTTGTTTCCATGTTGAAGGTATGGCTTTTTGACCACAATTCTTCCATAAAGACCACTTCTGGACAGACTTCTCTGAACAGTAGATGTGTGTACCTGGGTCCCACTGGTTTCTGCCAGTTCTGAGCTGATGGCACTGCTGGACATTTTCCGATTTCGAAGGGAAGTAAGCATGATGTGCCTTTCATCTGATGCACTGAGTTTCCATGGCTGACCACTGCATCTACGGTCCTCAACATTGCTAGTTTTTTTGTGCTTCTTCAAAAGAGCTTGAAGCACATCTTGAAACCCCAGTCTGCTTTGAAATCTTTGCCTAGGAAAGACTTTGCTGATGCAGTATAACTACCTTGTGTCTTGTTGCTGTGCTCAGTCTTGCCATGGTGTTACCTGTGGCATGAAACTGTCTTCCACAACCTCACCTTTGTAGCAGAGTTTGACTGTTCCTCACCCCGTTTTAAGCCTCCTACGCAGCTGTTTCTATTTCAGTTAATGAATGTGTTTCAACCTACATATGAAAATATTGATCATTATCACTTGTTTGGTATGATTGGCTAATCATACACCTGACTATAATCTTACAAAATCCCTGACTTTGTGCAAGTGTACCTAGAAGAATTGATGCTGTTTTGATGGCAAAGGGTGGTCACACCAAATACTGATTTGATTTAGATTTCTCTCCTGTTCATTCACTTTGCATAAAATTAAATTATTAACACTTCTATTTTTTAAAGCAGTCTTACTTTGCAGCATTCTTTCCACACCTGCCTAAAACTTTTATTTGCGTTATTTTGCACCATGCCCGAACTGAGATTGGAGCATGCGCATTAGAGGATAGAGGAGAAAATAATTTTTGGCTGAATGAAAAGAATGCTGACGAGGACTTCGCAGGGACAGTTCTTTACGCAAGCACTGTCCCTGAAACAGACGTTAATAAACACACTTGTAACAGTTAAAAAAAAATAAAAAATATTAACAAAGTGCATGGTGTTGCCTTCACTTTAAATAGCATTTTTTTTGCATCACTCATCTCTACAAGCCCTTAGCATTTTAAAAGGTTAAAGCTGCTGGCTATTGGACGACTTATGATATTTTCTCCTTCTCTGTACATACTGTATTACTATGATATAAGTGAAAGCTACGTATTGGATAACATCACTATTGTATGTTCCAGAAAGAGGGAATAAGTTCCAGTCATGAGTTGTTTTGCTGGATAATGTGATGGTAACACGCCATTGCCATTTAGTTATAAACCTTGGCAGCTATTTCTAGGATAAAAGGCCCAGCATTGCTGAGCAATGACCTAACAGTTACCTGCTTTCCCACTTATTAAAGTCTGCTGAGCCTGGTAGTGTACAATTAGATATGTACAATTATTACCGGAAGCCATGTTCTTTAACCTGTACATACAGTCTCTGCCACTATGCTTTATTGGATTGTTTAAGAGAGTTAGGGGTATAATACTAAAGTGCAGGTTTTTAGAAGTGGAGTTGTTGCCCATAGCAACCAATCAGATTATAATCATTTATCTGGAATGAGTTTGAAATCCCGGGAGTCGGGATACCTGCTGTCAGTATACCGACAGCAGCATCCCGATGCTCAGGATCCAGACAAGGGTCCGGTAAGTATAGTAACCCTCCCCCCTTTTCTCCATAACCCTAACCCTCTGTTCCTACATCCTAACACTAACCCGCCCCGTTAGTGCCTAAACCTAACCCTCCCTCCTTGGTGCCTAAACCCAACCCTCTCTCTCAGTGCCTAACCCTACAACCCCCCGCCCCCCCACCCAGTGGTGCCTAACCCACCCCCGGGGGTACCTTACCCTGACCTCCCCGTCCCCTAGCCTAGGGGACTGCTAATCCTAACATCCCCCCCGCCCAAACACGGCTAAGACCTAACAAGCCCACTATACACTTACGTTCAGCTTCCCGGCTGTCGGGATTCCACCTTTGGCATGTCACCTACTGTTTGTATTTTGTCAGATGGGATTTCGTCAGCCGGGATACCGCATGTAGGTATATTAACTAAATCCCCATTTATCTAGCACCTTCTACAAGATAATAGCTAAAATCTGATTGGTTGCTATGGGCAACACTTCCACTTCTAAAAACCCGCACTTTAGTAAATATACCCTTTACTGTGTTAAATACTTGTAGTAAAGCATAAACACACTATGCTATCATTTGTTTCTTAATTATACTGATGGGCTATAAACATATATTACATGTACCAAATATGTCTGGTTTCCATAGACTGTCCCAGTGGATATTAGCTTAAGGCATTTGTTTACTGTAAACAACATTAAATCCAGGATGGTACCTTCATGTATCTGGGAACAAAGTGTCCTTGGAAATTTTATTCTGATGTATACAACTTTGCTTACACTACTGTTATTGGTGGTGTAGAATTGATGCTGTAGTTTAGTCTTACGTCTGTCACTGCACACAAATCCACTTTGCTCCATGGATACAAGCTGACACAGGCTGCAGGAGAATATAACAGGTGGCCCTTTCTTTGTGTATGGACCTCATGAGTGTAAATCTTTCATAGCAACTAATCAGGATCACTGTCTTGTGGCTCTTTATATTGTTTCTTAGGTCTATTTGTAAGAAAAACTATATTTTTTTTATTTATATTTCTTAAATACTCAGCTGATAGTTAACAAGTCCACACTGTTTGCATTAAATTGCATTTTGTTTTAAAATCATGATTATGGACCCTTGTTAGTACTTATGTATAGTGCAATATATTCTTTTTGAGCAATAAATATAAATCCTACCAATGGGTGCATTGGTTGAATTATTTTTATTTTAAATGTTCTAAACTGTACCAACAATTTGGCCATCTGGTACATTTTGTAGTACTGCAACAATGGTTGCTCTTAGTACTATCATTATCTAAAGAAAGTAATATGGTTAGGGATAAAGCCTATTAGCTGTGAGTTCCCTCGTTGCAGCTGTATGCCTCAGTTACAGTACCTCTGGACTCACATATTTATCTTCGCAGCTCTATGTGTACTAAAATCTGCGAGTCCAGGGTGAGTTCGGGGCACGAGTTGCAGTGCCATTGCTGAGGGCTACTGGAACGACCAATGTTCACACAGATGATCCAATACTGCGTCCTCAGACAAAAGCGGATCAGAGAAGCTGGCAGGAGGTGTCTCTTTACACAAGACGCCTCCTGTGGCATTAACATATTATCACACAGCCGCTGAGTACAAAGAGCAAGTGACTTTGGGCCTGATTCAGAGATGTACGCTAACCTTATGGTTAGCGCAAATCACCGATGTCTTCTACTCTGCGTGCGCGCAGGATCCGTTCTGCGCATGTGCAGAACAGGTCCTGCAATACCACACAGAGTTTCCCTAAGTCTCTGCCTGGTTGACAGGCAGAAGCCTTTTGGTGGGCGGCGTGGGGGCGGGGACGGGTGCAGCAAGGAGATGTCTGTTTCCTAAAGACATCACATTTGCATTTGATATGGATGGAATTGCACAACAGCTTGTGTGCGGCTCCGTAATTCCATCCCTCTCTTAGTCAGGCCCTGTGTGATCTATGTCCATCTGTGAATCAGGCCCTCTTTCAGCTCGCAAGTAATGCAGCTCTTAAGGCAGACATCATTAAACCGGTCTGCATCTATAAAGAATTGCACCAACATGTTCTTGCTGTACTGTGCCTACTCTAGAACACTCATGAAAAATTTCTGTAAGCAAAATATGCTACGCAAACTGGCATAGTGCTCACTTGGCATCCAGCTTCCGTTTGAGTGTAGTTGCATGCTGACGTATAGAAATCTAAAGAGGGGCACTGTGCAAAACTGCAAATGTCACCCTAAAGTCCAACCTTCTTCCAGTTTAGAACCAATACTATAAATAAATGTTTTCAGTTTTATAGTTACAATGAATGATGACAGAAGACATTGGCACTGTATTTATCACAAGTGTCACATGTGATAAATACAGCATCACATGGGAATCTACCTAAATAGATTCCCTGAGATATGCTCCCCTTCCGACAACAAAACCCAATTTCTACCAGCTCAAAGCTGGAAAGGCCACGTGCCCTTAAAAATGCACACTTACCACCATTTATATCTCATTATATTGATCTCACTCCGCTAAATGATATTGGGAATTTTCAGTAATGTACAAATCTAGGTGCACCACTGCGCCCACAATGTACTTAGTCATTCACCCCAATTCCTCCCATTTGCCGGTGGAAACGCATATGCCCCTTCTTGTTCCATAAACTTATGCCCTATGTGAGAAATGGCAGCACTTTTACACAAATCAAATATCACTGTACCAAAAAGGGTTTAGCAATGCACCACAACCATTTTGCCATTTTTAAATGAGACCCTGAGTGTCTAACACAGACGTGAAATATTATCTATTAGTGCACAGGAATGCAGTAGATAAAATGCAGACTATTCTTATTTCTGGAATTGGGTGCCGTTTACATTTTAAATTAGTTATTAAAACAAATAAAATAAATTTAAAACTGACAAATAATAACCCCATTTGTTTAAGCAATAAAATGTGACAGCGGTTACCTACATCCAAGCTTCTTGAAGATTTCAAGTACATCTCAAACAATACCAGGTCTGCTTATCTTCATTATCAGCTTGTATAATTTAATAGTGTTTCCATTCGGTATGCCTGAGATACTCAACTATACAAAGTTTCCAAGTACAGATTCATGTGCGTCATCTTTAGCTGTACCTTTATCCTTTCGCACTCCACAAGCTCACTGGTAGGTAACTGGCTTCTGGTGATGTGGGCCCCAGTGTGTGTTTATGTGGTGAGGAAGTTACACTGTGAGCTCCATTGTGGTAGGGACACATACAAGGTCATATGTTGGTGCTCTATCAATAAATATTAAGAATTACAACTATACCTAAATAGATTCCCTGAGATATGCTGCTATACCGCTCTACTACCCCGAATTAAATACAACTCTCAGGGGCTTTTTCCCTGAATGTATTTAAGAAACCTAAACTGTTGGCGGCCCCTACATGTAATTTGTGGTAATAGCATAAACTGAATTTATAGACTGCAAAATATGTATGGGTCCACGTATAGATAGTATCCATGGATTTCAGAATAATAATGTAATAATGTACAGAGTTTTAAGCGCTTCATGATTTAAGGCCTTGGAATCTCAAAAGAAGATACGAGAGACTTTAATTGATTGAGGTAACTTCATGTGGGTATCCTGATTTCTGTTTCAAAATAGAGGACCCCCTAAATACAGAGATAAGTTACCCCTACTGTAAGACATCAGGGTTTTAGATGCCACCTCAGACTTTCCTAACAACTTTACACAGATTACAGAACTCCATAGTGACGTCTAATTCAGGGTGTTTCACTCACTATTGGCCCCACAGTTATTCTTATAACTTTTAAAGAGATTGACGTAATTTAGTGAAATCTGACACAGACATACCTTGGTCTATAAGAAACATGAGGAAGTCATAGCAAGTGTTCGCCATTAGCAACCAGGCCAGCTTGAATGCGTTGCTCCATGTTATGGAAGCAGGTCGGCTTTTTTTGCAGCTCTTTGGCATGTGCTTGTGGAAACTTCCATCTCCTGCGACAGTTTACGTAGGGTCTTCTGCGGAGAGGCCAGAAGTCTGTTTTTCACAAATGCTTCTGGCATTTTCAGACAGCCTCCTCCATGGACATCCAATAATGTTCCAGTGGTTTCCATTTTTTTCACCAGATACTGAATGGTGAATTTTGCCGATGGTTTCTGATCTCCAAACTGCTCAATAAATTGTCTTTGGCATGCCTTTATCCATTCAGTTTTCCAGTATGTCTGGGCAATAAATATGCGTTGTTCAGCTGTGTACTGGTTCATGTTGGCACGTAACACACAGACACAGTGAATGTGAATGCCTCAGTACACAACACTACTGGCAGAAGCAGGAATACCTACTGACTTGTAGTGGCGGCTCCAGAGGTGGGGCTATAGCAAAGTCCAAAATTCAAGTAGGGGAACCACAACAACTGCCACCTTCACTGGTTATATCCTCACTGGTTATATCCTCATTGGCAGTTGGTGTGGTTCCCCTGTTTGAATTTTGGGCTGCGCTGCTGACTAGGGTGGGGAACAGCTGGCCTTTACTTCGCGTATGCGTGAGCAGCTGGCCTGGATGCTAATGGTGAGTACATTCAACACTTGCTATGACTTTCTCATGTTTCTCATAGTCTTTGCCACAATTCACTAAATTATGTAAATTACTTTCAAAGTTATAAGGAAATCTTTGGGGCCACTAGCGAGTGAAACACCCTGTATCTCTTTTTATTTTACAATAATACACAGAGTGCATCATTACTAATGCTGGGCATACACTGCCAGATAAAATGTCTGTCAGACCGACAGACATTTTATCTGGCCGGCTGCCAGCCGCAGATGTCCGCGGCATACACTGTGAGAGAAATCTCACAGTGTATAGCCCGACATCCGCGCTCCGCCCCCGGGGGAGGAGACATTTCCCTGTTCCCTGTTTCCCAGGAAATGTCTGTCTGTCGGCTGCGCTGGGCATACATTGCCCGATGCGGCCGACAGTTTACCGGGTAATATCGCATCGGACGGGCATGCTGGACAATCCAGCATGCCCGACCGAGCAATATTTAACCCTCGGTCAGCCCCCCCCACGCTACAATTATCGCGGCGATCCGCCGATATCGGGCGGATCGTCCCGATAATTGCAGCGTGTATGGCCAGCATTAGTTATAATACACCAGTTTCAGTTTCAGTCAAAGCAAGTGTTTTACAGGGGGTGCAGCCAGGTCATCCTCTTGCTCCATCCTACTACTCTGTGTCGGGGCTTCTTTGCACTCTGCTGTTTCAATCCTGGGAGGCTGCAATGGCAATGCTGGGCCCTCCCCCAAATTTGGCTATGGGGACTGGTGATGCCACATTCTGTTCCTGTTTCCAGATGTGGTTTATCCCCACTGACAGCCATTTCTGTACACTTTGCAAATGAATGCCAACACTGGTCTCCAAATGCTGTATTTTCTAGGAGTGGCATCATTAATCTCCAAGTATAAGAGTAAGATATATGTATTAACATATTGCATACCTGCCTACTTTAGGAAAAAGCTTTTCAGGGAGATTGTGAAAGCAGCACCTATGAGCGCAACAATAAAGTGGGCGTGTACTGCTACATCTGAGAGGCGTGTCATAAAATTGATTTACATGCAAATTTAAATGAGCCCCAAAGCAGTTAGTAAGAAGTACTTGTTGATGAAAACACACTGATACTTCTCAGAAAATGCATGTAGCCATAGGGATCATTGTGCCTTATACCCATATAACCACTGCAGGGGAATGATACCAAAGATCCCATTTGAATGTGTATATCTTTTTTTTTCTTTTATATAACAGCTACATAACAGGGGTAAGGTGCAGTCAGGGAAATTATTAGACTCTTCAGGGAGTCAGAGAGATTGCTACTTTCAGGGAGTCTCCCTGACAATCAGGGAGAGTTGGCAAGTATGACATATTGTATATAACATATTATATTTTATACATAAAATAAGAATGCAGTAAGTAGCCTCACATGTTTAAAAGAAAATCTAAGAAAGACAAGTTTCAAAACAATATGCATTTCCTTAAGTAACACAAGATACCTGTTTTTTGACAGGTGATTCATAAAAAAAATGACTGCTTGATGGCCTTGATCTGTTACAGTGCAGAGTATACTTAATTCATGCTTGCCGACATTCTGGTCGACATAGCGGGGGTGGCGTGACGCGGCGCAGCGCGGCATAGTGGGGCACAGCCAGGCATATTACCCGGTATTAGGGGCGAAACGGGGATGTGAGATTGCACCATTTTTGCCCTTCCCCCGCTACACAATTCCGAGATTGCACAAATGCGGTGAACAATGATCTATGCCTGCATGTTTAACTCTTCCTATAAACAAATACAACGTTCAGTATTTCATTTATGGGTAGATCAACTTTCCAGCGGCAAAGCACTATCTAAATCCAGACACTCTTGAGATCTGCAGGCAGGCTGCAATAAAACATGCTTCAACAGAACGGTTCCTTTACCTTACAAGGAAACTGAGAATCTACTGAATCCTCTATGCCTTCTTGATGGTTGTAGCAGTAATTATAATGTACTGTATATTTTAAACAGCTGTGATCTTAATGCTTCAAAGATAACACACTTGCTGGTTTTACAGGAATGCTAATATGTCATGTGTATTACCATTTTTGATTTGAGAAATATTTTCTAAGGTGAGGTTGAGAGATCAAAGTTTGACTAACTCTTTAATCTCCTGTTTTTATATGTGTATAATAATATTTAGTTTTGGGGGTATTCAACTTTTTTTTTTCCAACTGTCTGAAATGTCTTTATAATACCTTTATCCTCAAAAATATAGAGAGCAAAAACAGAAACATATAAAATATACTGTACGCTAAAATATTAGCGTACAGTATATTTCTCGCATTTTTTAAGACTATTTAAATATAATTGTAACAACATGAAATAAAACTTTTCTAAACAATCTGTTTCTGAAATTCAGAAGAAAATAAGTATGTATGAATGCAATGCATAATTGTAAGTATATTTATTTATGTGTATATAAAAAAAATAGATAAACATACAGTATAAGCACGTTTAAAGTTTGAATTGTAATTCAGTTAGTGGTGTGTTTGGCACTACAGTTTTCCTGCAGCAGGTTGATAGAATCATGCAATTACTGTTGTGTACTGTTGTTTGCCCTTTCCCATCTACTGTCTCAAGCTGGCCACACATCTAAAGATTATCAGTCCAACCAGCCAACTAGTTGATTGGTTGGAATGAAAATCTGGTAAGGTATGAAAGCAAATGACAATCAGCAATTTGCTCCCAAACGCCGGGAAATGGACAAAAACTGTTGTTTGAACAAATTGTGTAGATCAAACATTTAACAAACTTGTCTGAACGACCATTTTCATCTGTTTTCTGGCATTTAGGAGCAAATTGATGATCATCATTTACTCCCATACGTTACCAGATTTTCATTCCAACCAATCAACTAGTTGGCTGGTTGGACAGATAATCTTTAGATATATGGCCAGCTTAACTCTCAGTCCTACTCTCCCTGAATTTGGAGGGCCCAGGAGTGCAATGGATACATAACACCCCCAAGATGCTGTGACTACCCCTCTTCTTCATAGCATAATAACTAACAACAGAACGGGGAGTAGCCATGCCCCTTCCAGTGGCCACACACCTCCGACAAAGGCTTGCCCAATGTCTTGGTGCTCCTGATTGGCAGTGATAGAGCTTTTTGTAACTTCTGGCTCTGACTATTGCCTTTGGATTTTAGTGAATACTGGCTTGACTGCCTGGTTTAGTGTTCATATATCCACTCCTCTGGTATATTCAGCATCCAAAGGTATCCAATACCCCAACAGCTATTTATTGAAATTCTGAGAGGTGTGAGAGTTCTATTTCACACTGAGGGTCTCATGTCTGTTTCAGTTACTTCCAATGCTTCACTTTGCTTAAGTTACTTGTATACCTTGTCAATTGGGTTTGCCGATTTATCTGCTTTATCTGCATACCAGGTATGCCATGATCTGCCATCTGTCAATCACCATAGTGCCACTGACTATAGCTTAAAGCATTATCAGTGTATTTTCCAGTTTCTACCATAATTCCCTATTGCCTTGCATGCTATTTATGTTTGCATATTGATCACCAATCATTGGAAATCTGCCTTGACCAATGCTATATTGTATATTTTCAATTAAATCATTACTGCTTTGGAATTTCACAAGAGCTTTATATACTGGCCTTGCTACCCCACCACTAAGCCCCATTCCCTCCTGGTTCTGCCTGTAACCTGCAGGGCTACCAAGAGAAATTCTGGGCCCAAATACAGCAACATCCTGTGGGACCACAGCATGTTGGGCATGGCTGCACCCATTTGTAGGTGGGTCTACCATTTTTTGCAGGATGTATTTAGATGCAAAATTGTAACACAAAAATTAAAGTGCTACAACTTTATTTTGTGCATTTCTCAAGTAAATAACACATAAACAAAATCTATTTTCTGCCATAGAGATAGATGAATGAAGGACTTAATATTGACATAACATCCTGGGGCCAGATGTACTAAGCTCTGAAAAGTGATAAAGTGGAGAGTGATAAATGACCAGCCACTCAGCTCCCATCTGCCATATTACAGGCTGTGTTTCAAAAATGACAGTTAGTAGCTCATTGGCTGGTGCTTTATCACTTAAGGTCATCTTAAACACACACATTCTGCAGCACATATCCTAAAGGTGGGTACACAGCTGACAGATATACCTGCAGATCGAGTGATCTGCAGATGATGGTTGTTCATACACAATGATCGGCCATCATCTGCTTGTGCCCTCGGGTCCCGTCCCCCTCCTCGCGGCTGCCTCTGTGTGTGACTCTATCTGTCTGTGTGTACCCAGCATTAGCCACTGCTCCATGCTCCTTCCTCACTATCTGCCATATTTATGTCGCCTCTGTCTGTCTATCCCCTCCCCTTTAGAATGTAAGCTCTCACAAGAAGGGCCCTCGTCCCTCACGTGCTTCTCCTCCCCTACTTATAGTATCATTTACTCCTATCTCCCCAATTGGCACCTATCATTTGGTTGCTGAGGTCCTGCTGCTTGTGTTATGCAGTTATGTTTATAAGCCATGTCTTTGTCCTGTATTGTTTTGTATTACTATTAACTGTTTTTCTTGTGTGCTCATTTATGTGCTGTGTAAGGCGCTGTGGAACCTTTGTGGCGCCATATAAATAAAGAATAATAATAATACTGTATCTTGCCTGCTGCAACCTAACAGACGTTGTGCTTACCTATATTCTTCATCCTATATTATGACACAGCACCTGTTACATACAACCATGTCCTCACTAACATTATCAAACCACCTTCAACATCCTGAATTAATGCAATCTGTCTTGCAGGGAACATTACTGTTATATCATGGCTAAATTATGGCCTTTGCAAGACAGAAGGCATGTCTGGTGGAAATTAAACTACTAGGCTGTGTCTGAATACATTAAGGGTTAAACAGTGTAAGGTGTCCCCTTGTTATGGTCTGTTTAGTGCAGTCCTTTACCAGTTAAAGGGTGGAGTTTTGGGGCTGAGTTGCTGGTTATAATAATGATTTCTTGGTTGGGGCGTCTATTGCCTACACCCATGTGTGTAGGAGCGTTTTTTCTTCACCACCGTCTCAATTCCCTCTTTTCCATAATAATTAAATAAAGCTGACCCTTTATTCCTGCCAATATGTTCTGTGTCTTTATTGTAGATATGTATTTTCCTCTGTTCACCTGGTGTAGAAATTTAGGCTGACATCAGCCAATAGGACGTTTAACCCATACACTTCAAAATTAAAGACACCCTAGACGAGCAGGATTTGAGAATTGAATACATAAAGTATTCAGACTAGAGATGTGCGAGTCTGGTTCTCAGATAACCGACAACAACTGAATTTAGAGGGTCCGAGTCGAACCAAGTCCGGGATCAGAATCACTTTGAGGTACCGGGTTGAACTGAGTTCCGATTCGAATCTTCCTGCGGTTCAGCTCAGATTTAAAAAACAAACTTGGGTTTTGGATCGCATCTTAACAGTTTAAAATGACAAAATTTTAGCTGTTTTCTTTATTTTAAAAAAAATATATAGATCAAACACCAAAACCAAAACACGTGAAGGTGGTTTTACAAAACCAACACACGGGGGTCGGCGCACCTCTCTAATTCAGACTACGTATATCTATCTGCTATAGCGGCAATTCCCTGTTCTGCCGACGGAGGGGTGGGGGAATTAGGGATGTTCAGTATGTTGGAAATCCTCGATTCACCGATCCCGACCCAAAAATTATTGGGATCAGCAAGTCAGGAATTTTTTAACATGCTGTTTTCCCTGATCCACCGAAGGATCTTTGTTTTTGATTACCGATCGGCAGATCGAATCGACAGAGCAGGGAAATAAACTAAAGCTTTAGTATTTAACACACCACTATTGTCTTGCTATATCTGCAGGGCTCTTTGGATAAAAATATGTATTTATGGATATAGTCAATGTATATAGATTTACATGTAATATCTGGATACGGCTGGTTATCTCCCCACCCACATTTTCACTGCTTGGTTCCCTGGAACAAGTTCTTACTTCAACGTTGCTGTAAAACAATTATAATAATACCACCTTGTTGTTTACCTTAGATTATCGCTGTGCTGGAGCTGTCAGTGGGATCAATGGGAAGTTGAACAAAAATGTTGTAAAACTTGTACTGTTTAGAGAGGAACTATTCGCTACCAACTGTCTGTTTCTTAATTTAATATAAAACACAACAAGAAATATATATGTATTTACTTATTTATTTACAGTGGTATGAGTTTCCCTGCACCCAGAAATTATATACAGGTTGAGTCTCCCATATCCAAATATTCCGAAATACGGAATATTCCGAAATACGGAATATTTTCAGCATGACTGAGATAATGAAACCTTTGATTTTTGATGGTTTAATGTACATAAACTTTGTGTAAGGCACAAATTATTAAAAAGATTGTATAAAATAACCTTCAGGCTGTGTGTATAAGGTGTATATGAAACATAAATGAATTTCATGTATGTACACAAACTTGTTTTGATGCACAAAATTCTAAAAAATATTGTCTAAAATGACCTGCAGGCTGTGTGTATAAGGTGTATATAACAAATAAATGCATTCTGTGTGTATATTTGGGTTCCATTTCCAAGACATTTCATTATAATATGCAATTATTCCAAAATACGGAATATTCCGATATCCAAAATACCCCTGGTCCCAAGCATTTTGGATATGGGAGACTCAACCTGTACTGGGAATTACATATAGCACACAGGGGCCAAACTTCACAGGATAATTGAATGTGTTGTTGTACCAGCGCTAAATGAATAAATACAGGAGTGTAAAGTTAGATGGTTAAATCAGATAAGGTGACAAATGGTTTGAAACATTTGCCACGTTTCTTATTGGTTAACAGCTATTCAGTCTGGAAGTTAATGAAAATCACTATGTTAGTTATTTAGTGTAATTCTGCCCTGTCTGTCATTTTGAGGTGTTTATGCCCCTTTTGTTCACATTTTAGTGGGTCAGAAGCACAGTAAGGGGAGAAGATATTTGAATCAAAAACAGGAGAATAGAGGATATATGTTTTGGATGTGGGCAGAAGGAGGTTGTCTTTTATTCTCCTTAGATGTATTTGTTTAAATAGTGTGTATGCATTCTTTCATACATACTTTTGTCGGTCTAATGGACACAGGAACCTTTGCCATTTGGCAGGGACCTCAGGACTGACAAAGTTGAAAAAGTGAGCTACAATGCTGAGAAGAGTTGGTAATAAACACTGCAGATGGGGGAAGGGTCATGCTGCCCTTTTGTTTAATATATATATATATATATATATATATATATATATATATTGTTTTTAACATTGACAGTGCTGGTCTTATCAGTGATGCTTTTATATGAGGTCATCCTACTGACATATGACCAGCACTACTAAAAAAAATAAAATAAAAAATAATTAAAATAAGACCAAATGTCAGCATAACCCACTGTAAATGAAATAACCAGCTCAATACCTGGATATACTGGGCTGTATATCACTATGAAAGGGAAACCAGCAGTATGAGCTTCTTCAGTCTAATGATAACCACCTTGCAGATGCAAATACATACAGGCCCATAACCAGTGGTGCAAGTAAGGTGGTATGGCGTACCATTGAGAAATTAGCTGCCGGTACGCCATACCGCCTGACCACCTGACTGCCATTAGCTGAACACCTGCGCAGAGCCACATTGCTCGGCAACGAGACGGACCTCGGCACATGGGCCGGCTTGTGAATGACCAGAGCAAGATGGACCCCGAAACCCATGAGTGACCGGGGTCAGCCCAGCAGCTCCCGGAGCATGCTACAGAGTGGTGAGAATTGGAGTGTGTCGTGCAGACAGGCCCACAGTGCCACATGAAATTGCCCCTTGTAACTCATGGCAATGCCCATTTTGCATGCGTGCCCCATTAGCACACGCACTTATTACCTGGTACTATTTTACTTGCTCCACTGATCGTAACTAGGTGTGTATGAGCAGTGCCGTCATGCAAGGTCCTGGGGGCTGCACAGTCACTTCCATAGCATTTGCCTTTGGCTTGCAGGGTGCCTGCAGCCAGGGCCTCCAAGAGCTGCCCTGAGCATCCAAAGGAATACTCCGGGCAATGCCCCTTTGTGTAACGTCATGATGGCAGCACAGAGCCCTGAAGGACGGAATTGCCCTGCTACAGTGCTGGATACAGACAACGCTTCTATTAGAGGTGCTGAGGGCTTTGGGTAGAAGTACAATTTAATTGAATAAATTGCCTGTGGCTCTCATACTATAAGGCATAGGGCTCTATTTACTACAATCCGCATATTGAATGCAGATTGTAGTGTGATATTAACGACTGAATTTGCATTGCGAATTTATGCAATATCACAGGGATTCACTACAAATCCCTTGCAGGGACTGATCTTGCGATAAAGCTCTGTCCATGCGAATCCCCTTCGGAGCATTATCACGAAATACCGTGACTAAGTGCCCGCGCATGCGTCGACTGACCGCCGCTGCTACCCCCCCCGGTGCTAAGCCCCACCCCCGCGATCGCGGACCCCCCGCGACCCCCCCCTCCCTTAATTACACTTACCTGCATGATCCGGGCCTCCGGTGATGTTCTCCATTCCTCCGGTCAGGTGATTTCCCATACTGCACTGGGACCCGATCACCTGATGACCGGGCAGCAGTGCACTATGGGAGACCAGCTGCCCGGAGGGGAGTCATCACCGGAGGCCCGATCACCGGTCCCTGGAGTCAGGTAAGTAAAAAAAAAAATTTTCCCAATTTTTTTTTTTTACAGTAATCAGCTACCGGCTCTGTTCTCCCCGTTAGAGCAGGCCAGGAGTCCGATGACCGGGGGAGACCCTTGATAACGTCACCTCCAGGTGGCGTTATTATCACAGGGCCTTCCCCGGTATTTTTTTACAATTTATTTTTAGTAACTCTGGTCGGATGATACTTAGGGGTTGGAGTAGAATTTTACGAATTCTACTCCAATTGCCCTGTAATAACTATAGGTGATACTAAAATAGTGTGAAAATGGTGTGAAAACACCCCTTTTCACTTTATTTTAGGCAAAATAATGTTAATAAATAGAGCCCATAGTGTGAACTGTAGTCCCAAAACAGTGGAAGCTAGAGCCACAAGTTGCTAGTTGCACTAGCACACAACTAGCAACTTGTGTGCTAGTGCAACTAGCAACTTATAGCTGAGGAGCCTCCTCTGACTCGGCATGTGTGCTTAACACCCCATAGTGGATTAGATGTGGATTGACGCATGCACATAATATTTTTTTTGCATGTGTAGCAGAAATAGCCAGAGATAACAATTTTCCTTAATGTAATTACATTAACACATTACCAACCTGCAGAGCAATAACATAGGGATATCTTTGTCTCACCTCAATCAGCAGTTACACGTTCATCCTGCACAATTGCATAACTGCTGATTAAGGTCTGTCCTACTGTACATGCCACACAGACATGAAGGCCAGACCAAATAGCGAGTGGGAAGCAGACAGGAGGTAAGCAGCTATAATTTATGCTGGAGCTTCACAAGTGCTATGAGTAATTGTTCTCTATCATTATAGGTCAACTGGAATGTTTTCCAGAAGTAAGGGAACAATCAGTGCCTAATCATGTTCACTCTGAAAGTTTTTTAGATTGCTTTCCTGTGGACACAAGCACAGATCCTTAATAATAATCCCTAATAATAATCAGCTTCCCATCAAAGATTGAAGCTTACACTACAATAGACCAGTCACATCCATTTTGTACTGTGACAAAGTTATGCAGCACTACACAGGGGCCGTAACTAGCTATGGGCGACCGGTACTGTCGGCAGTGGCTCTGTGGGCAGCGCTGTCACCGCCCCACGGCCCTTGCTCCTGACTAGCGGGGTGCATCCTGCAACCAGGATTGCTGCTGCAGTACCCACAGAGCGTCCTGTGGATGCTCCAGACTGGCACCCTGTACAGCATATTCAGCTGATAGGGCATTTTGGGATCAAGAAATATGTCTGCATGCCTGCTGAGGCTTGACTGTCGGGAAGATCCAAACACCACTGATCACAACTGTTACGTGCTGAAGGAGAGGAATCGGAGGTCGGGCGTCAGATGTTAGGGTAAGATAGGGAAAGTCACCTGTGTCCCTTAGCAGACCAGCTGGCACCACTTACCCACAACAGAGATCTATAAGCATATATGCCTAATGTGTTTATAAGCTGTAACATGTTATTGCCGCTTCATTTCACATTGTTGCATATTTTACATTGCTGCTTAATTTACTCTGGTACATATTTCTATTTTTTTTTTTTATCACTCTCATTTGTATGTTTGGCCGTATCATAAGCACATATTCCGAGATACCACTGGCTTTCTCAGTTGTCATATACATTCTATTTATTCTAATATTGCTTATACAAGTGTGCTTGGTTTTATTTTGGATTACTTAGGTCAGTACTGGACTTACCGGAGCTGCACGCCCTACTCTGCATGACGTAATGGTGCCAAGTGTGCAACGTCATGCGTTCAGGGGGCAGGGCCTGCACTGGGCGCAATTGTGCCCAGTTACGGCTCTGATACGTGCTTCTATTCTTTCACCATTACATTAACTTCCCTTTAGCTTATGCCAGGGCCTAAGGGCCTTAGGGGGGGATAAGGGGGGACGTGCCCCGGTCGCTGGACTTGAGGGGGTGACAAAGAGAGGCTGCCAAGGTGGGGCGGCCCCAGGTAGTTGCACGTGTGGGTTTGGGCCGCACACCGGGGCCTGCAGGCTGCCGCCTGCAGCCCGGCCTTGACACAGCACAGCCATCAGTCTAATGTGACACCGGTCGCAAGCCAATCATAGCTTGTGGACCAGCATCCAATCAGCAGTGGCTGCTGGTCCGCGAGCTCCGATCGGTTAATTAGAATGAGTGGCGCTGACCGATCCCTGGCATGTGGCATCTCCATCCCACCCTGCCCGAGCTCACCCACCATGCAGCCCCGGCAGGTAAAAGGAGGGAGCTGGCTTACTGGGAGATCCCATTTTAATGTGAAAGTCCGATTTTAATAGTGTTTCTGTTAGTTCTGGGGGGGCTGCTGTCACTGGGGGGGCATTACTGTGGCATAATGTATAAGGGGCCTTACTGTGACATAATAACATAATGTGTAGTAAGGGGCATTACTGTGTACCCTTAAGGGGCATTACTGTGGCATAATGTGTGTTGCAAGGGACATTACTGTGGCATGTGTTGTAAGGGACATTACAGTGTCACAAAACCACACATCCTTTATGTGCTCTATGTCGTTGTTTTTATTGTGGGGGGGGGAGCATCCCAAATTACTGTCTTGCCTCGGGTGACAGAAATCCTAGTGTTGGCCCTGCTTATGCTGTGATCAGGTTTGAATTGCAAAACCACATTTTTTGCCTAGCAGATTTACTCCCTCATCTAGCTGGAAGTTATGCACATGCAGAAGTTGCACTGTTGGTATCCAATAGCAGCAGAGCAAAAAGCAGGATGATGTCCCAAACATGTATATTCTAATTTGTGCTGTATGCAATTGTTATTATTATTATTATTATTATTATTATTATTATTATTATTATTATTATTATTATACTTAATTTATGTGGCGCCACAAGGGGTTCACAGTGCCTTACAGAGTACAGAAACAAAGTATGAACAAGCAAAAATGACTTATAGTGCAAAACATAGCAGGACATGGACAAGGTTTATGAACATTGCTACAGGAGTCATAATGCCCAAATGAGCAGCAGGGTGGCAGAACCCAGAGGTCTGGTGTCATTGCAGGCAGTGGGGAGGAGATGATGGTATAAGTGAGGGAAGAGGGTCCTGCTCGTGAGAACTTACAGTCTAAACGGGAGACAGCTTAGAATCTAAAGGAGAGGGTTATTAATGACCATCACAAGGTCTTACATTTTTTCATTTATATAATGAAACTTATGAAAGTGCATCATTTGGTTATTGTAATAGTTTTGGGTAATATTAATATTGATATAATTTAAGTGTTGCTAGTTTTAATCTTAAAAAGGAAACCTATATAGAAAATGATGTAAAGGCCAGTGAAGTCCTGAGTGCACATGCACAGTGCCAGGGACAGAAATTCTAAGACATGTTTGAAAATGTAAAAAAAAAATTTAGATTTAGGTTTCATGCACAGTTCACAATGCGTTGTCTATTTATTTATTTACAATTATGTCCAAATAGCACTTTTTTAAATGTGCCTGTGACAAAACAGGGAGTAATCTTGTTCAATCCAAATGGATGTGAAAACCATATGTAAATGCTACTTAACCATATCTGATTGTGATTACAATACGCTCTCATTGAGATGAATGCAATGCTGATGCATGCCAGACACACTGTAATGGAACAAGATGTGTTTCAAAATGCAGCTCAGTGCAAGTTACAGACATGTAAATGTGCAGATGTGTACAGCGTCATTTGGTACAATGATTTTTATTCTCATCTTTTTTCACGCACAGAACATGTTTTGAATCCGTTTACATACAGAATGTAATACCAGTGTGTATATAGCCTTGTCGCGGTGTGAGAATACTATCAATGACATCATTGCTGACTATGCTCTTCACTGTAAGGGAACATGGGACGTATGATGCAAATTGCATGATACTGGTATGCCCATTGTAGCAAGATGCATCTTTGGGCCATATTGGGTGGAGTATGAGGACGCCAACTGCATCTCTTATATTTTCTAGCCCTGCAACAGGAAGATTGCCGGACTCTCAGGGGTCTGGGAGATCTCTGATCATTGTGGCAGTTTTCAGGGCAGTAAAGACATATGATGAATGCCGTATTTAATTACACACTGTTCTGGAAACAAAATATTTTATTTTACATTTCCAGAGTTATTCTGCAATGATTTGTGGAAAAAAAAACATGTTCTTCATTGTGCTAAATTATTTCAACACATTTGTATAAAATCCTAAGATTCAGAAACATTTCTGGCCCCAGGTAGGGATTATTACAATGTAATGAGCACATGTGAGTGTCATTATTTCATACAGCCCAGCCTTTAGTGTGCTGCTATCTAGGGAGATCTGTAAAACAATGTAATGTTTTCATATGTATATGACAAGTGATAGGGCACAGGTGTACAGTAAGACTAATACCCAATAATGAAAAGCAATACTAATCTCAGCCACACATTATAGCATGTGTGTATTCTTGTACATATGTATAGTTGTAGTTCTATACGGCTTTATAATGTAAAACAGATATAGGAAGGATACGTACATGATGTGATGTAATAACACATGAAACACTTGGAAGTCAAGTAGTTGGCCTTCAGTATGGTAAAACAGGATACTGGCATAAAGATTGCTTATTCGATATAGGCCAACTCTTGCTCCCTCAACCATGATTATAGCTTTTTTGTTATAATAAAGCATCAATGTATGCCAGTGCTGTACATGGATAATAACGCAGCTTACACACATTTTTTCTCAAACACTTGTATGTATGAAATGACCTAGCAGTGATCACTGTATAAAGATTAATTTTCTCCATTTGGTACACAGAACACAACACAGATATGTACTTCTCATTATAATAATCCAGTGGATCCAAAGCGCCAGTGCTCCATTGTTATTATTTTATTTTAAATTGCTGGCATATTCATAGTGCTGTTCATTGGGGGGTGGGGGGGGCACAAACTAATGACGTACAATGACATGATACATAACAGAAGGTAAGATGGCCCTGCCGGCCCCAAATTACCTTGCAATCCAAGGGGTGTGGGGAATACTTGATAGTGTAGCAGAAACCATATTTCCCTACTATTCCAGAATTTCTGGGAGGCTCCTGAATATTGTTGCGTTCTCAATTTGCAGCAAATTGAATCATCATGGCACTCCTCCAACAGAGTGATTATGCAAATTATGCTTGCCCATCGACTTGCCCCTTGGTCCTCCCCTCCAGGATCTCCCAGAGTGGAGATAAAATATGGCCAAAAGTTTATTATTGCAAAATGTATCAAAATGTATTACATTTTAGTAAATTGTGCTTACCTATCATCCTTAGGTTCAGATATATGTTCAGTTCTGTGGTGGTGGAGAGGGGATGTAGCTTATATCCCGGCAGTTGGGATGCCGGCTCTCAGAATACCGGCACTGGAATCCCGACACCAGTCAGAATCCTGGTGCCAGCATCCCGATGGTAAGTATTGGGGTTAAGGGGAGGGTTAGAGATAGGCACTAGAGGGATGGTTGGGGTTAGGCTTCTGGGGTGGAGGGTTAGGCTGTGGTGGGGGGGGTGCGGTTAGGTTTAGGCTACAGGTAGGAAGGTTTAGGGGTAGAGTTAGTATATTTACCTGCAGGTGTCGGTATCCTAATACTGTCGGGATACTGCTGTCTGTATTCTGGCCACCAGGATCCTGAGCACTGGCATCCCGTACCCATCCCGGTGGAGAGGGTTGTGCTTATGTTTGTCCACATATTTTACGATTGGCAGACACCAGTACTGGTTTAGTCTTTCTCATGGATTTATATGATTTGGTCCTGGATCATCAACCCGTGGCACCCCTGCAAGTGCCCCACGGCACCACAGGGTGCCATGGCATCCAGATTGGGAACCACTGCTATAGATAATACTACATTTTGTAATAGAAGCAATACATAGGGCTGGATTGTGTCGGTATTGAGTGGTGGGGAAGACAGGCTTGAAATGTAACTATATGATACACAGAAATATCAGGTAACACTGTTGTAACATAGCTTTCATTTGTGAGTCATACTGCTTGTTAGTTCACTGATATGTCTTATTATGTTAGCGACATCAGTGTTTATAGGCCAATGATGCTGTTTTGAATTGTGACCTGCTATTAAAGTAGATCTTCTAGGAAATATATTTTTTAAGTGTGACTTCCAGACACAGAGAACAGAATCCAGTAAATTTTGCAAACCCACAGAACAGATGTGCCTTACTGTAGATTAAAACTGAGAAATTTCTGGGAAGCTTCTAGGCTCAAAGCCATGTTCTGTGGATTATTAAAGTGTACCTCGCCCAAACTATGTAAGAATTATAAGAAAAAATGAAACACAGGGATATTTGCAGTTATTCAAGTGTATGTGATATGCTTCTTCACATGCATAATAAAACATATGTAATTAATATAATGCAACAGACTTGATCCTTGCAATGCAAAACAATACAAAGGCATGTTTCCAACATTTGTAAGATTCACTGGTTTAGATATAATTCACACAATAGTCCTGTCTGCTGAAAAGTGTGTAGCCAGTTCAAACGTATCTCCATAACCCCCAATAATCCAGATTTTACAATGATTGGGCCAAGGCCTATCATAATGCAGATTGGACTATGTTAAAAATACAGGATTGTTTGGTATAAATGGCATTTAGAATTGATCTTGGGCAGATGGGATTTCTGTGTCTGTGAGTATTACACTATCTTGATCAGTTCCCAGTCATGCATACCAAAAGGTGTCTCACTGTGAACAGTAGCCAAAGGGTATGGCCAAGCCTTTTGCTGAGGAGGTAAGTAACAATGTTTACTAATTGAGTCCAATTTATTTAGTGTGCTCATTCAACTGTAATTAAACCAGCTGTAAAACTGTCTGATTGGTGAATCAAAAATTCTTATAACCTTTAAAAGAACCTAGACTGTGTGGAGATTTGATACCATACTATAACATTGAGATTTCATGGTGAGCCCTGTTTTGATCCGATTTTCATTTTAACATGTTGGCAGCTGATAAATTGTCTAACTGGGTTATCCCTCCCCAAGTTGACATTTTCCTATCATTTTAACTAACAAGTTGATTTTTCTTATTCCCTTTGTTCATTTCTACGCAGTACTGATTCTCCCAAGTATGCCTTATGCTGAAGGTGACCCAGGAATTGTGCAAGAATAGGCAAGGGTACAGAGAGAGAGGGGGGGGTATTAAATACCCAGGCCTAGGCTTGAACCTATATTTGACACCCGCACTTACCCCCCTGCCCCTCACCCTTACATGTCAGTGGCAGCAGCCTGTGTCAAAGAAGCTGCTGACACTGGTCAGCAGCAGCAGTCTCCTCTGGCTGTGAGGGAGCGAGTGATCACACCGATCGTGCCCTCCTTGTATTGGCTACGCCTCTTTACATTAGGCCACACACCTCAAAATGACTCGGGTCTGGCAGAACGCCCTCTACGGCCCTGATAACAGGCCCTAAACTGAAGCAGTCACAGAGGTACATTTGGGGAGTATGCAACAAAAGGTCCATAGTGTGTGCACAGGGCATAGACTGTTACCCTGCTTGCTGACATGGTATGCATAGTAAACAATGTAACAATATAATCCATTGTGTTTTTCATTTTACTTTCTGTATTAAATTAGTAAAATATGTCAAATCATAAATATGCAATTTCTCTCCTTTTTGCACATTGATGTCTTTAAGAAATATGGGTCTAATTCAAGTGCAATGCTGATTGCAGGTTCCCGATTATCGCGAATCTGCGCATACCCAGGAACCGCAGATACTATAGTATGGGAATGTGGTAATGATGTAGTACCTGAGATTGTGTACAGCATCCAATACAGCAGAGGGATCTGATAAGATCCCTCCCTGCTGTGTCCTCTTACTTTCCAGCAGCTCTCTCCTGGCACACCATGCTCTCCTCCTGTGAGCTGGGGCTAAGGGAGAGGGCACAGCAGCGGGGGCTACACTGTGGGGCTGCATGATCTGAGCGGGGTCAGAGACACCTGCGGCAGCTGCAGCTCTGTGGCGGCAGTGGGCAGGGGGTCAATTGACTGTCAGTGGGGATAGCCGGGGGGAGGGGAGCGAGGAGGCGAGCGGGCTGGGCAAGGGGGGGCTCCTCCAGCTTCTTTACTGTCTCTTCGCAGCCTGTCTCCGCGAAAGGAACAGCTTTTTGGAAGTGATAATTAAGTATAAGAGGCATGATGAATGCCTCCAATACTTGGATTGAACTTGCAGCGAGTTTGATCCTTAATTATCACTAGGGAAATGTTTCTCTTATTTCATGAAATACAGTATTAGCAATGGCAAGGTGATAGGTGGCAAAGTTACTATTCTACAGCTGTGTCTACTGAAAGGTTGCTAACTGTACAGTACATATGCTGCAGATGTCTGCACTTGATGGTGGCAAACTACTGTGTTCAGAACAGTAGTTGAGTTTCGATTTGAACACAGTACTAATAGCGAATGATAAAACTTCGGTATATCCCAATATGTTTGTAAAAAAACATGTAAGTTACAACTAGCAAGTTATTCAGTTATTTACTAACTATGCAACTGTTTCACTTGTTATGAAGTGGTATATTCAAAATGTTTCAGCTTTATTGCTTACATGTGTGTGGGCACAATTACTTTCATTGGAATATAGTGCTGCACATATACAGTAGTGCAATACTGAGATCTGACATCTTTGTGGGGATGGCAATGTTTCTAAATGCAGCACAAGGGCTGAACATTTTGAGAATGATGTGAATGTAAAACAAAGTCCAAAATGGGAGCAGCTGTCTGGTTTCTGTGTAAAAATATGTCAAGCCAAACAGTGGTAATGTTATACTTGCCAGGCACTATATATATATATATATATATATATATATATATATATATATATATTCATTGATATCTGAATGTTACGGGAGTATTATCGCCACAGCACTACTGTGTACCGGCTATTCTGACAATAACCTGAATGTCATAGGCTGAATGCTTACGAAAGAGCAATAGCAGTTAATTTATCATATTGTTGCTAAGAAAATAAATTAAATTTGCCAAGTTTGCAAATAGTTAGGTCATTTGGAATTATACTTATTTTTTTATGCTTCACATATTTGGTATATGTTCTTCATTATTGATGTTTTTGTTATGTATCCATAATCAGTAAATCTAATGTCTACTTTTAAATATTTTTCTCTATATATCATAGGAATAGGTCAGCTATGAAAAACTTTGAAGATATAATAGAGAGTGGAGATGAGCACAATCGTGAGAAAATGTGGTGTAAATGTGGTACAGATGCATAAAATGTTCCGAAGTGTCTCAGAAAAGTGCTGGAGATGCGAGACACTTACAGGAAACTTTTTACATATTTGGTGGGACTGCTCGATCCCCTCCCCCTTTTGGGCAGTGCTCTTTCAGTGTTCTGAGTTGATTCTTGGGGACAATGTCCCAAGAGACCTAGGGTTCTGGCTTTTAAACATCTCCCCTATTGCAACTAGTGCATATCAGAAGTATCTTCTACCACACCTTAATGATGCGGCAAAGGCGGTGATCTCGGTCCTTTGGAGATCGTCCTCTAGCCCCTCTAATAGGAATTGGTTTACAAGGATTGATTACTGTATGGTCATGGATTATATTATCGCCTTTTCTTAGGCAAGCATACCAACTTTTCAACCACTTGGTTGCCTCGGCTGGAGTTTAAGGAGACTCCTCTATAATCCTCTTTCCTTTCAGTTATTACGGGATCCTGCCTTCCTCCCTCTTCATAGGCAAACGCAGGGGGGGTTGCGTCTTACTGGAAACCCCCCTCCCCAGCACTCATCATGACCACAATAGAAATAGTAATATGATACAATGTTACTAGTGCTGCATGTTCTTCTCAGTATCACAAATGAAATGATTAGCAACACCTTTGGATCTTTTAAAATGTGTCAGCCAGTAATAAATATACCTGTGCACCAACTAGGAGATGTGGAAAACATGCACTGTTAGGGGTGCACTGCTATAGACCATGAATAGGGTTAATTATTATTACTGTATAATAATATACTATACAGTACATAAGGAGACCAATATGTAAATATATGTCCAGGGCAGTGCTAAGTTCTTCTGCTGCTCCCCCAGATTCCCGGACTTGCTCCAATGCTCTGGAATTGTGCCCACATCTGAAAAAAAAACATTCTGCTCACACAGGATGGACCTTATGCCCAGTCCAAGACTGGGACTAAAAATAGGCCCTGGTATTTTAAAGCACACAGGCCCACCTCGCGTCAGCACCTGGCTCCTGGCATAGACTCCTCCCCTTACTAATCCTGACTCCTCCCACATCTTAGTCTATGCGCTTACACATATAATTAATATTAGAACATAAAAGTGTACATCATTCTCTGTATTAAAATACACACAAAAGAGCACATCCTGCAGGGGATTTAAACGTGCCATATTTAAACATTTGGTATTTGGTTAGTTCTGTTAGGTAAAGCTGGCGCTACATTGGTATATGTCACGCACAAAGTAAAGGAAAGGCATTTTCCCAATTGACCAAGGCCTAGCCTAGCAGTTGTAGAGGATTAGATGGTGTTGACTGTAGGAATTTTTTAGGGTAGGGGAGCGGAGCAGAGGAGGACACGTCTGTGCCACCAAAGCAGAGCTGTTACTACACATTTTGATGCCCTGTAGACATAAAGAGCTTTGGTTTCCCCCGACACAAAAGAATATGGTAGTATGCGTGCGCGTCGAAAAAAACAGTTGTGTGTTCGCTGAGAAGGGGCGTGAGCACATAATAGTACCCCCAATTAAAATTATTCCATACCATAGTGCCCCTTTGTCACATTGCACTGCAGAGTAGTGCCCCTCATTCAAGTTACACACAGTAATGCCCCTTACACCCAGTGACCGCGCTAAATGAAAAAAATGGCGTCCTACTCCATAGTGTCTGGGTTCTATGACAATTTATGCCTCACTGCGTGTAGCGCATAAAAAAGCACAGAACAGCAGAGGGGTACAGACATGAGGAGAATAGGGGGCACTTAGTACACAAAAGAGCAGAAGGGCTACAAACATGGGGAGAGGGGAACAGGGGTCACAGAGGTGGGAGGGCAGAATACACGGGAGAGCAGAAGGGGTACAGACATGGGGAGAAGGGAACAGGGGTCACAGAGGTGGGAGGGCAGAATACACGGGAGAGCAGAAGGGGTACAGACATGGGGAGAAGGGAACAGGGGTCACAGAGGTGGGAGGGCAGAATACATGGGAGAGCAGAAGGGGTACAGACAAGGGGAGAAGGGAACAGGGGTCACAGAGGTGGGAGGGCAGAATACACGGGAGAGCAGAAGGGGTACAGACATGGGGAGAGGGCAACAAGGGTCACACAGGTGGGAGGCAGAGTATACGGGAGAGCAGAAGGGGTACAGACACGGGGAGAGGGGAACAGGGGTCACAGAGGTGGAAGGGCAGAGTACACAGGAGAGCAGAAGGGGTACAGACATGGGGAGAGGGGTACAGGGAGCACAGAGGTGGGAGGGCAGAGTACACGGGAGAGCAGAAGGGGTACAGACATGGGGAGAGGGGAACAGGGAGCACAGAGGTGGGAGGGCAGAGTACACGGGAGAGCAGAACATGTACAGGCATGGGGAGAGGGGAACAGGGGGCACAGGTGGGAGGGCAGAGTACACAGGAGAAGAGAACATGTACAGATATGGGGAGAGGGGAACAGGGGGCACAGGTGGGAGGGGAGAGCAGAACATGTACAGACATGGGGAGAGGGGAACAGGGGGCATAATGGAGCTGGAGAGCAGAATGAGTACAGAAATAGGGGGAGGGTTAGGTTTAGGTACAGGCACGAAGGGGGGGGAGGGTTAGGGGAGAAGGGGGGAGGGTAAGTATGAAAAGCTCAGTTTTTAACAAAAAAAATTTGGTGAAAAGTGACAAAAATATGGGAAACAATATGTGTATATATAGTTCACACTAGCTGTAATGTGTCCAAGGCACACAGTAAACAATACTCAGAGAGGGCTGTTGCAGCAATCCAATAGAACATCTTGTGGATACATAAATAAGCATATGGTACAGTACACAAGCCTCCTCCTCTATCCTGCCCAGTCACCAGCAGCTTGTAGAATCCCAGCCATATAGACAGTGGCGGCCCTAGCCCAAATTTTTTGATAAGCAAATATATTTTTTGGTGCCCCCAGGCATATTATTGCGCATGTCCAAACAAATTAAGGGGCCATGGTCTCATGGAAAAAGCCATAATCATTACACATACCCCTTTCTCGTCACTCTGGGAGCAGTCCTTTCCATATGTACCTTAATGCAGTCCCCCCAGTAGTTCCCGTTATACAGTACTCCGAGTATGCAATGCCCCCAGTAGTGGTCACCTTTATGCAGGCCCTCAGTAGTGATCCCTCTTATACTGTGCCCCCAGTAGTTGTCCCCCCTGTGCAAAGCAGTGCCTCAGGAGTGATCCCCCTTATGCAGTCTCCCAGTAGTGCCCCTTATATAGTGCCCCCAGTAGTAGTCCCTCCCTATGCAGTGCCCCCAGTAGTGGTCCCCCCTATGCAGTACCCCTTATACAGCACCCCCTGTAGTGGTCCTCCCTATTCAGTGCCCCCAGTAGTGGTCCCCCCTATGCAGTGCCCAAGGAGAGGTCCCCCTTATGCAGGCCTCCAGTAGTGCCCCCAGTAGTGATCCCCCCTATGCAGTGCCCCTTATACAGTGCCCCAGTAGTGGTCCCCCCTGTGCAGTGCCCCTTGTGCCCCCAGTAGTAAGCCCCTTATATAGTGTCCCCAGTAGTAGTGCCCCCTGTGCAGTGCCCCCAGTAGTGGTACACCCTATGCAGTGCCCCCAGTGGTAGTCCCCCATGCTGTGCCCCCAATAGTGGAACCCCTTATGCAGTGCCATTTAAATGTGGCCCCAGTTGTAGTCCCCCCCCATTGCAGTATCCCCAGTATTGCCCTTTATATAGAGCGCCCAGTAGTGGTCCCACGATGCAGTCCCCCTAGAGGTAGTCCCCCCCTATGCAGTACCCCCAGTATTGCCTTTTATATAGAGCCCCCAGTAGTGATCCCCCGATGTAGTTCCCCCTAGTATTGCCCTTTATACAGAGCTCCCAGTAGTGGTGCAGTGATCCCAGTGGTAGTCTCCCCCCTATGCAGTGCCCCTAGTAGTAGTCCCCTCCCCTTGTAGTGCCCCTAGTAGTAGTCCCCTCCCCTTGTAGTGCCTCTAGTAGTAGTCCCCTCCCCTTGTATCCCTTGTGGTGTCCCTAGTAGTAGTCCCCCCCTAGTAGTGCCCCTATTAGTAGTCCCCCCATATGCAGTACCCCCAGTAGTGGTCCCCCGATAAAGTGCCCCTACTAGTAGCCCCCCTTGTAGTACTAGTCCCCCTAGTAGTAATCCCTCACAGTAGTACCCCTAGTAGTTGTCCCCTCCCTTGTAATAGTAGTCCCCCTAGAAGTAATCCCCCCACAGTAGTACAACCCCCGATGCAGTGTCCCTAGTAGTTGCCCCCCCCTTGTAGTAGTAGTAGTAATCCCCCCACACTAGTGCCACCCCCCAGTAAACACATACATAATGAAAAAAAAAACCACTTACCTGAAAGGCAGGGGAGACAGCATGAAGATCTTGCCCGGGATTTTGCCGAACTAGCTGCTCCCTGTTACTAGAGGTACAGCTGGTCCTCTAGCGTCTGGCAGCAGAACATGGCAAATGAAGATCTCTCAAATGTCAATGTGCTACGATGTCTCCTATGAGGCGGCGGCCATTTTGGGAGAGACAATTTCAATAGTACTGTATCCATGTAGACGGACAGACCAGCCCACGCAGCCATCGGCCCTTCTGGCATTTGCCAGAAGTGCCCGATGGTCAGTCCGGCCCTGCTTATGCCGCATCCAATGGCTTACTGTGATCGCTGGTCCTGTATATGCAGGAATTATGCAACACAATATACTTTGTATGATGCATATTAAAGCTGGATAAGTGCTAATTATACCCTCTTCATGGACTGGCCACACTCGCTCTAAAATCAAGCATTTGGAAAAACCCCTCTAGAAATCCTGTGTTTGCCACTGCTCTTACAGATAATAACTTGTAAAATGTTGACTTGTGTTTTGGCCATGTAGTGCCTCCTCTACAAGTAAATGATCTGCCCTTTCTCCTCTCCCAACTCACTCCCTTCATACCTTTCTCATTTCTTCCTTTTCCTCCCATCCCCTATTTCTTTTAGATTTTATATGTATTTATATGTATTCTTTTTAGTTTATGAATTATTTGTTGTTATACATGTTGATTTATATATTATGTATCAGACATGTGTATATTATGTAATGCAATACTATTTGTCTTCTTCCCTCCATTTACTTTGTAGATATATTTCTTGGAAGTCTTACTTATCTTTCTGAATTTGCTATTGTATTTTATATGTCTTTGAAAAAAATTTTCTTACAACAATATAATTTTCTAGCATCACTTTTGCCTTGTCATTCTGTGGAATGCCACTTCACATTGTATTGGTAAATTAGCATTTCACAGAATTTATAGTTTAAGAACTGAGCAAGACCTGTGGCTTTCAATTCATCCTGTGCAGAGTGGTTGGGGTAGGACTGCAAATTGTGAAAAATGTGGTCATATGAGGAGTGAGGTTATAGTCCGCAGAGTGGCTTTCACAATGTCACTTGTCTCTGAGTGTCTGTAATACTCAATGCATTCGGTATGAATTACCGCTGGCCGCATGCGGTTCGAATCCTGGCAACGCCAGCTCGACAGAGGAAGAAATCATGATCGTCCTAAAGGTAAGTATAAACTAATCTAATTCTACCCCCTAACCCTAACCCTCCTTTAGGGTGCCTATCCCTACCCCCCCCCGTGTCTAAACCCTAATCTCCCCTCTAAGTGCCTAAACCTAACCCCCACTTCCCCGCTGCCTAAACCTAACTCCCCCGGGGGGGTGACAAACCCTAACCTCCCCCAGGGGTGCCTAACCCTCCCTCCCCCTTGCCTAACCCTAATCTCCCGGGGGGGTGCCTAACCCTAAGTCCCCCCCGGGAGCCCCTAACTTAACCCTCCCTCCCCCGCGGCTGTCCGCGGCCGGCACCTGGCATCACTTCGATTGGGATGCCTGCCCCGGTCTCCCGGCATAGGTAAAATGACAGGCGTCGAGATTTCGGGATTCAGTAGTCGGGAAGCCGGCTGTCGGCATTGCGTCAGCTGGCTTCCTGAACGTATAATACATGACTGGATAACTGTTGAAAATATACACTTGTGCCTTTTATATGATTTCCCCAAGTTTTCTATTAGATTGTAATTTCTACTAAACGGAACTCTCTCCACTTTCACGTCTAAAGGATGTTTATTTTCATGGGGCCTTGGATTTGGCAGAGATTTGAACTACATCCATCAACATCAACTACATTGATGTCATTCAAGTTGTCTGTAAATGGCATCGTTCACAGACATATCGGATCGGCCCAGCGAGCACAGATGATGCCGATATATCTGTAAGATATATCGGTCATCTGCTGGTGTGTATAGGCAATCCGTCGATCGGCCGTACACTTGCTGCAGGGACCCAGCGGTGATTGACATTTCAACTAGGCGGGCAATTTAAATGTCCGTCCAGTTGTGATGTCAGCTCTGAAAGCACAGACTAACATCACCAGCCATCGACCTAGTGTATACCCAGCTTTACAGTAGAAATATATGCTGCCAATTTATATCTTAACAGTTCTAAATGAAACTGGTATTTATGCCATATTACTGCTTTAAGAGACTAAAATAAAGGGTATTAGAAATAACCTATGAGAAAATATTGTTGCTAGAGACAAAGACATTAACTTCTTTTTACAAATGCTGGAAGTGAGGTTAATGGTTTTTGTAGTGATAATAGTATATGTCTCTGTAGATTTATGTACAGCATGGTAAAGGCAGTGAAGTTAATGACTATAGTGAAAGCAATTGTAACTTCCTGTTTCCATGTTTTATAAACAGCACATTTTTTCCTGCTACTTTATTACAATAAGTATAGATCCATTTTCTTCTCCTTCCTCTTCTGAAGGCTTAAGGGATTTTGAAAAATCAGTGTATGATGTTTTCAGAACTCAGTTACAAAAACAGCCCTTGGCTATTCAGTGGCACCAGAAAGCATGCATGGCTTCAATGGGGGGTTACAACACACAGTTCAATGAAAGTATGCTCTTTTTGTTTTTCCTAAACTTAGCTTTTGAAGTAACTACAAGCTCTTGCATGCAAAATAAAAACAAAAGTTCACACATGAAAAAGTAAACTCTTCTCATTCTATAATACAAGAATGAACTTACATCATTTCACAGAATACATTGTTTGCCGCTGTGAATTATAGCACCACTTATACCATTTTCAGTGCTGGGAAATACCCTGGACATTGGCACAATTGCTGGTCGCGGTCGCACAAGTGTGTACCCACCTTAACAGTGGCTGCATGTTAAATTGTCCACATTAAGTTATGTACACTTCTGCACATGCAAGTTGTCATCATGGAAGGAGTGTGTTATAAAGCTGAATTGCTGTCATTGGTATTCATGTGCTACACAACCAGAAAAATCTCCAAAGTCTAGGAAAGTAAGGATTTGCCCTAGTGATCATCCCCAAGCTGCAGAAGGTATTGTATATACAGGAACAGATGTAACCGCTTGAACATTTAGCTCTTATGCTACAGTAAGTGGGCGATTAAAACTACAGTCAGACTGAGATACTGATGAAGCCATACTCCTCCACCTTTCATACTTCTTTTTGTGACTGATAAAAGAAAACTTTCGTAATTGAATTCCATAAAATTCTTCTGTAATGCTGCATACACACAGGACGATTTTCCTGAACAATATGAACGATAACAATATCTATGGTTGTTCAAGTCGTACCGTGTGTACGCACCATTACTTTGCCTATTCCTGAGAAAGCAAAGCATATGCTTGTATTCACTGTAACCAAAACATAAAATGAGTTTATTGATAGAGTCCGTACATTAAGCTAGAACACACAGTGGGTCTCATTCAGACCCGATCGCAACCGGGTCGATGGTCCCCACAGAGCATGCGCACGACGGAGCTGGCTCCATCGTGCGCCTGCGCGAGATCCGGCTAGCGACGGGCGCTCCGTCGCTAGGGGTCTCATAGCAGACCTGGCGAGCTGTCGATGTTCAGTGACAGCTCGCCCCGTTTGCTGGGCGGGCCGGGGGTGTGCCCGGCCAAACGGAGGCGTTCCAGTCGGAACGCTTGTCGTTTGGGGGTGGCCCCACTGACATCATTGATGATGTCAGTGGGGAACTTCCTGCTCAAACAGAGCAGGAAGTTCCCTGGGGCTTACGAGTGCCCAGACCCAACCTTAGGGTCTGGTCGTAAGCCCCGATGGTCGCGATGGTGATGACCATCACGACCATCACCCTGATCGCAAGCTAAGCTGTGGGTGGTAACCCACAGCTTAGCTTGCAACCTGGAGGCAGCACTTCAAAACAAGAAGTGCCCGTCCTCATTCAGAGTGAGTGATCGATTCTTGCGATCGACTCTGAATAAGGGCCAGTGTCCAAGCAGTGTGCTGTTCTTCAGATCTGTACAACCCACAGATGTCTTTACCAGATCTCTATGCTGCTACCCACAGGTTTACAACATCCAGTGCTGCTCTCTATGCTCCTCTCCTGGGGTAAATTTACTAAAGTGAGAGTTTTTAGAAGTGGAGATTTTGCCCATAGCAACCAATTAGATTCTACTTAACATTTAACTAGCACCTTCTAGAAGATAATAGCCAGAATCTGATTGGTTGCTACGGGCAACATCTTCACGTCTAAAAACTCCCACTTTAGTAAATTTACCCCCTGGAGTCTTTCCATTTATGCAAATAGAAAGTTAATTTGGGAGTGGTATCAATAAGTATATCTGACACAGACCAACCCACAGCAGCCTAGAGGAGAGTAGCAGTGAGCCAATAGAGGTATCAGGAATTTGCCACATCAGTAGAAATATGTACCAAATTTCATCCAAAGCTACATTTCATTTGGCATTTTTCTTAATGTACACAGCAATCCTCATACTACACATATGATGTAGTAAGCAGCAACAATTTCTCTCATTGGAATATACAGCAAGAACCTCATCCCAAGCTCACTTTATAGGTAACATCATGCTTACACTACTGAGTTTGGATGAGGAACAATGGTATGCCTAATAACTGGGATCCACATCTGCAGCTCCAAACACACTTATTAAATGCAACAACTGCATCCATCTGTCCATTCCCTCAGTTCTGATTTCAGGACAGGACGCTGTCTGATGGGCTTTCTCAGCCATGTTTACTGTATTTTAATTAATGATATGTAACTTTAATTTTTAATTCACCTCTATAATATCAAACTCTTGTATAGTTGATATTATGGTGGTAAAGCAACCAGAACATTTATGTCAATTGTATAAATCAGTATAAAAATAATATTCAGCAAAGATGTTCTTGTAAGTGTGGCTTTTTATTGCATGTTGAAATGCTATGAGTATCCTATAGTAAAGAGGTTTTTATAAAGTATAAAATGAGTCAGTGTTACTTCATTAACATATATGTTAATCATAAACTAACTGGAGCAGCTCACTGCAAACATAGGCCACTGGCAGCCACTTGTCTGATCTTATTATTAATAATGTTGTTTTGATTCGTTAGAGAGTTGAATAAGGGGCCTCAATAGGGCTTTTATTCGTCATGTCTCGAGCTTCTGTGCGAGTGTGTTATAATTGTTTCTTTTGTATGTTTCTGCTGAATCCCACCAGCTGTCAGTTTGCAATAAACTTAGGTCCGAGTCAATGGTTCCCAATAGGATGACAAGTAGGTTGAGCACAGTTGAATGGGATGCCGTGAGCCCTCCATTGATCCCTCTAGCGTGGGTCTGGATTTAGGCCATAACTGTACAATAAATAAGGGATAATGCTGTTCCTGTTAAAGAGGCTGCAGTAGAGCTGTTTGTGTGCACAGATCAGACATGCAGTTGCTGAACTACACAGATTTGCCAAGAGAACCTCATTTGAACAGAACATTACTTGATGATTACTAGCATTTAACTAAACCAGAGAACCTGATTTTTTGATAAAGGAAAACATATGCATCATGTAGTTGCTGTTTATGGCCATTACTGTGGGTTTCAGACTGTAGATAGACAGTAATTAGATAAACAATGTCTAGATAGACACCAGATGTTAGATCGACAGGGACAAAATGTTGACAGGGACAAAAGGTCGACACGCTAAATATCGCCATGTGAGTAGGTTGACATGGACAAAGGGTCGACAGGGACAAAAGGTCAACACAAAAAATGGTCGCCACAAATATGGTCAACACATGACTTTATTGATTTTATATGTGTGTGCCCGGTAGTATCATCCACAGTCTGATGAGTGCTGGCCGCTTGCTGTATATATATATATATATATATATATATAGTGCTATTTTTAATCGGGAACAAGCAGGAACTCAGTACCTGAACGTCATATTGACTATGACATAATGTCCTGGTCCAATATGTATTTTGAGTGCCTTCTTTTCTAAATAGTATATATATGTATATATATAATATATATATATATATATATATATATATATACAGTCATGTCCATAAATATTGGGACATTGACAGAATTTTCATATTTTGGCCTCTATTCACCACCACAATGGTTTTCAAATGAAACAAACAAGATGTGCTTTAACTGCAGACTTTCAGATTTAATTTGAGGGTAATTACATCCAAATCGGGTGAACGGTGTAGGAATTACAACAGTTTCAATATGTGCCTCCCACTTTTTAAGGGGCCAAAAGTAATGGGACTATCAACTCAAAAGCTATTTCATGGACAGGTGTGGGCTATTCCCTCGTTATTTCATTATCAATTAAGCAGGTAAAAGGTCTGGAGTTGATTCTAGGTGTGACATTTGCATTTGGAATCAATTGCTGTCAACTCTCAATATGAGATCCAAAGAGCTGTCACTATCAGTGAAGCAAGCCATCATTAGGCTGAAAAATCAAAACAAACCCATCAGAGAGATAGCAAAAACATTAGGTGTGGCCAAATCAACTGTTTGGAACATTCTTAAAAAGAAAGAATGCACTGGAGAGCTCAGCAACACCAAAAGACCCGGAAGACCACGGAAAACAACTGTGGTGGATGACAAAAGAATTATTTCCCTGGTGAAGAAAAACCCCTTCACAACAGTTGGCCAAATCAAGAACACTCTCCAGGAGGTAGATGTATATGTGTCAAAGTCAACAATCAAGAGAAGACTTCACAAGAGTGAATATAGAGGGTTCACCACAAGATGCAAACCATTGGTGAGCAACAAACACAGGAAGACCAGATTAGAGTTTGCCAAACAACATCTAAAAAAGCCATTACAGTTCTGGAACAACATCCTATTGACAGATGAGACAAAGATCAACTTGTACCAGAGTGATGGGAAGAGAAGAGAAGAAAAGGAACTGCTCATGATCCAAAACATACCACCTCATCAGTGAAGCATGGTGGTGGTAGTGTCATGGCGTGGGCATGTATGGCTGCCAATGGAACTGGTTCCCTTGTATTTATTGATGATGTGACTGCTGACAAAAGCAGCAGAATGAATTCTGAAGTGTTTCGGGCAATATTATATGCTCATATTCAGTCAAATGCTTCAGAACTCATTGGACGGTGCTTCACAGTGCAGATGGACAATGACCCGAAGCATACTGCAAAAGCAACCAAAGAGTTTTTTAAGGCTAAAAAGTGGAATGTTATGCAATGGCCAAGTCAATACCCTGACCTGAATCCGATTGAGCATGCATTTCACTTGATGAAGACAAAACTGAAGGGAAAATGCCCCAAGAACAAGCAGGAACTGAAGACATTTGCAGTAGAGGCCTGGCAGAGCATCACCAGGGATGAAACCCAGCATCTGGTGATGTCTATGCGTTCCAGATAATTGCCTGCAAAGAATTTGCAACAAAGTATTAAAAAGTGAAAGTTAGATTTAGGATTGTTTAGTTTGTCCCATTACTTTTGGCCCCTTAAAAAGTGGGAGGCACATATAGAAGCCGTTGTAATTCCTACACCGTTCACCTGATTTGGATGTAATTACCCTCAAATTAAATCTGAAAGTCTGCAGTTAAATCACATCTTGTTTGTTTCATTTCAAAGCCATTGTGGTGGTAAATAGAAGACAAAATATGAAAATTCTGTCAATGTCCCAATATTTATGGACCTGACTGTATATATATAAAAAGAATATATAACTGTTTCCCTATAGCTCCACCCACAGTTCCTGAACCTAGTTTTCCAGAGAAACAGCTTGATAGATAGATAGATAGATAGATAGATAGATAGATAGATAGATAGATAGATAGATATGTTGGAAGGTCCTGATGTCCAACTCACAAAACACAAAGTACAAAGAGCACTTACTGTGTTTCCCAACAGTCTTGCAACCCTTCTCCCCAAGTAGTTAGGGTAGCTAGCAAGCTGTCACACCTTTATACTTGTCTCTCCTGAATTTTGTGTTCTATACAAAGGTGGTATAGGTCCAGGGGCAGAACTATGGGAGACAATGGAGGTGCCTGCTGCCGGGCTCCAGCACTGAAGGGGCACCTCCTCCATTGCCCTCAATATATTCATCCCACTTAGGGCTGTAACTATGTACCTGGAGTGTACCGTAACGGCTGCCCAATACATGGCACCTCTACCTGGCACCAGAAAAGCCACCATACACTAGTGGAGAGCACCGTGTCAGACCATCAGCTGCCGCCAGAGCCGTAACTAGACTTTTTGGTGCCCTGTGCCGGAGAGAGCATTGTTGCCCCCCCCCCCATTTTTTAAATAGGGACATAAGATAGCGCACCTGAGAAAGGGCCATGGCCTCATGGGGAAGGGCCAGGGAAGAGATAGGAGATGCTGGGGATAAAAGAAGAGGAAGCTACAAGTGAGAATGAAATAAACAGGAAAATGACAGGCCCAAACAGCAGCCCCTGCCCTGCGGTGCCCTGTGCCATGGCACTGGTCGCACCACCAGGGGTGTATCTATGGATCCAAACGCCCCTGGCAATGTAATGGACTGGCGCACCCCCCCTATGCAGTGCCCCCAGGAGTAACCCTCCAGTAGCAATCCCCCTATGCTGCATTGCCCCCATTAGTAGCCCCCCTATACAGTGCCCCCAGTAGTGGCCACCCCCCTAAATTACCCCCAGTAGTGGCCACCCCCTAAAATACCCCCAGTAGTGGCCACCCCTATACAGAGCCACCTGTAGTGGGCACCCCCCCATAAATTGCCCCCAGTAGCGGCCACCCCCTATTTCAGTGCCGCCCCCTACACACACACAAAGAAAAAAAAAACTTACCTGATCCTCCTGACGCGACCGCCGCTGTCCGCTCAGTCCCGCCCGGTCTTCTCCTGCATGGGAGAGACATCATACATCATAACGTCTCTCCCATCACATGCCTGCAGAGGGAGCCAGAAGATGGAGCTCATTAGTGAGCTCCAGCCGGCTCCCTCCGCGGAAGACGCAGCAGCTAATGAGAGTCATGCAGACTCTCATTAGCTGGCTGCTATTACAAACACACAGCTGCCGCCGCGTGTTTGTAAACTGTGTAGGGCAGACCGCTCTCACTGCGGTCTGCCCAACACTTGTGGGGCCAAGGGACTTGTCTACCCCTTGGCTACTGGTGGCACTGCCGTGTGGCGCCCCCCCCCCTTTGGTCGGCGCCCCTGGCGAGTGCCATCCTGGCCAATGGGTAGATACGCCCCTGCGCACCACCCTAGTTACGGCCCTGGCTGCCGCCTCTTTCTATCTAAAGCCTATATCTACACTCATTGGTGTTGCTGCTCCTCAGCAGCTTCTTTTGTCCGTGTGACACGTCTGGCGCCCCCTCACCCACCACTCTCTGTCTCAATCCCCATGGCATGCCTATATTCTGTGTGCAACTGTGGGTGCATCTACTTGCGAAATGCTACATTACAGTGTCAGCGGCTGTGTCTGGGGGGGGGGCATATAAAAATAATAACTTGCCTCTGGGTAACTCGGATGAATTTACGCCACTGAATAAGTCTGAATGTAGGAAAGTGACAGATAGGAGTATGAAGAGTCCACCAGGAAACTGAACCACTGCTACAGAAGAAAAACAGGTTTATAGGCACTCATGGGCATCGGAATGGGGAGGGGGGGAGCGGCAAAGGGCAGCTCGCCCTGCCCAAACACTTAAAGGAGCGGCAGCCGTGGACTGTCAGAGGCTGTGCTTTTTAGTTATATACTGCATAGCCCCTGCACCGCATGATGGAGGAGGTTTAATGTGCCTGTCTGTAAGTGAAAATACCGCACATTACATTTTCCTCCTCCGTACGGTGCATCGGCTGTGCAGCCTATTACTATAAAGCACAGCCCCTGACAGTCTGCGGCCGCAACTTAGGTAAGACTGAGGGGAAGGGAGGGGAGAGGAGGGGGGTGCCTCCGGAACGATTTTATGTTGCCCCCACAACAAAAAATCATTCCAAGACCCCTGTAGGCACTATACAAATATTATACTGTAAAATAAATAATATGCAATATTGAAATGGTTATGGAATTGAGGGGCCTATTCATCAACACTAAATTAACGTTTGTAAGGACATTTTCCTTAAATAACGTTATTTTAGTATTCATGAAGCCACTTAGCACAGGAGATATCACTGATATCTCCTTGCTAAGTCCCCCTGCGTTAATTTCCACACTCCCCATACATTAGTATTGGGATGTGGAAATTATGGTATTCATCAAATTCCGAAAATTATGAATTTTCGGAATTTGATGGAGGTACTATGCGCCACTGTGAGGTGGCAAATAGCAGGTGAAACTTACCCGCTTCCAGCTGGACAGGTCCCCCGACGTCTTCCTCTGGCGCTCTGGTGCGGCCTCTGGCTCCGGAGGCTGGTCGGACACTGTGTTCTCCCAGCAGAACACAATAAAGATTAGAAAACCCCCCCCTTTTTTTTTTTTTCTAATCTGTACTGTGGTCTGCTGGGAGACCATGTGACAGACCAACAGGACGGAGCTGGAGGCTGCTGCACGGACAGGTAAGTGCTGAACGGGGGGGGAGGTGAGGGGGGACAGGTGAGTGGAGGGGGGGGGACACAAACTTACCGCATGTGTAGGCAGTGCTGCGCATGCGCTGGGTTAACGAATTTAACAGCGCATGCGCAGCACTGTTTCCAGCTGCGGTAAGTTAGTGTAGACAGGGATGACTATCTATTTCCCGAAAAGCTGTCATCGCAAAAATGACAGGGAAAGTTTAGTATGATGAATAGGCCGCTCAGACATTTGTAAATGGAGTGCAGTAATGATGGCCTTACACTGGTGAGTGCCCTGGTAACTTGTATGGCCACTCTTGCAGCATCAAAACAAGCAGTGATGGAACTACAAAATACATGGGGACTGTGGCATGGCAATGTCACGTACCCTCTTTAGGTTCCCAGTCTGCTTTTGAGGACATGCGAGGTGGCAGGAGCAGTGGTACGAATTTGAAAACAAACAAACTGCTTTTCGCAAAGTAATATAATATTCATAAGTCACACCTAGCTGTGTTCATGGGTATATTCAAACTGCACATTTTAACAAAGTTCTTTATTTCAAGGGGAATACTAAAAATGCTTTAGAACTTCGGGGTATATTTAATAAAGTGAGAGTTTATAGAAGTGGAGATGTTGCCCATAGCAACCAATCAGATTATAGATATTATCTTCTAGATGGTACTAGTTAAATATTAAGTAAAATCTGATTGGGTGCTATGGGCAACATCTCCACTTCTAAAAACTCTCACTTTAGTAAATGTACCCCTTAGATTAGAAAGTGGAAGGACTCGTAGACATAGCATATTGCTATATTAAATAACTATCTGTTTGGAGCTTCAGCCAGCCCCCACACATTGGTCAGAAAAGAAGATTGGAGCCTCTTCTGAACAGAGCTGGGCTACCAAAAGGGAAGCTCTCCAAAAGTAGGCAACCCCTGTGAGCAGGGGATGTAAATATACAGTATGTACTTACAAAGCAGGTAGTTTGGTGGTAATAAGTGCAATACTCTGTTTTGCTTTTATATAGTAAGCTGTGTTTTACTGTATATTGTATTGTATCCTGAACATTGATGTGATTTGTGCACCTGTCTATGTGTAAAGGTGGTTCAGGCAAAATGCTTAAGATTTGTTTGTCAAAGTCTTCACTCATCTATATAAATGCTTTAAGCTAAGCCAAATACTGACCAAGTGTGCAGTTCTTTCTCTCTCTGCACTTCTTTCAGTCTCAGACTGGGGTCATCTTCAGATCTCTCAGGGTATGAGACCTCTGTCCCGTATTTCAAGGCCAAAGTCCTTGGAGTACTTGGCAAGGCAGCACAATGCTCCCTTTCTTCCAGAGCGATTTTGTAGATAGAATCTCATTTAAACATGATGTACTGCCAGCCACAGCAACCCCTCTCCCTATATGTCTGGGACACAGGTTTGCTTCTTGAAATGATGTGTTAAATCCATCAGGTTCATCCTAGGATGCTGAACAACTTCTGTGGATGTGTTCATGTAGTACCACACAAAAGGTGTGACTGTTTAGTTGCATCCACTCTGTTTAAATACACTGCTCATTTTCACTACCAACATTGGTGTGTTATATTCATATTACATTCTGCTGACCCTTGTATGTTACATTTAAGACTAGAGATTTGTGTCTTGGGGATTCAAAACCCATTATCATGTGAATAATCATCATGAATCACTTTTCTATTGTAGCCTGAAGGGGAGAGAAGAAGGTATGGAGTCTATTTTATGGTGTAAGTGAATGAGAACTGCTTGAAAATAGGGTACAAATATGGCAGAAAGGGTGAGGGAGAAACTGAATGTATAGTGTTTACTGTGGTTATTAGTAGTAGTAGTATTGGGGGGATGTAGTTATCAGACTGGCGGACGGCATGCCGCCAGTCTGAATTCCGACGCTGAAAGTCCGACGTGGGACTTAAGATAGGCATCGAAATACCGACGCCTTTCTTAATACCGACGCCAAAACACAGTCAGAGACCAGCCCAAACCAGGTTAGTCCCCGGGGCGTTTTAGCTATTAGCCGCAGGGGGTGGTTAGGTTTACGTAGCATAGCGAGGTTAGCGTTAGGTTTTGGGGGGGAGGTTAGGGTTAGGCACTAAGGGGGAAGACTTAGATTTAGGCACTAATGGGGAGAGTTAGGGTGCGGGGTGGGGAGGGTTAGGGTTAGGCTACAAGAAGGGAGGGTTAGGAGGAGAAGGGGGAGGGTAAGTATACCACCCATCGGGATGCCGCTGTCGGTATTTTGACAGGAGGCATCCTGACTGCCGGCATTACATATCGATTCCGTATTGAGGAGTGGTCACTCATTGAGTGTTCATTGGGGACAAAAAGTTTGAGAAGCTGTTGTGGGTGCTGTGCAGCATAGCTGCTATGTGCTTCATATGGTAAACTGACCATATTTATTTATTACCAGTTATTTATATACACATATTCCACAGTTGGGAGCCAATTAACCTACCAGTATATTTTTGGAGTGTGGGAGGTAACCAGAGTACCCGGAGGAAACCCTTGCAAGCACAAGGAGAATATACAAACTCCACACAGTTAGGGCCATGGTAGAAATCGAACCCATGCCCTCAGTGCTGTGAGGCAGTAATGCTAACCACCACACCATCTGTGCTGCCCATATATTGCTGATCATAGTGAATAGTTTAGGTGGTGGCTATTATATATTTATCTACAATATATGCTAAATTAATTGTTGACTGTGTTTTGATATGCCAGGAATGGGTAAGAGAGAATGCAAAATGGACCCTGTTGTTACAGATCATGGAGTTCTGCCCTGTAAGCGGTAATTTTGGTGCAGCTTCTCCATAAGTAATCAGATTTCAGTATCATCCTCCTCAGATTTGTCACCATCTATATTGGTCCGTATCACTAATTGTCAGCATTATTTACGGCATTGACTATTGCAAGAGTCCCCTTATTGGTCTTCCTAAAAGCAGACTCTTGCCATTACAATCCATTTTGAATGTAACTGCAAGGCTGAACTTCCTCGTCAAATGTTCATCATCTGCTGATCTGCTCTGTTAGTCCCTCCATTGGTTACCGTTTTTTTACAATATTCAATATAAAATACTTTTACTTACACATAAGGCTATTAACCAAACTACACCAACATACATCTATTCACTTATTTCAAAATATCTCCCTACCCAACCTTTCCGCTCTGCACAAGATCTGCATCTCTCATTCACACTCATTACTTGCTACAGTTATGGGACTTTTTTTGGGCTGCCCGGACTCTGTGGAATGCCCTCCTACGCACAATAAGACTTTCCACTAGTCTCCAAACCTTCAAGCGTTCCCTGAAAACTCATCTCTTTAGACAAGATTAGCAGATTCCAGAACCACCCACATAACCTTCATTGCTTCCCTATCTAATTATTTTCTCTTTCTTCACTTTCACATCCTCCTAACCCTAGGCCAACATTCCTGTGTGACTGGATCATACAGCCCACTAAGAAAATCTGCAATCTGCCTGGACCAATTTGCAGTATGCAGCACATATCCTTGTGTATCAGTGCCTATTTCCCTATAGATTGTAAGCTTGCAAGCAGGGCCCTCTTACCTCTATGTCTGTCTGTTATTACCCTGTTTTGTTCTATTAATGTTGTATCCAATTGCAAAGGAATATGCTACGCTAAATAAGAAACCGTTAATAAATAAATAAGTGTGACAGGTTGCCCCCCTGTAGACAAGATCTCCAAAAACAAATTGGAGGAGTTTGGATAGATGGATCATAGAGATGTAGGAAGCTGGTACTATCTATAGAAGATCTAGGGTCATATTTCTAACCAACAGGATGTCAAAGCCGCCCACCATTAGTGGCTTTGACCGATAGATTTGAAACGACAACAGAGATAAATGTAGGCCTGATTTAGCATTTATTTCGATTATCGCTAAAAGCTGCTTTGAGAACCCGCCAATTAGTAAATATACTACCTACTATAAATTCTTGATTCTGATACACAGGGTCATAAGAAAGGGGGTGTGGGAATGCTGCTGTTGAGCAGTGTGCAAGACCAAGAGGCACCACGATTGCTACCTTGACGGCACCTGTTTTCATCTTGTGGGGTGCCTGATGAGGAACATAGAAATTATGCATCCAGGACCAGTCTTCCTGCTGCCAGTGCATGTTCTGCGGTGTCTTGATGTCACATGTGCCAGGAGCGGGGTGATGCCGGCCCAGGGCGCATATGTGCCCTACTATGGCACTGCTGGCACATATTGAACATCTGGCTATATTTATTTACATTGATTGTTAGAGATTTAGTATCTCTCCTGCATCCCATTCCCACACGCAGTCATGTGAGCATATTATTATTAATTATGCTTTAATAACAATTTATGTTAGGTAAAAATTGATATTTTGAAGTACGGGTTGGGCTTAATTTGCAAATATTGAAAAGAAGCTGCTATTATAATTTTAAATTTTGGAACTAGTTCTCGCTTAATGTATCATTTAATTATTGCTATGCTGTCCTTGACAGACAAAATAACAATATATATTTACCATAAAGAGCTCTCTTTCGAAAAGTAGGTTTGCATACAATTCTGTGCATCACTTTTAAAATTTGTTGTTCTAAAGACTAGGAGATGATTTAATGGTCTAAAGCAGATTGCAAACAAAAACTAGCAAACACAGTTCCCATTCGAAGACTTTTATTATTTGGAACTATTCAGACATAGACAGTATTTCTGGTTCATAGCCTCTTAAAGCCTTTTTGATAAAGGATGTTTTGTAATATTGACAAAGAAGCTAGAGAAGGAATTGTACCAGGAACTACAGTGGAGCTTCCGTGATACTATGCAAATAGTCACAGTAGACAACTTTTTTGCCAGACCGAATTTATGAGGCAATCATTTATGTGTACGATAAAGAAGAATATCTGTTAAGGTAGGTCAAATTGTTACTGTGCCATACATTAATGTAGGTAGCACAGGGCCAAACTAGGTGTGCGCGACCGGTGGCACCATCACTGCCCCAGTGGCTCCTGTCTCAGGCTTCTGGGGTGCCTGGAAGGGCACAGCTCCATGCTCCAGCCACTCGCTTCCATGCTTCTGGTGATTTGATCCCTTACATAAATGATGCCACATTTGTTTTAGGAACGAAGGGCATTGTTAGCGAGCACAGGGTGCGGAAGTGTCCTGCTGCGGCTGTGATTAGCAGTACCTTAACAAGTATATTTCATAGGGCATCGAATGGAAGTAGCATCTCCACCGGATCAGAAACATTGATGGTTATCAACTACTGGTTTCCGATGGCTATCCCTAACATGAACATCCTTTAATGCATATATGTAGATATAGAAAGATCTTGGCTTACATGGGCGTAACTATCATAGGTACAGTGGTTGCAGCTGCTATGGGGCCCAGAGCTTAGAAGGGCAAATCTTTCTTGTCATAGTTACATGTGTTATATACATATTTTACCATTGGTGGTACATAGGGGCCCTTGCAAACTGTTGCTATGAGGCCTTCAAATACCTAGTTATGCCCCTGTTGGTTTATATTGTTGTTGCATCAGAGAAAAGAAAAAACTGCAGTGTAACTTAAATTAATGTGTTTTGGAGCAAGAATTTGAATACACCTACCCTCAAATTGCACCAAATAGCCCCATTTTACAAGTGACCTGTGCCGTGCATCGCGCTACATATCATTATCTGAAGATGGCTTTAGATATGGGGGCCAAGCACGGAGCTTGGTAAAACTCACAAATAGCAGCCCCACATATAAACCTACGGAGGCTGTGATGAGGATGCGATTGAAAGTGGCAGACCGCAGTGGATGTCTCGGATTTCAGCTGTGGTCACCCCTAAATAAGCCCTAACTTTTAAGAAAATGTTAACTTTAGAATAAACTTAAATTAGATTAATGTTTTTCCTTTTGACTAATAAGATGTTGGCCGTTTTCCTCTATCTTGTCTTGGTCATTAGGATGAACAATATTATTATCATTATTATTATTATCATCATTATTATTATTGTAATAATGTCCATTATTAATATACTCTAAACAGTAAGAGTACTATTGCTGCACTATATAAAAATATAAAACCGCATGATGAGTACAGGTCTGGAAGGCGATGCCGACATACTGGAAGAAGATGAGAGAGATTTTATGGGGCCATAATTGTACCATAGTGTTATTTGCTTGATTGCCACTTGAAAATAAATGTTTCAAATTAAATATACTTTTATAATAATGTTTGTCACTACAAAGAAACTTTTGTTCCTCTCCTTCCATTAAATCCTTGGTTCCAGGCTGATGAAATGAAAAAATAATGGAAAACAGGATGCACTGAGGCTAAAATCATGTCCTAGGCAGCTAAGTCTCATTGGCCACTTACTGGCTAGAGCCAATAAATTCAAGAGCTTTCTTATTTCGGGAGAAAAGTGTCCTACAAGTGTTTGCTGTTAGGTTTAATGTCCTGATCTGTTTGGCATCAAAATCACCTCATTTATCAGCAGATAATAAAAATATAAGACTAATAAATGTCATGTGGCAGAAGTTGGGAAACAGATGGGGGCCTGGTGGGGGCACTTTGGTAATGGCTCTAGATTTCTCAGGTGTTCTGATTGTATAGGTGAGAACGCAGAAAGTGGTTCTATGCTGAACCACTTTAAAGTAAAGCAGATATTCTATCAAACCAAGTCTGCTCTTGGTGAGATATTGAGTTTGTCAACAAGCCTGCCTAATGATCATAATGTTAAACTTCTATACATGAGAAACAAAATAATCTTTTAGTTAATGTTTTTCAGTGCTAGAATGAACTGAAAATAACATTGTGGTTGTGTGTGCGTGGGTGGGTGGGTCCAAGTGTGTTGTGTGTTTGTGCAAATATTACAAAATGTTTTCACATCCTGTACTTTGAGAATTACGACAGTGAGAATGCAGGCGGGACTCTAACGCGGTTATTAGAAGTATGCGGCTAGGTTAGAGATATTTCATGTTGCCAGATTGTGTTTGTTGGGATAAGGATGCATGTCATGTGCTGCAGATACTGTAGCTACTGTAGTGCTAGAAAACTCAGTTCTCATACGGGAGATGGAAACAGCACAGAATTCTCCCCCTAGTGGATGTTTATATGAACTGTAGGCCTCCGACTTGTGTTGACACTTTCCATTGAATTGTTTAATTAGTTAATTTAACATTAGACAGAATACATGCCTTGGATTAATAACGGAAAACATACTTTGTTGCAGGAAGTGTTAATTAAATCACAGCCAGATTTATTGTATAACAATACACAGCCATAAAGCTATAATGGTCCTACATATATGGGCAAGGGTTGAAGAGGGTGCATTTGGCAATCATTACAGAAAGTACTGTATTTCTTGTGCAAACTCTGCTTCACAAACTTGGTCTGTACAACCCTCTGGCCCACCTGATAATCTTCTGTTCCTACATAAATTGCATGTTGTGCCTGCAGACGTTCTTTCTGCAGCAGCTGTTGCTCGTTACAGGATGGAGGTAATGACTACTGAGAATTAAGCGATTCTACAATTAGTTCTTTGCATACCACCCTGAGATAACTGGGGACTAATTGCTCTTGACAATTTATTTGTGGGTTTATGCCACAAATCACACCCAACGACCCCTGCATGCAGATGAAAATGTCTGCTACTAACCTGTTTTAAAATATAAATCTTTTTTTTGCATTTATTTTGTTTGATGTCTTTGTAGTTAAAGATCAATTTGTGAAGGGACCCCATGGGTCCGTGCTGGGGTGTTAGGGATGTTGGCATGGCATTATGCTCCCTGTGTTTTACCTATTCACATTTCTTTTTACATTTTTCATTATGTGTATACTCTAAACATATAAAAATGGGCCACAATTGAGTTTTATTAAGGTGTCTTTTAGCCAATTTTGACCAAATTGACCTTTAATCGCTTCATCTGTAGAGCTCCACCATACACCAAAGATAGCTGAGAATAACTGTAAACTGGCCAGAAGATTCAGTTGGCCGGACACTGATATTCTACATGTGTGTGCAGTCATCAGCTGATCACACTGATGGATCACCATGGGATTGGCTCATTTGGACAATTAGGATAGAGCCACACACTTTAGTGGCACAAATTGGTAACTTATCTGTTTATGTGTAGCCTTTTATTACAGTTATTCATTTTACAGTTATTCATTTTACACATCGACAGCAGTAGTTCAACGTTGATGAAATGTTGACATCATTAATGTTGGCACCTGCAAAATGTCGACATTGACAGAATGTCAACTTTATCATACTGTAATATCGATATTTCCATGAGGGTTAGGGTAAGAAATTAGGGTCACCTTTAGTCTTAGGATTAAGGTTAGCATTAGGGTTACTGTTAGAGTAAGGGATCAACATAGAATTAGAGCCATAGCACAGTGTCGACATTACATCAGTGTCGACATGATGAATGTCTACATCATGAACATGTCTACATTACAGCCATGTCGACATTCTTATGTCAGCATAATGAATGTAAACATTGTGATTGTCAACAACATATACGACACACCCATAGGATGTAGTGGGAGTTGGAATGATAGAGAAATAGAGCAATACATTGGTTCATTTATGGAGTTAAAAAATAATATTTACTCTAGGGGTTAAAAAACTACTGTGCATACAGCTTGATTGGAAGCTGTATGTTGGATATGAATCATAATGTTTGATTTTAACCTTATTTTCAGTAAAGGAATGATTGGAAGAATTAACAGAATGATGGAAAGTGTCTGTCACTTAAACCTGAATGTAGAATGGGGAGGATGGTTTATGTTGAATCTTCCAGTCTGTGGATGATTCTTATGTCTACATGATGGTCAATGTTCTGACACTTACTGGAGGAATGGGCAGCCAGACACATCTTTCTCATCTGCTCATTTAAAAATAATATTTAAATGATCACACAATAAAACAGCAAATCAATAAAGTCATGTATATTATATATGAATGTATATATACCTGAAATTTTAAAACACCAAGTACAGCATATCTGCCTACCCTCCCGAAATGGTCGAGAGCCTCCCGAAAATCGGGTGTCGCTCCCAACCCCCAGGAAAGAGGGGGCAAATCTCCCGGCCGGCGTACCCCGCCTGCCCCCCCGCTTGCGTCTTTCCCCCCCCCCCGCCGGTGTCACCACTTACCTGGTCAAAGTGGCTGGGTCGGGGGAGCTGATGACGCGATTCGCGATGAATCGCGTCATCGTGGTCCCGCCCCCGGCTACACTACGCCAATAATATATACGTTGTGAAGCGGGGGTGGGGCCACGATGACACAAAGACACGGTCATGCCCCCTGTTCCGCCCCAAAAATGGGTCACGCCCCCTTCCCCCCCCCCCCCCACTGCAGTGCCGAGCTGGCTGCCTCCTCCCGGAAGAGGCAGCCAGTTTGTCGGCAAGTATGAAGTATAGTAAATACAGAGGTTGAAGTCTTACTATAATTACCATAGCATGTCACCATAAGAATTAGAAAAGCAAATTTGTTTTGCCCCTGAGGAAGGGTTTAACTCAAAAACTGTTGTGCATGGTGTATTTCAGCTCCTGAGTGCTTTGGGAGCCATTGGCAGCCCTAGGCATGCCTGTATGTGTACAAGAGCTACATTGCATGCTGTACTGTAGCAATCAATGGCTATCAGATTTTGCTGGGATTTGTAGTTCTACAGACACATTTACTGAATTTAACACTTTAGTCCATTACCCCATCTTACAAAGTCCAGGGATGTAAGAGTACTATTCAGCATTTGGTTCTCACTGAGGGAAAGTGGGAAAACATTTTTCTGCAAGCCCAATTTCCCTTGAGAACTCTACCTTGTGCTAACTAGGATGGAGCAGGTACTGTACTACATTACATCAGGAGGACTCAGGCAGCAGGCCTCCCTGTCACAGTGTGACCAGCCCAGCCTCAGGTTTCCTGGTTGCTGATTCTGCAGTGGTATCACATGCTAGCTGTTCCTATATACAAATGTGTCCACATACATCCACATACATATATGCACTACAAGTCGAGTTACACATAAAGCATAAGCGGCTTGTGACTCACTAGCGATGAGCGTCTTTTCATGCGTCTTTTTCCCTTAAAATGTGTCTTATTCGCAAAGCGAATAGGACACATAAGCTGCTTGTGCTGGTTAAAATGATATGCAGCATGCCTATATTCTGTGTGTGATTGCGGGTGTATCTGCATGTGAAATGCTACGTTACAGTGTCAGCGGCTGTAACACTGTAATGTAGCATTTCGCATGCAGATACAGCCGCAGTCGCATACAGAATATAGAAATGCTGCATGTCATTTTAATCACATAAGCTGCTTGAGTGTCCTATTTACATCGCTTTGTGAATAAAACACATTTTAAGGGAAATTGACGCACAAAAAGACGCTCAGCGCTACCAAGTCATGCCACAGCATAGGTTTTTTGAGCAGCAAATGATATGCCTCCTAAGAGACGTGTATGGAGATGCAGTCTAACATAAGCAGCCTGTATCTGCGGGGGGTATTATACACTTACAGATATGTCCTCATACCTACAACGCGAGACTCATGGCGTGACTGAGATACTCCGTCACGGGTTGCATAGCGTACTATTTCACCAAATATTATATCTTAATCGCATCGTAGCCGCATAAAAAGCCTCTCGCAGTGTGATAGAGTCACTAGGTAGCAACTTTTGTCACAAAGGAATTGGTACAATCCAACAGTATGTACAAAGTAGCAGAGTCAGCATAACGGAATATAGTGGATCGCAGTCGCTCGTATCGGAACCTTGTTCACATATATTTGAGACATAGTGGTACTCAGAAGTACAAGTTCCACAAGCCCTACTGGTCAGTGTATGAGAGCAATGTAGTTTTGTAATTTCTTGCAGTTTTTAGCGGTGCAAATAATTAAATATAAAAAGGATGCTTGCCACGGCTACATTGCAAGGACCCTGGCACACCAGGAGGGGCTATTTGAAGCGCCTATAGCAAAGGTGTATGAGGACATATCAGTAAAGCCACGTATCCACTACACGATATATTGAACGATAAGGACATCGTTATCGTTCATTATATTGTGCCGTGGACATTGAGTCCGGCCCACACAATATATCGTTCAGTGCCGGCACCCTCCCTCGTCCCCGAACCTGCATAACCTGACAATATTGTCAGGTTGGACAGCAGTTTTGGGCGATGAGCGACGGCGTCAACGACCAGCGGGAGCGCGCATCGCTGGTCGTTGACGGCATATCCACTGCACGATATTGCGGACGATTGAACAATAACTATTTCGTTATCTTTCAATATATCTTGTAGTGGATACGCGGCTTAAGTGTGCACCTTCTTACCGTAAGCAACTAGCATCCCCCTGATCTGCCTTTCCAGACGTAGGGTGCACCAGCAGTTGGACTTGCATTCATTTCTTTGACCTATTGTGATTACATCACGACTTTATACACACATCATTTTGTATATGTGAAATTTTAGGTCAATTTCTTCAACTAAATCAGGACTCGTGCAAGCAGTAGTGTATCTATAATGGGTGCTGGGTGTGCAGTGCACACAGACCCATGAGTCCAGGAGATCCAGAGCCGACCACTCTATACCCAGGACCAATATGCTACCGTGTCTATGTGGTGCTCCTTCCTCCTATACTTGCACCATCTTTCTGGTGATATCTTCAGAGTAATGCCCAGGGGCTAGCAAGGACCTGGCACTGTGCCCTAGTCTTTGCTCTCATCTGCGCATGAACCATTCTTCCAAATATACCAATGGAAAGATTGACTGCCAGGAAAAGGTATGGGGGAGGCCTGTTGCACACAGATCCCAATCTACCTTTAAACACCCCTGTGATCTAAATTTATTTATGTATTAATTAATATTACATTTCCGATTCCCCAATTAATATTGTGTATATAGAAAGTTACAGATTGAGTGGAGCAGAACTGCTGTCAGAAATTATTAACAACTACAAATGTAGTGAAGGGGGCCACACAATGAATTTTGTGGATGGCACATGATATGCTTAGCAAAACATATTAAAATGCTTTTCTCAAATGGTTGTTAGAACAATTAAATGTTCTGCATATCTCTTGAGTCTGCAAATTACTAGCATAAAAAAACTAAAAGGAGGGCTCTTCAAATGAGAAACAATGATGTTCTTTATCGTATTATTATTACATGTTTCCGAACTACTTCAAGACACTCCTAGGTAAGTGCATACAGTGCAATATCCTAGGGAGGGATTCAGCAACAATGTTCTGGTTCCTCTAAACACTGCCCTACCAATAGCACCTGCTTAAAGCATGTATAGGCTTTTGGTATAAAAAAGAGTAGATGTGGTATATTTTTATTATTTATTTATTAACAGTTTCTTATATAGCGCAGCATATTCCATTGCGCTTTACAATTGCAAACATAAATAGAACAAAACTGGGTAATAACAGACAGATATATTAGGTAGGAAGGCCCTGCTTGCAAGCTTACAATCCATTTGTCAGAGACCCGTAACCAGTATCCCTAACATGAGGGTGCCCCTCTGCTATAGACAGAGCGATACCTTACTTACCAAACTGCCACCACCGATGGAACGATTCAGAGAGGCCACCGGTCCTCTATTTACCCGATAATTGCACAGACTCGGCAACAAGTTTCCCACACAGTTAATCTGTTGCCTCCTATTTCTAGCAATTATCACAGTTATGGCATAACCTCTCCCCAATTGCGCAGACTCGGCATCCCAGACGTCCACACAGTTCGCTGAGACCAACCCTCTGCTTTCCGTATTTAACAATAGATGTAGCGTCACCCTAGCGGACTAATAATCTCTTCAAAGACTAGTATAGTTATGTGGTTGTATGGACAAACGTAGCCCTCCCCCATCTGCCTGGAATAAAGGGTTAGATACCCCACTGACTTTTTTTTTCCATTTCAGAAGAACAAAATGTTCTAATTTTAGTCAGTGGTGCTGAGATTAGTTTTCAGAATACTGAACTGGAATTCTTGTACCCAGGGAGGGGCTTCAGAAAAATCCATCCAAATATGGGAAATTACACTTAGAAATGGAAAACCTCATGTTATATATTTTATCTTTAGAGTGTAAGCTTTTGTGCAGAGCCCTCTTTCCTCTCTGTCATTTGTTATCCAGTCTTGATTTATATCTGTGTTCCCAATTGTAAAGCGCAACAGAATATATATATAAACTGTTAAGGAATAAATAATTGTTACAGTAGAATACCTTTAGTGTACTGTCTGTCCCATCTGCAAGTTAGACTTCTGCTGAGATGTAGCCTCCAGCTCACCTCCTCAGCACCCCTGCTTCAATAAGTGTAAACACTACATGCATGATTGCACAAGACTTTGGGCCCGAGCTGTAACACAAACTAAAATACAACAATAACATGTTTTATGCGCTAGAACAAAATAAAACATTTGCTAAGTATGACAAACGTATTTGGTGAAGCTGCTTTGTTTAATTATCATGCATATTTCAGCAAGTGGTTACAGCCACCGTACATAACAATTAACAGTTTACAATATACCTCATTCCATAATAACAAAGGGTACAGTATAATTAGCTCAGGAATCCCCATAAATCCTCATGTCTGTTTGCAGATTTACCTTTGGTTGTGTGAGGATGGGTTATGGAACTGCTTCCCACGACCCACTTAGTGTGACATGCTGGTTCTGGGTGACCTCTCTTTTATTCTGCTAGAGATTTATAGACACAAGTAATATTTGGAAGAAGTAGCCAGAGGAGGCTAGCAGTGTGAGGCCAGATTCTAGGCTGAGGAATTTTGGCTGAGATTCCTGTTTATAGGCAAAGTGTCCTGGAGCAACAGGTGTGACAGGAGGAGAGGAGACTCATAAAAAGGATATTTACAAGCATCTAAAGAGTATCTCCAGAGACTACATACAAAGCTCTAAATAATGTTGGTGGTGAGCCCAGTGCTGAAATTAAACTCTAGAAGACACTTTCCTAATAAAATGTAAATGGCAAAGCAAACAATTCAGTTTGTTAAATATCTGTAACACAGTATACAGTGGGGTGCTCCAGGTTATTGAGAGAGTCCAAGAAGCAGGGAGGGTAGGGGTCTATGGGTCGGGCAGCAATAGACTATTCACAGCTTGGCACCCTGAAAGAAGTGAAGAATACTGACGCTAGCCTAATGCTTAGGCATAGAGAGAGATTAGCTGTCTTACAATATTTTGTTCCTTGTTCTTTGGCACCAAATTATCATAAAACACAGGAATGAATGACTGCACCTTGCATCTGATAATCCATTATTAATAAGACTACTGTATACCACCTTCATTTAGACATGTAACAGATTTGCCGCCTATTAAAGAATGTATGAACTCATAATTTCCGTAAAGAGCATTTCAGAAACAAGCCATTAAGTGCAATGTTTGTCCTGTCACTGACATCTTAAACCACCCATGATATGATAACAAGTACAGTGAGATTAACATTTGGTTTTCTCAGAGCTACAGTTTCCTTTGATCAGGTGATTTCATGTGGGAAAAATCCTCAACAACAAATAATTACTTGGCATCTCTGTACAAGGAAAAAAAATGAAGCAAGAAATGTTGCTGTGAGTTGTTTTATTAATTTTTTTTGTTAACATAACTATTATTTTGTCTTATGCTTAAAGGAGATTAAAACGTGTACATTAATTATGGTTATTGCTTCCTGCGCTTCTAGTTTTAAAATTCTGGTCAAGCGTATGGAAACAAATCTGCCTGTTAAATGTGCCTGATATCTACAGGTAGGGTATGCTAAGGGGCGGATGGGGAACCTGAGCTACTCCATAGGCGGCTCTTAGAGTCTCAGTTACTTACATATCAACATTGTTAATGCTGTTTAGCACTTAGAGCTTGTCTGCAGGAAAGCGACCACACAGATTTGTTTATTTCCAGTTGACCAATATAACTGCCAAATGACCGGATCAGTGACCAGGTTATTCTGCCACCAAAGAGGAATCACTCAGTGCATACATTACATACACATCAGTCAGAACTGGGTCAACAGAATGTTCCATGATGCCCAATCACTTTGTTAAATGATAAGGTTAATTTAGGTATGATAGACTTGTGTTACAAGCTTTATTGTTTTTAATTTCACCTAAGCATCCAAGCTGACACGGAGCTGAGCCAATCAGCGCAGGTGGCTGATACCCTAAGGGCAGGGACATAAATAGACCTAGGGGAACTTCATAGTGCGTGGTTGGCAGCAGAACTGGGTGCAGGAGGAGGGCCAGGTTCCTGAGGCGGACTGGGCCCAGTAGCAGCCGCATCTCCTGCATCTAATATAGTTACGCCTATGCCTAAGGAGGATGAAGTCCTACATCACCCTGATTAGGCCGTTGGATGAAACGCGTTGGGGGGGGGACTCCTGTGGGATTGTTCCATCCACTTTTCTCTTTGTTCCTGATGTTCAGATAAGCTCTATATCTTTTGGCAATTTTTGTGACTTTAAAAATAAAATAAAATAATAATGCCTAGTTAAGTGATTAGGCTATAATAAATCAGTAAATCAATAATAAAGTTGTCTCTGGCACTGTTCTTAAGTCTTGGAGCCTGGACCTCTGTTTCCAGGACATAGCAAGTTAGCAACACCCATGCAAGCTACACTATCTAATAATATTTGACTTCATGGGAAATAGAAGGAATAATATCATCTGTTGTCTGTTTGGGAGAACTGTTTGTTATGTTTATGGATGAGTCAGAGGAAAACTCCCTGTTTGATTAGCAATTACTGTATGTGAATTAAATTTGGAACAAAGATTTTATTTATGTCCTAGTCTCCCATACAGAGAAGAGAACAGTCAGACCAAGGTATTCAGTGGTGGAATTAACTATTATTATTATTATTATCCTATTTTAACGGTCTCAAATAGCTCTTGGCAGAATAAATTGTTATGTCATCTGTTTAAGTTAGCTTTATTTATAGGAAACAGTAATAGAAACTATTGTTTCTCTGTTTATTATTAGAAGTTCAACAACATGCTGTAGACCACAGACATATGGGTCTATGTATCTAGGGTCGAAGAGCCCTGTTGTTGGCAAAAGCAGGCTCGTTATCACATCACCTAGAGAGTAATATCATACCTGCCTCTATTATCTTCCTTCCCTCTGGGACATCCCAAATCCTAAGTGCCAGAAGACACTATTCATCACACAGTGGGGATGAAGGAAGGACACACATTGGGCCATCCTTCCCCCTGCTGCTCGCTTCTCTCTATGGGGAAATGGCCGGGACTCAGGTTCCCCAGATTCCCGGTTTCACCAGATCGTGCAGTGTGTACCGACCGCCTGATATATTGTGCCATCGTACCATTGGGTGTCGCATTGGCGGGACGCCTAGTGTGTACCCAGCCTTAGATGCTGACATTGGCTACATATAGGCTTAGACACAACTTTCTTATACATGTGCACAGAGGTGGTGGCTGAGCTGTAATGTAATCTGCTGCTGTTCGCATTCTAATGACATGATACAGGCTACAGGCTGTTCCCACCCCTCTGAGTGTATCTTCTGCATGTTGGGTGGAACCAGGTTTGATTAAATACAAGAGGTGCTCTGCCAATAGCCAATCACAGTAAACAACAAATTTTAAATTAGTTTTTGTTCTTTTAAATGATTTAGTGACCCAACTATGAAATCTGAATATGATTTGGTCAGCTTAATACAAAATAGTATTATTTTTAAACTGCATGTGTCTATAGAGAATAAAGAAATAGGGATAGCATAGGCAACAATATACATGTTGAGTTAAGAGATCACTCATGGAAGTGTTCTTCAGTACATAAGTGCACTTCTATGTGTGGCAGGTCAGGGATTGGCAAGTACTTGAGGAGAAAGGAACCAAGTCATATATGCATGTCATAAGTATTATTTTAACATTAATTACACTGATGATGAGCAGTCAGGGGCGTAACTAGGTATTTGAAGGCCCCATAGCAAAACTTTGTGAGGGTCCTTATGTACCACCCAATGAATGTACCACCCAATGATGAAAAATGTATATAACACATGTAACTTTGACAATGAAGATGGGCCTCCCTGTGCTCTGAGTCCCATAGCAGGTGCACCCCTTGCACCTATGGTTGTTATGCCCATGTGAGCAGTGGCAGTTGCCATGTGGGGGCTGCAGCCCTTACCAAATCTGCCATGTAAACAATAAAATTAAGGGGTCTAGTTACTAAGCAGTGTTAGGAGACAGAGAGAAAAGTGATAAGAAAGTGATAAGGTGCCAGCCAATCAGCTCCCAACTGTCATCTCACAGGCTGTGTTTGAAAAATGACATGTACATCGCCCCTTCATTGTGCATTTAGTTTGCAGCCCCACATGGGTGGGTAATAATGTGCCTGCCATATGTATCGGATTTGTACACACTTTACAACATCGCGTTGGAGTGAGCAATTTTAATTTGCACCTAATTTAAATGACCGCAACAAGAGTAGTATTAGAAGGTGACTGCTATAATTGCACAGGACTTACTTTATGCTGTTATAAAATGTTGTTAATTATAATACATTAGATACAGAACAGGTTTATTGAATATTGTTTTCCTTTCGGGTAATGTGTAACTGCTGCATGATTTAAACAAGTCACACATAATTTTTACAAGGGTCAAGAGAAAAAGGCAAAGACTGGATTGTTTGAGTGGAGGTGGATGCAATGACAACCAACATTAAATACTAGGTTTATAACATAACTAATAAATACACTAATCACTTTTTTTTTACTATTTAATTATGTAAATAAGTAAAACTTTCTATTAACGCAATCTGAAAATTTAAACATGTTAGCAAAAATGTGTCCTTTAAAAGAAAAAAATATGAAGCAAAATGTTTTGTCTGAACAAGATCTCAAATGAAGGAGATAAAAGAAGAGAAAATGAGCAAGTGAATGCAGCCACATTCCAGGGAGCGAGAATGCGGGAAAGACATCCAGCCACAAACTGGGGTTAGGGGGCAGAGGGCAGAGGTGATGAAGAAGGACATGCTGATCCATGAGAGAGTCAGACTAAGTATATTTTTAGATTAGTAAATTCAAAAGCTTCAAAGAGTGCAGTTTTATTGATTAAGAGAAGTTCTTCAAGAGAGAGATGACTAGGACAACTTTTTTTAGCGCATATCAATTTTAGATACAGCTTATGAATGTTACAGTAGGGAATCTCGGATACTTAGGGCTCAATCCAATTACCCGCGATTTACTTGCAGGTGCCAATAACTGCGGCTATATGCCGCACTTACGGAACTGCAGGATTCTGGGAATTGTTTGCAGCCCTGTAGGGTTTCGTACAAAATACACAAATCTGGGGTGAGATACAGCTGTGAGGGCGGTGCGAGCTCCAATGCCATTGCCAGTGTTTACACACCGTTGCAATGGCAACTCGCCCCTCGTGTGCGGGAGCGAGTTAATTGAATTGAGCCCTTAGAACATAGGCGTATTTACAATGGGATCCAGGGGCCTCATGCACATATACCCTGTACCCAGAGTATACATACCTTGTGCTGACAAGCAGGTCCCTCCTCCTTCGATGCACCATCTTCCCAGCGACATCTTTGAGAAGATGGCACAGCGCAATAAAAGCGAAGACTCTGGCACTGTGCCAGAGCCTTGCTCTCATGTGCACATGTATCATCTTCCTGAATATCACTGGGAAGATGGTGCCACGGAGGAGGAGGGACCACACACAAGGTAAACTGGAAGGCTAGGGAAACCCCTGCTCAGAGGAGGGGGCCCACTGCACACGGACAGTGGCCTTAGGGAATAATTCATAATAGGTTTTACTCTTCTCTCTATTTTGCTCTCTTCCAAAACCTAATCAGGTTCTGCCTTCCATTTGGACTGTGACCTTTCAATAAAGTTTCTTGAAAAAGAAAACAAAAAAAAACTGTGAATAGCTTTTAAAAATGTTTAAGATATATTTTTAAACCTTTTATTTTGTTTTTAAGTGGATTTGAAAGCCAAGTCAGTACTTTGAATACTACTTCCCATTAGTGAGCTGGCTAGCTAGCACAGCCACAACCTTTATCCCTTACTGCTCCGAGCCAGTATCACCAGGCAGCCGGGTAATGCTTGCTCAGCTGCCATGGTGATATTTTCTTTGCAAATCATCGTGATATAAAGCTTTAACCTGCCTATCAACACTTTTTTTTTAAAATAAATAGGACTGTGACAGCAAGCCGGTGGAAGGAGCAAGGTCTCTCATTAGAGTAGTGATTTGCAGCTCATATCACATTTATTTGGGCATACGAGGTGTCAGAACACTTTTCTATGCAACATTCATACATCAACCCTGTTTTTACAGTACGCAAGCATCTTTAAAGATATAACATAGGTACAGTACTTCACGCAGCGGTTACAGATCTACATATTGTAACTTTTAAGGTGCGTACACACTAGTCGATTTTTTAAACGATATTGGCGATAGACACATCGTTACGACAATTTAGTTTCATTGTCTAGGGTGTGCGCACTAGATCGTTAACGATGCGCGCTCCTGCAGGACGTTAACGATATCCCCAGTCGCTTGTACTTGCTGTAGAATCTGGGGATATCGTTAGTGATGCCATGCTGCCGGGTCCCACTGCTGCCGATATCGGTGCGTACACACATAGTCTAGTGTGTACGCATCTATAGTCAATGGAAAAGTCTGGATACATTTTGTTCTGGAACACATATAAATAAATTTGAATGACTTTTTTCTTTATGTTGATACACCTGGGATTTTCTTTATAGTTTGTATGTTTTCTCTTCCATGGATGGATATAAAGGAAATAAATTAAGCACATAATTATTTGTTTTAATTTTGCAACTATAGCCAAGTCTAAAGGGATTTAACACATTTTAAAGCAATTTTACAGAGACCGTTCATTGTTGCCTTTGAAGTTGTATTTTTCTGTTCTCACTGGTTTCCTAGGAGGCAGCAGGAGGGGGTTAGTATAGGGCATGCATACTGTCATCTGACAAGCAGGACTAATATCTGTGCTGTTAGCATAACAACCTGAACCTGACTTCTAACCTCACCAAGCTCCCAGTGGAATAGTACTGCAATGTTATTGGAAGGATGACTTTGTATACATTTATTATAAACCTGTGGCTTCCCAGTTGTTGTTAAACTACAACTCTCAGTATACATAGCCAACAAGGATGCACATCCTTGTCTATTGCTTCAACAGAACTAAGATCTCAGATCACTCATATATACATTTTAAAAAGGTCAAAGACATCAGAACTTCCCATCCTCCCATGCATAGACATTGTAAACACTCCAATGCAAGGTCTATGTAAGGTCAAATGAAATTGCCATCTGTACAATGGATTATGGACAACATTTGACAACAAGGCCACAGTGAACAAAGTTAAAAGTCTGATCAAGCTACTTTCAATAGTTTACTCATCTTGCGGTTTGTAAACATCTGGAAGAACTTTTAGTACGTATTTCCCAGATCTCCATATATGTTGAAGGCCTTTACAATTGAACTTCAATATATTGTTATTATTACAAATGCTTTTAATTTTTTTTATCGCACTATCATATTACAAAGTGCTGTACAATAAGAGAATATGTATTCATTCACGTCCTTGTCCCAGTGCAGCCCAATGAGCATTATATATTTTCAGGGCTTCCATAAGAAATCATAGAACCCAGTACAAATAAAAAAGGCAGGGTCCCCACCTCCTTGATCCCTCCCTCTGCCCAAAGGCCTATTGGACACAGACAGAGATGTGGTGTTGACCTCTAGTACCTGGAGCAAGCACATGTAATGAAGCTCCCTCCACGTTACTGATACACCTCACAAGCCTCTCAGCCCACTCCACATGTTCCCCAGATCTCTCCGCATCCCAACTGATCTCCCACATGCAGATGGTTCATGCAGGGGTTGGGGACCGCTCTGGGTGTCACCCTCCGACGGGGTGACTCCAAAATGCCGGCCCCTCCTCAGTGACCAGGAGTCGGGTGCTGCAGGCTACCGGTCATTGAGGAGGAGCTACCCGGCTCCCGGTCATTAGGAGCCGGCAGTCCAGGGAGAGTATCTGAGGGCTGCCTGGCATCTCTCAGAGTGCTGGGCTCGCCCGTAGAGTGATAAAACCAGGGGCGTGCCACTCCCTTTTTTGGGGTGCACAGAGGCACGTATAGGTGGTCTATTTGACCTCATTGGGTGTCATCGACTCCAGTGACGCCACTGCCCACATGTCCCTTACATGCTGCTCTAACCTCCCCACATGCCATCAGACGTTCTACATATATAGCAATCATTTGTGTCACTGGGTCACTCCTGTCTCCCCGGCCCCATAGAGGTGTACCACCTGTACCCCCCTGATGGCAGCCCTGTATATTTTTATAATTTTAGAGAAAAAATTGCTAAATGTGAAAAAATACACTTTTCCATGATTCATCAAATATTTGTTATCAAAAAATGGCAAGATCGATAAATATTCAACCTAATTAAATAGACCAGTACTCTCCAGTATAGACTAAAAAAATGTGTACTTTCCAAGTTATATGGCTTAAGGTATATTTATTACTTCAAATTGTAACTGCCACTGCTGGGTATAATGTATCCATGTACTCCAAGTTTATGTGAAAGAAAGTGCGGAGCTGGGATTGGGAAGTTAATAATTTATCTGAAGTCATTTGGGAGACAGGGATCTGGTCAACTCTCATTCTATGTAACTTTCACACATTTTCACCACAGTGGGGTTAATTCTGAGTTTAGAGTAAAGAAAAAAAAAGCAAACAACTTTGCACCCGGACAAACCAGGTTGCTGTGCAGGCGGCAGAGATTTAGATATGGGAGGGGTGTGGCCAAACTGAGATTTAAGTTGCAGTGTAAAAATAAAGCTGTCCAGCATTTGTAGTATACATGCAAAAGCAGCCACCCTTCATGCAAAAACAATACATGTATTTGCATCCCTTTACCTTGCAACACGGTCTGTCCAGGTACATAGTTACTTGCTTTTTATGCTTTGTTCCCAAATCAGAATCAGCCTTAGTATATTAATCAAAGGGTACAAGTCACAAACAAGGTGAGACATCATCTAGATGGTCAATCCTATTAACCGCGAGCCCAAGGGGCGTATCTATAATGGGTGCAGGGTGTGCGGGGCACACGGGCTCCTGGGTCCAGGGGGGTCCCGCACCGCACACACTGCACCCATAGTGTTACTTACCTTTCCGGAGTCCCACATCGGCGTGGGGGTCCGGCATTATAAAAATTATTGGAAAATGGCTGCCGTGGCCATTTTCCCATCGTTTGCGCATGCGCAGTACAGGGAAAATGGCCGCCGCAGCCATATTCCTGGTGGCTGCGTATACTCTACAGACTTTGGGCGCACTCTAGTGCCCAGAGTCTATAACTCCGGAGCTGGCCGCGCACAGCTCAGTGCACTGCCGGCCGCCGAAAAGAGAGGAGGGGGACCGTGTCGGAGACTGCACACGGGCCCCCTCCTTTCTAAAAACACCCCTGTGCGAGCCAGTCCGTGGCGTGAGCAAGTGCGGTTAGATACCGCATTCACGGTATCTCTGAACTCGCTGTTTTTTGTTCGCTGCTCACGAGTCAGGGATGAGATCCGGTCATGAGGGGGGCAAGTTGTGATGCCGTTGCCGACGTTTCCACGTATATGCAACAGCAACTCGCCCCCTTGCACCTAATAGGATTGCCCTGTAGTTGAGGTTTTAAAGGAAGAAAGTGAACTTTTTTGTATTTATTTTGTAAAATCTTAAATTGTTCTATATTCTTTACATTACCTTTAAAGAAATATATATTTTATTTTATTTTTATGTGGGGAAGCCTCAATGATAATCCACTGCACGCTATTTCTGTTAGATGCATGTCTGTGCTTCTTATAAACACTACACTTCAATAAACAGAATTTGCAAATCAAATGGATTCATATTTGCATATTTTCTATATCTGTAATATATTTAACAGAAAAGATCTAATGAAAATATGTAGATCAGTGATCACAAAACAGAGGACATTTCATGATCCAAAATCCAGAAGCTTCAAAACAATATAATATTAGATCTTCCGAGTTCTAATTTTCTTAGCAATACTCAAATGACATAGAGAAATTAGATTGTAGCTCATTTACCCTATAGACATATCATTTCAATCATCAGATGTCTTCTTTGGCATTAAAACTATGAATATAAAACATAAATATCTCTTATAGAAGATACCTACACATACTTTCATGAAAAGCATATATATCTATGTATATATTTATTATTAAATAGCATTGCAATAGTTGGATTAGTATTGTTGCGGCCCCTTAAACTCCGAGGCTTATAGTTATCACACATCAGGCAAAGATCAAGTTCCCCCTTGGGCTCCCAACTGTCCTGATTTGTGGACCCAAAAAGGGGTGATACTTACAATAATTGGAGTTCATCTGCTGGTTGTTGTCTTTGGGTGAAATGTGAAACGTGTATTACATGAATCATGACCAAGGCTTGTTTTGTCCCAATTATGCCTGTGTAAATGTTGGGAGGTATGTCGTACACCTGTGTTTGCTTGTTTGCTGAGTATCATAATAACCGGGCTGTGCTATTTATAGTTTGGTCATTACTTGCAAATAGATTTTGAAGGTCAAAGAATTTATAACTTACCCTCTGGCTGGGCACACCCATACTACTCTTGTGAGACCTACTCCCCCAGAGATCCTAGAGGGGAGGTCAAAGTGGCAAGTGCTGGGTGCATGGCGTAGTGATTCACCTCATCATGGGCCCAACCTCCACTGTGCAATGCCATGAATCGCAATTCTCTGTGAGTCATGCCATCAAGCCTCTACCTTGCCTACTTCTGAGCAGGGAAGACGAGACTTCAGACAGGCCCGAATATTGTCAGACATGGCCCCTGGAAAATTAGAAATTAGGTACCACACTGTTTGAAGAGTACTAATTTGAGGTAGTCACCTCCGACTTTCCTGTCACATTTCATGCTTAGAAACTCATATCCATACAACCTTATTTATTTATGCAGGGGTAAGTAGGTAACTTTGAATCCATGTTCAAAGTAAGCTAACAAATTTATTTAATACCTTTGTGTTTTGCCAAGAATACCTTTTATGGGCCTAGTAAATGGACTGTTGCATTGGCCTGCTGGTATAAATTAACAGGCGTCAAGTTTCTACATAGATTGTATATGGACTGAAGTCAATACAACCATAAAGAAAATCACATTAATTTTCAGTTTATTACCAGGTAGCAGGCAATGGCAGGCAATGTTATTTAGTTCTGTATATTGAGAAGAAATAAATTAGAATGCTAAAAAAAAAATCTAGTTCTCATCTTTCACTCTGAATACATGACAGCTCCACAGGGACCTCTACATGAATTCATGGTTCCCTGTCTGTGAGTGCCACAAATAACCTCTAGCCACTGGCCCTCTAATTCTCTGTATGTCTGTATAAGGCATACCTTGGAGAATTCCCCCTCCGGGTCTAGAAGTGGTAGTGGTACCTAGCAGGGAGCCTAGGGAGTTTGGTTAGATTAATTTAACTGCCTGGTGTTTTACATCGTTTGTTTTCTCTAGAAGTGTCAGGAAATGTTAATTTACCAGAGCTTAGAATGGAGAGAAAGAGGAAGAAGCAATCAATGGACCACCTATCATTTCATGAGGGAAATCAATGCGTCAATCCCAGGGGTCAGTTTGCACAAACATAATTTGGGAAACCTTAACATTCAGCAGGATGATGTTTTTGGGTTTTTTTACTTGATTTTCTACTGTAGGTGTCTTTTTGAAATATATTTAATATCACTAAACAATACAAAAAGTAGTAAAGTGTTCTAGAGATTATAAGCAGCCAGCAAAATAAGGTCAGGAGACAATTGAGTTAGCGTAGCTCATTCTATACAATTCCTATTAGTCATAGGAGGTAAAGGTTGGTTGCATGCTGTCAGAAAAATTTACAGATTAATTTTGTGCCTTAAAATATTTGTGTTAAACTAAAAACAGAATACAATAGAAATACAATTATGTTAGACGAAATGCAACAAATATTTTGTGAGACAAAAAATGATTTGTAGAGATGAATATTATTGTGCCACAAGACTGAGTGAATGGCAATTTTTTGACATATTTTGTGACACAATACTAATTATTGTAACAAAATCCTTACAATTTTTAAATGTTTTTGTGAACACAATCTATTATGTAAAGTGCTGCAAAGTGTATTAAAAAAAGTGTGCACCTTTTACACAAAAGTTTATGTAGTGTAAGCTCTTATATGTAATGTACAACATAACTGGTGCATATGTTAGTCATATGGACAAAACAATGCTAATATCATTTTAAAGGTACAGTATAATCGGATATATTGGAATATCCTGGAGAGAAGAGCCATGGGGTGTTGCAGGTGGTGAAGTGATGTGATTTGCACCATCATGGCCCAACCTACTGCTGCACAGACAGGGCTATGATTATCAAGTCCCGTCCTGCCCACTTCCCTAGGAAAGTGGGCAGGGGGTGAGAGGATGCCTGCTCTTCAGGAAGGCCAGGAGAACTCCCCAGTAATCACAGAAGACCTTGATTTTGTGTTGATTGTATTTTTAGGAAAGCTTTTAGTCAGTCTCCAACTGGCTTGTGGTAATATTATTGTAACAGATTAAAGTTTTTCAAACAGACAAAAACATAAAAAGATAGCTCAAACATCAGCCAATACAAGTGTTTCTGACAAGCATTTACTTCTCTTACTATTAATTTTGAGGTTGCCCCAGCATTCAGAAAGGTTTACGCCACTGACTGCTGCAAGATGAGTAATCTGGAAAATATAGCGATAAATCCTGCAGACTGTGAATGCAAGCTTTCTGAGTGTAGTCCTTCTACTTATCTTCCAAATCCATCAATATAAAGGGAGCATTGGTTAAAAGCCAATAAAAATTAAGTGGAATTCTATGGAAATGCTCTTTAAAGTAGCTAGGGGCTAATTGCATGCAATGCTGAATGCAGATTCCTGATTTTCGGTAATCTGCGCGAAGGTAAGCTGGAGATATCTGTTATATCTCCTGCTTTTTACCTTCTTGATGAATGGCCAGATAACTTAAATTCTACAATTTCTTTTGTAGAAATTAAGTGATGATGATTAGACCCTATACACACATATAACTCCATATTGGAGCTTTGCACATCAAGTGGTAGGGGGCAAGGTGCCACTCACAGGTCTCTTTTTTGTTTTATTATGTTTATGTATTTTGTGGCGCTATATAAATAAAGGATAATAATAATAATAATAGTATTATACACACATACACAAACATATTGTGATCCCCATATACATGAGCATATATACATTTTGACCCACATATACACACAGAGGCATTCTGACCCACATATCCATCAGAGTTTTTTGATAGGACAGAGTGAAACAGGTGATCCAGCTCCGGCTGTACCCAACTGGCTGAATACAGTATACAATGCACAGGCTCAGTGTAATGGATTAGGGGGCTTTGATGAGATACTGTAGGTATCTTTTAAGAAGGGGTAAGTAAGCCTGTGAAATTGGGAGCAGGGACAGTTAATCCAAGCATGCAGGGGAAGTAGTGAGTTTTGCTCATGTAAACCAATATGTATTTGTTTATAATTATGTATATACTTGTAATTATATAAATATATGCCAGTTTCTGAGTATGTTGTAACTATGGGCCTGATTCAGACCAGCTCGCGAGCGCACAGCACTCGCAAGCGGGTCGATGGTCCACGACTGCGCATGCGATGGGACCAGCGTGCGCATGCGCGAGACGGTCTGGCGGGCTGGGCCGGGGGGCAGGGTGCCATTTGCCCCCCCGGGTGCCCCCCGGGCCGGTACAATTTTAGTGGTCCAGGGCCGGCAGCCGTGCTCTGTATATACAGAGCAGGCTATGGATTCCAGTGTCAATCAGTGTGACTACTGACAGCTGCGGGCTCTCTTCTCCTAGTTGAGCTACATCACTGTCACTGCACCTGCCCACAGCCCGAGTGATCCAATGTGTCCATATTATATACTTCCTTTGAGTCCTCCTCTGCAGTCTCTGCACTGCCGAGTATGGAAGTCTCTTCACTAGTCCTCGCCCCGCCCCTCCAGCTGTTCCTGGCATGTCCTCCAGTCCCGAGCAGTTTAAAGTTCCATCTCCCTGCGGCCCTGCCCCGAGTCCCCGCCCCCTCCTGCTCTGCCTGGCATATTTTCCCCAGCAAACACTGTGAGATTCTGTCCCCTTCCAGGCCCCGCCCCCTCCTGCTCTGCAAGGACTGTCCTCCATTGCAGACACAGACAGCTTCCTGTGTGAAGGTCCATGGAGACAGAGCCTCCTACAATGCTGCAAGCACAGGTAAGTACTAAAGGATGGCTATGTATTCATGCTATGGGGCTGAGGTGGGTTATGAGGTTACATTATCAGGGGGGAGGTGAGATGGGTTAGGAGGTTATATTATCAAGGGGGGGTAAGGTGGGTTAGGACTAGGAGGTTATATTATCAGGGGGGTGAGGTGGGTTAGTAGGTTATATTATCAGGGGAGGTGAGGTGGGTTAGGAGGTTATATTATCAGGGGGGAGAGGGGGTTAGGAGGTTATATTATCAGGGGAGGTGAGGTGGGTTAGGAGGTTATATTATCAGGGGGGAGAGGGGGTTAGGAGGTTATATTATCAGGGGGGGTTAGGTGGATTAGGAGGTTATATTATCAGGGGGGGATAGGGGGTTAGGAGGTTATATTATCAGGGGGGGGTTAGGTGGATTAGGAGGTTATATTATCAGGGGGGGTGAGGTGGATTAGGAGGTTATATTATCAGGGGGGGATAGGGGGTTAGGAGGTTATATTATCAGGGGGGGGGTTAGGTGGATTAGGAGGTTATATTATCAGGGGGGGTGAGGTGGATAAGGAGGTTATATTATCAAGGGGGGGAGGTGGATTAGGAGGTGTAAATTATCAGGAGGGGGGTGAGGTGGGTTAGGAGGTGTAAATTATAAGGCGAGCGTAATCATATTATTTGTTAGGGGAGGTAGGTTTGGTGTATAGCAATGTATAAAAATATAAATGTATTTGGCAATTATATATATATATATATATAGTAAATACATATACACACACAGTATTAATGAGTGTGTGTGTGTATAGAAATAAATAAATATATATATACATATATATATATATATATATATGTATATATATATATATATGGAGGTAGTTCTGTCACGTGGGAGCTAATGAAGGGTAATACTGTTTTATACTCCACTAGATATCAAACCTTTGTGGATCTGCAAGAACCAGTTGTCCAGAAGAAGAGCAGATCAGTGGTTTGAAAGGCAAGCGGTAAGTGGTTGTAATATATGCCCACACACACACACACACTACACACAGGAGAAGAGAGTCCAGTCCAGTACCTTGGACCCCTAGGTCCCTATTGGGTTTTAATTCATGTCCGCAATTCCTGCATGTAAGCACACATTTCCTTGAATAAATCACAAGGATCAGGGCCGTAACTAGGAGTGTACAAGCAGTGCCACAACACAGAGAGCAGCACCATTGCTGTTTCACGGTCCTTGTTTATGGCTAGCAGGGTACCTGGACTGGCACCCTGAAGCCTGAATTGCTGCGCCAGTGCCATCAGGAGCCTCCTTTGATGGGTCTGGCTCGTGGGTAGAGTAGGTGGGGGGCCCTGCTTGTTTAGTTTGTACTGGGCCCACAATTTCTGATGGCAGCTCTGCTGTGGAAGGCCTTGTCCGGGCCATCGGCTGGGGCTGGTCCTCTCGGGCATCCTACCTCTTGCTCCACATCCTATTCTCCGTGCTGATGTGCTTATTTATTCCTGGCTCTAGTCCTATGCTTAGTCCTGCCTCTTTTGCCCCATCTCCTATTTTTCCCTGCTGACTTCTTCCCTGGCCCCGGCTCCAGAGCAGAATTAAGGGGGGAGCATAGGGGGCACGTCACCCAAGGTGTCCTTCATTCTGGGGCCCCCCGGCCATTGATTATTACAGCTGCACTCACAGTGCATCAGGAGTCAGACTGCAGTGCATGTCAAGGGAGGTGAAGCCAGGGCAGGGGGTGGGGCTACATGGCTCTCATTTAGGGCTATTTCACACACGCTGGTTTTGACCGGACGGCAAAAATCTGGGCGTTTTTTTTCTCCTGTGGATAATTTTCTTTCACACATAACGGTTTTGTACCGTGTGTGATGGTTGTGCCGTGTGTATGTTTTTTTTTCCAATCTTTAACATTGAAACCGTGGATGGCAGCCGTACATTTCAGTGGATATTCCTGGCTGTAACATGGTGACCGCACCATGTCAGCTGAAAGGACCCATTTATTTACATACTCGGCAAAAAAACGCTCGGATTCTGGTGAAAACTGGCATGTGTGAAATAGCCCTCAGAGCAAGGCTAGCAGCAGCATGAAAGAGAGGAGGGGATGGAGGAGCTATTTTGCTACAGATAGAGTATAGACAGTGTACTGTACCCTCCCTGGCTTTAAGGTGATAGAGGAAAGGGGGGGGAGGGGTTTTATGATGGTGTATGTATTTATGTATCTGTATGTATAAGTGTGTATGTATGTGACTCTGTAACTATGGCCTTCATTCAGAGGCGGCCGTACGGTCTACAACCGCACGGCCGCTTCGATGTTTGTCTAGTGCGCATGCGCACGAGGGAGCCGGCTCCTTCGTGCGAATGCGTGACACCCGCTACGACCGACAGCGCCGTTCGTAGCGGGTCTCTTTCCAAAGGGGGCGAGCTGTCGATGTTGATTGACAGCTCGCCCCATTTGGAAGGCGGGTCGGGGGGTGGCAGCCCAAACGGAGGCGTTCCCATGGGAACGCCTGCCGTTTGGGGGAGGCCCCACTGACATCGTGATGTCAGTGGAGAGCTTCCGGCTCTGACAGAGCCAGAAGCTCTCCGGGGCTTACGACAAGTGAGACCCTACCCTAGGGTCTCGTCGTAAGCCCCGATGGTCGCAATGGTCTCTGACCATCGCGACCACCACCCTAGCGGTCGTTAGAGCTGTGGGTGTAAACCCACAGCCTAACGACCGAAACAGAGGTCAGGATGCAAGCGGCCACCCAGTTTCTGAGCGACCGCTTGCATCCTCCGACTGCCTCTGAATGAGGCCCTATATGTATGTGCATGTGTGTGTGACTGTGTATGTATGCCTGTATATATGTTTATGTATGTGTGTGTGACTTTATGCATGTGTGTTTGTATAAGTGCGTGTATGTATGTGTGTCTGTAACTGTATTTATGTATGTGCATGTATGTATGTCTGTGTATGTGTGTATATATATATATGTGTATTTATGTATGTGTGTGTGTGTGTGTGTGTGGACTGTGTGTATGTAGTAATGTGTGACTGTATGCGTGCATTAAGCTGCGTAAACACTAGCTGATATAATGAACGATAACAATATCGTTATTGTCCAATCGTTCATTATATCGCCCAGTGTGTATGTCGTCAACGACCAGCGATGCGCACTCCCGCTGGTCGTTGAAGACATTGTTCATCACCCGAACCTGCAGTCCAACCTGACAATATCGTCAGGTTGTGCAGGGATGAGGGAGGGTGCTTGCACTGAACGATATCGTTAATGACATTATGCACACCACTACTGGGAAAACACGAAACAATATCGCTCAGTGAGGATATCGTTTAGTGTGTACGGGCTTTTAGTGTGTGACTGTAGGTGTGTGTGACTGTGTGTGAATAAGTCTGACTGTATGTATGTGTGCAACTGTATGTATGTGACGGTGTGTTACTGTATATATGTGCATGTGTGTATCTATGTATTTGTATACAGTATATGTGTGACTGTATGTATGTGTATATATATGTGACTATGGGTGGGATGTATTAATAGCAAAATGTAGTCAGATCTATGAAAACTGCTGTTTTCCGATGTTTAACTACATTCCCCATGTATCAAGCTCGAGGTTGTACCCGATAGGCAACACCTTCTATAGATGACAATGCTTACAGAAGTCTATGGGCCTCTTTGCACATAACTCTCCAAAAGGGATCCATTAGGATCCCTCCCAGTGTTCCCCGCACTATCCAGATGTCCCAAATTATTCTCTTTAGGACCTACTAGTCTTAAGTGCCCCGGGCCCCCCAAAGCCTTAATCCAGCTCTGCCCAGGTCTCAAGCTCCATCCCGTCTCCCTATCTCAGTGCCTCCTCCTCTTAAGGGGCACAAACAAGGGGATAATCAGGAGAGGCAACAGAGAGAGGTCGTCATGAAGGGAGAAGGGATAAAATAGGTAGATGAAAAGAGGGACAGGTCAGAATAGGAGATTGATGTCATCAGGGAGCAGTGACAGATATGGGGAAAATAGTGATGTCATCAGGGAGCAGGGGACAGAATGGGGAAGAGATTGATGTCATCAGGGAGCAGGGACAGATTGGGGGAGAGAGAGATATCACCAGGGAGCAGGGACAGATTCGGGAGAGAGAGACATCACCAGGGAGCAGGGACAGATTGGGGCAGAGAGAGATATCACCAGGGAGCAGATTGGGAGAGAGAGAGATATAACCATGGAGCAGGGACAGAATGGGGGAGAGAGAGATATCACCAGGGAGCAGGGACAGATTGGGGGAGAGAGAGATATCACCAGGGAGCAGGGACAGATTGGGTTGGAGGAGAGAGAGATATCACCAGGGAGCAGGGACAGATTGGGGGAGAGAGAGATACAACCATGGAGCAGGGACAGAATGGGGAGAGAGAGAGACATCACTAGGGAGCAGGGACAGAATGGGGGAAAGAGTGATGTAATCAGGGAGCAGGGACAGAATGGGGGAAAGAGTGATGTAATCAGGGAAATAGGGCAGAATTATGAGACAGGGAGAGTTTGTAGTGGAGATGGAGCAGAATAGGAAAGTAGTCCTCAGCGAGTTGATGCAACATTTATTTATTCAGAAGGGAGAATGTAAAAAACAAAGGATGCAGGATTAGATGTAAGATACCCAAGTGGTTCATTATTGTGAGTGTGACAAGTGCTGTACATACTTAATTTTTATGTCTCTGGGTGATTATAAAGATTCAGTCACAGTAATTTGTTTTAGAAATTAGAGTAAATTTGTCTCTAGGTTAAGATTTGTAATCCAGAATGTTACCATGGGATAGAATGGTAAGTAGAGGTGGTAAGTGTCAAATGCACTATTTGACACTTAGGGGTCTATTTACTAAGCAGTGTTAGGAGGCAGAGTGAAAAGTGATAAGAAAGTGATAAGGTGCCAGCCAATCAGCTTCCAACTGCCATCTCACAGGCTATGTTTGAAAAATGACAGTTGGGAGCCGATTGGCTGGCACCTTATCACTTTTCACTCTGTCTCCTAACACTGCTTAGTAACTAGACCCTTAACAGAGTTACACTTTTCATTGGTATGTATGAAAGCATATAACGTAGAGAAAATCACTTTTCTCCACATTATTGGCAAACATCTAACGATTTTGCCATCATCATACTATTGTATGGCAATGGAAAACCATTTAGATGTTATTAAAAACCGATCAATGCACTTTTATGGCTTATCGTTTTTTCACAAATTGGCAGGATCACTTTACGGTATGTGTGCTAACATGTCTGTTTGTCAGACAGAGATGGTAGATGATGTACTGTAGTTGATTGTAGTTCTTAGATATAATACTTTTTCATATATTGATTATACATTTAGACCTCATCCCTATTAGATAAAACACGCCTGCAGTTTTTTTATCACATACATTTTGCCATTGCCATGTGCTGTTAGAAAAGCCGGGGCCACTTGATTGCATTTGCCCCCCAGGTTAAAAGTTGCCAGCCAGCCCCTGGCGAGACCCGTACTGCGACGGCAGCTCCGTCGCAACCGGTCTCGCTACAAGACAGGACAGCTGTCGATTTTGATTGACAGCTCGCCTCGTTTTGTAGACACGGAGGGGGGGTGGCTGCACAAACACAGGCGTTTGTGGGCGGCCCTACTGACATCACTCGTGATTTCAGTAGTAAAATCACTCGTGATGTCAGTAGTGGACTTCCTGCTCTATTAGAGCAGGAAGTCCACTCGGGCTTGCGAGAGCTGAGACCCTACCACAGGCTCTCCTTGCAAGCCCGATGATCACGATAATCGCGACCATCGCCAGGCCATTCGCAAAAGCTGTGGGTCCTCACCCACAGCTTAGCGAGCGGCCTGGAGGCCGAAAAAAAAAATCCCCGTCCTGATTCAGAGCGAGCGCTCGCAAATAGCGAGCGGCTCTGAATCAGGCCCCATGTCTGTCCTGTTTGTATTATGCTCTGTACGGCACTGCAGAGCTTCCTGGTGCATTATAAATAAATGCAAGTAATAAACAGTGGTCGGACTACATGGGAAAAAGTGGCAGTACATGTCTGAACGGAGTCCTTGTATTAGAAAGTAGGAAACAAGCAAGGGGAGTCCTTACTCTCAAATCTCAAGTGTATGTACGCTGCCCACACTCTGTGAAGTTACCCCAATTGGTTTGCTCTATTCTGTAACCATTTATTACATAAAAGATTTATGAAATTCAATTTCTTTCATTATATATTTGTTCATTGTGTCTATGAAATTTGTCTCATCCTTGGCCTTATATCTATTTTAAATCATTTTCAACAAGTGCAAAACAAATAACTAAAAATAGAATTACTGATAATACCATTTGGAATGTGCACCAGTGGAACATAAAGGGTGATTGTTTGTAAAGTTAAGACGATGTTTTGTCCGGGACCATGTCTAGTCATTCTGCTGTCTGAGGCGGCATATGAAACGCCACCTTTATTCCCAATACACATAAATGTACACATTTGTATATGATTAGTGTACACTGTCAGGGGGGTTTATGGGTAATCAGAACCCCCACCTGACAGACCAATTTATTTTTCCAGGAGGTAGCGTTCCTGCAGTCTGCGATCGGAGCTCTGCCCCCTTGCTGCGCTGCATGCGCCATATATATATATATATATATATATCTCCTTCAGCCATAACAGTAAAACCACTGACAAGTGAAGTGAATAACATTGATTATCTCGTTACAATGGCACTTGTCAAGGGGTGGGATATATTAGGCAGCAAGTGAACAGTCAGTTCTTGAAGTTAATGTGTTGGAAACAGGAAATGGGCAAGTGTAAGGATCTGAGCGACTTTGGCAAAGGCCAAATTGTGATGGCTAGAAGACTAGGGTGTTCCCGGTATACAGTGGTTAGTACCTAACAAACGTGGTCAGAGGAAGGAAAACCAGTGAACCTGCAACAGGGTCATTGGTGCCCAAGGCTAAATGATGCACGTGGGGAGCGAAGACTAGCCCATATGGTCTAATTCCACAGAAGAGATACTGTAGCACAAATTGAGGAAAAAGTAAATTCTGGCTATAATAGAGAAAGGTATCAGAACACACAGTGCATCGCAGATCGCTGTGTTTGGGGCTGCGTAGCTGCAGACCGGTCAGAGGGCTTGATTCAGAGCCGGACGCTATTTGCGCTCGCTCGTTTAGAAAAAGGGGCCGGATATTTAAATAGAGCGCTCGTTCTTTGCGGTCTGTTGACGCCTCTATGTCTGAACGAGCGAACGAAACATGCGCTCGCTATTTTTTATAAAACGCCCCCTGGCCGCTCGCATCCTACGTCATCTCCGCTATTTATTAGATTAATCGAGTACATCGAAAGGCGTATGAACTGCTCGCAGTGCTTGTGGTTGGATTTTCCTACCGCAATCATGCGAACAGTTCAGGCTAAGAATCAACCAAGTGACGTTGTCGATGACGCTGCTTTGTTAATTATGCACACCCTTAAAACGCCCGTTTTGACCGTTTGGCACGCCTGTGTTCGGATCTCCACTCCCCGTTTTCAAGCACCTTCCCCTGTTGCCACCCACAAATGGCTCATTCTGTCACTCAAATTAGCAGGCATTCGCTATTTTGCGAGCACACAATTTCCGACCACAATGAATGGTTCGCGCATGCGTATTACAAACCATACGCATGCGCAGTTGTGCGAACACCGCTTGGAGCGAACGAGCGGCCGCTTACGAGCGGCTCTGAATCAGGCCCAGAGTGCCCATGCTGACCCCTGTCCACAGCTGAAAGTGCCTACAAGGGGCACATGAGCGTCAGAACTAGACCATGGAGCAATGGAAGAAGGTGGTCTGGTCTGATTAATCACGTTTTACATCATGTGGGCGGCCAGGTGCGAGTGCGTCATTTAATTGCGAAAACGATGGCATCAGGATGCACTATGGGAAGAAGGCAAGTCGGCGGAGGCAGTGTGATGGTCTGGGCAATGTTCTGCTGGGAAACCTTGGGTCCTGGCATTCATGTGGATGTTACTTTGGCATGTACCACCTACCGAAACATTGTTGCAGACCAAGTACACCCCTTCATGAAAACAGTATTCCGTGATGGCAGTGGCCTCTTTCAACAGGATGATGCACCCTGCCACACTGCAAAAACAGTTCAGGAATGGTTTGAGATACATGACAGAGTTCAAAATGTTGTCTTGGCTTCCAAATTCCCCAGATCGCAATCTGATCGAGAGTATCTGTGGGATGTGCTGAAAAAACAAGTCTGAGCAATGGAGGTTCCACTGCACAACTTACAGGACCTAAAGGATCTGCTGCTAACATTTTGGTGTCAGATTCCACAGGACACCTTCAGAGGTCTTAAGCCGCGTATCCACTTGCCAATTAAACAGAGCGATTGAACGATAACGACATCGTTATCGTTCAATCGCTCATTAATTGTGCACAAATTGGGCATGAAAATGTCGAAAATGACCAGAGATGCGCACTCCTGCTGGTCGTTTCCGACATCAATCATCGCCTAAACATGCTGGTTAGTACGCCGATAACGACAGCTTGGGCATGTTCGGGGATGAGGGAGGGTGCCTGCACTGTACGACATATTGTTCAGTGTAGGCACTACAGGGGAAGCGGAACGACTGTACGATTACAATGTTGTAATCGTACTGTCGTTCCAAGATCTTCAAGTGGATACGCACCTTTACTGTAGCAACATTTGACGTCAGAAAATAACCATTTGGCCCATATATAGCCTGCCCTTTTATACCTGCTTGGTAACCTCAACCCTATTTGATCCTTAGTTCTTTGTAAATATATTCTTATGCCCAGGAGCGTAAACAGACCTAGGGGGGCCCCATAGCAAAATTTCCACAGGCCCCCTAGGTCCACCCCCCAGTCCGTCGCCCTTTTCACTCCCCACTCCTCGACTTACCTGCTCCGTGGTCGCGCTGCGCAGGGCTGGCACACCTACTCTCCTGGTCGGCTCCATCTGTCCTCACTGACTGAAGCTGGGAGGAGGCGACCGTATATATATATATATATATATATATATATATATACATAAGCATATGTGTATATGTATGTACAGTATGTACATATATATATTTTAACATAAATATACACACACACACACATCGTGCTACCTGTCTGGTGTCTAATGTCCCCTGTAGTTGTGCCCCTTCTGCAATGCCTCCTGTAGCTGTGCCCCATCTGCAATGCCCCCAGTTGTTGTGTCCCTTCTGCAAGGCCCCCAGTAGTTGTGCCCCTTCTGCAATGCCCCCAGTAGTTGTGCCCCTTCTCAAATGCCCCAGTTGTTGTGCCCCTTCTGCAATGCCCCCAGTAGTTGTGCCCCTTCTGCAATGCCCCCAGTAGTTGTGCCCCTTCTCAAATGCCCCAGTTGTTGTGCCCCTTTTGCAATGCCTCCAGTAGTTGTGCCCCTTCTCCAATGCCCCCAGTAGTTGTGCCCCTTCTGCAATGCCCCAGTAGTTGTTCCTCTTCTCTAATGCACCCTCTAGTTGTGCCTATTCTTCAATGCCCCCTGTAGTCGTGCCCCCTAAAGTAGTGCCCCCAGTACTAGCTCCCCGGACACACCCCTGTAAAGAAACTTACCTGTCTTCGCTTCACGCCATCAGGGCTCCCGAGTCCCGCCATCGCTGCTGCTTCCTGCTGGATCTAACTGGATCCAGCAGGTGCCCAGGCTCCTTTCATCGCAGGTGACATCTTGACGACCAACCCTGTCGCATTGCTGATAATCCGTCCCTGAGTGTGATCCTCTGTGCTCTCCTGCTCCTCATCTATCTCGTCACTGCAGTGGGAGCTGTTGGGGGGCAAGCCTGAGAACATGAAGGAGATGGGACAGGTGTGTGTGTGTGTGTGTGTGCGTGTGCGTGCGTGTGCGCGCGTGCACATTACATACATACTGTAGTAGTGTACGTGTATATATGCATTTGTTTACAATTTTTAAACTTCACCAAGTTCATCAGCATGTGTTTTCTGATTAATGAGTCTTATTTGTTTGCACAGTGAAATAGAAAACATGGTTTTAAAGAAGATGTAACTACAAATAGGATCTACAGTTATAATAGTTTGTCTTTTATTGCCTGCGGTGACATATTTCTAAGATGACCTTCTTCTTATTGCTGCATATACTGTATCAAATTCCCACAGCAGAAGGAGAACTACTGTGCCCTTAATTCATAAGCATTTGACATGAAATTCCATTGAATGAAACGTTCTGACCATGCCTGATGGTATGTCCCTACAGGGTCATGAGAACCAAAGCATTTTGATACTTTCCAATTATGAATTTCTTATTTGACAAGACAATGTTCAATAAGTCATTTAGATGGAAAATTATTTTTAGATTTACTTTCGGGTTCAGTTTTCAGGAATGATAAATACTACAATAAATTAATTATTTTCATAAATATTTTAAATGAATATAAAACCTTAACACATTAAAAGTGGAACTAAATATATAGCTAATAAATAATAGACTTATTTTCATATTTATAAAAATTAGAAATGAATAAAATGTACTAACATCCACTTTAAACTATTTCTATTGTATGACTGGGAGCTGCCATGATGATTACTCTGACAGGGAGACGGCTCTGCACAGGGCACACAGTGACGTTGGTGTGAGTGGTGGGTGAAGGCGCTGCTAGCACCAGTCTGTATAGCAATGCTGCTGGTCATGTGAGCCAATCCCGTGACAGGACCCCTATGCAAAGAAATCCAACTAGAACACCTGGCAAAGGCTAGTGTTTTATAAATCAATAGGCTATAGTTCCTTAAGTGTGAAAATGTTAATAATTGACAGAACCGTATTTTGTAAAAAAAGAAAAAGAGAAAGAAACAACCCCCCCCGTAAAAAAAAAAAAAAGCTCTGTACTGTGACTTTCTCTCAATGATTTCTTGGCTCTTGTCCATATTCACATTGTAGCCTGTTAACATCCATTTGCTATTCCGAAACCCTGATGAAATGCTTAAAATATGATACATGGACAACCTGCCAAGGGAGAGGTCAGAAGCCATAAAAATAATGCCGTGTTTGAAAGGGAGTTACCGGTTGCCAAGTATACATGTGTGTTTGCGTCATGTTATTTTAGCTCTGATATTATTATGTGCAGAAATGATTTTCAGTCACGTGCAGTGTGTGAACTATTCAGTTTTTGGAAACACAGTAACTAGAGCAGCTTCTACGCCTTGTACAGTATGTCCTGAAAAGACAAATGATCTTATATGTAAACATGATGAAAGTATACTTACCCATTACAGAGTGGTTATGCAATTTAAAATAATGATGATAATAGTGGAATTAGAATTCTATCCTCAAAGTTCAGTGTCCCCTGAAAATTACAGGCTATGCATGAAGGACAAAGAGCTGTTTTGTGGAATATTTGGATCCTTAACTCAGATACATATTTTTGTTAAAAGTTTTGCGTTGGAATAAGGAAATAACTTGTAATATATTTTGATTGATGGCAGTCATATGGCAAAGCCCTGGGTGCTCTGACTTTAATACTATTTTTGTCTGAAATCCCTATCGATTAGAAAAAAGCACAACTGCTGCAGTGCCACTTCCGACTAGTATTACTTTTTATATATCCCATGAGTATCCATGTAAACGTTGTACAAGTATGGGATCTCTTATCTAAAGACCTCTTACCAGAAAGTTCCAAACACTGGGTAGGAGAACAAAGGTTAATATGGCCACACAGACATGCTCATCACACAGACATGCTTACCCCACATACATGCTCATCACACAGACATGCTTACCCCACATACATGCTCATCACACAGACATGCTTACCCCACATACATGCTCATCACACAGACATGCTCACCCCACATACATGCTCACCCCACATACATGCATACCACAAAGACTGCTCATCACACAGACTGCTCATCACACAGACTGCTCATCACACAGACTGCTCATCACACAGACTGCTCATCACACAGACATGCTCATCACACAGACATGCTCATCACACAGACATGCTCATCACACAGACAAGCTCACCCCACATACATGCTCACCCCACCTACATGCATACCACACAGACATGCTCACCCCACATACATGCATACCACACAGACTGCTCATCACACAGACATGCTCACCTCACATACATGCTCATCACATACAGACATGCTCACCCCACATACATGCTCACCCCACATACATGCATACCACACAGACTGCTCATCACACAGACATGCTTACCCCACATACATGCTCATCACACAGACATGCTCATCACACAGACATGCTTACCCCACATACATGCTCATCACACAGACATGCTTACCCCACATACATGCTCATCACACAGACATGCTTACCCCACATACATGCTCATCACACAGACATGCTCACCCCACATACATGCTCACCCCACATACATGCATACCACACAGACTGCTCATCACACAGACTGCTCATCACACAGACTGCTCATCACACAGACATGCTCATCACACAGACATGCTCATCACACAGACAAGCTCACCCCACATACATGCTCACCCCACCTACATGCATACCACACAGACATGCTCACCCCACATACATGCATACCACACAGACTGCTCATCACACAGACATGCTCACCTCACATACATGCTCATCACATACAGACATGCTCACCCCACATACATGCTCACCCCACATACATGCATACCACACAGACTGCTCATCACACAGACATGCTTACCCCACATACATGCTCATCACACAGACATGCTCATCACACAGACATGCTCACCCCACAGACATGCTCACCCCACATACATGCTCACCCCACATACATGCTCACCCCACATATATGCATACCACACAGACATGCTCATCACACAGACATGCTCATCACACAGACATGCTCACCCCACATACATGCTCACCCCACCTACATGCATACCACACAGACATGCTCACCCCACATACATGCATACCACACAGACTGCTCATCACACAGACTGCTCATCACACAGACTGCTCATCACACAGACATGCTCACCTCACAGACATGCTCACCTCACATACATGCTCATCACATACAGACATGCTCAACCCACATACATGCATACCACACAGACTGCTCATCACACATACATGCTCACCCCACATACATGCTCACCCCACATACATGCATACCACACAGACATGCTCATCACACAGACATGCTCACCCCACATACATGCTCATCACACAGACATGCTCACCCCACATACATGCTCACCCCACCGACATGCTCACCCCACAGACATGCTCACCCCACAGACATGCTCACCCCACAGACATGCTCACCCCACAGACATGCTCACCCCACATACTGCTCATCACACAGACATGCTCACCACACAGACATGCTCACCACACAGACATGCTCACCCCACATACATGCATACCACACAGACTGCTCATCACACAGACTGCTCATCACACAGACATGCTCACCCCACATACATGCTCACCACACAGACATGCGCACCCCACATACATGCTCACCCCACCTACATGCATACCACACAGACATGCTCACCCCACATACATGCATACCACACAGACTGCTCATCACACAGACATGCTCACCTCACATACATGCTCATCACATACAGACATGCTCACCCCACAGACATGCTCACCCCACAGACATGCTCACCCCACAGACATGCTCACCCCACATACATGCTCACCCCACATACATGCATACCACACAGACATGCTCATCACACAGACATGCTCACCCCACATACATGCTCATCACACAGACATGCTCACCCCACATACATGCATACCACACAGACTGCTCATCACACAGACATGCTCATCACACAGACATGCACACCTCATATACATGCTCATCACACACAGACATGCTCACCCCACATACATGCTCACCCCACATACATGCATACCACACAGACTGATCATCACACAGACATGCTCATCACATAGACATGCATACCACACAGACATGCTCATCACACAGACATGCTCACCCCACATACATGCTCATCACACAGACATGCTCATCACACAGACATGCACACCTCATATACATGCTCATCACACACAGACATGCTCACCCCACATACATGCTCACCCCACATACATGCATACCACACAGACTGATCATCACACAGACTGATCATCACACAGACATGCTCATCACATAGACATGCATACCACACAGACATGCTCATCACACAGACATGCTCACCCCACATACATGCTCATCACACAGACATGCTCACCCCACATACATGCATACCACACAGACTGCTCATCACACAGACATGCTCATCACACAGACATGCACACCTCATATACATGCTCATCACACACAGACATGCTCACCCCACATACATGCTCACCCCACATACATGCATACCACACAGACTGATCATCACACAGACATGCTCATCACACAGACATGCACACCTCACATACATGCTCATCACACACAGACATGCTCACCCCACATACATGCTCGCCCCACATACATGCATACCACACAGACTGCTCATCACACAGACATGTTCACCCCACATACATGCACACACACAGACTGCTCATCACACACACATGCTCACACCACATACATGCTTGTCACGCAGACATGCTCGCCCCCCAGACATGCATACCACACAGACTGCTCATCACACAGACATGCTCTCCTCACATACATGCTCATCACATACATACATGCTCACCCCACATACATGCTCACCCCACATACATGCATACCACACAGACTGCTCATCACATAGACATGCTCACCCCACATACATGCTCACCCCACATACATGCATACCACACAGACATGCATACCACACAGACATGCTCATCACACAGACATGCTCACCCCACATACATGCTCATCACACAGACATGCTCACTCCACATACATGCATACCACACAGACTGCTCATCACACAGACATGCTCATCACACAGACATGCACACCTCATATACATGCTCATCACACACAGACATGCTCACCCCACATACATGCATACCACACAGACTGATCATCACACAGACATGCTCATCACACAGACATGCACACCTCACATACATGCTCATCACACACAGACATGCTCACCCCACATACATGCTCACCCCACATACATGCATACCACACAGACTGCTCATCACACAGACATGCTCACACCACATACATGCTTGTCACGCAGACATGCTCGCCCCCCAGACATGCTCGCCACGCAGACATGTTCATCACACAGACATGCTCGCCACACAGACATGCTCACTCCACAGACATGATCCCCCCACAGACATGTTAATTACAGCGACATGCTCATCGCACAGACATGCTTGCCCCACAGACATATTCACCCCACAGAAATGCTCACCACACAGATGTTAATCACAGCGAGATGCTCATCACACAGACATGCTTGCCCCACAGACATGCTCACCCCACAGATATGTTAGCCCCACAGACATGCTCGCCATGCAGACATGTTTATCACACAGACATGCTTGCCCCACAGACATGCTCACCCCACAGAGATATTCCTCACACAGACATGCTCGCCACACAGACATGTTAATCACAGCAAGATGCTCATCACACAGACATGCTCACCCCACAGATATGTTCGCCCCACAGATATGTTCGCCCCACAGACATGCTCGCCACGCAGACATGTTCATCACACAGACATGCTCACTCCACAGACATGATCCCCCCACAGACATGTTAATTACAGCGACATGCTCATCACACAGACATATTCACCCCACAGAAATGCTCACCACACAGATGTTAATCACAGCGAGATGCTCATCACACAGACATGCTTGCCCCACAGACATGCTCACCCTACAGATATGTTCGCCCCACAAACATGCTTGCCATGCAGACATGTTTATCACACAGACATGCTTGCCCCACAGACATGCTCACCCCACAGACATGTTAATCACGCAGACATGTTAATCACGCAGACATGTTCATCACACAGACATGTTAATCACAGCAAGATGCTCATCACACAGACATGCTCACCCCACAGACATGCTCGCCCCACAGACATGCTCGCCACGCAGACATGTTCATCACACAGACATGCTCGCCACACAGACATGCTCACTCCACAGACATGTTAATTACAGTGACATGCTCATCACACAGACATGCTTGCTCCACAGACATGTTCACCCCACAGAAATGCTCACCACACAGACTTGTTAATTACAGCGAGATGCTCATCACACAGACATGCTTGCCCCACAGACATGCTCATCCCACGGATATTTTCGCCCCACAGACATGCTCGCCCCACAAAATGCTCGCCATGCAGACATGTTTATCACACAGACATGCTCGCCACACAGACATGCTCACTCCACAGACATGATCCCCCCACAGACATGTTAATTACAGCGACATGCTCATCACACAGACATATTCACCCCACAGAAATGCTCACCACACAGATGTTAATCACAGCGAGATGCTCATCACACAGACATGCTTGCCCCACAGACATGCTCGCCCCACAGACATGCTCACCCCATAGACATGCTCACCCCACAGACATGCTCACCCCACAGACATGCTCACCCCACAGACATGTTCACCACGCAGACATGTTCACCACGCAGACATGTTAATCACGCACACATGTTCATCACACAGACATGTTAATCACAGCAAGATGCTCATCACACAGACATGCTCACCCCACAGACATGCTCACCCCACAGACATGCTCACCCCACAGACATGCTCACCCCACAGACATGCTCACCCCACATACATGCATACCACACAGACATGCTCATCACACAGACATGCTCACCCCACATACATGCTCATCACACAGACATGCTCACCCCACATACATGCATACCACACAGACTGCTCATCACACAGACATGCTCATCACACAGACATGCACACCTCATATACATGCTCATCACACACAGACATGCTCACCCCACATACATGCTCACCCCACATACATGCATACCACACAGACTGATCATCACACAGACATGCTCATCACATAGACATGCATACCACACAGACATGCTCATCACACAGACATGCTCACCCCACATACATGCTCATCACACAGACATGCTCATCACACAGACATGCACACCTCATATACATGCTCATCACACACAGACATGCTCACCCCACATACATGCTCACCCCACATACATGCATACCACACAGACTGATCATCACACAGACATGCTCATCACATAGACATGCATACCACACAGACATGCTCATCACACAGACATGCTCACCCCACATACATGCTCATCACACAGACATGCTCACCCCACATACATGCATACCACACAGACTGCTCATCACACAGACATGCTCATCACACAGACATGCACACCTCATATACATGCTCATCACACACAGACATGCTCACCCCACATACATGCTCACCCCACATACATGCATACCACACAGACTGATCATCACACAGACATGCTCATCACACAGACATGCACACCTCACATACATGCTCATCACACACAGACATGCTCACCCCACATACATGCTCGCCCCACATACATGCATACCACACAGACTGCTCATCACACAGACATGTTCACCCCACATACATGCACACACACAGACTGCTCATCACACACACATGCTCACACCACATACATGCTTGTCACGCAGACATGCTCGCCCCCCAGACATGCATACCACACAGACTGCTCATCACACAGACATGCTCTCCTCACATACATGCTCATCACATACATACATGCTCACCCCACATACATGCTCACCCCACATACATGCATACCACACAGACTGCTCATCACATAGACATGCTCACCCCACATACATGCTCACCCCACATACATGCATACCACACAGACATGCATACCACACAGACATGCTCATCACACAGACATGCTCACCCCACATACATGCTCATCACACAGACATGCTCACTCCACATACATGCATACCACACAGACTGCTCATCACACAGACATGCTCATCACACAGACATGCACACCTCATATACATGCTCATCACACACAGACATGCTCACCCCACATACATGCTCACCCCACATACATGCATACCACACAGACTGATCATCACACAGACATGCTCATCACACAGACATGCACACCTCACATACATGCTCATCACACACAGACATGCTCACCCCACATACATGCTCACCCCACATACATGCATATCACACAGACTGCTCATCACACAGACATGCTCACACCACATACATGCTTGTCACGCAGACATGCTCGCCCCCCAGACATGCTCGCCACGCAGACATGTTCATCACACAGACATGCTCGCCACACAGACATGCTCACTCCACAGACATGATCCCCCCACAGACATGTTAATTACAGCGACATGCTCATCGCACAGACATGCTTGCCCCACAGACATATTTACCCCACAGAAATGCTCACCACACAGATGTTAATCACAGCGAGATGCTCATCACACAGACATGCTTGCCCCACAGACATGCTCACCCCACAGATATGTTAGCCCCACAGACATGCTCGCCATGCAGACATGTTTATCACACAGACATGCTTGCCCCACAGACATGCTCACCCCACAGAGATATTCCTCACACAGACATGCTCGCCACACAGACATGTTAATCACAGCAAGATGCTCATCACACAGACATGCTCACCCCACAGATATGTTCGCCCCACAGATATGTTCGCCCCACAGACATGCTCGCCACGCAGACATGTTCATCACACAGACATGCTCACTCCACAGACATGATCCCCCCACAGACATGTTAATTACAGCGACATGCTCATCACACAGACATATTCACCCCACAGAAATGCTCACCACACAGATGTTAATCACAGCGAGATGCTCATCACACAGACATGCTTGCCCCACAGACATGCTCACCCTACAGATATGTTCGCCCCACAAACATGCTTGCCATGCAGACATGTTTATCACACAGACATGCTTGCCCCACAGACATGCTCACCCCACAGACATGTTAATCACGCAGACATGTTAATCACGCAGACATGTTAATCACGCAGACATGTTAATCACGCAGACATGTTCATCACACAGACATGTTAATCACAGCAAGATGCTCATCACACAGACATGCTCACCCCACAGACATGCTCGCCCCACAGACATGCTCGCCACGCAGACATGTTCATCACACAGACATGCTCGCCACACAGACATGCTCACTCCACAGACATGTTAATTACAGTGACATGCTCATCACACAGACATGCTTGCTCCACAGACATGTTCACCCCACAGAAATGCTCACCACACAGACTTGTTAATTACAGCGAGATGCTCATCACACAGACATGCTTGCCCCACAGACATGCTCATCCCACGGATATTTTCGCCCCACAGACATGCTCGCCATGCAGACATGTTTATCACACAGACATGCTCGCCACACAGACATGCTCACTCCACAGACATGATCCCCCCACAGACATGTTAATTACAGCGACATGCTCATCACACAGACATATTCACCCCACAGAAATGCTCACCACACAGATGTTAATCACAGCGAGATGCTCATCACACAGACATGCTTGCCCCACAGACATGCTCACCCCACAGATATGTTCGCCCCACAGACATGCTCACCCCACAAACATGCTTGCCATGCAGACATATTTATCACACAGACATGCTCGCCCCACAGACATGCTCACCCCATAGACATGCTCACCCCACAGACATGCTCACCCCACAGACATGCTCACCCCACAGACATGTTCACCACGCAGACATGTTCACCACGCAGACATGTTAATCACGCACACATGTTCATCACACAGACATGTTAATCACAGCAAGATGCTCATCACACAGACATGCTCACCCCACAGATATGTTCGCCCCACAGACATGCTCGCCACGCAGACATGTTCATCACACAGACATGCTCGCCACACAGACATGCTCACTCCACAGACATGTTAATTACAGTGACATGCTCATCACACAGACATGCTTGCTCCACAGACATGTTCACCCCACAGAAATGCTCACCACACAGACTTGTTATTTACAGCGAGATGCTCATCACACAGACATGCTTGCCCCACAGACATGCTCATCCCACGGATATGTTCGCCCCACAGACATGCTCGCCCCACAAAATGCTCGCCATGCAGACATGTTTATCACACAGACGTGCTCGCCACACAGACATGCTCACCCCACAGACATGATCCCCCCACAGACATGTTAATCACAGCGACATGCTCATCATTGTAAAAATAGAAATAATAAATATTTTTGAAACATGTAAAGTTACATAGGAAGTGGAACTCAGCTTACCAATTCAATAAGGAGGGGAATGTATGAGGTGAAGTACAGGAGTACATTCTATATGTGCTTTAAAAGATTTTTAGCCAGCGTGCTTCTAATTATGGAGAAAAACTATGGACCTGATTCAGAGCCGGACGCAATTAGCGCTCGCTCGTCCAGAAAATAGGGGTGGCTATTCAAATGAACCGTTCGCTGTTTGCGGTCTGTTCACGCCTCTAGGTCTGAATGAGCGAACAAACCTTGCGGTCGTTTTTTGGGAAACTACGCCCCCTGACCGCTCGCATCCTAGGTCATGTCCGCTATTTATTAGATTAATCGAGTACATCGAACAGGGTATGAGCTGCTCACTATTCTTGTGGTTGGTTTTTGCAACCACAATTTTGCGAGCAGTTCAGGCTAAAAAATAACCCAGTGACGTGGTCAATGACGCTGCTGTTTTAATTATGCACACCCATAAAACGCCCGTTTTGACCTTTAAGCACGCCTGCGATCGGATCTCCACTCCCCGTTTTCAAGCACCTTCCCCTGTTACCATCCACATACGCCTCATCCTGTCACTCAAATTATCAGGCATTCGCTATTTTGCGAGCACATGAATTTCGGCCGCACTGACTGGTTCGCGCATGCGTATAACGATCCGTACGCATGCGCAGTTGGGCAAAAATCGCTCGGAGCGAACGAGCTGCCGCTTACGAATGGCTCTGAATCAGGCCCTTTGTGCCTTATAACCAATGAGGGAAATAGCACTGATGATACCATTTGGACATATGTCTGAAAATGACTAAATCATAGTTTGGATAGTGGATCCTATACCTATATTATCAGCAGGGCTGTAACTAGGGGTGTGCAACCAGTGCCACCACACAAAGTACAGGGCTCTGTGGGCAGCACCGTCTCCACCCCACAGCCCTTGCTTCTGACGAGCAGGGCGCCTGGAACAGCACCTGGCAACCAGGATTACTGCTACAGCATCGCCGAAGCAACGTTTAGGCTCAGGACGCTATGGTCGGCGCTACAATTCCCAGTGCTGCTGCCCCTTCTGCATAATGTAATGACGTCATGCGTACTACATGATGATGTCAGGCGCTGTTATGGCGATGATTATTAGTTTGAAACAACAGTGGCTCCTATACTGTAGCTGGGAGTACAGGCAGACTCTCCATAATATGTTGCAAGTGTTGGTAAACAATTAAATACACAATTGCAGACAGTTTGGAACACTTGCTTAGAAATAAAAATAAATCCTGTTCTTTGTCTTCAACGTGTCCATTTCTATATACAGTAAAGCACTGAAAAAATGCGGGAAAAATACTAGAAGGTAGCAGGATGTAGTCAGTGTGCTATGGTTTATTAGCAACCATGTACTTATTTATCAAAGTAATCTTTACAGAACATTTAGAGACATTCCTGCAGTTAAACAGAACATTTGTCAATAACTGATAGAAGGCCAGGAAAAAAAATATAACTGGATGCTAGTTTTGATGGAGATAATGTGGATTATTACAATTCCTTCGGAATACTGCATCTTCAAAGCTCTATTTTAAAAACATGTTCTGTAGCTTCATCTATATAATAAGCGAGGAAGTGTGTCTGTCTGTGCTTTATGCACGGCCAGAGTTTTGGCCTTAGCTCCACCAAATTTGGCAGGGTGATGTAGTTTGACCAGGATTAGGTTCTTGCCTAGGTTTGAACTTCGTCAGGGCCACACACTGTCACACAATCCCTAAAAATGGGGACACTTAAATTACACAGGTTCCTGGGCTGGCTCAAGTGGAAATTGGCAGTCTGCCAAAAACCTGTATAAAAGCTACAAAAGTATCCTTTTAAGGTGTGTACACACCTGACAGATATATCTGCAGATCGAGTGATCTGCAGATGATGGTCGTTCATACACACTGAACGACCGTCATCTGCATGCTGCAGCAGCTCGGGCTGGACTGGGGGTGGGTAGGGGGTGTGGCCTAATCGTGGAAGGTGTGGCCATGCCCCCTTCAAAAAAATTAAAAACACATCTGCGACGCGGCGCTGCGCGCTGGGGAGGGGGGCACTGTGTGCCCCTCAGTACGGCACACAGCCAGTGAGGGCACGATCAGCATCATCACTCCCACCTTTGGCATAGGAGACTGCTCGGGCTGCTGCTTTAGCAGCCTCGGACAGTCTCCCAGTGCAGCCCAGCACACAGCAGCGTGTGCTGGGCTGCTGTGGATGGGGAGCTGTGCCGGACCCGGGTAAGTAGTTCCCGCTTGCGGCTCCCACCCCTTGCCGATGGACAGATATGTCAGCAGACATATCTGTTCATTGGCTGTGCAGCACAGCCAATGCGATATGTCTGTGAACGATGTTGTTCACAGACATATCATCTGTACACACTGGCCAATGGAGGCACGATATATTGGCCAATCAATTGATCTGCCAATATATCGGCAAGCGCGTACCCAGCATTAACCTCACAGTCTGAGCAAGTGTCAAATTTTATGACTCATGCAAGTTCAGATTAAATCCAGTTAGTCCTTTTTAAAGTGACCATATATATAAATTAGCCCTCTATGTTTGCATGCAAGGGTGTAACTAGAACTTTGGGGGCCACATAGCAAGATCTTAAAAGGTCCCCCCAGAGGTAAAAAAAAACACATACATTTTCCCCCACACAGACCCATTCATGTTATGCCACACAGAGCCCACTCTGGTTATGCCACACAGTAGTACCCCTTATACACATTATGCCACGCAGTAGTAGTGCCCCATATACATTATGCCACACAGTAGTGCCCCTTACACTACACAGTAATGTCCCTTACACATTATATCACACAGTAATTCCCTTTGCAGATTATGCCACAAAGTAGTAGTGCCCCATATAACACATTAGTCCATACAATAGTAGTTCCCCAACCACATTATGCCACACAGTAATGTCCCTTATAACATGATGCCACACAGTAATACCTCTTACCAGCAGCAGCTCCTCCCCTCTTCCATGAGATGGGCTGCCACTGGTCTGGGTGGCTGGGTTCCCGGCGCCTGCGCAATAAGTCTGGCAGGCGCTGGGACATGCGCATGCGCGGCGATGGCGCCGTACATGCGCATGACACCGGCTTCTGGAAGCTGCATTCACTGCAGTCCCGAAAAGCTATGTAGGGCTGCCCGAAAGGCAGAGCAGTGGCTTCCACTGGAAGCTGCTCTCAGCTAATTGCAGCCTGGACTGGCAGTCCCAGGGGGAAGAGACACCTACCCCTGGGGCTGCCTGTCCTGTGTGTGACTGGCATGTGGTGCTTCCAATGGGAAGCCACCTCCAGTCACTGTAGCCAGTGCAGTCACAGACTGCCCAGGCTCACTGAAGTGGAGGATTTTTCTGGGGGGCTGCAGCCCCTAGGTATAACCTGCCACTATCCCTTACACATTATTCTCCCCCCAGCAACTCACCTCCCATTATCCCTCCAGCAGCCTCTCCCCCTGTGTGCCATCAGCAGCCAGCAGGTGTGGATTTAGGGCCAGACCGCCAACTAATTACAGCTGGCACACCGGCAGACAGTGGCAGACCTAGACAGACAGCGTCGACAAAAATTTTAAGTTGGCATAAGTCATGAGCTAATCAGAGCTCGAGGATCAGCAGCCAATCAACAGCCACCACTGCTGATTGGCTGCCTGTTCGCAAGCTCTGATTGCCCTTGCGACCGGTGGCGCTGTCTCTCCATGTCTGCCTGCCAGTGCGCCAGCTGTAATCAGCTGGCGGGGCAGCTCCAAATCAACACCGCTGACACTCAGGGCCCCATCGGCGGCCTTGAATGGACTGGCCCACCTTGATTGCGTAACTGGGTGCAGTGGGAGCGGCGAACCACAGAGGTAGCTCGGGCACCATAGCAGCCGCAACCCTTGCACCCACTGTAGTTACGCAACTGTTTGCTTGTATGTTTTTCAGGATCAATGGAATGGGGTTATAGATAAGGACAATGTAAACAAATAAAGGTTGCAGGTGTACTTCAGGGTCCAGTCATGAATGCCGGGTATCCCAGCTAGTTGTGAATAAATCCAATCATGTATTTTTCCAAATGTTCTATTAACAGAGATACTTTATCATTCTTAGTGTATTGTGTGTATAAAATAATTAAAGTCTCAGCTTTAATGGATTTATGTATAGGTCAGAGAATCAGTAATAATAATAATATAGGAATAAAACATTCAACACGTCATCCTCTCTGGTTAATGTCATCAGGATTAGCAGGATCTATATGTTTTGTTAAGTGGGATTGGCCGATTGTTACAGTACAATGGGCTGGGGGTTGGATTGAGACCGGAATAGGACTGCTGATTCTATTAAGTGGCTGAGCTTTCCTGGCTGATGGGATCAACCAGGAAAACAATAGTAATACTGCGCCCAGCACATTGCTGAAAGTAGTATAGAGTGATGATCTAAGGCCTGTACAGAGCAGCAGAAACTCATTGCTGGAGGTTAAGGATGTAAAAAATGCAACACAGTAAAAAGCTAACATTAGACCTAGACAATTGAATTAGCAGGGTTTATAAGGTCACCCTATGAAAATGGGTGTATCCCAACTATAATAATAAATTATAAATCTTAGGGATTATATGTCCTCATCCACAGTAGTTAAATCCAGATGGGCCTATTTATCAATATGCTGATGGGGTTGAATAAAAAAAATAACAAAAAAAAGGAAAGAAAAAAATACTTATCACCAATTTATTAATATAATGTTGCCAAGGCAGCTACTCCTCTCCCTCAGTGATACTGGCCTGGGCTGGTAACAGTCAACACTGCTGTATTTCACAATCAATCTCGAAAGGTTTTGTAAGTGGTTTAATCATGAAAATCTATGTATGTCATGATGCTAACACAAAAAAAACGCAGATCCATGTACTAAGAATGTTTCTTTTAAAGCGCCGAGCCTTAACAACGAGCACCAAATCAAAACACATGGTAAGTTGACTTAGTAAGAAGAGAGAAGGAAATTTCATTTAATTTGCATAATCATTGACTGGCAAATATGGTTTAGTCTGAGCTATCCTGGTCTAGTTTAGAAAATGATTGTATCCTCTCTGCAGGATGGGTGTGCAAGTCAACACATTACTTTTTTTTATATCAATCAACATATCAGCTACAGCTTTAAAAAGAGCAGAATTTGTGATACAAATAGTTCAGTTATGTCCACATATTTTACGGTTTCTAGGCTCAGGCGGAATCTCACTCATGGAAAGGTATAGGCTGATGTATAGGATATAGGCTGATGTCTTTAATGCTCTTTCTCAACTGTATAACTGAGTAAATAGGGACACTATGGGGTCAATCCAATTAGCTGCAAAGGGTGCAGGTTGCCATTGCCACAGCGTTAAAACTCTGGCAACTGCACCTTATCTTGCAGCCCTCGCAGCGTGCTCTCAGCCCACATTTTCTCAATTTTGCTGGCAGCCCTATTGGGCTGTGAGCACTTTTGAGCGAGTTCGGGCTGCTGAAAAGTGTGGCTATTGCCGCTATGACTCGCACCTGCGAGTACATCGCGCTAACTGGTTTAACCCCTGAGAGTCAAGCGCATTAATAAAATGCGTGATCATGCTGTGTTGGAGGCGTGGCCACATCATATTGTAGCACGCCATATTCGTCTGGGCTGTGCAGACCGCTCTATCCGCCTCTTCCCCCAAAACAACCTTGCATTGCCGCACGAACCAGCGGTATGTGAGTCAGTGGACATAATTTCCAAGTAAGCATGTAGATGATCTATGGCCCTCATTCAGAGCCGCTCGTTAGCGGCTGTACGCTCGTTCCGAGCGATGTTTGCACATCTGCGCATGCGTACGCGTTTTAGTACGCATGCGCGAACCAGTCAGTGCGGCCGAAAATCCTTTGTACGCTATATAGCGAGTGCCTGCTAATTTGAGTGACAGAATGAGGCGTATGTGGGTGGTAACAGGGGAAGGTGCTTGAAAATGGGGAGTGGAGATCCGAACGCAGGCGTGCTTAAAGGTCAAAGCGGGCGTTTTATGGGTGTGTATATTTAAAACAGCAGCGTCATTGACCACGTCACTGGGTTATTTTATAGCCAGAACTGCACGCAAATTTGTGGTAGCAAACACCAACCACAAGAATAGCGAGCAGTTCATACGCTGGTCGATGTACTCGATTAATCTAATAAATAGCGGACATGACGTAGGATGCGAGCGGTCAGGGGGCGTTTTTAACAAATAAACGAGCGTATGTTTTGCACGCTCGTTCAGACTTAGAGGTGTGGACAGACAGCAATGTGCGTACGGATCATTTGAATAGCCACCCCTTGTTTTTAAACGAACGACCGCAAATAGCGAACGGCTCTGAATGAGGGCCTATGTTTGTTTTATTGGTGAATGCTGTGTTATTTCAGTCATATCATATCTGTCTAATGCATTACATAGAATAGTTATCAGCATGATATTAGATCAGACCTCTAGGGATGTTTGGTTTTGTGAAAGGCCATGACTTCTCTACACTTCATACAAATTTTATTTTATTTTTTTTTCAAAAAAAGAGCTTACTGCAAGTTACTGAGCATAAGATGGCTGTGAGAACAGCTCACCGAAGTGTTAATACCAATGTTTTGTTCAGCCGTGCTTGTAATTGGTAAAGGACAGGAATGGAGTTTCATTCCCTAATGAAATGCTGATGTTCAGAAAGTAAGAAGACAAAATCGATTCAGTTTATAGTCTATTCCTAGTTCTTTAGTAGAAGATGCTTTGCAGAACAATATTGTCATATGTATATATACAATGTGTCTGTTAAGGATATTTGAAAGACTATGATGTACAGCAGATTTCTATTGAGGTTAATACACAAAAAGATTAATACCTGTATTACAAACATATCTCTGACTTGAATTTATTGTCTTGTACAACATTTAAATACTTTAACTTTATTTTTCTGGATCCACTCTACTCTTTTAAGCCATATTTTATATCTTCAAACAGAGATGTTTATATTTTTGCCCTCCAGATATGACAGAGTTCTGCTACACTCTGGCCTGATGCAGATGTGGACGGTATTGCACAGACACAAGGAACCGGCTGTGCTGTACAGTCCAACTAATATGCTAATGCAGCAGGAGCACATACTTGCCTAGTTTTGAAAAAGCATTTCAGGGAGATTGTTGTAGCAGCACCTGTGAGCGTGGCGGTAAAGTGGGCGTGTACTGCTACATCTGAGAGGCGTGTCATAATACTGACTTACATCCAAATGTAAATGAGCCTAAAAGCTGTTAGTAAGTGTCAGGGCCTGCTCATGTATTGTGTTTTACAAGAGGTTCCATATAAGTGGCCATGAGAAACCTTATATGAAAATGTATGTAGTCATAGGGATCTTTGGGCCTGATTCAGAGCCGGACGCTATTTGCGGTCGTTCTTTCTGAAAAAAGGGGTGGCTATTCAAATGAACCGTTCACTCTTTGCGGTCTGTTCACGCCTCTGTCTGAACGAGCGAACAAAACTTGCGGTCGTTTTTTTGGAAACTACACCCCCTGGCCGCTCGCATCCTACGTCATGTCCGCTATTTATTAGATTAATCGAGTACATCGACCAGCGTATGAACTGCTCGCTATTCTTGTGGTTGGTTTTTCCTACCGCAATCTTGCGAGCAGTTCTAACCCAGTGACGTGGTCAATGACGCTGCTGTATTAATTATGCACACCCATAAAACGCCCGTTTTGACCTTTAAGCACGCCTGCGTTCTCATCTCCACTCCCCGTTTTCAAGCACCTTCCCCTGTTACCACCCACATACGCCTCCTCCTGTCACTCAAAATAGCAGGCATTCGCTATTTAGTGAACAAACGATTTTCGGCCGCACTGACTGGTTCGCGCATGCGTATTACGATCCGTACGCATGCGCAGTTGGGCAAACATCGCTCGGAATGAACGAGCGGCCGCTTACGAGCGGCTCTGAATCAGGCCCTTTTTGCCTTATTATAACCAATGAGGGAAATAGCACTGATGATACCATTTGGACATATATATCTCTGATCCCCCCCCCCCAAGTATATAACAGCTACATAATGGGTGTAAGGGGCAATCAGGGAGATTGCTAGACTCTTCAGGGAGTCAGGGAGTTGGAAGGTTGGCAAGTATGAGCAAGATGTGTCTCTAGGAAATAGACACCGACTGCATGCATCTGCGCTCCGAGTGCAGCATCCGTAGATGCTGCTTCCGTCGCAATGGTTGCTGCTTTGGCCAGGCTGCGTAAGCTGAAGCTCGCGAGGCCAGGAAATGTGCGTCCTACGAAGCAGACCCTGGCCTCTGCACACCCAGAAAACGGGGTGACATGCCCCTTTTACAGGAATGCAGCCCAGCGTCGCCCCCAAACGGCTCAGGAGGCACTGCGACCGTGATTGCAGAACCCGTTGTGCACATTCGCAGAACGGATCCTGAGCATGCACAGACACCCCACCATCGGATATGTATGTAAACCATTGGGGTTTACATATAAGGGCCGAATTCAATTAGCTGCGAAAAGCCAAGGTCGGCGAAAAGCACAAGTTTTTTGCTTCATTTGACTGTTTGGACGCAATGTTTTTCCATGCGCATCCCCGCTTTTCGCCCTATTCAATTTCAAAACAGGCGAAAACGCGGATAGGCGAATGTAGTTAAGAGCGAAATGCGATAAGGACAGCATATTTTGGGGAAATCAGTCTATAAAAAGCCTCACTGACCCTGGAAATCAGTATAGAAGAGTTTAAATAGCCCTAATAAATGCATTTAGTTATCTTATATTGAGTGAAAGGGCTGTATATGTATTATGCATATTTGCATAAGTGTGGAAGAATGATAAAAAGCAATGTTTTTTGAGAGAAATAAGTACCGCCGTTAAATTTGAGGTACATATAAATGGGTACTAGTATATTTTGGGGTCTCTAATGTAAAGATTTAAAAAAAATCTAAAAAATACACCTGCTACAGCCTCCTGCAATCCTAAAAACACACGTCTCAACCTTATAGCCCCCCCAAAATAGCCACCAGGCCCACTACTTTTTACTCATTTTCCAACCCTTTTTACATTTTCACCCCAAAACTTAAATTTTTTTTGGGGGGTGGAGGTAGGAGGTTGGGCAGGGTTGGGGGAATTTAGATAATTTTGTAAATGTTTTCCCTAATTAGTTATTAGGGGGTGTCCATAGGGTTCTGAACCAAGTCGACATATTTGTACCCCAAAATATGGAGTTTGCACTTCTTTTCTCATGCCTTTTGCTGGAGAAACTTTTTCACCTATTTTTGCCTATAGAGTTTTCGCGTAGGCGAAATCGTCCTGGAATTGAATATGGCGATACTTTGAACACAGACGAAAACCGCACATCGGCAAAGACTTTTCACCGATCTCGGCTTTCCGTGGCTGATTGAATTCGGTCCTATATCTGAATCAGGCCCTCTATTCTTTGGTTACAGTTGATCCATGTACAGAATGTAGTTGCATTACATGGGAGCATAAATAACAATTTTCCTATATGATATAATAAAAGACTGAAAACTACAGAGAAAAATCAAAACAAATAAAGCAAAGTACTGTATGTACAAAAACCTTGCAGTGGGACATGTAGAAGCCAGAAAAGTACAAAATGCAAACAAAAGTGCATAACAGGACATACACATTAACACATAGGTTACTATACTCATGCTATACAAATGCCTCATATACTGTACTTCCTTTAAATTAGGAAAAAGATGCCTATTGTAATTTATTATCATTCCAACTGGTAGTCAGCCAGACAACAGAAGATGTACATAACGGAACATAGAAGATGAAGTTGTAGCTCAGTGTGAAAGGTTGCCAATCCCCGGTGGGTACATTGCGATATATACATATTTATTGTATAAAGTAAGTAACATGTAAAGCCATCCTTTACTGCTTATTCTGGAGCACTTCCATGTAGTGCTTGATATACATCAATGACATAACCATAGTTCTCTGAATCATTTCGAGTAGGAGTAATATAGGAGTAATATGTGGCTGTAGCAAACACATATTAGCCAGTGCTCCCTACAGTATCTCTGCCAAACCATGTATTATCATCGAATACCCTATGGAAGCATTCCATAACATGCTACCATGGGCCAAGACCATCAACGCTTGGCTTGCATTTCACTTACTATATAGTTGCCAGATTTCAGAATGTGATTTATGAGATTTTTCTTTAACCTTATTCCCAGCATAATAAAAGAGTTGACAAACCAACCCAACATAGCGTGCCAAGATTTAGCTACAGCAGTGCACAGATATATACAATATGGGCAACATCATGGGTAGTGACTGGTGACCACAGACATACTGACGTGTACATTCAGAACAGCTCCTTACTGCCAGTGACCCCTTTTTATTAGAATATAGATAATAGATACTGTGTGGCCAATTCAAAGTAATTATATAGCTGATTAATTTATCATAGTTTATTTTTACATTTTTAAAGGAATGCATTTGTTTTATAATGCTTTCTTCCATGTAAGTCTTCTTTTAAAATGATTATTTTTATATAATTTTGATTTTCACTACCATGTCTCAAACATTTTTATGTTTCATTGTACAGTTCACACATTATAAAGACATTGAAATCTATGCACAGATATTTTTTTTCAGAATTTCATTGATGTATTTTCTTCCCTGTAAATAAATGATAAATAATTTTGGTTTGCAACATTTTCTGTTATTCACATTAAAATATTGAAAAAAAAGCTTTAAAGGCTAATACAGGCAAAATCATAATTTCATAAATTCTTGTATAACTGTTCTCTCTGTGCTTTTGTAGAGATTACAATCAACAGAACTGTAAAGAGGGTCCTGGTAGGCCAGTTTTCTGCTGTCCGCACATTAGTCACACAGACGTCCGTTGCCTACAGATCTGTGGCCATTTAATGTTTAATACACTGACAATTGAATGAAATACATTCCTCTCCTTTTTCCACAAGTTGTGTAATAATTCAGGGTAAAAGAAAAAAAACCTAGATATTAATATGATGGTCATATAAAATAGATGGCAAACAAATAGGGCATAGGTGGACAGCTTCCATCAAGTAAATGCATGCATGTTGTAGACTGACATATGTAGTCATATTTGATCGCAACAGTAGACATATAAAGGACCCTACTTTTTTCTGTAAGTATTTGCATTGACCTCCATGCCAATGACACGGAGGTAGTCATGCTACACTGGATGAGTGGCCATGCTGGGACTTTTTGTAAATAGTAAGCCACCTCAATTCCCTTTCCCTCTCCTAAAAACATCCCTATATTGCAATTGGTGAGCTACACACAAACAATCCTGGTAGATGGAACAAATATTTTGACTTTCAGGATAGCAGAACAGTCCTTAAAAGTCAAGATCATTTCTTCTAAATTAGAATTTTGGGAACTATGATATTAATGTACAAATATATGATAAACACTTAAGAGGCAGTCTGCTGATTTGTAGTTTGTCGGTCTAAGGCCTACGTCTAGGTGTCTCTTTTACAGTTGTGGCCTGGCTGAATATTGTGTACCTCCTAATGAGCATCTATGTCAATATAGTGAGTTATGGAAATGTAAACAGTGGGTCAGCAATCAAGTGTAGACCAAGATACTGAGGCACGTAATCAGCACTGAACTATACTTGCTGATTTTGAAGAGCTCCTCTCCAGTAGGGATGCCATTGACCATTGATGTTTAACTACCAATGATGGTTGACCACTGATTGCTGATGGTTTTGCCATCGATAGTGGAAATCCAATGGTTCTCTGCCAATGATGGCACAGAACCCACAATTGTTTTTTTTTCTTCCCCCTGGCACTGGGACACGGAGATTAATACCACCCCGGCGTTCCTCACAAAGCCCCATTACAATCCGCGATTACTGGTAATTATCTCTCCATCTTGCCCACTACACTAGGGGTTGCAGGGTTGCAGGGGACTACCCAAAATATTGTGAATCTCCTGCACCTACCGAGAGAGAAGTTAAGTATGCACTGAACCTTTATCGCATCCAAGATTATTCTGCTTATCAATGACCTGATCAAATGACTATAAGGAGAAAAACAATTAAAATGAGTTTTAACTTGCATTTTGCTGTTTAGTTTTCCAGTAATTTGCCTATACCAGTTTACAACACCCCAGGTGACAAACAAGCACTAGAGTATTCAACTACACTAGTTACAATAAGCTGAAAGTATGTGGGGCATTCCTGTAGCATAAGTATCATTAAAAGGCAATAATTAAAAATTATTTTGAACATCGCTTTCCTTTTGGTAATCTCACAGTTTTAAATATTGCTGATATCTCGGCTTTGACAGACACAATTACAAGGTCTGAGCAACAGAATGCAATTGTGCAGAACTGTTAGCCATTATCACAGAACTCTTTGTTACTGTACAGATTTGGTAGAGAAACCCAAAAAAATTGGTTCTGTTTGTGGCCACCCTCTTCTTCCCAGCTGTCAAGATGCTACTGCTCAGAGTTGGCCTTTGGGAAGATGTCTCTTTCACTGCTATGTCTGTGACTGCTTGTTCCTCTAGAGATTTATACGGTCTGGCAGGGGGTTTACACTTTCCCCTACTTGAGGAGCACACATTTTGATTAACAGAATAGGAAGGAAGCCAGTGACATTCTCTATTCTCTCTGCATTATGCTACAATAGGTTTAATAGTTGTCAGAAGATTAAAAACAACTGCGTCTTGCAGCAATTCTTCAGGACTTGTATCTCCGTTACTAAAACTTAGAGAGACATAGACAACAAAATACATAAGAATGGAAATACATTTTTTTCAGTCTTTTCAAGGCAACAACATTTCAGCAGTAATAGAAAACATGCATTAAAGAGGCATTTTATAATATGGTTGTTTGGAATATAGCAAACTTGCCATTTTTTACATTTATTTTGACATTGGGAATTATCAGTAATTTCATTAGTAGGGGAGAGATAAATGCAAAAATAGATTTCACTTAAAGGGGATGGAAACTCACTGCTGCCTTATAATATTTATTGCTATTCCAAGGTTCTGGGGAGGGCATTCTAGGATTGGATGGTAGCGTCATGTGATCCGCTCACGTCTCAACTTGGGATACCATCCTCACCAGCCAGATAGTCCAGTACCTGATAAAAGCCCTAATTTTGATGAGTATTGTGTTGTGAGGCTGTAAGGGGTTACCATCACCTTTAACAGTGAGCTATGATTTTGAAATACCATATTTATTCATAATTGCTCAGTGTACAGTACTATATCGGGGAGACAACTTGCTCCATATTTAGGATAATCATCGATACCCCGAGACGCCCCTCAGCTCTCTACAGGCCTGTGTACTGGTTGTACTCTGGTTTACAGAATATAGGCTACACAGAAACACAAGCAGGACTAAGGGGTAGTCACATTGACAGTGATCACCCTAGAGCCAGATGGAGCTACAGTATTAGAATTGTATTTCTAATTTTCTCACAAGATGATACAATTTTTGTATTTTATGTATTTAGGGAGACAGTGGAGTGCAGAGGGTGTACATATCCACATGGCTTTGGCCATTCCCACACAGCACTGGTCACAGCTTCTTCCCTTCTCAGTATTCTATAACATTTTGAGCCCCAGGCCTATGTGGCCTTTAATCCAGTCCTAGCTCACCCTCTTTCCCATGTGATTGGGCATCTGCAAACTCCTTCTCCCTGAGCTGTGTAGTGGGAGCATCCTGATGGCATATGGAAAGACACACAGCGCATGATTGGTTTCCTCTGCTGCTTCCTGAACTACTCCCAGTCTCCGACTCCTACCTTCTCTTTGCAGCCTTCTGCAGTGCCCAAAGCACTTGGATAACTGGGAAGGTATACAGTCATTTTCAGCACCCAGAGGGGTTTCTGGGCAATAGAAAAGCTACGCCCTAGGGGTGCCTCTGTAACCAGTGTGCCACCGTGTTTAACATAATATGGGCTCTGTATTACAGTGTTGTCACCAAATTATGAGCTCTGTATTGTAGTATAGTGTAGTGTCACCACCAAAATATGGGTTTTATATTGTTAGGATTACCACTTTTTTACTTTCAGACTCCCGGACAGGAGGCAGTAGGGTTAAAGCTATGCATCATGCACCTTAAGTGCCATCAGAGCTCAACATGCCCCTTTATACGTCATCAGTTCCCTAAGCCTCTTTACAGACCATCAGCACACTCACATGCCCCTTTACATAAAGATCTCTGTGCGAGACAGGGAACATTAATGCTTTCCACCCACAGAGTAATTCTCCTCTATTAAGTACAGGTGAGTTAAACGGGGTTGTCGTGATCTGTCAGTCTGAATACAGACCCATGAAGTAAAGGTCATGACACAAACTGGTACAGGTAGATGGATTTGAGAGGAGGGAGTCAGAGGAAGAAAACTCTGCCTCATCCATACAGTACAGTCCTATTACAATCTTTCATAGAAAGTCTTCCACAAAGAGTAAGGGTTACATCTGCATGGTTAATAGTGTAGTCTACAGTGCGATAAATGCCATTTCTGGTTTGATTTTTATATATTTTACATTGATAAAGGGAATCCTATGCACAGTCTCTCCGCTTTCTCAGCATTCTGATTGTTACTCCCCCACCTCCACCTATGATTAGTGGTTAGTGGATTATAGGTCATTGTAATGTAAAATAAGGGTGTTACTTCCTAAAGTTATGTATTTCGTGACTTTCTTTATAGTAATCCATGAGATCAGCATGTTCTGTCCACAGGTACAGTGCCAAAGCATGTATTGCTAATCCCATCATCGTGACCCATCCAGGATTATAATGGCTCAGCACCACTCAGCAGAGGGACAGGAGTAGAGAGAGGCAGAGCAGAAAGCCAGGACAGTGGTGAAGCAGGGAAGGCTGGGACAGAGGGTCGGGACGAAGCGGAGATGGCTGGGACAGAGGCAGAACAGAGGCGAAGCAGAGAGAACTGGCCAACATTGTGATTTCCGGATTCTGCCCGTCCAGGATTGCTAAATCTCCGAACAGATCTCCTGTTTTCCGGAATGTTTGGGGCAATACTGGATGGGTAGCAACCCTATATGTTCATAAGATAGTACTGTGGTCACCAGTATATAGCTTCTGTTTTGTTTTTTGTTTTTTTACTGTGGTCACCAGAATATGGACTACATTTAGTGTGGTTACTGGAATATGGATACTGCCTTGAAATGTAGCCTCCAGAATATTGCTTTGTACTGTGTTCACTAGAATATGGAATGTGCATTATACTGTTGTGACCAGAATATGGAGTGTGCTTTATATTGAATGATGTCACACAAATATGGAGTGTGCTTTATAGTGAATGATGTCACAAGAATGTGGAGTGTGCAATATACTGATGTCACCAAAAACATTCTCTGCATTGTGAATCCCTTTTGTGGTCACCAGCATATCAGCTCTGCAACATACTGAGGTCCCCCTAGTATGTACTCTGTTTTGTATTATGGGAACTAGAATTTGTACAGTATTAAATTTTTTGGTACACTGTGCATATGATTTACTAGTTTGTTGTACCATGCTACATGTTGTCACACTATATATATTATAGCAATTTAGTTTCAGAACAATTTTAACATTTTGGGTTTAGTTCCACTTTAACCACTTAACTGGTGCAATCATGCCAAGCTTGACTTTCCCTGACACAGTTGCATCTGATGCAAACATGTCAGATGACCCACTAGTGGCTGTTGGAAGATAATGTTCCACCAGCAACTTGGTTCAGCACACCCAGCTGGCCCCTCTTCACCCTGGGTTCCTCCCCCAAGTCTCCTCCTCTCAGCTCGAGTATAGAAGGGCGCAGCGCCGAAGCAGGGCTCACGACTGCCCTGTATTGGCCCAGCCCCTCAAAAAATTATATTACGCGGGGATGGGGACGATGATAGTAGAAAATGTAGAGTTGCCCAGACACTCCAGGGGGCTCTACAAACTGCAGGTTTGAATGCTCCGAGCAGCATTGCAGGGTGCTGTTCCAGGTACCCTGCTAGCCAGATGCAGCGGGCATGGGGCTGCGACAGTACCACACCCAGGGCCCAGCGTCCTGGACGATAGCACCGCTTGCACATCCCTCCCAATGGCCCTGGAAGAACGATTCTAACTGGTAAATCTTCCTGCAGCCCGGGTGTCCCATCCGTCTCTCTATTTAAATAAACCTGATTCAGTATAATTTGATTAACAAATCTGTATATTAAGGTTTAAGTAGCTATTATTTACATAAAATTATAATGACTTTTTTTTTTTTTACAACTTTGGGGACCAGTTCAGTGGTTAAACCTGCAAGATATTAAAGTAGTAGGGGCCACAATAAATTAATTTGTAGGTATGAAATGCTTTTGTCGGTCAACAGGTAGATCAAAATAAGCAATAGTCTTGAATAATCCTAATCATTTTACAAAATATCAGTTTAAAAGTATGGCAATCTGCTAAATAATTTGTACATTTATCTGAAGGAGGATAAACTAAAACCCAGCATTATTAAACACGTTACTAGTATATTTAATAAGCCATTTCTCTTATCTCCCAGTTTTTTATTTGCCCTAAATGGGGTTCACAAAAAACCCCCAAAAAGGTTGTCCTGTTTTAAAAACAAGACAAGAATCATAAAAAAGCAACCTACCAAAAAGTCACTCTCACTGCATCTTCTGTTAATTTATACACGGCAGCTTCCAACCCCCACTAGCTCCAGACTGTTGTATGATTTAATTATATTCTGCCTGCAGTAAGTAACATACATTCAGTTAATATCTGGGGCAGTAACACTATGAGTGATTTCAGGAATTTCCAGCATTTCTGGCCATGTGATAACTTTGCTTTAATTATTCAAGAACATTAGCACTTGTGCAGCCAGTTTAAATATAGATGGGACCTTTATAGTATCAAAACAGAGCTGGTCAGAACGTCAGTCTTATCATGTGACCTGTACTTCAGTGCAAGGCTGCTATCCTCATAGGAGATTATGATCATATTTCAGTCTCCATGGTAACGTGAACAGCACTAAGGTTTAAAGGTACCGTCATTTTTACATGCTTTGCAAATATGGTTTACAAATATTTTTCTAGGTTCAAACTAGAAGGGTAAAACTTCCTGGTTTTATGCAAGCAGTACGATTTATAGCAGAATTGCCTTAATGGGCCTATAGTTGAAAATAATTGTGATCGATGCATTATATGGACCAAAACCAAAGACAAATTTTAATGAATATAATATTCAGGGCCGTATTCAGGGAGGTGCGACCTGTGCCGTGGCACAGGGCACCGCAGGGCAGGGGGCACTGTACGGGCCTGTCAATTTCATGTTTATTGTCATTCTCACTTGTAGCTCTTCTTTTATCCCCAGCATCTCCTGGCCTCCCCTATCTCTTCCCTGGCCCTTCCCATGAAGCCATGGCCCTTTTTCAGGTGCACTATCTTATGCCCCTATTTAAAAAAATGGGGGGTGGGGTTGGGGGGGCAATGCTCTCTCTGGCACAGGGCACCAAAAACTCTAGTAACGGCTCTGATTATATTTATGAATACGATTTATATTTAAAAATAAATCTTCTATAACTCTTTCATACCTCCAAACAGTCGCGATTTAGGTGGGATAGTCTAAACTTAAGGGTTTTTTTCTGCCTTCCTGATTGTCCCACAGGTCAGGAAGCTAAGAGGTATCTCCCATTATTTGCATAGCAAACAGGTACTGTGAGACCATTGTCCAGATTACTGGCAGTATAAAGCTGTGCGGTGTGAAGACTTCCTGGTTTATGACCCGAGAGTCCTCTCGTGCATGTGCAGCCATCAGGCAGCACATGTGCGAGCCGCAGGATTCCTCTCTTAGAGTTATCTGAAAAGAAGCCCATAGGCGTCTATTAGGCGACGTCATCTATAAATAGCGTTCGCTGTCGGGTGCAAGCTTTTCAGAGCCTGATTCATATGGGTAATGCGGTTTGACCGTATTTTAGTGTTGGTACATCCCTCTCTTGGGGTCCACAGAGGGCATGAACACATATCCTAATACATGAAAAAAATAGATGTTATCTTATACCCCTGAATGCGACTTTTATGCAATGGATTTTATTTTTGTTTTTCACACTATAATGTGTAAGTAAATCAGTATATATATATATATATATATATATATATATAGATATAACTGTGCGTTAGGGCCATATTCAATATGGGGCGAAAAGTCAGTCACTTAGCTTGTTCCAATATCCCGATATTCAATGTAAAAATAAGGGGATAAGTTTTCTCCATGTAATACATGGCGAACAAAAGTGCAGAATTGGGGTTTTGGGGTGCAGAATAAAAAAAATAGCCTGCAGCCTTTTTTATGTTCCCTAAAAGTAATCTGTGTCAAAAATTTTTTTTACAAATCCTCAGGACACCCCAAAAAATGTACTAATTTTGGGGGCAAAAAAAAATATTGGGGAGCAAAGTTTTAAACTACCGAAAATTATTCAGGGGGGTGTCCGACGTATGCGGCAGGTGTTTTCTAGAATGCGGCTGGTATTGGCAGGTGCATTTTTTAAAGAATTTTAAAAAATAACTTTAGGAACTTAAAAATATGTTTGTACCCATTTTCATGTACCTCAAATTTGATAGGCATAGTTATTTTTACCAAAAAAAAAAAACCTAAGTGCTATTCTTCACTAGTTCTTCACAGGCGTATTTATGTACCTGCCGCGATAATTTAAAAAGCCCGACTATCTTCAGCAGGCCAAATCGGGGGTACCCAAAGTGATCTTCCATGTCAGAACATCTTTTGGGGGGTGACAGCATAACTTCCCCAAAAACTGACAGCACTTTTGGATACTTACCTTTCCGCCGGTCCCGTTTTCGCCGGATCCAAATTGAATACGGGGATAAGCGGGCACGCGCCCGATACTTTATCCCTGCTAAAAACATTGATGATGATGATGATGAAAAGTCCGACCTCAGACTTTTTGCCTCAAATTGGCCCTAAGTGTTATAAATAATGAGGTGGATATAGAAGGGAGCTACATTTTTAAAACTATTTTGCAAAATATTCACGTCATAACTCATTTGGCTGTGAAATTTCACACATTTTGCTGTCAGAATTTGGCCTTAAGCATTTCCAGGCCTACCCCGAATGCTCCAAACAGCAGAAAGAACTGACTGTTGTCGCCCCAACTCTTGTCATATTCATAGACTGTAAACTCAGCAAAATGTGAATGTACAGATAGAGTGTACAATGGCATTGTTCTTGAACGGCAACTCAAACGTCCCTGATTATATCATTGCAACTTCACACCTCTGCAAAACCGCCTTTTCTTGCATGATACTCTGCATTCAAATTTCACAGCTGCTTATCTGATCTGTAGGTGGAACATAGATTAGTGTGTATGTCCCTCATATTCAGTTATCCTTATGATTTTGCTAATCTAATGACAATATTTCATAAGGATGTTAATTAGAAAACTAAAGGTTAGAGGTCTACATATGATAGGTGAACGCTACAGTTAGGATTGCCACCTCATCCCTTTAATAAAGGACACATATGATTACTGTACACTGATTCTGTGTCTGGCTATCTTCAAGTCTCCATTTCACCTGGTTTTAATCAGCCACAGAACCTGTTCAATTCACATGTGTCCCCCTGGCAACCCTAACTACAGCATTTCTATATACCTTAAGTAGTTTCCAGAGACAACAGGTCACTACTATACTGTAAATGCAACATATTGATGTCAATGTTCCCAAAGTTCATATACAGTACATACGTATAAAGGCCTTGTGCTGTTCTCTGATTACAGTGTATACATTGTATACATTGTTTGTGCACATAGTGACATTAATTGATAAAAATATATATAGAAAATCCTGATGTTATATACAGTTTTGTGATGACCACCTGGAATAACATATAGAAGGTATAAGTTGTGTGACTTTCATCCATTATATTGTGGATTTCTGTATACGCTGACATGGCCAGCTTTCATCATAAAATTGCAACAGCAAAGTAAAACAATAGAATAGTAGGGTATTTGGCATGTTAGCTGTCCTACTTTTACATCTGAGGACTGTACTAATGAATTCTTAACTAATTGACTTGATATGTAATGGTAGGCAGCCAGAGGCTAAAATAGGATGTGAAGCTTTGATGTGGCTGAAATCCTATTAGAGTTTGGATAGTAGAAGATGGCTGATTAAATGCAACATATCATCCACAAATAACTAACATGGTAAAACTTATAACAGGGAATATGCAACCCAAAGTTGCATAGAGAATACATTTTGAGTCAGACATATGCTCGTACTACTTGGGAAACATTCTCTCTGTGTTGTTAGGAAGATAAACCTGATAAAGATGATCTGGTTATATAGATGAAATGTTTTACACTATCACCAATTTTCTTTCCTTAATTAATATTTAAAACAATATACAATTGGGTTAGCCAGCTTATACAGGAAGAATCTAAACCCAGCTCTAGAATATAACTGCCACACAACACCAATATTTCCTAGCATACTATCCAGCATGCATAATTAGTTACAAATACAGGCTGAAAACTCAGCTGTGATTAGAAGAATAAATGGCTAGATCTTTAAGCACTTTGGTCAAGGCATTGAACTACAATGTTCTCATACACTGGAGAGTTGTTCATAAATAGGTAGGGGGCTTTAAAATTTCTCTACACACACCCTACTATAAGAGTAATAATAAATATGTATAATATTAAAACAAGAAATCTGCTCATGTTCATAATTGCTTTAGGTTCTATTCTCCTGTTATCAGCAGACTGCAAAACTAAACTTAACTTAAGTCACCTTTTAAATTCAGAGTCACATCTGCCAAAAATAACTACTATATAATTATATATAAACATACACACAAAGCATACACACCTGTTTAGCTGTGCACTGATTGGAAGAGTATTACATCACTCAGTTCCAATAAACACAAAATGACTACTATTGAGGCTGTTTAGTGAATGTGATGGAAGATGAATCCTCAGTTAGAGTAATTTAAAAAAATATATATTACAGTACAGGTATTAGCATGCATTGACAGCGTTGTTCATGAATTAATGCTAGGATGTATGACGGTTATGTAATTGACAAAATAGTAAGACGCTGTTGTCCAAAGTGCAAAACACCCATGTTTTTTTGTTGGATATACTGTATCTTCAGTGCTTTTAACAATTCAGCTGAATCAAAGGTCATGTAGGTCTTTCTTTAGAAAATCATTCATTGAGTCTGAAATGAAGCCAGTAACTTAAGGTGACCATACATCTGCGACGGGTTGTCGCGATGCAGGGATGCGATCGGAAATTTCCGATCGGCCATCGGAAACTTCCGATCGCTCGCCATCGATGTTCTGCAATCCGTCGCCGGATCGCAGACATTTTCCATGTTAAATGTCGGCGATTTGACGATCATGATCATTTTTTGATCGCGTTCGTCAAATCGGGAAAATCCAACATGTTGGATTTCTGCGAACCCGCGATGCCGGGTTGCAGCATCTTGGGATTGCGGCAATCTATCGCAGATGGATGGGGCCCATTAGCCATGCAATACAGGAAGTTAATATTAAGGGCCAAATGTAATAGGGTGAGAGTTTAGAAAATGTGAGAGATTTGCAGCAAACTCTCACATTGGTCTGGTTTTATCTTCAAAATGGGAAAACATCTGGATGAGAGTTTAAATTGTGAGAGTTTTTTAAGTCTAAAAACATGGGAGTTTGCATGTTCTCGGACTCTATTACATTGGGCGAGTGTAAAAAGAGAATGTGCTGGCCTAAGCCCAATCACATGGAAACACTGCCTGCAGGCACATGTCCTTTCTTAGCGTAGTTCTACATTTTGAAGATTAGCCACACCCTATTTTAATCAAAACAAACCATGTCCATTTGCAATATTTAAAGTCTTATTTTCCAATTTATACACACTCTTTATTCCTATATTTTAACAAATATTTTGCTGTTTACTTGTACAATTATATAAAAAATAAATTTAAACAGAATAAAAATAGCATTTTATTGATATGTAGTGCACCCACTACAGACTCACTTTCTTTCTCCCTTTGTTTGAATAGTCCATATTAGTCTGTAGTAACACCCCCTATCTTCAATTCATTACAGGACCATGTACATTGAATATATCTAGGGAGAGTTACAAGTTTAACATTACCAGAGAAATGTTCTCATTGCAACAGAGAACTTCTTTCCTACCTATGATCATATCCTCTACAGTGCAAAGGGAATGGGTACGTGATGCCCGCGGTCAAAATCCCGATATTACCAAATAATAAGTCATTAAATGTGGTTTTGAATAATAACATAGAAAACCATATTTGATGACAATAGACGGTGTCCTCCGAGAGTAGGGCTACATCAACCTACTCTGCACGGCGACACACAAAACAATTAAAGGACAGTTAAAGCATACAAAAGTGACCACGGATTAATAAAGCATACAAAAGTGACCACGTATTAATAACTAGAGTACTGTCTATTTTAATCATGCCTACCCAGAGTTGGCCAGTTCCTCTCCTAGGTGACTGGGAAACACAAACTTTTGATGGGAGCCTGATAGCTCTCCACGGGGCATTTGAAGGGTGAGTGCCGTACAGCAACTCACATCTCTCTTATACAATTACACAGGGGACTACCTACTTACTATACTAGTGGTCTGGGTCTATTGCCCAGTACCACTCTCAATGGGCTCAGGCTTTATGCCTGCCTACTGCAGGGCACAGGAGGGACTTCGGCCTAATGCCCAGAGTCCCTTTACATAATGATGGCTCAGGCCCATGGGCCTGCCTAATGGTGGGTACACTTTCAGTGATCTGGGCCTAGCGCGATCAGTGTGATTGCTTCTCCCCCACAGGTAGAGGAGAGGAGATTGCTGCTGCTGCTCAGTGGCAGCAGTCTCATTGGTCCCACTGCAGGCCAGCACACAGCAGTGTGTGCTGGGCTGCTGACTTGTTAAAGGGAGGGGGGAGGGCCAGCGGCGGGCCAGGACCCTTAAAAATTGCCCGGGCCTATGTAATTAGTACATGCCCCTCTCGGCACCCCTGATTTCCAAGCAATGTACAGCCTATTACTATAGATATTTGCATGGTTATAACTTAGAAACTGTCAGTGAGTTGCCTTCCCAGCTATTGTTGTGTCTTATTCAGTCCTGGAAACTTTAAGGAAACTGTATTTCTTTTGTGTTTTAGAAGAAAGGCTTTAAATATTGCAAATGGACATGGTTTGTTTTCATTAAAATAGGGTGTGGCTAATCTTCAAAATGTAGAACTACGCTAAGAAAGGACATGTGCCTGCAGGCAGTGTTTCCATGTGATTGGGCTTAGGCCAGCACGTTCTCTAGAAGTTCTCACTTACTTACTTTTTCAACCTCTCTTTGGGACTTGGCTTTCAATTACTGTTTTAGTGAGGGAAAAAAACATAAAAAGGAATTCTATCCTCTGCATTCACTTTTCAGTAAAAACTTTTCTAAGATTTTGTTTTCAGAATTGCTAATACTCTCCCACAGGCCTTCATTACATCTCTGTTATGAGGAGAGGACGGAATTACTAGCAGCTTTTCAGGCATGGCTGGTGAAACATTCGTTCTGCACAGGAAAGGTGACAACAAGATAAATGACAGGGGTAAACTCACTGATGAATGAGCTAATTAGGGTGACTAATGGGCTAGTGTTATACTTACTAAGGTAAGCACTAGTATCAATATGCACTAGTAGTGGAGTATTATGAGTGACTGTATTATACAGGGAACCTTTCTGATGGCTGATAGTAGAGGGCAACACCTGAGCATATAAAAAGATGCCTCATACTGGCACAACTTGCAATGTAGGTCTTATTGTATTCTAATAGACATTATAAAGCAGGCTGTCATTCACTTCTCTATGTGTAATCACGATAATGCAATTTGATTATTAGACAGAATTATATTACTCTGAGGAACGGCATCATTATTTAAAATTTGAAATTAATAATACAATCTTAAATGATAGGACTTCACTAGTAATTACAAATTAGTTAAGGGTGGTGGGAAGATAAATAAATGAAAATGTACTTCCTCTTCCCCAATCTTCAATTCGGTGAGTCCTCACTATTTTTTGTTTTGTGTAGATTCATGTTTTAAAACTTTCTCTCCTAAGACATTAGGGTGTCGACAACAGGATCCTCGTTGGACAACACATGTATGTAATAGGTGCATTCTCCTTTGTGTACTATGCTATGTGAAATCCCAGAGGCAGCTAATAACAGCATGTTGTATTAAGGGCTATACATGATGTGTTCCATGACACATTCAGAAATGCTTAAGAACAACTTTAAAGAGTGACTTACTAATTGCTTATTTCTTGAGTTTTCTTATCTTTGTTGTCTCAATGACCCATGAAATTGTATCTTGACTTTAGCATGTCCTAACATACTGTTGTTAGGCTATTAAAAAGTTATTGCTTTCTCATCCAAGATGCCCTAAAACCAAAGGTGGTGCCCTTTGTGTTCGGGATTTGCAGTACCTGTAGGTTAAAGTAGCTACACTTGTGTTGATGGACATTCCAGATGGTGACAGCTACTCCTGTGGAAGTTGCTGGTATGCTCTATGTGGACTGTCCCAGGGATCAATGGGCAGTTTCTAATGCAATTTACAAACACATAATGCCTGTAACTATACAACAGCAAAAACTATTAATGATACAGTTGGGAACAGACCTTAGTGCCACTCTGCTGAAATGACTTTTTTGTTGATACCCTATTTTTTTACGTCTAACTAGAGATTCATTCACATAGTTGATATAATGTGACAGAAAGGCAGCAGGCTTTTGTATGCTTTAGTAAATTTTAGGTTGTAACCTGCTGCTAAGTTGTTTTAATTAGAAGTGGACCTCCCTCAGTTACATGCAACTAAGGGCACAAAATGAGGTATTTTATATAACTTCTGGATTTTCTGTAAGCCTTAATGATAAAAACAAAGAAACAGAGCTGTTTGTCACAGAAAAAAAAGTTAATGAGGTTGAGGTTAATAGCTGCTAGCTCTGATCTTTTCATTCCTTGTGCTTAAATCAAAGAAAATAAGCCATTTTAAAACATGATCCTTAGGTTAAAGTTCAGAGGTCAGCACCGTCACAGTGAAGCTAATAATCCAGGTGTAACCAGAGGTGCTAGTTAAAAACAGTTGTCACAAAAGAAACAAGAGAAACTGGTAGTCTGGTTTAATCAAAGATTTGTAAGATTCAATCTATAATAAACCAGTCACAGAAAACACTTTAAGTCGATGTCATGGAAGAAATCATATACATATGAGATGTTTTCAATGTTTCATAATATATAACTTAAATTTTTTATTTTTAAATCCCTATAATGTAATTTTATCCATTATGAGTAAAGTTTGTAAAAATGTTATATATGTAAAGATATTCCCCTACACTGACATTGTATTTTCCTTTCCTGAACATCTATAATTATTTGGTGATATCAGCCATGTTAGTCTCATAGAGGCTGGATAGAGTGTCCTACAACCTGCAGCTAATTGAGGTTGGGGACTAATAAACCCCAATCCTCATGAAAGGTACAATCCCTGCCCATGGGTGTCTTAAGAGAGTGTGCACCTCTCGTGCGGGGCCCCCTCCTCTCTCCCCGTGGCTGGCCAGCCACCAGAGCCTTAGTAGACTCCAGGCAATAGAGTGTGCCCGGAGTTTACTGCACATGCGCAGAATACCAGAACACCGGAAAAATGGCCGTGGTGGGCATTTTCCGGTGTTCTGAGCAGCGCTGACACCCAACACGGGACCACGGACAGGTAAGTTTTAAATAATATGGGTGCTGGTTGTGCGGTGCGGGGCCCCCCCAGCACACACTGCACCCATTGTAGATACGCCACTGTCCCTGCCCCGTCTAATGCAGTATGGTGCAGAGGAGTGATTAACTAGTTCCCTGATCATATGAATTTTGTGAGAAGTAGAATGGCAATTACAATAAAACCTTTAGTTAACAAGTTGAGTATCATGTCACGTGTTTATTATTTGTAATGTACTGTAGTATATCATTATAAGGGAATCTAGTCAGCATCCTGCCGTGTAAGATGACAATGGTCGAAATACAGGCGCCAGAATCCCGACAGCACTGGGATCATGGCTCCAGAATCCCGACCGCTGGCATCCCGAAGGTAAGTATCAGGGGTTAGGAGGAGGGTTAGGAGTCAGGCACTAGGGGGAGGGTTAGGGTTAGCTACTAGAGGGGAGGGTTAGGTTTAGGCTGCGGGAAGGGGGAGGTTAGGGTTAGGCACTAGGGGGAGAGTTTAGGTTCAGGCACCAGGGAGGGAGGGTTAGGGATATGGAAAGGGGTAAGGGTTAGTGGTAGTATACTTACCTAATGGTGTTGGGATTCTGACTGGCGGCTTCCTGACTGCTGGGATCCCATACCCAACCCATTAAAATGTGCTCTAAGGGGGTCATTCAGACCCGCTCGTGAGCGGCAGTACGCTCGCAAGCGGGTCGATGTACCCCACTGCGCATGCGCACGACGGAGGGAGCTCCGTCGTGCGCATGCGCGAGACCTGGAGAGCGACGGGCTCTCCATCGCTCCGGGTCTCGCACCAAAGGGGGCGTGCTGTCGATGTTGATTGACAGCATGCCCCCTTTGGTGGGCATGCCGGGGGCGTGCCTGCCAGACGGAGGCGTTCCCATGGGAACGCCTATCATCTGAAGCCGGCCCCACTGATAGAGCCAAAATCACTCCAGGGCTTGCGGCAGCGAGACCCTACCGCTGGGTCTCCGTCGCAAGCCCGATGGTCGCGATGGTCAAGACCATCGTGACCATCATCATGGACGCTCGCTATAGCTGTGGGTGGTAATAGCTAGGAGGTAGGAGGGCCCTGATTCAGAGCGAGCCCTCTGGTCAGAGCGTTCAGCTCTGAATCAGGCCCTAAGTTATAATGCACAGACGGTGTAATGGTTATCGTTTCTGCCTCACAGCACTGAGGTCGTGGGTTCGATTCCCACCACGGCCCTAACTGTGTGGAGTTTGTATTTTCTCCCTGTGCTTGCGTGGGTTTCCTCCGGGTATTCCGGTTTCCTCCCACACTCCAAAAATATACTGGTAGGTTAATTGGCTCATAACAAAATTACCCCTAGTGTGTATGTGTGTGTGCATGTGATAGGGAATATAGAGTGTAAGCTCCACTGGGGCAGGGACGGATGTGAGTGACCAAATATTCTCTGTAAAGCACTGCGGAATATGTGTGCGCTATATAAATAACTGGTAATAATAATAATAATAATAATAATGGCAAGGAATATGCATTGCATTATGTAAGAGTCATACTCAACCCTCAGATGGCACTTTCTGGAGCATCCTGGGGTTGTATAGGCTGTGATATCCATGTCTGGAACGTCCAGTGGCACCCTGCTAGCCAGGTGCAGGGTTCTGCTCTCAGTGTGGTGGCACCGACCGCTCGCAAACCCCTAGTTGCAGCCCTCTTCCACAGTGTCAGTTTGGGGTATGTGGAGCCCACTGTAGAGTAGACAATATAAAATGTTATTTAATGCAACAATTTCATATTTTATATACACAATAATCTCCAATATAAATAGGTTTTCTCAATGGTTTTATGATATGAGATGGCAATAACACTATGTTATCATGTGATGTTTTATGTAAGCATAGGTGCTGCTCATTTAGGCTAGGTCTCATTGGAGAATTCTCTTGTAAGATTAATGTCTAGTCCTGTTCTTGGTGTCTGAGTGAAAAAAAAAAAAGTTTTAGATTTCTAATCATACAAGGCCACAGATGGTCCCTAATACTATTCAAGAGCACTGACAGCTTGTAGACCTGGGTTAACAGTGCCATCTATAGGTTTTATTAAGAATACTCTTTGTTACCTCAATGTTACAGTGCAAGACGTAGATCAAGGTAACAATGTAACATGCTAGCAATAAAACTGATGAAAGCAAAGGTGACACTTTTATCTTTTATAGCTGTAACTATACAGGAAAATATTTCAAGCATTCAATGTATTACGCTTCTTTGTCAGCCCAAATAAACAAATGCTGTAAAGCCTAGGACTGACTCTGGAAATGAAGCACTGTTGGTAACTAAGCAGTCACACACCTATTATTCTAGCAAACATAAGAGCATCAATGGGGCTAATTTAATAACTTTGCTAAATGCTATAAATCTGCACTAAATCCATACCATCCAATCAGCAATTAGCTTTCAACTACTCAGTGCAAGCTAGACAATTAAAGCAGATGTCTAGGTGTTAAAATGTCAGTGCAGACTTGCAGCTGTGAGCGATGTTAGTAAACATCTATCATTATTTTTAATAACTTAACAGTGGGGTATTGCCTATGGTAAGTCCAAGCATTGTCAATGTTAGGCACACTCTTATACAACAATGCATATATATATATATATATATATATATATTTATTTATTATTATAATTTATGTATATGGCGCCACAAGTGTTCCGCAGTGCCTTGCAAAGTATATAAACAAATAGGTGACCAAAGACTTACAGTACACTGCAATACAATCAGTTTTATAGGTATGTATATATATATATATATATATACACACAACTGCATATATATATATATATATATATATATATATATATATATACATACATACATACATACACACATATAGATATACACATACATATCACAAAAAAACACCACACCATTACCACAGTAGAAATAGTAATATAGTAGAATAATACTAGTGCTGCATGTTCTTGGAATGGTGCCCACATCTAAAATAAAAACATTCAGCTCAGGCAGGATGGACCTACTGCTGCATCTAACGGCTTACTGTGATCACTGGTCCTGTATATGCTGGGATTATGACACACAATACACTTTGTATGACACATTTTAAAGCTGGTTAAGTGCTAATTCTACCTTCTTCATGGACCGGCCACACTCACTGTAAAATCAAGCATTTGGAAACCCCGCTCTGCGTTTGCCACTGCCTAAGGTACTGTACGTCTGCAGCATTTTATTTCATTTTATACAGTACACTCTATTTCAACTTTTTATATAATCTTATGTGGAAATGTTGCATAGGGGCCCCCATAGGTCTAGCTACACCCCTGGCTAAACCTGTCCTCACATGCAGAATATTGGGCAACCAGTATGGCATATGTATTTTTTTTCTGATTTCCTCTTTACTGTGGGTACTTGAGCACCTCCAACATTTCAGCTGCGCACCGTCATGTCTATGCATAGTATTTTTGAGTCTTATGGTGGCTATAATGTGAGCACCTGCAATCAGCTTAAAATGTTGGCTGTCATGCATACGTGGCACATTTTTATGTAACATTATTTAAGATTTTTGCTTAGTATTAAATATTGATGCACAGAGCCGTAACTAGACTTTTTTGTTTCCCTCTGCCAGAGAGAGCATTGGCGTCCCCCCCTTCATTTTTTAAATAGGGACATAAAATAATGCGAGAGAAACAAGAAAAAAAAACAAAACTGGGAGCGCTAAATGTCACATAAATATTTAATGTACAATATAATCATAAACAGTAATGAACATTATATAAAAAACCGTACTGTGGCCACAGAATCTATATAAATATGCATGCAAAATAAAAATAAATGGTCTTATAGAGTAAAAAATGCTTGTTAAAGCTCAGTCCAGATTAGTGGATAGACCTCTACATAGGTTACTAGATTAATCCATCTGTGGAAATTAGTAATGCATATAGCAGTGTCCAAAATATGTAATATAAATTGAGACTTAGTAGCAGAAATATGAACAGGGCAATATGCCTAAAAGTGTCTGCTCGGAACCGCCAGTCCGCTTTAGAACGCCAGCTTCATGTTAAGGAAAATAAATAAATACCATGTAGTTGATAGATCAGCTTGGATCTCCGGAGAGGCCTCTCCTATGTCCTACTGCAGAAAGAACCTGGGTGTCTGCCGTAATCCTTAATACATGGAACAGAAGCTCGTGGTGTAGCGTGAATGAGCCATCAACCGCTGGCACAATCCCCGGCTGGATGGGAAAAGCGGAAGCCCGTCGTGCAATGTATTGCCGGGGTCAGTAGAAGACTCAAAAGATAGATTCAGTGGAGGATGCAGTCCGAGTCCTGGGTGCACCGATGTGCGGGGGTACAGAAACTGACGCGTTTCTCAGCCAAACGATCACCGGCTGTTTCCTCAGCGCTCCCAGTTCTTTTTTTGTTTCTCACCATATACGTAGGGGGCAGCCACCCCTTTCTGGTGAGCAGCTTTAGATTCACACATTGGTTTGGTTTAAGCGCCCACTTTCTTTTTCTTTTTACACCACATAAAATAATGCACCTGAAAAAGGACCAAGGCCTCATGGGGAAGGGCCAAGGAAAAGATAAGGGAGGCCAGGAGATGCTGGGGATAAAGAAGAGGAAGCTACAAGTGAGAATGATAATAAACAGGAAAACTGACATGCCCAAACAGCGTCCCCTGCCCTGCGGTGCCCTGTGCCATGGCACAGGTCGCACCACTCTAGTTACGGCCCTGTTGATGCATAACCCTATACCATTTTGAGTAACATATATATGTTGTTATTGAGAGAAAAGATGAGTGACCCCACAACTGCATTGTCTGAAGCCATTGAAGGGATACCCAGTTCACACTTGGATCATATTTATCTACTCTCCTGGAATGGACAGGAGAATCACAATTTTTTGAGTAGTCCCACAGACCCTCGGAAGAGTGGGTGGTCCTACATCCCGTACCGACATCCTAGTGAAGTTGGCAGGAAGTAGAGTGTAATGCCAGGAACTACAGGTCCATGGGGAGGGGCCAATATGATTAGATTGAATTGCTTTATCTTGGCCCCTTCATAGGCCTGTTATTTGTGGCATTATGCTGCAACAGGGTTGGGGCTTAATGACACGAGGCGCCCGCCCCCTAAATGTCCAGCTGCAACTCTTCTCTGGGTTTCACCCGGAGAGGAGTTCGAAAAAATCGTCACGTATGACTTGTATTCATTCTCACTTTCACTACACAGTGTTGGTTAACCCAACAATATTTTGTGGACAGATTTACAAGTAAGAACATGAGAGACTTTTCTTCCTAAGAATACATTTTCCTTCTCAATTTTTTTCCGGTTTGTCAGAAAAAACAATAATAAAGTGAAAAATGTGGAATTACATGGGTCATTTACCCTCACAAATAGAAAGCATACTCTCTAATAACGTGATGAAAGCTAAATTGGATTATCATTTGTCTTGGTCTGAGATTTCCTTCATCTGTGAAAGAAAGAAGCACAAAATAATACAAAATGTGTAAGGTTAGGATTAATCTTCCATTCCTAGTACAGAATATAGGGCCTGATTCAGCAAGGATGGCAATTGCTAATACGCACGCAATCGACCAATTGTTGCATACTGCGCATGCATATAATTCGCAGTGCGTTAGCCTGAGCCGGTCACTGTGATTGCAGAGGCTACACAGACCCATGGCAGAGTGATTGACAGGAAGTGCCGCTTGTGGGTGGTGACGGGGGCAGTGCGTTGGGTCGGTGTTGCAGGGGTGTGCTTAAATTAGCCACTGCGATACCATACGCAGCCTGAGGCCTCATAGCGTGCGCTGAAGTTAGCAATTCCTGAGTGAGGTCTGACCTGCCTTAACTGTGCATATGGGTCCGATGTTACTCGATGTTACCAATTGTTTCGCTATGTTGCCAAAGTATACGCATGTGAGTAAGGGGAAGTGGGCGATTTTATGTTAGACAAAACATTTGCATATCACACGTATAAGCAGAATAGCGATCCTTGCTGAATCAGGCCCATAGTTTCCATCTTCTGCCTAATGCAAAAAAAACGTGCAACGTCCCTTTACATAACTGAAGCAGCTTTGGCTTCAGATACTTGTAGCAAGAGCAATGGTTGTTTGCATAGTAAAATTAAGTCATTTGAGGTTGTCATACATAATCAAATAGACCACTTCTAGTTGGTTATTTGTCTAAGGACTGGGAAACTACATCTCTCATATATAGGGCCTAATTTACTAACGAGTTTTATCATAAAAAAACAGTGATAAATGTCACTGTGTATGATAAACGGTGCTCCAGCCAATCAGCTACCAACTGTCAACTGTTAGAAATATGACAGTTGGGAGCTGATTGGCTGGAGCACCGTTTATCATACACAGTGACATTTATCACTCGTTTTGGTGATAAAACTCGTTAGTAAATGGGGGGCCATAATTGTCTGCCAAAGAGCTGGAAGTCTACAATTCAGTAAAGGAGAGTAAAGTCTGTACAGGCTATTATAAACTAAACTTTGGTTGTGCTGCTTATGTACTGGTCATACTAGTATTAGGTTTACAAGGGAAGTAACTTGCATTACTTAGAATTTTTAAGTATTTGTGTCTTCTTCCACATTTAGCTATTTGGGGTATCAATCAGTTAGGGTAGTTCCTAGTTGCTTATCCATCTACCTTTCCAATCTTTCTCTCCACATTAATGCAGACACAGCTAGTTCTATGTGAGAAAGTCGATTACTCCATACTGTTCCTCTGGCAAGTAAGGAAAGGTGAGCTATGGCGTGTACATCTTCAGCAAAGGCTTGCACGCATAACCAAGATGTCTCAAAATGGACTTGTAGCATACTTGCCAACTCTCCCTGATTAGCAGGGAGACTCCCTGAAATTGCAACAATCTCCCTGACTCCCTGAAGAGTCTAGCAATATCCCTGACTGCACATTGCCCCCATTATGAAGCTGTTATGTAAAATAAAAAAAACAGAGATATGTACATTCAAATGGGATCACTAGTCTCATTTCCCTGCATTGGTTATAAGGCACAATGATCGCTATGGCTACATGCATATTCTGAGAAGTATTTGTGTGTTTTCATAAACACGTTGATCTACTTTAGGGCTTATTAACATTTTGATGTAAATCAATTTTATGACACGCCTCTCAGATGTAGCAGTACAGTCCACTTTACCGCCGTGCTCATAGGTGCTGCTACAACAATCTCCCTGAAATGCTTTTTCAAAAGTAGGCAAGTATGCCCTGAAGTAATTCACATGGAATCGGTATGAGATGCTGGCGCTCGGAATCCCGGCAGTTAGAATCCCGATGCCGGCATCTCGAAAGGGTTAACATACCTACACTTGTTGGTCGTTATGCTAACCCTCCCCTTCTCCGTACCCTCACCCTAACCCCCCCTCTTTGGTGCCTAAGCCTAACCTCCCCCATTAGTGCCTGACCCTAACCTCCCCCTCCCCGGTGCCTAACCCTAGCCCTCCCCCCTTAGTGCCTAACCCTTCCCCTAGTGCCTAACCCTATCCCCGCACCCTAAACCTAACCCCCCCTAACTCCCCGATACTTACTTTCAGTATCCTGGCGGTCAGTTGAGATTTCGACACCGGTAATTGGAGCGTCGTTATCCAGACCGTCGGGATGCCGAACGCATGCCATTTATATAACTTGTAGTAATACACTGTGTGCAACAAACTGACACAGAGCTCCCCATGTAAAACCCATAAAAGTAGGAATCTGGACACAAGGTTGTGAATGTGGCATGCTGGACAGTCTCTTCAAATCAGGGTTTCCCTACTGAAATTGGGACATTTGGGAGAATTGTAGTAAGCCTGTGATTTATACTAGCTGGGCATTCCTATACTATATTAAGCTAGTTAGACGTGGCCTGATAGCTGAATGACAGGTTTGCTATTCAATTTGGCTCCATAGGAGGGAAGATCCAGTCATTTGTCTTGAGCAGTGAAAGGTAGGATTTCTTCTTGTGTCACTTGGGGCTAGTTAGGCATACTTGCTCCCGAAAATCGCGTGGCGAACTGAAAAGAGGGCAATTCTACCACACCCCCCTGTAGCTGCCCGCACCCCCCTCCATCCGCCCGCAATAGTACACAAGAATTATCTCGGCACTGTATACTGGGGGGCGGGGCCATAATGATGCGATTGCGTCACCATGACCCCTCCCAGCACAATTCACCTGCGCAGCCGCCATGCCCCCTCTAGGCCAACCATGGCAAAAAAGTCGGCAAGTATGTAGTTAGGGCAGTAGAAAGTTGACTGTACATACAGGCTGATAGTGGTCATCTTCCAACTGTATTTACAAAATTGTCCTATTTTAGGTATTCTTGTACATTTGAGACAACAAATGTAGCTATACTGACCCAATTGTGCAATATTGTCTTCACTATCACACTGTGTGTTGTCAGTGTTAAACATACAGGACTTTCTAATACAACTTTAACATAATATCTACAGATTGCTTGTTGGTGAGATAATTTTATATAGTAAAAATATTTTCTAATTTTTTTAAATTTAAGCATTAACCTTTATTTACTGTAGTGTGATCATTTCTAAAAGGCTTAGGGGCATATTTATTAAACACATTTTGCTGGAAATCCCTTGAAAGCAGACGTTTTGGGGGATACCCATAAAATGTATGTATCCCCTACTATATTGTGAGATTTACCAAGCTCCAGAATGCAAAACATCCTGGAGCTTGGCCTAGTTAGCTAACACCATCTTAAGATGGCATTAGCCATTGTAGGCTATAGGCTACATATCGCATAATTTACCAGGAAAAGATCCGTCGGTAATAGCTATTCACACATGCACTGTCTAATGACCACACATCATGCTTGCTAACTCTCCCTGATTGTCAGGAAGACACAGAGGCAACCTTAATAGTAGCAATCTCCCTGACTCCCTGAAGGGTCTAGCAATCTCCCTGATTGCACCTTACCCCCATTATGTAACTGTCATATATATATATATATATATATATATATATATAAAAAAAAAAAAGATCTATACATTCATATAGGATCATTAGTATCATTTCCCTGCATTGGTTATAAGGCACAATGGGCCAGATTCACTACCGTACACAACTGCGTATGCGATTGCAATTACGCAGGCAGTTCAACTGCGATAGTATGCTAATTCACTGTGATTGCAATCCAATCGCAGTACTGCACAGGGACGCCCACTTTACTCAGCACACATAAGTATTGTATAGCAACACTGCAAAACCATCGGTACAATAGAGTACCATCGCAGCCTCATGCACACTTGCACAAGCTCTGATCTTACTCAGAAATTGCTGACTTCCATGCACGCTATGAGACCTCAGACTGCTTATGGCATCGCTGTGGATAATTTATGCACGCCCCTGCAACGGTGTGCGTACGCACTGGCACGCCTGCTTTCGGCCGACCACCCACAAACGGCACTTCCTGTCAATCACTTTGCAATGGGTCTGTGTGGTCACTGTGATCGCAGTCCCCATAGCAGTGGCCGGTTCGCGCATGCAGACTGCAGTACGAAATTGGCAGATTGTGTATGTAATCGCAGTTACGTACAGGCCAAATGATCCGTATGGCTACATGCATTATCTGACGTGTTGGGTGCATAATCCCGGCTGCTCAGAATACCGACACCCATAGGGAAGACAGATAAGTATTTTTCTAACCCCTACCCTAACCCTAAATCTCCCTTCCCGATGCCTCACCCTAACCTCCCCCCTAGTGGCTAAACCTAACCTCCCCGTCCCCGCACCCTAAACCTAGCACCCCCTCCCCAGTGCCTAACCCTAACCCTCCCCCTAGTGCCTAACCCTAACCCCACACCCTAACCTCCCCCTAACACCCCAATACCTTTGGAATGCTGGCAGTCGGGATACTGGTGCCGGGATCCCAACCTGTCGGGATTTCGGAACTGGTTTTAAGACCGTCGGCATGCCGCATGCAGGGATGCCGACTACATCCCTTTTCTGACATGTATCAGTGTGTTGTCATCACCAAGTAGATCTTACTAATTGCTTTGGGGCACATTTACATTTGGATGTTAATCAATACTCTGAAACGTACAGATGTAGCAGTACACGCCCACTTTACCGTCACGCTCATAGTTGGTGCTTTCACACTCTCCCTAAAATTAGGGGCATATCTATAATGGGTGCACACCCTGCACCCATATTTTTAATACTTACCACTCTGCCTCCGGAGTCCTATGTCGGCGCCGGTATCAGCGATTTTCCCGTGACCTGCGCATGCGCTTTAGACTCTGGGCACACTCTAGTGCCCAGAGTCTACCAGTGCGGTGCTGAGCTCTGCCAGCTGCCGGAGATACAGGAGGGGGCCCAAGCCAGAGACTGCACACGGGTCCCCTCCTCTCTAGAAACGCCCCTGACTGAAATGCTTTTTCAAAAGTAGGCAAGTATGCCGCACATACGCACTAGTCTGGCTAAGGTCCTGGAGCACAAAGTAAAGTGATTGCTGATGCGATCACTTTACTTTACACATCGCAGGGATGGGCTCCTATCTGCGCTTCTGTCCCTGGATGTGATTTTTAATACATCCGAGCGGTACAGATTTACTTATTGCCCTATCTGGTCTAAAACCCAATAAATAATAAATGTTGGTTTACTTGGTTATTCAATGATATATTGATCACACTGGGTTATTTCTGGCAAGTAATACAAGCATACATTAATAAACAAATCCACCAGGCTTTTCAGGCTGTAAACCCCGTTAGTCAGCTTTTAGGCGCTCTCAGGGGCTTATGGATAAGAGAATTTCCAGTCAGTAGTTCACTAATGCACACTAGTCTTCTCTAAGTCATTTCTTAGTTTTTAATTTTTGGAGAATTATTGTACTAAGGCTCGCGTGCTGTTGCCATCTGTCATTTGTACGACTTTCTGTGTTCAAACCAAGCTATCAAAACTGTCAGGACATGAACATCTCCTCCCAGTGATTTTGTGCGTTTACAAGTATATTTACATTGTCAATAAAACCTGTGGACTGTTCTGTTCCAATTGTTATTATTTTTGCCTGAGTACACATGATTATATTCTAAATTGTGACTTTGCAATTATGTATTTAAAAAAAAAAACAGCAATAATAAAAATTTACCTTATGTGGAATATCAATATCAATATACACCCTGACTAATCTTTGTCTATGTGGGCATTCCCCATTGTAGCCCAGTTACACCTCCTCAGTCAGTACTGGAGTTATGACCAAAATGCATAGGATCAAAAACACACTTGATGCATTCTGCAAATCGGCATACGTTCAATTCTGCATTAGTCCCAATATGTTTAAAAAATTAATTGGTGGGCACTGGGAAGAAAATAAAGGCCCTCATTCAGAGCCGCTCGTTAGCGGCAGTACGCTCGTTCCGAGCGATGTTTGCACATCTGCGCATGCGTACGCTTTTTAGTACGCATGCGCGAACCAGTCAGTGCGGCCGAAAATCCTTTGTACGCTATATAGCGAGTGCCTGCTATTTTGAGTGACAGAATGAGGCGTATGTGGGTGGTAACAGGGGAAGGTGCTTGAAAATGGGGAGTGGAGATCCGAACGCAGGCGTGCTTAAAGGTCAAAACGGGCGTTTTATGGGTGTGTATATTTAAAACAGCAGCGTCATTGACCACGTTACTGGGTTATTTTATAGCCAGAACTGCACGCAAATTTGTGGTAGCAAACACCAACCACAAGAATAGCGAGCAGTTCATACGCTGGTCGATGTACTCGATTAATCTAATAAATAGCGGACATGACGTAGGATGCGTGCGGCCAGGGGGCGTTTTTAACAAATAAACGAGCGTATGTTTTGCTCGTTCGTTCAGACTTAGAGGTGTGAACACACTGCAATGTGCGTACGGATCATTTAAATAGCCACCCCTTGATTTTAAACGAACGACCGCAAATAGCGTGCGGCTCTGAATGAGGGCCAAAGTTATTTAAATAAAATGAGACACTAAGGAATGCAATGTTAATTTTTATCTCACACAATCCTTTCACAGATGGCTGCTGGGATTCATCTAGATAAACATTGCATATTATTTAATTCAGGCCAATGCATCAATCAATAATGCAGAAATATTTCACTAAAATATTATATCAACTAATTAGAGAGACTGTGAATAACATGACATTTGTAGTCGGAGTGTACTGTAGGTGCCAGGGCTGTGGATGGTGGCATGAGGACAGCAGTTGGACAAAGGCTCTTGGAACCAGGCAATTGGATTTGTAAATCTGAATGCACTTTGCAAGCATAAAATCTTCACTTGTGTCTTGTGACAAATAATAGCAAATAACAAAGTTAATTATATAAAAATGAACAATTGAACGATATGTCGCTCAATCTTTCATTATATCTGCTAATGGATAGGCCCTGAACGATGACAGATGCGCACTCCCGCGTCCGATAAATCGCATCCATCATCTCTCCAACATGTTGATCAATTATCGCATATAGCTGTACGATATTAGCAATATCGTGCAGTTTATATGCGGTAAACGACGAACGACAAAAGATATTAGTAGCAGCTACACAGCGCTGCAGAGAAAAAAATCCACTCCCTGAATGATGACATGCGATATCGTTCATCGTTCGTCTTTTGCCAAAATCTGTCATGTACATGACAGATATCGTTAGGCACAGCCACCGGAATTTTCAAGGGATATCTTTTGTCTTTCATCGCTCAGAAATACATCTGCTAATGGATAGGCCCCTATTCTGTACACAGAATATCATGCATGTTTTGTATACTTTGGCACTGCTTATAGCTCTCCAGCCATCAACTTGCCAAACATGAGACGGCAATTACAAAATTCAAATTTTATATTTTATTTTAGAGGCACAATAACTTAACTTGACAGCAGAATACAATTCTAAAGAATATCATTTGAATTTTTTTTTTTTATAAATGTAAAAGAACAAAATAGTATAAACAAGTGATAAACAATAGAAAAAGTTGAGGAAGGAGTTAGAAAGGTAACATTATACATAAATATAATTATATAGCATCTTGCACAATCATATGCAGTATTACATCTGGAATGAACAGTTCACATTCCCTTTGACAGATGTAATTCTATAAAAGATGTCAAACTGACACCATCAAAGTAAAGATGAACATGAAAATAAATAATCACTGTCCTATTCATTATGATTACATTGATGAAATAGATCACCCTGTATTTACAGTCTGTCAGCCTGAAAGCTCTAGCGAGGCAACTTAATGGCTAGCCAAGCATCCCAAGCCAACGGGAAACCATTGTTGTCCTAGTATAGTAGGAGGCATGATGCCATTTATTCAAAAATTGACCATGCCTAACTTAGAGGACATGAAGTACCAATTTTCTTACCCATTTGTTGATGTGGGCTACTGTGTATGCGCGGTTCTCCTCTCTGCGTCCCAGTGTATAGGACGTGACCCTGAGTGTAGGGTCCCTACATAACAGAGACTCAAACACCACTGTGTCACCACCCAGTGGCGTAACTTCATCCCAGGTGCCCGGAGGCAAGATAAATGTTGGTGCCCCACCCCACAAATTAAAATTGACCACCCCCTCAGTACCTATGCCAGCCCCATCTGCCCCGCCCCCCTATGCAGTTACTTTTATACAGTGCCCCCAGTAGTGGTCCCCCTTTGCAGTGCCCACCTATGTAGTGCCCCCCAGTAATGGTCCCCCTATGCAGTGCCTCCAGCAGTGGTCCCCCTATACCGTACCTCCAGTAGTGATCCCTAAATGCAGTGCCCCCAGTAGTGGTCCCCCTATGCAGTACCTCCAGTAGTGGTCCCCAAATGCAGTGCCCCCAGTAGTGGTCTCCCTATGCAGTACCTCCAGTAGTGGTTCCCAAATGCAGTGCCCCCAGTAGTGGTCCCCCTATGCAGTGCCCCATATACAGTGCCCTCAGTAGTATGCCCTCAGTAGTATGCAGTACCTCCAGTAGTGCCCCTTATACAGTGCCTCCAGTAGTGGTCCCCCTATGCAGTGCCCCATATACAGTGCCCTCAGTAGTGGTCCCCATATACAGTGCCCTCAGTAGTATTAATGCCCCCTTTAGTAATTCCCCTAAAGTAATGCCCCCTGCAGTGCCCCCAGTAGTAATGCCCCCTGCAGTGCCCCCAGTAGTAAGGGCCCCTGTAGTGCCCCCAGTTGTAGTGCTCCCAATAGTAATGCACCTGTAGTGCCTCCATATGATGCCCCCAGTAGTAAGTCTTCTATAGTACCCCCATAGGATGTCCCCAGTAGTAAGGCCCCTGTAGTGCCCCCATATGATGCCCCAAGTAGTAAGGCCGTTATAGTGCCCCCATAGGATGCCCCCAGTTGTTAATGCCCTTGTAGAGCCCCCAGTAGTAATGCTCCCTGCAGTGCACCAGTAGTAATGCCCCTTGAAGTTCCCCCAGTAGTAATGCACCTGTAGTGCCTCCATATGATGCCCCCAGTAGTAAGGCCTCTATAGTACCCCCATAGGATGTCCCCAGTAGTAAGGCCCCTGTAGTGCCCCCATATGATGCCCCAAGTAGTAAGGCCATTATAGTGCCCCCATAGGATGCCCCTAGTTGTTAATGCCCTTGTAGAGCCCCCAGTAGTAATGCTCCCTGCAGTGCACCAGTAGTAATGCCCCTTGAAGTGCCCCTGTAGTACCCCCAGTTGTAGTGCTCCCAATAGTGCCCCCAGTAGTAAGGCCCCTGTAGTGCCCCCATATGATGTCCCCAGTAGTAAGGCCGCTATAGTGCCCCCATAGGATGCCCCCAGCAGTAAGGCCCCTGTAATGCCCCAGTAGTAAGCCCCCCCTGCGCGCGTGCACACACACACACACACACACACCACAACACTTACTTTAAATCCCGCTCCAGTGCCTGGTTCCGTCCATCTCCGGCGCCCGCTCCTCGGAACTATGGGAGTGATCATGACGCACTCCCATAGTGCACTGCGGGACCTGGAAGCCGGAGCTCAGGAGTGAGCTCCGTCCTCCGGCTGCCGCTGGCGCCAGGGTGGGGGGAGAGCGGAGAGAAGGAGCGCCGATCAGCGGCGCTCCTTCTCCATGCAGCTCCTTCTCAGCAGTGCCCGGAACGGCCGGGTGACAATGGAGCCAGGTGCCCCCTTCAGGGCTGGCGCCCAGCGGCAAATGACTCAATTGTCTCCGGTAGTTCCGCCACTGTCACCACCGCTGTGTAGTGTATACATCCCGCTGCCACCACTGCATATGTGCTAACAGTGGGTGCACCACACTCACACAAAAAACCCACAGAGGATTTTAAAAACAATATGCACTTTATATCTTTCTGCTACTACTACTACTACTACTTCTACTCCTCACAGATCCACAAATTGAAAGAGGAAGTGGCCAGCTTTCTTTTTCAATGCTGTCAATTGAATTGTACTTTCAATAATAAATAGAAAGCACCATTAAATGAGAATAGCTTCTAATCCACAATGGTTTGGACAGAATCAGCTGCCACATAGAACATGTGAGTTGTAATTTCTAATAACTTACACTGATGAAAGAAGTCATGAAGTCTCTACTAACACCCACTGAGGGAGCTAGAAGGTGGAGCACCTGCTGGTAACAAAATCTCAGCGGGTGCCCGGTATATGGAGAAGACAGCGGCAGCGCCCCTCCAGCCCAGCTGAGTGCCAGCACCAGATCTTCCGGTGGGCAGCTTAGAGCTTGAAGAGCACGAGCTGAGCACTGTATGTATATTATATATATATATATATATATATATATATTTTTTTTTTTTTTTTTTTTCCAGGGTGTGCAGTCTAGGGCCCTTTTCTACAGTGTTAAAAAACCTGCATGGGGCATGGAGGACAAAAAGAGACTTTGTGTAAACCAAGCCAGGCCAGGAGGCCATGGCTATACCTGTGATAGACAGAACTATAAGAGACTATATTAAGTTTGCAGACAAGCTGCCCATTATAGTCAGGGTCTAAGAAGTGAGGTAGTGCCCTGCTTGGGGGCTAGGTTGTTTATTATTTTCTATTTTATTAATGTGGACAGTAAAGCTCCACTGTGTTAATTTAACCTGCAAAGCTGTGAGTGGACCCTTAGAAACTGCACTACTGACCCCTCTCCCAAGCTAAATTACCCTAGGTTATCTACTTACATTATACTGTACTTTTTTTTTAAGATTTGCTACATCACAAAAATATTTATTATACATGCGTTACTAAAGTTGCATTATCTGGATAAGATATATTACATACATACAATAATATCATTAAAAACAAAGAAAGCAAAAATAATTCACACTTACATTGGTGGAGAAATTGCCATGTTTATAAAAATTATCGGATGAGGCATTGCCAGCTGTATACTACTGAAATGTATGACATTACCTGAGCAGCCCTGACGGAACAAGACAGTGGCAGAGACTTAGCATTAATCATTTATGTGTTCACTGCAGACTGTGCTTCAGGGGACAGCATTAGTCCAGCCACACATTTCCAGAAAAGTTAAGGAAGGCTTTTCCCCCAACTTTCTACTCAGCTCTCTATGGAATAAAACAGGTCAGTTGTGAATATTAAATTAAAGTCTTGGCCACTCTCCAAAGTGATCTGGCCTAGTTAGGATTCATCCATTAAAGCTTTGCTGTTTTCTTTCCTCATAATGTGGATAGATAGGCACAGAGAGTGGAGAAAACAGATGCTCTTAAGAGAGCACATACACAGATACAGTATGTAGGATATGTGAGTTTTGTTATTGCCCAATGAATTGCTCTAATTTACTGTGATATAGTGCAATGTAGTAAAATTGGTATTTATCTACTGTTATCGCAATGTTTAATTTTTCACGTTTTATGCTGTATTCATTTTAATGATAATCTTGAAAACCCATAAATGAGCTTATTCAGAGTTGGGAGCAAAACAAAAAAGCATTTTGCACCTTGGCACTGCAGGAGAGGGAGATGTAACATGTGCAGAGAGATTTAGATTTGGGAGGGGTGTGTCCAAACTGACATCTAAATTGCTGTGTAAATATAAAGCTGTCCAGCATAAATGTCAAAGCATCCAGTATTTACCACGTATGCAAAAAATATATAAATGTATTTGCACCCCTTGCATTGTCCAGGTGCAAAGTTACTTGCAATTTGTGCTTTACTCCCTACTCAGAATCAGCCCCCAAAAGTGAGACAAATATTTCGGGTAACATTAAAACGGCGGGCAATCATGCAGATTTCCCTTTGCCCCAAATCATCACAGATTGGCTGTACACACTACACGATTTAACTCGGTAAATAGTCCCGATATCGTCCTAGTGGGTACCTGCCCTAAGCCTTAAAAGACGGCAAAGAAGCAGGTTGTGCTGCCCCCAATACCCGAATGCTTGTCACATTGAGTAATTGGTTGTGGCAAAATGGTTGTATTTGGTCATGTGTTGGCCACGCTGCTTTGGGGCCATCAGATCTATGTAATTAGAGGCATCAGATGTTTGACACATCATGATATGAGAATGACATCTATATGTCTCATAACAATACTGATTTGAAAATCGGGTCAAATTAGGCAATATAGTGTACCTGATCTATCCACAATATTCCTTCTCCCCACATACAACGCCCCTTTTGGCGTAATCGTGCCTGTCCTGTGAAAATTAGGACTGTATATAAATATGTTTTTATCTGTTCTCACTCCTTGTACAAATGTATTGCTATTTAACCACAATATTCATTGTGATATTGATTATTTTCATCTATATAATATTTATTTCTCCCCCATCAACCCTTCCTGCATCTAGGGCTATTAAAAAGAATCTCAGATCCTGATTCGCCCACTTCTTGAAGGCCCCATTTATACTGTGCATGCAGCCTTGGTAAAGGAGGCTTGCTTTACAGCAGGAGGAAGCTATTTGTTATGCTGTAACTTTCCTGTACTCATACTCAATCTCAGATGGGGTCACTGATGGACATCCACCACCATAAAGTGTAATCTCCCCATCCTCAGCGCAACTAGCTATTCCCTACATGTAAAACAGGGCTTATAATTCCCCCTTCTCTGATAACTACCTCCCATTCCTGCTTACATGACTTGCTGTTGTGCCCATATGTACTTCCCTGCCATGCCTGATTAGACATACCCACAGCCGACAAATATTTTATCACTCTCTGAAAGCTCGAAAGATAAAAGATGAGGTGGGCGCCCTTTAGTGTAATATAGTCACTGACTCACCACTGCTCTACTATTTTTATAATATAAGTAATCTGCAATTTGCTTGGATCTCCTGGGTCTCTTGGATTCAACCCCAAGGAGAAAACAGAATCGCAAGATCAATCACATGCTGTAGTATTTTCGAATAATATGTATTGCATTAATAAAGACAAAAGGTAATTATTGTACAAGAAATCCAATAAAATCAGTTTATCTCATGTATCCATGAAATTCAGTCCATCTGTATGTCACAAAGAAAGCAAGGTCTTTCTGATTTTACTTTATCGTGGGGATAGCTAAGAGTCCAGAGTGGAAGATAGATATACTGTACCATTGTAAGTAATTGGCTGTAAACCAAGTTAATGTGGACTCTGGTGAATCCCAAGACTGTTTCGGTGACGCACTTCTGGTAAAGGAGTTACTTCTGGTTTTCTGAAACTGGTCTCTACAGTGTTATCAACACAGCCCTCAGAAAAATCACCTCTTTATTATAGACAACCCTACTCCAGCCCATACTAATCACACTGGTAAACCCAACTAGCTCATTCTCCAGTATGACACACACGCCTCCCCCAGTTCTGTAATACCAATGCTTGATATGTAGGGCTCTATTCATTATGTTAATTACGGAATGGACCTCGATAATTAACATCCCTACTCGACGCAAGCGCCGGAGCAACTCATCTGCTGTCTTCCCGAACGCTTTCACTGCACCTTTCGGAGCAGGGAAACTACTGCACCTGCGTGGCCTACAGGTCACGCAGGTGCACAAAAGCCCCGGCGTCCGGAAAAAGGAGCTGGACAGGAGTGGAGGAATCCCTCTTCGCAACCCGGGACACCTTCCCTTAGGGAAGGAGCAGGTAGGGGGAGCAAACACCATCTAAAGATGGTGAATGCTCCTGCAATCAAGCTCTGAAAATATTTTATTTTCGGAGCTTGATGAATTCTGTCCCCTTTCTAGTGTATGGGGACAGCGGGCCATTCCGGGAGAGGAAGGTAAGCAGGAGATATCTGTGATACTAGTGTATGAGGACAGCGGGCCATTCCGGGAGAGAAAGGTAAATAGGAGATATCTGTGACATCTCCTGCTTTACCTTTTTGATGAATGGCCCGATCACTTAATTTCTACAAAGGCAGGAGAAACTGTACATTTTCACCTGCTCTTGTAGAAATTAAGTGATGATGAATAGGCCCCTTAGCCTCACACTCTGTCTTTCTCTTCCTTTACATTACCAATCTGTTTTCTAAATATACTCCTGAAAATGGTTTGGGATACCCAAGTCATTTAATCCATGCGGATGATCATTATACTGCTATTATTCTACTTCTGCACTGTTAATCCCCCCGATAGCCCCACGTACTTTCCCAATACCTGCCATTCTCTACCCACACTTTATAAACCCCAAAACTCCAGTCACACACTGCCACTCTGTGGTACACCTTTGGTGATTGTACTTTGTCTTCTCATGCTTGATTTTGCAATGTTTTATAACATTATTTGTGATATCCTTTTGTGAACAAAATAATAATAATCATAATAAATATAATAATAAAATCTATACCCCTGAATGACCTCTACTCCAGTGACTCCAGTATTTTTGTTTTTAATATAAGATGTTTTTTTTGTTATCTTTTATTCAAGCAGCTCAGTATGACCACTGGACTATTTTCATCTATATACAACCTTGCGAGAAGCTGGACAGCAGGAGACATTGAGTAACATTATTTTTGGCTGTTCATTGTTTTTCTTTTTTTCTTCACATCTGTTTTGACTTTGCAAATATAACCTTAAGTTTACCATTCCAATAAATGGTGTATGTTAACCTGATGTAGTGCAAGAAAGTGATAGATCCAAAACCTTCAAACTTTTGGTTTCTGAAATAAAAAAATAATATTGCCCACATAAAATATTAAAACACATATAATATAAAGCCAAGGGCATGATTGCCACAGGTGCACAGTCACATGTGCTGCAAGTTACTGTCTAATACTTTTTATCACTATGACCTGTGTTAATCTAATGAAGGCACCATCCTGAGAGTCTGCACTTAGGTTCAGTTCAACCCTGTACAATGGACTTTTCCTAAAAAAACCTCTGTTTTTACCATAATTATGTCCAGATAACTCAGCTTAGATGGTGTGCACTATATAACGCTTTGGGAAGCCAGTCAAGATTTGGATTGGGATATTTGAAGTATATCTCTGACCTTCTTTGGTGGAACGGTCCATCTTTTGGAACCAAATCGGTGACCTCTTTTCTTTCCAACCTGATCCTAATTTCAGTTTGAAGTATAGCTTATTTTCCAATGGTTACAAAAAGGGTTTGCTAGGTTCCTGCATTAAAGCATCCAACTTACATATTACTATATCTTGTAGTGTTTTGTGGTGTTTATAGCTGTACTCTTTGATCATTATCTGTCTGGAAGTCTGTATTTGTGTGTGCATGTTGTCTAACAAATGTATACTTCCCAGCACAGAAGGAGAGAAAATGAAGACAAAATGTGGCCACTCTACGAACCAGCCAGGCACTCTGACTCTGAATTTCCACTTAGATTCAAACTGATTCGCTCGTACATGCCCATGTTTTTACAAACCCCAAAATGATATGTCCTGCCCCTTTTGTACAATGGTTATTGGGACTTTTCTGCGAAAATCAGGACTATTAGGTGTGTGTTTATATACTAAATCATAAGTTTCTGGATCTGGCCATCTATGTGATGATCTGCTAAGGTCTGTCCCATCACCAACATGCATACACAGTGGGGCGTTGCCCCTCCAACAGCTCCCACTGCAGCCAGTGACAGGACAGACCTGGACCTCTGTGCCAGGAAGGGGTAAACATGCATAGCAAAGAAGAGACAGAGTGAGTGGTGGGACAGGGTAGGGCTGCTGGCAGACCAAGCTGATCTGGCACATTCCGGGTCCAATATAATAGTTTGAAATATAGGAACATACATAAATGTGTAGAAATGTATAATGCGCGTAAATAATGGCTCCACTCACTTTTATATCTTTGTTACTTGGGAATAGAGCTATTTTTAACAAAGTGAAATGTGTGATGTGGGGCTTCTATAATTATCAGGGGAAGGGGAGCAGGTGGGTGCATGCACAGCCACAATTTGTGACCATACTTCCCCAATATTTGAACTCCCAAACCCCCACCCCACTGGAGTAACAAACTTATTGATGGTGAAAGAAAGAAAGCAGCCCACAATTCATTCCTATAATTATTAAATGTCATGAAAGGACAGTGTATATTGTTTATTTATGACATCAAAACTTGCAGTGTTGAATATATTTTGCGGGTGACGCAACAAACAATGACAGTTAACAAACGCTCTCATGTTAAGGGTATGTAAGTATATTGATGGGTGTTATACAATCTAGTAGAGTAAAACAAACTATGGCTAAAGGAAAGTCCCTATTATGAACTCACACACAATTTACAGAAACATCTGCCTTGTATATTAGTACATGTGTGTGGAAAGTCTGCAGTTGGGCATAAATGTCTGTGAATGCATCCTTTTGCCATTCCAGTAAAACAGTTAAGTCTACTGCATTACTAATATTTGCAGACAGAAGTCAGCGAGAACTGGCTATGTATTGCTAGAGATATAAATGTGAATTTCAGTGCATTTAAGTCAATTTCATCATACCGTAGCTTCCCTAAGCGTGTAAGTTCCAGGGAAAAGGTTTACATTTTGCCATTGTTCATGCGTTACCAAATCCTCGGTTTATTTAATCATGCTTTGTAGGCAAACTGTTGGCACTATACTAAAAACACAATTCCACCAGCTGAGTTAATTAATGCTACAGGCTGTAAAGCCTAACAATTAACTAAGTTTCATGGCTACATAATGACAGTGTCCCTATCGCATGTTGAAATGTGAAACCTGTCCTTTAAATCTTTTTGACAGTGGAGGACTCAACGAGGTACAGGATTGAGTTAACAGCCCTGAGTGATTGAGTATAAGAGCTCTGGGATTACTGCTCAGTGTTCTGATTTGCCATTCTGCTGGACTGTGAAGCGATTAAAAGGACCAAATTCTTGGGCTGAACCATCTGGATATTTGGCAGGGGAGTCACTAGGGTTAGCAGATGTTTGGACATATAAATACCACAGCTATCCCAGCAGGTAATTCTGCTTGACCCCTTTTGCACTTAAAACAGGTCAGCCTGAATATCTCTGGGACTTAATGTATATTATGGATAAGAGAAGCAAACCCTCTTGGGCATTGGAATGCTTCCTAAAAAAGCAGAGCTGAGATTTTCGCCATGGCCCTAGGATGCTGTTTACTGAGGAATGGAGGTATTTGGCTTTAATAATAAGATTTTGTATCATCATTTGTTTATTTTGTGAGGCTGTTCAGAATTCTCAAACATTTGCAAGGGAATTTCAAAATTTGGATGCTGTTACCTTCCATATAAACACTTTACAAAACCTGAATATAAATCATATAAAATGAGGAGATTATTGGCACATGTGCAATAGAAGCTGCAAGCACAAATGTAAATATGTAGAGGTGGGAAATACAAGATGTGGACAATCTGTTGTACAGGACTATTTCAGATTTGTTAACGGATTAGATAAACAGAAGTAGATTTTTATGCCTTATATTGCTGCTACATAGAGCAGAACAGAGCAGGAAATATCTCAATTTTAATTAGCAAGTAAAAAGAATTGTTATTATATTGCTATTTTGCGTGGATCTCTAGGAAATTAGAAAGCCGCTGTCCCACGATGTAAAAGAAAATGCTGCACTCCTTTTGTATGAATGGCTAGGCATTTTTTGTGGTCGAAGTGCAATACTGCCAAAATAAAATTTCAGCACACTTCATTTATGTATCAGGAGATTGAAGGTTTAAAGAACTTGTGGGATGGATCTCATAGTTGCAAGATGTAGATGAAGATGCTCTACCACCTACTGTGAAGGTTCCCTAGCGGGCTCCTTGCTGGGGCCATTAGAGGAACGGAGGACCCCCGGGAGAAACAGCTGCATATAATGGTCCCCGGGTTTCCTGCTGTAGGGGATAGCAAGTTAGTAAAATGTTTTTCACTATATGGTAGTGCACATCTTGCTAAACTTTACAATAATTTAGGAGGAATATAGTGACCTTCAATTTACCGTACAGACAAATATACTATATTTCTGAGTGTATTTTCAGTACAAGTCCACAATTGTTATAACTCATAAATTGGAAATAGTTAAACCTTGGACTATTATAAACAGCAGTGCAGTCAGGTGATTGGAAAACGTGGTGCTGGGTGTAAAACATGATGAGGGGAAGTAAGTAGAGCATAACTGCCGTATTTGACAAGTTTATTACAACTACTCAGAAAATTGGGTCGGGAGTGGTAAAGCTGTGGCTGTTTAAATGCGAGGGTGTTTTATTTTTACTCCTCAGTAAAATAGCACTGGAGTAAATTGTGTCTGGAATGTTAGATACAGAATGATGGTTCAGCATCCCTGGCTCTGCAGGCTCAATGCCAACCCTATAGATTAGGCCAAGACAAAAAAATGATATGTGTAGAAACCACAGCCTTGGGATCTTGGAGGGCTACAAAGACAAACATATTAGATGTATTATTCTTATTCAGACACATATGTTAATATTTCTTTTATCTGGTTGCTGTTCTCTAGGTTTTGTTTTTTTATGGGTATACTGGCTGACCAGAGTATCAATCACTTTGGTATTTCATAGACCATTTACTGTTTTAGTAATTTTAGGCAATATTCATGATTTCCTGAATCCACACCCTAGTCACTTCTATAATTATAATGGAACTACATAAAAAAATAACAAAAATAGAAACCACCATTTTTGAAATAATAAAAAACACGCCTATGCTTTTAATCTGCTTAAAATGTTTCTATTAACTGCTCATACACTGGAAGCCATTTATGAATTGTACTGTAGTTTAATACTGAAATAAATGATAAGAAGAGTACATTTCTCATGTTTCAAATATTAATTTTTGTGCATGGGTGCGATAATATACCTGCTATCATAATGTTGACACCAAAATGTTGACCGTTACACCAACATTTTCAGAATGTCAACATTAGGGTCAGGCTGTAGGCGGGAGGGTTAGGGTTAGGCTGCGGGAGGGGGGGAGGGATTGGCACTATAGGGAGGGTTTGGAATAAGGGTTAGTGTTATGAGTGCCTGCCGTAAACTTGAGCTTACAGGACCCACTTGCCGAATGCTTTGCCTATAACAACCCCCTTTTCCGGGGGATGGGTACGGGATGCAGGCACTCGGGATCGTGGCGGTTCAGAATCCCGATGCTGGCATCCTGACCACGTTACAATCCCAACGGCTCTAGGTAACTAACCCTAACCTAACCCCTAAACCTCGCTCCCCGGTGTCTAAACCTAACCTCCCTCCTAGTGCCTAAACCTAACCACCCCATCTGCACCCTAAACCTATCCCTTCCCCCCTAGTGCCTAACCCTAACCCAGCTACTTACCTTTGGGATCTCGGCGATTGGGATGCCACCGCCGGTATTCTGATAAGTGTCGGGATTCCGGAGTCAGCCTTCTGTACGCCTGAATCCCCGCTGTTGAGATTCTGAATGTATCCCTTTCCCAGAACTACTATCGTTCACTGGTACTCGGCGGCTGCCAGGACTTCAACTCTAAGTAGTGTAAGCTCAAGATCACAGACACATGCATTTAAAGGGAACAGGGAAAAAAATTATGTAAGCCCTGTTTACTGATACAAAATTTCAGTTTTTCCCTTTTATACCGTTCCTTTTTCTCTTTATGTGAAAAACGATTCTTTAATTTTAAACAAGTCCAAGGTGATGCACAAGCAGCTAATGCTGATTAAAATGATATGCAGCATGCTTATATTCTGTGTGTGACTGCTCGTGTATCTGCATGCAAAATGCTACGTTACAGTGTCAGAGTTGCTGAAACTGTAACGTAGCATTTCGCACACAGATGCAGCAGCAGTCACATACAGAATATAGGCATGCTGCATATCATTTTATAATTTTAATCAGCATAAGCTGCTTGTGCATCCTATTTGCATCGCTTTGCAAATAAGACGCATTTTAAGGGGAAGAGATGCAAGAAAAGACACTCGATGCTACCAAGTAGCGCCACAGCATGGGGAGACTAGAAGGACTGTTTAACTTGCAAGAAGGCTAGATATATGTGGACACATCTGTATGAGCCAGCATTTTTCTTCCTAATATTGTATGTATTTTGATCCTCTGGTGGCGTATCTATGGTGTATCCTGCAAACAGAATACATACATTGAAGATATCAGTCAGTTCAATGATTATAAGTTACCTTCTGATATCTTAGAAAGGGGTCCCAAGGTTTTGTACATTGTGGCTGACAGCCACAAATGTCTAAACTTATTTTTATCATGTATGAAGTGTATCTTTAGGTAAAGCTTTAGAAAATGTATAAGCCAGCTTTAAAAAAAAATTGGAGCCAGGTGGAATATGACAGGAATATTGTTCTTTCAGTCACAGGTACTCCGCTCACTCACTCCCTCTAACTATTCCGACTAACTCTCAGTTCTGCACCCTGGTCTATTATGGCACGGTGTAGGACTGTCGCTTTGTGACTTAAACTTTCTCCGCCCTTTCCCCTAACACCAGTCACAGTCCTGCGTCCTGGGTCATTACAGTATGGCGTGCCGCAGCCAGGTGTTTCACGGTGCTACAGGAGCTCTGCGCACTCCTTCTCAAACTCAGGCTGTCATTTAGTCTTCTCCTGGCCACTACTACATGGAGGAACCAGCCCCCTATCCAGCATGAGAAACTTACAAAAGGGACCAGGCACCCAGAGAGACTAACAGTCTGACAAACTTGAGAGTAATATCAGAATCGTCTGGGCCAGCGGTGGCCAACCTGTGGCTCTTGAGCCATGTGAGGCTCTTCCATTGTCCTGATGTGGCTCACCTGACTGACACTGACTGCTGGAGTGAAACATGTAGAGGCTGTTGTTGTGACACATGAGGGGCTGCTGAAGTGACATATGGAGCAGCTGGAGTGACACATGGGGGGCTGGATTGTAGTTTGTGAATCTGTTTTTTTTTCTTCAATATATTATTTTTGAATGTGGCTTTTTCAGTGTATTTTATGTGGATCTGGCTTGGGTTAGTGTATTTTATGTGGATCTGGCTTGGGTCAGTGTCTTTTATGTGTTTCTGTTTTTTTCAGTTTTTTTTTATTTTGTTCTCCCTTTTTCTTTCCCTGGAATAGTTACCTCCACGGTAATTGTATGCATGCTCTTTTACATGCTCCTACAAAAATCATACCAGGGGCATGGCCTAGCTGGCACAAGGTCACAACCCCTTTTTGCATTTGCGCCTTCGGTGCGCGCATGATCTCGGCTCTTTGACATACCTACAGATATTTTTGGGCTCTTTGACTCTGACTGGTTGGCCACCCCTGGTCTGGGCCATCAACAAAACCTGTGCAGGCTGCAAATAAAAAGTCATTAGTAGAGATAAAGGTAAACTAACATTACTTTGGAAGACCTATACTATATGTTCAGTTACAATAACATTGTGGCATTACACAAGGTTTAAAAAGCCAGAAGAACGCTTCTTTCAATGGATAAAAAAAAAACATTTCACAGACTTGCTAAATGTGCCAACAACGTGTGTGTGCAGCTACTGATTTTTTTGTGGCATAGCTTCCTTGCCAGACCAAATGACGACAGAGCTGAGGTTTCCAATTCCAGACAAACATGACAATAAAAAGTATAAACCACATTTAAAATAAAAAAAAGTTAAAGCATTAAATTCCATTCTCCCACAAGCCGCTACTTCTGGCTCCTCTTCACATATACAACCACATGAGTGTTCTGTACTCTGGCAGTTACAATAGGGCATGATATAAAGTGGGGACATGCCACAGCGGCTTCATATGGGTCTAACAGATCATGTTTATATCTGTATGGCGGCAAAATAAAAAGATGCTCATTAGCGTTACAATCTAGTTGGGATTTGTCGAATATGGGCAACTGTTAAAAAATAAGATTATGTAACCCCTGTGTGTTTGTCAGATGTATTTATTACTTTGTACTAGTTTTACATTTTGTAGATATGAAAAGCTCAGCCGTACTTGATGTCAATGACTGATGTTCCAAAATAGACATATATCATACTATACAAACAATACATGCAGACTGCTATTTGTTAGAAGACACCATTATAGTCCCTCCCCCAGCTCCAAAGCAAATTGATGAAGGTACGAAGTGACATTCAGTTATGTTTTAAATAAAATTTTCAACTATCAACCAATCTGACTTTTGCCTTCATTGTTCACTTGCATTAGACACATTTTGAACATTATACAATGTTAGTAACTCTGTTCTGCTGTCTACTAGGGTTGGGTACGGTTGCCGGCACTCAGGATCCCAGTGGTCAGAATCCCGACACCGGCATCCTGACAGGGTTAGGTTACCGACACCTGTCAGTCGGTAACCATCCTAAACCCCCCCCCCCCCAGTGCCTAAACCTAACCTCCCCCTCCCCGCACCCTAACCCTCCCCCTAGTGCCTGACCCTCCCCCTAACCCCGCTACATACCTTCGGGGCGCTGGGATTCTGATAGGTGTCGGGATTTCGGCACTGGTATTCTAAGCGCCGGCATCCCAATTATCGAGATATTGACTGTATCCCGTCTACTATATCCAGTCTTTGCATCAGCTACCTTCCTTTGGGAGCTTTATAAAGTCACACTTTTCTCCACAAAGACAACTGCAATGCAAGGACATGTTGTCCACAATATAACTTATTTCTGTACCGGTTTATTTAGTAGAACCAGAGTATATTCCTCAGCCGAAAGGTAACAGATTATTTTGATACACATAAAGACTGATGAGGCTCTTTAACAGCATCTTTGTGCTGCATTGTATGCCAGCCAACAGAATGGGCTTTGCATCATATAATAGAAACAACAGTAGGCCATGCACTGTAAAACTGTCCTTTAAATAGGGCTTTGTATTGTATTTCCAGAATAGACTCCCCAATGTACATTAGTCACCAGAATGTTGGGATGTGTACATTCATCTTGTGGTGCAACAAGTATTTAGTAAGCATCACAAATAGTAGTGGTCATAAGGATCATAGATTGCTGACATAAATATATATATATATATATATATATATATATATATATATAGTATTTAATATAAATGCAAGGGCGTTTTAAGAGAGGGGCCCATGTGCAGCCTCCGTGCAGGCCCCCTTCTCTCGGGCAGCGCAGTAGACTCTGACTTTGTGTCAGAGTTTACTGTGCATGCACAGGTCTCCGGGAACATGGTGCCTGCGCCTTATTCTCAGGGACATCTCTACTACACATGATCAAATAACTTGGAAAATGGCCGCCACACCATAGTCACGGTGATTAAAGGCTGCATAACCGTCCGATGCAGGACTCCATAGAGGTAAGTGTAATAATTATATGGGAGCAGGGTGTGTGTTGTTGGCCCCCCTGGACCCAGGGGCCTGTATGCAGTGCACCCATTATAGATTTGCTGATGAATAGATATACCACTCTTTGGAGTGTGGTCAAGCTTGGTCGGGAGAATAGTGCACGGTCATGTAATTTAGTGTGTCCAATCATGTTAGTGGGTCTTCTGTCATTATTACAAACCATTATATATGTATGTGTGTGTGTATATATATCCCAGAATGGTCCCTATATGAGGAACACAGCAACACTCCACACGGTATATTTACTAAATGTTGATTTTAATCAATTTCAAATTGATCTAGATCAATTAACATTGATGTGTTTCAGACGCTATGGAGTCTATTTACTAAGCAGTGTAAGGAGACAGAGTGAAAAGAGATAAGGTGCCAGCCAATCAGCTCCTAACTGTCATTTTTCAAACACAGCCTGTGAGATGGCAGTTAGGAGTGGATTGGCTGGTACCTTATCACTTTTCACTCTGTCTCTTAAAGGTGCGTACACACTAGGCGATTAAAGTGGACGACTGAACGATAACTATATCGTTATCGTTCAGTCGTCCACTTTATCATCCATTTTTAACACCAAAACGATGAACGATAACGACGATGCGCGTTCCCGCGGGTCGTTCATCATTATTGTTCATCGTGTAAACATGCAGGCCAACCTGACGATATTGTCAGGTTGCTGCATGTTGGGGAATGGGGGAGAGATCCTGGCACTGAACAATATTGTTAATGATATCGTTCAGCGGGTGTGCTCAATGTCATGAACGACATTGAGCACACCCTGCCGGGGACACACTAGATGATATCGCTCAGGGAGCATATCGTCTAGTGTGTACCCTACTTAACACTGCTTAGTAAATAGACCCCTATATCACATATTTACAACCAGAAAATATTTTTTTGTATTAATAAATGTGTAATATACTGTATAGCCTCAGAAACCATACTTACCTACTTCGAAATTCTCCTCCCTGGGTGAAGCCCGGGGAGGAGAAGCAGGTGGATGTAGTTGGGGGCGGGGCAGGCCGAAAGTGCACCATTAAGCCCCTCCCTTCACAGCAATTCACCACGGCAATGCATATTTTAAATAGGGGCGGGGCTAAATGATGCGATTCTCATAGAATCGCGACATTGGGCCCAGCCCCCAACAGACACAGACCTGCCGATCCTCGCTAATGTTCTCCCCATTCTGCCTACTTCACTAGGAAGTGGGCAGAATGTGGGAGAAGTGCCTACACTTCCAGGGGTGCGAGGGGTTACCCGAAAAATCGTGAGCCTCCCGTGAATTCCAGGAGGGTAGGGATGTATGCAGAAACACAACAAGGATGTTGATCGATTTGATATTGATTAAAATCAATAAAAGCATGATGGTATTTTCTTCTTTTTTTTTTCTCTCTGATGTATTTATGCCATTTACATTCCCTTTGTAAAAATTGTCAGGCTCCAGGAGCACATGGCATCCCACTGGAAGCATAAAGCTTTTCCTGTATGTTATCAGAGAAATTGGGGAGCGACTAGAAGCATAGGAGGAAATGTACTGATGTTGCTGGTCATCTCAGCGACCAATGACCAAGCAGTTTGTGGTTGCTGCCCTCCTCCACTATGCATCAGCAATCCTTGGCTAGCACATCTATCAGTTCAGAGGTGACATTTATTTTAGCGTCAGCTGCATGTTGAGTGAACATCTGTCCATCAGGGGGAGGAGTGTAAGTGAAGTGTTTGTACCAAGCTGTTCTCTCCATGCTGGCTGTGGAATGGTGTTTCTGCATCACAGTGACTGCAGGTAAGATGTGTTGCTATGCTGTATACTGTATGCTGGCTATAGCAACATTCACTGTGACACGTTCTCAGATATCCTCATACATTGTACTTTGCTTTGAAGTTGAACATGTATGCTCTTATGTAAGCATTTGAAGGTTATTTATAAAGTACAAATGTATTTAATTGTTGAATTAAGTGTACAAAATTTACATCAATATTCCATAAATTAACTGCTGTTATTATTATTATATGATCTCTATCTCCAGCAGTAAGACGTGTTCATGGCATTTAAATCCATAGTTTTGCTGTATATGGTTATGTACAGTTGTATCCTATATTATACCTTATTTGGGCATCACTGCAGGCCACTAAAAGTGCGTACACACTAGACGATATTTTGCACGATTCGCCCGATTTCGACGCATCAGAATGACAAATCGTGTAAAAAATGTCCAAAACGTGAGTGTTCACTCATGATCACAATGCCGATGTGCGTACCCTTGGGTCGTCCGTTCTATCTTCAGATCTTGCCTACAGCAGGCAAGATCTGGCAATCTCATACACGATGCACTGGAAATCGTTAAGGACGCACAATAGATCATTGGTGAGATTAGACACTTTTTATCACCATATCGTATCCTGGAGTGCCGGGGAGCTTGGCGTGCCAGGGAGCTTCCGGGGAGAGTTCAAGGAAAAGCGCTCATGATATCGCATCGTGAGCACATTGTCTCGTGTGTACGCACCTTAACACATTCCTCTTCATTCCATTTACTTCACAATATTCAAAATGAACTGTTCCCTGACCAGTGGGTAATTTGTATGGTTGCTATGTGTGGTTGTGAATATCACAGAGAATCACATTACACCAACAATGCACATTTTCCTGCGCACCTCTATGGGTGCTAATGGAATTGCCCAAAAGGAATGTAAATATCCTCAATCAGTATAGGCTCTTGGATACAAGATGGACTGATTTTTAATTTAAGAAAGATGGCTACAAAAAAAATACAAGTGCTAAATGTGTAAAGTTAGCAGGAGATTAAACCTGATAATTGTGGGCCCCAGAAAAAAAACCTTTTAAAGGGCCCCAGTGTACTGCCCAATGGTGAAAACCTTACATATATATATATATGTGTCTTTGACAGGGAAGCAAGGCTCCCCCATCTGTGGACCCCACTGCGAGTGCACCAACTGCAGCTACAGTGGTTCACCCTTGCCGCTGGTCAGGAAAGCAAATATAGGGCCTAATTCAGAGTTGCACATATCTGCATTGCATGTTGCACACATGCAATGCGGATGTTCCTGTAGTTGAGCAATTATTTGCTAATGTTTATGGGCTAAATATTCATAAAACACAAAGTGTAAGCACAAAGGTTCTGTTGCGTATGGCTCCGGTGGTATCAGATACCAAGAGGCAAAGCAATGGGCGTTCCCAGGCGTCTCCTCGATGTGTCAGTGAAAGCAGCTGCGTTCCCAGACACATAGCCTCTTTCACAGAGTCCATGTGCAGACGGAGAAACTGCACCTGACATAGGGCAGGTTCAAGTGATGATGGTGCATGTGATGGTGTGCCAATGGTGGAGTGACAAGAACCATCAATGGTGTTACAGCGTGCACGGCCAATGACAGTGGGCATCTCAGGACCAGCACATACAGGTACACACTAATACACAAGGGAAAGGCTGACACTAGCATTTGCATATTATCCCTCCTGCGACTCCAGCAACAGACGCTAGAGGGGACGCAGCAGTGTCCACTAGGGAATCAGCCCTATAATATATATTTTATATATATATATATATATACACTGTATATTAAAACCATCTTGTGAGCTACCCATATACACCATATAAATAAACATATATTACATTTACTATGTGCTACAGCTGTATAGTTTCTTTCAAACTTACCATCTTACATGAAGGCATGAAGTTAGTAATTTTCCAGAAAAAACAGAAATGGGTGCTAAATTAATACTGAAAGACTGATCAGCCCATTTACTGGCAGGAGCATGCTCACTTCACTGAGGAACTTCCCATGACATCATTAAAGTCCTTGTTTCAGTACATTAGGCGTATTGTATCAAACCATGGAGAGAGATAAAGTACCAACCAATCAGCTTCTAACTGTCATTTTTCATACACAGACTGTAAAATTACAGTTAGAAGCTGGTTGCAATTTAATGACAGCATTAATATTCATTTGTGATTATTTTTAAATTGTATGACAGGGAACTTTAAAGAGTAAATACTTGTGTATAGCCTGATTTTTAGGGTAATTGGGTAATTGTGTATTTGCAGTAAATACGCACATAGGAAAATTTGCTTCAAAACTGCCTCCAAAGATCTTAGAGATGCTCTACCACCTAAAGGCGCATATCCACTGCACGATTTGCTCCATGAGCGTTATCGTGTAGTGTGTCCCCGGCAGTGGTGTGCTCAGTGTCCTTAACGACATTGAGCACCCACAGTGAACGATATATATTGTTCAGTGCCGGCACCGTCCCTCATCCCCGAACCTGCACAACCTAACGATATCGTCAGGTTGGGCTGCAGGTTCAGGCGATGAGCGACGTCGTCAATGACCAGCGGGAGCGCTTCCCTGGTCATTGACGGCATATACACTGGACGATATAATGAACGATATCGTTATCGTTCAGTTGTTAAAAATATCGTCTAGTGGATAAGTGGCTTAAGTGTTAGATATTTTAATTAGCACATTTATATTGTTTGCAGAAAGAGGGAACATTGGTGTTCCTGCTCACCCCCCCACCCTAATTGTCACACAGCCCGTTGGGCTCTGGAGAGGGTGGTAGTGCAGCTAAGTAATGGAACATATGTAAACAAAAAACCTCAGCTTCACAGAAAGATATCTTTGGAGTAATCTGCTATGCTTAATAAGTTTTAATGGGCAATTTACTTTGGTTCAAATTTAGTTTTTTGCAATCACAAATGATTTACATTTTTTTTATATCACCCGATTCAATGAGAAATTAAAAAATTCTATTTTTGTCTGTGAGCAAAAAATATTAACCTCAAACTGATATTACATGTTTACAAGGAGAGAGAATAGGAGCCTGAGAAAAATCCAATCCAATTGTAAAACAGTGAAATAACTGCTCATGAAAACCTGCTCAATTCACCTCAGAGGGCGCAAAATTGTTTGAGAGATTTTAGCAACATTTTATGGGCGTACAATGTGATTAAAAAGGCTGGCCCAAATACGTGTGTATACCCCATAATATTGGAGCTGTTATGCAATGTTTATGGTCTTGTGGAATATAGAGTGATGGACCTCAGGCAGTTATATCCATCCCAGAGAGGTTTGTTTTATACAGTCTTCTGGGTTCCTAGGAAATAAGTGGAACGGACAGGGCCTTCCTGATATAAAAATACACGTGATTTTATATATGGGAGGGATGTAGTCAGCATCCCGGCATGCGGGATGCCGACGGTCTGAATACTGGCGCCATACCCAACCCGGGATATTTAGCTTAAATGCAAGAATATGTTTTTGGCACTGAGTTTATATAAGAGGCTTTTATTTTACTACTGAGCTGAATATTGTAAGGGAATAATAGAAGTATATACTTGGCTAAAGATGATCAGGTTATCACAAATTTACCAACAATCGCAGTTATAGTGGGACAGTCCCAGTTTGAGTGACTGGCGGGTATCCACTTGCCGTTTAAAATGAGTGATTGAACGATAACGATATCGTTCAATCGCTCATTAATTGTGCACAAATCGGGCATGAAAATGTCGGAAACGACCAGCGATGTGCGCTCACGCTGGTCGTTTCCGACATCAATCATCGCCTAAACATGCTGGTCAATCTGCCGATAATGACAGAGTGACCATTTTCCGGGATGAGGGAGGGTGCCTGCACTGAATGACATATCGTTCAGTGTAGGCACTACAGGGGAAGAGGAACGACTGTACAATTACAATGTTGTAATCGTACTGTCGTTCCACTATCTGCTAGTGGATACGCACCTTTACTGTCTCGTGATCCTTATTTGCAGGGGGTTGGGAGGTATTCCTCAGCCGCAGGCACAGCAGACAGGTGCCTCCGGTATTTGTAGCAATAAAATGGTGGCCACATCCACCGGGGGCATGTTCATGACTATGATGACACCGTCACACTTCCAGTGTGTCACATCCATGCCCTATATCATGATTCCACACCCTCACATGTTGGGAGTTATGTTATCATGATAGGAGGGACGTGCATCTCTTGAGCTGACAGAGTGCCTCATTTGCAGACTCCTTTGCCGAAATTAACTGAGGTGATTGGGGGATCAAATGTGTTTCAGAGTGGCTAGTTTGTGCAACAGCTCTAGGATTTCCAATACATTTTGGAACATAGTAATGTTGGCTGCACAAATGACAAATAACACATTCTGAGGGTGAACAGCCACATCCCAGGTTTGAAAATTGTCTCCAGAAAATTAATCTACGTTTATCAAGAGAAATGTACTTGAATGACAAGCTTGTGATCAGCTGATACAATTATAAATTCATCAATGTAAATGTAATTGTGCTTCATGCAGTATGTGCTAAGCCCACTGTTTTTTGCTGGCTAAGCTATCAGTTTGAGTTTGCTGCAATATTATGCGGAGGGAAGCAGTGCTGTGGAAAGAGCAGTATAGCAGTGCATACATTATTGAATGCCTCAGAGTTCTTATTAATACATAAGCATGTTGTGTTCTCTTTGCTTCCTGTCACAACTCATTAAAAAGGGCATTATAATGTTTGGGTGATGTCTGTTAAGAGCTTAGGGGAAAAAAGATGAAAATCTAAAGGAGTTGATTACAACATTCTTTTTGGTAAAGAATAAGCCATTCATATCCTAAGCCATGGTGATTTTTTGTTCTCTCTCTTTAACCTTGCATGTTTAACGATACTGAATATAGGGCCTGATTCCGAGTTGGGAATAGAGTGAGATATCTCTCTCAACTGTGAACCTGAACAAACCATATTGCAATGCAAGGGGTGTAAATACATACATTTTTTTTTACATGTGGGGTAAATACTGGCTGATTTTGCATGTAGCCCACAAATACTGCACAGCTTTATTATTACTCTACAATTTGGATGTCAGTTTGGAAACACTCCTCCCAAATCTAAATCTCTCTGCACATTTTAAATCTGCCCCACCTGCAGTGCAGCATGGTTTCACCAAGATGATCAGTTGAGAGAGATATCTCTCTCTATTCCCAACTCTGAATCAGGCCCATAGTCCTATCCATACATCAATCAGTCTAGAAACAATAATGTTTCTATGTTGATAGAACATGCAATTGTAGTATAATATGATTATGTACGGGTGTAACTAGACATGTGAGGGCAACATAGCAGAATAGTGTGAGGGTTCCCCACACAGTGACAGACTGACACAAGGAGGGAGCACTGGGTGAGACCAGTTGTGACTATTCTGATGTTTACAACTCAATTCACTTGTTTCAATGCTAATTTCAACAACAACCATATATACATTTGCCATACAATATAACTCTTCCTATATATAGTGTGTGTATGGTAGTGTCCCTTTAAATTGAGATTAGAGTTTTTTTTATGAAGCAAAAAAATTGTATAGCAAAAAAATTATTGGAATTCAAATGGAAAGAAAACAAAATGTCTACCAGACAGTGCTGGGGGGAAACCAATGAAATAAAGCAAAATAAATAGAGCAGAAATACTTCTTGCTTGCCCTTTGTACAGTTATTATTAGAACAAGCACGCTTGAATGATCTAAGGAGCCAGACTACCTTCTAGCATCTCAGTATAGTACAAGTACAACAGGAGACTGTGCTAGTGCAGATCCTGCGCACACCCATCCTCACTGAGCATGACATCCACACTGTCAGTGGTCACGGTATAGTGACTTTCCAGCACACTAGGGGGTATATTTACTAAGGTGAGAGTTTTTAGAAATGGAGATGTTGTCCATAGTAACCAATCAGATTCTAATTAACATTAAAGTAACACCTTCTGGAAGATAATAGCTAAAATCTGACTGGTTGCTATGGGCAACATCTCCACTTCTACAAACTCTCACTTTAGTAAATATACCACAAGGAGTTAACATATCTGCACTGACTGACTAGTGATGCATATATGCAATAGTGCAAAGGACGCAACACAGTGAAACACAGTGTAATTGGCAGCCCCAATGGAGTTGTGCTGTATTTATAATAAGCAGTGTTTATTTCATATATGGTGGTATTTATTAGTAAGCAGTAACCTCTGAACCAAATGTCTCTCAAATATGGGTGTTGTCGTCAGAGCCGTAACTAGACTTTTTGGTGCCCTGTGCCAGACTGAGCATTGGCGCAACCCTATTTTTCAAATAGGGACATAATGCAAACAAAAAAGGGGCATGGCTTCATGGGGATGAGCTAGGGAAGAGATAGGGGAGGTCAGGAGATGCTGGGGATAAAAGAAGAGGAAGCAACAAGTGAGAATGATAAACAGAAAAATGACAGGCCCAAACAGCGCCCCCTGCCCTACGGTGCCCTGTGCCATGACAGGTTGACACCACCCTAGTTACAGCCCTGGTTGTCATGTCTATTTTATGCAGTAAATATATGTAAGTATAGGTCTAATTCAGAACATGGGGCACACTGATATTGGCTTCTGGGTTCTCTGCATACTACCATTGGATCATGTCTGCAGTGCAGGTCCTCTGCATGTCTACTCTCCGGTGGTGGCAGGGACTGTCCGGGAGGCTTCATTTGGCTCTTTCACACATGCCGCTGCTGAGCTGAATGGAGCCTCCCAAATAATCCCCTCCATTACCGCCTCCAACATAGTTCCTGCCGCCCCGGAGAGTAGCAATACAGGGGTCCTGGACCGCAGACATGCTCCGAAGGTAATGCAAACAGCCGGCAGCTCCATTTGTAGTGTACCCCATGTTCCTTTGCATGTCTCCTTTCCGGTGGGGATTGAGTGGGAGTCTCCTGTTTAGACTGCTTACACATGAGCATATCAGCAAAGACTAGCTCAGCGAGGGGGTAAGTGAACCCTTTCTGCTATGTAGAAGTATTGCAGAGGGTGGGGCAGCTGAGTATCGCTCAGCTGCCTTGATGATACATTATTAATAATTTGCAACAATAATAGAATTTTATTCCTGCAATATGCAGCCCTCAGAGTCACTATTGCTGCTTGTTCACAAATAGGCCCCAGTTTTTGGTATTATCAGTGCACAGGAGTGAAAGAGCTGTAATGGCGTTGGACATGGCAGCTGTCATATGTCCTGCTTTACTGTATCTATATCATTGCTGCTAGTATCTCATTATATACAACAGTTCTTTATGACTTAGTAGTAATTTATGTTTTCCAACATGTATACAAATTCTGTGTGTCAGTTAACGTCGGATGGACAACATGGTGCATCAACTGACTGCATTTTAAATGTGCAAAAGTGAAAGTTAAATATCGTTTTATTGTTTTACTCCTTTATAATAGTTTATAGTATTTTTATTTGTCAGGTTTTTTTTTTTTACAAATTTTGTTTAGAAAACCAGTAATTCATCATCACTACAATAGGCTGAAATTATATTGTTCTCTATGTGCAGTTTAAACTAACTTTCTTCGGTTCATTATGAAGTTGGCGGGTATCCTATAACCAGGTAAACACATAGAAAGCCAATGAGTCATTTTCTAAGAATAGTTTCTGGCAGGTGCAGTGTATTAATCACACTGTGTGCTCGGACACGGGTATGTAATTGTAAAATAAGGTATTAACTCTCAGTAATCCCTCCCCTTGGAGTCTAATGAGGCATGATAAGCAGCCAGTCCAGACTCCATTTACTGTCTACCATGACTGTGAAGATGGAATGCCTGCAGACTGAAAGTGAAATGCAGATATGTTTATTAAAGATTGTGCACTGACTACCTAGTTATATTATATATCTATTAATAAATATATATAAACATATAGTTAGAGAGATAAGCCAGAATTAATCAGCACATGGGTTTGTGTGTGCCTGGGAGCAGGGGCAGAACTATGGGAGACAATGGAGGCGCCTGCTGCCGGGCTCCAGCTCTGAAGGGGCATCTCCTCCATTGTCAACAACATATTCACCCCACTTAGGGCTGTAACTATGTACCCGGAGTGTACCGTCATGGCCGCCCAATACATGGCACCTCTTCTCGGCACCTGAAAAGCCACCATACACTAGTGGAGAGCTCCATGTCAGACCATCAGCTGCTGCCTTTGTCTATCTATAGCCTGTCTGCATGACAATTGCTACATTACAGTGTCAGCGGCTGTGACGGGGGGGCACAAAATTATAACTTGCCTCCGGGAGTGTGGGATGAACTTACGCCACTGCCTGGGAGCTTGTTCATTATCTTACAAAGCCACCACTTCAGTCTCTGGGTGAGCTTGAGCTTTTCTAGTATAACTTCTAAGCAAAATGAATTATCTCCTGAGAAATAAAGAAATAATGGATACATCACAGTCTTCTCGCCCGGACGTTCGGGAGACTCACACATTTTGGGAAGTTCTTCTGCAATCCTAGGAGAAGTAGACCAGCCTCCTGTATCGTTCACTTCCCTGTGATAACGCGATTTGCAGTTAATCACATCATCATGGCTACGCCACTTGCTGACGCAAATCGCAGCATTGAGGAGTGAGGGTCTAGGTTTTAATGATGCAATACACTGTGCCACATTCCCCTTCCCAGGCATCTCCCACATGCACCTAGCCTTTGGATCTCTCAGAGGGCTTTAAGCAAATATTGTCAATCATGATCTAAGGAATTTATTTAGATTCAATATATAGAATAGTTAACTTTTTACTTCAGAATTAGTGCAAGATTTCCTGGAGGAACTGGTAATTACAGTTCAAATTACATATCAAGCCACACCCACATCAATGAACACTAAGGGCCGTATTCAATTAGAAGCGAAAAGCCGAGACCCGCGAAAAAGTATCGCCGCATGCATCTTTTCTCCTGTCGGAACTTATCTCCGTATTCGATTCCACCCGCTTTTCGTGTAAGCGGAAAGTCAATGCAATGTAATAGGCGAAAAAGATTTTCCTCTGAATAGCAGGATAAAAGAAGTGTGAAATTTTTATTTTGGGGTTCAAAGGTGGGGAAACCCCTCAGAAATCTTGGGACAGCCCCCCAAAGGACAACTGCATCAAAAAAATCCAGAAAAAACTTAAGAACACCCCAAATTTGCCAGGACTACTTATTTTCTCAAAAAAATACTGCTTAATGCCATTCTTCACCACTTGTGCAAAGACGCTAATTAGAGGCTATTGTACCAACTTAAGTACCCCAAACAGTTTTATTAGGACTAATCGGGCACTACTACATTGATCCCCAATGTTTCTGCATCTTTTTGGGGAGTTCAGGCTGATTTCCCTGATTCTGACACCACTTTCCGCCTGTTCTGACTTCACGTGTCGCCGTTTTTGCATCTTGTGGAATTCAATACGGCGAATAGCGGGGATGCGCACGATAAGTTTCTGCGTCCAAAAGACGCAATGTAGACGAAAAAGTCAGGCAGGCGGAACTTTATCGCTGTTGCGAAACTAATTGAATACCGCCCTACGTGGGTAGAGACGCGATGACACAATTAGGGGTATTGAATGCATTACATACACTGTCTGCTTGATGATGCAAATGTCATCAACACCTTATGTCCATCTCTTTTCACATTTCCCCTCCTGAAGAACAGCTATGAAAAGTAACATTAAGTAAATCTTACTATATATAATGACACTTTCAAATTAGTTTGTAGTAAATAGGTGTTTTTTGTTATGCCAAATTTAGTTTCAAAGTTGATCTGCAAAAAATTGTCACAGTTCAGCAGGCATTGACATTTGTGTAGTATAACTACAGTATTTATTTTGTATTGCACATATTTTGTTGGTACTTGCTTTTTTTGTGAACTACTGTATTTGATCTCAAAGAGTTCTCTGTATCTAGACGGTTTGGTTCCACTCTGTAAGTTATGTCTGGCATTAAACATTCACCAGAGATACCATAGCTAGTCCTAATACACAGCAGACATCTGATGCAACTTATCTTCTATCTTCTATGTTCATGTTGGATATCAAAGATTCTTATGTTGTCTTTGGTACAAATGTGGTAGCATAAAAGCACATAAATAGTTCCATGGTCAATTTTGCACAGTGCATAGGAGAGCTTTAATAATTTAACAATGCCACAATCCCCCCCCCCCAACATAACATCGTTCTGACGCCCCTGGGTGAATGTATATAAAAATGCCAAACCCCATTACTACTCTAACTCTATTGGAGAGAGATAAATAGTACCAACCAATCAGCTCCTAACTGTCACTTTACAGGCTGTGTTTGAAAAATGACAGTTAGGAGCTAATTGGTTGGTGCTATTTATCTCCAATTTTATCTCTCTCCAAGTTCTATTAAATCTCCCCCTTTATATGCAGATAGCTCTCTTACCTTGCTGACTATGGGGTCTATTTACTAAGCAGTGTTAGGAGACAGAGTGAAAAGTGATAAGAAAGTGATAAGGTGCCAGCCAATCAGCACTGAACTGCCATCTCACAGGCTGTGTTTGAAAAATTACAGTTGGGAGCTGATTGGCTGGCACCTTATCACTTTCTTATCACTTTTCGCTCTGTCTCCTAACACTGCTTAGTAAATAGACCCGTATGCTTCAAAAAAATAAATCATTTAAATTTAGGGTACACCCAATGGGAATAACTCGCTCATTCGATTGTATTGCTGCTCGGACTTCTACAGATTGAGGTTTTAGAGTTCTTATTTACAGTCCCACCCCCTTTCTCTCTCCCCTCAGAGATGTGAGGATTAAAGGATATAGTTGTTAAACATCTTCTAAGGAAAACCTTATTTATTTTTTTTAGACAGAATGACAAACTACAGACCCTTTTTTGAGCAAACCTTCCTTAAATGTTATTGAAAAAGTGGTTGCAACTCTACTGGAAACCTGTCTGTCAGCCCATGATATGTTTGATCCATTTCATTCAGCATACGGCACTGAAGCAGGAGTGGTGTGTGCTTTGTGATTTCTGATGGCAAGAAGCAGGAGATTGTTCAATTTTAATCCTTTTGGATATCTCAGCAGCATTTGATGCCATGGATTCTAAATGAGCATCTGAACATTTTTTGTGGGTTGGATGGCATAGTTTAAATTGATTCTCACTAGCAAGTCACAGAAAGTGTCTTCAGCATACTCATCATCACCAGTGCCCCTGTCATGCAGTGTACCACAGGATTATACTCTATCTCTCATGCTAATTGTAGTATACCTGCTATCACTGTGTGAAATAATCAGACATCATGGCCTGGTTCTTCTGTTTCGGTTACTGAGAACACTATATCAATTGGCTGTCTAGCTGAGATTCATGATGGATGAGGGACTCAATCCTGATTTAATAAATAGGTTCTTATGATAGGATCTCACTGTCAAAGAGCAAGACTGCAGCTTTGACAACCAACTTTACTTGTGCATGGGGTTTTGGAGTTGCAAAACTCTCGCCACAGGGGCGTATTAAGAGAGGAGTCGGCTCAAGTGCATTTTCTGTCTAGGACCCCCTCCACTCTACCCGCCGAGCACCAATGAACTGAATGCAGCAGTAAACTCTGGCCACTAGTCTACGCCAGACAGAGTCTACTGCGCATGCACGGGTCATGAGGAAAATGGTGCAGCAGCCATTTTCCCGGTGATTTCCCCACCGGGCATGTGCAAAACGCCGGGAAAATTACTGCGGTGGTCATTTGCCAGGCGATTCATAAAGTGATGCTACCACTGTCTCAGGACTCTGGAGAGGTAAGTATTGAATAAATGGGTGCAGGGTGTATGGTATGGGCCCTCCCTGCACCCATTATAGATACGCCCCTGTCTCACAATGTGCAGAATCTTGGTGTTACCCTTTTGACTTATGTCTATTATCACGCTTGGACTACTGCAATGCACTGTACCCGGCTTTCCCACTAAAAGAATTGCACAACTTGCAGCTGATACAAAATGCAGTTGTCACGCTGTTAGCTAACCAGCCCTGTTCTTGCTATATAATGCATGTTCTGCTTTCTTCACTGGCTTCCTGTAAGATGCAAATCTATTTCAAGATTTATCACTGACTTTCAAAGTCCTACATAACCAAGTCCTTACTTGAAGCATCTTTTGATTCATTATACTCACACTTGCTGGTTTCAGATTAAGGACTGCTGGTAGTGCCTAGACTCTCCCATACATCATTTAGGGATTGACCTTTTAGCTTTGCTGCTCCAACTCTCTGGGACAGGCTGCATCACACAGTTAGAGATGCAGCCAGTCTACAAATCTTCAAAACAGTCTCAAGACTTACAGGTTTACTCAAGGATTTCATTAATACTCCAAACGTTTACCTCTCTTTTCTGTAGACCGTTAATACTTAGTTTATTTTGTATCTTGTTTTTTTTTTTTCTTTTTAATTTACAAAAGTATTACACATTAATGTACTACTTATGATTATTAGTATTTTGAAACAATTTGATATATTGGGGGCTCAGAGCTTTTAGCTAACAACCCTACTGGGATGGAATCATCGGTGTGGTGCATGTTACACATTGCTTTGTACTATCAGTAAGACATGTAGTTTTCCTGATTAATGGATTTCTCCTTTTACTGATAGACACAAGTTGGATGTTTTTCTACTGACTTATTAGTAAATTTAAGATTTTAAATTCCTGGAAAGTTTGTCCCTGGAAATATCCCTATAGCTTAATTTCGAACTTCAGATCGTGGAAATGACCATATTAGCTTTCTGTTAATATTCTTTATTCCTTATAAATGAATAAGTTAACAAGTAGCACTTAAAATGCAGAAACATTAAATGTATTTAAATGCAGTAATCTCAGAATCAGAGCAGGCCCTAGGCATAGACAAACTAAGCAAATGCCTAGCTCATTTGGAATGCCTAGTGGTATCCGAGACTGTCTAGGGCCAGAGGAGGTTTCGGGCAGGCACGGCCGGGGCACCTGCTGCCGGCTGGGTAAAGACTCTGGCAGCTACTACTGCCGCTTCACAGTGTCCACGATCAGAGCTCAGCTGACAGCTCCAATCAGGCCAGGTAGCAGCAGGCCTGTTTTGCAGGTGTGGGGCACCTGGACTGCAGTGCGTGGTTAGGGTTGGGGCAGCATGCACTGGGATGTGGTCTGCCAGCCTGAGCCGGGAAAAACAGGTCAGCCGCCCACGGCTTGTTGTACTCGAGTCAGGCAGCTCTGCAGGCTGCGCTCAAGTAAAGTAAGTCTGGAACTGGGATAGGGTCAGCGAGGGTGCTGTGGTGCTCACTGCTGGGAGAGGGGTGCTGTGTGAAGGTGGGTGCTGGGAGAGGGGTGCTGTGCTGGGAGAGGGGGGTGCTGTGCTGGGTGAGGGCTGGGGTGGTGGGTGAGGGGAGGTACTGTGCTGGTATAGAGGTGCTGGGTCAGGTGAGGGGCGCCATTGTGCTGTGCTGGGAGAGGAGGTGCTGTGCTGGGTGAGGGCTGGGGTGTTGGGTGCGGGGTGTTGTGCTGGGTGAGGTGGGTGCTGTGCTGGATTAGGGGTGCTCGGTCAGGAGGGGGGTGCTGACACCGTGCTGGGAGAAGGGGGTGCTGTGCTGGGTGAGGGCCAGGGTGATGGATGCTGCGCTGGGAGCGAGGTGATAGGTGGTGCGCTGTGTTGGGTGATGAATGCTGTGCTATGATCTGTGCTGGAAGAGGGGTGACGCTAGGTGAAGGGTGCTGGGAGAGGGCTGCTGTGATCTATACTATGCTGGGAGAGGGCTGCTGTGATCTGTGCTGGGAGAGGGGTGCTGTGCTAGGTTATGGGTGTTTTGATGTCATCTGTGCTAGGAGAGGGGTGCTAGGAGTACAGCACAATGGGGGAAGGTGTCACAGCACAGCTAGACCACGCCCCTTATGTGAGGCCACACCCCTTTTCAGGGCCCCATGTAGGGAGGGGGGGCACTACCCAAAATTTTGCCTAGGGGACTAATTTGGCTAGGGCCAGCTCTGCTCAGAATTATGGGGTCTGTAGTGTCCTAAGGATTACTAAGAGATGTGCTTAAATATTCTGCTTTGGCAGCAAAGTGTCCCTGGAAATTATAGTAAATGTTGGCATCTATGAGCCATGGACTATAAAGCAACCAGTAAAAATGAATGCTATGGAAAGCAATCCGCCAGCTATGTTCCACGTGTCACTTGTCCCTATGCACTAAACGAATGCATTGAATGTTTGTACATTTATGGTATGTGCTTAGTTTGTGTGAAATATATCAATTTACAAAGCAAAGTTGAATATGATTTGATTCACTGTAGCAGCATTTGTTAAGAGTGTAGTAAATGTTGACAAGTATATGAAACATAATATCCTTTCCTGTCTGTCTGTTGTATTCTTTGAACCAGAATGTCATGTTTTCTGACTTTTCCAAAGAATGGGGCAAAGTGATGACTAAATTGCATTCTCTCTTTTATCCTCTGTCTAAACAGCGGTCTCAAACCTTGATGCAGAGAGCAAGCTCAGTGTGTATTACAAAACATCCTGGCACCAGCAGAGGAACATTTTCCTGCCCACCACTAGACCCACTTGTGTGGAGGAGCTGCACCGCCATGCCAAGCAAAGCCTGCGTTCCATGCGGAGGGGTGAGCGGCTTCATCTTTGTAATAAATTGTCACATAGGTTGTTGGTTAGGATCTAATGTACATGTTATTAATTATCTATACTACATTTATATTAGCTTTGTAGACGCCACTTCCTGAAGGCCCAGAAATGGACATGTGTCACATAAAATATATTTTTACCTTCTTATCATTTGTTACTGAATAGGAATTTTGTGGTTCCTTTTTGGGCAGAGAAAGATCTACCGTTAAGTCTTTTCTGGCCTGCAAGAGGGATTACATCAGAAACATGTGGCTTCCCTGCACATGCTTTAGTGCTGCAGTAAAAGCTTTATGTAGAAGCCCTTTAATGAAGCCAGCAAGAAAATAGAAATCTGTACCAGAGATCACAAATCACATGTGTTTAGATGATAAACTTTCCAGAAAGATATAGCAAATTGCAAAATATATGATCTAAAGCATAGCGGTATTCAACATGCAGACCACCAGCTGCTGTGGAACTACACATGCCAGCATGCCCTACCACAGTTTTTGCACGGAATGCAGCTGCAAAAATATGCTAATGACTCACAAGGCGTCCAGTTCTTACAGACACCCATTGAAAGCATCTCTCATCCACCGCTCACACAAAACTGGAAACATCGAACACAAGGCCTGATTCAGAGCCGCTCGTAAGCGGCCGCTCGTTCGCTCCGAGCGATGTTCGTACAACTGCGCATGCGTATGGGTCATAATGTGCATGCGCCAACCAGTCATTGCGGTCGGAAATCGAGCGCTCGCAAAACAGTGAGTGCCTGCTAATTTGAGTGACAGGATGAGGCGTTTGTGGGTGGTAACAGTGGAAGGTGCTTGAAAACGGGGAGTGGTGATCCGAACGCAGGCGTGCCAAACGGTCAAAATGGGCGTTTTAAGGGTGTGCATAATTAACAAAGCAGCGTCATCGACCACGTCACTTGGTTGTTTCTTAGCCTGAACTGTTCACATGATTGCGGTAGGAAAATCCAACCACAAGCACTGCGAGCAGTTCAGACGCCTTTCGATGTACTCGATTAATCTAATAAATAGCGGAGATGATGTATGATGCGAACGGCCAAGGGGCGTCTTTACAAAATAGCGAGCGCATGTTTCGTTCGCTCGCTCAGACATAGAGGCGTCAACAGACCACAAAGAGCGAGCGCTCAATTTAAATAGCCGGCCCCTTTTTCTGAACGAGCGAGCGCAAATAGCGTCCGGCTCTGAATCAGGCCCACAGATCAGACGGCTGGCCATCAGCTTTCTGAGTAAGTCTAAGGTGCCGAGGGCACAGCTGGTCTCCAGACACACAGAGGGCTCTCCTGCTGCGAGCAAGGACGCAGTGGCTAATTTATGACCAGAAAACGCCATTTAAACAGTCAGATACGCCTGCGTATTTCTAACCACCCCCGTTACCGTCCCCTAAATCTGACTACCTGTTACTCACTTTGCAAATTATTTCTCTGTACGAGTGTAATCAGAAATCAATCGATGCGCGTGTGCAGTGCGGCTTTCACGCATGTGTAATGGTTAACAATCGCTCAATCTGTGTAAATATCGGCATTGCGTACATCTCTGAATCAAGTCTTTTTCTAGTTTCACCCTATACATCAAAGTGATAAAGAGACATCTGCCTGTGAGGAAAACCTATATAATAAGTATTATGCCAGTTCTGTTATATCTATTGCAGGATGTGGTAGCTGATGAAGAATACAATCCACATCCAGTCACATGGATTGATATTCCTCAGCAATGACATAAAGAGTACTTCCCTCCTTCATCCCAATGTGATGTGTGTATATAGTGACTGTATGTATGTATATATATATATATATATATATATATAAATATAATATATATATATATATATATATATATATATATATATATACAGTCAGGTCCATAAATATTGGGACATTGACAGAATTTTCAGATTTTGGCCTCTATTCACCACCACAATGGTTTTGAAATGAAACAAACAAGATGTGCTTTAACTGCAGACTTTCAGATGTAAGTTGAGGGTAATTACATCCAAATCGGGTGAATGGTGTAGGAATTACAACAGTTTCAATATGTGCCTCCCACTTTTTAAGGGGCCAAAAGTAATGGGACTATCAACTCAAAACCTTTTTCATGGACAGGTGTGGGCTATTCCCTCGTTATTTCATTATCAATTAAGCAGGTAAAAGGTCTGGAGTTGATTCTAGGAGTGACATTTGCATTTGGAATCAGTTGCTGTCAACTCTCAATATGAGATCCAAAGAGCTGTCACTATCAGTGAAGCAAGCCATCATTAGGCTGAAAAATCAAAACAAACCCATCAGAGAGATAGCAAAAACATTAAGTGTGGCCAAATCAACTGTTTGGAACATTCTTAAAAAGAAAGAACGCACCGGAGAGCTCAGCAACACCAAAAGACCCGGAAGACCAAGGAAAACAACTGTGGTGAATGACAGAAGAATTATTTCCCTGGTAAAGAAAAACCCCTTCACAACAGTTGGCCAAATCAAGAACACTCTCCAGGAGGTAGGTGTATATGTGTCAAAGTCAACAATCAAGAGAAGGCTTCACAAGAGTGAATATAGAGGGTTCACCACAAGAAGCAAACCATTGGTGAGCCACAAACACAGGAAGACCAGATTAGAGTTTGCCAAACAACATCTAAAAAAGCCATTACAGTTCTGGAACAACATCCTATGGACAGATGAGACAAAGATCAACTTGTACCAGAGTGATGGGAAGAGAAGAGTATGGAGAAGGAAAGGAACTGCTCATGATCCAAAACATACCACCTCATCAGTGAAGCATGGTGGTGGTAGTGTCATGGCGTGGGCATGTATGGCTGCCAATGGAACTGGTTCCCTTGTATTTATTGATGATGTGACTGCTGACAAAAGCAGCAGAATAAATTCTGAAGTGTTTCGGGCAATATTTTATGCTCATATTCAGTCAAATGCTTCAGAACTCATTGGACAGCGCTTCACAGTGCAGATGGACAATGACCCGAAGCATACTGCAAAAGAAACCAAAGAGTTTTTTAAGGCTAAAAAGTGGAATGTTATGCAATGGCCAAGTCAATCCCCTGACCTGAATCCGATTGAGCATGCATTGCACTTGATGAAGACAAAACTGAAGGGAAAATGCCCCAAGAACAAGCAGGAACTGAAGACATTTGCAGTAGAGGCCTGGCAGAGCATCACCAGGGATGAAACCCAGCGTCTGGTGATGTCTATTCTATGCGTTCCAGACTTCAGGCTGTAATTGCCTGCAAAGGATTTGCAACAAAGTATTAAAAAGTGAAAGTTAGATTTAGGATTGTTTAGTTTGTCCCATTACTTTTGGCCCCTTAAAAAGTGGGAGGCACATATAGAAACCGTTGTAATTCCTACACCGTTCACCTGATTTGGATGTAATTACCCTCAAATTAAATCTGAAAGTCTGCAGTTAAATCACATCTTGTTTGTTTCATTTCAAAGCCATTGTGGTGGTGAATAGAGGCCAAAATATGAAAATTCTGTCAATGTCCCAATATTTATGGACCTGACTGTATATACAGTCACTGAGTATACTTCATAAGTTACTGCATATGTTACTTCATATGTTACTGCACTTTCCATACTCTCCCTCCCGGTAAACTACACCTTTCAGATCCCTATCATCTAATTCTGAAGTGGGTAAAACAGGGCTTGAATGTTTATTGTGTCATGATGGACCTATGTGCCACTGCTTGCACATTGGGGAGGTGGTGGGGGAGGGGCATGTGTGCTGCACTGATGCAAATATTGGACCTGATTCAGACCCACTCGCGAGCGGCTGTCCGCTCGCAAGTGGGTCGATGTTATGGACTGAGCATGCGCACGACGGAGGGAGCTCCGTCGTGCGCATGCGCCAGACGCGACGAGCGAAGGAAAGTCCTTCGCCCGTTGTGTCCGATCAAAGGGGGCGTGCTGTCAATGTTGATTGACAGCACGCCCCCTTTGGTGGGCGTGCCGGGGGCATGCCTCCCTGACGGGGGCGTTCCTAAGGGAACGCCTCCCGTCAGAAGCCGGCCCACTGACATCACTAGTGATGTCAGTGGGAGTGATTTTGGCTCTGATAGAGCCAAAATCACTCCGGAGCTTGCGGTTGAAAACCTCAACCGCAGGCTCCGGCTCGCAAATTCGATGGTCGCGATGGTCTCGACCATCGCGACCATCACAATGCACGCTCGTATAGCCTGTGGGTGGTGACCCACAGCTATATGAGCGTCCAGGAGGACGCTCCATGAAAATGGAGCCCGGCCCTCATTCAGAGCGTGCGCTCTGCTCAGAGTGTACGGCTCTGAATGAGGGCCATTGTCCCTTGTATTATTATTTATTTGTTATTTAAGATACATAAGCTACACACTACATCCACAACTCTTCATTAATAATGTGCTGCTTGTTCTGTTTCATCACACCACAGCTATGGAATACATTTTTAAAGCACAACTAAAAATAACAGCTAAACAGATAAAATCTAACCCTTTCTCATACAGTACCTGTGCTTCTATGAATTGCATTGTTTGTATAGCAGCTGTGAGGACATAGATAATCTGCAGTATCATGTTACATGCTGTCTCAGTTGCCTGCAAGGAAGGAGAGAGCAAATCCAGATTAAGGTCCCATGGGGCTGTAGGCAAGATACCAGTTTGGGGCCCCTATACATACATAGGTGCTGACTGCCTATGCCAAGGATGGGACCTGTTTGGCAACTTAGACCACCTGCCACCGGACCCTAGGTGGGGAGTGCCTAGGATGCCTAGCGGGTATTCTGGCCCTGGAATACAATCATCATTTAATATGTACATTTAAAAAGTCTTTTCACATTCGTTGGGTGAAACCTAGAGCTGATACGGTTAGGTGAAACTGTGTGAAGGAAAAAACAACTGTTAATAGTAGTTGTGAATGTAAATACACTGTAGGTTTTGCACATTGTGTGCTATAAATATATCTTTGTAGATCAGAAACGTGAATAATGCAGCTTTACTGCCATCTAGTGGACGCTAGGTACATGAACGGTTGTATTTTAGTCATTTGAGCTACAGTATGTGACATAAATGTGTATATAAATGTGTCATAGGCCATTTACATAGATTAGAAAAACTTTCCTACCAGCATTACTTTTATTAAGATTTGTACTGAATGAAATACATTTCTTCAGCTTTTATTGAAATACTCTTTTATCTATTTATTCACTGGTGTTTTTCCTTCATCATAAACAGAGCAGCGTGCCCGAGCGGAAAATAGAGAGAGGCGGCTTCTCAGCTGTGGTTTTGCTGCACCTCCACTCCCCTCATACCCTGCAGCTCATAGTCTAAAGAGGCGAGAAGTGAAGGAACAAGCCCTTGTACCAGTAAGATCTTCTCTTTTTTTTCTGGTCACCTTTGAGAAATGATTGTTGAATAAGAAGTCCTTCCCCATAAGCTCAGCCCAATGATGTCACAAAGTGTATCATTCACAGGTTACTTCAGGTGCAGCAATGTGGGCTGTGTCGTGTGCTGAGTAGAGAGAGGCCGCAACATATGATTATCAATATTAATTAATGAAAGCAGGTATGGAGGTCTTATTGAGGATGAAGAGCAGTGGCATAGCCAGATTTTGATGAGAGGGAGCAGCGTTGGAAAATTGCCACAACAGGCGGTTCAAAATTCAAATATCAACATCAAATCAATTATTGCATCTAACTTACATCAATATAAACCCCTGACATTACATTAATGCATTAATACCCCCCACATACACACACATACACACACACACTACATAAACATTATAAAGTAACACAGCCAGAACTCAGTGATACAGAAGCGTAATTAGGTATTTGTAGGCTCCATAGCAAAAGTTTGTAAGGGCCCCTATGTACCACCTAATGGTGAAAAATGTATATAACACATGTAACTTTGACAAGGAAGATGGGTCCCCTAAGCCCTGGGCCCCATAGCAGTTGCACCCCTTGCACCTATGGTAGTTACGCCCATGCCTGCAGCATCACTCTGGTAGGATTAGAAAAGCTGGGTCTCAGGAGATGGCAGAGCAGGGAAAGGGCCAAGCCCCATAGGCAGCTTGGGCACCGTAGCAGCCCTATTCTCTGCACCTACTGTAGCTACGCCTTTCCCTGTAAGTGGCAGCTGGTGTGCCAACATTTGGAAGAGTGTGTACAGTGGCACAATCCTTTTAGTAGATTGTTCTAGCAGATGCAGCTCTCAGATCTGCTACAAAATTGGACAGGTGTGTAGGCATATTTTTGGTGTTGAATTTGCATCCAGGTCTCCAGTAGGATTATATCAGTCTGGTCTGGAGTTGAATCCCCAGAGGATTGGACAAGTGTGTACCCATCTTAAGTCATGCAACTTCATATTAGATGAATAATTTGCTTTATGCATTGTTTCTAAATTAAAAACTGCAGATAAAATGGACTAAGTTGTGTGAAAGGGTAAGGGTAACAGGCCAACATATGTTATATAGTCCTTACCTAAAGATGTTATTCAGATTCTTTTTCTGAAGATGTTGCTGTTTAGGACCTTATTGGAAGATGTAATCCAAAGTCCATATCATTAGCTGTTATCCAGAGTTGCCTAAATAAAGCAGGAACTACTCAGAGACTATCAATGTAGGACAAAATCTCATCACAAAATGGCTGCCAGTAGCTGGTCATCCTTTATATAGGACTGTGACCTACATTGTGACATCACAATACATGCAGGCAGCAGCTAGAGATGGCTGTAGCTTAAATCAGCTCTGGGCACAGATGCCCTGCAGCAACACTCTGGTGAGTTTAGAAAAGCCGGACTTCAGGAAATAGCAGTGTAACTTAGTCCAGTGATAGGGCCGGGCCCCAGAGGCAGCCTGAGCCTCATAGCAGCCCCATTCTCTGTGCCTACTGTAGCTACGCCCTTCCCTATGAGTGGCAGCTGGTCTGCCAAAGATTTGTACAGTGTGTACAGTGACACAGGGCTCTATTTACTACAATCCGCATATTGAATGCGGATTGTAGTGTGATATTACCGAGTGAATACGCATTGCGAATTCAGGCAATATCACAGGGATTTACTATAAATCCCTTGCAGGGACAGAGCTTGCGATAAAGCTCTGTCCCTGCGGATCCCATCCTCACTCTAGTCGCGGTATTTTCGGAAAAAATACCGCGACTAAGAGTCCGCGCATGCGCCGGCCGACCACCGCTACTAACCCCCCACCGACGCTAAGCCCCGCCCCCGGTGCTCAGCCCCGCCCCCGCGATCGCGGACCCCCCCCTCCCCCCCCGCGACCCTCCCCTCCCTTCATTACACTTAACTGCACCTCCTGGCCTCCGGTGATCTTCTCCGGGCTTCCCGATCAGGTGATCTCCCATACTGCACTGGGGCCCGATCACCTGATGACCGGGCCCCAGTGTACTATGGGAGACCAGCTGACCGGAGAGGAACCATCACCGGAGGCCCGATCACCGGTCCCTGGATTCAGGTAAGTAAAAAAAAAAATGTTTAATTTTTTTTTTCTTTTTTTTACAGTAATCAACTTGCGGTCTGCTTAGACCACACAGCTGATTACTGGTACCGGCTCCCGCCTCTGCTCTCCCCGTTAGAGCAGAGTGGGAGCCCGGTAACCGGGGGAGACCCTGGATAACGCCACCTCCAGGTGGCGTTATTATCACAGGGCTTCTCCCGGTATTTTTTTACTATTTATTTTTAGTAACTCTGGTCGGATCACATTTCCCATTACAATTATGGGAAATGCGATCTGCTTTACTAAAAATAAGTAATACTGGGGGTTGGAGTAGAATTTTACTAATTCTACTCCAATTGCCCTGTAATAACTACAGGTGAAACTAAAATAATGTGAAAATGGTGTGAAAACACCCTTTTTCACTTTATTTTAGTCAAAATAATGTTAATAAATAGAGCCCACAATCCTTCCACTAGATTGTTCCAGCAGATGTAAATCTGATATCTGGTGCAAAATTCTACACGTGTGGAGGTATATATTGGGTGTTGAATCTGTGTCCAGGTCTCCACTAGGATTGTGTCAACAGTCAGGTCCGGAGTTGTATAACCATCTTAAAGGTGCCCACTCATATACTGATATACTTATGATCCGACGATGTGTCCGATTCCCTTGAAATTCTCCCCGGCTGCTCATCACACGATCAGCACACGATATGCTGTCCAATCTTCATATGATCTCCTGCAGCCAGACTTTTGCATTGTGTCCTAGATTGTCAGATCTGCTGTACTGCACAGCAGATCTGACGATGCGATGTGCGATCGGCGGGGGCGCGCATCGCATCGTGACCGTGAGTGGGGACTCACGATTTGGGCATTGTTTACCTGATCTGTCATTCTAATGTGTCGGAATCAGCCAGATCGGGAAAAAAATTGCTATGTGTGTGGGCACCTTTAGTCATGCAGCCTCTTATCAAATAAATATTTGCTTTATTTATTGTTTCTAAATTAAAAACTGCAGTTATAATGGAAGGAGGATTCTGAAAGGGTATGGGCGACAGGCCAAAATTTGTTATATAGTCCTAACCTAAAGATGTTCTTCAAATTCTTTTTCTAAAGATGTTGCTGTTTAGGACCTTATTGGAAGAAGTAATCCAAAGTCCTTATTAGTAGTCATAATGCAAAGTCTCTTAAATAAAGGAGGAACTTTGCAGAAAGCATCAATGTAGGACAAAATGCCACCACAAAATGGCTGCATATAGGGTTGTGACCTGCATTGTGACATCACAATGCATGCAGCCAGCAGCTGGAGAGGGCTGTAGCGTAGATCAGCTCTGAGCCAGATGCCCTGCAGCAGGACTCTGGTGAGAATAGAAATGCCGGACCTCAGGAGATGATAGGGAGAGGGCTGGGCCCCGTAGCAGCCCAATTCTCTGCACCTACTGTAGCTATGCCCTTGCCTGTGCGTGGCAGCTGGTCTGCCAAAGATTGGAAGAATGTGTACGGTGACACAATCCTTTTACTAGATAGTTTTAGCAGATGCAGATCTGAGATCTGCTGCAAATTTAGACAGGTGTGGAGATAAAATGGAGTGAGGTGTCTGAAAGCATGACAAGTCAAAATTTGTTATATAGTCCTTAGCTAAAGATGTTATTCAGATTCTTTTTCTGAAGATGTTGCTGTTCAGGACCTTATTGGAAGATGTAATCCAAAGTCCTTATCATTATCGTCAAAATCAGTAGTCGTTAGGGGTGTATAACTAGGCATTTGAAGGCCCATAGCAAACATTTGTAAGGGCCCCTATTTACCACCAAATGGTGAAAAATTTAAATAAAATGTGTAACTTTGACAAGGAAGATAGGGCCCCCCTCAGCTCTGGGCCCCATAGAAGCTGCTCCCCTTGCACCTATGGTAGTTATGCCCATGCAGTGATCTCCATACAGTAAATAGAGCCTCCAGTGACTGTCATACAGTTCACACAGCATCACAGTGACTAACATAAAGTACTGAGCAAAATATTGTGACCGCCACACAATACAGAGAGCATTTTTGAGACCACCATACACTACCTAGAGCAGTTTTGAGACCACCATACAAAACAGAGAGCATTTTATTACCTCCATTTCTCAAAAATATTACCCTTTTAGCATCATCGTAACAACTCCATTCAACATAGTTAGCCTCTTTAACTCGCTCATTGTAATTATTAATTACTCCCCAGATCAACAATTAATTTCATTAATACCCTCCATACCTCTCTCCTTTTAATGAAGAAAAATGAATTAACCCTAGTAAAAGCAATAGCCCTATATTTTAACTTACTCTATTAAAGCATTAACTTATTAATCATTTCACCCTCATAATGAACTCCACTTATAGCTTACACCCTTATATTTATAAACTTCCCTAACTATATACATTATCCCCAAACCCCAGTGCCCCCGGCTCCTCCCCATGCCACCTACCTGTTGCTGATCTTATTATGTGTTCTGTGCTGTTTACACTGTGTGTGCCGTTGTCACTGGAACATTAAAAAAAAATGGCCTTCTAAAAGACTTTTTCCAACTGCGGTTAACAGAACCCACAGTGCCAACACCACATAAAGAGGAGGGACCATCAGGAGGTAGGAGCCGTGCACTGCAGCAATAGGCTGCACGGTCCTTACAAGAAGAGAGTAGAAGGAGTAATGTGCATCATCTGAACAGCCAGCCTTGGTCCACCCACCCACCAGCCTATCTTCCTGTCCATCCTTGACTCATCTGCTCCTTCTCAGGCAGACACCCAGCAAAAAAAAAAAACATATTAGGCAGCATTTGGGCGGCTCTGCATGGTTTGGTGCCCCCTTCTGATAGGCATCATTTTCAACATTTCTTAAATGGGGAGCGCTCGCTCCCCCTGCATCCATCCTGGCTACACCACTGCTAAACAGTCCATTTTACCAAAAGTTTTGGGTTCTATTTACTACAATCCGCATATTGAATGCAGATTGTAGTGTGATATTACCGAGTGAATTCGCATTGCGAATTTAGGCAATATCCCAGGGATTTACTACAAATCCCTTACAGGGACAGAGCTTGCGATAAAGCTCTGTCCCTGCAAATCCCCTTCGGAGACTTATCACAGTATTTTCGCAAAAAATACCGTGATTAAGTGCCCGCGCAGGCGCCGACTGGTCGCCGCTGCTACCCCCCCTGGTGCTAAGCCCCGCCCCCATGATCATGGACCCCCCGTGCCACCCCCCCTCTCCCTTAATTACACTTACCTGCATGCTCCGGGCCTCCGGTGATGTTCTCCATTCCTCCGGTCAGGTGATCTCCCATACTGCACTGGGGCCCGATCACCTGATGACCGGGCAGCAGTGCACTATGGCAGACCAGCTGACCGGAGGGGAGTCATCACCGGAGGCCCGATCACCGGTCCCTGGAGTCAGGTAAGTAAAAAAAAATTTTTACGATTTTTTCTTTCTTTTTTTTACAGTAATCAGCTTGAGGTCTGTTTAGACCACACAGTTGATTACTGGGACCGACTCCCGGCTCTGCTCTCCCCGTTAGAGCAGAGTAGGAGGCCGGTAACCGGGGGAGACCCTGGATAACTATCACAGGGTGTTATTATCACAGGGCCTCCCTAGGTATTTTTTTCACATTTTATTTTTAGTAACTCTGGTCGGATCACATTTCCCATTACCATTATGGGAAATGCGATCTGCTTTACTAAAAATAAGTGATACTTAGGAGTTGGAGTAGAATTTTACGAATTCTACTCCAATTGCCCTATAATAACTATAGGTGATACGAAAATAATGTGAAAAGGGTGTGAAAACACCCTTTTTCACTTTATTTTAGTCAAAATAATGTTAATAAATAGAGCCCTTGGAGTGCAAACCAGCTCCGTAATACTGGGAGGCATAACAGCCATTCTGGCAAATGGTAGAGCAGCCAGATTGCCACTCTGGCAAAGCAAAACTCATCTATTTTATTCTCTAAATTCATCCATCAGTCTGGATGTATAATAAACAAGTCACTGCTACTTATTTTGCAATATCATATTTCAATTTACCTCACAGATTAATATATAACAAATGTGATAATTAAACACACATCCATGTATGATGATCATCTGATATCTTGAAATCATTTATATTTATATGATATGATATATATATATATATATATATATATATATATATATTCATGTAGTACACAATCTCAGTTGATCTTTTTTCATTCCGAGTCAATACTTCATAAACACTGCTGAAGGAAACACGGAATGTATCTCCTGTTTCTTTCCATTTCTTGAACGTTAGTGTTTGTATTATACTTTATCTACATTGTATAATTTGCCAATATTAGGATATAGTCACACTGACCTCTAATAAATATTTAAATGTCCTCAATGTAGTTAGCATTCCATATTCCAGCGTTCCAATCATTGTCTAGAAAGTAATGGAAAGAAAAGGTTTGTGAAGAAACTGTAACAAAATGATAGACCATTCTACATATGTTGTATACAGTATGCCTGAAGATGCATGCACAATGCAGAATGACATACTGCACATGTACAAATGCATTATTTCATTTTCCAGCTTAAACAATCATAAAAGTACTGAACATTGATCCAAGTAATTTTTTGCTCTTAGATTTTGTTTTACACTTATGCATATTTAAAAATAATCAATAATAGAGTAAAACTTTAGTTATTGATTGCTTATATATTATTTACCATTGAGCATATCACTTTTTGTTACCATATGCATGCTTTTAATGTATTTTCCCACATTTTATGTTCTTAGTTTAACAGAACCCGTCCACCCTCCCCCACTGAATGTTGCCATTTGACCCCATGGAGTAGAAAGGTATTGGAAATGCAAGCAAGTGTACATCTGTCCTAGTACTACTGGCTTCACTCTATCCCTCTTACTAGTATTACTGGCTTCACTCTACCCCTCTTAATTTTACTGCTATACCTTAACTACCTTTATTTCCTTACTAATCCTTCCTCAACTGATCACACGCATGATAATGGGGGTCATTTATTATTGCAGAGCTATACCTAAATTCAATCATTTTGCTGAGCTAACATTTACTTGGCTTATTATTTACATCAGCGCCACATTATGGTCTGCTACTGAAATGAAGGTTTTCTACTAGTTTCTACCTATACATTTGACTGTTTCGTATATATCACATCCACCATACATTGATGTTGAATTGGCCTTGTGCTTACCGTATGTTATGATTATGCATACTAAATAGTAGAAAGATAGAGTGGGACGTATTAAGATTTGCATGTGCGATATGGTACATCCTAACACTTATCAGGTACATTCCGGCGTAAATTACGCCTTTATGTTACTTAGAAATGTGATTAAAATCTCAAAGGACAGCTCTCTCGATAAGAGCTGTCCTTTCTCACAGCTAGATGCTAGAGGAACTGCCGGCTTTATTACCTAGAAGTCCTTCTGCGTATGTGTAGATCGGCATGTGCCACCGCGGGGGACAATCAGAGGGACCCGATTGGATCCCTCTCAAAAGAAACCCGGTGAGAAGCCCATAGGCTTCTATTAGGTAATGCCATCTAAAGATGGCGTTACACACCGGATCCAAGCTTCAGAATGTATTTCATGCCGGAATTTGGTACATATGGAAATGTGGCCAAAACTCTGAAAATTGCATTTTTTGAGTTTTGGCCACATTTTCATGCTTAGTATATCCCACCCACAATGTGGGCTGGGTCACGCATTTAGTACAGTCGTTCATAATTGTCCACAGGACACTGGTTGCTTAGCTTCCCAAAATGTCCACTAGAGGATTCTGACTGCAAAATTACAGAACAACTATTATGTTTTTATCTTGTTAACATTATAATTCACATTAATAACAGCAAGTTTAGTGAATGCAGTTTCTTAAAGTAAATAAGGACTACATTACCATGCTTTAGTGACATGAACCTGAATATTACTTGGCCATGTCTACATACTAATGCTACCATAGCTACATTAGACAACAGTCAGATCACGAGTTATTATTCAGGGGTTACCCTATTGTAATTCAGGGAATGAATCAGCAGCAAAATCCAGCCCTTTTCCCTTACGCATGCCGCAAACTTTTTTCCTCTAAGTTACCTAGGAAACAAAGTCTTTTGAGTTGGAAGTTTGTATGAGCTATTCATGTCTGCTGGGGATGAACACAAAAGCTACAGATGGAGAAAGAAAGACATAAATATATAGGCTTTCCTGCAAAGTTAGATAAAATTCCCATTTCATGTGATATCTTAGTTTGCATGGTCAGGGAAAATTGGAAAGGTAAGTGCCACCGTACACTATTTCAATATACCAGTGTGTTTGAAGCTTGGAAACGAGGGACAGTAGGGAGTTGGTAGACAGGAATAATAGCACACAAAATGAGAATACACCTTTGCCGTGTGCTCAATGAAGACTGGCTATAGAGAGTTGAGTTACAATGGAAAAATATTCTTTCTGATTTGTCTTTATAGAGTGCTAAATGAGACTGTATTCAAATGGGGCTTGTTTCATATTATCTAAGTTATTAAACAGAGACGAAAGATAGAAATTTACACAAATGACTTTAGAGTTTGGGATAATAATTCACCTGTAATTTACCTGTATTACTGATCAAACACTTCACATAGAGTTCCAAGAAGATCTACCCCTACTTTACTTGCATGTGTTTTTTTTCATTCTATACTGTATGTTCTTTCCTGTGTTTCTGTTCCTTTGAAAGTACCATACATTTTAACTACATTTTTATACTACTAGCATTTTAACTTATGTTTATGGAACATTTGATTATTTAACTTGTATATACAATTTAGTCTAATTTTCAATATGGGATAAACCTACAGTAGTTTCTTTCATATTGGCTTTGCATCTAAGTATGGTGCTTTGCCAAGCATCCATAGTTGGTTCTAAGTATTACACTTTTACAGGCCCACCCACCCCAGGAGGAAGATGATATGGTTTTAGGACAAAGGCCGAAAAACCCAATCCCTAATGTACCGTCTACACTGGATAAGCAGACCAACTGGAACAAAGCATTACCGCTCCCCACACCTGAGGAGAAGATGAAACAGGAGTCCCAAGTGATTACTTCTTGCATAATCCCCATCAATGTCACTGGTAGAGTACAGTTATATATATTCATCAGTCACTTGTCATGTGGTACACAGTTAACAAAATTGTCTGTGGGTAAATACCTTTTTTTGCCGTATACATAGTTTGGCAGGAAACCATCGCAATAGTAATAATTCACTGTACGTACTATTATTACATGGGTAACAGTACTCAGGATTTGTTACAATAAGAGAGCTTTGATCCTGTGATAGCCGTACAGCGTGGCTGCCATCATAAATTGTGGGGCCTGTGACTGAAAAAATAGGCAGCTCCCCTTCCGTGTTTTTGCAACTCCAACCCTGCAGTATTTCTCCAGGTCCAGCCATCCACCTTCTGTCTCTCTGGCACTCCTTCTGTCTCCCCAGCAATAACTCTTCTTCAGCCAGCCCCTTCTGTCTCTCCAGCCAGCACCCCTTCTGTCTCTCCAGCCAGCACCCCTTCTGTCTCCCCAGCCAGCACCCCTTCTGTCTCTCCAGCCAGCACCCCTTCTGTCTCTCCAGCCAGCACCCCTTCTGTCTCCCCAGCCAGCACCCCCTCTGTCTCTCCAGCCAGCACCCCTTCTGTCTCCCCAGCAATAATCCTTCTGTCTGTCTTGCCCTGCGCTGTCTCCTTAGCCCAAGTCATTCCACCGCTGTCTCTCCAGCCAGAGCCAGTCCCCGCATCCACTTGAGACTTACCTACTTCTGTTGTGGCTTATCCTCATGCGCTGTTTAACTCTCTCTTTCAGCGGCGCGCGTGATGTCATGCATAGCAGCTCTCAAACGTCGGCGGTAGTTGCTTGTGGGCAGTAGGTGCGGGTCCCACTCTCACTTTTATACCGGCGGTAGTAATGGACAGGCTGTAGGAGCGGGTGGTATGAGCGGACGAGCCCTCCCTCACTGTCCGAGTGTGCGGGGGCCCGGGACTTCAGTCCCGGAAGTCCCCCACCCCCGATTGCAGCTCTGCCATACAGTCTGCACACAAGAGTCAATACAAGTTGTAGCATAGATCCAGATTGTTCATTTTTGTCTGTCCATTTCTAATAAGGGTGTGGTATAAAAGATGACAGTGTATAGATATACAGACAATAGGTCGACATCAGATGGTCGACAGTCACCTCTGTGCATGCGTAATAAAAGGCCAGTGCATACATTGTTTACTGAGTCTTTTCTAAATACATTTTTGTTAAACTCACAGGGAATTACCACATTTAAGTCTCTTTACACAGCTGGTGTTTACGTGATACATATGGCGCAAAAACTATTTATTCCTCAACGATTACAATACGATGACACACAATTTTCAGTGGGTCAGAAATGTGTATAATGATACATGGTCCCCTAAATGCTATGTGATGTGAGGCTTGTGGTGTTTACAAACAACATTTCTAGTTCTTTCCATGAATAACACAAAAGCATTCTATGAAATGAAACATAATAGGAAGTTAGTTTAGAGAATCATCTGGTTGTCACATGGAAACTCACAACAGAATGGTGCAGTTTTTTTTATCCAAGAACCACTCATTCTAAATGTGTCTGGTCCTGTAGGAATGCAATCTTATCTACTAATGGCATCTGAAAGGTAGGGATGTAACTTGTACATACAATATCTTCTAGTGTCCTTGTAATAATATACAATCCATGTCCTTTACTGGAGGAGTTCTGAGTGCCAATCATTCAAATAATAGTAAAGTGCATTCTTTCCACAGTATATTTAGTATGCCAGTGTTTGCTACATCTTTGCAAATGGTATAATGTAATCTCAGACAATTTGTCATTTTTTTCCTATTGTTCTATCATGACTTTATAGAAGTATATGCAAACAAAAATGTAAATTCAGCTTTTCAGATAACATTGGCTATTTACACAAAGCTAATAATTATTTAGTTGGCATACCCAATTAAATCGTATTAATGTAACCACCGGGATGAAACTGTAATTGTTGTGGTTTTTGTTTGCCACATCCAAAAGTAGTGTAAACAGCAAATATTATATTGTTCACAGATTCAATGTATTATTAAAATGATGTGAGCCCATACAGTAACAGGAAATCAGTTTACATGGGCAAACATAGAGGAGCAGATTCAGAGCTGGAGCAAATTTACACCTGGACAAACCATGTTGCAATGATCTCACTAGGTGGGTGCGGACCGCACCAGGTGCCACCCTCTGAGGGGGTGACACCAAAATGCCGGCTCCTTCTCAGTGACCAGGAGCCTGGTACTGCACACTAACATCACCATGCAGAGCCCGCCTCCCGGTCACTGAGGAGGAGCCGGCAGTACGGAGAGAGACTCTAGGGGCAGCCCGGTATTTCTGGAAGTGCTGGGCATGCCCCCAGAGTGATGAAACAGTGAGTGTGCCACGAGACCACGCACCTTTTTTGTTCAGGAGGTCTATATGGCACACTGAGTGTCTCCAAACCCAGTGACGCCACTGTTGCAATACAAGGGGTGCAAATATATTTTTTCTTTTTGCAGACAAAGTAAGTACTGGCTACTTTTGAATGTAGCCCACAACCACTGGGCAGCTAGGACACAACTGTAAAGCTGGGTACACACAATATATGTTGTATTTTACGATATATCATTCCAACGCTGATGCTGTTTTGCACGGCAGATGGGGCGATGCAATGAACGACGTGGTGCTGTTACATGCAGCGTGTGACGATGCATCGCACCATCACACACCAAATTGTGCAGTGTGTACAGCGCACAATGTATTGTTACATCACATTGTTCCATCGTTGTACAGTGTGTACCTAGCTTTAATATCTCTACACAGTTTAAATCTGCCACACAACATGATTTTTGCAGTGTGCAAATTTGCTTCTTTTTTTTTTTTTAACCTTGCTCCCGTTTCTTCCTAATTTAGGCAGTACTGTTATTTAGGGTTCTGGACACCTGCAATATCCCCTGCACTTTGCTATGTTTAATATATATGTGCATATCTTTAAATTCCACATTTTTATATCTATGGAAATGCATTTATTTTTTTACACGCATGGAAAACACTTTCTGCTTTTGCATATAATGCACAGATACTGGACAGCTTTTTACAAAGAGCAAATTGCTTTTTTTGTGCTCCTTTTTTTTATTTGCCTCTGACTTTGACTCAGCCCCTGTATGTGAAACATACATTACACTAATTGTGGGTAGCCTGTAACTTTACTACATTTTCTCCAATCCTAGTATTGTAAAAGCTATAACCTACCATCAGTAAATTAATGAGGATTTTCTATTTACAGGAGTTGGTTTTGACAGAGAGGCGAGCATCCGGTGCTCCTTAGTTCATTCACAGTCTGTTCTGCAGCGGAGGCGGAAACTGAGGAGAAGAAAAACCATATCGGGAATTCCCAGAAGAGTTCAACAAGAAATAGGTTTGATTGAACAAATATGCCTGCAATGTACTGTGACTGGTGAGGGATTAGGTGGCTACAACAGTTGCAAGTACTATAATGTATCAGCAGCTATTATTTTTACTTTCAGGACATGCTGAGATAACAAAAAGTTAGTTCAGTTAGTTCCTAACTCCAGTTTTCTAGTCACTCTGATATTCCAGGTTTTATTGCTATCCATGTTTGTTAGTTGGATTAAAACGCCTGAGACATTAATTAAGTAACCTGTAATCAAGTATGGATAGCCATAAAACCTATAAGCTGTCAGGGGACTTGAGGACTGAATATATAAGTGTCACGGCTCGTGCAGTTTCTCTTCCCTGCCTGGGGTGTCGCTCTCTTCCCTGGTGCTTCAGCACTCTGGTCTGAGCATCAACTGGGTAATTAGTTGATACAGCAGCTGTGAGCTGCACCTGAACTTCCTATATAGCCCAGCCACACAAGTTCCCTGGTGAGAGTTCATCAAGTCAAGACTGCCTCAGTGTCTGCACTCCGGATTATGCTACCAGCTAGTACTCCTTGTATTCCTTGTTTCCTGTTGTCTCTAAAGCCTGGTCCCTGCAACCTGATATCCTTTTGCCTCTCATGTAAGTTATCTGGGACATTTATCTGCTTCACCAGAGCTCCACTATCCAGGACTTGTCTAGTTATTGTTTCACCTGCTTGACAAACAGGGCCATCTCTTCCATTGGGCTTGTTGGGCAATTGCCCAAGGGCCCATAGCTTGTAGGGGCCTGCCAACATGCCCCCTGCAGTCGTGGCCAGTTGGTAAATTTGTGATATTTTTATAAGCCGGCCGCCGGTGCACTGTAATCTGGTCTAATCTCCTCCACCCCATTCCCCCATTGACGAGTACTCACCTCCGTTCCAGTTTCACTTCATCCGCCGGCTTCAGACCAGTCAGAGTCTCTCTGTATGTGTGGGAGATCTGGTGGGCATGCAGGAGGGTTTAATTTTATTGACCATTTACATTTTTTTCCCGTGATTGGGTGGGTAGGGGCCCCTGTGCATTGCTTTGCCCAGGGCCCACACTGCTGTTAAGACAACCCTGTTGACAAACTGCACTTACAATCCGGGATCGTGTTGTATTGCTATCCAGTGTGTTTGCCAAGGCATATTCTTCAGAACTACTAGTGCCTTTCAGATTCTCTGCACTGCTCTACAGCATTCTAGATCAGAGCCTCCAATCCTCTGTTTTCACCTGTGCATTCTGTTTAATCAAGTTCCTAGTGTACCTGCACTTTACAGTATATTCTGGACATTTCAGTCAACACTTCTATTTATTTGTCAACTAGGACTTTGTGTATCCATATACTTCATCCAGCATTTGTCCTCATCCTAAAGTCTGTTTCTATTCCCTGCATTATCCTGGACTGTATTCTCATTGCATACCAGTTACTCAGAAATGCCTATGTGAACATTGTTACCTGTTTTCTTATCTTCCTGCTTAAATATTGCACCACCCTGTATGACAATAAATCTTACTAATTCATCTTAATCAAGCATTGTTTACTGCAAGTATCATCATACAGGGGATACCCCACTTGAATAAAATGCCAGAGCCAGAAGTATTTCAGCAAAGTTATCCACATACATCTATCCTCTGTGCGCTACAAGTCGCGTTACACATAACGCTTGAGCACCATGTGACTCGGTAGCACCGAGCATATTTTGGTGAAACTTTTTTCCCTTCAAATGCATCTTATTCGCACAGTGATATGAATAGAATGCACAAGCAAATGATATGTGGCTTTCCAATATTCTGTGCGCGACTGTGGGTGCTTCAAAGGTGCTGAGACAAGCTTTACTTTTCCTACAACCATGAGCGTGGGAAGCTTACTACTGGAAACTTTCTAAGTTTAAGGTCATGTGACATTGCACTGTGATTGGCTCTTTCTTATTTGGGTGATAGTAATTTACCTGATTCTACAGGAGCATTTTGTATCTGCTGAATGGTGTCCAAATCAGGCCCATTGTGTAAAATAATTTTGGTAAATTTGTAAATTTTTTAATCATTTAAATTTTGGATAGATCAATTCACTAAATACTGTAAAGTATTACATTTTGTTTGGACAGAAGCATAATTGGCTTACAGTTTATATATTATAAATAATGATTGCAAAAAATCCGTATGAGACAAAACTTTTAACAATAAGTGGTTTTAATTGTGTTTTTTTTTCTCTTGCAGATTCAGATGAATCTCCTGTAGCACGTGACCGGAATGTTATAGTTCATAATAACCCTGATCTAGCAAATTCTGCAAATAGGAGATCTGGAACCCGAGATACTGAGTGCCAAACTGAAGACATTCTCATTGCTGCTCCTTCTCGAAGAAGAATTAGAGCTCAGAGGGGTCAAGGTGTGGCAGCATCACTCTCTCATTCTGCTGGAAACATTGCAGCACTAACTGAGAGTGGAGACCAGATGTTCACCACAACAGTGTCTAGCCGGATTCGTTCTCGTAGCCTTCCGAGAGAAGGTGCAAGCAATGATCATGATCGTGGTGCTCAGTCCTCAACCTATAAAGATGATTGCTTTATACCAAGCTCAGAAAGGTCACTGAAGAAAAAGGAAGACAATTTTACTATTCAAGGTTCCCCTGAACTCCAGCCTCTAGGGTTATCATATTCCCACCACAGTCCTCAATTAAATGAAAGAGGTAGATCAAGGCTTTCAAGAATGGCAGATTCAGGCAGCTGTGACATTTCATCAAATTCAGACACATTTGGAAGCCCAGTTCACTCCATTTCTACCGCAGGAGTTTTGCTGAGCACACACATAGACCAGAAAGATGATCATCAGTCATCTAGTGGGAATTGGAGTGGAAGCAGTTCCACATGTCCTTCCCAGACATCAGAAACAATACCTCCAGCTGCTTCTCCTCCATTGACTGGGTCTTCACATTGTGATTCAGAGTTGTCTTTAAACACTGCTCCCCATGCCGGTGAAGATTCTAATATCTTTACCATTGAACAGTACAGTGATGACCATTTGGACAGCATTAGAGCTCACAGGTCCAGCTCCTTTACATCTACAGTTGCAGATTTGCTAGATGACCCTAATAACAGTAATACAAGTGACAGTGAATGGAATTATCTTCACCATCACCATGATACGTCATGTCATCAAGACTTCAGCCCCCAGCACTTAAAGGCAGATGGCTTAGGTTGCCCAAGTTTTACTAGTATGGGCACATATGATAGCTTTCTTGAGAAGCCTGCATCAGAGAAAGCGGACACAGGATCTCATTTCTCTGTGGACACTGAAGGATATTATACCTCCATGCATTTCGACTGTGGTCTTAATGGTAGGAGTTATATTTGTAACTATGCACAGTCAGGGACTGAGAATGACCAAGAAATTGGTGTTTCTTCCATGAATACAGACTGTGTTTGGCAACGTTATGTGGATCATAGAAGAGAAGAGGGACAGAACATCTCATTTAAGAAACCAAAGGCAAAGCCAACACCACCAAAACGCTGCTCTTCTTTAAGAGATACTGATGACCACACAGATGTTCTTGAAAATAAAGAACCAAAGATAACCAGTGCACAGCAAGTTCTTCACAACTCAAGGGAAATGAAGCTACCACTTGATATTTCAAATACACCTTCGAGAGTGGAAAACTTTTCTCCACCAAATCAACAGGACATTCCTTGGGTCAATATTGATTATAATGATTCTAAGAGTACTCCGTATATTACTTCAGATATTCCATCAGTTAAAGATGACGGAGGTGAGCAGACTCACTATGCAGATCTGTGGCTCCTCAATGACTTGAAATCAAGTGATCCTTATAGATCTTTATCAAACTCAAGCACTGCTACAGGTACAACCGTCATAGAATGCATCAAGTCACCGGAAAGTCCAGAGTCACAAAATTCCCAGCCTGAATCTCGAGCCACCACTCCTTCTCTTCCTTCAGTTGAGAATGAATTCAAATTAGCTTCACCAGAAAAGTTGGCAGGGTTAGCATCACCATCAAGTGGCTACTCTAGCCAATCAGAAACACCTACTTCATCCTTCCCTACTCCTTTCTTTACCGGACCCTTGTCACCTGGCGGTAGCAAGAGAAAGCCAAAAGTTCCAGAAAGGAAGTCATCTTTACAGCATCCATCAAAGTGTGGTAATGTTTTTCTAAGCAAAGACCTAGAACTTCCAACTATACCTCCTACCCATCTTGACCTAAGTGCTCTTCATGTGTTACACAAACCAACCCCATATAGACCACACGTACTCGCATTCAGTCATGCCAATCAAAATATATCAGAGGAAGAATTCAACTCAAGCTCGTCTCCAGCTCTAGCCATAACACCTTCAGTATTGAAATCTGTACATCTGAGATCGGTCAACAAGCAACACAGGGAGTCCAGGAATAAGGAAAGCACTAACATTTTATGTACACAGGATCCTACAATAATTGTGGACAGTTATCTCCCTGAGAAAACAAATTTGCCAGCACCGAAAAAATCAATATTGCGTCAGTTCTCTACTGAAGAAGCCATGCTACCTTTTATTGATGCATCACCGGTTGAAACAAGCCCAGAAATGTTTTTTCAAGCGAGTGCTCTATTCACTGGACACGGTTTATACAAACCAGAAGTAACAACACCTTTGATTAGCAGAATTAAAGAAGTCGAACAAGAGAAACACCAAAAATATTGGGCTGAAGACATAATAGAAGAAACTATATTCACAGCACAACCAGAAACCATTACAAAATATGTACAAGATTATTCTTCCAGTATTAGTAATTTTGCAAATGAAAAAAGGAGTAATTCTCAAGAGGAAGGGCAATCCAAAACAAAACAAGAGCTACAAATCCATTGTGAACTTATAACTATATCAGAACTTGTCAAAAGAAATAACACTGGGTTTGATGTGCAAGATAATTCTGCTGAGGTGTCTACATTGCCCAGCAATGAGCCTGACTTAAGCAACAATGACAAAGTGCCTGGAAATACTCTCAGCTTTGAATCAGATATCTCTACATTAAATCCACTCAGTGATGAATGTCCCGAGCAGGAATTTCACATTATATCAGGTATTCCAACCAAAAGTGCCTCAGAGGACAACAGGACAGAAGATACATATGAAAGCATGGATGATGCCTCCTGGAAAGGTTTATATAATATTTTAATTTTTTTAATGCACATTAAATTGTAATGGGTAAATTTACTAACAATCGTGTCCTGCCCATGTCTGTTCATTTTATAAACATGGCTAGGAAAAATCAGAATCAGGAGGGTTTTTTTTAAAGTAAATCGGGAATATACCAAGCTCCCGTGTTTGTCAGGATCGTGTTTCCCGATGTTGTATGTGATCATTCCTACCCGTGTTTAATCCTCGTGTTTCCTGCCTGTGTTTCCCCCCGAACAATCAGCCTGCACATATCAGTGAGATACATGAAGGCTGCTTGTGTGTGCAAGTTATGAAAATGTCAAATATCTTTTTTAAAAAATGACATTTGGTCAACCCCCAAAGCATAACCAGACCCGGGTGCCTGAGACAGTCCTGGTTCTAAAAATACAGGGGAAAAAATGTGTAGGGTCCCCCCATATTTTAGGAACCAGCACTGGGCTCTAAGAGCCAGTCCTGGTTTTAAAAATAGGAGAAAAAAATGGTGGAAGGTTCCCCCCTATTTTTAAAACCAGCACCGGACTCAAACCTAGTCGGGGTGTAATGCCACAGCCAGGGGACCCTTTCACCGGGTCTCCTCGGCCATAGCATTAACAACCCAAGCTAGTCAGCCCAAGCCGGGGATCTCAGGGGAGGTGGGGACCCCCCTCTCCGGAGCACCCCATACTTAGGCTGAAGCTTATGGCTCTTCCCTGCACCCCTGGCCGGTGGGTGCAGGGGTAATAGTGTGAAAATTAGTTTTATACTATTGTCGTTTCCAGTGGAACTACAGATGCCAGCATGCCTGTCCTTTGGCACTTGTGGAACTACAAGTGCCAGCAGGTGGCCAGTACCTGTACCCCCACTGTAAAAAAATAGTAAAATAACCACAGTCCTTACACTCCGTTAAAAGTACAATTTTATTACATACAAAACACAATCACCTTCTGCCAGATGTTCCGTCCACCTCTCCAGTAGAAATCCCATGGTATTCCTGAAAAAAAATATCCAATACTCACCTACCTCCTGGCTTAGCAGTGGTCCTCTTCTCCAGTATACTCCCCGGGACTTGCCAAAATAAAAAAACGAGTTGCCCGGACCATTTCGGACATGTAGAGATATATGTGATAATGACAGAGACTGCGTGGTTTCTGTCATTACTCGGGCTCGCCAGCCAATCAGAGGGCGCTCTACAGTAAGCGGCCACTGATTGGCTGTAAGACGCATGGCTGTCAATCAACAGCCACATGGGCTCAACGTGACGACAACGGGGGTGTGACACATGGTCACTCCCCCAAAATTGATCAAGCCAGGGGGCGTGGCTTCACAGACACAAGGACACCCCCCTTGCATGTGCGCTCCTCCAGTGTATGCGTGGGGTCTGGAGGTGCCACTCGGGCATCACCACACCCGGTGACGCTTCTGTTTCAGACCCACTTTATTTTACAGAAGAATTCTAACAAAAATCTGAAAAATAAGAAGTTTTTGTGTGAGAGTCACAGAGGGTGCAACCATTTCCAATATGTGGGGTGGGGTGGCACCACATTCATATCATTGTGGCTCTGCTTTCCACTGTTCAGAGCTGCAATTCATGGCATATCAAAGCAGTGGGTTATTCGCGTCATCTTACCTTCGGCTCACTCACTTCTCTCGGGAAGTAATGGAATGCGCCCACATTTCGTGAGTTTGGGAGAGCACCGGAAATTTAGAACTCTACTGGACATTCTGGGAGAGATTGCAAGCATGTAATACTGAATGTTACTTTTATGGGGTCCAGCTTTGCATTGGTTCAATGGGTTCCCAAATTCCTGTAACACTGCAGTAATGCATTATATTTATTTCTTATAAACAGGAAGTACTTTAGCATTGTAGTTTCTATTGAAAAGTTTTCCCATTCATATGAATGTTAGGATAATGGAGGAGGGTGGTGGCATAGATGTTAGTTAGAAAAGGCCAATCTCAGCAGTAGAGAGGTTCGAAGAAACTACTGTTACATTTGCTGTTAACATATATTTAACATGTAAAACCTTTTCTCCCTATTTATATGTAGAATGCTCACTAAGCGATGACTCTCTTTTATCACCAATGAGTGAGGATTCCCAGGCTGACACCGATGATGTCTTTGTGTCTCCTAACAAACCCCGCACTACTGAGGATCTTTTTGCAGTTATTCACAGGTAAAGGCAGTCATTGTGTATGTAGTAATATTAGTAATCGAGAAACTGCTCTGTTTTTTAATGTGGCCTTGTGTAATAATTATTTGCATGTTGAAGTCCATCAAGGTGTGTGTGCATAACAGGAGGAAAGGTTACTTCCTTTGCTTGTTGTCCATAGTCAGTGGCATTTATGGTTCTACAAGGTGCTAAATTTATTGAAATATATGAATTGTAGCACCTTACCAAGCTTAAATAGCATGGTTATTTGGACCAGTATTAAATGGCTAACAATGACTGGTATGATTACTTAATTGTACATTTTTCTAATTTGTTCATTATATTTGTTAATTATATCAGCATCGCTGACTGTAAGTGACCAGCACCGATTTGTGCCAGTGTCTTTTAAGAATACTATAAATAAAGGCCTGAGGAAGGATAAGAAACTAGCAGCTGTTTTCAAATCTCCCGCTGCCTGGTTGTCATGATCATTTATGCATTACAGTATCTTCAGCCATAATACAGCAGGAGATTTTAAACAGTAGTTCAAGAAGAAGAAGCAGCTCAGTGCTGGTGAATTACAGGACAGCACATCTTCAATTAACAAATATCATTTTTTTTTTTTTTATAAAACATCACTATTCAAAAAGAGACCACATGACTAAGGGTGATGCCACACATACACACTGTGTTTAAGTAGGCTTCCAGCAAGAAAAACACAGCATTCATAGCACTGAATCCTGTGAAAGTTGAAATGATGAGTGAATGCTATTTCCTTGTTACATGGAAGTGCTTTAGCTCAGACCACATTTCATGCTGCATGATCTGAGCTTAATCAATCCAGTGTGACAGAGAAGTGTGACCCGCATTACCCATAAGGAAACAATGAGCGTACACTGAGTAGGATCTCTACCAATCTCTTGGTTTTATTGTTAGTGCTATGAAACTTGGACTACTTTTTGTCCCTAGTTACATTGGCGTATCTATAATGGGTGCACCCTGCACGCATATAATTACACTTACCTCTCCAGAGTCTTGCTTCGGCCGGCACTGCAGAGCACCAGAACTCACCGGCAAATGTTGTGGCGGCAATTTTCCTGGTGATTTGCGCATGTGCAGTACAGAAGTTACCGGGAGCATGATGTGGGCGTCATGTTCCTGGAGACCTGCATAATCTACTCATTTATCTAGCACCTTCTAGAAGATAGCTAGAATCTGACAGCTTGCTATGGGCCCCACCTCCACTTATAAAAACCTGCACTTTAGTAAATATACCCCTCAGGCCAAAATGTAATAGCCTGTGATTTGCACGTTGGTTTTGCCTTAATTAAATAAAAAGAGGCAGCACAATAAATGTATACATATGTAACACTGGGGCTCATGTATCAAGCAATGTAAACAGTGAAAAATTTACCAGTGGAGAAGTTGCCTGTAGCAACAAATCAGCTTTGAGGTAGCATTTATGAAGTACATTTTATAAAATAATAGGTAGTAGTGATTGGTTGCTATGCACAACGCTAAAAACAGAGGACCAATTAGAGTGAGCATCACCATGCAGCATTGTGCTTAATCTGTGACTTTATACCAACTTCATTGCAACAAAAATCTTAAGCACCCAGTATACTTTGGACTTTAGATGCAGCTTTGATGCGACACAGACACTAAATTAATATATAGGTACGAAAGTCAGAGAATCACTACCCGAGGTACTGCCAGTGGAATGAATCTTGGGGTACTGAACTGTATCACGTCACCATTAAACTAACAATGAAATAACATACCCTATTACATATCCTCTGCTCAATGTATAATTGACAGGGTGACAACTACAAGGTAGTCACTTCATGGTATGTCGATTCCTTCTTGGAGCGAATCAGAGCTATAGTTGTACCATACTTGTTCACTCTCTTGTCCAGGTGATTCCCGGATTTGGGGGAGAGTCTCCTGGCTCCTGTAAAAGGGGACAACTCTCCCACAACATGCTGGCTGCCATCAGTTCTTAGGTGAAGTGGGCGGGCAAGGGGCATGATGCCGCGATTCACGTCACCCCCACTCCCATCCCACAAACCTGGACATCCCTGTCCATGGACCTCATGGAGAGGTACTTGCCGAGCTCAGATAGTATGAGTTGTACTGTCTCCCATCCTCAGGCTTGGAGAGTTCATACAGGAGTCTTGATAATAGAAACTATATCTATGTTATTACTACAGATTTAAGATTTCTTATCTAGAAATCCTTCGTTCACAAAGAAGGAAAAAAGGAAACGTTTGCTGCTACTCAGCCATACGCCCAAATATGATTATGACCAAGCACCAACTCCTACAGTCACTGTGAGGAACACTGTTACACAGTTGTTATGATTGCCAGTGACCACCCCTAGTAAGCCGACCAGAACTTCAGGCCATGAGGTCTTCCACCAATAACAACCGCCCGTTGTTCCCTTAGAGATGATAAACTCAACGGTACTTAGGCAGCCACCTGCACTTACTGCGCGGAGTAGTAGCAGCTTACAGGAGTGTCAACTGGAATCCTGAGGTGAGTTTATATAGTAGTAGAGATGCGGCTTTGGAAGCTGATGATGTGCTAAGTTTATGGTGCGGGCAAGTGTGCTGATGAAGCGGCAAAGGTGTCGATGGTGCGGCAATAGCCGTTAGTAGGTAGGTAGTATGATATGGCTTTGAGAGCCAATGGTGTGGCAAACGTGCCGATGATGCGGCAAACGTGCAGATGGTACGGCAATAGCCGTTATTAGATAGTCAGATGATATGTTTCGGCTTTGAGAGCCGATGGGGCGGCAAAGGTGCCGAAGATGAGGCTTGTGTGCAGATGGTGTGGCAATAGCCGTTAGTAGATAGACAGGTAGTATGTTGTGGCTTTGAGCACCGATGGTGTGGCAAATGTGCTGATGCTGCGGCAATAGCCGTTGGTAGATAGACAGGTAGTTTGAAGTAAATGCTGCGGCTTGGAGAGCCGATGGCAGCACGGAGATATAGATGCAGCTTGGGAGCCGTAGAAGAAGCTGGTGAGCCGGTGACAGCACGGAAGCTGTTGATGCGGCAAATGTGCTGAAGTTGCAGCAAGAGCCGATGGTGGAGGAGTGAATAGCTGGTGCTGCGGCTTGGAGAGCCGATGGCAGCACAGCAGTACAGGTGCAGTTTGGTAGCTATAGAGGAAGCTGGAGAGCTGGTAACAGCACGAAAGCTGTTGGTGCGGCACATATGCCGAAGGTGCGGCAAGAGCCGATGATAGCAAAGTAAGTAGTTGGTGCTGCGGCTTGGAGAGCCAATGACAGCACAGCGGTGTTGATGTGGCTTGGAAGCTATAGAAGAAGCTGGAGAGCCGGAAGTAGCACGGAAGCCACTTCGGGAAAATCCAATTCTGTAACATGAAGAGGACCAGAATGCTGATCATGCAGCCAAGCTGATGGGACTCACAGATACGCTATAGTCGGCGAGGCGGCAACAGTCCAATGAGTACAAATAGGAGGCAGCACCAATCATGCAGCCCTGTGGATGACACGTCACTTCCTGAGGCGTGCCGATCGCCCGGTGACAGGAGACATTCTAGTAACCCCGTCCTGAAGGATACAAGTCGTGACCGTGACTTGTAACAACAGTTTAATGAAGGGGACAATAGCATGATCAAGTGTGTGGAAAAACATCAAGTAACAAGCCTTCTGCATAATAAATTACATATATATAGAATATATATAGAATGTAAGAATGTAGGCTCTCATGAGCAGGGCCCTCTTCCCTTATGTGCTTTTCCTTCCCTCACTCATACGATCATCTACTTAAAACTCTCCACAAGGGCACTTAACACTTGGTAGGTGATGCCCTGCTGCTTATTTGAGTGTTGTGATCGCTGCAGCAATGTTTATAAACTATGTTCTTGTTCTGTATTGTTTTGTACTGTAAGTCGCTGTTTTACGAGTTTGCTCATTTGTTAATATACTTTGTGAGGCGCTGAGGAACCCTTGTGGCGCCATATAAAGGATAATAATAATAATAATATATGTACATTAGTTTTTTTGCATAATTCATTTATATAGTTAGAAAGTACATTGGAAGAAAAATTTATAAAAAACAAACTCTGAAGACAATTTTTATTCAAAAACTTAGATAGCCAACTACACAGATTAATCTTCTCAATATGATTGTCTTTATTAGTAGGTTATTTATACAGCACTAACATATTGCACAGCATGCTATGTAGACAAACAACATTTATGTCTATTTTAAAATTTAACAGCCTCTCCTAAAAGTTATTATTAATATGTGTATTTTTCTAATGCAGATCTAAAAGAAAAATTTTGGGAAGAAAAGATTCCGGAGAGACCACTGTAAAAAACAAAGCAAGAGCTTTATCTGGACCACCACAACAGGCCACACCAGCGAGTTCTCAGAGGTCTGCAGGTCTTATCTATAGGAACGCCAAAAAGTCAAATACATCAAATGAGGAATTTAAGTTACTCCTTCTGAAAAAGGGCAGCAGGTCAGATTCCAGTTACCGCTTGTCAGCTACTGAAATACTGAAAAGCCCAGTAACACCTAAATCACTTGGCGATTTGTCCCTTGATTACTCTAGCTCTGAAGATCCTGCACAGTTGTCACCTGGTAATGACGCGTTTTCCCCGTTATCACCTTGTTCCCCTCGGGTAATATCAGAAGGATTTTCAACAAAGACTATGTCTGCTGCCTCTAGAGTGGGCAGGTCTCGAGTGCCTCCTGCAGCAAGTAGTAGTCGTTATAGTGTCAGGTGCCGTCTCTACAATGCCCCAATGCAGGCCATCTCTGAAGGCGAGACGGAAAACTCAGATGGCAGCCCTCACGATGACAGATCTTCACAGAGCTCAACGTAGTACTATAATTACGGTAAATGTGCAACAGCTTGACTCTGAGATAAAAGCAACTGCCCATTGCCAGAAGGAAGAGATCTTTACAAACCACATTTGAACAATTTGCTACTGAACTATGTCTTAATAGTATATGATGGAAACACAGAAGATGTTGGTTTGTCTTGCTTTCCAATGAACTTTACTGAAAATATTCACCTGCCTGGGAATACCAATAGTAATTTATCAAAAAAACTGCAGGGTGCTCTAAATGTTAAGGACGTAAAAAAGCATTGAAAAAAAAAAATACAATGGACTAAAGAAAATATTAGTGCAATTACTTCTCATTTAGAATTCTTGAAACTTACGTTTAACTAAGCTATTTTTTTTCTTTAAAAGTAGTTATTGTATATCAATGATCTAATAAACCCACTTTAAAGGGGAAGTAAAGGGGAAAAGATATTGCTATGGATAAACTGCTCATATTGTAAAAAATAATATTGAAACATTACCTTGCTGAAGTGCTTCCCTGGGAACTAAGCAGATGAAAAAAGGAAATCATTCTTAAAAATAGGTATTTTTGTACATTAGGAAATAAAAATAGTAGAAGAAACTTTCAAAGTAATTAAAAGACTGTAAATAACATATTTTTGATAAAAGTGTAAATAGGATTATTGAAATAAAAGTGGATATGCAGCCAATGAATAAAAAGGCATTAGACATTCTGCAGAGTATGTTTAACGCTCATAAATGATGTGTTGCAGCACATAGGTTAAAAATTCAATCAGAGGGTTAATAGGTAATTGTATTCTGTGAATACAATTATCCTCTTCTGCATCACAGTAATACTTGATCATGATCATTATTAGTAAAGATAATAATTAACAGCCTCAAATTTCATTTTTGTACAATTTGTACAATTATTATTTTGTATCAATTATATGGTTTTTTAAGGTGTTCCTATGAAAAATGAATTTGAAAGTACTGTAGCATTTATTCTACTTTTCCTATTTACTATTGAGTTGAACAGCAAGACCAATCAAATCCAGAAGGGTAACACTGGTTTATTATGCTAACCAAGAATTGCTTGTTGTCAATGAGCCATCTTGAATATAAATGTGGCAAGGTTAATCAGCCATCCATTTTTAAAAATATTTTGTATGTGGCTAACTGCAGTGAAAGCTTTTCCAAATTGTTTATAGTCAAGACATATACGTCTGTTCTGGCATCAGTAAAAAATAGAAGTTTTTCTAGTGTGTGCACAAAACAGATGAGAGGTGCTATTGTAAAAAAAGCCACTTACTGGATTATAATTTAATCGCAAATGCTAGGACGCCTGATGGAAGTGCCATTAAAAAAAAAAACTGTGACAGACTGCAAGAGAGCACAATAATGTAAATAAATGCATACTATTATATATATATATATATATAATTATATATACACATACACACAAAACAGACACGCCTGTTGAGCTGTGCACTGATTGGAAGAGTATTACATCACTCAGTTCCAATAAACACAAAATGACTACTATTGAGGCTGTTGAGTGAATGTGATGGAAGATGAATCCTCAGTTAAAGTTTTTAAAAATATATTATTAGCATGCATTGACAGCGTTGTTCATGAATTAATGCTAGGATGTATGACGGTTATGTAATTGACAAAATAGTAAGAAGCTGTCGTCCGAAGTGCAAAACACCCATGTTTTTTTGTTGGATATATATCTTCAGTGCTTTTAACAATTCAGTTGAATCAAAAGTCCTGTAGGTCTTTCTTTAGCAAATTATTCATTGAGTCTGAAATGAAGCCAGTAACTTAGCCATGCAATACAGCAGGGCTTGACAAATTTTTCTAAAATCTAGGAGCCAGGATGAAAGTGTAGGAGCCAGAAAGTGTAGGAGCCCCCAAAAAATATTAGAGTGAGGGAGGAGCACAGCTCTGTGTGTTATGCAACTGTTATACACACTATGCTAGTCCACAAAATGGTCACAGTTGAATGGATACAGTAAAATGGAGGCCTCGTCACTGCTCTGCATAGCTCTCCTGCTACACCCCCCAGTAATAATGGACCACATTTCACATAAAATAATGGTGCCAGAAAGTACAACAAACCCCCTCCCCTCGTGGTCACACCACTATCCCTCTGAAGCCACTCCGCAATCCCTGGCCAAGCACAGACACTACTACTGGAGAGCTCTATGCAGCCGGAGATAGGAGACAGTAGACAGCCAGGACGTACAGGAGGATCGGCGTAGACTAGGAAAGACAGCAGGGATCAGAGCAGGCCAGGATGGAGAGAAGTCGTCGGTGCAGGCCGGGACAGACAGAGGCACAGCAGTCACTGCAGGCGACACTCAGCACATGCACTCCTGTGCATGATATGAACACCGCAATACTATAGGCACGAATCTCTGCCAGAGCTGATGAGGATCTGCTTCCTCCCTCACTGCAAAATCTGGTAGCCAGGCAGCAAAATCTGGTAGCCATGGTGACATGGCCCCCGGAATTTGTCGAGCCCTGCAATACAGGAAGTTAATATTAAGGGCCAAATGTAATAGTGATAGTTTATACAATGTGAGAGTTTAGCAGTAACCTCTCACATTGGTCGAGTGTTATCTTCAAAATGGGAAAACATCTGGATTAGAGTATAAAATCGTGAGAGTTTTTAGAGTCTAAAAACATGTGAGTTTGCATGTTCTCGGACTCTATTACATTGGGCGAGTTTAAAAAGTGTCAGAGGTTACTGCTAAACTCTCACATTTCCTAAACTCTCACCCTATTACATTTGGTCCTATATATATATCTATTATAGTGATAAGCCCTGCCAAATGCTGGAAATGGAGCAACAGAAGGATTGAGAACTGTGACTCACTACCCCACATCCACATCTACAGACTGCTTGGTAATACAATGTTCAAGTAATCTGCAATGAACCATTCATTTTAGCTTAGATATAACAGGGCCGCAATTAGGGGAGGGCTAGAGGTGCATGTGCACCGGGTGCCAGATTGTAGGGGGTGAAAAAAGCTTACTCAAGGTGGCTTGGAGGCTGCAGACTCAGAAAATGGCCATCCAAAAATGTCCGCCGCCAAAGAGGAGACAAATGCTAGAGGTCCTTACTGGCCAGGGGGGTTTATGCTCATTGCCAGGGGGTTTATGCCAACCATCCGCATGGTCGAGCAAGGACAAACTTCAGGTACAGGAAGGGAGGGGGTGCAAAATTGCTGCCTTGCACCGGGTGACAGATATCCTAGTTTCGGCCCTGGATATAAACCTCACAATATTCACGGTGTTGGGACTAGTGAATCAAAAATATCTGAGCTTGTAAATTTAGCAGCTATATCTGATTCTCAATATCCAAATTAAAAATTGATCTGGACATGAGTCATGCCTGAATAGTAGTGTTTGTATTACTTTGCAGGCAAGAGTAGCAAGTGAGCAGACTGAATTCATTATCTGTTCTTCTATCCCTAGACAGAATTGCAGTACTGGAATTAATTAAAATACAAGGCAGAATTTCCCTGGATAAATCTGTGTACATGGTGCAATTTAACAGGACAGTTACATAGGCCATTACAAACCTAGTTGGCTGCAAATCTGTGTGTGCATGACCTGAAATCAGCATCTGATCAGAATTGGTCACATGTATCTCTATGGTGACACTCTGATTAAGCAGTTCAGACACTGTAACAAGACTCTAGACCTATCAGCTTTAGCCACACATTTGGATGGCCAAAGCTGGCAGAGCCCCAGATCCACAGGCTGTGCATGGACACCTTAATATTTATGAGGATAAATCATTTTTATTTGTCCATAAGTGCAGACTTGAATTAAAGGACAAAGAAAGTACAGGTGAAATTGATGGGCAGAACAATAAATACTTGAAATTATTTTCATTTTTTAATAATAAAATATGGAAATTTGAAGAAAGTGATTTTGCACTTTGGATCTTAAATAGGACATAGATGTCAGTCAGAATTCTGGTCAAAGGGATGAAACTGAGTAATGTTTACATCACACATAACTAATAAGGTAGTAAGACAGAGAGTAAGTTAAGCAGATGGTGTATGCAAGGGAAGCTGTGGTTGAGCTGGGAACGCATGAGAGAAACTTAACACAGGGAATATTAAGCAAGTTTAATTAGTGCTGTTTATTTATACAGACCACATTTTTTATATGAATATGCTCATATTGACAAAGGCCTGATGCAGAGTTGGAAGTAAACTGGATGCATGTTGCTCCTAAAGTGCGTGTACAGAAAAAGTGCGTCAATCCCCTTATGTGCAGAGTTTTGCGCATCTTGCAATGCAACTGCCCCCTACCTGTACACTTGTTTTGCTACTAGTCATCATCATATTTGCACTTGCACTCATCCTATACTAGGTGCAAAACATATGCCTGGGAACAGGAGTTTTCCCACTTATGCCCAACTTTGCATAGGACACAGTTGCATTGACACTGAATGTCTAGCTACAGCCCAGGTACGAGTCTTCTGCCATAAGTGTAGAGGAGATTCAAATGTGTACAACATGCAAGATACGCTCCACTAACAGGTGTACATGCAACTCAGTACCAGTCCCATTTTCTTCATACAATGACTCATCCCCATGGCGTCAGTCATAGCTGGGGATCTTCAGTCATTTGTACAGACCATTTTGTATTTAGAAATCAGTTAACGAAAATGTATAGAAATGAATAATAAGGGCAAATTAACTTTTATCCCACGAAAATTCTAAATAAAAATTACATATCATGTTATTCCTGCCATTAAGATTTCAGTTTAATTTGGTATTGAATACATTGCAAATATGTAGGAAAGGGTGGTCAATATACACATTTAAGGGAATATTATATAAATGAATATACCCCAAAATTAGGGGACATTTCAGGATTATATTATAATTGCCATCTTAATATTTACAACTTCAGTATAACTGCCGTACTGTAATAAAAAAATGAAATGATTTTTTTATTGTTGCTAAGCATTTGCCATGATAATCGTTCCTAGCAATTGCACACAGTACTAATTAAGAGCAATGGCAAAGGAGGCAAAGAGCCCCACTAAAGCCTTCTTATAACAGCATATTTACATGCACCCTGCTTTAAAAATAGCGTTGGCTTATAACACCAAAATGTATGAATATACAGTACATACAATTCTTCACTTATTGATCTGATGCATACAAATACAGGATTAAAACCTGTACAAGGGAGTAGTGTGTGAATCCATACAAATGATCACATCTGCATGTTGTAGTTGCCTACATGAATGAAAAAAGTACATATAAAATAGCATATCCCATAACCAGCAGCAGCTCCTCCACTCTTACCTGAGGGGTCTGCCACTGCTGCTGTTCTGGCCGGCCGGGTCCCGGCACCTGCGCAATGGATCTAGCAGGCAACAGGACCGGCACATGCGCACGAGTCGTGGATTGTCTGCAGCCTCTAGGAGCTGTGTAGGGCTGCCCGAAAGGCAGAGCAGGGCTTGCACTTTAAGTCGCTCTCTGCTAATCGCAGCCTGACCGGCAGTCCCAGGGGGAGGAGACACTTCCCCCTGGGGCTACCTGCCCTGTGTGTGACTGGTAGGTAGTGCTTCCAATGGGAAGCCACCTCCGGTCACAGTAAATCCAGTGCAGTCACGGACGGCAACTGGCTGACTGAAGTGGTGAATTTTACTGGGGGGGCTGCAGCCCCTCGGTAAACTCCGCCACTGCCCATAACACTTTATGTAGGAGGGCCATGACTTCCTTGGTGTAAAAGTAGCGTGTCCTAACTGACTAGATATATTTACTTGGCCAAATTTTTTTATAGCGTACCCGATGAAGGATGGGCTGTTTAGAATTTGTGTATGGCCTATTTTGTCCCAAGTATATTTTTTTACATTTGGTAGACAATATATAATGTCCACACTGGAGGATTTGAAGTTACCTTGTATCCATCTATACATGGATTTAATTACATTACACAACCAATGGAGTGAGTTATTGAGTATTTAGAAAATGTCATTAAGGCCATTGAAAATATTCTTCTGAACTTACATTTGATTTGTTTTAGCCACTGTTCCATTATGTAATTGTAAAACACAAATTTCACTAGAGAAACATGATCTGTAGTATTGTGCTATACATACTGTACAATATGTAGTGGTAATGTGTGTGGAGAAGGGGGTTGTTAGAATATTTCTGCACAATACGGTGGATTTCAGCTTATTCTGAAATGTTCAAGTTGGACTATATAATCATGCTGCAAGGTAAACATTCATATCTGAATGCTGTACATTAGTTTCAACATTGTAAACACACTAATAAGATCATTACTCGTTTAGAAGTGTGTCCATATAACTATGCACAATACAGCTCTTAACTGCATTTTTTATGGTCCTTTTTTAGAAGGATGTTTAGTTGGTAAATATGTATGTTATTACCATCTCTCCTTACATAACAAAGAGCACTGTAAATGGGATTTCCTTTTTACCCAGCAGTGCCATTAAACATATTATATTTTCTCAGTCAGCATAAGCAATTTTGACTATGGGGGAGATGTACTAAACCTCTGAGAGAGATAAAGTATCAATCAGCTCCTAACTGCCATGTTACAGGCTGTGTTTGAAAAATGACAGTTAGGAGCTGATTGGTTGGTACTTTATTCCACTCCACTTTCTCTACCTCCAAGGCTTAGTACTTCTCCCCTTAAGTATGATACTCTATCTTTATAACATCGTCTTAATTGCCTCATCTATTAGAAGAAGGTACATTTTTCCTTAAGCTTACTCTCTAAGAACTAAAATTGACTAACAGTTAAATCACCAGGCTCCTATCTATTAACCAGAATATTATATAGTTGAAATTATTTAAAGGAAACAAAATAATAAAGCTTATACAGTATGTCCTGAATTTGGGGAATAACAAGTAAAACAATAATATATTATGCAAGTTGCATATTCTGAACATCAAATCTGTGTGAATTTGGAAAATTCCCAGAAATAAAATTAGTTTAATAATACATTATTAAGCTGAAAGTGTAACAGTGATCACATGAAATTAATATAGGTGAAATAGTTATATAGAAAGGAACTGGGAAAACGTGTTTATGTTCTATGCTGCTAAGAAGAAAAGATAGTTGTAAATGATACATACATACTGTATACAGGCCTTGGTGCATAAGATGAGCTGAGCAGGGTGCTCCCTTCTGTCCTCTGCTGCTCTTCACTATTTTTTATTTCTTTTCTTTCAGCAGGCCAATGTCTCATGGAGCAAATAACAGAATTCCTGACATAATACTGTAGGTGGGAAGAGTCCATGCCAGAGTGACACGACGTTTAGCGCCCTCATGCATAACACATAGGCTACCAAGAAAAATGTAAATGTGTGTGTATATATATATATATATATATATATATATTACATTGCGCTGTCATGCAGTAGTAATTTCACCATGTCCAACACAGTAGAATCTACCGTATGGATGAATTAAGCACGTGCTTAGGGCTAGACAATCGAGGGGTTGCATGAAATATTTTATATTCATCTTCTTTTTGTAATTTTCCCTTTTTGGCACTTGACTTTTACCAATCACATACCTTCCCCAGACTATAAGGTCTATGTTACAAGCCCGGGGGCAGCACCAGCTATAAATAACTACTATCACAATCATTTTAGGCTAAACTTTGCACTTATAATGCTTTTACAGCAGAAACTCAGCAACTGTCATTTACAAAAGATTACAGTTAATTATTGTAGCCTAGCATAGTCAATTAGTAGCTAGTAATAATTTCCTCAATGTGCTGTACAAAATGGCATAGATTTCCCATGTTATGCTAAATGGAGGTGCATCTTTTAGCAAAACATTAAATAATCCATTTTTTTTCTGATTGTTCCATAAAGATTTGGACATCAAAGGAAAATTACATAAAATGTGTTAAATATGTTCTGCAAAGTTTTATTGCAGAATATAGTGGATTTATTTTTTAAGAGAAAATAAATACATGACAATCTGTCACTTTTACTACGCTGAATTGTTAAGTGTTTGTAGGCCGCAATTATCATGGGCCCATCCATTGTCGCCTCCCAAAAAAACAATTGAATTCCCCCTTATGTATTAGGGATTATAGCTCTAATATCAAAAGGTTATAGCAGCCCACAATGATATAGCAATAGTTAACGCCATTGTTTTACAGTAGATGGTCAAAACTTATGTAGCTCAGTTAACATCTGCAAAATTAACATTCAACTGGTTTACTGTTTTCGTAGCATATACAATGTAACAATTATTTACAATGCTCTGCTAGTTGTATTCAGTGAATACCATACTACTTCTCACAAATACAAATAGTAAACATTAAATACAATAATTTGTTAATGTAGTTGCAAAGTGACCATCAAGACTCATTGCTATAAAATGTGTTTCTCAGTATTTATTTGGTATTTATTAACACTAACATCAAAAGACTGCCCTTATTTTCATGTTTTATAACCAGATGGGGCTGATTTATTAAATAAGCTAAAGTTACACTAACATCTAGAAGTAATGTTGAGCACTTTGGTATCTTGACTGGACAATGACTATGTACAAGGTAAAGCAAAATCTCACAAGCAGGATTCTTTTTCTATTATAAAAAGGACTACATTACATTAAAGCTATAGAACCTTATGTATTAACAAGCTATAATGCCAGTCTGCCTGGACCACCTTGACCAGCATTGCTGCCCAATCATGTGGTGCAATTAATTCACTTAAAGAATTATGTAACCAGATCAACAATACAAATATGTACAGGGACAATTTTCTAAAAGTCATTTATATATTTATTAAAAAAATGGGACTGCATTTCACCATTACTCTGTCCATGTCCTATTGGTCATGCCAACCCTGAGACAAGGTGTTTTTTATCTTTATTAGTGTTCTCTTTTCTTATTAAGAGAGGCAGCAGAGTGTGCTCATTGCATTATTCTTGTGCCTGCGTGCGGTGTGGGTACCTGCTTTTTATTAGCCACCATCAGGGGAGAGTCGGTGAGAATGGCACCATCACTGGCCCTGCATGTATTGTTAATAAATAGTATCATACAGTCTGACAGAGGGTGAGTAAAGCTTCTGGGGAAATGTGCCATGTGTGATACATTTATCACTCATTTTTACATTTTGTAACTTCAGTTCAAAGTTGCCAAGTATCCCATTCCTTTCATTTCAGAGATATGCCATCATTTCACACATATTACCTAGATACGAGCAGAGATCTTAATTGATGAGAAGAAATGACATACAAACTATAATGTACATTTCTGTACAACAAGCTTTAGATTATGTTATTACACATGTACAGCATGTAGCACAGTGATGTGAGATATACTGCTATTTATACTGGTGACAATATAAAGATACAGTTCATCTACCCACAAAACACATGTTCCTAGGACTCATACAACTGCAAAATGACATGCTCATGTTTACACCGAATATTAAAGGTTGCGACGCAAATCTATATAAAATCCAATCAATGTGATAATACCAATTTCACTACAAGCAGGTAAACACTGAATGAGATTTAGGCTAATTATTAGTGAAATCGAAAAATAAATTATTAGTGAAATGTAAAAATAAATAAATCATCTCTGTTTTTAGTTATTGCATTATATAAGCCTGTTCACCAGCCTTCCAAATCAACGTTCTGTTTGCACTGACATAACCAGTTTTGTTTATTATGCAACTGATTTTTTCTCATTTTCTTTTTTTTTTAGTATTCTAATACTTATTGTAACATTGTATTTAAGAAGATATTAAATATTAAGTAGAAATGTACTTTTGACTTGCCAAATTCTATTGCTGCAATATATGTCTCAACTTCATTGATATCATTGCCAAATGAATAAGCAATGCTTTGTACTACAATTTGTTCTTGAACCAAAAGCCAGGAAAGCAAGATCATCTGCTAATTCTAGAAAGTTTGAGGAGTTAAAGGATATCAATAGAGGCTGCAGTGTTACTATTTTGGTACTAGTACCAGTACTTGCTGGTGGAAAAGACAATGGTTAATGGACTTGCATCCATTTTGTATTTTTTTGTAATATTTGTAAATATAAACTTTTTAAATTTAACTTGTTGCAAACATGTTTTCTTTTGTAAAATGTTTTCAGAGTTTACATTAAATCTAAGCCTTTGTATATTTTAGAGCGGTGCAACACTTAAGTCTTGTATTTATTTTTTAGTAAAATGGTGAGAATTTCATTTTGTGAACCCCTCTAAAATGTGTCAGAAAAAGTTTGATTACATAGAAAGTGTGTATAGAAGCTGCAAATAAACGTGACTGCAATTAAAACACATTGCACATGTGTAGAGTTTATTTATTAAAAACTAGCTGTTATACCTATCATTGCCCTGGTTGAACACTAAACCCTGAAGTACACCTGCAGCCTTTATTTGTTTACATTGCCCTTGCCTATAACCCCATTCCATTGATCCTGAAATGGCCCCACTGTTATACTAACATGCAAACACTGGCGTAACTACCGTGAGTGCAAGGGGTGCTGCTGCTATGCTGCTCGAGCTGCCTCTGTGGCCCACCGCTCCCCCTGCACCCAGGGGGTGCCTGGGTGTCAGTGTGTTGATTTGGTGCTGGCCCACCATCTGATTACAACTGGTGCACCGGCAGGCAGACATGGAGAGACAGTGTCACTGCTCTTGAGGCAATCAGAGCTCGCAGACTGGTAGCCAATCAGCAGTGGCGGCTCCTTACTGGCTGCCGGTCTGCGAGCTCAGATTGGCTCGCGACCGACACCAGATTGAAATTGTGCTAGTGCTGTCTGTCCATGTATGCCCATGCCTGTCGGTTCGCCAGCTGTAATTAGCTGGCGGCCTGGCACCAAATTCACACCTGCTGGCTGAAAGCACACGGGGAGGTGAGAGGCTGCTGGAGGGACATGGGGAGTAGCTGGGGGGGAGGCATAATAAGGGCCATTGTGTGGCATAATATGTAAGGGGCACTACCATTGTGTGGAATAATCTGTTATATGGGGCACTACTACTATGTGGCATAATCTAAATGGCATTAATGTGTGGTATAATGTGTAAGGGGAACTACTACTGCATAGCATAATGTGTATAAGGGGTACTACTGTGAGGCATAACCGGAATGGGCTCTGTGTGGCATAACGAATGGGTTTGGTGAGTGGGCAAATTTAAATATTCTTTTTACCTGAGCTGGGGGGCCCTTTTAAGCTCTTGCTATGTGGCCCAGGGCGCCCATAGTACGAGCGTACTACAGTGCCCCCCCCCAAAAAAACTGTGTGCTATATAATATAACCGCGCTCTCTCTCTATATATATATATAAAAAGAATACAGGAATGAGCGGCACTCTGCAGACTGGTGGATAGAAGCAGTAAAAGTCCTTTAATGCAACAACGTTTCAGGGTTAATCCCCCGTCTTCAGGGACAATCTGTCCCTGAAGGCGGGGATTAACGCCGAAACGTCATTGGATTAAAGGACTTTTACTGCTTCTAACCACCAGTCTGCAGAGTGCCGCTCATTCCTGTATTCTTTATTTATACATATATATATATATATATAGCGGTTACATTAGATAGCACACACTTTTTTTGGGGGGGGGGGGCACTGTAGTACGCTCGTACTATGGGCCTGATTCAGAGCCGGACGCTATTTGCGCTCGCTCGTTCAGAAAAAGGGGCCGGATATTTAAACAGAGCGCTAGCTCTTTGCGGTCTGTTGACGCCTCTATGTCTGAACGAGTGAACGAAACATGCGCTCGCTATTTTTTATAAAATGCCCCCTGGCCGCTCGCATCCTACATCATCTCCGCTATTTATTAGATTAATCGAGTAAATCGAAAGGCGTATGAACTGCTCGCAGTGCTTGTGGTAGCATTTCCCTACCGCAATCATGCGAACAGTTCAGGCTAAAAGACAACCAAGTGACATGGTCGATGACGCTGCTGTTTTAATTATGCACACCTTTAAAACGCCCGTTTTGACTGTTTGGCACGCCTGCGTTTGGATCTCCACTCCCCGTTTTCAAGCACCTTCCCCTGTTACCACCCACAAACGCCTCATTCTGTCACTCAAATTAGCAGGCATTCGCTATTTTGCGAGCATACAATTTCCGACCGCAATGACTGGTTCGTGCATGCGTATTATGACCCATACGCATGCGCAGTTGTGCAAACATCGCTCGGAGCGAACGAGCGGCCGCTTACGAGCGGCTCTGAGTCAGGGCCCATGGGTGCCCTGGCCACATGCTACACCTCTGAGTGTGTGCATGAGTGTGTGTGTGTGTGCGTGAGTGACTGCAGGTTTGTGTAACCCCCTGTGTGTCCACCCCCTTCCCTGTAACGGACGATAGGAGAACTACATCTCCTAGCAGCCCTTGCTCCTCCCACCAGCCCCTGAAGCCTCCCTGCAGCCCCTGGGACTCCCACCAGCCCCCTTCCCAGTGACAAGATGGAGGGTAGGCCACCGGGAGCCGTGTAGGCCACCGAAGACCCCCGGGAAGGTAAGTGTAATTTTTATTTTTTAAAATAAATGTTTTTAATGAATCACTGTGAAGGCAAAACATACATATTGTAACTAATATCATAACATTTGATCATTGAATAAAATGAAGTTACAGCAATTTACATTTTACATTTTTTTTACGCAGTGCAACCTGTTTTTTTTTATTGGATACCGTGGGTATCGGGAACATCTTATATAGATGTAATTTTTAATATCAAAATTAAATCTAATACAGACTCAACAGAATGCATTCTGGACACAGGAAAAAGTACAAGTGCAGTAGACTGATGCCCATGCAATGGACCAAACTGGTGACAGACAGACTATATTCATTATTTCTACAGGGATATGTGTATGTTAATGTTAAATGTCTCAGCAGTTTAACAGTAACATGTTGACACACTGTGAGGATACCCTCAAACGCTGATATGTTAGTAATCCAATTTACAGCATTCTAACAGTGTCGGCTTTACAAAGTCAAACATGACAATTTACCGGAATCAGTATGTTATACCGCCGGCCGCATAGAAACCTATATACAATACCATTCCCATGGTCATATTGTAAATAGCAAACCATTCTCTTGTGCCATAACATGAGCCCCCACATAATATATTTTCCCTAGCAGTGTAAAAAAAAAAAAAAAAAGATATTGGCCCTCATTCAGAGGCGCTCGCAAGAAGCGCTTGTTCTGAATGAGGGCGGCCGCTTCTATTTTTTAGTTTTTAGGTTACCACCCACAGCTTAGCGACCGACCAGGGTGATGGTCGCGATGGTCAAGACCATCACAACCATCGGGCTTGCGATCCTTAAGGAACGCCTCCGTTTGTGAAACCACACCCCCCGCCCCGCCTACAAAACAGGCCGAGTTGTCGATCAACATCGACAGCCGGCCCTTTTGTAGTGAGCTCCGGAGCGAGAGAGTTTCTTTCTCGCTCCGGGGCTTGCGCACGCGCAGTGCGGCCGCTGTGCAGAACCGAGACCGACCCGGGTGCGAGCGCTCAGCGCTTGCGACCGGGTCTGAATGAGGTCCATTGTCCCTGCCTATCTGTACCAAAATTGAATCATTTTGGCATAAAATACTGAGAGCATCCTAGTCACTGATATAAAGTACAATACAGAAAGCATCCTAGTGTATAACCCTGATTGCATCCTAGTGACCGCCAAACAATGTTGAAACAGAGAACACCCTAGTGACTTATATGCATTACAAAGAGCATCCCAGTGGCATATACTCGTACAATACTAAGAGCATCCTAGTGACCACCATGCAACACAAAAAATATTTCGGGAACCTATATACAATACCATTCCCATGGACACATTGTAAATAGCAAACCATTCTCTTGCGACACATTGTGCCATATCATGAGCCCCCACATTAATAATGCTCCTCTATATCAAACATGCCCCTTCCTTACTGAAATGTCTCAGCTGGGACCATGATATTATCAGAGGTTGGGGGTTTGTGTTTTGGCAGGGGCATTTTACCAGGACATCTCTGTCAAGGACTGCTGTATGTCACCATGTTGATTTAAATCAACATTATTGTAAATGTTAATAATGCTGTACACAGCAGACTAACATTGCTGTACACTGCACACTAACATTGCTGTACACTGCATGCTAACATTGCCCTATGCTGAACCCTACCATTACTGTACTCTGCTCACTAACATTGCACTATACTGCACCCTACCAGATTGTAGTTGGAATCCCGGCGCACAGAATGCTGGCGCTCAGCATCCCGGCGTTGGAATGCTGACAGGGATGAGAATGCCGGCACCAGCATCCCAGCACCTGCGATCCTGGTGGTAAGTATGAGGATTAGGGTTAAGGGTTAGGCACTAGGGGGAGGGTTAGGGATAGGCTGCGGGAGGGGAGGGTTAGACTGCGGGAAGGGAGGGTTAGGGGGAGAGTTAGGTGTTAGCGTAGTGGTACTTACCTTTGGGCACCGGTATTCTGACCGCCGGCATGCTGACCCCCGGAATCCCGTAACCAACTTCGCCCTACCATTACTGTACACTTACTTTGCACTACACTACAACCTACCATTACTTTACACTAACAAAGCATAACACTTCACCCTACCATTACTTTACACTAACATTGCACTACACTATACCCTACCATTACTTTACACTAATACTGCACAACACTACAGTATATGAACTCTGGGCTCGATTCAGATCCGCTCGCTAAGAAGCGTTCGCGCGCAGACTGCTGATTTTTGCATTGTGCGCATGCGTACGCATTGCAGTGCGCGAACCAGTCCAAGCGATCGGGAAGCATACGCTCGCTGCGCATAGGCTGCCCAGGTGAGTGAGCGACAGGAGAAACTGTTTGTGGATGGTGACGGGTTGGTCTATGAAAACGGGGGAGTGGAGGTGTGAACACAGACGTGCCTGAGCGTCTCAAAGCCATTTCAGAGGCGTGCATAATTAAGGGGCAGTGTCATAGTACACGTCACTTGGTTGTGGTCAGCCACAAACATTGCGTTCGCTTCCGATAGTACTCGATGTACCGATGGTTGCATACACTTCCTGGAGATGACGTGCAAAAGTGGGCGTCTTAAGACAGGCTGGTGGGCGTCTGCATACACAGAGCGATTGCACGCCAAAACATAGTGGGCGTGCTAATGCCTTGCCATGCAATCGCTTGCCTTGCCAAAATTTGTACACTGCACACTAGGGCCCTCATTCAGACCCGCTTGCAAGTGCTATGTGCTTGCAAGCGGGTCGATGGTGAGGGCCTGCACACGCGCAGCACTCGCAGGGCGCATGCGCAAGCCCCGGAGCGAGTGACAAATTCACTTGGTACAAACGGGGCGGCTGTCGATTGACAGCTCGTCCCGTTTTGTAGGCGCTGTGGGGGGGTGGCCGGACAAACGGAGACGTTCCGGAAGGAACGCCTGCCATTTGTAGGCGACCCTACTGACATCATCAGTGATGTCAGTAGGGAGCTTCCTGCTCTGTTAGAGCAGGAAGCTACCTGGGGCTTGCGGTAGACGAGACCCTCCACAAGGGTCTCGTCGCAAGCCCCAATGATCGCGACCATCCCATCCATCCTCTGGTCACTTGCTGAAGCTGTGGGTGGAAACCCACAGCTTAGCTAGCGGCCAGGAGGCCGGCTTTCAAAACAAAAACGTCCGCCCTCATTCAGAGCGAGTGGCTCTGAATGAGGGCCTAAATCCACAGACATGCTGCACTTGCATGTAAGCTAGAGTGGAGAGTGAACCAAAGATATAGTTTACACTTTACCTTCTGGCTCTGGCACTGCAGATATACTGTACATCTGAGAATTACAAGCTCCACCTCCCCGGGCTACCACAGGTTGCCAGCTGCTGCCTATCTGTCTCATACACATTATGTCAGCGTTGTGGGCCGGAGAGTCAATCCCTTAGATGTACAGCTGAGGAATCTATCACAGGACAGACACACAAACACTCCACCCCTCCCATACTACCACTTAAAATAAAAAAAGAACTGGCTTAAAAGTTGCCCCATCAAGCCAGTGGCCCATTTGGAAACTTCCCCAGGGCGGGCCCCAGGTATACTAGCACCCTGTGTGAGAAATTTTGGAGTGCTCCACACCCAAACCAGCTATATTTATAATTAATACTTTAATTGATGAAAAGGGTATGTGGCGCATCTCAAGCACAGTGTCTGGTGCTGCACATTTGGCTTATATGTGGCCCGATACTGTACTTTCTGATTTTGTTACCATGCAGACAATTAGTTGTCCACTCCGCTCAGCAGCTACATCAGTTTAAGGTGGCAGAAAAGTCAATACTATATGGCAGTGGTTCGCAAACTGTGCGCCGTGGCATCCTGGGGTGCCTCAGGAGGACACTTGCATGGGTGCTTCAGGTTGGTGGTCCAGCACCAAATCAAATTATTTATGGTCAATATATAGTGAGGGATGGGTGGGTGGAAAAAGATCAATTGCACCGGAATATGGGGACAGTGGGAATTTTCAATATACAAAAATGTTGGCAAAAGGTGCCTTGTCACAGTAAGACTCCTTACACATTTTGCCACAGTAAGGCTCCTTACACATTATGCCACAGTAAGGCCTCTTTTACATTAAGCCACAGTAAGGCCCCATCTCCCTTCTCTTACCTGCCAGGGCCATGCGGTGGGTGAGCTCGGGGTGGCACGGGACAGGGCCGCCACACACTGAGCAATTGTTAGTACTGTCGTCATTGTAATGTGGCGCTGCTCGCGAACCAGTTGAAGCTAATGGACCAGCATCCTCTGCCGGTCCGCGAGCACTGATTGGCTTGCGACCGGCACCACATTAGACTCCAGGGGAAACATAGCGAAAGGTGCTTACTTCTTCTACTAACTGCTCTCAAATTAGTGTCAGCTGCCGAGACTCCCTGCGCTGCCCTAGGCAACAGGAAGGACTGGCGTGATCAGGCATTAACAGCAGAAGCAGCCTACCTTTCAGTACTGGGGACTATCATTTCCTGGCCTCTATTATATAAGACGGGAAACAGCAGATCTCAGGTACAGGGCCGACATCAGGGGGGGGACTGCAGAGACTAGAGTCTTGGGCCCGGACTCTGGCAGAACGGGAGGGGGGCCGCGCCTGCTCCTCCCACCACTGTACATGTATAGCCCGCAGTGAGTGCACTACCCACTCCAGCAAGGGACAGATTCCTTTTCAAACCACGATCGCAATAGGGGTTGAGCCAACGCGACAACGCCTAATGTTGCGAGGTGCCCGGGGCCAGCTGCTGTTGCATCAGAGGAAGTATGTATATACAGTCAGGTGCATAAATATTGGGACATTGACAGAATTTTCATATTTTGGCCTCTATTCGCCACCACAATGGCTTTGAAATGAAACAAACACGATGTGCTTTAACTGCAGACTTTCAGATTTAATTTGAGGGTAATTACCTCCAAATCAGGTGAACGGTGTAGGAACTACAACGGTTTCTATATGTGCCTCCCACTTTTTAAGGGGCCAAAAGTAATGGGACTATCAACTCAGAAACTATTTTATGGACAGGTGTGGGCTATTCCCTCATTATTTCATTATCAATTAAGCAGGTAAAAGGTCTGGAGTTGATTCTAGGTGTGACATTTGCATTTGGAATCAGTTGCTGTCGACTCTCAATATGAGATCCAAAGAGCTGTCACTATCAGTGAAGCAAGCCATCATTAGGCTGAAAAATCAAAACAAACCCATCAGAGAGATAGCAAAAACATTAGGTGTGGCCAAATCAACTGTTTGGAACATTCTTAAAAAGAAAGAACGCACCGGAGAGCTCAGCAACACCAAAAGACCCGGAAGACCACCAAAAACAACTGTGGTGGATGACAGAAGAATTATTTCCCTGGTGAAGAAAAACCCCTTCACAACAGTTGGCCAAATCAAGAACACTCTCCAGGAGGTAGGTGTATATGTGTCAAAGTCAACAATCAAGAGAAGACTTCACAAGAGTGAATATAGAGGGTTCACCACAAGATGTAAACCATTGGTGAGCCACAAAAACAGGAAGACCAGATTAGAGTTTGCCAAACAACATCTAAAAAAGCCATTACAGTTCTGGAAGAACATCTTATGATAGATGAGACAAAGATCAACTTGTACCAGAGTGATGGGAAGAGAAGAGTATGGAGAAGGAAAGGAACTGCTCATGATCCAAAACATACTACCTCATCAGTGAAGCATGGTGGTGGTAGTGTCATGGCGTGGGCATGTATGGCTGCCAATGGAACTGGTTCCCTTGTATTTATTGATGATGTGACTGCTGACAAAAGCAGCAGAATGAATTCTGAAGTGTTTCGGGCAATATTATATGCTCATATTCAGTTAAATGCTTCAGAACTCATTGGACGTTGCTTCACAGTGCAGATGGACAATGACCCAAAGCATACTGCAAAAGCAACCAAAGAGTTTTTTAAGGCTAAAAAGTGGAATGTTATGCAATGGCCAAGTCAATCCCCTGACCTGAATCAGATTGAGCATGCATTTCACTTGATGAAGTCGAAACTGAAGGGAAAATGCCCCAAGAACAAGCAGGAACTGAAGACATTTGCAGTAGAGGCCTGGCAGAGCATCACCAGTGATGAAACCCAGCGTCTGGTGATGTCTATGCGTTCCAGACTTCAGGCTGTAATTGTCTGCAAAGGATATGCAACAAAGTATTAAAAAGTGAAAGTTAGATTTAGGATTGTTTGGTTTGTCCCATTACTTTTGGCCCCTTAAAAAGTGGGAGGCACATATAGAAACCGTTGTAATTCCTACACCGTTCACCTGATTTGGATGTAATTACCCTCAAATTAAATCTGAAAGTCTGCAGTTAAAGCACATCTTGTTTGTTCCATTTCAAAGCCATTGTGGTGGTGAATAGAGGACAAAATATGAAAATTCTGTCAATGTCCCAATATTTATGCACCTGACTGTATGTGTCTCTGTATGTGTTAGTGTGTATGTATTATTATAATGTATATATGTGTATATATGTGTATGAATGTTAGTGTATATAAGTGTATGTGTTAGTGTGGATATATGTGTAGGTATGTTAGTGTGTATATACTGTATGTTTGTGTATACTGTATGTGTTATCGTGTGTATACTGTATATTTGTGTTAATGTGTACATATTTGTGTTAATGTGTACATATACTGTATGTGTTATCGTGTGTATACTGTATATTTGTGTTAATGTGTACATGTGTATATATGTGTATGTAAGTGTTAATGTGTATATACAGTATGTGTGATATATATATATAATATATATGTTTGCTATACACTGTATATATATATATATTATATATATATATATATATATATACTGTATATGTGTGTATTTAACAAACACACACACACGTGTATATGTATATATATATATATATATATATACCCCCTTCCCCCCCCGAAAATCCTGCCTTTGCCCCATTTTTTTCTTTCCTTTGGCCATATTCAATCAGAGGAGAAATCGGCCACGATCAGCAGATTTGGGCACGAATTCGCCAACAACGGTGAAAAACGGCGGTTTGTCGCTTAAAAACTGGAGAAAACTTTTCTCCAGCCCATGGCAGCCGAAAAAAATTGCAAAATCCCTATTTTTGGGTAAAAATGTGGGGATTTCGTACAGAACCCTTTGGACAGCCACTCTAACGCTAATTTAGCTAATTTTTTTTTCGCAAGTTGCGTACTTTGGCAAAAAACGGGTGCTGAAATTTCGGTCTAAATTTTTTTTTTCCCGTGAAAAATGCGTTTAATGTATTGGGGCTGGTATTTCGGACGGCCATAAGGCTGCACCAAGTGTTTTAAACATCACACGTGGCTGGCGCAGGTGGTTTTTTAAAACCACTAAAAAACCGCCTGCGCCAGCCACGTATGATGTTTAAAACACTTGGCGCATCTTTATGTCCCTTCAAAATACCAGCCCCAATACATTAAATGCATTTTTCACAAAAAAAAAAAATGTTGTCCGAAATTTCAGTGGTCGTTTTTCGGCAAGGTACGCAATTTATGGAAAATAAATTTGCCAAAGTATCATTAGGGGAGCTGTCCAAAGGGTTCTGTAAGAAATCCCCACATTTTTACACAAAAATAGGGATTGTGCACATTTTCCACCTTTTTAAAAATGGAGAAAAGTTTTCTCCATTTTTACATGAAAAATCGGCGATATCGCCAGTAATTGAATACGGCCCTCAGCTGGAAGAAGGAGGAGCCATGGCATGTGAGGAGCAGCGCCAGCCAGACCTGGAGGAGAAGAAGCCAGAAGGATGGAGGATTCTTCAACAAGATAAGGTAAGTCATGACTCACGAGACTTAGCAGTAGCGCGGGAAGATGGCCCAGGGGCCCTGCCTATTTCACCAGTCCCGGGCCCCACAATTTCTGATGGAAGCCCTGCTCAGGTATATAAGCACACTGTCTTAATTAGTATGTAGTTAGGAAGCCGACGGTCGAAATGCCGACCGCCGGCTTCCCGACTATCAAATCCCGGCAGGGGTCTTATGATAGGCGTCGAAATGCCTATCATTATCCCTACGCCGCGAACCCGAGGCCTGGCATACTGAACGAATGTAAGCTGGGCGGCGGGCATGGACAGCTGCAAGAGGGGGGGGGAGTGTTAGGTTAGGGTCTCCCGGGGGGACTTAGGGTTAGGCACCCTCCCGGGAGGGTTAGAATTAGACACCCCCCGGGACGGTTAGGCACCCCCAGGGGGAGGTTAGTGTTAGGCACACCCCCGGTAGGGTTAGGCTAGGGGAAGGGGGGTTAGGGTCAGGCACCCCCGGGAGGAGGTTAGGGTTAGGCACACCCCCGGTAGGGTTAGGCTAGGGGAAGGGGGGTTAGGGTCAGGCACCCCCGGGGGAGGTTAGGGTTAGGCACACCCCCGGGAGGGTTAGGTTTAGGCTGCGGGGAGGGGGGGTTAGGTTTAGGCACTTACAGGGGTCGAGGTTCGGGTTAGGCACTAGGGGGGAGGTTAGGGTTAGGCACCCCATAAAGGAGGGTTAGGGTTAGGGGGGTGGGGAGAGGGTTAGTTAATTTACTTACCCTGTCGGGATCTTCACTTCCGGTGCAGAGATTTGAACCGCCGGACTTAGGTCCGGTGGTAAATCATACTGATTCCGTCTTAATTGTCTGTATCTATCAAAAGAATAGGATTATATTGTGCTACCAATACTGTCCCAGGTAGAATAGAGGGACGCCTCTACTACCGAACATTTATTCATTAGTGGTGGTTATCCATAGTGTTTGCATTTTAATTAATGTGTTTGTTTTCACCTTTAAGTTGCTATAATAATTTGTTTTATTATTTCGCCTTTTGCAATCACTTGAGATTTTTTCTCTGTGTATATATGTGTTTTTTTATTGCCGTGATGTGCTACTTACCCCTAATAGAATGTTCTACTGATAATTCCTTTTGCTGAGAAACGTGTGCAAAATGATGAGTATATTTGCATGCAGGCTGATGATACAACTACTATAAATGATACTATTAGCAACCAAAACTATGGCCCGTATTCAATTTGAGACGAAAAGTTTTTGCGTGTTTTTGGCGTAAACTTTACGCCGATGACGTCATTTTCGCCTGTTTTGATTTTACTCCGTATTCAATTTGGAAGACTTTTCACCTAGGCCGAAAGTCAATGCAATGTAATAGGCGGAAAAGTTTTTCCTATGAATAGCAGGTGGAAAAAAGTGCAGAATTGGGGTTTTGGGGTGCAACATTGCGGGAACCCCCGTGCGGCCTGTAGACAGTCCCCCATAGGTAAACTGTGTCAATTTAAAAAAAAAAAAAGACTTAAGAACACCCCAAAAAATCACTTGAATTTGGGGGCGAATAAAAAAAAATGTTGGGGGAGAAAGTTAAAAATTAGCGAAACTAGACTCTGGGAGGGTCCCCAAGTATACCCCAGGTGTTCTTTTCATTGCAGGGGTTTGCGGCAGGTGGATTTTTCATGATCTTTTAAACTTAACTTTAGCAACTTTAAAATATGCTGACCCCATTTTCAAGTACCCCAAATTTGCTGGGATAAGTTATTTTCTGCAAAAAAACCTCCTGAATACTATTCTGCACCACTTATACAAAAACGCTATTTAGCAGCTATTGAGCCCGTTTAAAAACAACAAATACCTTCAGCAAGCCAAATCGGGGGTACCATAGGGAATCCCCATGTCAGAGCATCTTTTGGCGGGTGTCAGGCTGATTTCCCCAAATCTGACAGTACTTTCCGCTTGTTTAAGTTTCGCCGGGTCCCGTTTTCGACCTACTTTCAAATTGAATATGGCGATACGCGGGCACGCGTGCGATACTTTTCCGCCTGCAAAACAGGTGAAGAAGCTTCGCGGGTCCGCTCAAATTGAATATGGCTCTTAGTTTGTTGATAAAGCTGGGTGCACACAAAGATTTTCTGTCCAACCAGCCATCTAGTTGATTGGTTGGAATGAAAATCTGGTAACGTATTGGAGTAACTGATGATCAGCAATTTGCTCCTAAATGCCAGAAAACAGATGAAAATGGACGTCAGACAAGTTTGTTAAATTATGATCGAAACAATTTGTTCAAACAACAGTTTTTGTCCATTTTCCAGCGTTTGGGAGCAAATTGCTGGTTGTCATTTGCTTTCATACCTTACCAGATTTTCATTCCAACCAATCAACTAGTTGGATGGTTGGACAGAAAATCTTTACGTGTGTATGCAGCTTTACTCATCATTGAGGAACATGTGTATATCGACAAACACATTTATGTGTATGTCCATTACATAAGTGAGAGGACTGTGCTCAACAGAGCCATGAACATGAGTATATTCATTTAAAAACTTATGGTTATGAATTTTGTACACAGGGATTGAGATTTATAAATATATGCTCATCAGATAATCATTGAAATGTTTATTAAATGTATTGTACCTAACTACATGTGTGGGAAATAATCCAGAAACTACGCTACCAATATTGCTTTTTGTACAACTCAGCTTGAATCTGTAACAAATACATCAGATCCCTAGGGACTCGAGGACACCAATATAGATTGCAAATTATATATGTATGTGTATATTAATTGACTATATTTTGGGAAATATCTGAAGGCTAATTTCAGCCTGAATTGAATTGCATACTACATAGCCTGTCAGTATATACTGTATATTGTACTAATTTTCCTAGGGATTAGATAAATGATGAATATTTGTTACTTATAGGAACGTTTCAGTAGATCTCCAGCAATGGAGAATTGTGCGTCTTTATTATAGTATTTCACTAATTATAAATTTATGTATTGTATATTCTGATAGGTGTGTATTAAGCCATTTTTTTAAATTTTAATGAATACTAATAAAGTTTTAATAAGTATATATTACCAAGAAGTGTGCCCCACTTAGGAGTCTTTCTCGTTCCACTTCCCCCTTGTTTTGATATTTATGGTCAATGTAATGTAACTATATGGACAAACAGAAGCTGAAACCTGTCCACAACCAGATAACTGAACCTAAGGATGACAGGTAAGCACAATTTACTTCACTTTACTAAAATTTTTTCAGAATTTCTCAATAACAAACGTATGACTTAGGGGTGTTGTGAAAACAATGCTGTTATCTAGGGCACCGTGATTCAAAAAAGTTTGGGAGCCTCTGCTATATGGTATAAAGATGCATCCAGATTGTGGTGTATTCTACTGTGCACTATCTTGATTGGTTAGTACTTAATTGCGTCTGTGACATCACCATCAATTGGCTTCAATTTAACCACCCAGTAACCTGTTTATATTCACTTAAAATTGTTTGATAAAGGGCAGAGCTATGCCCAATAAGTTGCTCCTATCTTTGGCTATGCTTTAAACCTAATAAACCATCTTTATACTAAATATAATAAATATATATATTAGTGGCATTATCAGTGGAGCTGGTGAGCAGCTGAGTCCTATATAATATATAGTGGCAATATAAATATATATAGTGGCGCTGGTGAACAGCTGAGTCAGTGTGGGGCTGGAGGGATCCACCCACACACAGAACAAAAAGGGTGTGGGTTCAAGACTAATTGCTGCCATATGCCCAGAGCCCAAGTGAGGCTGCTGGTTGACACAGTCAGACAGTCCATGTGGGGCTGCAGTCAGAGTGAAGCAGGCCACTTGGTCAGGATTCATACCTGCAAGATGGCAGGGAGATCCCTATACCTCTGACACTATCCTTGTGAAAACTGTGGCAGCCAACAAGCTGAGAAAGCTATACCAGGCCAGGAGGCCAGTGTCCAGTAATGCATGTGGCAGAAAGGACCACCAATCTCCAAGAGACTTTTATGCAGATTAGCTGCTTTTATAGAAAGGGCTCAAGAAGTAAACTAGTGCCCTGAGTGAGGGCTAAGTTTGTTTATTATTTTCTGTAAATTTTTTGTTTACTGATTTCCATGCTGGAAGTAAAGCACCATTTTCATTTATTTAAAAAAAAAAAAAAGCAAAGCGCTTAAAGCATGGAAAGGGTTAAACAGAAGGAAAGTTTGGGCTTTATTCTGTTGAAATGCTCATAGTTTATGGTCTGCTCGTTAAAGTGTCTAATTATGTGGTCTGGACATTTCTTTTGCAAAGAAAAGAGAAAGTGCTATGTTGATTGCTGGACATTGTAGTTCCACAGAAAAGAAAGCAGGTACTGTTATATTGTGCTGTAAATCCAATGGAAAGTCAAGTGTTGTTACAAGTGAAAGAAGAACGGTGTCTTAAAATTTTTTTTAAAAAATGCGTTTAAAACTTAAAGTGACAGAGACCCAATTTGTTGTAGCTGAAAAGACTATTATCCCATGTTCCCCATAAAGGTGTAATCATATGATTATTAGGCAAGTCAAATTCTGCTTTACTCTTATCCCACGAGACAACATGGATGACATGGTGAAGGCCTTGCTGCAGGCTACAGCGGCTCAGCAAGTAGCCAACAAGCAACAGTGGGCAAAGCTCAAGGCCCAAAAAGAAAGTGGTCTACACATAAATGACTCTTGATATGATACTACTTTTCAAAGTGTTGGGGTAAAAAGTGCTATTCCAGAGAAAGAGACATTTAAAAAGCAGAATAAAAGGGACAGTGGGTGTGGTCAGTGTATGGTGCATGGTCCGTCAAGAGAGGACTATATCAGCCTGGAAGAATTTGACAGTATGCGTTTTGAATGAAAGTAATACATATTATGCTGGGCAGATTGATTAACTAATGGAACAGTTGGCTGATGAGAGAAATTTGCATGAGCAAGCTGAAGAGAAATTACGGAGTGAATTTGCCTCTTTGAAAATACAGCAGGAAGGAGCAGGAAGAAATAAAAAAAACTTAAAGCTCTTAAAGAGACAGACCTCAAATTTGAGTAGGCTGAGGCATTGGAGTCTATGATAAAATGTGAGAATAATGTGCTGCTTGAAAAGAATAATGTCTTAAAGCAAGACATTGTCGAATTGCATCAAAAGTGTGTGGAAAAAAAGTGGAGGAATTAAAAAGACATATAAAAAGGACATGATGCAGCATGCGCACAAAACAAAATAGCAGCTTTAACTCTGGTGCTAAACGAAAAAGTCTTGTGTCCACACAAGTAAAGCTGGAAGACTGTGAATTGGAGAAAAATTCTCTAGCTGAAAAGTTTTAGTGGAGTAAAAGAGAAATATCTCCAGTTGCTGCAGACTCACATTCAGTGGGAGAAAGACCGTTAAGAAAAACCATAGAGATTTTCCATCTGGAAGCCAGCTGTAAGGAGCAAGTAAAAACTCTACAATCCAATTTGGCTGCAGCTAGAGCAGTTTCAGAGGGTCTGACTAAAAGAAATGTGTTTCTGGAGGAAAGGCTGCATGACACTGTAGAGCACAGTGAAGCTTTGGTGAGAGAGCTTAACATTGCCCCTGGCAGGGCTGTGAAATTGCAAGAACAGAATGCAAACCTTGAGAGATGTCTGTTGAATGTGCAGCACCAGTTGCAAAATCTCCAAATAGAAATGAATGCCAAAGAACTAGAGTTGGCATGTAAATTAAATGTGGAGTCTGTAATAGCTGCACAAAAGTTGACACTTGTTGAATTTGAAGATATGAAGAGCAAACTTGTACAGTCTGAGAACAAATTGGCAAGCGCCGCGAGGAAAATTACCCAACAGGAAGAGCAGCTGTCTGCAGCTCAGAAAAAGTTCCACATGGTAATGGGAAAAACAGAAAAGCAGGGGAAGTTGAATGGCACTCTAAGATTGAATTCTAGACCCAAAATGGCGTCCAATGTCTCCACTGAGCCTAGTGTGACAGAAGTGCATAAACACAGGCGACGATTGCTACAGCTTGATCCTGAAAAGGCTGGCGCGCAGTGATGTGCTACCGGTGCAGAGTGTCTTGTGTGATGAGAGCGGACAAACAGTGAATTGCGGGAACAAAGATGTTCCAGAACAATGTCTTTCAGCAGCAGTGGTATCATAGAAATGTCCTCATTAATGATACCAGTGTACAAGAAGGGACAGAAGTATCAAAGTTGGGAAATTGCCTAAAGGTCTGTCTTGTAAAAGTGGATGAGATTCCTTGCAGTGACTTTCAGCTTACAGTTATAGCTGAGGGTGTGAAGTCCTCCCAAAGGGGCACAGGTCCAGATTGCAAAACTATGTCTGAAGTTCACAATAAAGAACTGACGTATACAGATGGTGATCGCATAACCTGTTAGGCAAAGGTACAGGATGTACAGAAGTCTAAAGAGATGTTGATGGCTTCCAAAGATGAGACTCTGATGTCACTCTATGATCAGAGTGATGTGAATGTGCCCAAGTCATGCACTTTTGCAGTGAAAAGCAGAACCTTAGAGGCAGTTAATGGTGACAGTCTTGTGAAGAGTAATTCTCAGGTATATGAAACAATGCCTTCATGCAGCCAGGATGGAACTTGCAATACAGCTGAATTTATCTGTGAGGAAGTGAAGTGGTCTCACATTACAAAGCTTGAAGCAAAATGTCCAGCTAAACTGAATTTTAAAAAAAAGACCTCTGTGTAGAGTGAACTCCAACCTGTGCTTGTGGAACATGTTGAAATTGTTCATCATATGTTCACGGCCCAAAAAGCGTATGCTCAAGAAAATCCGAGAGATATGAGCTTAATGGAAATGGCAGATAGCCATCAAAATCCTGAAGTGAAGTTTAAAGATCAGTGGAATAAACATTCAAGCATATTATGTGGGTAAGAGAATCCAGAATCTGTGAGTGGTAGTACCAGTACATCTTCTGACATATAGCCAAGGTTGGAAGATGTTGGTGGGACTTAGGATAATAATTTCTCTTTGAAAGAAGTTGAGCTGCCAGTGAAGTATTCCAATATCCAATACAGTACTTCAAGACAGAAAGTTAAAGCTGTGACAAGCAGAAGTCGGCCCAAAGGTGTGCCTTTAAGAAGTGTCAGCATGAGAAACCTTTATTCAGTTAAAAAGTAAAAAAAGGAAAAGCCATTCTTTGTCTGGACCAGAAGATTCTGAGGAAAAGAAATTGCTAGATTTTGATGAAGTTGATGAAGTAGGGCACTTTGGGAAAAAGTACCTGAAATCCTTAAAGCCTGACACATTCAAGAATGAATCTCAAGTGTTTCATATAGAAAGCAAGAACCACCATAAAGTGAGGAAAAAAGTTAGGAGGAAAATAAACTCCGGAACTTGGAGGATGAGACCCCCAGAGATTACAAGAGTCTGGATGAATTTGGATGCGGTGGATGGCCCTCATTAGAAAAGTTAAGAGGGACTTCACCATAGGAATGCCTCGTCCCATGTCGCTGAACCCAGGGGTTTCAAGCTGGAGAGGGGGATGTGTGGCAGTATCACCACAGAAGGCACTGGTGAGCAGCTAAATCAGTGTGAGGCTGGAGGGATCTGCCCACACACGGAACTAGGTTTGTTTATTATTATCTGTTAATTTTTTGTTCCCTGATTTTCATGCTGGCAGTAAAGCACCATTTTCATTTATTAAAAAAATAAATAAAAAAAAAGCCAAGTGTTTAAAGCATGGAAAGGGTTAAACAGAAGGAAAATTTGGGCTTTATTCTGATGAAATGGTCAGAGCCTATGGTCTGCTCATTAAAGACAAGGTGTGTAATTGTGTGGTCTGGACATTTCTCTTGCAAAGAAAAGAGCAAGTGCTAAGTTGATTGCTGAACATTGTAGTTCCACAGAAATGAAAGCAGGTGCTGTGTTATATTGTGCTATAAATCCAATGGAAAGTCAAGTGACAAACACCCAATTTGTTGTGACTGAAAAGACTATTGTCCCATGTTCCCCATGAAGGTGTCGTCATATGATGTTTAGGCAAGTCAAATTCTGCAGATTAGCTGCTTTTATAGAGAGGGCTCAAGAAGTGAGCTAGTGCCCTGAGTGAGGGCTAGGTTTGTTTATTATTCTCTGTTCATTTTTTGTTTCCCGATTTCTATGCTGGAATTAAAGCACCATTTTCAATTATTATTTACTGGATGCCATGTGATCACTGCACCATGACACCCATCTACCAAGCTAATTACCCCAAGTCATCACTATATATATATATATATAATACTTATCCCAGCATAGCCGAGGAAGAAACAGCGGCACTCCAGGTATAATTTTTAAGGCAGCAAAAGTTTAGTCAATCATCACTGATGTTTCAGAGCAGACACGCCCTTTTTTCAAGGTGTACAGAAAAAAAAATCACATAGATAAAACATATAACGTTATAAAGTTATGGTGCTTACCTAAATAGATCCTTTCATCCACTGAGCTGCCGAGAGCCGTTCCCTGCAACAAACGGGAGTCCCGCATCGATGACGTCACGAGGCCACTGTGAATTATATGTCTTAAAGATGAATCTACTGGACACTCTTTCACCCCACGAAGACGCCGCAGCCGGGGGACATGGAGGGCAGCTGACAGCCTACAGGACCTGACTTCAGTGGTTCTCATTGGGAGATAGGGGTAAGTGACATTTATTTTGTCTATTTAACACTGTTTTTTCACCTTTTCAGTTATTGATGTTGTCCTGAGGAAGGGGATTCGGTCCCCGAAACGTTGACCAAATAAATTACCCTGGCATAGGGTTCACTATTTGATTGAAAGGACTCTGAGAGCCGCCTCTCCTTACATATTGCTAGCTATATATATATATATATATATATATATATATATATACACACACACACACAGTCAGGTCCATAAATATTGGGACATTGACAGAATTTTCATATTTTGGCCTCTATTCGCCACCACAATGGCTTTGAAATGAAACAAACACGATGTGCTTTAACTGCAGACTTTCAGATTTAATTTGAGGGTAATTACCTCCAAATCAGGTGAACGGTGTAGGAACTACAACGGTTTCTATATGTGCCTCCCACTTTTTAAGGGGCCAAAAGTAATGGGACTATCAACTCAGAAACTATTTTATGGACAGGTGTGGGCTATTCCCTCATTATTTCATTATCAATTAAGCAGGTAAAAGGTCTGGAGTTGATTCTAGGTGTGACATTTGCATTTGGAATCAGTTGCTGTCGACTCTCAATATGAGATCCAAAGAGCTGTCACTATCAGTGAAGCAAGCCATCATTAGGCTGAAAAATCAAAACAAACCCATCAGAGAGATAGCAAAAACATTAGGTGTGGCCAAATCAACTGTTTGGAACATTCTTAAAAAGAAAGAACGCACCGGAGAGCTCAGCAACACCAAAAGACCCGGAAGACCACCAAAAACAACTGTGGTGGATGACAGAAGAATTATTTCCCTGGTGAAGAAAAACCCCTTCACAACAGTTGGCCAAATCAAGAACACTCTCCAGGAGGTAGGTGTATATGTGTCAAAGTCAACAATCAAGAGAAGACTTCACAAGAGTGAATATAGAGGGTTCACCACAAGATGTAAACCATTGGTGAGCCACAAAAACAGGAAGACCAGATTAGAGTTTGCCAAACAACATCTAAAAAAGCCATTACAGTTCTGGAAGAACATCTTATGATAGATGAGACAAAGATCAACTTGTACCAGAGTGATGGGAAGAGAAGAGTATGGAGAAGGAAAGGAACTGCTCATGATCCAAAACATACTACCTCATCAGTGAAGCATGGTGGTGGTAGTGTCATGGCGTGGGCATGTATGGCTGCCAATGGAACTGGTTCCCTTGTATTTATTGATGATGTGACTGCTGACAAAAGCAGCAGAATGAATTCTGAAGTGTTTCGGGCAATATTATATGCTCATATTCAGTTAAATGCTTCAGAACTCATTGGACGTTGCTTCACAGTGCAGATGGACAATGACCCAAAGCATACTGCAAAAGCAACCAAAGAGTTTTTTAAGGCTAAAAAGTGGAATGTTATGCAATGGCCAAGTCAATCCCCTGACCTGAATCAGATTGAGCATGCATTTCACTTGATGAAGTCGAAACTGAAGGGAAAATGCCCCAAGAACAAGCAGGAACTGAAGACATTTGCAGTAGAGGCCTGGCAGAGCATCACCAGTGATGAAACCCAGCGTCTGGTGATGTCTATGCGTTCCAGACTTCAGGCTGTAATTGTCTGCAAAGGATATGCAACAAAGTATTAAAAAGTGAAAGTTAGATTTAGGATTGTTTGGTTTGTCCCATTACTTTTGGCCCCTTAAAAAGTGGGAGGCACATATAGAAACCGTTGTAATTCCTACACCGTTCACCTGATTTGGATGTAATTACCCTCAAATTAAATCTGAAAGTCTGCAGTTAAAGCACATCTTGTTTGTTCCATTTCAAAGCCATTGTGGTGGTGAATAGAGGACAAAATATGAAAATTCTGTCAATGTCCCAATATTTATGCACCTGACTGTATGTGTCTCTGTATGTGTTAGTGTGTATGTATTATTATAATGTATATATGTGTATATATGTGTATGAATGTTAGTGTATATAAGTGTATGTGTTAGTGTGGATATATGTGTAGGTATGTTAGTGTGTATATACTGTATGTTTGTGTATACTGTATGTGTTATCGTGTGTATACTGTATATTTGTGTTAATGTGTACATATTTGTGTTAATGTGTACATATACTGTATGTGTTATCGTGTGTATACTGTATATTTGTGTTAATGTGTACATGTGTATATATGTGTATGTAAGTGTTAATGTGTATATACAGTATGTGTGATATATATATATAATATATATGTTTGCTATACACTGTATATATATATATATTTATATATATATATATATATATATATACTGTATATGTGTGTATTTAACAAACACACACACACGTGTATATGTATATATATATATATATATATATATACCCCCTTCCCCCCCCGAAAATCCTGCCTTTGCCCCATTTTTTTCTTTCCTTTGGCCATATTCAATCAGAGGAGAAATCGGCCACGATCAGCAGATTTGGGCACGAATTCGCCAACAACGGTGAAAAACGGCGGTTTGTCGCTTAAAAACTGGAGAAAACTTTTCTCCAGCCCATGGCAGCCGAAAAAAATTGCAAAATCCCTATTTTTGGGTAAAAATGTGGGGATTTCGTACAGAACCCTTTGGACAGCCACTCTAACGCTAATTTAGCTAATTTTTTTTTCGCAAGTTGCGTACTTTGGCAAAAAACGGGTGCTGAAATTTCGGTCTAAATTTTTTTTTTCCCGTGAAAAATGCGTTTAATGTATTGGGGCTGGTATTTCGGACGGCCATAAGGCTGCACCAAGTGTTTTAAACATCACACGTGGCTGGCGCAGGTGGTTTTTTAAAACCACTAAAAAACCGCCTGCGCCAGCCACGTATGATGTTTAAAACACTTGGCGCATCTTTATGTCCCTTCAAAATACCAGCCCCAATACATTAAATGCATTTTTCACAAAAAAAAAAAATGTTGTCCGAAATTTCAGTGGTCGTTTTTCGGCAAGGTACGCAATTTATGGAAAATAAATTTGCCAAAGTATCATTAGGGGAGCTGTCCAAAGGGTTCTGTAAGAAATCCCCACATTTTTACACAAAAATAGGGATTGTGCACATTTTCCACCTTTTTAAAAATGGAGAAAAGTTTTCTCCATTTTTACATGAAAAATCGGCGATATCGCCAGTAATTGAATACGGCCCTCAGCTGGAAGAAGGAGGAGCCATGGCATGTGAGGAGCAGCGCCAGCCAGACCTGGAGGAGAAGAAGCCAGAAGGATGGAGGATTCTTCAACAAGATAAGGTAAGTCATGACTCACGAGACTTAGCAGTAGCGCGGGAAGATGGCCCAGGGGCCCTGCCTATTTCACCAGTCCCGGGCCCCACAATTTCTGATGGAAGCCCTGCTCAGGTATATAAGCACACTGTCTTAATTAGTATGTAGTTAGGAAGCAGACGGTCGAAATGCCGACCGCCGGCTTCCCGACTATCAAATCCCGGCAGGGGTCTTATGATAGGCGTCGAAATGCCTATCATTATCCCTACGCCGCGAACCCGAGGCCTGGCATACTGAACGAATGTAAGCTGGGCGGCGGGCATGGACAGCTGCAAGAGGGGGGGGGAGTGTTAGGTTAGGGTCTCCCGGGGGGACTTAGGGTTAGGCACCCTCCCGGGAGGGTTAGAATTAGACACCCCCCGGGACGGTTAGGCACCCCCAGGGGGAGGTTAGTGTTAGGCACACCCCCGGTAGGGTTAGGCTAGGGGAAGGGGGGTTAGGGTCAGGCACCCCCGGGAGGAGGTTAGGGTTAGGCACACCCCCGGTAGGGTTAGGCTAGGGGAAGGGGGGTTAGGGTCAGGCACCCCCGGGGGAGGTTAGGGTTAGGCACACCCCCGGGAGGGTTAGGTTTAGGCTGCGGGGAGGGGGGGTTAGGTTTAGGCACTTACAGGGGTCGAGGTTCGGGTTAGGCACTAGGGGGGAGGTTAGGGTTAGGCACCCCATAAAGGAGGGTTAGGGTTAGGGGGGTGGGGAGAGGGTTAGTTAATTTACTTACCCTGTCGGGATCTTCACTTCCGGTGCAGAGATTTGAACCGCCGGACTTAGGTCCGGTGGTAAATCATACTGATTCCGTCTTAATTGTCTGTATCTATCAAAAGAATAGGATTATATTGTGCTACCAATACTGTCCCAGGTAGAATAGAGGGACGCCTCTACTACCGAACATTTATTCATTAGTGGTGGTTATCCATAGTGTTTGCATTTTAATTAATGTGTTTGTTTTCACCTTTAAGTTGCTATAATAATTTGTTTTATTATTTCGCCTTTTGCAATCACTTGAGATTTTTTCTCTGTGTATATATGTGTTTTTTTATTGCCGTGATGTGCTACTTACCCCTAATAGAATGTTCTACTGATAATTCCTTTTGCTGAGAAACGTGTGCAAAATGATGAGTATATTTGCATGCAGGCTGATGATACAACTACTATAAATGATACTATTAGCAACCAAAACTATGGCCCGTATTCAATTTGAGACGAAAAGTTTTTGCGTGTTTTTGGCGTAAACTTTACGCCGATGACGTCATTTTCGCCTGTTTTGATTTTACTCCGTATTCAATTTGGAAGACTTTTCACCTAGGCCGAAAGTCAATGCAATGTAATAGGCGGAAAAGTTTTTCCTATGAATAGCAGGTGGAAAAAAGTGCAGAATTGGGGTTTTGGGGTGCAACATTGCGGGAACCCCCGTGCGGCCTGTAGACAGTCCCCCATAGGTAAACTGTGTCAATTTAAAAAAAAAAAAAGACTTAAGAACACCCCAAAAAATCACTTGAATTTGGGGGCGAATAAAAAAAAATGTTGGGGGAGAAAGTTAAAAATTAGCGAAACTAGACTCTGGGAGGGTCCCCAAGTATACCCCAGGTGTTCTTTTCATTGCAGGGGTTTGCGGCAGGTGGATTTTTCATGATCTTTTAAACTTAACTTTAGCAACTTTAAAATATGCTGACCCCATTTTCAAGTACCCCAAATTTGCTGGGATAAGTTATTTTCTGCAAAAAAACCTCCTGAATACTATTCTGCACCACTTATACAAAAACGCTATTTAGCAGCTATTGAGCCCGTTTAAAAACAACAAATACCTTCAGCAAGCCAAATCGGGGGTACCATAGGGAATCCCCATGTCAGAGCATCTTTTGGCGGGTGTCAGGCTGATTTCCCCAAATCTGACAGTACTTTCCGCTTGTTTAAGTTTCGCCGGGTCCCGTTTTCGACCTACTTTCAAATTGAATATGGCGATACGCGGGCACGCGTGCGATACTTTTCCGCCTGCAAAACAGGTGAAGAAGCTTCGCGGGTCCGCTCAAATTGAATATGGCTCTTAGTTTGTTGATAAAGCTGGGTGCACACAAAGATTTTCTGTCCAACCAGCCATCTAGTTGATTGGTTGGAATGAAAATCTGGTAACGTATTGGAGTAACTGATGATCAGCAATTTGCTCCTAAATGCCAGAAAACAGATGAAAATGGACGTCAGACAAGTTTGTTAAATTATGATCGAAACAATTTGTTCAAACAACAGTTTTTGTCCATTTTCCAGCGTTTGGGAGCAAATTGCTGGTTGTCATTTGCTTTCATACCTTACCAGATTTTCATTCCAACCAATCAACTAGTTGGATGGTTGGACAGAAAATCTTTACGTGTGTATGCAGCTTTACTCATCATTGAGGAACATGTGTATATCGACAAACACATTTATGTGTATGTCCATTACATAAGTGAGAGGACTGTGCTCAACAGAGCCATGAACATGAGTATATTCATTTAAAAACTTATGGTTATGAATTTTGTACACAGGGATTGAGATTTATAAATATATGCTCATCAGATAATCATTGAAATGTTTATTAAATGTATTGTACCTAACTACATGTGTGGGAAATAATCCAGAAACTACGCTACCAATATTGCTTTTTGTACAACTCAGCTTGAATCTGTAACAAATACATCAGATCCCTAGGGACTCGAGGACACCAATATAGATTGCAAATTATATATGTATGTGTATATTAATTGACTATATTTTGGGAAATATCTGAAGGCTAATTTCAGCCTGAATTGAATTGCATACTACATAGCCTGTCAGTATATACTGTATATTGTACTAATTTTCCTAGGGATTAGATAAATGATGAATATTTGTTACTTATAGGAACGTTTCAGTAGATCTCCAGCAATGGAGAATTGTGCGTCTTTATTATAGTATTTCACTAATTATAAATTTATGTATTGTATATTCTGATAGGTGTGTATTAAGCCATTTTTTTAAATTTTAATGAATACTAATAAAGTTTTAATAAGTATATATTACCAAGAAGTGTGCCCCACTTAGGAGTCTTTCTCGTTCCACTTCCCCCTTGTTTTGATATTTATGGTCAATGTAATGTAACTATATGGACAAACAGAAGCTGAAACCTGTCCACAACCAGATAACTGAACCTAAGGATGACAGGTAAGCACAATTTACTTCACTTTACTAAAATTTTTTCAGAATTTCTCAATAACAAACGTATGACTTAGGGGTGTTGTGAAAACAATGCTGTTATCTAGGGCACCGTGATTCAAAAAAGTTTGGGAGCCTCTGCTATATGGTATAAAGATGCATCCAGATTGTGGTGTATTCTACTGTGCACTATCTTGATTGGTTAGTACTTAATTGCGTCTGTGACATCACCATCAATTGGCTTCAATTTAACCACCCAGTAACCTGTTTATATTCACTTAAAATTGTTTGATAAAGGGCAGAGCTATGCCCAATAAGTTGCTCCTATCTTTGGCTATGCTTTAAACCTAATAAACCATCTTTATACTAAATATAATAAATATATATATTAGTGGCATTATCAGTGGAGCTGGTGAGCAGCTGAGTCCTATATAATATATAGTGGCAATATAAATATATATAGTGGCGCTGGTGAACAGCTGAGTCAGTGTGGGGCTGGAGGGATCCACCCACACACAGAACAAAAAGGGTGTGGGTTCAAGACTAATTGCTGCCATATGCCCAGAGCCCAAGTGAGGCTGCTGGTTGACACAGTCAGACAGTCCATGTGGGGCTGCAGTCAGAGTGAAGCAGGCCACTTGGTCAGGATTCATACCTGCAAGATGGCAGGGAGATCCCTATACCTCTGACACTATCCTTGTGAAAACTGTGGCAGCCAACAAGCTGAGAAAGCTATACCAGGCCAGGAGGCCAGTGTCCAGTAATGCATGTGGCAGAAAGGACCACCAATCTCCAAGAGACTTTTATGCAGATTAGCTGCTTTTATAGAAAGGGCTCAAGAAGTAAACTAGTGCCCTGAGTGAGGGCTAAGTTTGTTTATTATTTTCTGTAAATTTTTTGTTTACTGATTTCCATGCTGGAAGTAAAGCACCATTTTCATTTATTTAAAAAAAAAAAAAAGCAAAGCGCTTAAAGCATGGAAAGGGTTAAACAGAAGGAAAGTTTGGGCTTTATTCTGTTGAAATGCTCATAGTTTATGGTCTGCTCGTTAAAGTGTCTAATTATGTGGTCTGGACATTTCTTTTGCAAAGAAAAGAGAAAGTGCTATGTTGATTGCTGGACATTGTAGTTCCACAGAAAAGAAAGCAGGTACTGTTATATTGTGCTGTAAATCCAATGGAAAGTCAAGTGTTGTTACAAGTGAAAGAAGAACGGTGTCTTAAAATTTTTTTTAAAAAATGCGTTTAAAACTTAAAGTGACAGAGACCCAATTTGTTGTAGCTGAAAAGACTATTATCCCATGTTCCCCATAAAGGTGTAATCATATGATTATTAGGCAAGTCAAATTCTGCTTTACTCTTATCCCACGAGACAACATGGATGACATGGTGAAGGCCTTGCTGCAGGCTACAGCGGCTCAGCAAGTAGCCAACAAGCAACAGTGGGCAAAGCTCAAGGCCCAAAAAGAAAGTGGTCTACACATAAATGACTCTTGATATGATACTACTTTTCAAAGTGTTGGGGTAAAAAGTGCTATTCCAGAGAAAGAGACATTTAAAAAGCAGAATAAAAGGGACAGTGGGTGTGGTCAGTGTATGGTGCATGGTCCGTCAAGAGAGGACTATATCAGCCTGGAAGAATTTGACAGTATGCGTTTTGAATGAAAGTAATACATATTATGCTGGGCAGATTGATTAACTAATGGAACAGTTGGCTGATGAGAGAAATTTGCATGAGCAAGCTGAAGAGAAATTACGGAGTGAATTTGCCTCTTTGAAAATACAGCAGGAAGGAGCAGGAAGAAATAAAAAAAACTTAAAGCTCTTAAAGAGACAGACCTCAAATTTGAGTAGGCTGAGGCATTGGAGTCTATGATAAAATGTGAGAATAATGTGCTGCTTGAAAAGAATAATGTCTTAAAGCAAGACATTGTCGAATTGCATCAAAAGTGTGTGGAAAAAAAGTGGAGGAATTAAAAAGACATATAAAAAGGACATGATGCAGCATGCGCACAAAACAAAATAGCAGCTTTAACTCTGGTGCTAAACGAAAAAGTCTTGTGTCCACACAAGTAAAGCTGGAAGACTGTGAATTGGAGAAAAATTCTCTAGCTGAAAAGTTTTAGTGGAGTAAAAGAGAAATATCTCCAGTTGCTGCAGACTCACATTCAGTGGGAGAAAGACCGTTAAGAAAAACCATAGAGATTTTCCATCTGGAAGCCAGCTGTAAGGAGCAAGTAAAAACTCTACAATCCAATTTGGCTGCAGCTAGAGCAGTTTCAGAGGGTCTGACTAAAAGAAATGTGTTTCTGGAGGAAAGGCTGCATGACACTGTAGAGCACAGTGAAGCTTTGGTGAGAGAGCTTAACATTGCCCCTGGCAGGGCTGTGAAATTGCAAGAACAGAATGCAAACCTTGAGAGATGTCTGTTGAATGTGCAGCACCAGTTGCAAAATCTCCAAATAGAAATGAATGCCAAAGAACTAGAGTTGGCATGTAAATTAAATGTGGAGTCTGTAATAGCTGCACAAAAGTTGACACTTGTTGAATTTGAAGATATGAAGAGCAAACTTGTACAGTCTGAGAACAAATTGGCAAGCGCCGCGAGGAAAATTACCCAACAGGAAGAGCAGCTGTCTGCAGCTCAGAAAAAGTTCCACATGGTAATGGGAAAAACAGAAAAGCAGGGGAAGTTGAATGGCACTCTAAGATTGAATTCTAGACCCAAAATGGCGTCCAATGTCTCCACTGAGCCTAGTGTGACAGAAGTGCATAAACACAGGCGACGATTGCTACAGCTTGATCCTGAAAAGGCTGGCGCGCAGTGATGTGCTACCGGTGCAGAGTGTCTTGTGTGATGAGAGCGGACAAACAGTGAATTGCGGGAACAAAGATGTTCCAGAACAATGTCTTTCAGCAGCAGTGGTATCATAGAAATGTCCTCATTAATGATACCAGTGTACAAGAAGGGACAGAAGTATCAAAGTTGGGAAATTGCCTAAAGGTCTGTCTTGTAAAAGTGGATGAGATTCCTTGCAGTGACTTTCAGCTTACAGTTATAGCTGAGGGTGTGAAGTCCTCCCAAAGGGGCACAGGTCCAGATTGCAAAACTATGTCTGAAGTTCACAATAAAGAACTGACGTATACAGATGGTGATCGCATAACCTGTTAGGCAAAGGTACAGGATGTACAGAAGTCTAAAGAGATGTTGATGGCTTCCAAAGATGAGACTCTGATGTCACTCTATGATCAGAGTGATGTGAATGTGCCCAAGTCATGCACTTTTGCAGTGAAAAGCAGAACCTTAGAGGCAGTTAATGGTGACAGTCTTGTGAAGAGTAATTCTCAGGTATATGAAACAATGCCTTCATGCAGCCAGGATGGAACTTGCAATACAGCTGAATTTATCTGTGAGGAAGTGAAGTGGTCTCACATTACAAAGCTTGAAGCAAAATGTCCAGCTAAACTGAATTTTAAAAAAAAGACCTCTGTGTAGAGTGAACTCCAACCTGTGCTTGTGGAACATGTTGAAATTGTTCATCATATGTTCACGGCCCAAAAAGCGTATGCTCAAGAAAATCCGAGAGATATGAGCTTAATGGAAATGGCAGATAGCCATCAAAATCCTGAAGTGAAGTTTAAAGATCAGTGGAATAAACATTCAAGCATATTATGTGGGTAAGAGAATCCAGAATCTGTGAGTGGTAGTACCAGTACATCTTCTGACATATAGCCAAGGTTGGAAGATGTTGGTGGGACTTAGGATAATAATTTCTCTTTGAAAGAAGTTGAGCTGCCAGTGAAGTATTCCAATATCCAATACAGTACTTCAAGACAGAAAGTTAAAGCTGTGACAAGCAGAAGTCGGCCCAAAGGTGTGCCTTTAAGAAGTGTCAGCATGAGAAACCTTTATTCAGTTAAAAAGTAAAAAAAGGAAAAGCCATTCTTTGTCTGGACCAGAAGATTCTGAGGAAAAGAAATTGCTAGATTTTGATGAAGTTGATGAAGTAGGGCACTTTGGGAAAAAGTACCTGAAATCCTTAAAGCCTGACACATTCAAGAATGAATCTCAAGTGTTTCATATAGAAAGCAAGAACCACCATAAAGTGAGGAAAAAAGTTAGGAGGAAAATAAACTCCGGAACTTGGAGGATGAGACCCCCAGAGATTACAAGAGTCTGGATGAATTTGGATGCGGTGGATGGCCCTCATTAGAAAAGTTAAGAGGGACTTCACCATAGGAATGCCTCGTCCCATGTCGCTGAACCCAGGGGTTTCAAGCTGGAGAGGGGGATGTGTGGCAGTATCACCACAGAAGGCACTGGTGAGCAGCTAAATCAGTGTGAGGCTGGAGGGATCTGCCCACACACGGAACTAGGTTTGTTTATTATTATCTGTTAATTTTTTGTTCCCTGATTTTCATGCTGGCAGTAAAGCACCATTTTCATTTATTAAAAAAATAAATAAAAAAAAAGCCAAGTGTTTAAAGCATGGAAAGGGTTAAACAGAAGGAAAATTTGGGCTTTATTCTGATGAAATGGTCAGAGCCTATGGTCTGCTCATTAAAGACAAGGTGTGTAATTGTGTGGTCTGGACATTTCTCTTGCAAAGAAAAGAGCAAGTGCTAAGTTGATTGCTGAACATTGTAGTTCCACAGAAATGAAAGCAGGTGCTGTGTTATATTGTGCTATAAATCCAATGGAAAGTCAAGTGACAAACACCCAATTTGTTGTGACTGAAAAGACTATTGTCCCATGTTCCCCATGAAGGTGTCGTCATATGATGTTTAGGCAAGTCAAATTCTGCAGATTAGCTGCTTTTATAGAGAGGGCTCAAGAAGTGAGCTAGTGCCCTGAGTGAGGGCTAGGTTTGTTTATTATTCTCTGTTCATTTTTTGTTTCCCGATTTCTATGCTGGAATTAAAGCACCATTTTCAATTATTATTTACTGGATGCCATGTGATCACTGCACCATGACACCCATCTACCAAGCTAATTACCCCAAGTCATCACTATATATATATATATATAATACTTATCCCAGCATAGCCGAGGAAGAAACAGCGGCACTCCAGGTATAATTTTTAAGGCAGCAAAAGTTTAGTCAATCATCACTGATGTTTCAGAGCAGACACGCCCTTTTTTCAAGGTGTACAGAAAAAAAAATCACATAGATAAAACATATAACGTTATAAAGTTATGGTGCTTACCTAAATAGATCCTTTCATCCACTGAGCTGCCGAGAGCCGTTCCCTGCAACAAACGGGAGTCCCGCATCGATGACGTCACGAGGCCACTGTGAATTATATGTCTTAAAGATGAATCTACTGGACACTCTTTCACCCCACGAAGACGCCGCAGCCGGGGGACATGGAGGGCAGCTGACAGCCTACAGGACCTGACTTCAGTGGTTCTCATTGGGAGATAGGGGTAAGTGACATTTATTTTGTCTATTTAACACTGTTTTTTCACCTTTTCAGTTATTGATGTTGTCCTGAGGAAGGGGATTCGGTCCCCGAAACGTTGACCAAATAAATTACCCTGGCATAGGGTTCACTATTTGATTGAAAGGACTCTGAGAGCCGCCTCTCCTTACATATTGCTAGCTATATATATATATATATATATATATATATACACACACACACACACAGTCAGGTCCATAAATATTGGGACATTGACAGAATTTTCATATTTTGGCCTCTATTCACCACCACAATGGCTTTGAAATGAAACAAACAAGATGTGATTTAATTGCAGACTTTCAGATTTAATTTGAGGGTAATTACATCCAAATCAAGTGAACGGTGTAGAAATTACAACGGTTTCTATATGTGCCTCCCACTTTTTAAAGGACCAAAAGTAATGGGACTATCAACTCAAAAGCTATTTCATGGACAGGTGTGAGCTATTACCTCGTTATTTCATTATCAATTAAGCAGGTAAAAGGTCTGGAGTTGATTCTAGGTGTGACATTTGCATTTGGAATCAGTTGCTATCAACTCTCAATATGAGATCCAAAGAGCTGTCACTAGCCATCCATTACCTAACCACACAGCGCCCGACGAGGAATCCAGAAGCGGCTGCATCTGACGAGAGAAACCGGAAGAAGGGAGGACGCGACTACAACACGCCGGCTAGGGGAAGAGCGGACTCTGCCGAGTCCCTGAGAGGTGAGTCCACAGTGGAGGCAGGGATTACGGCGTCTGGTACACAGCACCAAAGCAGTTTCTCCCCCTCCTACTGCACACCAGGTTGCAGGCCAGCGGGACGCACCGTTGACCACCTAGCACTGGCAGGGGGTCTGCGGACGTGCTCCGTGGTCACATACGGGTTTGGACATACACCTCTGCATACTTAGGCAAGGGTCCGTACTACTCACCCCGGGAACACGCAAGCAACAATACCAGCTGTCCACATTTATCAGCAGCCTTATCCACATTCTAAGTGCGGGACGCCGCACCAACACTGACAATTCAATAGATCTGCCGCTTCACTGTGAGCTTTATGGTCTTCGGTTCCTGCTTCCTCATCGAATTAACTTTTAACCTCAACGATTGCTTTTTATCCTTTTTTTTCTTTATGTGGTTATACACCACAGTATATATAGATTTTTTTCTTTATTTCTTTTTCTTTTTCCTCACTTTAGATTTTGAGTATTGCCATCAACACGGCATAATTCCTATAGGTTGACTGCCATTGACTTAGCCAGTGGTATTATCAGCAATTTTTAGCCCAATACCACCTATTTCTGAAAATAAAGCTTTACAATTACTAGATTCACTCTGTACTCATCACTATTACATACACCTACAAACGACGCATCCTATTTTGCTACAGGTTCTGAGCGCAACTTTGTTGATCTATTATTATAGATTAGGTATTTGTATTCTCTGAACAGTAGATGGGTGTACCTGGGTCCCACTGGTTTCTGCCAGTACTGAGCATGGCACTGCTGGACATCTTCCGAATTAGAAGGGAAGCATGATGTGTCTTTCATCTGATGCACTAAGTTTCCTTGGCTGACCACTGCATCTAGGGTCCTCAACATTGCCAGTTTCTTTGTTCTTCTTGAAAAGAGCTTGAACAGCACATCTTGAAACCCCAGTCTGCTTTGAAATAATCTTTGCCTGGGAGAGACCTTGCTGATGCAGTATAACTACCTTGTGTCTTGTTGCTGTGCTCAGTCTTGCCATGGTGTATGACCTGTGACATGAAACTGTCTTCCACAACCTCACCTTTGTAGCAGAGTTTTGGTGTTCCTCACCCAATTTTAAGCCTCCTACACAGCTGTTTCTGTTTCACTTAATGACTGTGGGCCTGATTCAGAGCCGCTCGTAAGCCGCCGCTCGTTCACTCCGAGCGATGTTCGCACAACTGCGCATGCATATGGGTCGTAATGCGCATGCGCGAACCAGTCAGTGCGGTCGGAAATCGAGCGCTCGCAAAATAGCGAGTGCCTGCTAATTTGAGTGACAGGATGAGGCATTTGTGGGTGGTAACAGGGGAAGGTGCTTGAAAACGGGGAGTGGAGATCAGAAAGCAGGCGTGCCAAACAGTCAAAACGGGCGTTTTAAGGGTGTGCATAATTAACAAAGCAGCGTCATCGGCCACATCACTTGGTTGTCTCTTAGCCTGATCTGTTCGCATGATTGCGGTAGGAAAATCCAATCACAAGCACTGCGAGCAGTTCAGACGCCTTTCAATGTACTCGATTAATCTAATAAATAGCAGAAATGACGTAGGATGCGAGCGGCCAGGGGGCGTCTACAAAATAGCGAGCGCATGTTTCGTTCGCTCGCTCAGACATAGAGGCGTCAACAGACCGCAAAGAGCGAGTGCTCAATTTAAATAGCCGGCCCCTTTTTCTGAACGAGCGAGCGCAAATAGCGTCCGGCTCTGAATCAGGCCCTGTGTTCCAACCTACATATGAAAATTATGATAATCACTTGTTTAGTATTATTGGTTAATCATATACCTGACTATAATCCTACAAAACCCTGACTTTGTGCAAGTGTACCTAGAATAATTGATGCTGTTTTGAAGGCAAAGGGTGGTTACACCAAATATTAATTTGATTTAGATTTTTCTTCTGTTCATTCACTTTGCATTTTGTTAAATGATAGAAAATAAACTAATAATACTTTTTGAAAGCATTCTTACTTTGCAGCATTTTTTCCATACTTGCCTAACACATTTGCACAATATTGGGAAAACACTGGAAGGAATAATACTGTATATGCCACAGGTTTTTAAAGTATATGGTAGACAGAATCTGGGTAGCAGCCTTGATTGCCAGACCACCAGTGGGAGGCTGATAAAGGGTGTGTCAGTCACTGTAGTCAGTCCTTCTCTGCCTTGGAACAGGTCAGATGGCGGCTGAGAGCACTGTAATTACTGAATGTAAGTGCTGTGCTAAAGACTTTCATTTTGTGAGGGGGACATTAGGTCCTTCCACTCCAAAAGAGGGAACCATTTTGTTTAGTTAGAGCTGGACAGGCCAGGATTTACTTTAATGTTTTATTTATTTTTGTGCTACTTATAAAATTGTAACAATATGCTGTTTTCCCATTTCTGTTAAAGGGATATTGTCTTCCCCCTGCCTGTATGTAAGTGTCTTCCTCTTATGTTTTACCTACTCATTTGTTTTTGAAACATCCCCTAAACCTAATATGGGCAATTAGCCAAAATAATTCCATTGCATTAAATTAAATAATAATAATTTAGCATCAGACATGACGAGAGGCATAGACCAATAGGTGGGAGTGGACAAACATGAGACAGAAAGTTGAGTGGAAGCTGCCTGTGAGAGCCCATCTTTTAGTGGAGGTTGAGGAGAGTCAGTAGTATCAAGTGGAATAGTTTAGTTTGGGGTGAGAACTGAGGACTTCATTCAGAGTCGGTCGAAGCGGCCGCACGGTCGTACGCAGCCGATGTTCGCTGATCTGCGCATGCGTACAGTTCGCAATGCGCGTGCGCAAACTAGTGGCTACGATCAGAAATTTCTCTCTCCTTGAACACCGCCAGGTCGGTAATTTAAGTGACAGATTGCAGCGTTTGTGGGTGGTAACAGGGGAAGGTGCTTGAAAACGGGGGTGTGGAGATCCGAACGCAGGCGTGCCTCACTATGCGAACGGCGTTTTATGGGAGTGTATAATTAACAAAGTAGTGTCATGGCACACGTGACAGGGGAGGTTTTACACTGACATGATCGTAGAGCTTAAGAGAGGGTCAGGTCAACCTTTAGCTCTACGACCAGTTCCGATGGCATACGATGCTCGCGATTAATCCTTATGTACCCGGAGATGACACACTATGCATACGAGATGTGGGCGTATTTTTAGCGATCCGACCGCATCCACCCCTTGGTCGACCAGCTAACGATCCGACCTTAGGGACGCAACATGCGTGTGCATCATTTGCATACCCGGCCCCTTTTTCTATACGACCGTGCGGCCGTTTCGACCGACTCTGAATGAGGTCCTGAGTGTGTGCCAGGATTCTAAGGTAGGAGTGGGACAGGCCAAGTTGGAGGTAACAAGCCTGGATTAGGGATCAGATCACTATGGGGACATTTCTGGTCTAGGTCAATGTTTTTGAGGGTGCATAGTTGCAGGAAGGGAAAGGTCATGGTAAAGCAGGGATCTTTAAGGAGTAGGTTCCAAGGCAGAGTTGTAGAGGCTTAGCTGGTGCATAAGCCAAGGTCGTGCAGAGTGTCTCTTTAAAGAGTCCCAATCAATAAGTGACAATTAGGGACAAAAGTGAATAGGGGAATCAACTAGTCCTAATGCCAAAGGGATGAAATCCCAATTACAGCAGTAGGAGTGGTTGTAGAATCAATTTCTGGAGGCGATCAGCTGTTTAGAAGGTGTGAAAGCAGTTTAGCTAATTGTATGTGCTCCAGTCCTAGCATCAGTATTTGGATTTATAGTCAAGTAATAAAATCACCAACAAAATACATACAGTTAGGTCCATATATATTTAGACACTGATACAATTTTTGTTATTTTAATTGTTTACCAATACATATTCAAGTTACAGTTTTATTGGGTACATACCGGGGATAATTGCACTTTAAAAACATCCATGATATGAGTTGGGATGCACCACATCGCAAATGCGATGCTTAGTACATCCCACCCAAACAGACATTTAATTTTCCACCATTCAGTAAAAAAAAAAAAAAAAATGGCTTTAGCAGATATGATCAGCCTGGTCATGTGATTGACTTACATCATAAAGAGTGTTTGTGATGTCACTCAACTTGGTCAATCATGATCACTGAATACAGCCAGCCAGCTGTCAGTTATGAGAGAGCATGTCTGTACTGACATACAGTCTAAGGTAAGACTATATTATAGGTCACTTTTTATAACCATGTAACTGGTTTTAAGAAATACATAGAAATACTGTAATATTAATTCAAATAGTGTATGATTCAGTACATATCCATATTTGCCAACCCTCCATGATTGCCAGGGAGACTCCCTGAAATAATAGCAATCTCTGTGACTCACTGAAGAGCCTAGCAATCTCCCTAATTGCACCTTACACCCATTATGAAGCTGTTATATATATATATATATATAAAAAAAACCAGAGATATATACATTCAAATGGGATTATTAGTATAATTTCCCTGATATAAGGCACAATGGGCAGATGTATGAAGCTATGGAAAGTGATAAAGTGCAGAGTGATAAACTGCCAGCCAATCCGCTCCCAACTGTAATTTTTCAAACACAGCCTGTAACATGACAGTTGTGAGCCGATTGGTTGGTCGTTTATCACTCTGCACTTTATCACTTTCCAGAGCTTCATACATCTGCCCCAATGATCCCTATGGCTACATGCATTATCTGATTAAAGTATCAGTATGTTTTCATCAACAAATATATCTTACTAACTGCTTTGGGGCTTATTTACTTACCTCTGAATGTAAGTCAATGTTACGACACGCCTCTCAGATGTAGCAGTACAGTCCACTTTACCGCCGCGCTCATAGGTGCTGCGTTCAGAATCTCCCTGAAATGCTTTTTCAAAAGTAGGCAAGTATGTACATATCACGTTGTTAAGCAATGCCAATCTTGATGGTAAACTCACATTTTGTTAGTCGATATTGCATATGGTGACTTCCTAATATAACAGCTGTAATACTATTTATGATATGAAAAATCTTTTAGGACTAAAGTAGCATTAGAGATTTAACTATTGTCACAAGATCCGGTTAGGGTTGCAGTCTCCTTGGGTAAACAGCAGTACCTTGCACGCAACAGTCAATTAGTAAGATACAAGTCCAGGGCCTTGTTACAAGTATTTGCAGCTACTTTTATTTCAGAGCACAAAATAAACAGAACAAAAATAAATCCTAGCCTATCCTGCTCTAATATACAATTCACTCTTTCAAGGTGGAAGGACCTAGGGCCTGTTTCAGAGGCGCTCGCTGTTTGCGAGCGCTCGGTCTGAATCAGGGTGTTCTATTTTTTTTTTACGCCTCCAGGCCGCTCGCACAGCTGTGGGTGACCACCCACGGTTTGTGCGAGCGGCCTGGCGATGGTCGCGATTATCGCAACCATCGGCATTGCGAGGAGACCCTAAGGTAGGGTCTCAGCACTCGCAGCACGAGTGATGTCAGTAGGGCCGTCCACAAACGGCAAGCATGCCTACCTTCCTACAAAACGGGGCGAGCGTCGACAGCCGCCCCGTTTTTTTGCGAGAACTTCACTCGCTACGGGGCTTGCGCATCGACCCCCGCTTGTGAGCGCTATTCGCTCGGGAGCGGGTCTGAATCAGGCCCTAGTGTCCAACTAACAAAATAGCACTTAGCAGACCTCAACCTGCTCCCCAGGCAGTAAGAGACAAACGAGAAACTGGACCACTTTTTTTCAGCCCCTCACAGGTGGTCAGGCAATGAAGTTTGCCAACTGTCTACCAGACAAAAGCTAGGAACCTTGGGTATATATTATACACATATATACACACACATATTGTGGGGAGAGGGGTTGTCTCTCACCTGAATTGCCAACATTCTGGTGGGATAAGCTCCCTCCAAGGGAGAGAAAAACAAGACCAGCACATTCTGCAGTTACAATAGAAGTTTGGAATTCCGGGTTTTCTGGGCTGCACAGCTCAAATTGGAGATATGGACCTCCTTGTTTTCCAGGTCGCCCAGAGCCAGTCGGAAGTCAGCAGCACAGGAAGGGTTTAAAAGCCTCACACACCTGTTGCTCATTGCTCCTGATACTGGACAAACTGGCCAGGCGATAGGCTGGGGGTGGTGGTTATAGTAGAATGAACGCTCAAGACGCCAAACAATTTAGGGCCTGATTCAGACCCACTCACGAGCGGCTGTCCGCTCGCAAGTGGGTCGATGTTATGGACTGAGCATGCGCACGACGGAGGGAGCTCCGTCGTGCGCATGCGCTAGACGCGACGAGCGAAGGAAAGTCCTTCGCTCGTTGTGTCCGATCAAAGGGGGCGTGCTGTCAATGTTGATTGACAGCACGCCCCCTTTGGTGGGCGTGCCGGGGGCGTGCCTCCCTGACGGGGGCGTTCCCACGGGAACGCCTCCCGTCAGAAGCCGGCCCACTGACATCACTAGTGATGTCAGTGGGAGTGATTTTGGCTCTGATAGAGCCAAAATCACTCCGGAGTTTGCGGTTGAAAACCTCAACCGCAGGCTCCGGCTCGCAAATTCGATGGTCGCGATGGTCTCGACCATCGCGACCATCACAATGCACGCTCGTATAGCCTGTGGGTGGTGACCCACAGCTATACGAGCGTCCAGGAGGACGCTCCATGAAAATGGAGCCCGGCCCTCATTCAGAGCGTGCGCTCTGTTCAGAGCGTACGGCTCTGAATGAGGGCCTTAGTTAGTAAATCAGTTTATAATATCTATAAAAATGTAACAATAGCAACAATAACATTAAAACAAAACTTCATATAGATTCATCTCCTATTGTTAGCAGCATATTTAATAATAGTAAACCACTTGGATATACAGTAGTTCCTGTATATTGCGTTACCTGCTTCTTCTCTATCCGTTATCAACTGGAGATCCGCGGACTGGAGGGACTACTCACCCATCTCTTTTGCTACTTGGGGCTGTCACAAGCTGACTTAAAATACCTTTGCCAGTAGAATTGCATGTCACTTCAAAAGTCCGGCTGCGGCTGCATCACAGCTTTCCAAGGTGATGCTCTTTACTACAGGTCTGGAGACCAGGGAGCGGACTTTGTTTTCTCCTTACGGATGATGTGGTGAGGTCCCCATGCGGACAATTTATACATATGCATAAACCTATTCAGCATGGATAATCTAGAGGAGGATTTCTTAGGTCACGCAATATACAGGAACTATATCCAAGTGGTTTGCCATTATTAAATATGCTGCTAACAATAGATGAATTTATATGAAGTTTTGTTTTAATGTTATTGCTGCTATTGTTACATTTTTTATATATATTATAAACTGATTTACTAACTAAATTGATTGGCGTCTTGCTCCAGATAGTGATACTTAATATAACTTTAGCGCAAAACTCTTTTTTGTTTGGATTTTGGAGTGTCCAACTAAGTTGTTCACGGGTTTGAGCTTACACAGGCTCATAATTTGTTTTGCTGCTTTTTTAACTCGCCTTCTATACATTTCTGATTAGCACCTGCTAAGTGTGTTTTTGTCAATATGGGGGTGGTGGTTAGCCTTAGGATGCCAGGACCTGGAGGATCCACAGACATTAGCACAAGGAGTGCTGAGACATTTACTTTTATGTTGTTTGCTTATGTCTGTCATGTGCCTGTGTGTGTCCAGGCCTATGCTCACATATGCTAAGGTGCAGTGTCTGCTACCATTAAAAAAGACACTGCTTCACAAAGTACCTGCCTGTCTGGAGTCCTCATTTCAATACCATGTGTTACAATATATTTATCTCCCCTTGACAACTTCCGTAGTGTTTTTGTCACACTAGATTTAAAACTAGCTGAGATACACGGCATTGCCCGGGTTGAAGACTGGACCCTGAATTACACCTACAGCCTTTATTTTATTACACTGTCCTCACCTATAACCTGGATAACTATGCAAAATAGGAGTAAATGACAGTGCAGACAGGCGTATTCTCATACCATTTGGAATGGGGTATATCAGGAGCAGACTGACTTACAGAACAGAAATCAGTATAGCTTCCAAAATTACTTGAGATTCAGAAATCACTGCAGAAGGGGATGATTCAACTACTGATGGATATGCTATCGCAGCTGCTAACATGTTAGCAGCTGCGATTGATTTAATATGATAATGCAGCTGCAGGCATCACGGCTCCTGCATGCATTAGTGATCCGAGCTGCGTCTAAGCTGAGTGACCATGGGGTCACGCAAGCCAGCCGCCGCAGGTGAGTAAAAAAGGCCAACGGTGGCGACATGTCTCCATTTGGGTAACGGAGGCTGACGCCGTCCCCTCCCCGTCCAGAAATGGCAGCAGACTGTCGATCACTGACAGCCTGCTGCCGGACTGCATGCTGGATTGCAGATGAGTCCTGCACATGTGCAGTACAAGTCAGGCGCATGCGCAAATTTCTGATAATCAGGAATCTGCGTGATTCCGGTCACTGCGTCCGCAGCTGAATCATCCCCTGAAATCACAATGCAGACCAACATTGAAGACCATGTCTAGCAGGGCTGCCTTTAGGGGGGAATGCCTGAACTGGAGTCCCATTCCCGGACAGAAGGGGCCCGTCCGCAGTGGCACTGTGTGGCTACGATCAGTCTCCCCTGCTGTTTGTAATCTCCGTATGCTAAGCTTTGACAGGATCAAAGATTGTGGATTGATTATGTTGTCTGCCGCAGTCTGAATGTATCAAATGTTGAGCTGCGCATGAGTCTACCAGGCACTCCGCTAAGACTCTGGGGGCAGCTACTGTAAGATGACACAGTGAGTAAAATGCTAATAATGCACACTGTTTAATGTCAAAGTTTATCAGGCTGAATAACACGGTATTTCATGTATGTGGCTGTTGGAAAGTGGTATAACACAGCACTTTGGAAGAGATAAGAGTGTGACAGTGTGTGTATGAAGCCAGCCTCTCAGCCCCAGAACCTGTGTAATTTAAGAGTTTTCATGTTTTATGGGATTGTGTGACAGTGTGTGGCCCTGACAAAGTTCAAATCTAGGCAAAACCTATTCCTGGCCAAACACCACCACAATGCCAATTTTGATGGAGCTAGGGGCCTGATTCAGACCCGGATGCTAAGCCGCGAATGCACGCTATGGCCGATAATCGCACATTTGCGCATGAGTATGTGTCAATATGCGCACGTGCGAGTCACTCATTGTGCTTGGGAATTGTGCGCTCGTAGTACACAGACTGGACGCTAATTTGAGTGACAGATAGTGCCGTTTGTGGGTGGTAAAAGGGGAAGGTGCTTATGAACGGGGGAGTGGCTGTGCGAACACAGGCGTGTCTGTGCGTCTAAACGGCATTTTAGGTGTGAGCAGCTCCGATGGCTCTCGATGTCACTGATTAATCACACACTTCCTGGAGATGACGTGTGCTAAGAGAGAAAGGTGGGCGTCTTTATACTGGCGTTCGTTCGCTCTGCCGTCGCTCTCTAAGGAATAGACGGCCTCCTTCCACCAGACAGTGCGATCGCGGCATTTTCATGCTTATTATATAGATTAGAATGTTAAGACTAGTGTTAAATGATCATGCAAATTTTGGCAATGCCACAAATTACTTGAAAGAGAACCCTCCACCGCCTTTTTTTTTTTTTTTAAATAAAAGGTCTATTTTCTTCAAATCAGTGTACTGAAAACTCACTGCTAAAGAACAATGATCCAAAATTTAAAAAAAACTTTTAGCACTCAATATTAGGTGCCACATACCCATCACACTGCCATACTAATTTATAATACTGTGTAATATACAATATATAATACTGTGTAATCGATAAAAGTAATCTCAAAGTAGTAGCATTTATTAATGTGTGAAGAAAGGTAGCACAAGCTCTACTGTTTTCTTGCAAAATAGCACAATTCCATTCTATTTAATATAAAAATATAAATGGCATGGTAATATGATTACAACATAATAATATGGACAATACTGGCAAGTTCAGTCACTGTTGTTATATAGGTGTTATGTGATTAATGTTAACTTGACAATAGCAACCTATGGACACTGGGGATACTAGACCCCTCTAGGTATATTTTTTCATAAAAACATTTAAATATGCATTTAAAAAGATGTTATTTAAATGAAAACATCAACAACAATTTTGTATGTCTTTTTTTGTTAAATAACTGTAAGTTAAGCAGTTAACAGGCATATTTATCACATTCCGCATAATGCGATATTTGCAAATATCGCATGAACGTATTATAGCTTGCCAGAGCCGTCTCTAGACATTTTGGTGCCCCGTGCCAGAAAGAGCTTTGGTGCCCCCCCCCCCCCATGGCAAACGCAGGATTGTGAAAGGGAGGTTTCCAAATAATTGATTACCGAGCCAATGACAAAAAAATTTAACCAGAATAAGCCTGCAACATAAACTTTATTGTGTACTTCAAGTGTTTTAATATAAATAACAATTAAGAATATAAATAACTAGGCATCTGGGCATAAAACTTGCACACTATGAATTTTAGCAACTGCGCATATGCGAGAACTTCAGAAAGCAAATACGGCAAATGTGTTACCCTGAGTGTACACACAATGATGCTGTTGCGATTGGATGATTTTGTAAACGGAGCAGCAGAGTGATGGGCGTTCCTGGGCAGTGTCCTGAAGTGAATGAATGCAGTGACCTGAAGTGAATGCAAAAAGAGTGTCTCACGGGCAAGGTTTGGGAGTGTTGTGGGGTCATCAGTGAAAGCTGCTGTGTTCTCAGATTCAGAGCCGCAGCTACAGAGGTCATGTTTAGACAGAGAAACTGTGCCTAAGTAGTCAAGGTCGGAACGCAGCCGCGCAGTGGCGTAACTATACATTTTGCTCGCCACCTGCCAAATAAAAAAAACTTTTGGCGCCCTCCCCCCATGGCATTTTGCTAATACTAACGCAGGGCCCTTTCTAGGCAATTTGGCTCCCAGTGCGAACAGTTAAAAATGCGCCTCCACCCCCCATAGACAGTTTACATTATCATTTTTCCTCCTTATAGTAATGCCCATAACACATTATGCCACATAGTTATGCCCCTAACACCATTTTATGCCCCATAGTAAGGCTTCAAATAACTTTTAAATTACCTGCTCATTGCCAGGGCTCTCATGCTCCTTGCCAGGGGTTTTATGATATGGGTTTACATTCTCGTTGCCAGGGGTCTCACACTCATTGTCAGGGGTCTCACGCTCATTATCAGGGGTTTCATGCTCATTGTCAGGGATTATATGGGAGAAGATGCAGCTTTCGGCATCTTCTCCCAGCGGCGACAGCATTCCCGGCACTTCCGGAAACCTCACCTGCGTGCGCATCTGCCCCCATCGTAAGCAGGGACAATGTATGCCGCAAGCGGACGGGCCAAAAAAAGGGTTGTGGTCTCATAGGGAAAGGGCATGGCCACACTATAGTACCCCCAATTCACATTACGCTACAAATAGTGCCCCTTATTCACATTAGACTACATAGTAGTGTCCCTTATACACGTTAAGCTAAATTGTAGTAGCTACACAGCACAAATTCCCCCCCATTACACATTATGCACACATTACAACTCCCCCCATTACACATTATGTACACTGTACAAAGGCCCTGATTCAGAGCCGGATGCTCTGAAAGAGCGCTTGCTCTGAATCAGGGTGTTTTTTCTGTTTTTTGTGCGGCCTCCTGGCCGCTTGCATAGCTGTGGGTGACCAAGCTATTGGACGTCCAGGTGGTACTTTTTTGTATTTATGGACTTTGGGTATCATATAACATGACAAAATGGTGGGATCCTCAACCTCCAAAAATGTATATTCAACTTTAGTAATTATCCCTTGTTGGAAAGCTGTCTTCACCATGTTTTCATATTGTTTCTTATATTCCTCAAGTGGGTTGGATAGAAGATTTTGATAACAGGTACTATCCTTCAATTGCCTCATGGCCTCTGCAATGTATAGGAGGTCGAGGATCCCGTAATTTCCACATTTTATATATCAACATGAAAATGGTATTCTATCAACTCAATACCATCTGGAGAAGGATGGAATGACTGAATTTGGACGATTTTTGATAAATTTACTGACATTTGTATTGATAAAAAAAGTTTTTGTCTTTAACAATAGATTGTCTGCAGGTGGGGGGCATGGCAATGGGGCCAGCCTGTTCCCCACCTACGCTAACATCTACTTAGGATGATGGGAGGAGACCATAGTTTTTATGAGGACAATGATGAGTATACCAAACATATACTCGTTTGGATGAGATATATTGATGATCTCCTCATACTATGGGATGGCTCCCATGAGAAATTTATCAAGTTCATCGGTCTCTTAAACCATAATGAACTAAATCTCAAACTAACCTATGAGGTCAGCAAGATGGAGGTCACGTTTTTGGACTTGAGGATTTGTTGAATGGAGGATGGTCGGATATCTATAGACCTGCACAGGAAACATATGGCAACCAATAGTGTCTTGCATAGAACAAGTGTGCATTTTTCCCCTATATTGAGGGTTTACTGAAAGAATGCTTATGCATCAAGAGAATTTGCTCCGACCCCTCACAGTTTGTTAAGAGATCAGAGAAACTGACTGAGAGACTCGTAAAGAGGGGTTATAGTAGAAGGGCAATAAAGAAGGCAAAATATGAAGTCAGATGTGTGAGACTGGCGCCAATTTCCCTGTTAGATCCAATGGTAGATCCAGATGGTAGGAACCTTTCAACAATGCCCCCCAAAAGACAGTTATGGAAATACAGCATGGTTCCAGCGCTTTCTATGATCTATCCTATAAATTTGTTTGATGGTGTTCTCGATGTATCCAGAGATATGTAAAAAAAACAGAATGGCAATATCGTATAATACAGTAAAAAAAAAGTTGTATTTTTTAAGAAAAATAAATGCACTCAACATTTACCGGTGGGTGATAGGCTTTGGACACAATTTTCACCGTGGTCCTGCGGTGGTTGTAAAATGCAACGTAGATCTGGATACCTTTGGATCACTCCAAGCATGGGGGAAAACACATATGACAAGCTTCCATAGTGTAAATCAGTAAACCCAATACAAGGTCCTACAAGGTTAAGTAGTATACTCACCTTGAATGGGGTGTGATGGAAGACATTTGTATTTTAAAACCGATGTCCGTCGGTTTAATATAGAGTTTGTTGAGCTTTGTGAAGATATTTAAATCCCAAAAATGTGCTTGCAAAAGTCCAGAAATCAATAATTTATAGTTTATTAGTCTATAATGGTGTTATCTAATTACACCAGACGACAATAAAAATAATTTTCATTGTAAGTAGACATTGAAAACAATTATATATTATAAATTTTTATTCTATTTTTTTAATATATATATTTTTTTAATCCTAATTGCGTCTACTTACAATGAAAATTATTTTTATTATCGTCTGGTGTAATTAGATAACACCATTATAGACTAATAAACTATAAATTATTTGATTACTGGACTTTTGCAAGCAGAAGTCCAGTCACCCACCGGTAAATGGTGAGTGCATTTGCATTTACTTTTTTGAAGGTATTATACGATATTGCCATTCTGTTTTTTTTACTTATCTCTGAATACATCTAGAACACCATCAATCAAATATATAGGATAAATCATAGAAAGAGCTGGAACCATCCTGTATTTCCAAGATATGAAGTCGACCAAAAGGATAGGAATTCTCTCTTGTATTCTAACAAAATTGAGAATAAAAAACAGGATGTACTAAGATTTGTGGGAGACTACTGTGTGGAGTGGCAACAGATTCAAAACATCATACACAAACATTGGTCTGTACTTACCATGGATCTGGACCTAGCCAGGGCCAAAGGATCAAGGGTCTCTATAAGTTGGAGAAGATCAGCCAACTTGAAAGATAAATTAGTTCAAAGCCATTTTAACAACAATACAAAGAGAAAACCTGTAGTAGAAGGATCATTTAAATGTGGCAATTGCAAGGCCTGTAATCATATGGTATGAACCACTGAATTTAGAGATAAGTACAACAATACACACAAGATCCGTGATTTTATAAATTGTAGAACCGCAGGGGTTGTGTATTGTATTGTATGTCCATGCAACAAGAGGTACATAGGGATGACCACCAGACCTCTAAAGCAAAGGGTACTTGAGCATGTAGGGGGTATAAGAAACTCCAGAACTGATCGGGAAAAATTTAAACAGTTGACATCAGTTGCTAGAAACTTTCTCGACCAACATCAGGGTAACCCTTCGGATCTGATGGTGTATGGTATAGAGAAAGTATATCTTGGCATTAGGGGTGGTGATATCACCCAAGAACTCCTGAAAAGAGAAAGTCACTGGACGTTTCTATTAGGTGGATTACAACCCATGGGGTTGAATGAACACATTAACTATGGAGTATTTCTAAAGTAATATCATAGCCAACATTCATATAGCAATAGAGTGATTTGTCCATGAAATAGGATTAATGTATATTTAACAACGCCGGGTGTGTTATGTTATATAGATCGTTACGATTAACGAGCAGAATTAGACTATATGACATACATATTGGGTGGTTACACATATCACGCAATAGATGTTTATACTGTATCACTAATTTTTTTTACAATAGATTTGGTTGAATTTACCATCACTTTCAGATCACATTGAAAAACAATTTTATTTTTAATATATCTTGTTTTGACATAGTATACTGAATGATCACTTATTATTATACCTTGGTAGCACATACTTTAATACTGTATATCTGAGATTTATAAATGTACACAATTACCACCCCAATTTATGTGGAAGGGAGATAAGGGAATAATTATACACCTATGGAGTATTCTGAAGTAATATCATAGCCAACATTCATATAGCAAAAGAGTGATTCATCTATGATATAGGAATAATGTTTATCTAAAAACGTGGGATGTGCTATGTTATATAGTTATGAATAACGAGCAGAATAAGACCATATGATATACAGTACATATTGAGTGATTACACATTATCATGTAATAGATGGGCATTTGTTTTATATCACAATATTTTACACTAGGTTTTGATTTGGTTGAATTTATCATCACTTTTAGATCACATTGAAAAATTATTTTTGACACAGAATATTGAATGATCACCTATTATTGTAATTTGGTAGCACATAGTATTAATTTATAATTTTATATTTATATGTGGTTTATGGGTATGATATATATATTAGAACATAAAAGTAATATCACGGACTCACTCTTTATAATTTGGAATACACTCAATCACCAAGGTATGTTTTTTATTTCAAATCTGTTTATATATGTATAGTGTATAAATGAATATCTGCAAAAGTCATTGGTATAGATGTATTAGTAAGGACTTTACAAAAGTGGGTTACTGACTATAATCTTACCTAACCTTATCTCACATAGGATTGTATAGGAACTCTGATAAATATAAGGTGCACAACCCCAGGGAGTGTATATGGATCATGTTGGATTTTATCATAGCAGAATGTATGGTTCATGTGTTATGAACAAGCCTGCTTTGTACATGAAAATTCACTTGCATCTACTAAAGGGAATTATACTAAAATTGGCTGAACACTAGTATGTAGGTTTAAGAATGAGGAGATAGGCTAATAAAGAAAAAAAGAAAAACAGATAATTTTTACAAATAACTTACCATGTCATTGTCATCACTGTGTCTCGGTTCCTATGAATATACAGTATTAAAATATGGACCAATAGGAGAGCTGACAGGCTAAGCGGATTGGCTTAGATATCTGTCAATCATTGGTGGCAATGCTGATTGGAGAAAGACCGAAATATCCTGGCATGTAACCGATGTTATTAGACGATGAAGAGAGAGGCTAATAAGGACTGATAAATCCCGTCTATATGTAACTCACTACATCGGTATTAATATCGGGTATCAGCTCCTATAAGAGTATGGCATTGTAAGGCATGGACCAATAGGATAGCTGACAGTCTAAGTGGATTGGCTTAGAGACCTGTCAATCTTCGGCGGTGTTTATGACTGGAGAATGACCAGAATATAGGTTTCTGAGACCATTCATGTGTGGGGTTGCTTCTCAGCCAAGGGAGTGGGATCACTCACAATTTTGCCTAAGAACACAGCCTTGAATAAAGAATGGTCCCAAAACATCCTCCAAGAGCAACTTCTCCCAACCATCCAAGAACAGTTTGGCGATGGACAATGCCTTTCCAGCATGATGGAGCACCTTGCCATAAGACAAAAGTGATAACTAAGTGGCTCGGGGAACAAAACATCAACATTTTTAGTCCATTGCCAGGAAACTCCCTAGGCCTTAATCCCATTGAGAACTTGTAGTCAATCCTCAAGAGGCGGGTGGACAAACAAAAACCAACAAATTCTAACAAACTCCAAGCATTGATTAGGCAAGAATGGGCGGCCATCAGTCAGTATGTGACCCAGAATTTAATTGACAGCATGCCAGGGCTAATTGCAGAGGCCTTGAAAAAGAAGGGTCAACACTGCAAATATTTACTCTTTGCATAAACTTAATGTAATTGTCAATAAAAGCCTTTGACACTTATGAAATGCTTGTAATTTTACTTCAGTGTACCATAGTAACATCTGACAAAAAGGTCTAAAAACACTGAAGCAGCAAACTTTGTGAAAACCAATACTTGGGTCATTCTCAAAACTTTTGACCATGGCTGTACATCTATCCTTCTATCTATCTATCTACATTGTCTCACTCTCTGGGGGGTTTCTATATCTATCTACAGTTTCTCACTCTAAGGGGGTTTCTACATCTATCTATCTATCTATCTATCTATCTACAGTGTCTCTGTCAGGGTCTGACTCTGGTGATCTTTAGTCGAGGGACTGGTGTCATATCCTGGTCGTGAGATTCCAGTCCGGAGACTGGGAGTTGAGGGAACTAGGTGGGCAGGCAGCAGGAAAACACTGGAGGATGTTGGTAGTGGCAGATACAGGGAACACTAGGGAATATCGGTAGAGACCAATGTGGAGCACAGGTAACATGGGAAAGAATATCACTGAAGAGTGTCATGTAGAGAATGTCATTGAGGAGTACAACGCAGAGAATATCACTGTAAATGTAATGAAGTGAATGTCACTGGAGAATGCCACTGGAGATGGATACACAGAGAACTATCTCTGAAGATAGATAACAACACTGAAGATCCAGATGCAGAATAGTGCCGGAGGGTATCATTGGAGACAGTACTCGGATGACGTACTGAGTACACACTGGTGAATCCAGACACAGGGTAAGCACTGAAGTAGAACACGGGAGACAGTACTCGGATGACGTACTGAGTACACACACTGATGATTTAGATGCAGGGGAAGCTCTGTAGTAGAATACTTGAAATTAGTACACGGATGATGTACTGAGTACACACACTGGTGAATCCAGATGCAGGAGAAGCAACGGAATAGAACACGGGAGATCTGCACTGGTGATTATCACTGAAGAGTAACACTGGTGATTTGCACTGATGATTATCACTGAAGAGTAACACTGGTGATTAGCACTATGAAATCTCACTGAGAAATAGTACTGCAGAGAAACACAGAAGAATATCACAGGAGAATATTCGTAGAGTAGCACTGAAGTAAATCATTGGAAATCAGCACACAGATTAGTACTGTAGTATATCACTGGAGATAGTCACTGGAAGCATTCAGGGTGGAGCCTGGAATGATGCTAGTAACAGCAGCTTCTAGGTGTAGACAAGAGTTGTACAGGCAATTTCCTGTTTCCTGAAGTCATGGGCAGAACTATGGGAGACAATGGAGGCGCCTGCCACCGGGCTCCAGCACTAAAGGGGCACCTCCTCCATTGCCTACAATATATTCACCCCACTTAGGGCTGTACTGTACCGTCACGGCCGCCCAATACATGGAACCTCTTTCTGGCAACTGAGAAGCCACTATACACTAGTGGAGAGCTCTGTGTCAGACCGTCAGCTGCCGTTTCCGTCTATCCCTACTCATTGGTGTTGCTGCTCCTTAGCAGCTTCTGTCAGTGTAACACGTCCGGTGTCCCCCTCACCCACAACTCTCTTAGTCACTCCTCCATACAGTGTCAGTGGCTGTGACGGAGGGGCACCAAATAAGAACTTAACTCCGGGCATCTGGTATGAACTTACGCCACTGAGTCCTGCTATATACCCTAAGGTAGCTGTCCATTGGAGGAGAGAGTCAGCTGAGAACTGACAAGGCTACCATTGGATAAGAGACCGGTCAGGTGATACAGACAATATGGCTGCGCCCATGACTATCACTGCGGGAACTCCGATAAGGACTCAGGATCGTGTAGATGTCACATGGGCCCCGGGGAGAATACTCAGCATGTCATCCACCGCTGCACCTGACGTCTGACCGTGCTTGCTAGTCAGGGGAAGCCGGCACTGCAGTAAGTAACAGCCGATCCCAGGCTGAATCCTGACAGTCTCACTCTGAGGGGTTTCTACATCTATCTATAGTCTCTCACTCTCTGGGGGGTTTCTACATTTCCGCCATTTGAACCTCAAGGTTCTTGCAAAGGCAGGAAACCCCTTTGGACCTTGTTGGATGTTGCCTTATTGTTGATGGTTGCAAAGGGGCCCCCATAACATTTCAAGCTTCAGGGCCCCAAAAATGTAGATTTGCCACTGCTCAAGATATCAAAAAGATAATTTAGAAGAATAAGAAATACTAAATTTGAATTCTCTCCGATACTAATTGCACCCGGCTCTGAATCAGGCCCTCTGTGGCCCTTACAAATAAAAGTGGATGATACGTATAACTTAGTTCTAGCAAAATGAAAAGTTGCTGTATACTGTACACTGAGGGCCTGATTCAGAGATGGACGCAGGGAAGCGGCTGTGCAACAAAATGTAAATGCAGATGTCTATAAGAAATTTGTGATCCGAGTGCAGCGTCCACAGATGCTGTCTCAGGAAACCATCACCACCATTGGTCATGATGGCTGCTGCTTTGGTGACAATAAAGTTTGTGGTTTTCGTTAAATTACTCCCCCCCCCCCCATTAAATTAGGCTTGTTAAGTGGGCTTTTTGGATTTGTTTGGGTTTGTTTTTCACTCATCAGTTGCTTGTTTCTCATTTCAGAGTTGTCAACACTGGTCCAAAGGCACAATGCCAGGGTAAATGGCTTCTGAACATTGAAACGTGGTATGCAACGCAGACAGTAAACTCCAAAGCAGCAAGCACTGATATAAAGAACGATTAAAAGACATTTATTCCCGTATGCTATGAAACCACCATGTGCTGCCCAAACCCATTAGACGCCCAACAAAAACGTCTCAGACTTGAAGCCTGACACCTTATCTCGTCTCTTGTTGTAGTTGAAGTACATTTACTTATCATCTTCCTACAACAGGTGGTCGCTGAAGGCCAGTGCAGTCACTGCAGTGACGCGCTTCTCTCTGCACACACACGGGCGGGCGGCGCAGCTGCTGACAGAACGACGTCAGGGCTCCCGTGCGTAATGACGTCTCAGCCACCGACTCAGCCAATAGGATCGTTGAATCCCATCCCCCAAGTGTTTGCTGTCCAATTAATCATCCAATCAGCAGCCAGCAGGAGAACGTCGCTGAGCTTCCCTGCTGTTCCCCTGATAGAGCAGCGCAGCTACTACTGAGCTCTTCGAGAACGGACACAGCTGCTGCTCCGGCGCTCCGGTTGGTTAATCTCTTATTTCCCCGCATTGTTATTGGGCGGAGTGACGTACGGCAGCCCCTCCCCCTGTGTGCCCTGATGTTTGTAACGTGTATAGTGGTGGTGTAACACCAACACCGCTCCCCGCCGTGTGTGTGTGATGCCGGCAGTGTGATCACCGCTAGCTACTGTCCGTTCCCCTCCCCCCAAGCATGTCAGTGCCCGGGCTCCTGCCGCTGTCAGTGCGCTGCTGTATGAGGCCACTGCAGTTGGTGGTGATACCGGGGTCTCATTACTTGTGTGACTGGTTATACGTCACATTGGCCTGCGGGAGCACACTGACTACCGGGGAGACAGCTGACCGGCCTGCGGGAGCACACTGACTGCTGGGGAGACAGCTGTGTGCAAACACCATGCGGCTTTATTCACTGGTTGTGCACTAAGTTCTCCATCCAATTAGGTGCGAATTGCAAGTAGCGAGTTTGTTTCTTTAGACTCACACACATCACCGCGAAGCACGCTCCCTAGAATTCTCCAATCCAAATAAAAATGCCTATTTGCACGACTCGCAGAGGAGGGGTACGAATTGACTGCCAAATGAGATTTGCGAGAAATGCATGAAAATGTGGGGAGACCATCCTGGAACCCCCAAAATGGATAATTTCGTTAGCAGGACCATATAGAAGGCTGATTGTGGCCATTGTAGGAAGTTGCTGTAGGTTTTTAAATGGTGTCAAATGGCTGATTTGTGGTCTTTTTTTAAAATGCAAGGAATTGATAAAAAACTAACTTTCTACTTCAGGGTCCATAGGGTATCCACAGGATACCTTGGGGGTATAGGTGATGACGTCAGTCTTCAGGCACCACAGAGTTAAAGTTTTCAGCCTCCCAGGATGCATCTGGGTCCCTCTCCTATACCCCGCCCCCGGGCCAAGGCATCTCAGTTTCGTCGGTGCCTGGCCGGAGTCAGAGGCACTGTGCAGAGGGGGGCTGTGAAGAGCCCCTGAAGTTTGTTTTAAAGGCAGCGCTGGCTGCACATCTGGGAGTACAGCATGGACAGTCAGTACTGACGTCCATGCCGTCTCCCCTACACCCCGTCGGTACCAGAACGCCGGTACTGATCCGGGGATGCTGGTAGACATCTGGGGTCACGGCTAGCGGTGCCCCCAGATGTCTTGGACCATGGCCGGATCCCAGGGGATAGCAGGTAAGCAGCGGGGTCCCGCGGTGGGTCCCCGCTGGTCACATGGTCCTGAGTCCTCAGGCAGGAGGCTCCCTGGGGACTGGCTGCAGCGTGGAGCCAGGCGACCAACCTGCGCTTCCACTACCCCCTGGGACAGCGGGCCGCTGCTGAGCGGCATGCGCTGCGGTGTCCCAGGGGTTAAATGCATGCCAGGGGAGCGCGCTTTCCCTGTCTCACAGCTGGCGCCTCCCCTGCTGCACACAGCCTCTCTGCTCTGTCTGATTGGCCATAGTGTGTCAGCGCTCCTCCCCCAGGCCGGCCTCCTTCATCCTCTGCTCCTCGGTGGCCATCTTTGAAGCATGGTGAACGCTGCTGGAAGCCTGTGAGCGGTGGCATTGCGGTCTGGGTCCCCCAGCATACCTCTCCTCTGTTTGTCACAGGTCAGTGTATGCAGCGCTGAGTCCTACCAGCCTGAGAGTCTGAGTAGTTGAGAACCAGCGCTAATAGTGCAGGGATTTGTTTCTTCTGCATTGTATGTGACTAATCTGCTAGCCTGCTGTCTGTACTTTCACTATCTACTGTCAGCCTTATTACTGTCCCTGATCTTGCTCTGCTCAAAGCCCTTGTGGTGCGCGGTGTGCAGGGTGTTATTCACACTATACCAATACGTATAGGTGTGAGTGTCACATACTTACCATCATGTCTGAGACTGACTTTCCTCTCCAGCTCATGTGTACTAAATGTAAGGTACCAATAGCGGAGGGGGAGGGTAACGCGGAGGGGTTATGTCCCCAGTGCCTGGCACTGTCACGGCCGATTATGGTCACGGTCCCGGTACAGGAACCTCCCTGGGCTTGTTTCGCTAAGGCGCTTACAACCCTTGTGGGCCAGCTTGCTCCGCCACCTGCGTTTACCCAGACGGGTTTGTCCCAGCAGTCAGTGGTGTCGTCACCCATGCTGGAGTTCCTGAGACAATTGATGGTACCCCACAGTCTCCCTGTCCCTTCCCAGGTTTCTCCGGAGCCTGCGTTGGTTAATACTCTAACTACATCGGTTCAGCATTTGTCCGATGTTTTACAGGGGGAGTCTGTGTTGCGGCCTAATAAACGGCCGGTGGCGTCTTTATCTGCTCCTTATGGGGATGACGATGAGACGTCAGATGATGGGGAGATTCTGGATCTATCTGACCAAGAACCTCTCCGTACCAAAGAGCCGGACGCTAAGTCCAAGGTGTATATCTCTGGTCTTATTCGAGCGGTCCGCTCAGCTTTAGTTATTGAGGATATTGATCCTTCGGTGGCCACATTCATATATGCCTTTTTAAGGATATTAAGGGTGAGGCTACGGTGTTCCCTCTTTCTGATCAATTAGTGGATCATTTAGAGGAGGCGTGGAAAAATCCAGGTAAACGGTTTCAGCCCCAGAGGCGCTTAGCCGTGGCTTATCCGTTTGCGGTCAATTATTTTTCTAAGTGGGAATCCCCTACGCAAGTGGATTCACATGTCACACACCTAGTCAAAACTGCCACGTTGCCTATGCCTTCGATGTCATCCTTGAAGGATGTCACTGACTGCAAGGTGGAGATCTGCCTCAAATCCGTTTATTCCCTTGCAGGGAAGCATCCAGACCGGCTCTGGCCGTGTGTTGGGTAGCCAGAGCTATGGAGCGCTGGGCGGATAATTTGGAGGCGTCTTTGGACTCTGAATGTTCGGCTGAACAGACCGAGTTGGTGGGCAATCTCCGAGACTCGGCCACTTACATTAATGAAGCGGCCTTAGATATTTGTATGCTCACCTCTAGGATCTCCTCTGCAGCCGTGGCTGCTCGTCGCACCTTATGGTTGCGTTCTTGGAAAGCGGACGCGGATTCAAAAAAAAAAAAGGGATTAGAAGGTCTGGACAGATACTATTTGGTCCAGATCTGGACAAAATTGTAGTTACGTTGGCAGCAACAAAATCTGCATGTCTTCCGTCTGCTACGATTCCTTCTAGTGCTGGTGGGTCGTCCTTTTGGCCTTACAGGGTCCAAGGTAGGCCTAAAGTACAGTCCTTTCCACGGCAGGCTGGGACCAAGAAATTGTCCAAGCCCAAGAAACAGGTCTGGAGTACCAGACGTCCGGCTCCTAGGTCAGATAACAAACCTGCGGCCTGACGGTCCAGGCCTCCCTTTGGGGGACCCCAAAGTGGGGGGCGCCTGCTTCAGTTCGCCCAGTGCTGGTCGAGGACTACGACAGACACTTGGGTTCAGGAGGTGGTCTCTCACAGGTATGCCCTCTCCTTTCGGGACAGGCCTTCCGCTAGACCGGAGCAAAGCCTCGGAACTGCGGAAGGTTTTGCACATTATGCTCCAGGCTGGAGTTTCAGTGCATGTTCCAATTTCCCAGAGGGGCCTGGGTTTCTATTTCATTCTATTTTTGGTGCAGAAACCCAATGGGTCTTACCGTTCAATACTAAACCTAAAGGCCCTCCACAAGTCCTTGAGGGTGCTTCTGTTTCGGATGGAGACCCTGCGGTCCATTATTCTGGCACTGGAACCTGGGGACTACATGGTGTCATTGGACATCCAGGACACTTACCTGCATGTCCCTATTCTTTTGCGCCATCAGCAGTTCCTCAGATTGGCAATCTGTAACGAACATTTCCAGTTCCGGGCACTGCCTTTTGGCCTGGTGACTGCTCCACGGGTATTCACCAAGGTCATGGCGGCTCTACTGCGGACGCAGGGAGTCCGACTGTTGCCTTATCTGGACGACCTCCTGTTGATAGCGGGGTCTCCAGAGCTGCTTTTACACCATCTGGATCTGACGATTGCATTCTCACCCCGTCTCAGAGGATCCTGCACCTCGGGGCCTTATTGGACTCCAGGCAGCAGTGGATCTTTGTGACGGAGGAAAAGATCCTTGCTTTGTAGTTGAGGGTGCGCAGTTGTCTGCAGTGTCGTCGAGTGTCGATACACTTGGCAATGGGATTATTGGGCTCAATGGTGTCGGTATTCGACATGCTGGAATACGCCCAATTTCACTCCAAACCTCTGCTGCTATTGATCCGGTCCAGATGGAATGGATTGCCTCAGTGTCTCAAGTCCCAGACGATGGGGCTCACTCCGGACGTTCGCCTGTCTCTAACCTGGTGTTTGCAGACGACCTACCTCAACAAGGGTCGCCAGTTCTGGGTGGCGAACTGGGTCCTGTTAACAACGGACGCCAGTCTCCGGGGCTGGGGAGCTGTCACGGGTCCACACTTGTTTCAGGGCAGGTGGACTCGGGCGGAAGCGGAGCTTCCAATAAACATTTTGGAGCTCCATGCGATGTCAAGAGCTCTCCAGCTGGCACAGCCGGTTCTCCAGGGTCACCCTGTGCAGGTCCCGTCGGATAACGCCACCACGGTGGCCTATTTAAACCAGCAAGGAGGAACCCAAAGTCGGGCAGCACTCGCAGAAGTGTTCCGTATTCTGGTCTGGGCGGAGCGCAATCTCCCAGCATTATCAGCAGTGTTCATCCCGGGAGTCCTCAACTGGGAAGCGGATTTTCTCAGCAGGCAGGACGTGCATCCGGGAGAGTGGTCTTTACACCAGGACGTCTTTCAGAGTCTGGTGGACAAGTGGGGTTTTCCAGAGATAGACCTCATGGCGTCCCGGCACAACAACAAGTTGCCGGTGTACGGGTCTCGAACAAGAGACGCAAAGGTGTCTCTGGTGTATGCCCTGTCCGTCCAGTAGACGTTCCAGTTTGCCTACCTTTTCCCTCCGTTTTCCCTTCCGCGGGTAATACGGAAATTCAAATCAAGAAGGAGGTACGCTACTGTTGATAGCTCCCGAGTGGCCCAGACGGCACTGGTTCTCCGACCTCCAGAGTCTGTCAGTAGACGTTCCTCTGAGGTTACCATTACGACCGAATCTGCTGTCACAGGGTCCTTGTCTTCACCCGGACCTGACTTGGTGTGGTTGTTGAAACGGTCATGCTAAGGTCCAGAGGATTTTTCTGGCTCCGTGGTGCAAACCATACTAAGAGCTCGTAAACCTTCCTCGGCAAGAATCTACCATCGTCTGTGGCATACTTTCTTCCGGTGGTGTAGACCTAGAGGGTATTCCCTTAGGGAGTTCCGCCTGTCTAGGGTGTTGGCTTTCCTACAGGCTGGACTGGATCATGGGCTTCGCCTGGCTTCTCTGAAAGTGAAGGTGTCTGCCCTGTTAGTCTGGTTTCATCGTAGGATTGTTGCGCTCTTGCACTCTTGCACACCTTTATGCGAGGTGTTCTTCGCATTCAGCCACCTTTTGTTCCACCGGTGGCGCCTTGGAATTGGGCTGTGGTCCTGAGAGTTCTCCAGGGACCGCCGTTTGAACCACTGGACTCAGTGGACTTTAAATGGCTTACAGCTAAAACCATATTCCTTCTGGCCCTTGCCTCGGCCAGAAGGGTTTCGGATTTAGGGGTTCTCTCTTGTAGACCCCCTTTTCTGATTTTTCATAGGAATAGGGCGGTGCTTCGCACTTGTCCGGGATTCCTTCCCGAAGTGGTATCCAGTTTTCACATCAATGAAGAAATTGTTGTGCCGGCTTTCAATTCATCTGGACTTTCAGTGGGTGACGCCACTTGGGATGTTGTGCGGGCATTGAGAATTTATGTTGACCGCACTTCTTCTTTTAGGAAGTCGGACGCCTTGTTTGTCCTCTATGGCTTCCGTAAAAAGGGTTGGCCTGCTTCAAAGTAGACTTTGGCAGGCTGGATTCGTATGGCAATTTCAGAAGCTTATCTTCATGAAGGTCTTCCAGTTCCCTCCTTGGTGAGGGCTCATTCCACTAGGTCTGTGGGTCCTTCGTGGGCAGCTAGACGTGGTGCCTCTGCAGTTCAGATCTGCAAGGCTGCTACGTAGTCTTCTGTCCATACCTTTGTGAGGTATTACGCTTTTGACACCTTTGCATCTCAGGATGCTACCTTCGGGCGGCGGATTCTCCTCTCAGCACAGGAGCGTCCCCACCCTTAAAGGATACTGCTTTGGGACATCCCCAAGGTATCCTGTGGATACCCTATGGACCCTGAAGTAGAAAATATGAGATATGGTAAGAACTTACCCTTGTTATCTCTATTTCTACGAAGTCCATAGGGTTCCACAGGACTCCCGCCCTGTCGCACCTGTACTGCTGATGGGCTTTATTCTGGTCACCGGTTTTTCCGTCTCCCTATGGTGAGAATGTGATTCTTGTGAGTGTCCAGATTTTTTCTTCTCTCTCTTTCTTCTCCTCCTCCGGCCTATGGCTTGTGACGTAACTGAGATGCCTTGGCCCGGGGGCGGGGTATAGGAAAGGGACCCAGATGCATCCTGGGAGGCTGAAAACTTTAACTCTGTGGTGCCTGAAGACTGACGTCATCACCTATACCCCCAAGGTATCCTGTGGAACCCTATGGACTTCGTAGAAATAGAGATAACAAGGGTAAGTTCTTACCATATCTCATACAAATTAAACGAAAAATGCAAAAAAAAGTAGGCAAAAGGGTGATTTTGGGGTACTTTGAGGGCGCCTTGAAAAATGAAAAAAAATTATAAAGACAATTATTTTTCAACTAAAAAATTATTGTAATTAAATTTGGGGTGCCTAAACTAACGAAAAAGTTGATTTTGGGGTAATTTGAGGACATTTTTGTTTTTTACCTCAAGAAATGACATGTAATTGGATTGCAAAATGAATTCGCTATGTGAATTCGAAGTGGAAATCGCATCTCGCAATTCGCACCTAATAATAGGATTGACCTCAATGTGTAATGGCAAGGAAAAAGCAGAATTAGACATAGGCATCAACAGAACTTCACACCTCTGTGAAATGGGCCATTTCGCCACAAACTTGATTTGCGTGAGATTTCACCACAACTGTACTCTTCTCAAATTGAACAGTAGACTATCAATCTGCAAATGTCACTTTTTTATTTTTTTTTTAAAGCTGACTACGATGATTGTTACTTTGAAACTGCTTTTTCTACAATTATCAGATATCATGTAGTGCAGGGGTGGCCAAACTCGGTCCTCGAGAGCTACCAACAGTTCATGTTTTCCAGGTCTCCTCACAGAATCACAACTGAAATAATTAGCTCCACCTGTGGATCTTTCAAAATGTGTCAGTGAGTAATGTCTACACCTGTGCACCTGCTAGGTGACCTGGAAAACGTGAACTGTTGGGTAGATCTCGAGGACCGAGTTTGTCCACCCCTGATGTAGTGGTTTATCATAAAATCCAAACGAATTATATGAGTGGATATGGCAGAAAGTCTATAAAGGTCGTATATGTTCATTTCAATGTAGGGCAAAAATGGGTAATTTGTAATTAAAGGAAGAAAAATTACTTGTTAATATTGAGTAAATTATATCAAAACAAACTTTAGTGTATATACAGAATATTGGGTACAGAATAATGCAGATTAAAAGTAGCAAGAGACCAGTATGAATTTTACTATGAATGTTGAATAAGAGAGATGGATTATTTAAATTAGAATAAGGGGATACAGGGGTCTATTTACTAAGCAGTGTTAGGAGACAGAGTGAAAAGTGATAAGAATGTTATAAGGTGCCAGCCAATCAGCTCCCAACTGTCATTTTTCAAACACAGCCTGTGAGATGACAGTTGGGAGCTGATTGGCTGGCACCTTATCACTTTTCACTCTGTCTCCTAACACTGCTTCTTAAATAGACCCCACAGAGTGATCTATAGTTCAAAGAAGTGCATTCATCAAATGAGTGAAATACTATATAGGGCCCCATTTATTAACAAATCTAAATACCAGCGTCATATTTTAATATTGCAGGGATACAAACAAATATGCCCCTTGTATTCATCATTAATTACCTCACCAGGGAGGTTCAGCAACATCCTCCTTGTCGGCAGGGTCCTCCGCTCAGCTGCTGGCAGCGTTGGACTTGTATGGAATACGCGACTGTCGGTCTGCGCATGTGCATGACTGTTTAACCTGACAGGAACATGGCAGTTTCTGGAAGGCTTCGCTAAAGCCAGAAAGGTTGCTGCCCGGTCCTCATTACTTGCAGCAGTGACAGATCTAAAGATGGCGAGTGCGATGCATTGAGAAACAGCAGTAATCTTAGATTACCGCTGTTTGTTAAATATTGAATGGATGACATAACCCTTTTAGCACTCGTTTTAGGGGTTATGTATCATTGTTAAATGGGACTTCTACTAAATAAAATTAAACTATATGCTATGAGGGGAAGTCTGTAATGAATGCAACATCTAATTGGATTGAGCATGATTCCTGTCCAATCAGGTGTCACATTCATCAAACGCCTGCAAGCTTGAATTTCTTTCTAATGTTTAGAGCAGTGGTTCCCAAACTATTTCGAATTACGGTGCCCTAGAGTATCAGCATGGGCCAAAAGTTTCTTATACCCCTTTTACACCAGAGCTAAAACCCGGGTTATTGCAGGATTAACCTGGGCAGCTCCTTGGTGTAAAAGGGGAGAGGGTTGGATCGCCGGGTCGAGTGACCCGGCAATCCAACCCAGGTAAATAGCAGGGTTTAACACAGGTGTAGCCCGTGAAACCCTGCTGTGTGTACGGCACACTTCGGGTCTTGATGACCAGCAGTGCGCCGCAAGCCGGCCGATTGGTCCGGCTTCAGTGGCGCTTGGAGATGACGTCATCTCCAAGCGTCCACTTTCACGCCGGAAAAGCCGGGTCTGTGCAGACTGCGGTGTGAGCAACACCGACTCGGGAATATCCCGAGTCGGCGCCGGCTAAATTCCAGGTCAGATCCGGATAGGAACCCTGTTCCAACTCAGGGTCAGACCCGGAATTTTGGTGGAAAAGGGGTATTATTGAGAAATTCAGCAAACATTAAATGAAGTAAATTGTGCTTACACTACTGTTCAAAAGTTTGGGGTCACCCAGACAATTTCGTGTTTTACATGAAAACTGACTTTTATTTATCAAATGAGTTGCAAAATGAATACATTGGTAAGGTTAGAAATAATAATTTTCACTTGAAATAATAATTTTGTCCTTCAAACTTTGCTTTCGTCAAAGAATGCTCCTTTTGCAGCAATTACAGCATTGCAGACGTTTGGCATTCTAGCTGTTAATTTGTTGAGGTAATCTGAAGAAATTTCACCCCACGCTTCCTGAAGCACCTCCCACAAGTTGGATGGCTTGATGGGCACTTCTTGCGTACCATATGGTCAAGCTGCTCCCACAACAGCTCAATGGGGTTGTGATCTGGTGACTGCGCTGGCCACTCCATTACAGACAATACCAGGTGCCTGCTTCTTCCCTAAATAGTTCTTGCATAATTTGGAGGTATGCTTTGGGTCATTGTCCTGTTGGAGGTGGAAATTGGCTCCAATCAAGCGCTGTCCACAGGGTATGGCATGGCGTTGCAAAATGGAGTGATAGCCTTCCTTATTCAAAATCCCTAATGTGCTTGTCTTCTTGCACAGTTGTGCATCGGGGCCTCCCACTTAGCCTGTTTGTGCTGTTCTCTGAAGGGAGTAGTACACACCGATGTAGGAAATGTTCAGTTTCTTTGAAATGTCTCGCATGGAATAGCCTTCATTTCTAACAACAAGAATAGACTGTCGAGTTTCACATGAAAGTTCTCTTTTTCTGGCCATTTGGAGAGTATAATCGAACACACAAATGTGATGCTCCAGGTACTCAACTAGCTGAAAGGAAGGCCAGTTTTATAGCTTCTCTAACAATCAAACCCTTTTTCAGCTGTGCTAACATAATTGCAAAAGGGTTTTCTAATCATCCATTAGTCTTCTAACACCCTCGAGTATTAGCATTGTTTTCACGGCACCCCTAAGTTTAAACTTGTTGTTGTGAAATTCAGAAAACAATGTAGTAAATTGTGCTTACCTGTCATCCCTAGGTTCAGTTATGTTGTGGTGTACAGGTTTGCGCTTCTGTTTGTCCACATATTTACATTACATTGACCACAAATAAATTGATTTGGTGCTGGACCAACAACCTGAGGCACCCCTGCAAGTGTCCCGAGGCACCCCAGGGTGCCACGGTGCACAGTTTGGGAACCACTGGTGTAAATGAAAGAGTTCAGTAATACCCCTTTCAGGCCTAAAATCCCGTTCTTCCAGCATTCAGTGGGCTCTTGGAGATGATGTAATCTCCAAGCGCCGACAGTCAATCTACAAGCACCCTGGCCAATTAATTTGTTTTATGCAAGACCTGGGTCATCAAGACCCGGGTCGCACCTTTCACACATGAAACAGGATGTCGACCCGGGTTGCAAGTCCCGGGAAAAACCCTGATAGCAACCCGGGTCAGATCTTTCTTGACATACGCCGAAGCCGGGTTTTCATCTTCGGGTTCCATAGGATCCGCAGGATGTACCCTGGGGTATCTTGTTGGATCGCATCCAATGCACCAAACAGCAAAGCTTTGGAGCTCCTAGCATGCACTGGCACTCCTCCCTATATACCCCAACCACAGGCATTCAGTTTTTTTGTTTGGTGCGCGGCAAGACGTACCTGTTGTAACAGCGGGACTGCTAGGCAGTCCTAGGCTTTTTTCTTTTATGTTTTACCTTAAGTTTTTTCGAACTTCAGAGTTTAGCAGTACCAGGCGCCAGCATAGACGCTTGTACAGCGACTCCTACCTCCGCCACCGACGAAACACCAGCACTGTTATACTGACTGAGGTTTTCGGCAGGCCTCAGCGTGGCTTGGCTAGCGGCTTTCTCTGAGGTCCAGGACTGCAGTTGGGTCACGGAGATGGCAGGTAAGCGATTCCTCTCAGGGAATCGTGCACGAAGCAGTGTCCCGCCTCCGGTGTTGAGACGCATCGGAGACGTCTGTGGGTGAAGGTCTCGTGCAACGTGTCCTCACTAAGGCGGCCAGGGCCATATGATCTGTCACTGGGGACAGGTGGTAAGACTCACTAGTCAACGTCTTGCTGCCGTGAGGTCAGCGTACCCGGTTGTCAAAATCGCAGCCTAGGGGAGATGGGAACTCCCGCGGCCGCTCCCGCGCCCCCCCCAGACGCAAACTTCCGGGTATTGGTACCCGCGTCTGGGTTTCTATAATTGACCACCTCGTGTGTGAAATGTGCGCAGTTTAGTGTTTGTCCGTGCACTACTGAAGCAGTTGGTCTCAGAGGTTTGGTCTATCTCTCTATATACCTCTTCCTTGGGTTTGGCATATAGCGCACTCTGGAGCTCATTCAGACCCGCTCGCAAGATGCAGTCGCTCGCTGGCAAAAATAGGCCGGATATTTAAATGAAGCGCTCGCATTGCATCGCGTAAGGATGCCCTCTATGTCTTAGCGAGGTATGGCAATGAGCGCTCACTACTGTATAAAGACGCCCCCTTGACACTCGCAACACACGTCATCTCCGGGAATTGTAGGAGTAATCTGTAACATCGACAGCCATTGGAGCTGCTCGCAGTCCTTGAGGTTGTCTTTCTCCGCCGCAAGCACTGCGATCAGTGTGGCCTGAAATACATGCAGGTGACGTGTACAATTACACTACTTTGCTAATTATGCATGCCCTTTAAACAGCGTTTTGGCGGCCTGACACGCCTGCGTTCGCACATCCACTCCCCCATTCACAAGTACCTTCCCCTGTTACCACCCACAAACGGCACTATCTGATAGTGGCTTATGAGCAACCAAAATCATATTGCAAAGACTGACTTGCGTACACGCAATGCGAATTATACACATGCGCAGACGGCGAAAATCGCTCAGAGCGAGCGAGTGCAACTTAGCGAGCGGGTATGAATCAGGTCCTCTATATCCTACCATTATACCTTTGGGGCTGGTCAGTTGATCCAGAGTCCATATCGCTTTAGCAAATATGCGTATTTATGCATTGTATGTGACTGTATGCTAGCTGCTGTGTGTAACTGCCTATTTTTTCAAAACTGTCGGGTACAGCTATCACTGTGTTTCTCCTCATCCCTCTGAAGGTGTGTGGGGGATTTAATTGATACAAGGTCACATTGCATTTATATTGTATACCTTATACCATTTATAGTGTTCACTCTAGCTCCGGCAGCAGGCAGGGCACCAGAGCTAGAGAGGGAACTTCCATGCATGCGCCGAAGGCACGCGCGTGCCCGAAAAGGGGGCGTGTCTATAATACTCATCCCCTTTTCGTCACTCTTGGGGGCGTGCCTGACACAGACACGCTGGGCAGCCCCCAAGCGCTGCCGACAGGGAGAATAGATGTTGGGCGCGTGCACACACCCGCACATTTACCCACCCGCGGGAAACTGCGACCCGTGGGTGAAGACTGCACCCGCAGGCTGTGAGGGCAGGGCGCTTTTTGCCCTGCTTCTGGAGGGCAGGGTGCTTTTTGCCCTCCAGAAGGATGGCAGGGCGCCGCACCCCACTAAAACAGCCTAGCGGGAACGCTACCAGGATGAGGATGAGAGCCCTCCAGTGCTTATTTCCTCTAAGTCCTGTTCTGCAGGCCTGTCAGACCAGGATGTTAACCAGTATGGCTTGTGTAATAACTGTTGTAAACAGCTATCCAATATATCTGGTACACCTGCACCAGCACCAGAGTCATCTTGGATGGCCATTACGCTTGAGGTTTTGTCCTGTTTAATAGGCAAAGCCATGGAGGTACGGGCTCCAGCTGCTGTAGCGCCTCATGATATGGGGTACGCACAGCATGTGCATCATCCTATGTGTATGCCCCCCATGAATCCCTGTTGGGGTAATTTTGCTGCTCACTCTAGTCAGAGTATACTGCCATCTTCAGCCTCTCCGCAGGTCGATAGACCAGTGGTGTTAAAAAAGCATGGGCATAAAAGAGGTTCTCGTCATGTGTTGCCTCAGGAGTCTGACTCAGCCTCCTCATCAGACTCTGATACTCAGAGTTCTTGGTCTGTCTCAGTGAAAGAGGACCATCAGTCCCTGGTGGATGTTCCCTCTCTAGTAAGAGCGGTCAGATCTGTCCTCAGTATGGAGGAAGAGGAGGTGTCGTAGACATCTAAAGGTTTAAGAAGGCTCTGGAATCTTTGCCTTTTGCAGGGAAGGTACTGTTTGGGCCAGGATTGGATGACATAATGACTTCTTTGGCAATACCAAAGTCTGCTGAATTGCCATCTACGTCTACCTCTGGGAGGCAGTCGTCATCTTGGTCCTTCCAACCAGAGGTTAGGACAAAGAAACAGTACTCAGCTACACAGAGTCGTCCCACAGGAAACCGCAGCCCGAGAAATCTTGGTCTACTAAACGCCCGGCTTCCAAGAAAGATGGTAAGCCAACTGTGATGGGGCGGGCCTCCCCCTGGAGGATGTCAGGGTTGGAGGCTGACTTTTGCAGTTTTCCCAGACCTGGCAGCAGACAACTACAGATGCCTTGGTGCGAGAGCTGGTCTCTCAGGGTTATGCCATCACATTTCTAAGGCATCCCCCTCAGTGGTTTGTGGATACAAACTTTCCTGCAGACCCGGTCAGAGCTTCAGCCTACCGGGAGTCTATTGGGGTACTCCTGAGGTCAGGAGTCATAGTCCCCGCGTCGGAAGATTTATTTTTGATTCAAAAACCCAATTGGTCTCGCCGCCCTATCCTGAATCTGAAGTCTCACAACAGATTCATCCATGTGCCCAAATTCCGTATGGAGACCCTACAGTCAATTATGCTGGCGATGGAGCCTGGAGACTTCATGGTCTCACTGGACATACAAGATGCATATCTGCATGTCCCGATTTGCAAGATCCCCACCAGGCCTTTCTCAGGTTCGCGGTAGATCAGCAACATTACCAATTCCAGGCTCTACCCTTCGGTCTGGCTACAGCCCCTCGGGTATTTACCAAGATAATGGCAGTCATGACGGCTTGTCTCAGAAGACAAGGAGTCAGAATACTGCCATATCTAGACGACCTCCTGATATTGGCACAATCTCAGGAGATGTTACAATGTCATCTACGGATGACCATTGTCTGCCTACAGGAGCACGGCTGGGTAATCAATTGGAAAAAGTATTTTCTTTCTCCAACTCAGCAGATGGTGCACTTGGGGGGCTGCTGGACTCTCTGGGATAGAGGATTCTTCTTCCAGAGGACAAGATTGTGCACACGAGACTGTAGTGCTACAATCTACTTTGCAAGAAAACAGTGACAGTTCACTTGGCTGTGCAGATACTGGGCTCCATGGTAGCCACGTTCGACATGGTGGCGTATGCCCACTTCCACTCCAGGACCCTACAGCTGTGGATCCTGGTCCAGTGGGATGGTCAGTATCATCGGATAAAGCATCAGATGATTTGCATCTCACCAGAGGTTCAGCTCTCCCTTGCTTGGTGGCTGGAGACGACTCATTTAGACAAGGGTCATCCGTTATGGATCCCGGAATGGGTACTCCTCACCACGGATGGGGAGCAGTGATGGGTCATCGCACCTTTCGGGGAAGGTGGACGGACCAGGAAAGTCACCTACCAATAAATATATTGGAGCTTCGGGCAGTGCACAAAGCACTCAATCTGGCTCAGGACCTTCTTCGGGGCAGGTCTGTCCAGGTTCAGTCCGACAATGCGACAGCAGTGGCCTACATAAATCATCAAGGAGACACACGAAGTCTGGCAGCCATGAGGGAAGCGGCAAAGATTCTGCTGTGGGCAGATTGCCATCTTTCAGCAATCTTGGCAATATTCATCCCAGGTATTCTCAATCGGGAGGCGGACTTCCTAAGTCGCCAGGACATACACGCCGAAGAATGGGCTCTTCATCTGGAGGTGATTCAACTCCTGGTGGACAGGTAGGGATTACCGGACGTAGATCTCATGGCACCACGTCACAACCACAAAATCCTCAGGTACGGGTCCATAACAAGGGACCCCCCCTCACCACCTTCGTGGACGCTCTGGCGGTGTGATGGAACTTCAGGTTGGCATACCTGTTTCCTCCAATCTCCCTCCTCTCAAGAGTCGCCAGAAAGTTCAAGCAGGAGGGAGACAGAATGATACTAATAGCCCCTGCCTGACCCAGGAGGCATCAGTTCTCCGATCTGACACGTCTATCTGTAGACAGTCCACTTCCACTGCCTCGAAGACAGGATTTGCTAATGCAGGGTCCCTGTCTTTACCAGGATTTACTTCGGCTGGCTTTGACGGCATGGCTCTTGAGTCGTCCGTCTTAAAGGCCAGGGGTTTCTCTGCTTTTTAGAGTCAGACAATGATGAGAGCAAGGAAGTCTGCTTCTGCTCGCATCTATCACAGAATTTGTTGTTAATTTTTTCTTTGGTGTTCCCACAGAAAATATGACCCTAAAGTTCTCAAGGTATCAAGAATACTGGGTTTTCTTCAGGCTGGATTAGACTTAGGTCTTCGCCTGGCTACCTTGAGAGTCCAAGTTTCGGCTTTGACAGTTTGGTTCCAGCGCAAGATTGCTCCTTTGCCGGATGTTAGACCATTCTTACAGGGGGTTTTGCGGCTGCAACCTCCATTTCTCCCACTGGTGGCGCTGTGGGATTTGTCTTTGGTTCTCAGGGCACTGCAGTCGCATCCCTTTGAACCCTTGGACAAGGTGGACTTGAGATGACTAACTGCGAAAACACTTTTTCTTCTCGCCATCTCTTCAGCTCGCAGAGTTTCTGACTTGGCAACATTTTCATGACGTTCTCCATATTGATCTTTCATCCAAATAGAGTAGTCCTCCGTGCCAAGGCAGGCTACCTCCCAAAGGTGGTTTCCCGTTTCCATATAAATGAGGAAAATGTAGTCCCGGCCTTCAAGTCTTCAGACCTCTCTACAAGTGAAGCTTCCTTGGATGTGGTTCGAGCGCTTCGTATTTACGTAGATTGGACCAGTTCCATCAGGAAATCAGATTTTGTCTTTGTGCTATATGGATTTCACAAAAGAGGTTGGCCAGCAAACAAACAGACGTTGGCTCGCTGGCTTCGTATGACTGTTTCTCACGTCTATACACAGGCTGGTCTCCCTGTTCCTAACATAGTGACAACACATTCCACTCAGTCTGTTGGACAATCGTGGGTGGTAAGACATGGCGCCTTGGCTGAACAGTTTTGCAAGGCAGCCACTTGGTCTTCCGTTAATACGTTTATCAAATTCTATGCTTTTGATACGTTTGCCTCTCAGGATGCTTCCTTTGGGGGGCGGATTCTCCTCTCTGCGCAGGAGCGTCCCCACCCTTAAGGGGACTGCTTTAGGACGTCCCCAGGGTAGATCCTGTGGACCCTATAGAACCTGAAGAAAAAATACAGAATTATGGTATAACATACCTTGGATAATTATTTTTTCTTCTAGGTCCATAGGGTCCACAGGGCACCCACCCTGACACACCTAGCCTCAGTTGGGATCTGCTCTTCAGCCTTTTTTCACAGATTCCCTCTTCGTATGTTGAGTGTTTCCTGTGCAATTTTTCTTCCTTCTACACTGTCCGTCTCTTGCCGTTAGGCTTGGTTACAAACTGAATATCTGTGGCTGGAGGCGGGTGATATAGGGAGGAGGACCAGTGCATTCTGGGACCTCCAAAGCTTTGCAGCTTGGTGCATTGGATGCTATCCAACTACATACCCCAGGGTAGATCCTGTGGACCCTATGGACCTCAAAGAAAAAGAATTACCCAAGGTATGTTATACCATAATTCTGTATTTTGGCTTATGTCTGAAAGGGGTAAAAGGTAATAGGGAGCCCAAAACTTGCATAGTTCGGTAAATACGTGTCATAGGGTCCTTGTTAGAATTTATAAGATCATTAAATCTAATAACATGGCAAATATTACTCTTTGTATGTCTATCCATATTAAAACAGCCTACTCTTTAGGGAGTCAGGGACTGATTCAGGCATCTGACACCTTTGTGGATTGAGGAGATTGCTGCTCGCTGCGCTGTTTGCAACATACCAGAAGAAGGTTCTGGCATTCTTTATGGATTTTTAGAAATTGAATGTTCCTTCTGAAGGTTATTAGATAATTTATTTTATTTGTATAAGTTTTACGTTTTTATTTTTTTTATAACTTTAGAGAATGAAAACCTGCCATCATTGACTCTGGACTGACACTCCTTTTCTACAGTTCAGCCATGCAAAGTGATGTCATTACTACTGAGGAGGTGGAGTATGGATTTCCACACAAACGCAGAAGAGTTGCCTCCATGGTATCAGACAGCACAGTATGTATACTGATTATAACAAATCAAGCATTCTTTACAGTTCACCAAAATATAAGTGCATGTTTTTAAAAAAATCTTTAGATATCCTTAAAACATAATACAGACGTGCAAGCGTGGGTTAAACAGATATTTAAACAAATCTATAAAAATATGGTATTTCTATGTTTTGTTACAGCTTTTTACTTACTTTTAAATTCACCTTTTTTACAATTAAAGTTAGTTACTTTCTGAGTAGGTATAAGTATGCCTAATCTAAATAATATGTAAGACGTTATGGCAGGAAATTGAAAACTGAGGAAGGGACACTGGGCCCGATTCAGAGAGATACGCTAATGAAATCGCAACTGCATACTCTCACGGATCTCAGTTGCTAAAATACGCTAATGCCTTCCAAAGCATAGCCGAGCATAGGGACACCTACTGCTGCCTTCTCATGTTTCTGTTAGACGATGTACAACAGCGTGAACATTGGTACTATTGATGCACAATGGGCAGTCACACAGAATGTAAGTCAAGTCTGACCAGCCACAAACACTACATCTCTTCTGACACGCAGAGAGTTCTCATGCTGTGAAGGCAATCACCAGGGCTGCCATCAGAAATTGTGGGGCCCAGGACTGATATAATAGGCAGTGCAGTGTCTCTCCAGCTCCTGCCACCCCCACTTCTGCGTCTCCCCAGCATCACTCACTTACCTTATTCTGCCTTCAGGCTGGCATCTGCTCCTCTTGATCTTGTAGCTCCTCTCAGCGGCGCATCATGACATCACGCGTGCCACATAAAAAAATTAATACATTTTCCCTGTACATGCCCCTGTCACCGGACCTGTAGAATCAGCCCGACACGGGGGAGCCAGTGGCTGTGGGCCTGGCAAGCCACTGAGGGGAGCTCCGAGAACTGTCCTGAGCTCCCAGTGGCCCTGGGCGGTCCTTTCTGTCTGAGCCCAGGACTCCAGTCGCGGCAGTCCCCCCCTCCCCCCCCCCCCCCCAATGGCAACCCTTGCAAACACAATGGCTAATTTGTGCACGCCAATGAAATGGCGTTTAAACGGCCAGACACACCTGCGTTTATCTAGACACCTCCCTGTTACCACCCTCAATGCTGACTACCTGTCACTTACTTTGTGCGTGATTCCAATGTACGAAAGTAATCTCAATGCAATCGCTGCGTGTGCGCAGTGATCTTCGCATGTGCAATAGCAAATAATCGCTTGTTCTGTGAAAATATCGGCCTTCTGAATCAGGCCCACAGTGTTATAATTAGTATTTTTTAATAACTTTACATTCCTGTTTGGCTTTGAAAACTGCATAATAGATACAATAAATATACAATTTCATAAATATTAAAATGTATGTGAAACAACTTAAGTGTTTCTGATTAAAGGGCAATCAAAATGCAACATTGAAAATAATTTATAAGGCATGAAGGCAAAACTTATTTATCTATTTCAATGCAGGAATGGTAAATATAAAAATGAGTTTCCTCCCCTACAAGCAGGTATGGCCGCCTTACAGTCTTATAGAACATTTGTCACCTAGGACATTTGGGGACCATTGATGTAGGATCTAGAAACTCTATCCTTTTAAGCAATGTGTAAATTCCCTAAATAATATAGCTTAAATTGTCCACAATGGTTTATTTAGGTATACTAGTTTGATGTATTTATTTGCTCTTTGTCAAAGTCTGTCCAGCATTATATTTGGCCCCATTCCGTAGCTGACAATAGTTGCAGGTTTTTCAGTAGGAAGCTAATTTGATAAGTTGCAGTATAGAGGACCCAGTCAGTTATCTTAGTTGAAGGAGCGAGTTCAGATTTATTATAAGTTTTTTTTTTCTGGTGTTTTTATTTTAAAGTTATTTTAACCATTAATGGTCAGAGCAGGATTTCAGTGCTGCCATAACAGTATTGTTTATATATAGTCAAGAATTATTCTGAGCAGTAAGATGGGTGCAGGGCTTTTTTTTAACATTCTATTTTATTGTTTTATTTTTAGACCTTTTAATTTAGTGGGCACAATTTGCCGTATGCTACATGTCATAAAATCCATCCAGTCGTGGGCATTTGCCCACATTTGTGTTTTTATTACTGTCTTGGAAGGATATGTCCACTTCTGTGAGGCACATTGCTGAAACTGAATGAATCAGAGGCAGAACAGGCAGAGGTTAAGGAGGATATTTTTCAATGCTTGAATATAAAGTACCAACCAATCCGCTCCTAACTGTCATGTTACAGGCTTTGGGCCAGATGTATTAAGCACTGGAAAGTGATAAATTGGAAAGTGATCAACTACCAGCCACTCAGCTCCTGTCATGTTACAGGCTGTGTTTGGAAAATGACAGTTAGGAGCTGAGTGGCTGGTTGTTTATCACTCTCTATTACTTCCCAGAGCTTAATATATCTGCCCCTGGGTTTGAAAAATGACAGGCGCTAATAGAAACGTGTAGAAACGTTTGTCAGAATTGCTTATTGTGTTGGTCCAGGGCTCGACAAATCCAAGTTGCCATGGCGACTAAGATTTTAGTCCTGGCAACCGAGTTTTCCAAGCCACCCCCCACTCGCCACCACCACAGGGAGGCTCCATTTGCCGGACGCCCGCTGAAATTTTACCAGCGGGCGTCCGACTCACCGCAGCGGCAGCCGGAGCTCACTCCTGAGCTCCGGCGTCCGGATCTCCCCACGGGCACTATGGGAGTGACAACATGACTTCTCTCCCATAGTAACGAGAAGCGGCAGATGACGGAGCTCACTCCTGAGCTCCAGCGTTAGGCTCCCCCCACGTGCCCTTTGGGAGAGACGTCATGACGTCTCTCCCATAGTTCCCAAAAGCAGCTGATGGCAGTGGACGCAGGATCGGGGCTTTGGTATGTATTCTTTTTTTATTTTTTGTGTATGTTTGCGCGGCTCTATTACAGGGGGCTTACTACCCTGGGCTCTATTACAGGGGGCTTACTACTAGGGGCACTATTACAGGGGGCTTACTACTGGGGGCACTATTACGGTGGCTGCAATGGGCATGTTGCAGAATCTGATGACCATTAAAGAGGCACGTATGGTGATTTGATGGCATGTTGGGAGGTTGAGGGGCACTGAAAGGGCATTTGTGGTGGTCTATACAAGCTTTCATATATTTTAGTAATGGATGATGATCTGGCTCCTAAACTTTTAAGATGGCTCCTAGATTTTACAAAAATTTGTCGAGCCCTATGTTGGCCTATATAGGTGGACATTGTATGTTGGGGTAGCAATCAAGAAGTTTTATTTTTTTCTTTTGTTGTACAACTTTTGCGTAGACCAGAGGTGTCCAAACTTTTTGTTTCTTGGAGTGCCGTATTAAGGAAATTACTTTAAATGAAGGCGCAACTATTTTCTTTCCTCACAGATAGCCTCCCAACAGTTAGATAAGAGTTCTTTGCTATACGAATCTCTGAACCTAATAAAAAATATCTTGAAATAAACACATTTTTAATAATGATTTTAGATTGCAGTTTTCCTCAGATACTGACTGTGGTACTGACTGTGGTCTATTTCCCTCTGATAATGACCCTGGCCTCACTCTCTCCTCTTCAAATTATGCCCCCATTCCTTCAGGATTTATCCTGATCTACAGTCCCCAATGCCTGCCCTCCCTGAGATAATGGCCCCAATCACTACCCAGGTCCCTATCCCCCTCATGGACTAGTCATTGTCCTCAGAAGTAGCCTCCGGTCCATGTCTGCACTGAGGGCCTGATTCAGACCCGCTCGCAAGCGATCTGTGCTCACAAGCGGGTCGATGGGCGGGCAGTGCGCACACGCGAGCCCCGGAGTGAGTGGGAAATCACTCACTCCGGACTCGCAACAAAATGGGGCAGCTGTCAGGGGCAGCTCGCAGCTGTCAGGGACAGCTCGCCCCATTTTGTAGGCGGGGAGGGGGGGGTGGCTGGCCAAACGGAGGCGCTCCCAAAGGAACGCCTGCTGTTTGAGGGCGGCCCTACTGACATCACTCGTGATGTCGGTAGTTGAGCTTCCTGCTCTATTAGAGCTCACTGGGGCTTGCGGGAAGGAGACCCTACCACAAGGGTCTCTTCGCAAGCCCGATGGTCGCGACCATCACCTGGCCGCTCGCAAAAGCTGTGGGTGGTTACCCACAGCTTAGCGAGCGGACAGGAGGCCGGCTCCAAAAAAAAAAAAAAAAAAACTCCCTGATTCAGAGGGCTTTGAATCAGGGCCTGAGTCTTAAACTGGGTACACACTGAGCGATGTGTACCCAGTTGACAGACCGACAATTCGGATCCTGGGTACACATCAGAACGATGTAATGAACGACCGAACGATGATTCGTTCTGTTCTTCATTACACTGCATGGCGCGCATGCAATATTGTCAGGTTTGATGTGCAGCACATCAAACCTGACGACGTAGCATGCGACATGACGATCAAAGTCTTCAAACTGCAGTCCGGTTGGAGGGCTGCATTGGAGCAGGGGGTGGGCCGGGGTGGACCAACTGGTCATTTGAAAGAAAAATCTGTTGTGCATGCTACTTGTTATGAATGCTGCATTGTAAAGTCAGGATGACTCTATGGGGGAGACGTACTAAGATGTGGATAGAGATAAAGTACCAAACCAACTAATCCTAACTGTTATTTCTTCTTCACGGTCCATAGAGATGCACAGGGATACCATGGGGTGTGTGTGGTTGGAGTGATCTGGGCACCAAAAAGTAAAAGCTTTAGCTCCCAGGATGCATCTGTCCTCCTCCACATATAGCCCGGCCACAGTCAGACAGTTTTAAGTTTGGTGCCGGCATCACATCAGAGCAGGGCTAGCCATCCTAATAGGCGCCTGTGCTGCTGCTCCAACTACCTCCGCTGGCGCCGTGACACCGGTGAGTGGTCCGGTGATTACAGCGGGCGCCAGTGGGGCTCTGCTAGCAGCTCCACTGGGGACCCAGGGCTGCAACTGGACGGACGGAGAAGAACAGGTAAGGTGATTCCCCGCTTGCGGGGTATCACGTTGTGTGCAGTCCTTACCTATTGCGGTGGAGACCTGCCGGAGGACGCTGCAGTGGGGCGACTGGTTCGTCCGCTCCCCCACTAGACAGTTAAAAGCTGGCGTCTGGGACCATGTAGAGGCCAGTGGCACCCGGCGGTTGATTCCCCTCCTGGCAGCCCCTCCCCCAGCCCAGAGCGCGATCCCTCACAAGAGGTTTCCCGCCTCTGAGCTGCTACTCCTCCCTATATGAGATGCTCAGCAGCCATTAATCAGGGCTTTTCTTAAGCTACAGGTCTCAGGAGATTTGGGTCCAGTGTCCCTGTACACCTCTCCCTGGGGCCAGGTTATACAACGCACAAATCCTACCATCCCTTTGAGGCTTGTGTAGTTGATTTAGGCCCTGATTCAGAGCCGGATGCTCTGACAGAGCGCTCGCTCTGAATCAGGGCTGTCCTTCTCAATTTTTAGAGCGGCCTCCTGGCCACTCGTATAGCTGTGGGTGACCACCTACAGCTATAGCGAGCGGCCTGGAAGATGGTCGCGATGGTCAAGACCATCGCGACCATCGAGCTTGCGACGAGACCCTTGTGGTAGGGTCTCGTTGCCGCAAGCCCTGGAGTGCTTTTGGCTCTATCAGAGCCGACAGCACTCCCACTGACATCACTTGTGATGTCAGTGGGGCCGACCCCAGACGGTAGGCATTCCCATGGGAATGCCTCCATCTGGCCAGCCACGCCCCCGGCACTCCCACCAAAGGGGGCGTGCTGTCACTCACCATCGACAGCACGCCCCCTTTGTAGCAAGACCCATAGCGACGGCTTGCCCGTCACTATCCGGGTCTCGCGCATGCGCACGACGGAGCCGGGTCCGTCGTGCGCATGCGCACTGGGCCAACATCGATCCGCTTGCGAGCGCTCAGCGCTCGCGAGCGGGTCTGAATTAGGCCCTTAGTGCCCATTATAAGTATACTTTTGTATGTGACTTGTGCTAGCTCTGCTGTTGTGATATACTGTCTTAAAACTTTCAGACTGTTGGTTAAACAAGAACAGCAGGGATAGATATAACTGTCAACTGCCAGGTGTGTAGGGGTTCATTATTACTTCACATTTACTTGTATCTGTGAAGGGTGTCGCACTGCATTACTAGCCATGCACGGATTGTGTGCTGCTGGCTGGTTATTACTATGTCTTCTAAGGGTAAACAGGAGCCTGTGGCCCCTGTGCTGGTTACTTGCAGATCTTGTTCAGCTGGCTTTACCCCTCAGGATTTCGTGCAGAATGTTCGGTGTGCTCTTTATGTACCACCTCTCCAGTTCACCATACCAGCCCCTGTCCAGGAGCCACCTTGTCCTCCTTATACCAGGTTATGACCCGGCTAGTGGACCGCTTATCAGCCCCCACACTGTCTCCCACCATGGGGTACCAACAGATATTACAGCCTACTATGTCGGTACCCCCTATGCATCCTCCTTGGATGGATGTTTATGCCCACTCAGTTCAGAATATGGCTCAAACGTCTGCAGCCTATCAGCAAATGTTACAGGCGGACAGACTGTTAGCCAAAGCACATAGGCGGACTGTATCATCCTCTTAGTCCACCAGCTTTTGGATTCTGACGCATCATCTGAGGAGGCAGATGATGCACAAAATTCTCTACCTAAGTTGCCCTCGGGCGAGGAGGACCGTCATTCAACAGTGGATGTCCCTTCTTTAGTGAGGGCGGTTAAATCAGTCCTGAAAATAGAGGATGAACCGTCCCCTAAGCCTAAAACCCAGATGTTTAAACGTCAAAAGGTGGTTAATCAGAACAGCTCTCTGAGCTCACGGGGGAAGCCGGGGGTACTCCTGACAAACGGTTCGAGCTCCCAAAAAGACTAGCGTCTTTTCACCCTCTCAATACTGGTGAGTGTACTAAGTGGGAAGTCCCTCCCACTGTTGATTCGCATGTGGCAATCTTAGTCAGAAGCTGTACGCTGCCTTTACCGTCTACATACAAAACTGGAAACTTGTCTCAAGTCAGTCTACTCGCTTTCTGGCGCTATTACTCGGCCGGCTATGGCCGCGGCCTGGGTAGCTATGGCTATAGAAGTATGGACAGACGCTCCCGGAGAACAACTGGCCTATATCTCCCATATTCAGGAAGTGGCCTCTTATTTGGGAGAAGCTGCGTTGGATACTGGAATCCTTGCCTCTAAGGCATCTGCAACCTCGGTAGTCGCCTGGCTACGGTCCTGGAAAGCGGACACGGAATCCAGGAAGGCCCTCGAATCCTTACCCTTCTCTGGAGACAGGGTATTCGAGGCAGAGTTGGACAAAATAGTGGCTACAATGGCAGCCTCAAAATCTGCCTTTCTGCCATCAGCAGCTGCTCCTAAGCCTAGGCCGTCCTCTTTTCGGTCCTTTAGCCCTCAGGGTAAGGCAAAAGGACAGTCCTTTCCCAGGCAACCTAGTTCTCACAAGATCACTAAGCCACGATCCAAGCAGTCTTGGAGCCGTATACAAATAGAGCGGACCCGCGATACTTTTTCGCCTCTCTGGATTTTCCGCCTACTTCGCCTGTTCTGCAGGCGGAAAAGTATTGCGTGCGTGGCCGCTTTACTCCGTATTCAATTTGCAAGTAGGCGAAAACAGGTCCCGGCGAAACTTGGACAGGTGGAAAGTACTGTCAGATTTGAGCAAATCAGCCTGACACCCCCCAAATGATGCTCTGACATGGGGGTTAGCTATGGTACCCACCCGATTTGGCTTGCTGAAGTTATTTGGTGTTTTTAAACGGGCTCAATAGCTGCTAAATACCATTTTTGTATAAGTGGTGCAGAATAGTATTCAGGAGTATTTTTTGTTGAAAATAACATCCCAGCAAATTTGGGGTACTTGAAAATGGGGGTCAGCATATTTAAAAGTTGTTAAATTAAAGTTGAAAAAATCCACCTTCCACAAGCACCTGCAATAAAGAAAAAACACTTGGGGCATACTTGGGCGCCCCCCGATTCCCCACAAGCCGCCCACCCATTCCCCCCCCCCCACCAGAGTCAAGTTCGCTAGTTTTTAACTTTGTACCCCAACATTTTTTTTTTACGCCCCCAAATTCAATGTAATTTTTTGGGGTGTTAAGTGTTTTTTTTTATTTTTTGACAGTTTACCTTTGGGGGACTGTCTGAAGGCTGCACAGCGATTCCCGCAACGTTGCACCCCAAAACCCCAATTCTGCACTTTTTTCCGCCTCCTATTCATAGGCGAAACTTTTTCGCCTATTACATTGCATTGACTTTCCGCCTAGGCGGAAAGTCTTTCAAATTGAATACGGAGTAAAATCAAAACAGGCGAAAGTGAGGTCATCGGCTAATAGATTTCGCCAAAAACACATGGAAACGGCTTTTCGCCTCAAATTGAATACGGCCCTTGGTCGGTCAGACATCCAGATTCCAAGTCTGATGACAAACACACCGCCTGATGTGGCGGGCCTCCTCCTGGGAGATCTCAGGGTGGGAGGCCATCTTCTTTGATTTGACGACTCTTGGCGTCAAACAACCACAGACGCCTGGGTCTGAGAAGTGGTCTCTCAGGGGTACGCCCTTGCCTTTCTGAAGCAGCGTCCTCTCCAGCAATTTTTTTGTACAGGTCCCCCATCAGACCCTATCAAGGATCTGGCCCTCCAGGAAGCCATTCACTCCCTGCTGAGTTCAGGTGTGATAATACCGGTTCATTGAGGAACTGGTTTTTATTCCACTCTCTTTTTGGTTCAGAAACTGAACGGGTCTCATCTGCCTATTCTGAATCTCAAATCCCTCAACAAACTTATCAGAGTGCCAAAGTTCTGTATGAAAACTCTACGTTCAATTGTCCTGGCATTGGAGCCTGGGGATTTCATGGTTTCTCTGGACATTCAGGTTGCATTGCTGCATGTGCCAATTACGCCAACCCACCAACGGTACCTATGGTTTGCTGTTCTACAGCAACATTACCAGTTTCAGGCGCTGCCCTTTGGTCCATTAACGGCCCCTCAGGTCTTTACCAAAATAATGGCAGTTATGGCTGCCCACCTCAGGCGTCAGGGAGTCAGAATCCTGCCATACCTAGAGGACCTCTTAATCTTGCCACAGTTACTGACTGTGGGCCTGATTCAGAGCCGGACGCTCTGACCAGAGCGCTCGCTCTGAATCAGGGCCCTCCTACATGAAAATGGAGCGTCCTCCTGGACACTCGCATAGCTGTGGGTGACCACCCACAGCTTATGCGAGCGTCCATGATGATGGTCGCGATGGTCAAAACCATCGCGACCATCGGGCTTGCGACGGAGACCCTGCGGTAGGGTCTCGCTGCCGCAAGCCCTGGAGTGATTTTGGCTCTATCACAGCCAAAATCACTCCCACTGACATCACTAGTGATGTCATTGGGCCGGCTTCAGACGGTAGGCGTTCCCATGGGAACGCCTCCGTCTGGCAGCCACGCCCCCGGCACGCCCACCAAAGGGGGCGTGCTGTCAATCAACATCGACAGCACGCCCCCTTTGGTGCGAGACCCGGAGCGACGGATACCCCGTCGCTAGCCGGGTCTCGCGCATGCGCACGACGGAGCTCCCTCCGTCGTGCGCATGCGCAGTGGGGTAACATCGACCTGCTTGCGAGCGGGTCTGAATGACCCCCTGTGTTACAACACCATCTCCAACTGACCGTGGACTGCCTGCAAACACACGGCTGGCTCGTCAATTGGAAAAAGTCCTTCCTCTCTCCGACACAGCGGATGGTACATCTGGGGGCACTCTAATACAAAGGCTCTTTCTGCCAGTGGACAATATTTTGGCACTGCACTTGCATGTGCCTAACTTGCTACACAATCAAAAGGTATCCATTCACTCAGCAATGCAGGTCCTGGGGTCCATGGTATCCACATGGTGGAATACGCCCATACGCCCAGTTCCATTCCAGGCCCCTTCAACAACTGATTCTCTCCCGGTGGAATCGACAGTATCATCTGATTCGGTCCCAGATCCTCCTCTCTCCAGAGGCTCGGATTTCCCTCTCATGTTGGCTGCAGACGTCCCATCTGGACAAGGGTCGTCCCTTCTGGATTCCAAATTATGAGATTCTCACTACAGATGCCAGCCTTTGCAGATGGGGCGCGGTAACCAGTCATCATACCTTTTAGGGTTGGTTAATCCAGGAAAGTCGCCTGCCCATAAACATTCTGGAGCTTCGAGCAGTGTACAGAGCACTCACTCGGGCGCAAGACTTTCTCCAGGGCAGGCTGTTCCAAATCCAGTCCGACAATGTGACTGCGGTAGCCTACTTCAACCATCGGGGGAGCAATCGAAGTCGAGCAGCCATGCGGGAAGTGACAAACATCCTGGTCTGAACCGAATGTCATCTCCCGGCAATCTCGGCAGTGTTCATCCCCGGAGTCCTCAACTAGAAAGCAGATTTCCTAAGCAGTCAGGACATACACGCTGGAGAGAGGGCTGTCCACCCGGGAGTCTTCCAATTTCGTGGACAAATGGGGCCTACCAGAAGTAGACCTCATGGCCTCGCGTCACAATCAGAAGGTCCCCATGTACGGGTCCAGGACCAGAGATCCCTCAGCCGCCTTTGTGGATGCTCTGGCTTCAATCTCGCATATCTCTTTCCTCCGATCTCACTCTTCCCGAGGGTTCTCTTAAAGTTCAAACAAAATGGTGGCACGGTGATACTGATAGCCCCAGCCTGGCCCAGGTGCCATTGGTTCACCGACCTACAGTGTCTCTCCATAGACACTCCTTTTCCACTTCTATGGCAGGATCTGATAACGCAGGGCCCTTGCCTGCACTCGGATGTACCTCGTCTGTTTATGACAGCGTAGCTCTTGAGTCATCAGTCTTAAGAGCCAAGGGTTTCTCTCGCTCTGTGGTCTAGAGGATGCTCAGGCCACGTAAGCCTTCCTCGACCCGCATCTATTACAGAGTTTGGCACTCTTACTTTCAATGGTGCTCCCCCAGAGGCTATGACCCTACAGTTTTCTGCACTATCCGTCGGGTTCCAGCGAAGGATCGCTCCCCTGTCTGATGTTAGAACATTCTTTCAGGGTGTTCTCCGTCTTCAATCTCCCTTTGTCCCTCCAGTGGCCCCTGTGGGATTTGTCCTTGGTTCTCAAGGCTCTACAGGCGTTTGAACCTCTGTACTCAGTAGACCTCAAGTGGCTTACGGCGAAGATGCTCTTTCTCCTCGCTATCTCCTCTGCCCGCAGGCTATCTGATTTGGCAGCGTTCTCCTGTTGCTCCCCCTTCTTGATCTTTCATCCGGATAGAGCTGTCCTCCGTAGCCGAGCTGGTTACCTTCGTAAAGTGGTATCCCGATTCCATGTAAATAAAGAGATTGTGGTTCCAGCCTTCCAGCCCTCGGACCTCTCTGCAGGTGAAGCCTCTCTGGATTTGGTTCGTGCTCTTCGGATCTACACGGATCGTACCAATTCTTTGAGGAAATCAGATTCTCTTTTTGTGTTGTATGGCTTTCACCAGCGAAGCTGGCCAGCTAACAAATAGACTCGTTGGCTCCGGCATGACAGTCTATCAGACCTACACGTAAGCTGGTCTTCCTGTTCCAAATAGGATTACAGCACATTCTACTCTGTCTGTGGGACCATCGTGGGCGGTTTAACGTGATGCTTCTGACGAACAATTGTGCAAGGCGGCCACGTGGTCTTTCGTCCACACCTTTTTGCGGCTCTATGCCTTTGATACCTTTGCCTCTCAGGATGCTTCCTTTGGGCATCGGATTCTCCTTTCTGATCAGGAGCGTCCCCACCCTTAGGGGAAACTGCTTTAGGACATCCCCATGGTATCCCTGTGGATCCATATGGACCCTGAAGAAGAAATCAAGAGTTATGGTAGACTTACCTTTGTTAACTCTATTTCTTCGAAGTCAATAGGGTCCACCGGGCGCCCATCTTGACGCACCTGGCTTCAAGGGGTATTTTTCTCTTGGCCACGGATTCCCTCATCTTTTGTGAGTGGTTCTTGTGTGTTCTTCCTTCTCCTCTCACCTGCTCTTGCCTTGGGCTTGTTTACAAAACTGTCTGCCTGTAGCCGGGGGCGGGGTATATGTGGAAGAGGACCGGTGCATCCTGGGAGCTAAAGGTTTGACTGTTTGGTGCCCGAATCACTCCAACCACACACGCCCCATAGTATCGTTGTGGACCCTATGGACTTTGAAGAAATAGAGTTAACAAAGGTAAGTCTACCATAACTCTTACTCTTTCAAACACCGCCTGTAAAGTGACAGGAGCTGATTGGTTGGTACTTTCTCTCTCCAAAGTGTTGTACATCTCCCCCTATATACTTAAATGTACCTTTTATATATCAATGTGGTTTACAAGTATTTCCAGGTTGAGGAAGATTTGATCAATACCACCTCTTGGGCTGATTACAGTCAGTTAGTGGAGTCAGAACATGCGCATACATGCGGATCACAAACGATTCCCTTCCAACCACATATCGCTATGCCTGATTCCATTTTTTTTTGTTCACTCTCTGTTGTATCCAACCAATATTGGCTGCAGTATATCAGCATGTGTGGGCACGTTTACACAAAACACAACATATGAGATAAGATTTCTGTCTTCTAAATTCCACTACACTGATCAAAGCTAATACTTGTTTGGTTGTGATTGGTAACGTTACATTTGTGTTATATAATTATTTTCTTAAAATAAGATGTTAATCCCTTGTGCGCCAGTCATGGAAAAATGTCATACTCTGTATTTAAAAATATATTTTTGTTTGCTGCTTTGTAATATATAGCTAGCATTTTCTCCATTCACATCCTGCTCTACATATATTCAATTTAATTGTCATTTTTTGTCACTTCTCTCCTATCTACTCAATTGCATTGTAATTCATATTATAGATGTTTCCAAATTTCTCTGCATTTTTTCAACCATGTATCTTTTTTTCCTTTTATTAAATATGCAGATGGGAATACAGGATGATGGCTATGAGGAGGTAAACAATGCAGAGTTTGACTATGAAGTAGAGTATGAGTGTGTAAGTATTTGTTTTAATCAGTGCTAAAATTATTTGTTAGTTTGAAATGTTGCGTTTTTGTTTTGTTTTTTTCATAAAAAATAGACTGATCTCCCTCGCAAAACATTCTTCTGCTGCTGCTCAGCCCGGTCAGTCCAAACATTGGTTGCCTGTATTTTACCAAATTCAATATAAAATGCTACACCAACATACTTCTCTTCAGGTATTTTAAAATAAAATATCTCCCAGCCCTCCCAAGCATAGCAAGGCTTTTTCTAGCCAAACCTTCATGCATTCCCTCAAAAACTAATAAGATTATTAAATTCCAGAACCACCCACATAAACTCCATAAATTATTCTACCCAATTTCCTCCTCTCTACACCGTCCAAACATAACTTTACATGTGTTCTCTTTCTACACTTGCACATCCTACTGACCCCAGGCCAGCATTATTCAATGACTGGATCATACATCCCACCAAGAACCTCTGCAATCTGTCTGGACTAGGAGCATAACTAAACTGTTATGGGTCCAATAGCGAAGTTTTAAGTGAGCCCCCATCTCGATGCTTCTAAAGAGACACCTCATTTGTTCATTTTAGGCACCAAAGTAATGACCTAGTTTATTTTATTCCCCATTATAATGAACGGTTTCTCTTCAGGGGAGACTAATAACTGATTCAGTAGTTCTGAAAAAAAGTCCCCAAAGCAACTCCTAGGGGATCATGGGGCAGATGTATGAAGGTCTGTGAAGTGATAAAGTGGAGAGTCATAAACGACCAGCCAATCAGCTCTCAACTAACATTTTTCAAACACAGCCTTTAACATGACAGTAGGGAGCTGAGTGGCTGGACGGTTATCACTCTGCACTTTATCACTTTCCAGAGCTTCATACATCTGCACCCATGTATCCTGGTGCCCCCCCAGGAATCCACCACCGGTGATGTTAGATATAAATTAGGTGAAGAGTAGGCGGCCTCTAAGCCTCCAGGCCCCATAGCATTAGCACCGCCTGCTCCCTCGGCTGTACTAAATATTGTAACAATTTACAAAAATTAGCACTTTACCTCATGTATTAAGTTTCTCTTTCCCTATATATTGTAAGCTTACGAGCAGGGCCCTCTTACCTGTTTGTATTCTGTTCAAAATGAATACCATTCAGTATCTGAGGATATACAGTATTTAAAATCTAAACATACTATCTTCAAAGTTTCAAATGAAATGTAAAACTTAGCTTCCATTTGCCTTTCTGTTTGAATCCGGAAGTTCAGCAGCTCCTGGTGAGATTAGTCAGGTGTGCAGACCAGGAGTCATTGTGCTGGGCTGAGTTCTGAATCTTGATTGCTACAGCTGAGTTCAGAGCCTTGCTGGTTTCTGGACCTGCGATGACAGACTTTTTAGGGATTTCCCTCTCACACTCCTTTGTGGGTTGTAATCAGTCTTATCATGTCAGTCCTGGCGTTTACTTGAATACCTGCTCTGTGGAGTTTTATTTATTTGTGCTAATTTGAGACACTGGGTTGTGGAGAAATGCTGTTAGATCTTCCAATGTTTTGCTGTGTAAAACATCTGTACTATTTGGAAGATAAATCTGCATTTTCTGCCCAGCTTCTCTGCACTGTGTAAATCGGGGGTCTTCAACCCGTGGCCCGCAGAGCTGTTCCCCTGTGGGCTGCCGATGGGGTACAGGCACACTCTAATGTCACCCCCTCCGGGTCCGTTTCAGTAAGTGTAGTGCGGACTGAACTACACAGTACCAAACACATCACTGCCGGCGGCATTGTGTTTGTTTTGGCAGCCAATGAGAGTCAGACAGACTCATTAGCTGCTGCGCCCACTGCCGGAGCCGGGCTGGAGCTCACTAATGAGCTCCACCTTCCGGCTCCCGCTGTGGGTGATGGGAGAGACATCATGACGTCTCTTCCATAGTGCAGAGCGGGCTGGGAGGATGGATGAGCAGCGGGCGCAGGAACGGAGATTCAGGTAAGTAAGGTTTTTTTTTTGGGTGTGTGTCTTTGTCCTATATATGTAACGGGCAGGGGCACTGGCACTGCATAGGGGGGGACTACTACTGGGGGCACTACATAATGGGGTCCACTACTAGGCGCACTGCATAGGGGGACCACTACTGGGGGTACTGCAGAGGGGGGCAGTTATGGGACATAATTGTTTGACATAATTAATGGAGGAGGAGGGACAGTTATGGGGCATAATTATAATTGTGGGAGGAGGGGGGCCGTTCTGGGACCTAATTAAAAATGTAGGAGAGGCGAGTTATGGGACATAATTATGTGAGGATGGGGTAGAGTGTAAATACCGCAGTATAGCTTAGTGGCCGTTGGGCTTCGTTGACATTTTTAATGTGGTCCACACTTAAAGGTTGAAGACCCTTGGTGTAAATCACCTGTGCTATTTGGAAGATCTGGACAATATTTCTCTTCAGTGCACTTATCTGCTATGCAGAAAACTTGCCACCTGCCACCATTTCCCTACTGTGAAAATTATTTGTGCTACTTGGATGATCTGTTCAGCATTTGCTCTTTAGTCTAATATCACTCTGGTAAATCCATTCTTCAGTCTGCTGCTCATTTACTGATCATTGTATCCTCTATATAGATATGGCTTCCTCATCCAAAGGGCTCTTTTACTAATTTTCTCAAAATAATGCAGGTTTCTGTAATTTATTGGTGATGAACTATTATTGGGAGACAGTATTTGGGAAAAATTATTTAATCACGGAAAGGATTGGTTTGGAGGTTTGTGAATATTGTTGGTTTTATTTGGTATACAAGCACAGCTAGAAATTGAGTAAATAGGATGAGGGGTTACTTAATTGAAAAGCTACGGGAGGGAATTTAAAATGTGGAATTATTGGGATCAGCATGATCTGGAATGTCTACTTAGACAAAACACTTCAGCCAATGTTAAAAAAAACTGTTCTTCTGCATATGAATGTTAGGATGGAAGTACAGTATTGATCAAAAGTATTAGAATAATCCAATTTATCCAGTTTTTATTGAAATTTAAGCAACTTAATTCCAGTGAATAGAACAGGTATGACCGCGCTCAGTAGGTATGCTGGGATGGCATAGTCAGTCTCTAGCAGCCTATATCAAAAAGAGGTGTTCTTCCTCAAAATAATACAATATATGGATACTGTATGGCACTTTGAGATTTTCTGATACTAAATTGCAGGGGCGGATTGGGATGGAAAACCAGCACGGGAAATTTCTGAATGCAGCCCATTTTGAGGCAGGATCTGACAAGGGAACGGGGTCTGTTGGGGGTGGAAAACCCCTCACAGGGCCTGATTCTGAGTTGGATGCAGTTGCGACCTTCTTTGCGTCTTTTGCTGCAGTTGTGTAGTGACTTTATTCTAGTGCTGATACAAAGCCCTTCGCTGGTGTACATCCATGCATCCGAAAGTGCCAGGACTGAGATGCCCATTTTAAGTGTCTATTCTCTGTGCGCCTGCGGGCGTACCTGCATGTGAAATGCTACATTACAGTGTTACAGCCGCTGACAATGTAACATAGCGTTTTGCATGCATACACCAGCACTCACTCAGAGAACATAGGCATGCTGTATATCATTTTACTCAGCAGAAGTTGCTTATGCTGTCTATTTGCATCACTGTGTTAAAAATACGCCTTTGGAGGTAAAAAGTTGCACAAAAGATGCTCAGTGCTACCGAGTCACGCCACGGCATGGCACGACTAGGGCTGTTTAATGCGCAAGGAGGCTAGATGCAAGAGGAACCATCTGTTCTCGCATCTATACTCATCAGCAATACATTCTCACACCTCAGCGACTGGCATTAAATGGGTATGACACTGAGAGATGACACTTTACCTATTCTGAAAATAAGTAAGGGTCGTCCAATGTAAGCGGCTGTATGCACTAAATAAAGTCTCCTCTATAAATACATGTACCCCCACAGAGGACCCTAAAAACTCCAATACTTATATCCAACAGAAACACAATACTGTCAATAAATGCATGTACCCCCACAGATAGAGTACCCTAAAAACTCCAATACTTATATCCAACAGAAACACAGTACTAGCAGAGACACAGATAGGAGAAATAGACAGAGGGAAGAGACAGACAGAGCATGTGAGAGGACAGTAGGAAGAGAGAAGACAGAGGGAAGGGACAGTCAGTCAGAAGAAAGCTACAGAGAGAGGTAAGAGAGAGCCATGCCCAGCCATATCACTCAGGCAGTGCTGGAAATGGGGTAAGACCATGAAGTTCTACATGCAGTGGCACTGCCAGCTGAAGTGGGAACAGGTCCCCCTGCAGTGCCCCCACCTGGTGCTTACAGTACAATAATAAAGGTATTGCAGGGGTTGGATATAATGCACACAGGGCCAGGTGTGCATGAACATAACTGCTAAGATTATTAAACCCCTCTCCCATATGATCATACCTAACTTCCTCATCATTAACTTCCCTCACTAATTTAAAATTTCAGCTCACTCCCCACAGCTCATTACCTTGCTATGTGTATCATTCAGCCAGCACTTCACTGGCACACCTCTGGCACATGGGAACTTGGAGGAACAACAACAGAACATCCCGCTCTGCAGAGGAATGAGGGGAGGTACTGTAACACTGCACAGAGGAAGGGGAGGAGCCCTGCTGTGCAGAGGAATGAGGAGAGGTACTGTAACACTGCACAGAGGAAGGGGAGGAGCCTTGCTGTGCAGGGGAATGAGGGGAGGTACTTTACAACTGCACAGAGGAAGGGGAGGAGCCCCACTGTGCAGAGGAATGAGGGGATGTACTGTAACACTGCACAGAGGAAGGGGAGGAGCCCTGCTGTGCAGAGGAATGAGGGGAGGTACTTTACAACTGCACAGAGGAAGGGGAGGAGCCCCGCTGTGCAGAGGAATGAGGGGATGTACTGTAACACTGCACAGAGGAAGGGGAGGAGCCCTGCTGTGCAGAGGAATGAGGGGAGGTACTTTACAACTGCACAGAGGAAGGGGAGGAGCCCTGCTGTGCAGAGGAATGAGGGAAGGTACTGTACAACTGCACAGAGGAAGGGGAGGAGCCCCGCTGTGCAGAGGAAGGAGGCAGATGATGAGTCAGTGTCTCGACTCAGTCAGTCACACTGTATGAGGGAAGCCAAAATGTAGGGGCCGTGCAGCAGAGCAATTGCCTCACAACCATCTCCTACTATAATAAAAAAAAAAAAAGAAAACATCATCCTCCCCAATGACAGAGGGGAAAAACTCGCTGTCGCAAAACATTTAAAATAGAAGCAGCCGAGTACATATCCCTGTATCCTCCCAAGCAGCCCAACTCTGTGTGTCCCTTACTAGCTCACCCTAACCCTGCGTGTCCCTGACAACTTACCAGCTCCTGTATTGCTGGCTAATGGCTATCACAGCTGAAGGTGGGGCCGTGCTACACTAGCTCTAGGGCCATGGGAGGAGCTGCAGTGTCTGAATGAACATGTGCAGCAGCCCTCCCGTCCGTGGTCATTATCTTTAACTACAGCTGCCAGCCTCGCTCTGACAGCTGCCTGATCGGAGCGGAGCTGAGCTCCGATCAAGGCAGCAGCCGTGCGGCCCGGCAGAGGGGTGCATGGGACCAGCCCAGCGGGAACTCACCCGCTTTCCCGGTGGCCCAATCCGCCCCTGCTAAATTGTGTTTAATGTATCAAGTGCGGAGTATCAGGTGGAGAATGAGAGCTAATTGGTGTGGTTTGGAATCATCTGGATTTGTGTTGGTTGTGTCGTACCATCGGGTTTGCATACATCTTTGAATGAGGCTATTTATTAAAACCAGGTATTTATTATTTCTTTGTTTCAGATGCTTACAAAAGTTTCCTCTACCCTACAATCGTTTGGTTACTGCTAGAGACTGTGTGGTTTAAAGGGGATGGCAAGGAGCAGGCACTAAATAGTTAACAAACTAGAACTGCGCTCACCGAAGCTCAGACTCCAGTCTTTTATTTAGTGCCTTGAAGCAAGACACTTTTTTTCTTTTTCTCCAGAGAGATTTGGGGTTTTCTGCTTAATTTCTTTGTCTTTGATTCCTGCGCCTCAGACCCAGTGCGCACACAAAGCAGGACATTAGATTAGTTAGGCTACCTGCTGCTGCTGGCCCCGCTCCATTTTGCGCTCCCAAGAGGGTCACCGGATCACTAGCTAGGATGTCCTGGGACCTTATAGACTACTTCGGCTGCATGTGCTTTCAGACTGTTTATAGAGTCCATTACTTTGCAGGTGAGAACTGAGGCACAGTATCTTTAATCTATTTCCTCCAAGTGTATTATCACCTACAAGCTCAAAAATTGGATTACCATTATGTACCAAGGCAAAAGATTAAGCATTCCAGGAGTTCTTCCTACATACAGATGTGTCCACATACATCTTACTTCCTTGCGCGTTAAACAGCCCTTCTAGTCATGCCATGTCGTAGCGTGACTCGGTAGCACCAAGCATCTTTTCGTGCAACTTTTTACCTTCAAATGAGTCTTATTTGCAAAGTGAACAAAAATGTACGCACAAGCAGCTTCTGATTAAAATTATATGCTGCACGTATCTGCATGTATAATGCTGTTAGTGTCACAGCCGCTGACACTGTAATGTAGTATTTCGCATGCAGATACACCTGCAGTCGCACACAGAATATAGGCATGCTGCATATTTTAATCAGAAGCTGCTTGTGCGTCCTATTCACATGTCTTTGTAAATAAGACTTATATGACGGTATAAAGTTGCATAAAAAGACACTCGGCGCTACCGAGTTGCACTGTGCTTTGCGTTATGTTTAACGCGACTTGCAGCGCACGAGGTAAGATCTATTGGACACATCTGTACTGCAGGTTGCAAGAATATTACATATGCGGATTCATAATTGTTAAATTCTGTTTTTACTAATCATTGTTGTTAACAAAGGAAACTAATGCAGATACATGGTTAATAATAGACCAGTTACAATGAGAACATCTTAAGCCCGGTACACACTGTACGATGTGTACCCAGCAATATGATCCGATGGCCGACATATAGGGCGGTCCCCACACACGTAGCGATCCGGTGCCCAATATGCCGCCCCCCCCACATAGACCTGCATGGGATCGATAATCGCTTTTCCAGATCTCAGAAAGATCTGGAGGAGTGACTGACAACCTCATGCGAGCACACAGTGGAAGATCTCATGCCCACACACGGAACGATATAGTTGCGATATCGTTCCAATCCGTCGGATCGCCCGCTATATCGCTCCTTGTGAGGGGGCCTTGAGTCCAGTGTAATCATTGCGTTGTTGAGCACATGCCTTAAGAACCCTGGGAGCTGAAAAAAAAAAAAAAAGCACTTCAAGTTCTGTTTCCTCTTGCATATAATGTTTAATTTATGCATAATTATTATGCTCCATATGGAGTCCTGTTTCATTATTTGAAAAGCCATGAATTTATTGTCTTTTATTTATAAGGCGCCAAGAAGTGTCAGTAATGCCGTACAGAAAGAATTGCAAACAAATTACATAATATAAAAAAAGTTCACACAGATCGTACAGGGGCAAAAATCAAACATTGATATAATGGAAGTTCATATTTATATTTTGAAATAAAAGGTATTTGTCAGAAGAAAATTTGCCAATGCCTTTATTTTTTGGTACAAGTAAAGTTGGCATTACACTGTGCAGTTATAGGCACAATCAGCCAATTTAAATGCTCGTTGGGCTGATAATTGCACAGTCTGTGGCAGTGATTCCCAACCTCAGTCCTCAAGGCACACTAACGCTGGCCATACACTAGACCAACTTTCATCCAACCAGCCAACTAGTTGATAGGCTGGAATGAAAATCTGGTAACGTATGGGAGTAAATGATGATCAGCAATTTGCTCCTAAATGCCAGAAAACAGATGAAAATGGTCGTCAGACAAGTTTGATCAAAACAATTTGTTCAAACAACAATTTTTATTCCATTTTCCGGCATTTGGGAGCAAATTGCTGATTGTCATTTGCTTTCATCCCTTACCATATTTTCATTCCAACCAATCAACTGGTTGGATGCAAGTTGGTCTAGTGTGTGGTCAGCTTAACAGTCCTGGTTTTAGTGATATCCATGGTTAGTTAAACGAGGGCATCCACTACAAGATTTTAGCAGGCGATTGAACGATAACAACGTCGTTATCGTTCAATTGTTAAAAAATAGTTAATAAATCGTGCAGCGTTTGGTCGTTAACGATCAACGATGCGCGCTCCTGCTGGTCGTTTGATCATCTCGTCAGTCGACCGAACATGCAGGTCAATTTCACTTGATCTATTAAAGATAGTTTTCAAATCGTTCAGACTGAAAGATAAAATTTCAAGGGAAAAAATCAAGGGAAAATCGTTTAGAGATTGGACAGGGAGTAGATAGTCTAGTGGATGTGCCCCTTTAGTCAACATAACTGAGGTACTAATTAAGTCAGCTGTGCTCAAGTATGGTTATCCTTAAAACCTGGCCTGTTAGTGTGCCTTGAGGACCGTGGTTGGGAACCCCTGGTCTATGGCCGTAACAGACCACCAGTTATTGTTCTGTAAGGCATGAGAAATCTTTCAGCATGCCTGACAGATGGGCAATAATTTGTGCCTGGATCGAACAGTAAATGTACTCGCCCTCAGACAGAGAATCCAACTATATGATCCAACTATATGTCAGATAATCAGTCTGTCTGATAATAAGATCTATGCATATCTTTTATGAAAACAAGATTACTGTAAACTCGTTTAAAATTGTTAATATGATGTACGAAAAAAGAGAATACCCCAAGTGCTAGTAATAATTTTATATATATATATTTTTTTTATTATATTTTAAATACAGCAGTAGAAAAGCACAGTGTGCTTGTGATAAAACAGGTGCAACACAGACTTCCAATTTAATTCTCTGCACTAATTGGAATGAATGGAAAATATGGCTAAAAGTAAAAACTATTCATAAAAAATAATTTAATATCAGACACACATTAGTACAATATCAATTTGACCGGGCAAAATAAAACAAAAAAAATTTGAGATAGAGAAAACACACACACGCACGCACACTCACTCACTCACTCCCCCCCCCCCCCTCCTATACTATGGGAAAAAAACCCCACAGATAATAGCTTCAATATACCTACAGGAGGTGGATCCTACAAAAGAACTGGTATATAATCAGAGAGTTATAATCCACACCTGCAGTATGACCAGAGCCTCATTCAAATAGTAATGTACATGGTAGTATGTCTCTATATGTCAAACATAATAATTGGATGGATAGGCTTCCAGACCAAATCACATGAAGTCACGCACTCAGGAGAAATAGAGAAGAAATAAATTGAACGCTGTCACTTCTCCGATGGGAGGTATCCGGCAACAGTAGTGGATGTTGCTAGTGGTAACTGCTCAAGCTGAACATAAATGCATATGAGGGAGGCAATATCTCCAATGGGAGGATCGGGGGCCGCGACTACCTTGCATATGTGAAAAGTCCTGTAGATCGCGTCTGCATCACCGCCTCGACCTCAGTGCTAAGTGAGCGTCCGATTAAGCTGTGTGGTGTAAGGCTCTCCGGATCTCCTAGGGTAATGGCAGGTGACTGCGGATAACAAATTTGGGTCCAGTGTCCTAGCTCTGACTAGTTACGCACCGCTATTTGGTCGCTTTTTCAAAGAGTGATGTGCTTCTCTATATGGACCCTTTTTATATCCAAACAAGTTCCTTCTCATTAGTGCTTTAATTAATTGCACCTGTTGGGATTCCACCTGCTGATCCACCTCCTCTAGACTCCTAATAACATAGCATGTGTCTAAAAAAAGTACTCAACTTATAAATATATTCCTTCTCCACCAAATGATCTATTCCATCAGGTTTATTTGAACATTTAATAATGCATAAGATATTTTTAAAGTAATACAAGCAAAATAAATAAATAATAAAAATCTATATATAAGATAAACCAACTAGATTTAGTGGGAATAGAACCCAGGACCTTTTGGATAACAGTCCATAACTCTACCTCTACTCTAACCCAGGTATTAGGAAAATATCTGTAATTGTCTATACATAAGATAATAAATAGACACATTAGACATAAATCTAACTGCCTATATCTAATAGGAGTTGAACCTAGAACCATGAAGGATCATAGTCCGATAGCTTACCCCCACTCTATCCAGGCTCTTATAGCATAATAAGAGTTGTAGTATATGCTGTCAATAATAAACATTATACTCTCCACTTAAGAAACCTCTTGATATTAAAGGTGCACACACACACAACGATTTTTTGAACGATTATCGATAAACGATATCTATTATCGTTCATCGTTGTAAAAATTGTTCACTTTCTAAGTTAAAACGATGAACGATTATCGTTCATGGGCGTTCACGTTTGTAGTTTGTAGTTCAGTCAGACTGACCAACTCAATGATTTTCGTTAAGGGAATATGCAAAAATCGTTTGTAGTTTAAAAAAATCGTTCATTACATTTAGTAAATGAATGATTTTAGTAAACGATTTTCGTTAATTTTTCCCTTGAAAAATTAACGAAAATCGTTTAATAAAATCGTTCATTTACAAAATCGTTGTGTGTGTACGCAGCTTTAGAGACAACAAACAGACTACCTACATTAATATAACAGAATTCACACTCTCACCATTGCAATCAAATATATCCCCAATATTACACAGGAAAACATGAATGTATAGATTATTTAGATGTTTTAAACAATATAATTAGTATTCCTAAACCATTCTAGAATAGTTCATCAGTCCATTACTCTACCTCTACTCTAACCCAGTTACTGGGAAAATCTCCGTAATTGTCTATACTGTACATAAGATAATAAATAGACATAAATCTAACGGGAGTTGAACCTAGAACCATGAAGGATCCTAGTCCGATAGCTTACCCCCACTCTATCAAGGCTCTTATGGCATAATAAGAATTGTAGTATATGATAACAATAATAAACATTATACTCTCCACTTAAGAAACCTCTTGATATTGAAGGTGCATACACACACAACGATTTTTTTAACAATTATCGATAAACAATATCGATTATCGTTGTAAAAATTGTTCACTTTCTAAGTTAGAACAATGAACAATTATCGTTCATGCGCGTTCACGTTTGTAGTTCAGTCAGACTGACCAACTCAACGATTTTCATTAAGGGAATATGCAAAAATCGTTTGTAGTTCAAATAAATTGTTCATTACATTTAGCCAATGAATGATTTTAGTAAACGATTTTCGTTAATTTTTCCCTTGAAAAAATTAACGAAAATCGTTTAATAAAATCATTCATTTACAAAATCGTTGTGTGTGTACGCAGCTTTAGAGACAACAAACAGACTACCTACATTAATATAACAGAATTCACACTCTCACCATTGCAATCAAATATATCCCCAATATTAAACAGGAAAACATGAATGTATAGGTTATTTATTTAGATGTTTTAAACAATATAATTAGTAATCCTAAACCATTCTAGAATAGTTCATATGATGTGTCTGCTTGCCAAAATGTACCTCTACAGCACAATCTTCTTTGCTCAGCTGACTTACTGTGGTATTGCTGACCCATGGTCTTTGTTCTCTCTGAAAATGCAAGTAATTAGAGTACACGGGTTTATGGGGCATATTTTGGGGGTATAGACTTGATAATTATTTGTTATTGTGGCAATAATAAATGAAAAGATCGCTTGAATGTATGTGCAAACACATCCAGGGACAGCGGCTCCAATATCTGCTGTGGTCCACCCTAGATACATTCAGAGGATACTGTAAATTTGTGGATATCCCTGGAAAATAGGTGTTTTTGGGGGTGATATCTAACAAATTTATTTTGATAAATAGGCCCCTATGTCTTTAGAAGCTGTAACACCAGTGCCCAATATGGAGAGGGTGATGTCCAGGACAAACCTGCTACTAAAAATGTATGTGAACTTTAAATGAGAATTTACGTAAATGACAAACTGAAGTGCTAATTTGTGATCCCTATCCAATTAATAAGTCCTCAATATAACGGCAATACAGACCATTAGGTGCACTTGTGCATAGAAAGAGGTATGGGTCTGCTGTTTTTGCAGTTCATTAATGACCCTTTTTTGACACTTGTTGTTGTTTTTTTTTGGGGGGGGGGGGGGTGTATCATGCACTGGTGAAAAATCCACTTTAGCTAGCCATGTACTATATCATTGGTGTCAATATTTACAATCTTGCTTTATCTGTTCAACAGGCTAGTGTTATTTCAGATGCCTCTGATCAACAACCAACACTCACCGATGTCCTCAACTATTGTCAGGTACAGAATATAATCTTATGCACATTTAACCTTGTAACTGATGATCATTTTTTCTAATGAGGGCATAAAAAAATATTTTTTTCTTAATATATATTTTAGTGATAAAAATGTGTCTAGGAGTGTCTAGCACCTCCCTCGCCCCTCCCCCCTTTAGTGGCAATAGATATCCCAGTGGCAATATCATCCAATGGTAATAGATTCCCCAATGGCATTGCCTCACCCCTTAGGGTCCATATATAATCAGAGAATTATCTTCCCTCTCAAGCTGCGCCTTTTTCCACACATTACGGTAAGCACATTCTGTTTGCACCTCCTTACAGTGCAAGCAGAATCTGCCTTCTAAAGTTCACGCGCAAAAGCTGATGGCTTCTGCTATTAATTGAATCTGCCACTTAATGTTGGAGGAAACATTTTGTTACCTTGTCTGTGACAAATTTGCCAAATCAGTAGCAATTTCCCCAATCTTCTTTATGGTTTTTGAACTTTCTGAATCACTGCTTTATGGGTAAAATATTAAATACCTTTTTATTTATATATAATGAATGAATATACACACAGATCTTGTAATTTGTCATTTTTTGCTCGGAGCAACTTTTTGTTCGCATTTCTTAGCGTGTTCTTTACTTTGGGCCTAATTCAGAGTTAGGAAAAAATAAAACAAGGATCAAACACGTTTGCTGCTGGAACACACCATGTTGAAGTGAAAAGAGTGCAAATGCATTTATTTTCTTTCAAGCAGGGAAAATACTAGCTGCTTTTCCATGTAGTGGACAAATATGTAGCAGGTTTGTTTTTACCCAGATATTTAGAACTAGCGTTTGCCTGCAGCTTCGCTCGCGTGGATATCCGTTATTGCTCGGCGGAAGTAATTTTACAGTAGTGTCATCTAATATTGTGATGTATATTTTATATTGTAGACATTGATCACAAAATGTCATTGTAAACAATATTTGCAGTTTTTCCTTCAGGGATTAACACAAAAAAGATGCTTGGGGGCTACTAACTCGTGAGCAAGCCACTTAACCAACAGTAGAACCGAAAGGTTGCAAGTAACTTGAGCAGTGACTCTACAATATGTAGTATTTGTCTTGCGTTATCTACTGGATTGACATGTATACTGCAACTTCATGAGTCAAGATAAGTTGCCTGCTTAATGCTTAATATATAGTTAGATTTTCCTGCGAAATAGATCTTGAGGTATATTTATCTATGTATTTATAGATGCATACATATATACCTGTTTGCGTTCAGGGTGTGCAATATATGTATATATTGTTTATATATTTATATACATATAGTCATTTTGGACTTGAGGAGCCAGTGCAAATTCTGTGAAAAATATTTTTGTCTCCATAGTTCATAAACAGTCCCTAAAAGTATATTTGTCCCCCAAAAAATGACAATTATATACATCTGGTAATTTTTGGCTTGAAGAGACTGCACACGCCATGTGTCGAGCGTCTGGGTTTTCCTCTATTGCTCCTCTCCCTGATGTCACATTGAGATAATACATAGCTCAGTTTCTTTCAAGGTGACTAAGCTACACAATATTGAAAACACAATCCAAATTTATCCTGTAGTTTTTGCGTGATGCTGGAACGAACAGATAACAAAAATTCAGAAAAAATGTTTTTTGTCTCCATAGTTAATACACAGTCCCAAGGAGTACATGTCTCCAAAAACATTTCTATGTACAGACACAACCATTACAACTTTATTATAAGTATAGATTAAGCTACTTAAAATCTATCTGCACATTTGAAATCAGCCCCACTTGCAGTGCAACATGGTTTTGGCAATTTGCAAAAGGCTAATTTCTTCTTCGGGTTTCATTGGGTCCACAGGGATACCACAGGCTATGTAGTTTGAGTAATCCATTGCACCAAATAGCTACAGCTTTCAAGATCCCAGCATGCACAGGACCTCATCCCTATATACCCTAGCCACAGGCATTCAATTTTTTTGTTTGGTGCTCAGCAAGTACCCAGACGCACCTGTTATAACAGCGGGACTGCTTAGGCAGTCCCAGGCTTTTTATTTTATTATTTGTTTATATACTGGGTTGAGTAAGTACAAGGCGTCCAAATAGGACGCATGTACTACGACTCCTACTACCTCCGCTGATGCCGAAATGCCAGCTCCTGCAACGGGCCCTGGAGATTTCGGCGGGTCACAGCGAAGCCTAGCTAGCAGCGACGCTGGGTCCCGGACTACAATCGGAGATAAGGTAAGGCGATTCCTCAGTACTGGCTTCCGGTGTAGGAGATGCACGGGAGGCTGCTGCCAGTGAGGACCCGCGAGCCACATTCTCACTAAGACCGCTGGGGCCTTATCGTCTGACGCCGGGGATGGGTAGTAGACGCACTAGCAGCGCACTAGTAGCATCTACTACTGTGAGGTCAGCGGACCCGTGCCGTTAACGCAGCTTAGGGGAGATAGGCGCTCCCTCGGCTGCTACTACCCCAACCCAGACGCAACTTCCTGTGTGGGTTCCCGCGTCTGGTTTGTTATTACTGACCACCTTGTGTATTGAGACGCTCACATTCCACCTAGGGTGCTCTGCTGAAAGCTGTTGGTTCTCAGAGGTGTGGGTCAGTCTCCCTGCATGCCTCTCCCTTGGGTCAGGCATACAGGGAGGGTGCTTTATATCCTACCAAGTCCCCGGGGGTTTGTTCAGTTGATTCAAAGCCCATTTGCATGTGCATTTGACTTTATATATGCATTGTGTGTGACTTTAATGCTAGCTGCTGCACTGCCTGTGTTTTTCCTCATCCCTTTGTACCGGTGTGTGGGGGGGTTTTCATTTGTCTTTTCACATTTACTTGTGAAGACTGTCACATTGCATTTATACCTTATACCTGTGATACATTGTTATGTCTAAAGGCATGGGGAAGAAGGAGGTTGTAAATCCTGTTTGGCAGGTCAGAGGAGGAATTTGTGCAAGATGGTTTGTGTGTTAGCTGTTGTAAACGGCCACCTCTCCAATCCAGTACACCAGCACCTGCACAAGAACCACCTTGGGTGGCCTCTTGATCTCCGGTTTTGTCGCATTTAGTGGACCGTGCAGCAGCTTCACAGGCTCCAGCAACAGTACTGCCTCCCACTATGGGGTACCCACAACATTTACATCCTTCTATGTATACAGTATGTCTCCCATGATTCCTTTTTGGGTTGATGCTTATGCTCACTCTAGTCAGAGTATGCTGCCGTCTATGGCCGCTCAGCAAGTGATGTAAGCGAATAGACCAGTTGTGGTAAAGCATAAGAGAGTATCCCTTCAGGCATTGCCTCAGTATCCTATCACTGCATCATCATCATCAGACTCTGATACTCAGAGTTCTGGTTCTTACTCAGTTGAGGAAGGCCACCAATCCTCGGTAGATGTCCCCTCTCTGGTGAGAGTGGTTAGATCTGTCCTGAGTATAGAGGAAGAGGAGGTTCCGCCTAAGTCTAAGGCTCCGGTCTTTAGGTGTCAGTAGGTGGCAAAAGATTATTTCCCTCAGTCTGAGCAACTGACTGATCTTATGTCTGAAGCATGGAATACTCTAGATAGGCGTTTCCATGCAGCAAATAATTTATTTTCTCTGTACCCATTTTTACCTGATGAATGTAACAAATGGGAAGTTCCTCCAACGGTAGATGCTCATGTGACGAGATTGATCCGGAGCTCCTTCCACATTATCACTCAAGGAGTTTACAGATAGAAAGCTTGAAAACTATTTGAAATCAGTATTTTCATTATCTGGAGCTATTACCAGTCCAGCTATGGCTGTAGCCTGGGTGGCCAAAACTATGAAAGAATGGACGACATCTCTGGAAGATAGTATGCCAGATGCTACCAGAGACCAGCTGTCTTATCTCTGCCAAATGTGAGAAGCAGCTGCATATGTTGTAGAGGCAGTTATCGATGCAGGTATTTTGGCTTCTAAAGTGTTGGCAACTTCAGTTGCTGCTCGGAGAACCTTTTGGCTAAGAACCTGAAAGGCGGATGCAGGCTCCAAGAAAGTCCTTTCCTTTTGTTGGGAAGGTACTGTTTGGACCAGAATTGGATAACATAGTGACTACTTTGGCAGCATCTAAATCTGCTGGGTTGCCATCTACGACTACCCCTAAGTATAAACAGTCGTCCTTTTGGTCCTTTCGTCCGCAAGGAAGGGCAAAGGGACAGTGTTTCTCCAGACAGGATAATTCCCGCAAGAAACCGCAGACTAGAAAATCTTGGTCAGTCAAACGTCCAGCCTCCCGGACGGTAAGCCCGCTGCCTGATGGGACGGGCCTTCCCCTTGGGGATCTACGGGTAGGAGGCTGACTTCTCCAGTTTTCTTAGGCTTGGCATCAGACAACTACGGATGCTTGGGTTCGAGAAGTGGTCACTCATGGATACGCCCTCACGTTTCCGAGGCATCCCCATCAGAAATTTTTTTGTACAAGTCTTCCTTCAGACCCAGTCAAGGCCTTGGCCCTCCAAGAGGCTATTTGTGCCCTCCTGAGGTCAGGGGTTATAATCCCCGTTCCTGTGACGAAAGAAGGAAAGGGTTATTATTTAAAAAAAAAATTCTGATCCTGAAACCAAATGGGTCTCATCGCCCTATTCTGAATCTGAAGTTTCTCAACAAATTCATCCCTGTGCCCAAGTTCCGTATGGAAACCCTACAGTTAATTATGCTGGCAATGAAGCCTGGAGATTTCATGGTTTCCCTGGACACACAGGATGCGTATCTGCATGTACCTATGCACGATTTCACCAAAAGTTCCCCTGGTTTGCTGTGGGTCAGCAACATTACCAATTTCAGGATCTGCCCTTCGGTCTGTCCACAGCCCCTCGGGTGTTTACCAAGATAATGGCAGTCAAGGAGGCTCATCTCAGGCGACAAGGAGTCAGGATACTACCATACTTGGACGACCTCCTGATATTGGCGCAATCTCCACAGGTTTTACAACACCATCTCCAAATGACCATGCCTGTATGCAAGAGCACAGCTGGATAATCAATTGGAAAAAGTCTTCTATTTCTCCAACTCAGCAGATGGTACATTTGGAGGGGCTGCTTGATTCCCTGGAGCAAAGGATTCTTTTACCAGTGGACAAGATTGCTGTCATACAATTACGAATATGCAAATTGCTCCGCATTCAGAGAGTGTCAGTTCACTCAGTAATGCAGGTCCTGGGGTCTATGGTATCCACCTTTGACGTGGTGGCTTATGCCCAGTTCCATTCCAGGTCCCTGCAATGTTGGATTTTCTCATTGGGATGGTCAGTATCATCTGATAATGATCCGCATCTCGCCAGAGGTTCGCCTCTCCCTCGCATGGTGGCTGCAGATGACTCATTTAAACAAGGGTCGCCCATTATGGATCCCAGATTGGGTACTCCTTACCATGGATACAAGTCTGCGAGGATGGGGCGCGGTGACAGGTCATCACACCTTTCAGGGAAGATGGACAGCTCAGGAAAATCACCTGCCAATAAATATTTTGGAGCTTTGTGCAGAGCACAGGGCACTCATTCTGGCGCAGGACCTCCTTCAGGGCAGGCCTGTCCAGATTCAGTCCGACAACGCAACCACAGTGGCCTACATCAACCATCAGGGAGGCACACGAAGAGGGAAGTGGCGAACATTCTGGTATGGGCAGAACGCCATCTTCCAGCAATCTCTGCAATATTCATCCCAGGAATCCTCAATTGGGAAGCGGACTTTCTATGTCATCAGGACATACATGCCAGAGAATGGGCTCTTCATCTGGACGTCTTTCAGCTCCTGGTGGACAAGTGGGGACTACCGGACGTAGACCTCATGGCATCACTCCACAACCACAAGGTCCCCAGGTACGGGTCGAGAACAAGGGACCCCTCAGTTGCCTTCGTGGATGCTCTGGCAGTGAGGTTGGACTTCAGGTTGGTATACCTGTTTCCTAAAATCTCCCTCCTCCCAAGGGTCATCAGAAAGTTCAAGCAAGAAGGCGGCAGAGTAATACTAATAGCTCCTGTCTGGCCCAGGAGACATTGATTCTCCGTTCTATCCATAGACAGTCTGCTTCCACTTCATCTAATGGATGGATTTGCTAGTGCAGGGTCCCTGCCTATATCCGGATCTACCTCGGCTGGCTTTGACAGCATGGCTCTTGAGTCTTCCGTCTTAAAGGCCAAAGGATTTTCTACTTCTGTGATGACGATGCTTGGGGCAAGGAAACCTGCTTCGACCCGCATCTATCACAAGATTTGGCATTCATTTTTTCATTGGTGTTCCCACAGAAAATATGACCCTAAGGTTTTCAAGGTCTCCCGAGTTCTTGCTTTTCTTCAGGCTGGGCTAGACTTAGGTCCTCACCTGGCTACCTTGAGAGTTCAGTTTTCTGCATTGTCCGTTTGGAACTTAATACCTGTGGCTGGGGGCGCGGTATATAGGGAGGAGGTCCTGTGCTTCCTGGGAGCTTGAAAACTGTAGCTGTTTCATGCAATGGATTACTCCAACTACATACCCTATGGTATCCCTGTGGACCCCATGAACCTGGAAGAAAAAGAGTTAACAAAGGTAAGTCTACCATAACTTATTTTTTTCTTTTGCTCCTTATTCTGAAACTGACCCTGTATGAGAATGCATTTTATATTTTGGCAACCAAGCAGCAGCAATGGTTTAGCAATTATGACATCACTCATCAATAACTGCGCTGCACGCACATAGGAAACATATGTAGCACATTGGGTTAGTGCAGCATACACCCTCTTCATTTGCTTTGTAAATCCAAGAAGATAGCATTATTTATTTAGTTTGTAACAATTTCTTATATAGCGCAGCATTTTCTGTTGCCCTTTACAATTTGAAGCAACTTTAATAGAACAAAACTGGGTGGTAATAGACAGACAAATAGATAAGTCGGCCCTGCTCGCAAGCTTACAATCCATTGGGAAATAGACACTGATATACAAGGATAGGTGCTGCATATTGGTCCAGCCAGATTGCAGAGGTTCTTGGCAGGCTGTATGATCCAGTCACACAGGAGGAAGGGTAGGAGGATGTGAAAGTGAAGAAAGAGAAAATATGTGAGGTTGTGTGTGGACTGTAAGAGGGATGTAATTATATAGGGAAGCTATCAAGGTTATGTGGGCATTTCTCTAATCTGATAAGCTTGTCTGAAGAGGTAAGTTTTAAGAGGTGAGATAAGTGAAGAGATGTAAGTTGGTGTGGTTTGGTTAATAGCTTTATGTGTAAAGAAAAGTATTTTATATTGAATACGGTAGAAAACCAGTAACCAATGGAGGGACTGACAGTGCGGCGCAGCAGACAATAAACGTTTGGCGAGGAACATCAACCTCGCAGCTTCATTAATAATGGATTGTAATGGCAAGAGTCTGCTTTTGGGAAGACCAGTAAGGAGACTATTGCAATCAATGCAGGAAATAATGAGTGCATGGATTCAAGTTTTTGCTGTGTCTTGAGTAAGATATGGTTGAATTTTGGATATGTTTTTTAGATGTAAGTAACATGATTTTAAGACAGATTGAATGTGGGGAACAAAGGACAGTTCTGAGTCGAGGATGACACCTAGGTAGCGAGCTTGTGGGGTTGCTAGTCGAGTTATCAACAGTAGTAGAGATATCAGGTTGGTAATTACTATTGGCCGGTGGAAATATAATTAATTCTGTTTTAGATGTATTAAGTTTGAGGTGGCAAGATGACATCCAAGATGAAATGGCAGAAAGGCAATCGGTGACACGGACCAGTACAGGTGGTGACAAATCTGGGTAGGATAGGTAGATTTCAGTATCATCCGCGTACAGAAGATACTAAAATCCGAAAGAGCTGATTAGTTTGCCAAAAGAGGTGGTACAGCTTGAGAAGAGCAGAGGACCTAAGACAGAGCCTTGCAGTACTCCGACTGGTAGAGGTAGCGAAGAGGAGGCAGAATCGGAAAAACAAATTCATATGTATATGTTGGTTTGTCAACTGGTTATGTTTTCTTTGGGGTAGATCCTGATTAGTCTGCTCTCGCTATTGCCAACACTTAGATCTAATGTATACTATATGTGATATAGCAAGAACCTAGTGAACTGCATTCTCTTTGAGTTCTTTGTTCTGATTGTTTAAATGAACCATAAAATTGCCAGTGAAATTAATGTGAGCGATCAGTGACCAGGATACGTGTTGTGCAAGTCTCAGACTACACAATGTACACAGTTATGAATAAAGTATTTATTATTACCAGTATTATTGCATGTTTTTACCGTTTTGAGAATAAAATGGCATCAAATTGAATTGCCCGAAGGCAAAAAAATGCGGTAAGTCACGTTTTTTGCTCCCGATAAATTATCGGGGCTACTTGAATTCTCCCCTAAGCTTTTGCATAGGGACAGTCCCCTCGCAATGATGCATAGAGGTGTAAATACACATTTAGTTCTGTGCACTCAGTGCATGAGCAGTAGCAGACAACTTGCATTCAACCCTGCGTTGGCCCCTTTATGTGTTACTTAAATGTGGATTTCCCTAACCTGCTCTTGAAAGTTGGAACATGTCATTTGTCTTCTGAGTGTATAACTGGCAATGCGGGCTTTGAAGTCCATTGTGCCGCTGTATACAGACATTGTGCAGCCAGTAAGTGGTTACATAAATTGTGCAGCGTTCTGGGTAGACATCATATGCATCTTGCAGGCTTTTCTGTAAACTGTTGTATTGTTTTTACTGTGTTTTATGTAGATGTGTGAAATCAATGTGACATTACACACTGTGCTAAAATTGGAGGGGATAAAAAGTATCCAAAACCCATAGCGAGGCTAAAGGTAGGTATCCACAACCCGATTAAACAGAGCGATTGAACGATAAAGAAATCGTTATCGTTCAATCGTTTGTTAATCGAGCACAAATCAGGCAGCTTAATATAAAAAAAGACCAGCGATGCGCGCTGCCGCTGGTCTTTTTGACGTCTGTCATCGCCCGACCATGCTGGTCAATCTGCCAATAACGACAGATTGGCCATGTTCGGGGATGAGGGAGAGTGCCTACACTGAGCGACTGATCGTTCAGTGTAGGCACAGCACAGACTGTGGAACGACTGCACGATTACAATGTCTTTTCAGTCTGCTAGTGGTTGTGCCCCTTAAGAACATAGTTCTGGTTAACCACTAGGATGTCTACTGACTGCATAAAGCTCAATGTACACTGCAATTGTAATTGACTAATGGTATATAATTTTGATGTTGTAGGCAATGTATGACATAGTCCAGAAACTGGATAAGAAGATGGATTTACTACAGAGGAAAGTGTCTGAGATGCACCAAGCTCGGATCAAACCCCACTTCAAGCCTGTGAGTCACAATATTACATTACATTGAAGCCTACAAATAATATTTCATACAAATTGTAGTTGCTATTAAAACTTTGAGGTTCTCTTATTGATGTTTTGATTTAGTCATTGGATTCTTTCCCCCACAAGTTTCAAATTACAATGAAGTATACGCTAATGATTTCTTAATAAAATGATGTAAAAAAAAAATGACATGCTCCTATGTGTTTACACACCCTAAAGCTTGCAGTTATTCTCTGGCATATATTGGCTGTGTCTTTCTATATACTAATACAGCTGTGTCTTTCTGTATACTAATGTTGGGCACGTGTTGGTATGGGATGCCAGCATTAGGGATCCCGGCGGTTAAAATCCCGGTGACGGCATTCCGACAGGGTTAGGATTCTGACACCTGTCTGTCAGTAGACTATTCCTCCCCCACTCCCTACCCTTAGCCCTCCCTCCCCGCTGCCTAAACCTAACCTTCCCCCCTAGTGCCTAAACCGTACCTTCCCCCCCTCCCTCCACCCCTAGTGCCTAACCCCAGTACTCACCGTTGGGATGTCTCCAGTTGGGATGACATTCTAAGTGCCGGCTTCCCGACTGTCGGTATTATGACCACATCTCGCTGGGCATATACAGTGACATTTCTGACATGATCACCTTCATAGAATTCATCAGCCACTGCAGCATGTGTGAAGTTATTATAATACATGAAATTATTTTCCAGTTGAATAGTATTTGATTGTCTTTGAAAGAGAAGCAGGCTTATCGTTCAACTGAAACATGCACGGGGCCTTGCCTCCAATGTGTCTCTTGAAAAGACTGGTTCAGTGCAATCTGACCACATAGGTTTGTGACCAGATTGCTCACTGACCCCATGTTTTCAGCACTTGTGGTGCATATACTGAGTTGCAAAGTTTGTGAGGGCACTAAAGGAGGCCACATGCCTATTTGCTGCAATCACTGAATAACCAGATACAGTATGTGGCTAATTTAGCAACTTGCAGGAATGACAACACTGCATAGATCAGGCCTGGCCAACCTGTAGCTCTCCAGCTGTTGTGAAACTACAAGTCCCACCATGCCCTGCCACAGTTTTGTTATTAGGGAATGCTAAAACAGTTGCTGGGCATGCTGGTACTTGTAGTTTCACAACAGCTGGAGAGCCATAGGTTGGCCAGGCCTGGCATAGATGTTTGGTGGTTGGGTAAAAAAAATAGATTTCAAATAAATTAAATGATTTAGCACTCTGCATGTTCTCCCTTGTGGCATCACCACCATTCACATTAAATATTTCTGCTATGATGACATGATGGTGAAGTGTACTGTCATCATGGCAGGGATTGATGATCTAATGTCCATGCACTCTAGCTCTGAGATCTGCCTCCTTTCTGTGCTGTCAGGTGCAACATATGGAGGCCCTGCGGCTGATACAGTTGGATGCAATGCAAAAAACATGAGTAACTTTGCATCTTGGCAAAACCATGCTGCACTGCAGGTGGGGTGAATTTAAAATGTGCACAGATATATAAATTTGAGAGCAGCATGTCCTAACTCATAACTAAATTGTGATGTAAAAATACAGCTGTCCAGCGTTTGTGGGGTACATGCCAAAATGGCCATTATTTACACTGCATGCAAAAATAATGTATTTGCACCCTTTGCATTGTAACATGGTTTGTCTAGGTGCAAGGTTACTCCTTTTTTTCTGCTTTGCTCCCACTTCAGAATCAGCCACACTGTGTGCACAGCACAATTGTTATTTTGGTGGTAGTACAAGGAGGAGGATAGAATAATAAAAGTGCAAAAGTGAGTAAACAATTTAATGTTGGACTGTAAATTTGTAAATCTAATTTATCTAGTATGTTTTCTTATATCGGTCACCATTACCAGTCAGCATAGAAAACTTTTATTAAAACAAATATTCTTGGTAATCCATTTATTCTGTTTTTTCATGTCTCTACACAGAGGCTAGTCAGCCTTCCACACAGCAGAGGTAATCACCCTGTACCTCAAGGGAAAATTAGATTACAGAAACTAAACCAAAGATTTCCCAGCTCACAGATCCCGCAGCTCCCTCGAGTCACTCAGAGCCATACATTAAAACCTGAAGAGGGGAGAAACCTGCACCTCAAAGGCACTGCCGCTTTTAAACCTGTTCCATCAATACCACTATCAAGAGAACCTCATCAGAATCTTCAAAGATTAAGTCCTCCTCTGCCAACCATTGTATCTACCCATTCCTTGCAGTCCATCATTACTGTGGCAGATGAAGACCACAAAGATCTAAAGATTGAGATATTGCCTGAAAGCACTTGTGCTTCTCCACCAATCCTCAGTGCACCCCTGGCAACTTCATCAATGTGCTCAAAGACAGCAGGAGAAAACATTAAGGAAACTGAGACAGTCATGGGGCCCTGTGTACCTGTGCAAAGAAATATAATTACCAGCGAAGAACTGCCATCATCTTCTGTTCAACCTGTTCCCATATATGGTGAGTTGAGTTGCACATGGTGCCTTTTAGTTGTATTAACCTAAATAGGGTGTCTATTCTAGATTAAATATCCATGCTGCAAGACTTTTGAGGTAATTAATGTGCTCTAATACAGCCATTACGTATGGGTTAACTTCTTAGACAGCTGAGTATAGATCGGAAGAGGAAACCCCGTCGGAATGTATGTCCTTCCCTTTGGTGTCTCCATCCTGTTTCTCATCTTAGTGATGCAAGTGTGTTTTATATTCTAGCAAAGTGCCTCACCTGTTTCAGGTGAATCGGGATGTTCTCTTTGAGTGCAAGCAGGGGCAGGGCTTGGCTTCCTAGGGACTCAGTTGCTTATTTCAAGTAGTAAACGTAGAGCTGGATAGTCAAACCTTTTCTTCTGTTACTGAGCGTGCCTGAGATCACTGGTGCCTAATGTGATGTCACTTCTGTGGTACTTCTCGGTGCTGACTGATGAGGAAGCTGTAGAACACTGCTCTGCTGAAGACTACAGTTGCAAGGAAATATTTTACAACACGGAGCCCCAAAAGACAAAGAGCATTCATTTTGGTTAAAGCAATTTAACCAAAATTGTTCTACTTAAAAATATGAAAACATAAACAAATAGGGATATATGATGTCCAAGCCCCAGCTGCTCTCTTTAAGGATCGACAGAGAAAAGGCAGTAATTCTAATAAATCGGACTATTAAAGATCTCATTAATAAAGAATGGGAACAGATGTCAGTTTAATCTTGAGAGGTTTAATCGTAGGTCCGTGTGTATCCATTTCAGGATGAATTTGTTAACAGTGACTAAAGCTGGGCATCCAATATACAATTTTCTGTCAGATATCTGTCCAATCTGGCTGATGCTGATTAAAATATGTGGCATGCCTATATACGTGTGCGACTGTGGTTATATGTGCATGCAAAATGCTACATTACATTATCACAGATGCTGCATTTTATTCACGTTACAAATAAGTCACATTTTCAAGGAAAAGTCGCGTGAAAAGATACATAGCGCTGCCGAGTCACATGGCGCTCACGTGTTATGTGGCGCGACTTGTAGTGCACAGAGGATAGATGTATGTGGACACATCTGTAGCAACAATTATGTAATGGACAGAATTGATATCCCCTTCTGTATAGCATGTAGCCAATTATCTTAGTCAATATCACATGCATCTTGGAGAATGGGCCTTTATCATGAAGAGGTTTCTCAATACTCTGGGCCTGATTCAGCATGGATCGCACTGCGTAATCGCATGCAATGAATCTGCGAAAATATGTTTACCACCGCTCAGCCAGCATAGAGACGCCCACTACTGCCTTCTCACATCCTGCGTATACATTGGTAACATCGGAGAGCATCTTCCCCTCACGCACAAGTACAGCAGCGCTGACATGTCTCAGAATTTGCAATTCACGTCACACGCAGTGAGTACTCAGGCTGTGTAGGCAATCGCAGTGGCTAATTTATGCACGCCCACACAACAGCATTCCAACGTACAGGCACGTCTGCGTTTCTGTAACCACTCCCCCGTCACCACCCCCAAACGCTCACGGCCTGTCACTCACTCTGCAGTGGATTCCACAGTGCACCGTTAATTGTAGTGCGATCACCACGCGTAGTGCTGTGCATATACATGTGCAGTATGCAACGATCAGCTGATCTGCGTACGCTGTTGCAATTGCGAACCATGCTGAATCAGGCCCTTAGTGCAGAAGTTTGCACACCCTCAAGTAGATTGAGAAATACATCCTCAAACACCAAGGTAACACTTATTTCCATGTATAGGGGCCCCAGAAAAAAGGTAATTGATGCTTTGTCGATCCCGTGGACCTTACAACAAGTGTATGGGCTCCCTTCATTTCCTCTGATTGCTCAGACTACAGAAGATCAAGAAAGAAGCAGTAGAGGTCATAGCGGTGCTTCTGTTCTGGCCACACTGCTTGGGCTGGCAGTAGCTTAGGGCAGGCAGTGTTTCTCAAACCTGTCCTAAAGACACCTAACAGTTCACGTTTTTCAGACCAACTAGCAGGGGCACAGGTGTGTTACCAACTGTCACATTCGAAACATCTACAGGTGATCTGGAAAACATAAACGGTTTGGGGTCCCAAGGACAGAGTTTGAGAACCGCTGGTTTGGACTGATTCTGAAATAGCCTTGCTATATTTGTCATATCTTTCTGCATCAGGGGCCGATTCTGCATCCCAACCCAAATGTTCTAGCTTGGTGGTAAAGCTGTCATTGCTAACAGCCAACGGAGTCTCTGTTTTGCAAACCTAAACTATATGACTTTACTTCTTCTACCTTTCCACAGATGCTGGATTTTCCTCAAAATGTATTAGACAAGTGTCTTCTCTCATTACTCTGAACGTTTAGATGTCTACACTTGTTTTTCTGGACATCAGATTGGCATCTAATGAACTTTTTAATCAATTTCTTTTTTAAAAGCTTTAAAGAGAATTAAGCTCATATCAACCCTTTTGTAGCACTTTGGTGTTATTATATAGTGTTAGATTCTGTATCGTTTGATCCCTTTGAGTCTTGAGCAAGAGAGGTAAATTCTAATAGGGGAGTGCATGTATATTTGCATACAGAGCCCATGAATTTGCAGCAAAATCACAGATTTTTTCTCGCTGCACTGTGATGACGATCAAATATTCACACTGTAGATGCTATGCGCAATCACGTTTCGACTTAAAAGTAAAACAGAGGAGATGTGCCAGAAGCAATAAAGACCATGCTTCCAGCAGTGGTAACCTCCTGAACATGCAGAGCTCATCTTTATATCTTTAGCAGGTATTAACTTCTGGATGTGGCATCTTTTATGAATGCTTAGTTTGCAAGAAAAATCATTCCAACAATTATTCTGTTAAATGCCTTTAGTTGCAGTATCTTTGCATGTGTACTGTGCGGATTATACTTCTCCCACCTTCTGTTTTTCTATATAACTTTTACCAACATTGGTTATGTTGATACATTATGGCTTCCAAGGAGTTTTGTTTCCTTGAAATATTACATAGTAGCTGAACACTCCCATCTGTGTTGTCTGGTTATGTTTTACAGGGCAGCTTAGGGAGTTTTTTAAGACCCCTAATGAATGGAGGAGCTATGCTATATAATTCCAGAGGAGTTTCTTTCCTGTCTTCACTGATCTAAGGAGTTAGCCCTTATGTTATGGCTGCTATTGTGTTTTTTAAGGAAATTAAATTAACATTAAGGGATCTATGTATTACTAATCACGGACCAATCGCAATTTTTATGTATCCATATCGCCAGAATTATTTTCATTTTTCATGAATATATCCTGGCTATGTACAAAGGGGAAGTCGCAGGAATAGTGGTAACAGCTTCCCCCAGTGGAAAGACTTCTCTGGGGGAAGCTGACACTGCGCATGCACATAGCGTTAGCTGGCTTCCGGAACCAGACAGAAGCTGCGGGGGAGAGATCGAAAAGATCTCTCTCCTGCACCTGGAGCCTCCATAGGCTTACAGTAGGTTACACCATCTCAAGATGGTGTAAACTACCGAGGCTACACTCCGAAAAGCTTAGTTTTTTAGAGTTTAGTGCATGGGGTCAGATCGTAGTCCCCATTGATGATAGTGGGAGCTGTGCTCTGAAGTGCTAATTAGCACTTTGCTGGAGACTTCTGTGAAATCTCCTGCATTGTGCTTTTGGTACATAACTACAATACATAAAATTATGCAGCAACGGCAGTTTCTGTATAATTTTATGTATAAAAACAGATTGATACATAGGCCCCTAAAATGTGATTATTATTGTGTGTGGTAGTCCTTTCCAAGAGTCCCATTGTCAGCTGGTGACTCCGTGGTAACTGCTAGTAGCAAGTGTGGTTGCAAGAGTCTTGTTATGATAAATATTTTTTTTCTTTTTTTTTCCCATTTAAAGTTCCTTTTTAATACAGTTCTCTTACCATTACCCATTATTAGAGGATATGTTAGTTTCCATTCAATAAGCATAGCTAATAATTTTTTTGCATTTGTTTTTATTTTAAAGAATTTTATTGATCTTTATAGGGTGGAACAAATTTTTGGGAAGAAGAGTTGAAAGAAACATGAATATGCTAACAATAGATGTCAAAAGGTTCAGTTATTATAGGTAACCTGCTATGATAATAAACAATTAAAAGTAAGCTATTTGAGGAATGAAGGGTTGATAGAAATGGGCTCTTAGTAAGGGAAGGTGCAATGAAAAGGTTAGATTTAAAAGGTAAGTGACACCCCAATAGAATCTTCAGATTGATATGTTTAAATAACTTGTGGATGCTGAATATAAAAAGTTATGAAGTAGGACTACCTAAGCCAGATCTGCCATGTAATAAAAACTTATAATAAGTGGTGATGTTAAAAAAAAAAAACTGCCACGTTATGCTGCTAGTCAGCTAGGCTTTCTTTAACCTAGGCACAAACTCGCAGCACAGACACACAAAGAAACACGTTTAAAATCAAAAATGACTTTTTAATATTGGCTTTAAAATAATCGGTATCCCATCTTGCTTCCTTGCCCGTTAATCAGCCCTTCTAGTCTCGCCATGCCGTGGCGTGACTCTGTAGTGCTGAACGTCTCTTCGTGCAACTTTTTACCTTCAAATGCGTCTTAGTCACAAAGCAGTGCAAATAGGACGCACAAGCAGCTTCTGCTGATTTAAATATGCGGCATGCCTATATCCTGTGTACGACTGCGGGTGTATCTGCATGTGAAATGCTATGTTACAGGGTCACAGCTACTGACACTAATGTAGCATTTTGCATGTTGCACACAGAATACAGTCACACTGCATATGACTGTAATCAGCAGAAGCTGTGTGTGCGTCCTGTTCACATCTCTTTGCGAATAAGACTCATTTGAAGGTAAAAAGTTGCGCAAAACGACACTGCGCTACCGAGTAACACGGCGCTCACACATTATGTTTAACGCGACTTGAAGCGCTCAGAGGTAAGATGTATGTGGACACATCTGTAGCACACTTGAGCTGTTTGCAGATGTATTAATTAATATGTAAGGAATAGGAAAGAGTTAAGGATGCATGTTTTTTATATAATTTTTTATTCACAATAATAGTTTCAGTAGCCAGAATGAATCGGTGAAATCATTCCATATATGCAAAAATTGTTTAGATTATGGAAGCTGTATCATTGTTTAACATTAGGTCAGTACCAGTATCTATTTTGCTAAATAACGTACCTTTTTTTCATGGGGTAAAAAACCCAGGCAAATCACAGCTATAAACCTGAAACATGTCAATAACCATAATAAAACGTTTGTTGCTCCCATTCTTTTATCCTGTAGATTGGCCCGACATGTCCTCCTTTTCATATAATAGTTTAACAATCTCTAGTGTCGTTTTAACAAATTCAAATAGGAGCCTTAGGAATTAGAAATGATAAAACATCACATTGTTTGCTTCTAAATTAATAAAACAAGATTACTGTTAAAGTCCAAATTTTCACATTTAATCATTCCTATTGGAAAATCAATGATCAAATTAAGTGATCGTGTACACTTCATTTTGAAGGAAAATAGGAAATTAATTGAGAGACTGTGAAAGACTCAAATCAATGACTAAATTAAGTGAACATTAATCTTGATACTAAAGAGTGTAAACTGTTAATAAATTATTTGGCAGCATTTAATTTTCTACAATTTCTCTTTCATATGATGAATTATTTTTAATGCTTGTGTTTTAATGTTCCTCATTGGTAGAGTTTCTTGGAGATCCAAGCAGGAATATTAAAGTTCCAGGAAGCTTTTTGGTGAAAGCAAGACAGAAGACACAGCCAAAGTATGCTGCCCGTTACTTGGTTCGTGCCTTGTTCACTAAAGAGGCATTATTGGACAGTGCTACAGGAACAAACGTGCAAGGATTGATGGCGCTTGATATGAACAAGGTTTCAGCAGTAAGAGGTATGAAAGATCTAGCTAATGTCAGGTCGTGTGACGTGTCACAGTTTAATTAACTAGTTTCAAAGGAAAAAAATAATACGGGTTGAGCAGTTAGAAGATTTTTTAGAAACATATATATATATTTTCTTATTATGTCATTTTTATTGAAAATTTTCAAAAAGAGAAAAAAAAAAATACACCCCATAAGGAATATAAGTATGAGGACAGATATAAAAAGTATTATATAAGGATATATAAAAAAAATAACAGAGGCAATGCACAAATGACAAAATAAAAGTTAGCCATTGTGTTGACGGACATGAAACACTAACCTTAAGAAATGGGAACAGTTGCATAAAAGAATATCCCACAACAATCAAGGATAAGCTAGGCAACACCCGAAGGTGCCATTCAGGTGTACAACAAAGTGTAAAAAAAAAACAAAAGAGGGGCACAGATGACACACAGTAATTGATACTATAGGAAAGAAAGAAATACACATCCGCCATTATATCAAAGCAAAAATCTCACATAGCTCCCTACCCTATATGCCCTATCCCTAACCTACAAAATAAACTACACAAAAAAGAAAAAAATGATAATTAATAATTATACCCAAAACAAACCTCCCTATAACCCCATCCCAACTACTCTTAATCATATAGCTTACTAACCCCCCCCCAACACAAGTAAAGGATCTAAACATCGGATAAATGACTGTGGCTACTAATTAAATTACCAATAAACATGGCTCAGCCCAGCTCCCCCGTGCAAAAATAAAAAAATATGGAGTTCCACCCAAATGTAAATATTCACATATTCATAATATAAAAAACATATAAACTAAAATGAAAAATTAGACAAAACAGGATATATAAAAAACCAGCAGCATAAAAATAAAAAATAAATAGAACATACAAAATATCAAAACAATAGGACCAAATTATGAACTACAAAGTTCTAGTCAGGCCAGGCCACAACTTCTTGCAGGGAGGTAAGGAAATAAAAAATTCCACCACAGCTTGCATGGAAATAAACAGAGAAGTACATGTAAATATTTAGAAGGTACATCTTGAGACATCATTGCAAATGTAAGGACTTGAAAGCAAAGTTTTTGAGTTGCCAAAGCAGAATCTTGGGGACCGGAGATGAAAAAATAGCCTTCATCGCAACCAGAGCCACTGGAAGAGGCAAAGGTAGTAGTACTGGAGACAAGATGACTTCGTAAGCAGGAATCAGAGGCACATCAACCCCCTACACATCTTCTGAGGGACACAACTCCACCTGCAACTTTCCAATTCTGACAATAAGCCTCTGGGCAGAGGCATCAATTGCTTGAAGAATCTGTTGCAGAGCACTCATACTGAAGGTGGACAGCCAGGGACAGATAATTCACAGGAATAAAAGGCTGTGTGTGTGTCTTGAGACCAGAGTAAAAGAATAACAGGAGAGACACCAGGCACACATCCACACTGTGCAGCTACCAGAGGATATACAAAGATGTCCAGTAACAACCCCAAGGAGACTGACAAGGTCAGCAGGAGTCAGGAAATCAGGATGCACTGCACTTCATCCACTCAAAATGGCCGCCGATACTAATGGATGCCACCAGCAATAAGGGGACCCATAGGAGGCAACAAAGGAGCAGAGGCACCACAGGGTTGAAGGAGCCCACCAAGGATGAGGTCAGCGGCAGCACCCATGTAGGAGCCCAGCGAAAAGGTGGCGGCAGCTAGCTCACTGCACACCCCATGCACCGGATCCCAACCACAGGAACCGCAGAGGAGACTGATATCAGAGCTCACTCCCAGGGCACCATAGAGGACAGCCAGCAGCCCGGACAAATCTTGCAGGTAAAGAGATGTCAGCACCCAGCCGGGGGAGGGGGTGGGGACACCAGGCAGTAGAGAGACGGAGGACCCAGCCACACTATTTAACGGATAAATAGCAAGGAGACACCGCTCAAACAGGCCAGCACCGGACTCCAAGGAGACAGAGCTTCCAAGATAGCAGGATAAAAAACAGGATTTTTGCGGAAGAGCTGGGAGAATGCAACCTACGCCATGCTACTCCAGGCCACGCCCCTTTTTAGAAACATATTTAAGATACATCTATAATAATTAAAAATAAATCCTGACAACCCTTTCATGCCTCCATTGTGCGTCTTGGATACTTGGTTGTTAAGACATGTCGAGCTTATTGATTATTTTACATACTCAGACAAGTGGTACAAAGGTGCTTTATGTATCTGCCTGATAAACTCAACATGCATACACTCTATGTACCCATACATAATAGACAACTTGGTCACACAAGTGTGGAAATAATCTATGAATACTACCCAGGGCATTCAGTGTGTTGTGCCAGGATGTCAGCATTTACACAGTTGTGTACATTATTGAGTTTACTATGATGCTTTAGTCGTATGTTGATTGTTGAATGACTATTGTAGTCATGTGACTAAAGAATGTTTGGGCCTATATATATTCAGGGTCAGTATGATTTACTGCAGTGGTGAAGATTCCGAATGTCCAAAGGTTAGTATAAACTAACCTAATTCTACCCCCTATCCCTGCTTTAGGGGTGCCTAACCCTAACCTCCCCCCCTAGTGCCTAAACCCAACCCCCCCTTCCCTGCAGCCTAACCCTAAGTCTCCCGGGGGGGTGCCTAACCCCCCCTTCCCCTAGCCTAACCCTAACCTCCGGGGGGGGGTGCCTAACCCTAAATCGCCCCCCGGGAGCTGCTAACATCCCTCCTCCCCCACCACCGCGGCTGTCCGCGCCCGGTTTACCTTCCATCGGTAAGCCTGGTGTCGGGCTCCCGGCGTAGGTCTAATGACAGGCGTCGGGATTTCGACGCTTGTCATTAGACACTTGCCGGGATTAGACAATCGGGAAGCCGGCGGTTGGGATTACGTCCGTCGGCTTCCATATATTCTCCACTGCTATCTCCTCCATAGTGTAACAAATACATTATTTATGAAACCACTCAAAACTTAAAGTAGAATAAAAAAATTGAGAATGTGAACAAATTATGTATGTTGATGCCTAAATATGTAATTATTTTCATAGACTGTATTCACATGAAACACTCAGGAAAGAGTAAATACCGGTAACTGTATAAATAATGTGAATAGAAAATATATTTGCATTCTTTATTTAAATCATTTGGTTTAGTTTAGACGCAACAATGTTTTAAACATAAAAAATAAAGTACATTATCACTCATACACATTTATCACGTATGCGCAGCTTATCACATATACATGGGCTGCTCATAAATGGGCTAGAAGTTTTGTGCATTCCGTGTCTCTTACTCAAGGGCCCTCATTACCTTAGCCACCACTAGCACAAGGCCCAGGAGAACACTTTTCAGTGCCAGATCTTTTTGTAATTAGTGAAGGTAATACTTTTTTTTTTTTTTTGGGCCTCCATCCTCAACAAAAAGCAATCAGCCCAACACATATTAGCCAATATGTTGTCTACAGTGTGAGGGGGACAATGTTGTGTCCCTGAATTTATGGTAACTATCTCAACTTGTTTAGCCCAGCCCCTGTTGAGTAGTGTCTCTTATACAGGCACCCTATAGAAGTGGCACAGACACATCGGTGAGTCCCGTGCGAGACTGCCTGATGTTTTAAAGTAGCAGTCTTTTAATAGGCAAAATCAACCTGGGACTCCATGTTGCACGTCTCCTGATAATCATTGTAGTATGCCCATGCTCGCACATCTAGTTTTAGTTGTTTATGTAATGAGAAATGGTTATGGTGGACAATTTACTTATGAGACCGCACCTGGAAAAGTGTTATAGGCCCCATTTGATTCTCTAGGTACCTGGGTGGTTAAATAAGAGTTCTTGTACTTTTACATACTGGGGCTAGTTGTGGTTTTATTTTTCCTGTCTCTTTCTCTCTCTCTCTTTCACTTACTCTAGTAAACGCACCTCAAGCTCATCCTTTACTAAATGCACTATTATTACTTGGTTCCTAGCCATTGGTTTCAAATGCCCATCCCTAGTTCCATCAATGTTCATGATCCGATAGAAGTGCTTTTTCCATTGAATATCGGGTTTGTGATGGTTGCCAGTCATCCGATGGCTACCTGCACATATTTAGATGGTTTGGACACAATGGCTACAAGACGTCGCGTGATTTGATGTCTGTAGCCTAGCAACTATTCAATCTCGGGTTTCCGATGTACATCCCAACCTGGATCTGGTTACCATGATTAACTTTATTCTGGTTCACTGTATCTGAGGCCAAACTATTCTCTTTTCGATATAGAGAACTAGTCAGCATGTCACTTTTGTCTCTGATTTCCATTCCACAAGCATAGAAGATTGTTTATATTTTCTAGTAGGAATGATCAAATGAAAAAAGTTGGATTTTAAGTGATTGTGTACAATTTCATTTTGAAGGAAAAAGGAAATGAATTGAGAGAGACTGTGAAAGACCTAGTGGGGGTGGGGGGCAAATCGATTAGTGGCGATGTTAGGCTCTGCAGATACTTGACCATTGCAGTAGACTCAACATCGCTAATTTTCCTGTGCACCTCTATAGAGTGCAGACGTGCAACGTCCCCTGTAGCATCAGTATACAGCTGCACATTCAACATCAACAATTGTAAAATTACAAAAGCTTTCCATTTTTCATTTAAATGAATATGTTTCTGGATATTGTTGAATATGGTTTACCCCTTGCATGGTCCCTCGAATGTTGGAAAGTAAATGGGTCACCCTAATACAACTGAGTAGGATGCTGTAAAAAATCAGCCAGGAGATATAGGGGCTGATTCTCAGTCACACGCAGTGCCGATGTTCACGTACTTCAGCAAGTTTCTGCAACTGCGCATTTCTGAAATCTCCTAGGCTGTTGCGATTGGCACAGACCATATCAAATGGGGCAGAAAAGTGATGGGCGTTCATGGGCGAAGACTGGGAGGTCGCCAGAAGTGCACATACAAATTGTCTGTCTCAGGGGCGTGTTGCAGGCATGTCAGTGAAAGCGGCTGCACTCGCAGACCTGCAGCCATAGGAGTCCTGAGTCAAAGGAAGAAACTGCACCTGTCATGAGGCTAGTGCAAGTGTCCATAATGCGCCAATGGCGGAGCCTAAAGAAACATGAGAGACTAAAAGTGGGCGTCTCAGTGTACATTTAGATCACCCTTGTACACCAGTGGAAGGCTGATACTACCATTTGCATATACTCACAGCCGCAACTCCGGCAAGAGCTACTGCAGCTGCGCCCATTTCTCAATCAGGCCCACAGTCTCTGTGACGATATTGCATCAAATTGTTTAATTTGCCAGGAGTAGGAATTTTTGCTGAGAAATGTTTTTTAAAGGTTTTGTTCACTAATATTGATTAGTCTGCTGCCGTTTGTGGGTGGAAAGAGGGCGGTGACTGCCTCAGTTTCCCCAAACAGAGGCGTGTCCCCACCGTTGAGGGTGGAGGGAAGAGGCCAGGATCTCCGCCGGCTGATTTCCTGTGTTCCTGTGCTTTTAATTATAAATTGAACCTTGTGCTCTTACTAAACATTTTTCATTTTTATCGAGATGCAGAATTAATATAAGTTTCAATACAAATCATATTTCTGTACACATATAACTATAACTATGTTTAAATAATAAGTGGTGGTAAATGCAGTGTAATCCACAGAGCAGAATGTTCTCACTTTTTGTCATTAAAACAAAATTAATAGCTTATGTTTTATTTGTGGTGTACAGAAGGGGTCTCTGTTAACCTAATAAATATATATATATATATATATATACAAACTGAATTCTTTTATATGTCTTTATATAGGTTAAAATGTTTATTGTTGGTGTATTTCACTCAGTGTGTTGCATACAGAGGGCCTGATGCAGCATGAATCGCAACAGCGTTCGCAGATCAATCAATGGTGCGTACTGCATATGCAGCGCAGTGTGCGTGCGTGAGTTAGCTGGTTCAAGCAGAATAAAAGCCATTGCAGAGTGAGTGACGGGCTGTAAGCGTTTGGGGGTGGTGACGGGGGAGTGGTCGGAGAAACGCAGGTTTGTTTGTCTGTTTGGACGCAGTTTCCGGGGAGTGCATAAATTAGCCACTGAGACGGCATACGCAGCTTGAGTACTCACTGCGTTCAACAAGACTTGCAGTTTCTGCGACAGGTCAGACCTGTAACTCTGCATGAGGGGCCGATGTATACGCAGGACTGCAAGGTATTACGGATGTGAGATAGCGGTATTGGGCGTCTCTATGCTGGCTGTGCGACGGCTTCACGATTGCATTCATTAGCATATTTTTGCAGCAGACCTGCATTTACGGGGCTGTGATCACAATAACGATCCATGCTGAATTAGGCCCAGAATACAGTATTTGCCTGTTCACAGAACTACCAGCACTAGTCATAGCAAACTCATGCACCAATAACATAATATAGTAATTTATATTCTTCAAAGTGTGTTTTAATGTAGCCAATAAATGTTACATCAGAATCATCGGTTTAACATTGGTTTTGATTAATGCTCATTTGTGTTTTGCAGAGTTCTTATCTTCGGTATTCCCTGAATGTGATCTTGGTGAATATGGAAAAGACTGGAAAACGTGTACCACAAATGTTAATGCAATGATTCGCTGTTTACATTTAGAAATGAAAAAAAACACAGTAAGTCATAAATTGTATTTATTTCATTTTACCTATCTGTGTTGGATATATCATTAGATTTGCCAGCTGAATATATACATAAACTGTCCTTGCAGTAGTATTTCTAATATTCCAGTTTACTATCCTTCATTATCAGAATAAACATAAATTGTATATCCATGCACAAACAAGTTCTGTCTCACTGACACAGTATATGAAGAGCACCTGTCATTTTGTTGCATTACAGTGGAACTAAGCCCCTCCCCAGCCACAGAACTTACAGCCCCATTGCCCTTTCTTCATTTTCACATCGGCTCTGTTAGGCCTCACAGCCACTGGCCTTAATGAACTTACAAACATATATAAAAATGAATGTAAAGAAGGCGCCGGTTCTGAATTGGTTGCTGTCTGGGAGAGGTACTTTGGTGACCATCTAAATCATTTTAATCCCGGTCTACTTGGGGATACCTTTTAAGGCCTTTTTTAGGGGAACATTTATTAGCGTGTATTAATCGGATTGCACCAAGTAAGGTTTTCAGTCGCAGAGTGAGTTGGTGCAATGTTGTTAATAGGTGTAATACGCCCCAAACGGTTGTGTGTGTCGGCGCGGGTGTGCTTGTCGTACTTGTCGTACCTGTCTTCACAGCAACTGTCGTGTTTCCCGGTCTCCTCAATGGCTTCCGATCACTTCTGCTTGTAGACCACCTTTTTTGATTAAGCAGAGAAATGAGGACCCCAGAGACCCCCCCAAAACAAGTCACTACACATGTGGACAGTGACTAGAATTTTAATAACCGGAACAAGATATAACTGTTCTTGAGTTACAGAAAAGATGAATTTTACAGCAATATTACCCAATGACTTTTACTAGCAATAGGTGACCACCCTCTCAATTATTAATGAATATGACTCTGATACCGTATACCATACAATTTTAGTTTTATGAAATTCCGCACAAAAATCCTATCAATAGCTTACACTTACAACAGGTTCAATAATACTTTCGACATAACAGTAAAATGTGACAGTAAAAGAAAAGAACTCAGACTGTGGGCCTGATTCCGATTCTGGAATAGAGTAAGAAAAGGCCCCCATACACCAGAGATTGATTGCAGCAATCGTGCAATTTGCAGTCGATTGTGTATAATAATCTTTTGGAGAACAAACAGAAAAGGAAAAACTCTGTGTTGTGAGCACTCTTAAGTATTATACAAAGATTAATACGTAACTTTTAATCAGTAACAAAAATACATAAAATGCAAGCCCTACATACGCTACTAAAGAAAGTAGTGGGGACACCTGTAAATAGAAAAATGCTTATGATATACCACTAAATATAACTAGACATACACATATATTGGGTACATACATACATTTAAGAAAGGATGAACAACTCCTTCTGGATATATAATTAATTACCAATGAAGAGCAGATAGCTGCATGAGCATAGCAATAAGCTCTGATTTCTAACAATTCAAAGTTGATAGAGTATATAGATTTGTTAAATCAGTACCTGGCGAAATATCAAGTGGAATAACATTCATACCATGTCAAAACCAATCATAATGTCATAATGGTATATACAGTCAGTATTCAAAATATAGAAGCATCACATAGCATTCCTTGATAACCTCAAGATGAAATAAAAAATATAGTCAGGAGACAACAAGATTGCTGCCAATAACTCAAATAGTTCCCACCTGGCCTAGGTCATCTGTGAGAACATAAGAGCTAATGACATGCGTTGACCCTTAGAATATAAAGAGTGAATGGTACATTTCTCAGAATAAGTCTCAAATCCCCGGACGTCTTACATGTGCATAGGACGTGCAGTGAAAGGACCAATTTATCTGAGCTAGTCACCACTCAATAAGAAAAATGCTATAGTATGAGAATATTTATTGATCATCCGAAGATGTCAATATATTACATTATGTGCAAAATCGTGATAGCAGATTTGTATCAACCAAATAAAGAAGAAATATCAGAAAAGCGAGGGAAAAAGAACCGATACTCCCAGTTCTACCACTACTCATTTAGTCCAAGGCCATTGATGAAAAGTGTGACATGGGGGGACAGTTATACCCTCTGAAAATAAAGAGTGAGTGATACGTTACTCAGATGTTCCTTTCTGCTTTCTGATGTCATGCTCTCGGCATCAGACAACTGATGAGAGAAGTATTAGTCTGAGATTGTACCTAATCAGTCAGAGTGATACAAAGTATAAGACTAAATAATTATAGCTGCTATTGAGTAAATATTGAATATAGTATAAATGTATGGTAATTTTGTTAACACAATCAATAGATCGACAAATACCCATTAAAGTAAAATGCACATCCAAAGTTTGAATATTGTGTGTGCTAATAATATGGGTATAGTACTAATATCCATACGACACTCTTTGTCTGGTGATATTAAGTGCTTCCACAAGGTATTCACTTCAATGGATCACATATTAGTGAGGGAAACACTGTAGCAGGCAAATCTCCTGTGTCTGCTGGATAATGTAACAACTTGTAATGTAACAAAATCTCAATCCTCATATGTTCTCACAGGGAAAGGTATCCTGGTGTAAATTTCCTTAATGCTGTCTTGTGAGAACTTTTATATAAAAGGGAAACATTAACCCTTACAAACATTGGTGTAGACTTGGAAAACACCATAAGTAACAGACAACAACAAAATCATGATCCTGTATGGAAATCATATATAGAGGTATATCCAAATATCAAAACACTGGTCTTATAAGCACTTATATATATATATATAACAAATTGCTAAGCCATACATACATTGGTGTAAATTTAATAAATGCTATAAGTTGCAAACATTAGCAAAGTCGCGATCCTCTATAGAGATCATATATAGAGGTGTGTCCACATATCAGGACATTAACATGACTTCCCAAGAGAATACAGAATTGAGGATTTCTTTATAGGTATGTACTCGGAGCAGCAGTACAGCAAAAACTTCATTTAGTTTAAAGTGCATGTGGTATTGGGGTAGAATACATCCCCATAAGTGTTAAAGGATGGAAAGATTATCCATACCAGTTTACAAAATTAAAAACATGGTGGTATATCAAATAAAGGTCATACAATTAGACATAAAGGAAAGACACATAACTGAATACCAACTGATAGTAGTCGGGTCCCGTGCTGCGCAGCCACGGGCACCCTTTCTGTCTGCCGACGCACGTTTCGCCAACGGCTTGTTCCTCTCCTCTCCTCTCCTCTCCCTCGCTTTTCTGATATTTCTTCTTTATTTGGTTGATACAAATCTGCTATCACGATTTTGCACATAATGTAATATATTGACATCTTCGGATGATCAATAAATATTCTCATACTATAGCATTTTTCTTATTGAGTGGTGACTAGCTCAGATAAATTGGTCCTTTCACTGCACGTCCTATGCACATGTAAGACGTCCGGGGATTTGAGACTTATTCTGAGAAATGTACCATTCACTCTTTATATTCTAAGGGTCAACGCATGTCATTAGCTCTTATGTTCTCACAGATGACCTAGGCCAGGTGGGAACTATTTGAGTTATTGGCAGCAATCTTGTTGTCTCCTGACTATATTTTTTATTTCATCTTGAGGTTATCAAGGAATGCTATGTGATGCTTCTATATTTTGAATACTGACTGTATATACCATTATGACATTATGATTGGTTTTGACATGGTATGAATGTTATTCCACTTGATATTTCGCCAGGTACTGATTTAACAAATCTATATACTCTATCAACTTTGAATTGTTAGAAATCAGAGCTTATTGCTATGCTCATGCAGCTATCTGCTCTTCATTGGTAATTAATTATATATCCAGAAGGAGTTGTTCATCCTTTCTTAAATGTATGTATGTACCCAATATATGTGTATGTCTAGTTATATTTAGTGGTATATCATAAGCATTTTTCTATTTACATTAGGGATGTGCAGGCTCGGATAGGTTCGAGTTTGCACGTGGAGTTCGGATTTTTCCCTCCAAAAAAACGGAACTCAGAAAGAGGCAAAACGTCATCTTACATGGACGAACATCATCATTCCTGGACTTTTGTCCAGGAATGATGATGTTCGTCCATGTAAGATGACGTTTTGCCTCTTTCTGAGTTCCGTTTTTTTGGAGGGAAAAATCCGAACTCCACGTGCAAACTCGAACCTATCCGAGCCTGCACATCCCTAATTTACATGTGTCCCCACTACTTTCTTTAGTAGCGTATGTAGGGCTTGCATTTTATGTATTTTTGTTACTGATTAAAAGTTACGTATTAATCTTTGTATAATACTTAAGAGTGCTCACAACACAGAGTTTTTCCTTTTCTGTTTGTTCTCCATATGATTATAACTCTAGTGAGCACCACCACTGCCCTTATATATTCATTTTAGATGTGTTATAATTCATTTATAGTATAGTGGTCCTATTATCCTTAGATAATATCTCTCTCAACAGTCTGTGCGACGATATCCCCCTTTTTCCCCTTTCCCTGTTTTCATTCCATGTATAATAATCTTTCCCTTTTTCAATCGATTGTGACAATTCTGCAATCGATTGAAAAAGGGATAGATTTTTATACACAATCGATTGCAAATTGCATGATTGCTGCAATCAATCTCTGATGTATGGGGGCAGTAACTGTGGATCTTAGTAACCCCATGCAGGTGGAGCAGATGTAACATGTGCAGAGAGAGTTAGATTTGGGAGGGGGGGGGGGGAGTCCAAACTGACATCTTCATTGCATTGTAAAATAAAGCTGTCCAGCATTTGTGGGCTACATAGAGAAGCAGCCAGTATTTACCCTGCATGCAAAATAAAATGTATGTATTTGCATCCCTTGCATTGCAGCATGGTTTGTCCAGGTACACAGTTATGCTCTATCTCACTCTATTCCCAAGTCTGAATCAGGCACTCTGTTCCATAGCTTTAGGCTTTTGCTGGACTAAAAGTCACTGAATTATGCTGAATGTCCACCAGGTGGCAAATATGTGTGGTGATCTTTAACCCAGGGGTGGGGAACCTTTTTTCTGCCGTGGGCCATTTTGATATATATAACATTACTTGTTGGCCTGGTTCAGGCCATGCCCCCTCCGCTTGACGTTGTACGGGGGCGGGACCATAATCACCGATGATCACAGCAATGCCCGTTGCATCTGAGGATGCTCCAGAGAGCTGTAAGGGCAGCGGTGTGACAGTCTGATGCATCCTAAGGACGCTCCAGGTGGCACTGCTGCATAGATTATGGCTGCAGTGTGCCATTCTAAGCACCCTGATAGCCAAATGAGGCTAGCAGAAAAAAGCTTAGAGGGCCAGACCAAATGATTCCGAGGGCCTTATAAGGCCCCTGGGCAGGAGGTTCCCAATCCCTGCTTTAACCATACAGGGCAGCTTCCTTACTGTCTGTCTGTAGGATAAACAATACTGTCCCATTTGCTAACTACAGTATGAAGTAATAATATAGTCTCCTTTTGCTGACTGCAGTATGACACATATTAATACAGTTGTACTGATATAAGGCTTTCCTAATTTGACTTAAATACTATACAGAAGGCAGGGAATAGTTGGCTGTTGTGAGCCTTGAAGTGGAACTAGAAGGCACAGTATAGGCTAACAGGCTCTTTTGGATAAAGCTGTGGTACACTGCCTGCTGTCACTGCTTTGCTCCCTTTCTTTATACTGGACTGACTTTCCTTGCAGGCTAACGTGTGTGTGTGTAAGGGGAAGTGTGGTGCTTACCAGCCGCTGATGACAGGCTCTGATAATAAGTCTCTCTGGTTGTCTGTTGCTTTAGCAGCTAAATCTGTGTCACTGCCCAAGGTGTTTTCCCCTGCTGCTACAATGGCTTGCGATATACACCAGCTGGCAGCAGTTCTGCTGATCACGTACAGCGCTCTCCCTGCCGTTAGCTCAGCGATCGTTCTCTGGGTCCCCAATGCAGCGTCTCCCATGGCTTCCTCCCTTCTCAGCGTGGGTCGCCCACGTTGTAGGCACTGCCGTTCTCTGGATCGGGCAACACACCAGATGGCTTCCTGGGCTCTCCACCTTCTCTCTTCCCGCTCTGTAGACTACGCCTCTCAGACCATCGGAACAGCCAATTGCAGGGCCTGTCGTTCCCTGGGTCCTGCTGCTCCTTGCATTTCCCCCGCTGTATCACTAGGCAAGGGGAGGGGTTGTTAAAACCCTGCAGCTCCGGGGCATGCAAATACAGAGTTGCCACAGTACATCCACTAAAGTGGTGGCCAGATTTCCACAGGGTCCTAGTGGGGTACCACAAAAGCTCTCTGGATGATAGTGTCTCTGCTTACAATGCAAAAAGATTGGGCCAATTATCTTTTTTTATAAGTCTAAGCGTCGGCTACTTTTTTCCAAGCATGCTCTATACTCTCAGGCAGATGTCGGTAGTAGTTATCTTGCATGACTTGCCTGCGATAATATGGCTAGTAGAACTATCCCATGCCTGCTATATTGGTGAATTAACTATGTATTTGTGATTCAGATAGCTGACACTTTATTTTCAAGACCTGTATGCATCGCGAGTTAAATATATCCAGCAGCAGTTGTTTGCTTATTTGGATGGGGTGGATTTATCGAGGCTCTCGGCTGATGCTGTAGACTTTAATAAAGTAAAACAATTGTGAAGTCCGCTCAGCTTACTTGGAGTTCCAAAGTCCAAAAGATTTATTTGCACAAAGAAATAAAGAGTAGCGCCCCTTACAATGCGCATGTGCGGTTGGCACAAACACAAGGCTTCAATTCTGAATGCACTGACTTCCAATGGTCACTGCAGTACAATTTATAGGTTCACATTCTAATAGTCCTCAGGGAATAAAATCATTGGGTACCGGCAGGGATCTGTGTATACTCGACGTTGGATAGGTCAGGACCTTCTCCTTTGTGTGTGCAGCCGGATCTTCATAAAGCCTGAAGGCCCCACCGATGACTATCCCATGCTGGATTTCCTTTGTTTTACAGTATCATGGGTGAGGGGGAAATATAGAGTTTCAGTGCTTAACTGCAAATAAAGGGAACTAGAACACTACATCAATAATATTACACTTATATTTACAGTAGAGATGCAGTATTTATCTGTAAAACAATACATATCAAATGCTGAGTAAAATAAGACTAAACATCAATATACAGTTATGCAAATTCAATACAAAATAGGAAATTACAATAATATTCATAATAACATACAGAAAGTATTGCATTTTATTGTACTTCATTCAGTTTTAATATTTGACTTTGACAACTTCTTAGAAGCCCCTATTACGTTGGATCTTTCCCTGACCTCCTTTTCTAATAGCAAAGCTCTGGGGATAGATGGTATCCCATTCAAACTATTTTATATTCCCCAGTTGTTAAAAACCTGCAACCAGTTGTTGGGGCTGGATCTCCTGCCTTCATCCATGCCAGAGGCCTTATTAGTTGTTCTGTGTAAGCCAGGTAGGGATCCCACTATTTGTAGACTCCCATCGCATCTCATTATTAACTACGGCTATTAAAATACTTGCTAATCTCCTGACGATTAGGGTTAATGCTCTCATTGCATAGATGATCCACTCTGATCAAATGCGCTTTATGCCTGGAAGTCCACTGTACAGAATCTGCATAGTTTATTTATGCCCCTTCTGTTCTCTCATGATGCTGAGGAGGGGGCAATGTCAAAGGCCTTCGACTCGGTGGAGTTGGGGGTATTTGTTGGCCATTCTTCCTCTTTTTGGTCACAATTTTCTGTGCCTGATTCAACTACTACTGTATGCTTCCCCAGCAGCTCATGTTACCATTAATGGCTTCAGAAGTGTTTGCTTTAAGTAAGGGCACACATCAGGGTTGCACCTTTTCCCCTGTGTTGCTTGCACTTGCTATAGAGCCCCTGGTATGCTTTATTAGGGCACACCCTGGCATCTGTGGTCTCCTTATGGGAGGCACAGTTAAAACCATTGCGCTTTACGCAGACGATATACTGCTGTCTGTGGTAGATGCGGGTGACTCAGTAATCTGCTTGCGAACGTTTTTGGATCATATTCATGTCTTACAATTAATTGGCAAAAATCTCATATATTGGGCAAAATGTAATAGCCATTTTTTTTTACAGTTTAGCCTTTAAGATTATTACCACTTAAAAAATACAGAGAGACTCACGTAAATACCCGCAGCATTGGAATATCACAGGCTATTACATTTATCCCATTATCTCTTAGGGGTCGTTCTATGGTGTTAGTTGCTCTGGACTGATTGCTTTAAGTACCTGGGTGTTTGGGTGTCTCGCATACCTAAAGATTATATGAGGTTGAATGTTGATCCCATTACTGAAGATTTTAGATTGAAATCGCATCTGTGGAAGGAGCTACGTTTCACCTTGACTGGCAGGATTAATTTGTTTAAAATGGTTATGCAGCCCAAATACCTGTATGTGTTGCAACATTCAACCATCTATATCCCACATTGACTGTTTCATTCAGTTAATGACCTTGTTTCCTCATTTGTGTGGGTTAAAAAAAAAAAAGGGCAGGATAAAATGTCTAATGGAGCATACACACGGTCAGATTTGTCAGATGATCGATTAAATGATTTGAACGATTTTACCAAAGTTTTGAACGATTGAACGATTTTTGACTGCATTAAAATGAATGGAATCGTCCAAGTCTGACTGCAAACACATCAGATGTCAGAAATCGTTATCTGACCATCGGGAACGCGCATCGTTGATCGTCCATCGTTCAGGCATGTCAGATATGAACGATTTTCCTTCAGATATGAACGACTGAACGATTTTTAAATCGTTATCGTTCATATCTGAAGGAAAAATCTGACCGTGTGTATGCACCATTAAGGTGAATACACACGTAATGATTTTGTAACCAACGATTTTCTGTCAGATTTTCTGTCAGATTTTCCCTTGAAAAAGTGAACGATTTTTTGAAGTGTAATGGACGATTTTTTGAACGATGAACGAATAATGTTCTTTCCCTTAATGAACAACGTCATGTTGGGCAGTCTGAAATGGACGATGAACGAAAACTACAAACGGGAGTGTGCATTTGTGATTATCGTTAATCGTTATAACTCATAAACTGATCGATTTTTTTTTTGAACGATTTAACGATAACTATGTCGTTATCGACAAATCGTTCAAAAAATTGTTACGTGTGTATGCACCTTTAATTTGTGTAGGCCTAAGGGAAACTGTTGTATTATCTGGCAGCACAATTATCCCATTTAATTGCTTGGATTGTTTGTCTGCAGGATTGTGCTTTGTGGGGCTTTCTGGGTGAGCAAACTGGTTTCTTGATGTCTCCATTGCAGTTTCTCCTTGTTGGTAGCTGGGTTAGGAAACAGTCCCCCATTGTAAAACAGACAGTGGAGATTTGGCGAGTAGTTATTGGTATTTTGGGAACTTCGTGTTGTGATCCCGATACCCAACTCTGGGATAATGTTAGACTCCCTGAACTGGGCAGCTCTGAGGGCAGTGCTCTTTGGTCTCAATATGGGGTAAATACACTGGATCATGTTTATCAAGATTCACTCATCAAATTGTTCAATCAGATTTAGGCCCGTATTCAATCAGAGGTGAAAACTGACATTTGTTTCACCTTCGGTGAAATGGGACAATTTTTGCCGAAAAAAACTGCGAAAATAGGTGAAAAATTGCGTCTGTACTCCAAAAAATGGCTGAAGTACATCGGAAATTATTTTAGAAGTGTACGATTGGCCGTAATAAAAGTATTTTGGTACTTAAGTTGTGTTGGTTGGTGGTAATTTGTGTATACGGAAAAACGTAAAAAAATTATCGAAAGCAATTTTTTCCCAGGAAATGACTGTTCTATGCAAATTGGGGGTATGTTAAAATAGGTGCAAGTATATTTTCACGTCGTAAAAGCGCAAGTTTAAAAAACCGCCTGCTGCGGCCACGTGCGATTTTTAAAACACTTGACACATACACACCGCCGCCCGAAAAACCAGACCCAAGATGTTAAACCCTTTTTCAACTATTTTTTTTTTGCACCCAAAAATTGACCGGCCGTTTTTCGCTAAAGTACGCAACTTACAAAAAAATGTTGGGGTAATTTATCATTAGGGAGGTGTTCATTTTTAGGCAAAAGTAGGGATTTTTCTTTTTTTTTTTTTTTGCTCTCCTGGTCTGGGATGGTGAAAACTTTTCTCCTGTTTTTTTTTCGCCTGTTTTTTTTTGGGGAAAAACTGACATTTTCGCCGCTAATTGAATACGGCCCTAAATTGGAATTCCACACTCCCAGCTTGCTATTTTTCCGTTATCTTCAATCGTGTCATGCTTTCTGTGCCCAGTTTGAGGACTCTTCTTCCCTGCATCTCATTTTCTCCCATTAAGAAGCTCCTTCTCTCTTTAGGGAGGCGTAAGACTGTCTCTCTTTTTATTCCACCCTAAATTCTCAAATTCCCCATAGGGTTTATCACAGTTGCTGAAACCTAAATGGGTAGAAAATTTGGGCCCCTAAAGAAAGAGCAGTGGTTCCCAGGTGATTGGTTGCCCTTATGACACCACCATGTACATTATATATCAATAAAAACACTCTACGTTCTTCATAGCATATATTATACCCCTCTCAGCCTCCTTCGTGTTGGACTCTTAGCTCAGATTCCCTTTGTATGCGATGTGGAATCTCTGATGCAGATTACTGGCACTTATTAAGGGAATTTGCAAGTAACTGTTGAGAACAGTAAGTCCAAGACCAAACAGGCACATTTTGGGTCAGTTAGGCCCATTATAGTCCCGGAGGTAGCCACGTATCTCAAGACATGACTAAGCAACTAGAGGATAGGACCAAAGCAGATTCCAATAATCAGCATCAAATCTCTCCACACTTAACACAGGAAGTAGAAGTTTAACCTCCAATTCCTCCCAGACGCACATGAGTCCAATACTGAATTATTTATATTGCATTTGCTAAAATCTGGCAGCACGAGGAGAACCAAGAACAATGCCCTATTCCTCAACCGTAAGGGGACCAAAGTCCTCTTACCATTTAGATCTTAATACCAGCAAGCCACCCAAACCCAAGGTTGACATTAAGAAGGAAAGGAGGAATACAATACATATAGGAAACATGTTGTCTGGAAGGGAGAGTACGCAACAAAGTATGCACAGGTGATTACAACAAAGTAGGAGTACCCCATCCCACTGTGCACGCAGTGCATGTCTGAGCTGCAACAATCAATAAAACATAAAACCAAAATCCGTACTGAGTTGTAAAAAGAAGCACACCCACAGCCGTCCGGGACAGTAGCAGCGGAGACCGGAGTGGCAGCAAGAGGTAGATTCAAGATGAAAAGAATGCAGCACTCTTCGTCCTACTTTCATGCCTGACAAGGCCACACCCCCACATTCTTGCACTCTAAAGCTGGATACACACAAAACGATGTGTGTACCCAGCAATGTCGCCGACGATCCCAGTGCCAACGGGCCAAAATATCGGACGGTCTGTACACACTGGGCGAACTGGTGCCCGACCCCCCGTTATGCTGGCCCTCCCGTATAGCACTGCATGGGATCGTCAGCCGCATCGCCTGATCTTACATGCTGCACATAAGATCAAGTGAAGAGGCTGGCGACCCCATGGAAGCGCGCACTATACGATGTAGTGCATACACACTACATATTTTTAACGATTTGTCGTTGCGATGTGTCGGAATCGGCCACATCGTTAAAGATATTGTGTAGTGGTGTGTAGGGGCCATTAGTTAGTCAGCAGTGTACATTGGAATATTCTTCAAAACTGTAGATTGAATGCTGCCGCACAATGCGGACATGCAGTTGGGTCTGGTTCTCCATATGTCCACTTCCTCAGATCGTTTTTGAAATGAATGGAGAAGGTGTCTTAACATGCATGTAGTTTTAACGTAGTGACGATTGTTTGGATTATAGCATTTGAAAGGATTATTTATTTGGCAATATAATTTTAAAAGTAAAATAGTAAGTCCCTTTGTAACAAGAGGACTGATCATTTTGGTCCCTTTAAGCAAATAGTAGTAAAATGATCTTTTTACTTACAGTTTGTTGAAGTAATTGTATTATTTCTGACACTTTTTATAATGTGATCAACTTTGATCAACTATAAACATTTTTAAATAGAATTTTTTTTAAACTAGAGAGAGTCTCAGCATTATTGCTGATGTGCACAATATATTGTATGTTATTTACTGATCATTATGTTTACTGAATTGTGGCACCTCTACTTTTTTTTTTTTTTTAAACTTTTTTTTTTGTTTAGCAGAATTTAACATGTTTACAGTTAATCCAGAGTGCAGATGTAATTATTTTATATTAAGTGCTGGCGTTTTATATTTTGATTTTAGTTTTACAAAAGTATATGTAAGTTTCACTAAATTTTAAATCCTTTCCCTGTACATGGTAATTTTGTATAACCTGCAAGCCACTGTAGGTGCTGGTAAAAAAGAATCACATGTGTTTTTGTTACTTATTTTCCCCAAGGCAAACCCTTATCCTAGCCAAGCTCCTTCTCAAGCCCCCGATGATTCCATTTGTTTAGACTCTGATGATGCTGCAGAGGAGGACAATGAGGCGGAAGGGCCAGGAGATAGTGTACAGAAGACTCAGTCTGGCCATGCTAATCCGTTACACAGACCGAAGGATAACAGAGAATTGCTACCTCAGGCACTGGGAACCTCAATAAAACATCAGTCTGCAGATCCTATAGGTAACTGTATAGTCTTCTAGATTGAAAGTTCAGTGATTCATTTGTAAAAGCAGCAACCCGCCACTGTATTTTGTTACAGCTACAGTAGTACAATTGGGAACTGTAACAGACTCCCCGTCCCCGGCGGTAACCATCGAGACGCAAGTGCAGTGCAATTCTGACGCATGTGCAGACCGAAAACATTGTGTGCTTGAGACCGAAATAGACGCTGTGTCCACCGCTGAATCAGGCCCCTAGTCACCTCCTTTGGGCAAATGGTTATTGAATTAAGAGTTTTTACTACCGATGTTTCATAGAGAGATCACTTTTATTTTCATGAGATTCTGGCATACAAGTCATTTGGGTGCAGGTTGCCAGATGTGCAAATCTCATGCAGGCATAGAAATATAACCAATGCACAACCAATTGTAGGGATGTAGTTAAGATACCTACAGCCTGCATACCTGCTGACGAAATCCTGGCGCCGGAATGCCACTACCCAGCGAGAAGACTGGTGCCAGAATGCCGACAGCCGGATGGGTTCATGTATGTGAAAACAAATCCTTTAGCATTAGATTGTTCAATTAATATTCAGAAATCATTGTGTCTGGGCAATTTTAGTGTTACACCTGTAAAGTAGTCCTGTTGCAAATACAGTACAACGGTTTTACTGTCCTAAGACACAAGTTGTTTTACAAAGCATCTATTATTCCTTCATGGTGATTGGAGTGCTAGTAACACATAACCCCACATCATACACGCTAAAGTAGCCAAGGGCCACATTGTAAGGATGTGCTTATTGTTGTGTCAACTAATTATAATATGCACAAAACAAGAAATCATGAAAATTACAAGTATGAACTTTCATAAGTCAAGATTTAATAAGAGACTAAAATAGAATGAAGAATAGAAATATTTGCAGTGTATTGGAAGAGGCAATAGGAGGATTAGGGAAGACCAGGGTGATCATGGGAAGGTTGAAGAGACAGTCTGGGAACAATTGAAAAAAAAAAGCACGGCCATGTCACTTTGCTGAGAACATACTTGCACATCCCTTGCTGTGCTTGGTCCTTCCATACAGCACTGATCCAAGGTCCCCGGTGAGGTCAGGCAGCTCCTAAACACACATTTAGAATATAATTGTACAGTATAATGACAGTAGTGTTTGGGGTGTGAGTGAGCAATTTGCTGTGATTTGCAGAAATTTGTAAAGTTGGAATGGACATATTGTTTATAGCAAGATGGGCTTATAGGTCAGGGGTAGGTAACCCTTGGTGCTAGGGCCACAAGGTGTCTTTTGAGAATGTTTAGAATGGGATTTGCAGGTTGTATCTTCTCTTTACTAATTGTGCTTCTGCCCTCATAGAGGAGACTTTTTTTTTGGAGCTCTACAAAATTCTCAACCTATCTTGAGCAAACTAACTTCTGAACAGGAAGGACAGGGAAGCCACTAACATGCTTAGTGTCCATCTATTACATTTCTAAATGTCTGTATAAGTTGCAATGGTGGTGGCACTCCAGAATATTTCTTGTAATGTTAAATTACAGATCTAGCCTCTTTGTGCTTTAAACAGCCCTACTAATCGCGCCATGCTGTGGCGTGACACTCTGTAGCGCCGAGTGTCATTTTCTTTGTGCAACTTTTTACCTTCAAATGCGTCTTATTCACGCAGTGATGCAAATAGCTAGCACAAGCAGCTTCTGCTGATTAAAATAATGTGCAGCATGCCTATATTCTGTGTGCGTCTGCGGGTGTATCTGCATGCAAAACGCTACGTTACACTGTCAGCAGCTGTAACACTGTAACGTAGCATTTCGCATGCAGATACACCTGCAGTTACACATAGAATATAGGCATAGTGCATATCATTCTAATCAGCAGAAGCTGCTTGTGCTAGCTATTCTCATCACTGTGTGAATAAGACGCATTTCAAGGTAAAAAGTCGCTCAAAAGACGCTTAGCACTACCAAGGCGCACGGAGCTCCCGTGTTGTTTGGCGCGACTTGTAACGCATGGAGGATAGATGTATGTGGACACATCTGTATGGCACCCAAATTGTAAACCGTTGCCTACCCCTATTATAGAAAAAAGGCCCTGATTCAGAGCCGGACGCTCTGACAGAGCGCTCGCTCTGAATCAGGGACGGCCTTCTTGTTTTTTAGAGCGGCCTCCTGGCCGCTCGCATAGCTGTGGGTGACCACCCACAGCTGTAGTGAGCGGCCAGGAAGATGGTCGCGATGGTCAAGACCATCGTGACCATCAGGCTTGTGACGAGACCCTTGTGGTAGGGTCTCGTGGCCGCAAGCCCCAGAGAGATTTCGGCTCTAGCAGAGCCGAAAACTCTCCCACTGACACGTGATGTGATGTCAGTGGAGCCGCCCCCAAACGGAGGAGTTCACATGGGAACGCCTCCGTTTGGGCAGCCACTCCCCCGGTCCGCCCACCAAAGGGGGTGTGCTGTCACTCAACATCGACAGCACGCCCCCTTTGGTACGAGACCCAGAGCGACGGTTTGCCCGTCGCTATCCGGGTCTCGCGCATGCGCACTGGACCACCATCGACCCGCTTGCGAGCGCATAAATTATTTGGTGCACACATAACACCTATTCCGTAAAAACGGGCATACATACAGCAATTATCAGCCCAATCCAATGGTTATCTGCAGATTGGCCTGATTATTGCTTAGTGTATTGCCACGACCGATCAGCAATGATCGAACAGTCAGGCATGAATGATTTTCCAACATGCCCGACTGATTCTATCATTTCCCCTGTTCCTCCCCTGGGAAAGAAAGCAGATGATATGGCCATTCACTGTGAAATATCTCGGTGTATAGCTACAATATCTGATAGGGTTCAGGCTGTCAGATAAAATGTCTGTCGGTCTAACAGTGTATGCCCAGCTTAAGAAACTATGAGGAACAATCTTCATGATGAGTTTGTTTTGCTCAGTGTAGCAGTATGTTACAAGCAATGGGTTCTTGTGGGTTTAGGTTTCAAAGAAGAACAAATGGTGTTGAGAAGGTAATAATGTGCCTTATTATTATCATCGGTAAGTTCTTTCAGAGGTCTTATAATTGATTTAATTGGATAACCAGAAAAGAAGGGACAGGCAGGAGATAAAAGAAAAATGTTGGAGTTCAAACAAACCAAAGATCGAGCATGTTTCTCAATTTTTAAGTAGCTTGGTTGTCCACAGAAAAATACTGAATTGAGAACAGGAGAATTGGTACTGCACACCTGTTCATATGATACTTAAAATGATAGACCCTGCTTATTGCATATATATTTTACAATTATATGTGCCGACATCAGGGGGTTTGAGTTTAGTGACCATGTAAATTCAATAGCTTTTTTTTTATCTTTTACATAATCAAAGTTACAAACTGTGCACATTTGGGTACATTTCTGACAACTGGTGTACCCATTATCATCTGAACCCTTTTTCTTAGTATGCATTTATTTTATTTACAGATAATTAGCATATTGTTTCTCTTTTTATACTCATCTTTCTGGTCTTTCCTCCACAGAGCATTTTGGTGAACCCTGGAGGAATGTGCAGTTACCCTTCTCAGTTATATACATAGGCAAAGGAAAGCCTCGACCAGAGCTCTCTGCTAGGTATTTGATTAGGCATCTCTTCCCAGAGGATGTTCTTGTGAAGAGCAATGTGTATGGGAACCTGGAGCGTGGTGTCCTGCCTTTAGACATCAACAGGATTGGTGCATTAAGAGGTATGCTTATTTTAAGGAAATCCCTTTGGATGTATACAGTTATAATAGGGATGTGTGAGACTGGCGCCAATTTCCCTGTTAGATCCAATGGTAGATCCAGACATGCAGCTTGGAACGGCAGGAGCCTTTCAACAATGCCCCTCAAAAGACAGTTATGGATATACAGGATGGTTCCATCGCTTTCTGTGATCTATCCTATGAATTTGTTTGATAGTTTTCTCAATGTATTCAAAGATATGTAAAAAACAGAATGGCAATATCGTATAATACCGTCACAAAAAGGTTTCTCTTTTAAGAAATATATAAACGCACTCACCATTTACCGGTGGGTGATAGGCGTCGGACACAATTTTCACTGTGGTCCTACAGTGGTTGCAAAATGCAACGTAGATCTGGATACCTTTTGGGTCACTCCATAGATGGGGGAAAACACATATGACAGGCTTCCATAGTGCAAATCAGTAAATCCAATACAAGGTCCTACAGGGTTAAGTAGTATACTCACCTTGAATGGGGTGTGATGGAAGCCTTGGACATTTATATTTTAAAACCGATGTCAGTTGGTTTAATATAGAGTTTGCAAAAAAATATGGTAGTTGCTCAAATCAGCTAAATTGCATAACACAGGTGCTTGTAAAGGGCGGGGTTTACACTGAACATAGAAAAAAATAGATTTGCCCCCCAGCACACTGCAGCAAAAACAATACTTAAATTCAATCGTCAAGGCTCCTCTATACTGGCGTCCCAGTATAGAGGAGCCTTGACGATTGGCCTGGCGCTTATTCATATATTTGCAAATGTATGTAACTAATACCTCTGAATCTCTATTATCATGTAGGATTTAAGTATTGTTTTTGCTGCAGTGTGCTGGGGGGCAAATCTCTTTTTTCTGTGTTTAATATAGAGTTTGTTGAGCTTTGTGTTGATATTCAAATCCAAAAGAATTTGCTTACAAAAATCCAGTGATCAAATAACTTATAATGTATTAGTCTATAATGGTGTTATCTAATGAAATAACACAATTTAGATTAAAAAAAGTTATTATCATGTTTGGAGCTTGCCTAACAATAATAAAAAAGGGACCATGCACAGGAGCTCGCTAAGTTCATTAGAGGGAAACTGACCCAAACATAAATGCTTCCAGTCCATCTAAATAGGAAAGAGCAGTTCTTGCAATGTGTTATGTTTTAATGTGATGCAATATTAAATCTATTAGTTACAATTAAAAATCAAATTGGAAAAAGGGAATATTAACATATATGGGGACTAATTAACTAAAATCTAAAGGGACTCATATTAGTAGATTTATGTTCCCATCCAATAAGGGAAAGTATCAGTATTCTCTATATTGAGATTGATCTATGTGAGTAATCAATAGCTAAATATGTAGCTTCAATCTCTTACTATTCAAATCATTTTTATATCCTGATTATTGCCTTTGCGACTTTTATCACAGTTTCTGCCAAGGGTCGTGTATGGTGGGAAAGACAAAGTTGTTATTATATAGATATCTGTTATATTACCTTCTATCTGTGTGTCCACCAGCCCATTCAGTCCCCTCCCTGTTCTCATTGGATCTGACCTCCCCTCCATACCCTGCTACCAGAGCTCTGGCTATTGATTTATGTGTTCCCTGCCCAGCTGGAGCGCTTCTCTCCTTCCCTCCCCGCCCCCTCACAGCCGCTCGTCTCTCCAGCTAACCAGCAGCCCAGAGGCTGTCGGGCAGCTCCTTCTCTCTCCCCCAATGCTCAACTTGGCGGGCAAGTGGATGTATCACCTGGAACTGATATATCGTTTACCACCAAAGGGAGGAGGGGGTGGGGGCAAAAAAGAGAAGAGAGAGACATGGTGGAGTAATTGAGATAAATATGAGAGATGGTCCAAAAGTAGAGCAAGATGGGGGGGACACAGCTAAAGAGAGAAATAAGGAAAGCCAGATAAAGGTATAGGACAGGAGGCGAGAGACGGAGGAAAATGGGAGCTGACGGTGAAAAGGGAGGAAGGGGTACAGAGAAAGGAGGCAAAAACCCACAACAACGGCCTCAAGAAAATGATTTACATTTGTCTATGCGTAAATTCTCATATATACTGTAACATGGGTGGGAGAAGAGCAAAAACGGGATGAAAAGAGAGAGAGAGAGGGGCAGCATAAATGGGAGGGGAGACGGATAGAATAGGGAGTGATGGGGTGGAGAGAGCGGGAGGGGGATCCCTGCAACACTAGCTAGTGACCCTTATGCGATTGACGGGTCTAAATTAACCCCCAATGCGTTTCTATATAAATTTACTCTTCTTTAACCTATCACATAGGGTAATCATGAGGAATTCAGAATATGCACACAAATGTACACTGATCAGCCATAATATTAAAACCACCTGCCTAATATTGTGCAGGTCCACCTCGTGTTGCCAAAACAGCTCTGACCCATTGAAACATGAACTTCACAAAACCTCTGAAAGTGTCCTGTGGTATCTGGCACCAAGGTGTTAGCAGCAGATCCTTTTAAGTCCAGTAAGTTGCAAGGTGGGGCCTCTTTGACTTTTCCCGCACATCCCACAGATGCTTGAATTGAGATCTGAAGATTCTGGGGGCCTAGTCAACACCTTGAACTAGTTGTCATGTTCCCCCAACCATTCGTGAACAATTTATGCTGTGTGGCAGGGCACATTATTCTGCTGATAGACACCACTGTCATCAGGAAATACCGTTGCCATTAAGGGGTGTTCTTGGTCTGCAACAATATTTAGGTAGGTGGTATGTGTCAAAGTAACATCCACATTGAATGGCATGGTTTCCCAGCAGAACATTAAACACCGACTTGCCTACTTCCCATAGTGTATCCTGGTTCCAAAACTCCCTTTAGGTAAACGATGCACCCGGCCATCCACCTTCTTCCATTGCTCCATGGTCCAGTTCTGATGCTCATGTACCCATTGTAGGTGCTTTCGGCGGTAGACAGGGGTCAGCATGGGCACTCTGATCAGTCTGCGGCTACGCAGCAAGCTGCAATGCACTGTGTGTTCTGACATCTTTCTATCATAGCTACCATTAACAAATTGTGCTGCAGTAGTTCTTCTATGGGATAGGAACAGATGGACTAGCCTTTTTTCCCCATGTGTAAAAATGAACTTTGCACACCCATGACCCTGTCGCCAATTTACCGGTTTCCCTTTCTTCGACCACTGCATTCTGGGGACACCCCATAAGACCTGCCGTTTTGGAGATGCTCTGACCCAGTCGTCTAGCCATCACAATTTGGCACTTATCAAAGTCACTCAGATCCTTATGCTTGCCCATTTTTCCTGAATCCAACATAGCAACTTCAAGAAGTGATATATGTATTATACACACACAAGCCAATCCTGAAATTTTATATAAATATAATCAAGACTGGCCTTTTAGGCATGTCATTTGCTGGGTCGCTAATTATAGTGTCTGGCATTGCAGAGTTTTCTTGTCCCCTCCCACCTTCCCATCTCTGTCCACCATCCTCCATTTGCCTTTTTTATCTGTCCCCCCTCCCCAATCAGTCTCCCTCCTCTCTGTTGACAAATCACTCTATTTCTCTCTAATATTTTGCCATATCACTCACCTTCACATATATAAGGCCCTCTCTCCACTGCTCCCTACATCTCCAACCTCATCTCTTTACATTCGCCCTCTCCAGTCTGCCTATGACCATACCCTCTCCCCTACCCTGGTTACTTCATCTCACGCTCATATCCAAGATTTTTCCCGTGCCTCACCTCTTCACTGGAATGTGCTCCCTCGCTCGATCAGGCTCTCCCCGACCTTATAGCTTCAAACTTGCACTGAAAATCCACCTGTTCATCAAAGCATAGCCTTCCACCACATAACCACGTCACCAAGCCGCTCTCCCCACCATCCTGCCTCAGCCATCTCCACCTTGCCTACTTCCTGCCCTCAGGTCCCCATCTACACACTCATGCCTCATGTCATCTTTTTGTCTCCCCTCTCTAGATTGTAAGCTCCTAGGAGCAGGGTTCCCCTCCCAACTTTCTCAGAGCCCTCATCTCTAGCACGTATGTACGGCACTGCAAACCACTTGTGGCGCCCTATAAATAAAATATAATAATAATCTCTCTTCCCCTACCCCACCGAGTCCTTGCACAGACAGGGTATTGCCCTTATTTCCATACATTAGTGGGGAAGAAGAGAGGCTGTGTCTGGACGTTCAGAGCCAGTGAGAGCTGGGAGGGGGCGTGACCTCCCTTCAGCTTTCACTATGCAAATACTAGACGGACACCGTAGCAGATTATATAATAGTACAAAAAATAGTCCGCTGTTGGAAAACCAAAGTAAAATTTTTGTTAATATTTTTAAGAATTTTCAATTTCTTTGGAACATACAGATGTATCCTCATACATCTAGCCTGCTTGCGTGTTAAACTGCCCTTCTAGTAGCTCCATGCCGTGGTGAGTATCATTTTGTGCGACTTTTTACTTTCAAATTTGTCTTATTCGCACAACGATGCGAATAGGTAGCACAGGCAGCTTCTGCTGATTTAAATGATTGGCAGCATGCCTATGTTCTGTGTGCGACTGCGGGTGTATCTGCTTGCGAAATGCTACATTACAGTTTCAGCGGCTGAAACACTGTAATGTAGCATTTTGCATGCAGATACACCCGCAGTCGCACACAGAACATAGGCATGCTGCGGATCATTGTGCTACCTATCACTGTGAGAATAAGATGCATTTGAAGGTAAAAAGTAGTACGAAAAGACACTCTGAGCTTCCCGCATTATGTGTAGCGCGACTTGTAGCGCACGGAGGATAGATGTACGTGGACACATCTGTATCTAAATTGCATACTTAAAGCAATCAAAACATATTAGAAATAATACATTAAAAAACATCAGCTAGTTTCAGTACATGCATCCTTCCTACCTTGTTAGTTCTTTTACCCAAACATCAATATTCCTACTGTATGATTTACTGAACGTTGATTACATGTATTATATTTCTATAAGAACTTTACCTCAATTACAGTTATTCTCAAAATTAGCAATGTCATGTTTTCTAATATTTTATCATATATTATTTACACAACTGCATATCTTTATATGAAACCAAACACTTCTCAATATTTGTGTCTTAATGCATTATACAATTACAAAGTACTACTATACAAGTGCGTATGAAACAGTTGTTTATTTAGTCAAAGTTTATTATATTTAATATTGCAGACTTTCTACAGATGAATTACCCAACATTTGATTTGAAGGAATGTGGCCATGACTGGAAAGCGTGTGTGGCCGCAATTAACAGTACAATACGCAGCCTTCGCCATGATCAGAAAAAAGCAACAATGCAAACTCGGAAAAAAACCTCTCTTGGTAGCTAGATGCCATACACAGTTATTGTTACAGCCTATTAGAAACCATCTGATGCCGACTCGGTCAGTCTTGTTTTGATTGCTTTCCGCACAAATGTTGTCGGCTCCGGGATGTGCCTTTGTCTACTGAAGAGTTTTTTTTTTTCTTTTCTACTGAATTCATTTGACGGACTACTTTGAAATACAATGCAGTGCAGAAAACTCAAAACTACACTAACATTATTTTTGTTTCATTGCAATGGTTATCAGCTCGGTTATTATAGGTAGTTCTTCTATACATTTTTTGTTTTATACTACACCATTGTCCCAACTTAAAAAAAAACACACTTTTTTGTCTCTGTTTAATTACTTTTTAATTATTGGATGCAGGTAAGCTGTTATATAAAAATAACTCCTTACTGAAATCACGGATACTCTGTAAGGCTATCCTTTTTAGATCAATTATTTTCTTCTGTAAAGTGTGTTTGCCTCACTGAATGCAAAAGATGTCTAGGACACACACTATGCATTTTGAGTTTTTACAGAGAGTTTGCCCATCTCATTTTATTGTATCATTCATATTTACAGACAAGCACAAGTGTGTACATTGTTAATGTAATAATATAAGAGCACTGTTAATAGTGTGATAACCTACTATACATGATAATATTTTATTTGTAGGTAGTGATGCGAACAATATAACTGCAGATTAGAAAATCAGGCCCGGCCACAGAAATTTTGGAGCCTGTTTCATGTGTGTCGTCCCCCCCACGGCCCATCACTCCCTGGTGTAGGTACCGAGTTGAAATAAGGCAAAGTACTATGTTTATAGAGGATAAAATACAAACCTGACTTAAATTACTCGCCGCATTTCACGTAGGCAAAATTATTGCCATACAGTGCCCCCAGTCCACATTGTATGCAACACAGTGCCCCATTATGCCCCCATTTCACATTGTATGCCCCCAGTTCACATTGTTTGCCCATGATGTCCCTAGTTAGCTATCAAATGTCAGACTCGGGTAAATTTACTAAGAATCGAGTCTGGGAGAGTTTGCTTTTTTTTCAACTCGATTAGCTTCACCTAAACTCGGGTGATTTGAAGCTCCTGAGACTCTCAAATTAACAAAGAAGGGAGTTTAGCTGAGAGTGAGATGGCCGATGGTGAAGCAGAACGAGATTTCTCTGCCGAGTAGCAGGTTTTGCAGGAGATTTCTCCCCCGAGTAGCAGGTTTTGCAGGAGATGACTCACTCGAGATTGCAGTGTCTTCTCTCTGCAAAACACTCCCGAGCAAGCAGCCTGCACATATCAGTGAGATATGTGTAAGCCGCTTGTGTTGTACCTGTTAAAAAACCAGTTAAAAGTGTTTTTAAAAAAATTACATAAAGCTTAACCAGCCCCAGGCTTGCCAGCCTGTCCTGGTTTCTAAGATTACGGGAAACAAAATGTGTAGGGTTCCCCCGAAAGTTAGAAACCATCACCAGGCTGCAGGGCCAGTCCTGATTTTAAATATAGGGGGGACAAAATTGCGGCCGCTGATGGCTCCGGCTACTGACAGTTCCCACGTGGGAATTCTCAGCAGCCGGAGACAATCAGCGTCCGCTCTACAGTCAGCGCGGCCGCTGATTGGCTGGTGGGACTTGCAAAGCCCGTGCAGTCCCGTCAGCTGGCACTCGGGAGGTATCAGTATGTGTGGCAACACACATACTGATACCTGGTGCGTGGTGCAGTAAGATCGTTTTTTTGTTATCAAAATGCCATGGATTACTGCAGAGACCAGCACCAGGATATAGGTGAGTATGAAACCTTTTTTGCAGGGCCAGTCAATACGGATTCTACTGGAGAAGAGGACAGAAACATCTGGTATGGGAAACTATGTGTGAATGGGTAGGTGTGTGTAATAAAGTTATACTTTGCACGGTGTGTGTGTTTTGTTTTTATTTAACTATTTATTTTACAGTGGGGGTATAGGTGCTGCCTGTCTGCTGGCACTTGTAGTTCCACAAGTGAAAAAGGGCAGGCATGCTGGCACCGGTAGTCCCACTGTACAATACAATAGTTTACTGAAATATCTCCACTTTATTACCCCCGTACCCAATGCTCCAGGGGTGCAGGGAAGAGCCCCAGGCTTCAGACCAAGCCTGGGGTTAAGGGAGAGGGGGGACCCCTTTTTTAGGGGGTCCCCACCTCCCCTGAGATCCCCGGCTTGGCCTGACCGGCTTTGGCTGATAATGCTTTGGACCCTTAGCCCCGGTGAAAGGGTCTCCGGGCTGTGGTATTACAGCCCGGCCGTTTTGGGTCTGGTGCTGGTTTTAAATATAGGGGGGACCCTACACAATTTTTCCCCCCCCTATATTTAAAATCAGGACTGGCCCTGCAGCCTGGTGTTGGTTTCTAAATTACGGGGGAACCCTACACATTTTGTTCCCCGTAATCTTAGAAACCAGGACAGGCTAGCAAGCCTGGGACTGGTTAAGCGTTAGGGGGTGGACCCTATGTAATTTTTTTTCTGATATTTAAATTTATTTTCTATATTTACAGGCAGAAACATACATGGATCACAGTGATCTGTGTATGTTTCTGCCAAACTCTCAGATCACAGGCAGATGTATTTTTTTGGCGAGTTTTTACAGGAGAGTTTGCCCATTTCATGAGAGTTTCGAAAATCTCTGCTTGGTAAATTCCTGAATCCTGTCTTCACCAGTGAAAAGGTTCTCAAGTTTTGCCGATGGTGAATTTTAGAGAGTTTGCTAACTCTTCAGTATTTTCCCGTAGCAAAGGTGATCTGTCTCCCGAGTTTGACATTAGTAAATATGACAGTGGGAAAAAATGGCCAAACTCTCAAGAGTTTGCAAACTCTCAGCTTAGTAAATTTACCCCTCAGAGTGCACATATAACACAACATTAATAAGCTATATATACATTTGCTACATATATAAATACAGTGCATTAGCAAAATAAGCACCTACCTGAGAACCAGAGAGACTGTAGTACATGGATGCTGCTATTGTAAGCAGTTATGTCTGTTGCAATAGTGAGCAATCACACCTGTTCCCATCCTACACTTGTCTGTCCACTACCCAGCCTAGATAATGTGCATTTACAGTATGCAGTTGTTCTAGCAAAGGAAGAGATGCAGGGGGGAATAAGAAGGAACATATATTTGTTTTGCAGGGAAGAGACTTGCTGGTAGGGAATGAAGCCAATTACAGTGAGCCAGGAAATAGAGTATGTCATTGACTATCCGCTAATCCATGATTTAGGTACCCTCCCACTACCCACTAGTTATTGTGGGAGACAGGCACCTGAGTAGCTCTGGGCCTGATACATGGTTCCCACTTGCAGCCCCCTGTCGCCGGGCCTGATTAGAATCAATGAGCAGTGACTCACTCAACCATTTAATAGGTCATTACTCCTTCAGATGTTACCTGCGATCTTGATAGAATAATGCAATTTTACAATATTTATATGAGTTACAGAATGACAATATCTCCATGAGCTAAAGTAGATTTATAGCCTATGTTTAATTCACACCTGTACCTAATTAGTAGTTTCATGACCCGTTATGAAAGCATTCATATACTAAAGTATTGTGGCTGTTTTGGTAATGAGTGAATATTTGAAAGCGGTTTAAAAGAAACATTTGTTATTTTTGTACAGGGCACATAAGCAAATTATAGTCCTGTATTGACTTTCAGGAATTCTGCAGGGATTTTTCATATATTTTTGTTAGCTTCTATAATGTAGGTCACCAAACAATCTTGGGATTATTTAACAAATGTGAATTTTTTAAACATATTTTTAAATAAAATGCATGATGATAAACAAAACCAGTTTTTTTTTTGTAGGTAGAGTCTCCCCAGTGAAATCTGTTTAAATAGAACCCCGGTGATCAGTATCAACTGATGAACTGTGCTGTAAGTCTTTGGTGATTCTTTCCTGTTATCCAGTGTTGACAGATAGCTATGTTTTAAGTTTATCAATTTATTGTTCAATGGTTACTTGCCAACCGCCTACCGTTTTAAAACACGGGAACACTGGCCTTTTTGAAATCTGTTATTAGGTATATAAATAAACTATTAATACTGTCAGCACTTGTACTCACCAGTATACATTTGTGTATATTTGACAATATAAATGCAAGGAATTAAGAGTCCTATTTGGCCAAAATATACAAGCCACAGCTACAGATCCTTCCTTACCTCATTGTATTATTATAGTGCATTATATTTCTGTGGTCCTGGCATCCTTAAAATACAGGTGAAGCATATTGCCTCCATATTTCCTCTTGTTTGCCTGTAAACCACCAAATTATATGACCTATGACTTGGCTACTTTTTTTGGACCTCTCCTCCAGTTTACCCTGGAGAGACAAGTGCGGTTGGCAAAAATATGCGATTTGCGTAATCACACAGTGGGGGAATGAGACCTGGTGATGCGATTCACGTCATCACGCCCTGGCTACCAATCGGTGATAATGTGAAAGGCGTCATCACACAACAAAGTCCCCAGCCCACTTTTCAAGAAAGAAAAGCTGGATTGGGGAGGGTGGCCTACTATCTTGGGACTCCAGAAGAACTCTCCAAAATTAGACCATGCCCATACATTCCGGGAGGGTAAGCTAGTATGACCATGGTTTATAAGTTTGTAAAATTTCACCACTCACCGATTTAACTTACATTGTGAATTTGGTGTACAAATAGAAGAATGTATATTACAGAATTTTTTATATGTATTGTATATTTTTATTTTTTATTAAGCACTAAAGCAGTGTTTCTCAACTCCAGTCATCAAGTACTGTCAACAGGTCATGTAATGTAAATTTCCTTAATTATTCACAGGTGATTTTATCCTACCTGTTCCCACAGACAGAAATCCTCAGAACATGACATGTTTGGAAAACTTGAGGGAGGGTTGAGGTTTATAACTAAAGTGTTAGTGAATAACACATTACATAAGTGTTGTGCTAAGGAAAATATCACTTTATATAAATCCACGTCTGAAGCTGACTATATTCCTTTTTTAAACAGAATTCCACAATTATTATTTGAGTAATATAACTGTTAAGAGCATCAGCTATTACCATGTATTATTATAGGTAAAGGGTTGGCAGTTTTTTTGCAGTCAGTGTGCCAGTTAGAATCTATTTAATCTCATTGTGCCAATACCCACTTTTAACTATTTCTTATTTTGTCAGTCTACTAACAGATTAGCGTGTAGTCATCAGTCCAAGAGGTTTGCAAGGCATCACTTTTTTTTTATTAAAATAAGACTTTTTTTTGTCTTGTAACAGAAACAACAAAATGCAAAGTTTGTGTGCAAAACAATGATCAAACTTAAGGCCCCCATACACTATCCGACGCATTGCCGGATCCTGCAATGGGATAGGAAATGCCGACCGGCTGCCATCGATGTTCCCCCATCCATCGGAGGATCAGTGAAATTCTCTGTGTTGAATTTCACCGATTTGGCAATCACAATCATATTTTGATCGTGATCGGCAGATCTGTGAAATCCAACACGTTGGATTTCACCGATCCTCCGACCCTGCATCTGAGGAGCGCAGCATCTCTGCAATCCTTGGCTGGTGTAACACGAACAGGTGATGCAAAGGATACAGTTATCCTTCGCATAACTGTAACACGAACAGGTGAAGTGGTAAGATCAAGGAGTTGGTGGCAACCAGCAAGATCAATTTGCAATCAAATTTATAGGTAAATTGATGAGTTTAGGCTTATTGATCTTGTTTGATATCTGTAACTGAATAAATGAGCAAACTGCTATTTTAATGATAAAATATTGAGTACTCCATTTAAGCCTGGAACTTCCATATTGGTCCTTGCTGTTAAATCTTGCAAACCTTCGGTGTGCCACTTAAAATTGTTCCCTGTGCCACATTTGACACACTTGCCGGGCATTGCTGACCCCTGATATAGGCAACGGTTAATGAAGAGTTTAGTTTTGCACCTAAAATATAATCCTATCACCAAAAGCCTGCCACGCTGTTTTCAGCATATGATAAAGATAACTTGAGTTCTACTTGAGCAGCTTTAGAAATAAAGCCAGTACAAACCTGCCCGCAGGCTTCTCTGTTGTCTTACTTGGGTCTCCTCAGCAAGGTCAAGTCATGTGTAATATTTATATAGCTGTAGCTGACATACTTCCTACTGTTTGACCATTATCTTCTGGGCCTTCTCCCACAATGTAGGCTTATGCAAAGGTGTGCTTTGTGTGTTAGGTTTAGTGGCACTTTATATGTAGTTAAACCCAATGTATGATTATAATTTTTGTTAAAAGGTAACATCAAGTACAATTTTATGTTATAGATAACCAGTTCCTTTTTATTTTAAAGAATTGTATCATATTCTTTGTTGGACTGTGTTGTGTTTCTGTATATAGAATTTTTGTTAAGAAAAATTGTTTCATTGTACTGTTATACCGAACGAAAGACCATGCCCAGTGGAAATTAATTTAACAATAAAGTATCTTATCAGATCTTAAATTTTTCAATGCTGGTGTAATGTTTTGAAGTTATTGAGTGTATAATTTGGATACTGTCTGCGCACTTTGCCATGATGCAGTATAAACCTGCGTACACATGGGACGACTTCTATGGACAACGATATCGTTGAACGATTTCCCTTGAAATTCCCAGTGTTATAAATGAACGATATCGTTCAATGATATGAACGATTTTGTCAACGATCTATGAACGATTTCACCAACGACCAATGATATAGTTTACAAGATAATGAAGCTGAATTAAAAAGCCAATGATTGGTCCACTTCTTTCCAGAGGGTTGGTTATCGTTCATCGCTCATATGGTTCTGTATGAACGAAATGAACAATGATATCGTCCAAGTTGGACAGGCAGGATGGACGATGAAAGATATCTTTCATCGTCCATGAGGGAACACGCAATCATGGAGGAATTGTGATGGTCTAAATTATTATTATTTTTTTATTCTTTTTGCTGGATTTCGAGTCTGTGACTTGCACAGAGTGAATGGAACCCTGAACCAAATGTGGACTACTGTAGCATTTTGCAGCACCATGCAATACCGTCTGGTCTAAATTTATCAAAGCTTCACCCTACAAGAAGATAATATCCAAAACATACCTCCAGGTATGTCAGAGCTACCTTTTGAGGAGAAGAACATGATGGCAGGCTTGAAATCATTGAATGGCCAGCACAGTCTCCATACTTACACCCCATCGAACTGGTTTGGGATGAACTGAACAGAAAGGTGAAAGCAAAGCAACCTACAAGTGCATCATACTTGTGGGACCTTCTGCGACAGTGTTGGGAAGTACTTCTCAAACAATATTTGATTTCCATTGTAGACAGAATACCATGAGTTCGGTGATTATATCTGCAAAAGGTGGCTAAATTGATGAGCCAAAAATTTAGATTACACTTTTTTTTTTTTTTTTTTACAGAATTTTTTTTTAAATATATATATGTGTGTGTATATATACACCAAAAAAAATACCTGAGTTTTGTGCTTAGAAGATAAGCAGCACTACAGGAGTTAGAAGGAACCAATACAACATAAATACATAAAAAATTCCTAAGTGCGCTATGTGCAATCAAATTAAGACCGTTGAGTCAGCAGGTTGTTTGAATGTGAAAGTCCGTCCTCTAAACGTTTAAATAAGGTATTCTCTTTTTGAACAGTTTGACATTAGACTATAAGGGATCCTGTGGATATACCCTCCACCAGAAAATCATCCAACATAAGGCCAAAAAGGCCAATTAAGAAAGATGCCAAATGTTTATTTTTGATAAAAACATAGGTTCAGCATTTAAAAGTTCTGGTTCACATAAAGTAACACAAACAACATAGGTCCAATAACTCAGTGAGCCAAGGCCAGTGTAGAGGAGATGTTTTTTTGAGACCCACCCTCACCTTTAAACAGGCGTGAGCTTAATAGGGAGGGAATCTTCACACAACTGGTCAATGGAACCATAACTGGTGAACCCTACACGTTTTGTCTTTCGAAATTCATCAGGGTAGGTGTCTTTTAATGGGTCAAAGAGATGGACTTCTTTTGAGTAACTAGGTAAAGAATTAAAAATAATATATACACATAGTTATTGGCCATATGAATGGTACATACCAAAATTTTTTTATTGATAAGCCATAGGGGTATGATTTACAGGTATCGAAAGTTGGTGAGTATCGCTGTGCTTCAGCTGATTAATCATGACCCAATCAGGCCTAAAAACAAAAATAAAATGTATATATTAAATATAAGAATTACAAGCACTTCCGGACTAGTGGAGCCATGGTATAAAGAATAAATGGTACCCAAATATGATCCATGACTGATAATCAAATATCTACTCCTAATAGGTTCATAGTAAGGATCAGAGTTAAGCTATGGAAAAATAATTAAAATAATTTTTGTCTAATAAAACAAAAAAGAGAGCATGGGGTTTATCAAAGACGGTAGTAAAACTATACATACCAAATAGATTTACAACATTTAGTGAGTCAGTGGTAACTGTCCAAAGCTCCTCAAACATATTCAAAATCCGCAAAGGAACCTTAATAGAGAACATAAACTTATTTTATAGTCATATAACATTATTTGGCCATAGTTAGTAGCAGTATTCGGCCATAATAAATGGTAGAATTTAAACAATCATGTATTGTAGCAGTTAAACCATTTGAAATAGCATAACATAGTTAATGGCAGTATTAGGCCATAATAAATAGCAATATTTTAGTATTGTGTGCAGACACCTGAGACTTCTACTTTGTAACCACTAATGTCTTTTGAAATGCATCTACTATGAAGACACATACTGTTACTCTGAGATGGCCAAAATACATATATTCTGACCCTTGGATTGTTTTCATTTGTTTTAGCTTTTATCTTCCTTTTGTATTTTCATTTTCATTGGACCACTTCTTTAAAAGAAGCCTGCCTAATACCAGACTTAGGGGCTTATGTATCAAGCTGATTTTTACATAAAATTATGCAGAAATTGCAGTTTCTGCATAATTTTATGTATCGATCCTATGTACTAATAGCACAATGCAGGAGATTTCACAGAAATCTCTGGCAAAGTGCTAATTAGCACTGCAGATCGCAGTCCCCATTATTATCAATGAGGACTACCATCTCACTCCTATGTACTAAACTACAAAAAGCGAAGTTTCAGATGGTGTAAACTACTGTTTGCCTATGGGGGCTCCCGGTGCAGTAGAGAGAGCTTTCGATCTCCCTCTGTAGCCCCCGCCCAGTCCAGGAAGCTGACGCTGTGCGCAGTGTCAGCTACCCCCGGGGAAGTCTTTCACTTCTGTGAAAGACTTCTCCTAAATGCCGGGGTTATAACTCGCTGGGACATCTATTACCGCAACCGCTGTCCCTGCGAGTTCCCGGTAGTACATTGCCGGGATATTTTTATTAAAAAAATCCTCGGCGAGTTGGACTGTTAATAGTCGAAGCAGTACTGTGATTATTAATACATAGACCCCTTAGTGTATATTTTGCAATTTATTGTTTGTTACTCTAATTACTTGTGTGGCAGTAGTTAATATGTTGTTTCCATGTGAATATAAAATAAAACTATTTAGAGGTAGAAATCTGCAATAAATTTTACTAAACCAATATCAGCAAAAACGTGAATAGTGGGTGTCCTATATTGTCCCACTTTGTTAGTCCCTACATTGATTTCCTATATTTACCAAATTCAGTATAAAATACAACCAACTGCCCCACTATATATCTCATTGATTATCCCAAATATCTCCCAGCCTGACCTCTCCACTCAAGATCTGGGACTCATCCATACTCATTACCTGCTCCTATTCATGGTAGAAGGACTTTTCGCAAACTGCATCCACTCAGTGAAATACTCTCCCACGCACAAGACTATCTTCTAGCCTCCACACCTTTAAGCATTACCTCTTCATGCAAGCCTATGAAATTCCAGAAGCATCCACATAATAGGTTATCTAGCCAATTACCTCCTTGGGATGTAGTTATGAGACCGGCGGCCGCGACGACACCAGTCTAAATCTCGATGGGGGAAGCCCGACAAGGGACTTAAGATAGATGCCTATCTTAGTCCCGACGCCAGAATCCAGAAGGACGACAGCACGAACAAGGTAAGCCCGAGGCGCCCCTAAGCTGTTAGCCGTGGGGGATGGAGGTTTAGGTAGCATAGCGGGGATAGTGTTAGGTTTTAGGAGGGGGAGTTAGGTTTAGGCACGAAGGGGGAGACTTAGGTTTAGGCACTAACAGGGAGGGTAAATATACTTACCCGACCCCTGTCTGGATACCAGCCATCGGGATGCCGCTGTTGCCATTTTCACAGGAGGCATCCAGACAGCCGGCATTACATACCGATTCCATCTCCACTCCACACATGAATGTAGATTTGTTCTCTTTATACATACAACCCGCTGATCTGAAGCCAACATTTGCTGTGGGATTGTATCATATAGATCACTAAGATCATTTGCAAGCTGACTGGTCCGATATATAATATGTGCACTTAACCTCCTGTATCAAACTCCTATTTCCTTTATAGATTTTAAGCTTGTGAGCAGAGCCCTCTTACTCTTTGTTATTACCCAGTCAACAAAGGTTAATAAATAAATATACACTACTCCTGTCTTAAGGGCCTGTATTTAAGATGCTTTTATAATTTTATAACAAAATGTACATGTATGGTGTTTAGTGGACATTACTGCAGAATTATTCACCAGATTTTATAAATGGTGTTATTGTGTGGTGTTAATGATATTGGCCCTTTAACAAACTCATATCTTACGTTTACAGGGGTTTTTACTGTAATATTCTTTACAAACCACAGCTGTCCTTAATTTCATGCAGTACATTAAGCAATTAACTACCCCCAAATCCTACATTTATACGGTGCTGCTTTGCAACATCTTGCATCTGCTTATTACATATTGTTTTTAGTCTCCTATCTTGATAAGTCACTTGTGAAACTGTGATTTGTGTGCTGTTAATATTCCCGTATATCCCATTAGAAAAGAGGTCTGTACTGTATATTCCATAGGCTGACTAAATATAATGAAGAGGATATGGAGTTTGAGTAATAGCCATTGCTGTATGACTCCGTTTACATTAGATGCTTGTGCCACAGATAACATACTACCGATGGAAGAAAAACCAACCTTTCATTGTAACTTGAGAATGTGTTTACATCTATAACAGATCTCAAATGTAATGTATAACAAGCTATTGTTTACATGTATAATATGCTGGAGCCTCTATCCCTCATTTGCGCGATGGGGCAGGAATAGAAACAATATGCCTCTTATTGCAGTTGGAAAGAAGTACTCAAAAAGAAATCATTGTTAGCACTTACTCTGTATCAGGTCATCTGGGTAGCGTGCAGAGCTGACTCTAGATCCTAAGTGTAACACAGCAAATGCAGGGAATGAATTAGAGTGCTACCTGTTATCTGTAGGTCTACTATTAGTAGTAGTTGTACATACCTCCCAAAATTTTATTTCTTAATTTAGGACTAAGCACGGCACATCCCCAGTTTCCGTCACTCTGGGGTCGTGTCCAGCACTCTCCAAGCAGCTAGGCTGCCACTAGGCAGCTATAGTTTCCTCACAGCATCTATTCTGTGTTCACAGACAGAGGAGTAGTGTGGAACCATGGTGCCCGGAGAAAGTGCATGTCCCTGTACTCAACTGTGCCAGTTGGGTATGGCCAGCCTGCGGGGGAATACTGAAGTGAAGAGAAAAACAGCAAACAGTGGAAGTATCACGCTGGGCATGGAGGTCCCATTGGGGGAATGGAATGCTTCTGTGATTCACTATCTGACATTAGGGGATAGCTCCTTTGGCACTGCTTTATTTATGTATAGCACCTAGGCTCTGACTTTTATCTCATTTGAATCATTGTTATTAGTCAATAGAGGAGATTGTATTATATATTCTGATCATTTTACTTAAATTGACAGAATACATGTGCTAGAGTGAGATTCCAAAGGGTGTACAGCGTATTACTGCAATTACTGCCCCAAGCAGCTTTCACTGGAGAGGGGACACCTATGGGAAGCTCCATTCTCAGCTACGCTCCTACTTAACAAATATACATTACACCTATATTAATGTGAGTACTACTAATCATGTTCTGTCTACCACAATTATTTCAGGTCTACTAATACAGTATTTTTAAATAGACCTTTCAAATAACACTTTGCGGTCATACCTGGCAACACCTCATTATTTTAAAAAGCAAAGCAGTGACTTTTTATTTTTAACTCATACCTGCCAATAAGAAAAGGAGAGGGGTGGTGACAGAAGCCAATAAGAAAAGGTGAGGGGAGGGACAAAGAGTTGATCAGAGAGGGGTGGTGACCGAAGCCAATAAGAAAGGAGAGGGAGGGACAAAGAGTTGATCAGAGATTGGTGGTGACAGAAACCAAAAGGAAAGAAGTGGACAGGGGCAAAGAGCTGATCAGGGTAGGTAAGGGAGGGAATCAAAGAGGTGAGAAGTGAATGTAATCAATCTGACAGGAAAGGGGAGGTGACAGAAGATGATCACAGAGGAGGAAGGGCCGGAGGGGAGGCAATCTGGGCAGCTTGAGGGAGCATGAAATGTAGAAACAGATCTCAGTTCCATAACCTATTTAGGATATAGAGCAAACAAACTGAGATAAAACTAACAGACGGCCGTCATACTGTGCAGTGCCCCATGAATTCCGGAGACCTGAATGGCACCATCTGTCCATTTTGGCGCCTGGAGCTCATGCTTCACTGGAACCACCCTCGTTACACCCCCTGCCCACAGAGCAGCGGTGATCAAATGCTTCCCCCTGCCCGCGGAAAACTGTGTCTGAAAAGCGGGACTGTCCTGCTGAAATCGGGGAGGCTGGGAGATATGGCAGTAGTCTAGACTGGACTAACTGGGACTGGTAACACTAAGGTACTGCAGCACTCTGGTTCTCATTAGCTGGAGCTGTAGTATAAAGACACCAGATTCCCTCCTATGCTATATATAATATGATATGTATGTTAATAAAATTAGAAATAGATTGTTTATGATGAAGTTGAACAGTTTGAAACATTGCTGGTGAGTTGCCATGGTAACATCTGATGAAATTGCTGGAGAGTCACCATGGCAACATTTGATGAAACATTGCTGTTAAGTTGCCACAGTAACATCTAATGATCAGCAGAGTGACAGTTGAAGATGGAAAGAGCGGTCAGGATTTTAGTGGAGAGAAATAGAACTAGCAACTAGATAGATAGGCACTAAGGCGAGATACAACAGGATCGAGGAATCACCTGAGACTGATTCAGTACTTGACGAGGGATCAAATATACCTCCCCAGAGAGATGAGAGACAATAGAAGAGTAATTAATGGCATAATATAAATTATAGTGATTAAGTAAGAATCCACATTCTGATTATTTACAGTATTGATTTTAAATTACTTTATTGTGTAATGTAAAAGTACTGCACATCATTTTAGAGTAATTTACATAGTAATCTAAAATTACTGTAGTATTTTCATCTAAATACAGACGATGAGTCCCACTCGTTGGAGAGGGTTTTAAAGACATCTGGTGTTTTAGATGGGGCCTGAATCAGAATAGTACGAAACCGATAGTTTGCGTACTACTCCGATGTTAGTAGATCAGTGCATGCACAGGCCTTCTACTGCGAGATCTCTCGTAGTTAGCCGCAGCCTGATTGACAGATTGCGTTCGTTTAAGGACGGAGCTGGCCTCCTTTCCGGAAAACGGGGAATGTTTGCTAGGGTTGTCGAGGCCAGGGGTTTCTAAGCCTTGGCTACGGAGCTGCAAGTAGCAATCTGAGTAACCTCAGGGTTACTCAAATTACCGATGACCTTTCAGAAGATCCAATGCTGCGTCTTAGAACACAGCACTCAGATCTGCGATACAGTCAGGAGGCCTCCTGCTGTATTAGTACATGAGTTGTATATAACATATATAATAAGTTACAGAAACATATACAGTATATTTATAAAGCTGAAAAGTAAGAGTGTGAGCAGGAAGGGATATGTGTTACCATGCGCATCTATGTTTATGGAACTTATTATATATGTTCTAATAAGATGTTGAACACTTTATTTACACATTTGTATATAATTAATCCTGTATAAAGAGGGACACACTTTAAATATATAATTACATTTAAACCTTAGTACAGTTAAATATTATTTGTTTGCTTTGTTTTAGGCCATAAGCAACATAATGGAGATCATTTAGTTAAACTTCCCCTTTGGATGTAGTTAAGCTGGTGATATTAATTTTTGTACAATATCATATGGGATATTCACAGTGATCTAACTACTTCCAAAGTGACACACAGCCAGAAATTGACACAATACAATTTGGCATGATGTAAAACAATACATGGCCAATAGAGGGCCCTAGAAATCTAGTTATTTATATCTGGTCTTTATTTATGAATGGCTCTGAATCACTGTGAAATACACTGGGACAAACCATGATTAAAAAAAACACATCACTATACTAACAAATGCTTAAAGTCTTGTTTTGTAAATATGTTTGAAGGTTTAGTACTTAAACTAAACAAAAACAAGATACACATACATACTGTTGGTACATACAGAGACACATATACTCACATACAAATACCAAATACACACACATATATATAACTAAATATATACACACATACACTCATATCAATAGTTATACATATATTCATATATAGAGTTACACATTTGCATTAAAAAACATAACACAGTCTCAAAATGCCCAGCAGCTGGCTCCTAGAGGACGGGAGGCTAGAGCAGGGGAGGAGAGCTGGGAATGGTCGTCTTCTATGACAGCGAAGGTCATAGACTGGCAGCCCGGCAGCTTGTTCAAAGATAGGCCGGGAAGTACTAAACGGAAAATGCGGCAAAAACCCAGTTTTCTGAGTTTTACTGCATTTTCCGTATGTATCATCACCTGGCCTCCAGGGTTCTAATGCGGAGGGGAAGCCTTTGGGCTTCTACTGCATTGCACTATGAGGGATCCAATCGGATCCCTCCCAGCATGCCCTGTGGCCGCCGTGTCACTCTGCGCATGCGCAGATGGACTCCTGGGTCATAAACCCGGAAGTCCACTACACAGTGTGGATCGTAAACGACAGCTCTTATGGGAAGAGCTGTCCTTTGTGCTACTGATTGCATATGTTAGTGCATATGCGATCAGTAGGAATGCAATGCATGGTGGGATGTACTCCGCAAGGTTAGTATATCCCGCCCATAGTTCAAATTTCAGAAAGATAAACTCACAGGACAGGGGAGGAAAGCTGGGAATAGGCGCCTTTGCTGATATTACAGCGGAGGTCAGTGACAGTGAAGCTGTAAAGATAATCCTCCACAGTGGGGTAGGGAATAACGGGCAGCAGCTGCAGACCTGCTGCCATGGCCACCACTAGGGAGGCCAATCATGGGCCGTTTTTTCAAACCCAGGATCCCCGGCATTGAGTTGGTCCAACACTACAGGTACTATAAAATAAATACCATTCATGGCCCAGCACAGGCCCACAGGAAAAAAATTAATCTTTCATGGCCCCTGGCCGAGCCCCAACAGTCAGCAGCATAAAACAATAAATATTTATGGCCAACTCTGGCCCCAGCCCCCCACAGGAATAAAATTTCAGCCAAGGCCCCCAGCCCCCCCCCCCAAACACCATAGCACAGCAAGCGTATGATGATTTTGCAAATAAAATGTACATCATCCTCAGAGAGGAGACTCACCCAGGCCAGTACTGCTCTCCAGTACACTCCAGACCAGTATCCTCCAACCAGCAGCCAGGCAGCAAGGGGTACTCCAGCAGGTACAGGCACTCACTGTCTTATCAGCCAAATTGACAGTAAGTCTCTGTGTGGGGGTGCAGGCTTGCAGCAGCAAGGCTTCCTGGGGGGTCGCATCGCAAGGTACATATTGCACCGTGTATGGGGGCCCGCATCTATGTACTGCAGTGAGTACACATCATGGGTACATTTTGCAGACAGTCACTTTCTCCACCGTGTCGATATGACAATGCCGGTACCGAGATCCCAATACGACTCTAAAGCTTCTTAGAGCATCAAACTGTGCAAGTGTACTGTGCAAGTATAACTGTAAAAATGCGGACACGTGTTGGGATCCCAGGTCCGGCATTATCATATGGACATAGTCACTGTGGATAAAGTGACTGTGGATATGCTGACCGCATATCATAGACTGAAAAGGAGATTGGTAAAAACCAGACTGCTGGTTTTGCATATAAGATAATTGAAAAGCACTTTTACAAATAGAGTTATAAATATCGCTAGGTTTCTTCTTTCATGATAACTCAGTGTTTGCATCAACCTCATGCTCTCTTGATCAAGCTTTGGGGCATTTGATGCAAGACACATCCCCTGGTTGACTGGCATGCCTGCGTTCAAACAAACCCCCACCCGTCACCACCAACAAACTGTACTTCCTGTCAATCACTCTGCGATGGGTCTGCGTAGTCGCTGCGATCGCTGACACGATCGCAGTGGTGCCTTCGCGCACTGTGATGCCTGCGCAGTGAGAAAGTCAGCCATTTGCCTACGCTTTAGCAGTAGCGATATTTGCTGAATCAGGCCTTATGCACGATAGAAATAATTTCTAAGTACTGCCTATTTGTGTTTCCATGTACCTACCTCATGGACCACCCCGGCCGACCCATAATTTGTGCTGCCATCCTTGCTGGCCATATGTGAGTGCAGCCCCCTGACATTAGAAATGTGTCTAAGCTGTGTTTGGGTGCTGTAAATGAGCCTCATTGTTTCAAAATTATATATCACCTTTAACAACTCAAAGATGATGTGTGAATACTTCCAACAGCTGTAATCATTTCTCTGACACTAAAGGGGTTATGCTCTTTGTAGGGAGGGAAAAGACAGGATAAAGACACATTTAATAAATGCAGATACTTGTCATATTGAATACTGGATGCCTGTCAAGTCTGCAGATGGATTGTAAAATTCAATAAACCATTTTCTGCTTGCCAAAAGCATATTTACAGCTGTAAATATACAATGACATTAAATAGCATAATTAAACATCTCTATGGCAACACAGGAGAACTAGCAATTGCAAACATGCAGTACTAGTTTATACGGACTGAGAGCTTTTCGCCTTTGTTGCCAAGCATTGTTATACGATTAGCTTTGTAAACTGTTCTTGTATTATGCATTTCCTTAGGATGTGAGATTGTAAACTGATGAAGTCTTGATAAAGCATGATAAATGTCCATCTGGTGTTGGCTCTCGTTGATAAAAATTGGCAGAATGCTATAGAATATTGTAATACATATTTTGTTACAATATCAGCTTGTACTTTGCTTTGTAAAACCATTACATCATGTGCTTTCAATGTGTTCCTGTTCAATTTTTATTTATGAACCCAGTTATTGAAAAGAACGTAAGCTATGCACAACCATCCATGCAAAAACATCTGTTCAAAGTGAAGTTCAACTTTTCTAAATTAAGCAAAAATACTTCCAAAGAGGGTTGGGTACATGCCTCAATATTTCTGGTAATGCCTGAAAGTTGGATTAAAGCAGCCAGAAACTGGTGGACAATAGGAGGCCTGAGTGTGGAATGTGGCCCTCCTTACCATCCTAATCTGCTCTATTTGCTCTTTACCCTACCTGATGTCATAAAGTGATCCCAGCGCATAGACATGCTGGGGCTGATGCAAAGTTGAACAAAACTCAGGTTCTTGCGTGTTTTCAGCTTGCACATGCTCTAGAACCAACAGCCAAGCATCTGCAACTACAGGCGATGCTTAGACCTATGCAACTTAGTCACATGTTCACTTAAAGGGGAGTATCAGGGTAGTAACAAGGCATTTGCATATAGGCAAATTGTAGCAAAGGTGTTTTGACGGAATTGTAGGCTATGCAGAAATGTGTGTATGTTTAATTCTGCCTGTTTTCAGATGAGGCTCATGGATAAATAATGCATATAGCAAACATCTGCATAACACATACACATTGAGCAAGACTTCTTTATCATTCCAAATGCAACTTTCATGTTTTCTTGTTTCTTTTTTAGTCTCTAAAACTGTTGAACTATTTACGGGCCCTATTCTAACAAGCAGAAGTGTTGCTGGAACTAAAGTTTCACAGCTACTGTATGTAGGAAAGTGTTAACAAGAGTATCTAACACAATTATCTTCTCCATTAACGCCCGATTCCTACACATCGCAATGTTGAAAGCAAGTCATTGCTCTCTACAGCACTCGATGTTTTCTGCTATGCAGAAAAACTTAAAAAATGTCCTAAAAGCTTACCTTAATTAGCGCCATCTGAATGTGGCATTGCATGCTGACAATCCTGATTTCTCTTGAAAACTGCAGGGGCAGATAGATCTTTTCCCATCAGTCCCAGCAAGTGGCTGCAACTCCTCCCACTCTCTTCCCCTCACTCTGCCGGGTACGATATCGCCGCATTCACACATCATGTAGTGTGTATGCGGCTTTACTCTCTCTTGTTATGTAATATATTGCAGAGGTTCCCAAACGCGGTCCTCAAGGGTCCCCAACAGTACATTTTTTAGAGATAACCATAGTTTAGCACAGGTGACTTAATTAGTACCTCAGTCAATTTGATTTAACACCTGTGCTCATCCATGGATATCTCTAAAGCCATACACCAACACGACCAGCATAAGATCCGATTCATCATACGATTTCCCTATGACTCCCCGGAGCTCCCTGGCAGTCCTGGCAGCATGTTTGTTGTTTTTCTTAGCACAGGATCTGTCGTAAGATCGATCCTGTGTCTCACAGTAAGGGAAACAGTCATTGAAATTACTTGAATTTCCACACGATGGATCGCATGAACAAAATAAACGGCACGATCTGCACACAATACGATGGACAAGATGTGCTGCACATCTGATCATAAGATATGATTATAGGAGCTGCGGGAGCGCGCATCGGATCGTATCTTGCTAAAAATATACACGATTTTCACATGATCCATCTTAAGACCTATCGAAAATCGGGCAATCGTCCCGAAATTGTGCAGGTGTATGGCCAGCATTAAACCTGTACTGTTGGGGAGCCTTGAGGACTGCGTTTGGGAACCTCTGATATACAGATCTGCCCAGCTATTTTGTTGCTCATGGCGTGGCGTGAGTCGCGCCATGGACTTGTGGCGTGGCGTGCAGGCCTCTGAGTTGCGCCATGGACTTGTGGAATACCGTGGTATTCTTCAACGAAGGATATGCTACGGCATGTAATACAGTGCTTAACCGCTGGGTGGCGAGTGCTCCACTTTTGTAATTGCATGTAATATAGTGCTTAACCGCTGGGTGGCGAGTGCTCCACTGTACTGAATGTCTATCATATTCACAGCATTTGCATGAACGCACAACCCATACTGTATTTTTAATGTCGCATAATATACATATACAGTATATACTGTAGTACTGTACCGTACTGTACGTAACATCTTATAACAGAATGCAAATCACTGCACATACTGTACTGTATTGTACATACGGTACGGTGCAGTAACTGAATAGTAGAGAAGTTGCCGGAGTTGTTGTCACGGTATAACCGATACTGTAGAATAATTAGATGCACGCACAGCTTTCACTGATATGGGATGCATTACAGTATGACTATTTATTTTTTTAATTAAAAAACAGCAGTGGGAGGAGTGCACAAGGATGAGGCCACTCTCTGTGGTTCACTGTAGCTGTCGTGTGGGCTAGTGGTTAGGTGATCACTTTGGTAGAATTATGGTCCGGGGTTCGATCCCTGGGAAAGAATATACCGTACTGTATATTTTTTTTTGTCACTGTCTGCTCTGGACACTATAGTGCCCAGAGAGGGCTCTGTACTGTACTGTATTTCACTGAATAGTGATTTCATACTGTGGCTATGGTGGCTGACAGGGCTCTGCATCTGCAAACTGACGGTGCCGTACAATTTAGCACCACAGAATAGTGATTTCATACAGTAACTGCAGAAACTGTTAGTGAATCTACTGCCTCTGCATCACAAACTGTGTG